>OX276379.1:25637299-27043299 GCA_946251855.1 Alsophila aescularia | reverse complement strand
CAGCTTAGTCAAAGGGTTAGTTCATTTGATTTCAGATTTTCTTTTAATACTATTTTTATCAGTGGCCACGGCATCGGGATTAACCAAAATGGCGGACAATTTGGGATGGCAGTTAGGTCATATTAGGCTCTATATTCACACGAACGTCTAAGGAGTGGAATCGTTCACCATCAGATCTTCGTGGAAGTAATCTAGAGAAGCTACATTAAATAAGTTCCTTTACTGAGTTAAACTCAAATAAAAATGTGCAATGAGGTTACAAATCCACGAATGAAACGCTGGTGCGTGTTATGGGGCCTAACACCATCTAGTTTAGTTTTGGGTCACTAAACAGAAGTATTGTTTATCTGTAACTAGCTGCGCCCAGCTTTCCACGCTTACTTCCCCCCTTCCCTACCAACCCTCCCCTACCCCTTCTCCCTCCCCGAGCAAAGCGGGTGATTCTTAATTAGAATACTTGTACTATTATTTATTCCGTGGTAGAATCTTAAACGTAGCCCTCGCTACGTTTAAGATTCTACCACGGAATTCAATATACGTCACCCGAGGAAAAATAATTATGCATCCAGGCGATATACTCCACTTTTCATGCTTTTTTTCTTTTTTTACTCTATGAGGAAAATAAATAAAACGAGCTTTTTTTAGATATATTTATTTAAAAGGGTATTAAATAGACTAAAAAAACAACATAAAATAAATAGTGTCCTTTATTTATGTCCTTCAGATAGCCTTCTGACAATCTCGTCAGATATTGTTTTCTAAATCTTGTGTAGATCTCAATTTGAATTTCATCATCGGTACTGACCTCCAAAGTGTGACGGTTTCTTCGTCATCATCATTATTATCATTATCAACCCTCATCAGTCCACTGCTGGACATAGGCCTTTCCCAAAGCACGCCATTGAGCCCGATCTTCAGCACTTCTTTTCCAACCACCACCAGCCATCTTGCGTATGTCGTCACTCCACCTAGCCGGAGGGCGTCCTACATTACGTTTGCCGAGTCGCGGTCTCCACTCAAAAACACGTCTACCTCAACGGTTATCAGTCCTTCGGCAAATATGACCAGCCCATTGCTACTTCAGCCTGCAAATGTCTTTAACTTTGGTTCTCTGTCAGATCACGAAGGTTTTTTACATTTGAGTAATTCTTGAAAATAGATACAGTTTCCGAAAAAGACTGCTATTTTTTGCATTTACCCACTCAATAAAATTGCTATAAGCTTTCAAATATTTTTACCGGGATATAGTTTATAATATATTATGTATCAAATTTATTGCGAAGTTTCTTATATTTTCAGGTGTAAGTAATATAATACATTCGCTACTTGAACTTGATGCTCCTCACATATCGCGAGGAGTTCGGGATGAACAACTAGATGAATAGTCTTTAAAAAAACTGTCAAGTGCAAGTTGAACTCATGTGGACAAGGTTCCGTGGGTGAAAATTATTATCCCACAATATTGAGAGATTATCATGTTATTTTAAGACCACAGACTTCTTACAGGTATTCTTATCTATACTTATAATAGAGCAGTATGAACGAAAAAGTCTGTACAAAGAAGATAATTTAAAAAAAAACTATGGTCTAGACACTTAAAATCAGCTACCAAACCAGAATTTAACATTTTTTAAATTCGTGTGTATGCGTTTGTTTGTCTGTTTGTTTGTTCGCGCATCACGTAAAAACTACTTGACCGAATGCGATGCGGTTTTCACTGTTGGATAGTTTATGGTTTGTTGGTATCTGAATCCTATGAGTAAAACCCGAGCAATCGATAAAAACTTTTTGACGCCTGAAGGAATTTTGATCAAATGTTTTGATATTGGTATTTTATGTCTTGTACCATGTGGACAAGACATGAGGTTGACAATGTTCCACATGAGTTCGTTTGGTAGTACATATCAGTATCACTCTTAACCTAGAAAAATGAGCACGCGTGCGAAGCTGCGGGTACAGCTAGTAATCTATAAATAAATAACAAGAAACAGCATTTTTCTAAATTTTAGGTACATTCATTTCGGAGATAACTGTGGGAGGAGGGAGGGGGTAAGAACAGTAAATTTTCTTAAATAACTAAAAATTAAAACCCTCAAAACAAGCCCTTTCATTTGATTGACGTGACACGTCCGTACTGAGGTCACAGAAATTCTTACGTGTGCTAAATTTCAACTTAATCGGTCTAATGGATATGGAGCAAAGTAGCTGTGATAGACGGACAGACTGACAAAACAGACAGATAGACCGACAGACAAACACACGAGTGATCCTATAAGGGTTCTGTTTTTTTCATACGTTTTGGCTGCCAAGTTCACACCGGTTACCGTATTAACCGGTGTGAACTTGGCAGCCAAAACGTAGCAGACTAAAATCCGACTAAATTAAGAAGGTATTTTTTTATAATAGTGATTCACTCTTATTAATTAATTAATGATTATTGTATAATAATAATAATAATAATAATATAAAAAACACTTTTGATTAATAACTTGAAGCTACTTTTTATAAAAATATATCCCGACAACATGAACAAAATATATTCTTGAGATATTTCAGGGAACAAGCGTCTAGTTAGACCTCTTATCCCCTGAAAATTGAAAGTTTATATTACCAGTTTTATTCTCTAATAATGTAGCTACAAAATGAGTTTAACGAGAATGTGGCTAAATGACAGCTTAACCCTAAATTCTTTACTTAAACACAAAAGGAACACTGAACAGTGTCTGAACTTTTTAAGCTACTGATGATATATTTCGACCTGAAGAGCCCTGATTTTGTTTAAAAAATGCACAATTATATCTTAAAAAATATACAGCCTACCACTGAAACACTACTAGAAAGTGGCTTTTCAACTATTTATCCCTGGCATAGTCAATCAAAATTGACGTTGAGTTTTGATTTCACTACTCATGTTCGACGGTGTGTTTCTACTTTTGAGACCCTGAAATCAACTATTAAACTTATTTAAATATAACAAAGAATTCACAAGCTTTAATGCAAATGCTAATAGATGGTGGCTAAACGCCAACCTGACCATAAAACATTCCAAAATAAATGAACCAAAAAAAAACTACATATTTCTCAGTGAAGAAGCGTCTAGTAAGACCTGTCATCCCCTGAAATCTGTAAGTTTTGATATATCGTTTTATTGCCTAATACAATAGCTTCAAAACGTATACAAAGAAAATGTGGCTAAATGACAGCTTAACCCTAAATTATTTACTTGAATTTTGGATAAACACTGAACCGTGTCTGAAATTTATAGGCTGCTGAAATATTTTTACTTGAAATAATCTGATATTGTTTAAAAACTGCACAATTATCTCTTAAAAGATATAGAGGGTACCACTAAAACACTACTAGATAGTGGCTTTTTAACTATTTAACCCTGGAATAGTCAATCAAAATTTATGTTGTCGAAACACACCATGGAAAATGAGTAGTGAAAACACACCTTGGAAAATGAGTAGTTCACTACTCATTTTCCAAGGTGTGTTTCGACCTTTAAGACCCTGAAATCAACAATTAAACTCATTAAAATATAACAAAATATGCACAAGCTTTAATAAAAATGACATAGATAATATAAATAAAACGATATATCAAAACATACAGATTTCAGAGGATAAGAGGTCTTATTAGACGCTTGTTCCCTGACAAATATCTATTTTTTTTGGTTTATTTACTTTGGGATGTTTTATGGTCAGGTTGGCGTTTAGCCGCAATCTATTATAATTTTTATTAAAGCTTGTGGATTTTTTGTTATATTTAATGAGTTTTATAGTTGATTTCAGGGTCTCAAAGGTCAAAACACACCGTGGAACATGAGTAGTGAAATCAAAACTCAACATCTATTTTGATTGACTATTCCAGGGTTAAATAGTTAAAAAGACACTTTCTAGTAGTGTTTCAGTGGTAACCTGTATATCTTTTAAGAGATAATTGTGCAGGTTTTAAACAATATCAGGGTATTTCAAGTCGAAATATATCAGCAGCCTAAAAATTTCAGACACGGTTCAGTGTTCATCCAAAATTCAAGTAAACAATTTAGGGTTAAACTGTAATTTAGCCCCATTTTTTTTATATATGTATTGAAGCTATTGTATGAAGCAATAAAACGATATATATCAAAACTTACAAATTTCAGGGGATTAAAGGTCTTAATAGACGCTTGTTCCCTGACAAATATTTAGTTTTTTTTTGGTTCATTTACTTTGGGATGTTTTATGGTCAGGTTGGCGTTTAGCCACCATGTTTTAGCATTTTTATTAAAGCTTGTTCATTTTTTGTTATATTTATATGAGTTTAATAGTTGATTTCAGGGTCTCAAAAGTCGAAACACACCGTTGAACATGAATAGTGAAATCAAAACTCAACGTCAATTTTGATTGACTATGCCAGGGTTAAATAGTTGAAAAGCCACTTTCTAGTAGTGTTTCAGTGGTAGGCTGTATATTGTTTAAGATGTAATTGTGCAAATTTTAAACAAAATCAGGGCTCTTCAGGTCGAAATATATCATCAGTAGCTTAAAAAGTTCAGACACTATTCAGTGTTCCTTTTGAGTTCAAGTAAAGAATTTAGGGTTAAGCTGTAATTTAGACACATTCTCGATATACTCGTTTTGTAGCTACATTATTAGAAAATAAAACTGGCAATTAAAACTTTCAATTTTCAGGGGATAAGAGGTCTAACTAGACGCTTGTTTCCTGAAATATCGCAAGAATATATTTTGTTCATGTTGTCGGGATATATTTTTATAAAAAGTAGCGTCAAATTATTAATCAAAAGTGTTTTTTATATTATTATTCTTATTAGCAATAATTATTAATTAACGAATAAGAGTGAACCACTATTATAAAAAAATACCTTCTTAATTTAGTCGGATTTTAGGCTGCTACATTTTGGCTGCCAACTTCACACCGGTCATACGGTACCCTTATTTATCTTTCGAGCACCACGCATGCCAGCGCACGCGGCGCTCGACGGGTTAAACCTTTGAAAACCGCGAGGGCCAATTGGCCTTCGACGTTTGCTTCGTGAAAGACTGTGCAGGCCAATTAGCCTTCGGGAGCCCAGCAATTCCAAGCTTAGTTAACCTATAGTAAAGTTTCTTTTTAATCTTATATGTATGTAATATGAATGAACATCAGAATTTTAACCGAGCTATTTTATTGGATAATAAAAAATACGAGCGAGCCTTACATTAGTAGCATATGATAAATGTAATATCTGACATCTGAGGGATGACGCGTGATGGATGATGATGATGATGATGATGATAAGTATCCTATGTGTAATTCCAAAGTATAAGCTATCTACATTCCAAATTTTATCAAAATCCGTTCAGCCGTGTGAGAGTGAAGTATGGTGATCACGATGATGAAAAGTATCCTATGCTTTATTCCAAGGTATAAGCTATCTCCATTCCAAATTTCATCAAAATCCGTTCAGCCGTTTGAGAGTGAAGTAGAATAACGATGACGATGATGATGATGATGAAACATATTATTTGTGTTATGCTGGGCTATCAGCTATCTCCATTCCTTATTTTACTAAAATCCGTTTGAATATTAATGAGTAACAAACATACTTTCAAAACACACACACATACATACACACACAGACACATACAATCTTTTGCATTTATAATATTAGTGTGATAAAACTAAAACAACGAGCAACGTTTTGCACCGCGCGCTCTCAACTGTGAATTAGCAAGTCTTCATCTTACCACAGAATAAATAATAGTACAAGTATCTTACTTTATCGTCTTAGTAAGAAGTCTGGTTGGCTCAGTAGAAACCGCTCGGCCGCCAGTCTGAAGTACCTGAGTTCTATTCCCAACTAAAGTGTTTCAATTTTGCACTACAAAAATATAGTGTTATGGCTTTTAGGTTGATAGCACCGCGTGCGCTTATTGGTCAAATCAAATAGCGCGCGCTTCCCCAGCTCCCTGTTACACTCCTGGTTACACATTGCTAACACTATTTACGAATACTCCCATAGATTACAGAAAAACAAGCGGAAAGATTTACATATCAATGGTTCAGTCTCAATTTTCAATAGATATTTGCTGAGTACACGCAGTTAAAAGACGAAACTTGTCCGAGTGAGTTTATCGACCGCGTTATAAGTTATAAAGTGTTTTTTAGTCGTTTTTAGTGCTTTGATTTACTGTGATACGTTTTATTCATTTTACATCTAAAAGTAAAAGGAAAATAGATGGTTCGATGTTGTTGAATAGCGTGAGCCAATGAATGAGGCTGAAAGGAATCGAAAACGGGTGCAACTGAAATTTCAACTTAAGGTTATTTTAAAAGCATGATAACTTCGATGGATCCCGCTCAAGCCACGTGAAACCGGAGAATGAGAAAGAATTCCAGAAGCTAGTTGCGAAGGCACAAGCAGTGTTTTTTGTTTATTCGTTTTACGTCTAAAAGTTATGTAAGGAACATAATGTTGTGCTTAGTATTGAGTGACGATCGTCACAAAGTGCCTCAAAGGCCGCGAGTGCTTTTCGTCACTTTTGGCAACAACATTTTTACGTGAGTATTTTTTTCCTAGGTTTTTTATTGTTTTATCCATAAAATGGTATGCAACATTTTGTAATTAATTATATGCTATTCACATAAAAGATGTTTTACGCGCGGGTCTCAACTGTCCGGCGAACATACGGGTGTATTAGCGACATTTAGAGCTATTATTATGACTGCATGCATATAAAACATAATATGCATGCAGTCATAATAATAGCTCTAAATGTCGCTAATTGCATATTATGCTTTATATACATATATGTTTTTATACAAAAATAATATAAGCACTTTATAATAATGTAATTTTGTCTTGTTCTAGATATTTTTGGACTACCATTTTCGATACCATTTTCCACTATCTTCCACACACGTATATGCATATATTTTTTGCATCATACGCGCCACATGAACATTTTTTTGTCCCAAAAATGGTTCCCTTCTTACATGGTGAGTTTGAAATTTTATTGTAACTAATAACCGATAACCTAAGCAGAAGATCTAAGCTGTACTAGGGATTTTATTTAGCAACAAAAGATAGGTATGTTTATGTGTGAACAAGTTTAAACGGTTCCGTAGTCCGTTAAGGAACCTTCATAGTTTCTTCAGGCCCATCTGTCCTTCTGCTCGTCTGTCCTTCTGTCCATCTGTCACAATAAAATAAAATAATATACATGAATGTACTCATCTGCAAGCAGACGCGCTACAATCAACCTACACTCACAATCATTCAGAAAGCTACCAAATCATAGACCCTGTTCAAATTCCCTAACAGGTACACCATAGAAACATGATGAGAAACATTCACAAATATATACATACATTTCAGTAATGGACTAATGGACCAAAACATAATGTTAAAATAAATGTTGTTTTATTTATATACAAGTAATATCGCAGCTGCACAAATTGCGTAGATAATTATAATCTGCCCATATTAAAATTACGCCTAAGCATCTGTTAAACATTGTATAGTTTACAGAACATACGAGTATATCAGGCAGAACTAGTAAGTAGGCTGATCAATCGTTATACTAAGTAAGCGCAGCTTCCCATAGTTACAGCTCGACGTCCGTCCGAGTACTTCAGTCGTGCTCTGTCACTACTGCAGTCTACATCAATATTTTGCATAAAAATCAACAAACATGCCATTAATATTAGCAAAATGAGCATAAAAATTTAATGGAAGTCAACTTTAAGACGTAAATGATAAGGTCAATTTTTATCCAAACTATACGTGCTATTCTCGAAGTTCTGGAGCTCATAACGGTTCCCTAAACTCTTGCAAAGAGTGAACAAAAATTTCCAGGACCTGATCAAATTGTACGTGGCGTCTAATGTTGTGTGGCATGGTTTCACGACACACGGCCGTGAGCCTCGATATAGCCTCACCCGGTATTTTTTCTTTACGTCTGGCGACCTATGGTCAATTCATTAAAATCTGTTTTCGTTTTCGATGAACAAATTTCAGAACGGAACAGTCAGTGTCATCTTACCTAACAAACGAATTCAATGCAATGTTGTCATTTTAGTTCATTGAATCAAACAAGATGGCGTTGCATGGTTATGAAGTTTTGAATCACGCAAGCAAGTAATTCGTAAGATGATCAGACACAGATTGACAATAACCTGATCGGTTAAGGTCCACCATCTTGACACCAATAATTATACCTCTAAACAAGAGTCCCCGGCTGTGTAAGGAATGGACAGCCATCTTAATTTTGTATGTAATGTTAATGTCAAAAAAATCTTTATATGTCAGATTTTGTGTTACACATAGTGGCTAAAATATTATTACAGGGACATGCTAAAGGGATTCATGATGGTACTAATAATCACATTTTTGTTAGTTAGTGTACCTACAAATTAAGGTAAACTAATAAAATTGGTATCATAATATATTTATATTATTAGTTCTACCTGCGTCATCAGTATCACTGAACAATTTTTATAGTAAGAGATAGAATCTAACTGTAAAAACTACATTGTTTGCGCATTACCTAAAATCTACTGGACTAATTGCTATGCGGTTTTCATTTATTGGCCTTTGTTGTTGCCATGACTACGAAACCTACGCATGTCTGACATACACTTTGCTGGTTTTTGGTTATGTTGTCACGATATGCTACAGTCTTAAGGCTAATAAAGCGGTTCAATTGCACACTTTTAGGAATCGCGGTGCGGCCTGTTGTGGTTGATGAATTTTGAATTAAATTCGCTCGTCTTAATCATTTACGTTGCTATTCTTTCTCTCTTTTCCTAATGAAATGAAACATGCGAGAAAGTCTGTAAAGCTAGTTTTAAGGACAACAATTATCCTTTGTGCGTATCGAAATTTATATACCTAAATTTTTATGGGCATACTTCAGCTAAAAGGCCAAATTTGAATTATTTTATTCAGCGCTGATTTTTCAATGCTCAGATAAACGGGCTTGTAACTGTTCGAGGAATAAATTTACTAGACTTTTTGCCGGTCTGATATTTAATTAACTATTTTTCAAATTACATAAATTCCGTGGATAGCCATCGGGCCGAATAAAGCAAACCAGGCGTCACTAAATTCAGAGAGGTGAAACCAAAATATTGATAACATGAATGTTAAAACAGGATATTATAATATTTCTGGTAATCAATCAAAATAACATTGTTTTGTTTGACATTTATTTCGAAGTTTTGTCGGTTTCGAGATCTTACGATTGAAAATTTTTGTCTTACGCTATAAACCGAATAAACTCTATCTGGTTAAGCAACCAGATAGAGTTTATTCGGTTTATTTGGTTATTTGGTTTTTCAGATAAGCATCTGAGCATTGAAAAGTCGGTCCTAGTTAGGTACTTATTTTTCAATAATTGTCATTCATTCCATGGATAGCTATGTGGCCGAATAAAGCAAATTAGGCGTCACTAACTTCAGAAATGTAAAAGAAATATATTGATAACACTAATGTTAGAGCAGGACAGATTTCTGTCCACCAATAAAATGACATTTTTTCGTTTGGCATTGGTTTGTTTAATTGTTTTTACTGTGGCCAGTAAGCGTAATTCAACCTCCTTGGTAGTGTGGTGATATTTTACGTTGGTTTGTTGTGCTAGTGAAATTCAACGTCTCAATGTCAAATAAACAGTCGAATAAACAGTTATCTGACCGTCGAACGAGTTGTTAAATTTGATTGTTCATCGAATATAGCCTATCTAACGTTTGAAAAATTCAGTCTCACGCTATTACTCGAATAATCTGATTGCTTAGCTGAGCATAGAAAAATCCCTTAGATGATTGTTACAGTGATTTTGCCTTATATTTTACAGGAGCCAAGTATGCTATCATATTAACAAGTCTGCTTGAAATTTTCAATTTTATTGGCAGCGCCGTCGTTATGTTGGGATATTTGGTTGATGGTATCCTTCATAAAAATCCTTGGAATAGGTTAGTTCATAATTAATATTATTAAAGGTGATCTACTCATACGCGGGTAAAATAAAGCAGTAAGTTAACAATGAGTGTACCAGTTAGAAGATAATTAAAAAAAATTGGTTATAAGCATATGTATCTGTTTTGAAGCAACTCATCAATATCTTTTAGCTCTGACGCATAGTAAAACTAGTCTTAAATAGCAAGTGGTACTGTCTATAACTATTAGATACTAGCTATCCCGCCCATGACTTTGTCCGCGCGGACTGCAGTATATCGCGAACAAAATAGCGTCCAAAGGAGTCTGTTACAAACATAAAAACATACAAACATACAAGTGAAGCTAATATAAAGCGTATAAAAATACATCCGATGTTCTTCTATGATATTAAAAACCAATGCAGAAGATGAACACTACTTTTGCATTGGTTCGTTTCCATGGCAACCGTTTCTTACAGCGAGTAACTAACATTTTCCTTTTCACCCGTGAAACATCAAAAATTTCCGGGAAAAAATGTGCTCTATGTTTTTTTCTATGGTGTAAGCTATTTCCATTACAAATTTCATCTAAATCCATCACGACATTATCGCAAACTAACAAACATACAAAAAAACAAAAAACAGACAACGTCACACTTTTATATTTTGGTATGGATTAACAGATTAGATATAATAAACATAAGGTTCTAATATAGAAATAATGTTATAAATATCTTATACTTTTATAAAGGAAAAATTTTGATCACTGACGGTTTTTTATTTTTCTGATTAATTTGTTAAAAGTACTGGATCGACAGACAGGACCCTGTAGGTTTTGATTTCCTTGCTAGTGTCAAAATATGTGGCATGACGGCCGTATCTTTTGTTAGCGTTGACTTAGAAGCTTTTTTTTCATAGACCTAAAGCGGAAAAACCATTGATATGAATTATTTTAGGATTAAATAGCCATCGAACCCAAAATTATTAATTTTATTTGGGTAACCTAAAGGAAGTATTAGCTTAAATTTTTAAAATGAAATGGTGTAAAATGTTGGTTACCATATTTTTGTGTGGCTATTGTTAACCATTTGCTTGCCACGACGCGCACTTGCAGTATGCGCGCAGTAGTGTGCAATGTTTAATATATCACCACCCGATCATATGATCGACTTGTTAAATAAATATCATTCCCAATGACAATTAATAAAAGATGGATTTAATGCTTATCTGAACATAGTATAGTTGTATATATGTATAGTTTTTTCTGTATCTGAATCTTAATGCAATCGTTTAGTGAGAGCTTCTTATTGTAGTGTTATTTAATGTATTATTATTAATTGATTAATTTCAGTTGTGACGGTTTAGGAGGGAAAGATTATGAAAACAGGACAATAAACTGCTACGGAATCAAAGACTTTGGTAAAAAGATCAAAAACAGTAACAACTCATGGTCTTTCACTGAGGCGTTTCATGTATTTTTGGATGGTGAAGTATTTTCACTGGTTCAAATAGAGTACTTAAGGTATTTTTATATATTACTTTATCGGTAATGTATAAAATTAATAGCATATTAATTTAATTATGAATAAAATATGTATTTTTTCAGTTTGTTGTTTTTGTTATGTGTACTAAAAGCTAAAAAATAAAATAAAATCGCGTGGCTAGTTGAATTTCTATTGCTCAAGGTATGTTGCGCCTCACGATTTTATTAATTTATTTAGCTTTTGGCACATATAAAACAGTATAGGTTACAAAAAAATAACGCATTTTATTTTGATGCTTTTTATTTAGTTGTCTCTAAAGTGTACTGTGTTCTAATTGTCAAGCTGCTTCATTTGGTACCCATATTGGGAGGAACGAAAAATGAGTAATTCGCTATTTTGTAGTGGTGGCCATCTCGGATTTGGAATTTTAATCTTGTACTGTATTCTACTAGTTAAGCCCTTTCATTATATACCCATTGAGGGAATTGAAAAAAATTAATCCGCCATTTTGTGGCGGTGGCCATCTGGGATTTACAGTGATACTGAATTTACATAATTGTATTTTTATTAGAACTTAAGGCGTGTGCCAAATTTCAGAATATCAATCGGTTAACAGAAAGTGGGTAAAGTTTTAATTACTAGATTTGACCCAAACAAATAAACAAACAAAAATCAACAAACAAGTCAAGCTAAATAAAACCGTTTAATTTAAGAAATGTGTGGTTCTCGGCATAATTCTAACCACCCTCTCATCTCGTGGCTGCTGTGAGAACCAGGAAAGGGAATTTGGAAAGTGGTTAGAAGCGTTTTTGGGGATTATGACAAGCCACCCTCCCTCTCCCCCTCATGATAGACAAACTGCAAGCAAGCGCTTGATGTGGCATTGGTAAAAAATATATAAAATAATACAAATAATATCCAAATTAGGAAGTAGGTACTGAAAATATTAATAAATGTGTTGGTTAAAATAAATATAGCTCAGACAAATGATAACTATCATACTCCATAGGATGGATGGTCCATGACATGAGTTTCACTAGATGGCGCGAATGACAATATTCATAATCACCATCATCATCATGTCAGCCCTTAGAAGTCCACTGCCGAACATAGGCTTCCCCCAAAAAGCGCCATGACGAGCGATCTTGTGCCACCTCCATCTACCGACTTCCTGCGATGGCTACAATGTCGTCTATCCATCGTGTGGGGGGTCTCCCCACACTTCGCTTGCTTGTTCGTGGCCGCCATTCGAGAACCTTTTTTCCCCAGCGGTTGTCGTTTCAAATAACAACAACACAATATTAGCGACAAAAAATTTGGAGACAATATTAGCTTAATTTATTTCTTTGGGCCTTAAATTGCAGTCAGGTTAGATTTAAAACTTTATTGGCGATTAAAACACTATACGATGATAATGTTCGACGTATAGTTTTCATTGTCAAACTAATATTTTAACCGTATCCGTTCCCTAAAAATTTGGGTTGAAGACTAGACTCAAGATCTGAACCCAAAGAACAATGTCCATTTCTGTAGAATATTATGCCTGCACTTAAGCATTTACAACATAATTGTGATTTGGTTTCATTAACTGGTATATTAAGAAATATAATAGCAAAATATTGAGCTGTCAGGATACTTGTAAAACCCTTTATCTAAGGTGCTACTGGGTAAGGTGCGAGTAATCTCTAAATCACATAACTATTGTATTTTTACATTGGTGTGGAATTTATAATTTGCCTATTGGTCGTTTTAGAAAGCAGCTGGTATTTAATGTAGGAAGATGGTGTAATTATGTACATACCACTTGCGGAGTAATCCATTGGCGTAAAACAACTACGACCTCGGCAAGGAAAAGCCTATGTTGCCGTCTTTGCAAGACATTTATGCCGCAATTCTAACAATGTGCCATTCGAACAAACTCAGTGTCCATGTTCAAGCTGAGGTCAGTCGTTTGGGAAGTTTCGGAGTCCATATTCCAGCTAAGGTCTATCATTTGGGAAGGTTCGGTGTCCATGTTCATGCCAGATAAGAATATAATAAATTTTAGAGCAGAAATATCAGTCCATTATCAACAAAACAATCACAGAAAAACACAAGAAAAACACTATCCACGATGCCATAAACAAAGCGAATAAACGACTGACAAGAAAGAAATCTTACTTGAAGCAATCGCTATATGTTTTTTTTATTACGGACTTGGCAATCGTTTGACCACGACCTCACTTGATGGAAAGCGATGATGTGGTCGAAGGTGTACCACGCTTGCCTAGTAGATACCTATTCACTCTTGACTTGAACACACCTGGGTTATAATTTACCGGAAAAACTGACGAGGGCAGGGCATTCCACTCCTTTGCAGTTCTTATAAAAAATGAAGAAGCGTAACGCTTCGTTCTTGTGCGAGGTATTTCAACCATGATGGCATGATGGCGCTTTGCTGATCGTCTAGTCGTACGGTGATGGAAAGCTGATGGATCAGGTTGTGCAGTTCTTGTGCACACTCTCCAAAGTGCAATCTGTAGAATACCGACAGGCTTGCTACCTCACGTCGATGCGCCATACTTTGAAGCTTACTCTTTACCAGAGTGTCATCCCCAATGAGCCTGATAGCAAGGGATGACTAATGTCGATTAATAAAAGCATCGATTCCAAAACATGTTAGCGATAACTATTGGCCAAAGGTAAAAAAATAAATTGATAGTGAATACATCCAAGCGCAGCACGTCACGATTCGGTCCTAAAACGAAAACGCTTGAGCGCCCATGCCACGATAGTGGAGTTGATTTCGGAGGAACAAAAAGGACTTAAAGAGCACGTTTTTCGACGTAAGGCAATAATTTTTACTGTCCTGAGCTACGTCCTTAAACGTCGCGATTCGGTCCTAAAACGAAAACGCTTGAGCGCCCATGCCACGATAGTGGAGTTGATTTCGGAGGAACAAAAAGGTCTTAAAGAGCACGTTTTTCGACGTACGGCAATAATTTTTACTGTCCTGAGCTACGTCCTTAAACGTCGCTCGACTATGCTCGAGACATAATACGCGTACTTCTTTTTTTCTAAATGTCTATGACTTCTTATGTCATCAAGTGGTCTCAAGCGACGTTTAAATATGTAGGTAGCCCTGTATGAGTGATCAAACAAAATGGTGACTGTTGGATTTGAGTTTCACGTGATCATGTAGAACATTCAATAAATTAAACTTTTTATAAATTCATTGTTACAGGCTGAAATGACTAGGACTTGGATCAAAGATATAAACTTAATTTTTGATAAATTAGCTCTTGATGTAGACTTTGCTTATTGGTTTACTTTACATTTTGAGCATTGTACTTTATAAGGAACGAATACGGTTAAAATATTAGATTTACGAATGAAACATATGATTAAATATAATCATAATACGATAATATAGCCGCCATCATGACAGCCCTTAGAAGTCCACTGCTCAACATAGGCCTTCCTCAAGGAGCGCCATGACGAGCGATCTTGTGCCACCTCCATCCACCGACTTCCTGCGATGGCTACAATGTCGTCGGTCCATCGTGTGGACCGACAACATTGTCAAACTACGCTTGCTTTTTCGTGGCCGCTATTCCAGAACCTTTATTCCCCAGCGGTTGTCGGTTCTGCGAACTATATGGCCTCCCCATTGGCATTTCAACTTGCAAACTCTGAGATCTATGTCGGTAACCTTGGTTATTCTACGGATTTCCTCATTTCGGATTCTATCACGTAGTGAAACACCAAGCATAGCTCTCTCCATTGCACGCTGCGCAACTCTGAGCTTGTGTATGAGAGCAATAGTTAGCGACTACGTCTCAGTGCCGTATGTCATCACTGGCAACACGCACTGATTATAAACTTTCGTCTTGAGGCTCTGCGGTTTCTGCGACGAGAAGATATGGCGTAATTTCCCGAACGCTGCCATCCGAGTTGGATTCGTCGGTTGACCTCTTTGTTGAAGTTGGATCTACCCAGTTGGATCGTCTGACCTAAGTAGACATAGCGATCAACAGCTTTGATAATATCGTTCCCAATATAAACCGGCATGGGTACGAAATGGGCATTTGACATGATGTTCGTCTTACCCATGTTCATTTTAAGACCCAAAAAGATCTTCCAGTGCAGAGGTGAACAGTTTCGGAGAAATAACGTCTTCCTGTCTCACCCCTCTTTGCACCTGGATAGAATTCGTGCTCTGATCCTGAAGATGGACTTTCATGGTGGTCTTGCTGCACAAACACTTCAGCACTTCGATGTTTAGGTAGTCAATCTGGCACCGCTGTTATGACTGTAGCACTGCCCAAGTCTCGACTGAATCAAAGGCTTTCTCGTAATTCACAAACGCTAGACATAGTGGCCGATTATACTCTTCGGTCTTCTGTATAATCTGCCGGAGCGTATGAATGTGGTCTACGGTGCTAAAGCCTTTCCGGAATCCAGCTTGTTCGGGAGGCTGAAAGTCGTCAAACCTACAAGCGAGACGGTTTGTAACTACTCTCGAAAACAGCTTAAAGACGTGGCTCAGCAGCGAAATGGGCCTATAATTCTTCAAGAGGGTTTTATCACCTTTCTAAAAGAACAAAACCACTACGCTCCTGTGCCACGCCTCTGGCGTAGTACCCTCGAGGATGACGGAGTTAAACAGCTTCTGAAGGACTTTAGGTACCGATGTTCCTCGCTTTCAGTAGCTCTGTCGTTATTCCGTCCTCCCCTGGTGCTTTATTGCTCTTAGCCGCCAATAAAGTTTTAAATCGGATCTGATTGCAATTAAAAGCAAAGAATATTAATTGTGCACATATTGTCATTTAGCGCCATCTAGTGGAAATTTATATCGTGAAGCATCCACCATAAGTGACGACCGGTTGATCTCGTGGCTAGTGATCCTAGGTACGTAATCAAACGATCGCGGGTTCGAATCCTGCAATGTGCAATCATTTGTGTGAGGAGCAGAAATGTTTGTTTCCGAGTCATGGATGTTATAAAATTCGTATCTATGTATGTTTATCCGTTATCTAGTTAGGTAATTATTTTTTTTCGATACGGCATGAACGGCAAATGGAATGCCAAATTTGGCTAAAATGGCCGCAACTTCCATAAAAATTAAAATTTTAGTGTCATTTATGCTTCCGCTCAAGTGTGGCATCTGCCGAAAGCCCACCTGGACCCAGTGACCCTTGTGTAAACAACCCGTTTTTATGGCCACTTGAGAACCATCTCATATAAATAAATGACTGTGTTCTTGAGAACAGATGAACAAGAAACACGTATTACAATTTATTTTAGTCGATCTCGAATTAAAATATTTATAAGAACACGCGCAAAGTTGAAAAAGTAGAAATGTATGGAATTCATATTTTCAATATTTTTTGGTTGATATCTTCAGCGAAGACCTATGGTTTTTTATATGTATGACCGCTACCTTTCCTACAGATAAAAAATTAAAACGAAATAGATAAGTTTTTTTAAATAATCGACTAATATCGAAATAATTTCGAGCAAAAATCACGCGTGATGTTTAAAAATTATTTATAGAAAATCTAGAACATAGAGGTGAAAAATAAATATATTATTATGTTTTTACAAGATATAACTAGTACTAAAAAAAAGAAAGATAAAAAAAAGAAAAAATAAAGAAAAAATAAAGATTAAATAAAGGGCCCTAAATTAGATAAATTTTGAATAAGTTAATCGA
Source organism: Alsophila aescularia (assembly GCA_946251855.1). Taxonomy (NCBI): domain Eukaryota; kingdom Metazoa; phylum Arthropoda; class Insecta; order Lepidoptera; family Geometridae; genus Alsophila; species Alsophila aescularia. The sequence goes on along the minus strand of OX276379.1, from coordinate 27,026,199 downwards.
AGGAAAAAAAGTCTGGCAACAATCGGGGCTTGACGTAATCTGGCTTTAATATTGTTGGCAATTATAAGGGCTTCATTAATACGAGTACAAGTGATTTAATCTATAAAGGTTGAAACAACGATTAATTTAATTTATAACACTTGTAATCGCTTAAGCTTACGGCATACGTGCAGAATTTGCAAAATATTTCAATGCTAACATATTTTTTTTCCGAGTTGTTCATCACAGTTTTTTTTAAAGTTGGAAACAATCTTTTTTGTTATACTATGGCATGTGCTGACACATGATTAAACTAGAACCAGAAACCAAGTAAAGAGCCTTTACACACCCAATTTAAAATAAAACGTAAAACATACAGGTAAACTCGCAACTGGAGAAGCGCGCCACACTTTAGGATTTCCAAACTTGCAACTAGAGAAGCGCGCCACACTTCAGGATTTCCAAATCGCAACTGCAGAAGCGCGCCACACTTTAAGCACAATTAAATTACGATACAACCATATCACATACACAACAGTTATAATGTCCAAAATAATTAGCCAACTAGATCGCTCATACAGCGTGCCCAAGCCGCAGCCGGTTCGTGCTACTCTCAAAACTTACAATAGCAGTGCAGATAACGATGTCATTATTTGCCAATTTAATTTGTCCACTGACCAGTTATTTGATACCTCAGCGTGTCACTAGCACACCGATCACACTTCACTGTACGCATGAGATGCGACCTACTCCAGTCATAATAAGTAAGCTGGAAACTTGTATAAACCTTTATTTTAGCATTCTAAATGTTATCTTAGTCTCATAAAATCTCATGTTGCAAGATTCAAGATCAAATATCGTTTTTTTTTTCCAATATTTCGGTTCCTGTGGTTTGTGTGTGTATGACTTCAATGTAGGATGGTGTATGATGATGACATGTATTACAAATTTTGTTGCAAATTATATACTCTACAATTTTGTGGTAAATGTCAGTATCTTTGGAGCCACAGAAAGCGAGATATTTGTAAATAACAATTTTTGCGACTTTTGTCATGAATAAATGAAGACGTAGACACAAGATCTTAAGAGACTTTTGAGACAACTTTTAGAATGCCAAAATAAAGGTTTATACAAGTTTCCAGCTCGTTATTTCTCATTCCGAGGTTGACTCTTGTTTTTGGCTTCTTTCTGTGGAGATACATTGTTTCGAAGAGTTAGCTCCTTGAATCTCAGGCACAGATTAAATAATGTCTACTATGTTGAATGTGGCTGTTCTACATACCTCGCGTCTCGCGCTAATACCGTGCACCTTCCGTCTCATACACACACACATGGCTGCGAGTACTATTACTGCTCGTAAAAGTACTCGCAGCCATTTGTGTGTGCTTGAGTGTCGCTTTATTTCGCGAAGTGTATGTTTTCTTTGTCCCAAGCACTCACTTAAACATTATCTACCCTGTGTTCTCAGTTCTAATAATGTTATTAAATAATAATAATAACGTTTTTATTTTTCCAGAACCTTTGTACTGTCACTTAATGGGTCATTTTTGTCACTCACTTATTTCTTGATACTAATGACAGTCACTGTGACATGCTACAAAACTGTCTCGATGAAAAAATTCTGGAAGGTAATAAACACACAGTAATGAGAAGAACCAGTCCCATTATAAGCTTGGATAATTTATAGTGTCACAACTTGCCGTACACAAAACATTATGCCAAAACAGACGCTTCAGAAGCTGGCGGACATCTAAAACTACAGCCACAAAAACTCCGCAGCATATATTTAATGCACTCAAGTGTAACGCGAATCCTAAAGTTTCCAGGTCTTCTCGTAAACATGTTTTCTTGAGGTTAGGTTGACTAAGGGGCTTATTCGCGACGGTTAAAGTTTTTAAGCGTTTTTGCTAGGTGCGCTCCGCGGTTACACCCGCTAGAATAATTATGATGCTGATGATGATGATGATGACGATGTGTTATTGTTATGCGTTATCCTATGTGTTATTCCAGGTCACTGGTTACTAAATTAAATATCATCAAAATCCTTTGAGCCATTTCAGTGTGAAAACCAGGCACACACAAACTCACACACACACACACACACACATACCCTCGCACACACGCACACAAACTCAAACACAAACACATCCGCGCACACACATACACACACACGCAAACACGCGCACACAAATACACACACACACAAACACGCGCGCGCGCACACACCCACACACACCCATTTCACGCACATACATACTTTTGCATATATATGATATTAAATAGGATGAAGCTGGCATTAGTTACATACATAATTTAATCCAGTAGGAAATTTTCAGATGTTAAGCGTATTACAATGGACGATCATAGCTATTGAATTAATTGGATTGCTATATATTTTGTTAATGGATTTAGAAAACATAGAATACGAACAGCTTGAAGCATATACAAGTCCTGCATTAGCAGCTCTAGACGTAAGTCCCATACTTGTTATAATATAGCCAGCGTCGTGGCCGCTGCCACAGTACATATATAGGACTATATATTGACTGTGCCTCAGTTACGGGTACCTAAAGGTTTTCTTTAGATATTTATTTGTACAAAACCTTATATTCACCGCGCACCGTGATCCTACTCCGTAGTCCTACTCCCATAAAATAAATATTATAATCATATTTCACTTGAATTACCTAGCACCAAAATAGGATATCCTGTACTATGGGTACTAGACAATAAAGAAACACACATAAATACGAATATTACATCCATGACTCGAAAAAAAAAACATTTCTGCTCATCACAAAAATAATTGCACCTTGTGGGATTCGCACCCGCGACTGCCAAATCTATACTTATAATATAACTGTAACGGGTCCAATTCTGTACATTGAAGATATTTTGAAATTATATTTTGGACCTTACTCTATATTCGATACTGAAGCCAAAACTGTTTTTTTTTTCATTTTTGTCTGTATGTCTGTCTGTCTGTCTGTATCTTGGCTAGGCATCACGCCGAAACTACTGAATGAATTTAAATGAAACTTGGTATGATTTGAGTTCATACTACGAAGTAGGACATAGGCTACTTTTCATCCCGAAAAATGAAAGGGTTCCCGCAGGATTGGGGATGAAAGTTATTTCAAAAAACACTTACCACTCTGAAACTACTAGACGGATTTTGAACCAAATTTGGCACGGTCATAGTTTATATGATGGGTTAAAATTGATGATACTTTTTATCCCGAAAAAATAAAGAGTTCCTGCGGGATAATGTCCCAAATTCTGTAAACTAAAGATATTTTGTAAAATATTTTCTCTGTCTCTGTCCGTCTGTCTGTCTGTCTGCACCTTGGAAGTGCATCACGCTGAAAATACTCAATGAATTCAAATGAAATTTGGTATGATTTGAGTTCATACTTTGAAGTAGGACATAGGATAATTTTCATCCCGGAAAATTAAGGTGTTCCTGCAGGATAGGGATGGAAAATTATTTAAAAGAACACTTAGCACTCTGAAACTATTGGACGGATGTTGACGCAACTTGGCACAGACATAGTTTATAAGATAGGTGAAAATTATGGATACATTTTGTCCCGAAAAAATAAAGGTATATGGTTCCTGTGGTATATGGGTCCAAATTCTGTACATTAATAATATAGTATTTTTTTGGATGTTACTCTATATTCTATTATGAAGCCTAAACTGTATGTTTTTCATTTTTGTCTGTATGTCTGTCTGTCTGTCTGTATCTTGGCTAGGCATCACGCCCCCGGAACTACTGGATGAATTCAAAAAAAACTTGGTATGATTTGAGTTCGTACTACGAGGTAGGACATATGATACTTTACATATCAAAAAAATTATGGGTTATTATTTAGGGGTTGAAACTTATTTAAAATAACACGTATCACGCTTTAAGTAATGGACGGGTTTTGATGCAACTTGGCACTGTCTTAAGTTATATGATGAGTTAAAATTGAGGACACGTTTTATCCCGAATAAGTAAAGGGTTTCTACGGGATATGGGTCCAAAGTTATGTTAATATTTCAGTAATAAAAAATATTTTTTGCATGGTTCTCTATATTAGATTCTGAAGCCAAACTGTTTTACTTTTTAATTTTGTCTGTCTGTTTGTCCGTATCTTGACCGCGCATCGCACCCAAACTACTAAATAAATTCAAATGAAAAAAATGCTCTTGGGTGCTTAAAAAAGGTATTGAACAATATATTTTTTGTTAATCGTGTCTTTCTTTCTCTTTGTTTGTATGTTTGTTTGTTCACGCATCACGTAAAAACTACAATGATTGCAATGCAGTTTTCATTGTTAAATAGCTTAGGGTTTTATTATATCTGGTGTAATTGGTATCTCAAAATGTTTTGAATGTGTAATTTATTCTGTGACACAAGTATCCAATTTAAAGAGTAAAACGTGATCAGTGATCAGACTTAGTGTATCACTTGTGAGAGTATGGTATAAACATTATAGTCGCCGCGACAACTCGCACATTATTCCATTAAAATCTTATTAAATATTAAACAGTCAAACATTGTCGGTATTGATTACTATATTAACAATGACTCGCAGAAAAATATCCTATTTAACACACAAAACAATCATACGACCGTCGCGACCATGTTTTTTTTTGAGAATGGTGTGACATCGCATGGCACCGGCCAGCCGCCGCTGAGTTATTGCGAAAGCACATGATGTACTCGACTAGGGAAGCAGCGCGTAACAAAAAGTCAAGATTCATTGTACATAAAAATAACAATAACTTCTCCAATATCACAGTATTTATTAACTGACTTAAAAAAAAAAGAGTTTCTCAAGTTAATGTATAATGTAATATTGTTACTTATTATGAATGCTTAATCTATTTATACTTATAATAAATATGTAACCGGTCCAATTCTGTATATTAATGTTATTTCGATAATTTTTTTGGTTGGTAAAGAACCCAATATTCGATACGAAAGCTATATTTTTATTATTTTTGACAGTCTTGCTGTCTGTCTATCTGTATCTCGAATGCGCATCACTCTGAAACTAATGAATGAGTTCAACTGAAACTATGTATGATTTGAGATCATATCACGAAGTAAGACATTTGATACTTTTCATCCCGAAAAATTAAAGGTTTCCCGCAGGATAGTGATTGAAAGTTATTTAAAAGAACACGTATCACTTTGAAACTACAGGACAGATTTAGATGCAACTTGGCACAGTCATAGTTTATATCATCATCATCATAATCATGTCAGCCACTAAAAGTCCACTGCTGAGCATAGGCCTACCCAAAAGAGCGCCATGACAAGCGATCTTAAGCCACCTCCATCCACTGACTTCCTCCGATTGCTATGTCGTCAGTCCATCGTGTGGGGGCGGGGGGTTACACTTCGCTTGCTTGTTCGTGGTCGCCATTCGAGAACTTTTCTACCTCAGGGGTTGTCGGTTCTGCAAACTATATGGCCTGCCCATTCAACTTGCAAACTCTGAGGGCTATGTTGGCAACCTCGGTTCTTCTACGGATTTCCGCATTTCGGATTTTATCTCTTAGTGAAACACCGAGCATAGCTCTCTCCAATGCACGCTGCGCTACTTTGAGTTTGCGTATGAGACCTATAGTTAGTGACCACATCTCAGTGCCGTATGCTATCACTGGCAACACGCACTTGAGACTGCGTATCTGCGAAGAGAAGGTATGGCGTAATTTTCCGAACGCTGTCCTCCGAGTTGGATTCGTCGGTTGACCTCTTTGTCGAAGTTGGATCTACCCAGTTGGAACGTCTGACCTAACTAGACATAGTGATCAACAGCTTCGATTATATCGTTCCCAACATAAACCGGCATTGGGAAACAATATTGAAGTCACTGAGCGTTGTGCTTAGGTCTTCCAGGGTTTCTGCTATGATGACTATATCATCAGCAAATCGAAGGTGAGTGATGTATTCGCCACTGAGGCTAACACCATATCCGTTCCAGTTCAGAAGCTTGAGTATATCTTCTAGTGCAGAGGTGAACAATTTTGAAGCAATAACGTCTACCTGTCTCACCTCTTTGTGTAATAGTATAGAACTCGTGCTCCAATCTTGGAGACGGACTGTCATGTTGGCCTTGCTGTTAAAACATTTCAACACTTCGATGTACCGGTTAACAATCTGGCACCGCTGTAATAACTGTAGCACTGCCCAGGTCTTGATTGAATCGAAGGCTTTCTCGTAGTTCACAAACGCTAGACATAGTGGCCGCTTATACTCTTCGGTCTTCTGTATAATCTGCCGGAGCATATGAATGTGGTATATGGTGCTAAAGCCCTTCCGAAATCCAGCTTGTTTGGGAGACTTAAATTCGTCGAACCTACGAGCGAGACGGCTTGTAACTTCTTTCAAAAACAGCTTATAGACGTGGCTCAGCAGCAAAATGAGCCTATAATTATTCAAGAGAGTGTTATCACCTTACTTGAAGAATAACACCACTACGCTCCTGTGGCACGTCTCTGGCGTAGTACCCTCGAGGATGACAAAGTTAACAGCCTCTGAAGGACTTTAAGTACCGGTGTTCCATCCGCTTTCAGTAGCTCTATCGTTATTCCGTCCTCCCCTGGTGCCTTGTTGCTCTGAAGCTGTTTGAGAGAGCTACTATAAAGATAAAGTAAAATATATAAGCGTTTGGGTTGTGCCTCCCACGCCCAACAGCTGCACCGCTCTGCACATCTACATTGCACGTGAGTTGTATTAAATATTATACAATAGTTTTGTTGGACGTCGGGGTTTTTGTTTTTTTTTTATAATAATTGTTACTTGTTCGATTCATTCTTTTGTTTGTAGAACTGGTTCCAATTCAAAATTAAAATCACCTAGGCCTACTAAACAATAACCTTTAGTAGTCTTACGATACATTTTTGTTGTCAATAAACATTTTTGCCAAAAAGTAAAAGTTTTCATTTGAATAATATTTAAGTAACCAACAGCAAAAATACTTAGAGGTAGTGCTAAAAAATGTTTTATTTTCCATCAAATTCCTCCTCCGCAGAAGTAAAGTGTTTTTTTTTTCTTGTTCAGAACGCTAATCTGGACATATTGGGAGCATCAATAAGTGCGCCTCCAGTGGTTCACGTACTTACAGCAAGAAGCACGCAAGAGGTAAGAAATTGATTGAAGTGCACTAAATGTAACAAATAAACATGCTTTGTCCCCGCCCGGGCGCCCTGCAACTCAAAGGTGCAGCTTTGGGTCTAAATAGAGGGCCGCCCCGAGCTGAAAAAAAAAAAGACAGTGAAAAAAGTGCAATTTCAAAAATGCCACATCCAATACTACACGCCTAAATTCAATACACAACCGATTTGTATAAGGCCTCATATTAGCGGGCTGTCTTTTGTTATGGTAGCGTAGGATGTTCAAGATAAGTAAAGTCTTGACGTTAACGAATGACGCGTCAGTACTATAAATATTTTTAAGTCTTATGACCTACATACACGAACATACAATAACTCTCTTATGTATTTCTTATTTTATTTAGTTTTCTGCTTATAGAAATTGTTACGCATATTCCTGTTCATTTCGCAACTAGGTCGCAGACCTTACATTGTCTATTTATGATCTCTTTTCGTTTGAGTGTTTTTATATCGTAATTTTGGAGAACACAGATCGTAGAACAACTTAAAATCTTTGTGGAAACTGTTAAAGGCCTTAGTAGTCTGGCAAAAAAAAAACCCAAAAAAGCTATCTATTTAGAAATTACAAGACAAAAAAATGAACAAGTAGCTTCCGCCAAAACTGTAAGTTAGACAAATGATAAATGGTAGAATTAAATTATAACAAAAGTAAAACCCCTCGCTTAACAAACCCTTGGGTAGGGTTTGTTTAGCTATTGTATATTGAACTAATTTTAAATTTACTGCTATTGTAAAATATAAATGAAATGAAGGATAAGGCCTGGAGGCCAGAAAAATCGATTAATTGATATTTTGGTTACATACCTAACAATAGTTGCAACATTTTACGAACGTGTGTACAACGTTTTCAGTTAGTAAATGCAAATGTGGTGGATTATCGTGTTAGTAACTGAAAGAGAAATATCCAATATTTTTTGACAAATATCGTGTTGGTGTAGGAGTAGGAGTATGAGTATTAGGTATATGTATGTCGATTTTAAATCTGCTTTTCTTTCACTAACTTCGGTTGAATACTTGACAGTTGCCGGTCGGCCTGTGAAGTTACTCTATGGGCCTGTGGTCACCGACACAAATCAAGCAACGTTATTATTATATTTAATTTTTAAATCCCTATTCTAATGGGGATAAAACAATATTTATTTGATTCATAATTAAGACCAACATTTTTGGTAAGTACGTGAATGGTGATGACGCATCTTAAGCCTAGTTTTGGGCATGATCCTTTATTACGTAGTTGACGGTAGTATATTGTTTTTAAGAGTTTAACCTATCTATGTATCTACTTCCAGATATCCCCGAGTGGTGATAGCAGTGCTATTGTTATATCCAATATGTTATATGACGGTTTCAAAGCCATGTTTCTGTATAAGCTAAAACTGTACTGTGATCATTTGACTGCCTCAAAATTACGAATAAGCGAATTAAGTAAGTCGTGCCGTGTCTTCACCGGTTAACTAGATCTATGACCGGAACACTATAAATTGCTTTTAATAATACATAATTTTATAATTACGTAAACATAACTGTACAATTATATATAATACATAATTGTATAATTATATATAATACATAATTGTATAATTATATATAATACATAATTGTATAATTATATATAGTTACTTCAAACATACTACGACAGGTGCAGAAAGTTGAAACTTTTCTAGTTTCAAAGTTATTCAAAATATATATAAAGCTATATTTATTTAAAAAAAATACATAAAGTATCGCACTTCTTTCATAATGGTTCCGTAGTTAACCAAAGAACCATTGTAGTTGTGTCATGTCCGTCGGTCCGTCTATCTATATTTGACAGCCTTTTTATTAGACGCTATTATCACGACAAACTTAAACCATGGCACATGTATATTTTTTTATAAACATAGATGTTTATATCTTGACATTTGACAGCTGCGTGACGTCCGCGTAGCACTGACTGAAGTCAAATCAACTTCGTACCGGAAGAGGGAACCATTGCGACAACACTTATAAGTATTTATTTATTGTACAGTCTTCAGAGTCATCAGATTTGCCTGTAAATTTCATTATGCGCCAACCCCCATACGACGACATAAAACCCATTTGCGCTGACTATTACGTTTCTTTTGTCTTAACTGAAACTTTTCAAACAGATTATTGGTAATTTCTCATTATCCCCATCCTCAATCTACACAACTATCATTTTTTGCACTGATTTCACTAGTTTTTGGGCCACAGTCTTATTTTTCTGTAAAATTCTAGTGGAAAACCTAAAAAAAAACACATTGCCATTGCTCCAAAATATTGAATTTTTCAACGAAAGTATAAAATGTTGTCTACTCACAATACCTTATTAAACAATATTTTGTTTTTTAGATATTTCTTCATGGTTTTACTATTGGACTTTGTTTTTATCAACTTTCTTCCTTGGGAACATATTTACTTTAATAGTATTGTTTTTTCATTTAATGGTTGATATGCTGACGATAGTAAGTATATATTTATTTTGCATAAAAAAGTCTTTTTAAAGAAACGATTTGTAAATGGTGGCAATGTTATGTTAAATCGACAGAAAAAAAGTTAAACATCGGGTTCGAATCCTACAAGGTGCAATCATTTGTGTGATGAGCAGAAATGTTTGTTTCCGATTCATGGAGATATTTCGTATAGGTGGAGTGATGACCTGCGTTAGGCAGCCAACAGAAACTGGATGAGAAGAGCTAAAGACAGGGACTGTGGCGTTCATTTGGGTGAGACCTATGTCCAGCAGTCGACGAGTAAAGGCTGATGATTATGTTTATCCATTGTCTACTCGTATTACCCATAGTACAGGTTGTTCTAGCTTGGGGCTAGGTTATTGGTGTGAATTGTCCCGAATATTATACACAACTAACGTCACCTGTTTTTTTTTTGTGTCCTTTCTAATCATTAGAGTGATCGTTCAATTTTCACAGAGAACAGTTCTATCGCTCGCGACCGCGTGATCAAGTGTAAAAAACAACAGAATTCATCATAACAAAGTCAAGGCACGATGACCAAGTTATTGCACAAGGCCCGCGCTGAAGGTGAATAATATTGATAAAACGAAGTTAAAACCCGTTGATTTTATTAGAAACTTATCTTATAAAAATGGTTAATTACTATTTTAAAAACAAAAAATGAGGTAACGACTAAAAAAGAGTATTTTCAAATCATTTTTGATCGAGAAAATATAGTGTAATCATGTGGAAAATCTAGAAATGTGAAATTCTAGTAATTAGACTAAAGAACCATATATTTAAATATTAATGCCGCGACTTGATTTGAATTATAATATGTAAATTTCGTTGCAAAAATAGAGTTTTTGCTACTCACGGTGGTTAATATTTTAGTTTATAATTATTTAGATTTTGAGATATGTTAAATGTAAGATACGAAAAATGTGTTCATATTATTTTGATAGTTTATGTAAGAATCAGAACAAACACAAATTGAATGTTGGATATTACTAATGGAAATAACTAAGCATGTTTTTATGATTCTGAAACTTATAACATATAATAAATAATTCCTTGAATAACGTACAATGTATCTGATTTTAAATTTTACATAGCTCTCTAAAATAATTATAATAAACTAGCTGTGCCCTTCGCTTTTCCTGCATAGTAATTTCTTTGGGTTAAACAAAGTAACGTGTGTTATTCCAGGACCTAAAGTACCTATAAAGTACGAAATACCAAATTTCGTACAGCCAAAAATAGATTTCTGTCAATTGATGTGCTCCTACTCATTAGGTTGAGATACCAAGTAGACCACTTTTTAAGTTAAAACTAAAGCTATCGAACAGTGCTTATTATTTTTTTTTTCTTATTAGCTTATATTTAGTACCCTAGACCATTTTTTAAAATTATATTCATTGTAGCACTTACTGCTTTATTAACTAGCTGTACCCGCGGCTTCGCACGTGTGTTCTTTTCTTTAGGTTCAAAGTACCATAATGTGCTATTCCAGGACCAATATACCAATGTTTGGACAAAATTTCTTCAGGCGTCAAAAATAATTTATCAATTGCTCGGCTTCTAACTCACCGGATTGAGATACCAATTACACCAGAATTAAATGAAACCAAAAGCTATCTAACATTGCATCAAAACCCGTCTATTACTTTCAGCGTGGTACGTGTTCTTTTAAATAAGTTTCAACACCTAAATAATAAATTAAAAAAAAAAAAAAAACGATACGTATGAATTCATCCAGTAGTTCCGGTGGCGTGATGAAAATATACAGTTTAAGCTTCATAATAGAATATAGAGTAACATTAAAAAAAAACACCATATCTATAATGTACAGAATTTGGACCCATATCCCACAGGAACCCTTTATTTTTTCGGGACTAAATGTATCCATAATTTTCACCTATCTTATAAACTATGTCTGTGCCAAGTTGCATCAATATCTGTCCAATAGTTCAAGTGTTCTTTTAAATAAATTTCCACCCCTATCCTGCAGGAACACTTAATTTTTTCGGGATGAAAATTATTCAATGTCCTACCTCGAAGTGTGAACTCAAATCATACCAAATTTCATTTGATTTCATTAAGTATTTTCGGCGTGGTGCGCTTCCAAGGTACAGACAGACAGACGGACAGACATACAGACAAAAATCAAAAAAATACAGTGTTGGCTTTAGTATTGAACATTGAACGTCCTCAAAAAAATTTACATAATATCTTCAATCTACAGAATTTTGGACATTATCCCGCAGGAACAGTTTATTTTTCGGGATAAAAAGTATCCTCCATTTATACCCATTATATAAACTATGACTGTGCCAAGTTTCAACAAAATCCGTCAAGTATTTTCAGCGTGATACGTGTTCTTTTAAATAACTTTCAACGCCTATCCTGCAGGAAATCTTTAATTTTCCGGGATGAAAAGTATCCTATGTCCTACCTCAAAGTATGAACTCAAATCATACCAAATTTCATTTGAATTAATTGAGTATTTTCGGCGTGATGCACTTCCAAGGTGCAGACAGACAGACGGACAGACAGACAGAGAGACAAACATTAAAAAAAATACAGTTTTGGCTTTAGTATTGAATATAGAACGGCCCCCAAAAAAAATTACAAAATATCTTTAGTTTACAGAATTTGGGATATTATCCCGCAGGAACTATTTATTTTTTCGGGATAAAAAGTATCCTCAATTTTAACTCATCATATAAACTATGACTGTGCCAAGTTGCATCAAAATCCGTCTAGTAGTTTCAGAGTGGTAAGTGTTTTTTTGAAATAATTTTCAGCCCCAATCCTGCGGGAACCCTTTCATTTTTCGGGATGAAAAGTAGCCTATGTCCTACCTCGTAGTATGAACTCAAATCATACCAAGTTACATTTAAATTCATTCAATAGTTTCGGCGTAATGCCTAGCCAAGATACAGACAGACAGACAGACAAAAATGAAAAAAAATACAGTTTGGCTTCAGTATCGAATATAGAGCAAGGTCCAAAAAAAATTTCAAAATATCTTCAATCTACAGAATCGGACCCGTTACAGTTTTATTATAAGTATATAGATATAGATTATGATTTGCAATTATGTGTTTTAGTATATATTTTTTTGATTCAGTTAAGTACCAATTATAATTCTAATTAGTATGCCAATTACATATACATAAATATTTAAAAAAAACTATATAAAAAAACATGAAAGAGACGCTATAGAATAGCTATTAAAAACTTAGACCACACCACGTCGCATGAAGCTATCATATAGGCGTTACAAAAAACAGGGATCAAAGTGCGTGGAGAAATAACAAACGCCAGAAGTGGTCCGGAAAAAATGCCAACATCAACATTTTTTGTTAACCTTGAACGAAGCCCTAACAAAATAGATCCCAGGAAAATAAAGTGAACCTACAACACTGCTGTCACCATTGAAGACCCAAATAAAAAAGTGGCATAGTACAATGCAGCAAATGTCAAATTCTATGTTAACTGATAAAATTGTAAATTCACTAAAAATATAATATAAAATCGATACATAGACACATGCTGTATGTCACTGCAAAGAGTTTTCCGCGTTTACGTGCAATTAAATTTTTCCAGAATAATCACAAATTAATAACTTGAAAACATGCACCAACCTATGAATTCTGCCGCATTTAGATATTATGTTGAATAACCCATTGTAGCTGAGAGGTCAGGCTAAACCAATATACAATCTGTAACATACCTATTAAATACGAGGGTGGGGTATGTGGTGCGGCATGGTGAATTACGTTTGTTTTACGACTTTAGAAATTTTAAAGTTTTCCATTCATAAATTTACTTTGAATTGAAAAATTCCTGAAACAACACTGTACATTAGCACATTAGCATTAGTGTTCCCTACAGTAGCACAGAATAAATATTAGTTCAGCCTCGTTAACAGCTGGGGAAAAAACAATAATCTTGAACTTCAAAGTGCGTGTCAATAGACCTTGCGCATTGAATGCGTATTGCGCAATGTTCATGTCAGTAGAATATCATAGTACTCGTAAAATCTGTCGGAATCAAATTTGGTCAGCTGGGCGTCAAAATGAAAAGGAGTAAAATCTGTACGTCCTATTATCTTGTAAAAGGTTAAATATTATGTTTTCAAGTGTAATATAATAAATAAATTAATATATTCGGGACAATTCCACACCAATTACCTAGCCCCAAACTAGATACCCTGTACGGATAAACATACATAAATACGAATATTAAAATCCATGACTCGGGAACAAACTTTCTGCTCATCACACAAATGATTGCACGTTGTAGGATTCGAACCCAAGACTTGATTTTGTTCCTAGGGTTACTAGCCACTAGACCAACCGGCCGACATATTGTCCGTAATATTGACCTTTCCTAAGCCTTCGGTGTCATTTTTTGTTCAGTGTTTGGAGTTATTATGTGTGTGCAACAATAGGCTGGCTCACTCAGTCTTTCTCGCTGGTGAACCGTCTTCATTCAACCGGGTTTTTCGACCAGTGACTTGTGAGAAGAGGTGATAGGAGAGCGAGAGGAGGCCTTACAACCTGAACCCGCACGTACATATATTATCTTCTTTTTGGTGCGACGTGATAGTAAAGTAAAAAAACATTTAGGGTTGTCGCTAATTTCTAAGATATTACTTTTGTATGGGAATTTTAAATACGATGTATTCAACCATGTACACTTAAACAAACTCACATGCTGGATCGAAACAAATCTGCTGCGTTTTTATAAGGCTGTTCAGTTAGTTACTGATCCAGAGACAGCGCTGAAAAATATATACTTTTTCAGCGCAGTCTCTGGATCAGTCCAACTGGTTCTACTGTGTACCTATGTAATGTAAACCAAATTAGTTAGAATTAGCATAAGAACGCTATTTATAAATTGTTTCTTTATTTATGTAGTTACATTTATGGGCACCAACATTTTCCTGTTCGTGTATAAAAGCCCCCCACCCAACCACCACCCCTGGGGGTGGGGGGAATCAAACGAAAATGGCAAGCAATCACGTTGTAGTTTTCTATGGTAGGGGCTTATGTGTGTGTCCCAAGAAATCTAACACTAAATAAAATGTGTCTACATCATTTAACTCTCTGCAATCTATTAATTCAGTTAGACAGATCCTAGTTATTTGCATCTTCAATAATGTTCACGCATCTTCTCTTTGGTGGCTTGTCAGTCTGGTGACCTGATGAGTCTGAAAAACTATGTGCAGAAGAGTAGTAAAGCTTGTTATTTATGAAAACTTTGTCTTTCAGATTGTAACCTACCATTGTTTGGTTGAAGTTCTGATTTGGGAGTGGAAATGGTTAAATCCGTATATGATCATGGCTGCAACTATAACTCTCAGTGTATTTTGGATAACATTGATTGATTTCCAAGTATTTTTAATCCCTTAATTGTATGAATGTATAGTTAGCAGGTAGGCCTATCCACATTAGTTTCGACACGATCCCATCAGTTTCGTACCGTGAAGTTCAAGGAAAATTAATATTATTTCTATATGCATTTGTGCATTTGTTTGTTTTTTTTTCTTAAATTAAAGAGCTAAAATTGGGTAGCCACGAAAGCTATAGTTCACAAGTTACAAGTGGTTTAAAGGGTGTGATGGTTGACCATAATGGTGCATACAACCTCCAACAATTAATCTTTGCCCAGGGTTTAGCTCCGTTCGTCACAACTAAAGCTGGGACAGGATAAATTGCTGATTAGCGGTTCAAACTACTAGAAACTATTACAAATTGACGTTGCAAAGCAGATTGGGAAACCATTATAGAGAGCTACTTAACTCTGTAGAAGAATACACCAAGTCTCGAGATAGGTATTGTACAGGGTAGCTAGACTCATTGAAGTCGAGTCCAAAGTCACTTTTCACGGCGGATCAATCACTGGGTGATATTTAAAATTAGCGATTCTGGGTACGTAAGAACGAAAAACAAAATAGGTTATTGCTAAAGCGGAGAGTCCGTTCAATTCAAGGCCCCATAGAAACAATGAGAAATACAAAAACCAATAAGTGGCTACAAATTGTTTGATACAAGAATCGCAAGACTTAAGTAGTAGTGAGCAGGACATTTATCCCTGAATCAAAATTCATGCTGCAAACTGTTGCTATAGTGGTGGCAATAATGGCCATAAAATGGCAAGATAACCGACAAAGTGAAAAGAAAGTGGCGGGCAAACAAATGAATTCTCACTGGCCAAAATCGGGAGAAATGGAGAATTTGTATCGTTGTAAAGTGACGGTGACGCGTTATAAAACAGCTGGGAAAGAAAAAAAGTGGTGATTATGAAATTTTGTTGTTAAATAATATGTCAAAAATAACAGATCTGATGTCTAGAGATGATGGAGTAAGTATCTAGAGGCACAGGAATAATCTACCCATAATTATAAACTTTTTTTAAATGTGGGGCAAGCATAGAATTACGATGTAAATATAAATGGGTGCAAGATACCATATCATGAAGTAGCTGTACGTTTAGTTGTTCATATCGTCAAACGCTAATAATTGTTCATTTATCTGGCCAAACCATTTCATGATGTCGCCGATAATTTCTTGAAATAAAAAAAAATCGTTACGTTTCGAGTCGAGGTCTCCGCTCAACAACATGTCTACCTCAACGATTATCAGTCCTTTGACAGATATGACCAGCCCACTACCACTTCAGCTTATTAATCTTAAGGGCTATGTTGATAAGTTTGGTTCTCTGTCAGATCACCTCATTCCGGGTGCGATCTTTAAGAGAAACTCCAAGCATAGCCCTTTCCATAGCAACCTTAAATTGGTGGACTACTCGTACCGTGAGTATCCACGACTCGGCTCCGTATGTTATAATAGGTAGAACACACTGGTTGAAGACTATTGTCTGCAAACTTTGCGGTATTGTCGACGAGAAGTCTCGACGAAGTTTCGCAAATGCTGCCCAGTCTATCTGTATTCTCATGCGGGTCTCTCTCTCTCTAACTTGTTTTTACCTAGTAACAAAGTTCGCCCCTGATAAACATACTCCTAAACAACTTCAAGAGCAATTCCGTTAACTGCAATTGGTTCCGGAATAACATGTTCGTTGAACATAACCTTGGTTTTGTCCAAGTTCATCCGGAGGTCCGCGTTGAGTCAAATTCCAATGCGGTGTCGGGTTCCTTGTTAATAAGGTTATCTCTAATAAATCCCTAGTTTTTCAAATAGGGCTGTATACCTCAAGGTTATTCAGGTATACACACCTACTTCGAAATACTCGGATGATAAAGTAGAGGCTATACACGAAGACAATATCTAAAGCCTTATACAACATCTGCAAGGCTCACTTCAACGTTGTCATGGTAGACTTCAACGCTAAAGTGGGAGTACAGATGTGCAGCGAGTCAGTAGTAGGACAACACGGATTTGGCAGTAGAAATAACACGGGGCAAATGCTAGTCAATTTACTGGAGAAAGAAGGGTTGTTTTTAATGAATTCGTTCTTTAAGAAGCAGCCCCAACGGAAGTGGACGTGGCAAAGCCCCGTTAGTGTGACAACAAATGAGATCGACTTTATTATAGAGGACAATTTATTGCGAATTTGAACGTCTCCGTTTCATGACGTCCACGCTCTGACCTAACCTGCTCCGAACCGTTGTTGGATCTGAAATATTCCAGTTGAAACTGGAGAACCGATTTGCTGCCTTGGAAAGCATAATTGACGTTGACATTGAAAAGGAACTTGACCATGTGGTCGGAATCCTGAGGGAAGAGGGAACGAAGTTCTGTGAAATGCGGAGTACAGGCAAGAAATTAAAACTTTCGGTGGAGTCTCTGCAGCTTATTGAAAAATTACGCGAAGATTCAGCAGTCACTTCGTCAGATCAGTGGGCTTTGAATAAGCAAATATTAAAGCTGGTAAGGCGAGATTTCCGACGCTTCAATACAAGCTCTATAGAAAAAGCAATAGAGCGAAATTGAGATCATAAGTCTTCATTTAACAGCTTGGTCGATACCATCCGACAAAGCTGACCACATCAAGAAAGAAAGTTGTCGTTTCTAAGCCGGAGATTCTCGCGGAAGCTGAAGATTTCTATGGCCGACTGTACTTGTCACATGAGTCGCAACCAAAACCCGATATCGAGGATTCCAGGGCCACTCTGACCCTCAACTAAACCGAAGAGCTGCCAGAAGTCAGTCCCCTTATAAGATATCAAAATTAATATATGTAAAAACAAAAATAAATAAATGTGACAATTACGGAGGTCGCAGCCGGAGGATGCAAAGAAACCCAAACGTGCTATAACTATGTTTATTAATATACAACAAATATATATGCCAGTAAAATGCCAGTAAATATGTATGCCAGTTATTGTTTATTTAAACTACATTTTAAGGCTAACCTAAAGTAATGTGTACTTGCGGCCCAATGCTAGGTACCGAAGTGGCAGACTTGGGAGATGCACCGCGGAGCAGCGCGTACTGCATCAGTACCTCGTGGCCTGCATTGAGGTTACTGGTTCAGTGGAAGTATAATGCAGGGTAGCATTTTACGTGGAGCTGCCCTACATAACACCTGTATAAATAGTAGACTAAATAAACAAACATTATAATTTAAGAAGCAAAATTATTATAAAAACACAAACAACCCGACTGCGAACAAAATTATTGAATACGAGCTAACCGCCCGCAAAAATAATCGCACTAATATTGTAGACGAAAATTTGTATGTATGTAAGGGGTAAGGGTGAGTGTGTGTATGTTTGTGACTTCTTCAAGCTTAAATGGCTGTATGGATTTGGATGAAATTTAATACGGAGGTAGCTTATAACCTAAATTAATGGATAGGCTACTTTTTATCCCGGGAATTTGTGTGGTTCCTGAGGGACGCGGATGAAACTGCTCGGTGCAGATAGTATTTATATAATTTAATGTTACTTTTTTGTTAACATATTTTACTTTACTTTAAAGTTGCAATTGCAACATTAGACTATAGTACTTAGTGAGGTACTTACATTAACTTGAATAATCAAAAATTGAAAATGTTGTAAAAAGCTTAAAAGAAAATTTCTACTGTCTAATTATAAGAATTATAAATTTTTGAAATCGTGTTTTGAATTCCTTTTTTCTTTTTTTTATAAGAAGAATCACCTTATTGTAACTTTAACGACTAGGTAACAATAAATGAGTACGGTTACGGATTCACATAATACTAAAATAAAGTTTAACCAACATCTTGGCTTCATCCGATAGCGGGGAAGCCAAGATGCCGTTACATATACCAACATTAGTTTTATTATCGAATATAAGTCTCATGTCCTGTCGCTGGGCCTCGTTCCAAACACACTCCGTCACCATGTGGTGAAGATCTTCCACAAAATCACACTCCGGGCAGTTAGGTGTATCGGTTATACCCATCAAACATTTGAATTAGTTTGACGGAATGTATCCGGACCGAAGTCTCAGAAATGCCACAATATTTCGCCTATTCCAGTCATGTTCGTCGAACCACGTGTAACGAGGAGGTTGGCATTGGATGGTTCTATACCATATAAATCCCTTTTGTTAATGAGCGTTCATCAAAATACTCGCGCCACATTTGCCTACAACTTGCTTTAACGTCACTCAATATCTCACTATGTAAACACGTTTAAATAATCCCGTTACTTATCGCTTGTCTCGCCAATCGGTCTTGCTCCTCGTTACCTATGATACCTACATGAGAGGTTCGAATACCTGTATTTTGATATCTCACTCGATGGGTTTTGGTATTTTTTTGTTCCGCATATAATATGGCATATAAGCTGTAAGCCGCCATACTAGTTTTCTTGACACTTCATATATCCGATAGCAGCACTCTTGTGATCAAGACGAATCCAAAGATACCTCATTTACTAAAATCCATCAAACCGTTTAGACTGTAGGACGCGCCTAAGAAACGTACAAACATACATACAACCCAAACACATAATCCTCAGTCGGCTAAAAGGTAACGTTGTGGCATGGTTCAAAGTATTACATTTTATATATCAAAATTTTTTTTTCTTATTCTCAGGAATGAAAGTTTTGTCGGTTCGGACTCCAGAGCGCCCCGCCCACATGACTATATGACTAATGACTCTTTACTTCCCCTCTGCCGCGTCTTCGTTCATGTATAAACCATAAAAAAGATTACAATTTTTTTTAAATAAATTGCACTTAGTATAATTATAGTTTTCTAACGGTAAAATAACTTTTGGAATGGCCAGTAGTTTTCGAGTTTAGTTGTAAGAAATAACAAGATATGAGTTTAAATACTAAAACCCTACCACGGTCGGGTCAAAAATAGCTTATGACGCTCTTTTGCAAAGAAGAAGAAACGAATGATACCTCGCTTGTCTACATAGGACCATGTTTTTAGTTTCATCACATAATCCTTCCTATGCTTCGCCATAGTTAGGTAAAATAAATCAGCTCATGACACTCTATACCTGAAGACGAATCGATTGACACATTGTTGGTCAAAATCTGACTAATAGAGACGACGGTGGAGCATCCACATAGATACATACATACATACATAGACTGTTAAACTCATTACCCTTCCCTTGCTTTGCCGTACTCGGGTAAAAACGGGATCGTGACGTTCGTTGAACGTTCGCCTTGTTACAAATGAGTAACAAGGCGAACGTTCTTCGCCTGATAGTGCCGACCTTAAATTTCCATTAAGAGTACATATTTGATTTACGATTTGTTACAGGAACAGTTTTTATTCCTCATGTTCAGTAAATCTATTGTGGTAATGATGGAAGTATTTGCTGTCTGCTATATGTATCCAGTTGGAAGGTTTATGGATGACATCACGTTTCACTCAGGAGCGTCACCCACCAAGCTCAGGGAACTCGGCTTCAGAATATTGCCTGTCATTTATTTTGTAAGTGTAGAACTAAACTGTGACATTGTGACTACTGGGCCATTATTCTTTATTGCCACACGAAATTCCTTGCAAAAAACGTGTGACGTCATAATGTGCTTATAACGCAAACGTGTTTTAATCGCGCCATGGCTCGGACTAAGAATACAGAAGGTGCGGAATTGTAAAATGGAATTCTGTATGGCATAAGAAAAGTTGTCTTCGCTAGTTGTTTTTATATTATTTTATTTCACGCGATGTTCTATTAAGCATAGGTCCGTCGTATTGAATTTTTTACTGTTCTAGGGATGTGAAAAAAAACAACGATTATTAAAATAATAGATTATTATTTTAGGTCAATTATTTTGGACAAGTTTTTAAAATAATCGACTATTTGTTAATCGTTTTTTTTTTCAAGCTTTAGCACATAGATCTCGAGAAACTAAAATAAACGTTTTTTTCCCAGAAAAATCGATTATTTCTGGAAAATTTATCGATTATTGCATAAACAATTTTAAAGGGATCCCAAAATGTTGTTATATTGATATTTTAAGTCTTGGAATAGCACATAGAGCACTTTTAACCTAAATAAAAGACAACGCGTTCGAAGCGGCGTAAAATAAGTTATTTTAAATAACATTTTGAAAATTCCTTTTTTGCAGTAGCATGGTGAAACATAGAACGGGCTACTTTCATCGCAGGATCCCAATATATTTTTATAGAAAAAATCGATTATTTTTGGGAAATTAATCGATTATTGCATAATCGATTTTGCAGAGACCACAATTTTTTTTTTCCAAAAAAAATATATTATTTCTTGAAAATAAATCGATTATAGCATAATCAATTTTGAAAGGATCTCCAAAGCAGTGTGGCCACGAGTAAAAATAATTTCTCGTGGTCACACCAGTGTGACAAAACGGTGTGACCACGAGTCCGTCGGCCTCAATAAGTCAATTAAATATCGATTATAGTACTATTTAGTCACATCCCTAGCCTATTCCATAGATCATAATAATACAGATATAGACTATAACAAGCGTGCGCGTAACGCGTCTTGTCGAGTTTGTCAAATTTGACCGTGAGAGAAGAGTGCTTGGAGAATAGTACTTTACGTTACACGACAATTCCATGAAGATATTTTAACGCGGCGCGTAACGTGTCTTACTGGCAATAGAGAATAAGGGCCCTGGACCTGTTGCAATTCATAGTTTGCTAGCTTAAGATCTGGGCTATGGAACTATAGGTTTATGCGCAATAAGCGTTTTTTTTAATAATGTGTAGGTATGGTACATAACATTTAACATTTTTGCAACATATATTTTTATTTTAAACTAGCTTTTACCCGCGACTTCGTCCGCGATGACTACAGTTTATCGCGAAAAAAGTCATCCTATGTTCTTGTAGGATATTAAAAACCAATGCAAAAGTATAGCACCAACGCTCTTGATGCTTTTTGACAGACTTTTATTATTTCGTTTCCACGGTAACCGTTCTTACAGCGAGTAACCGTAATATTCAAGTTTTCCCGTGGAACCTAACCATTTCCGGGATAAAAAGTATATTTTTTTGGTCTCTATATTGTACAGTACCTATTAACAAAGTTTCATCAAAATCAGTCCAGCCGTTATCGCGTTAAAACTCCCCAAACAAACAAATAGACAATGAAATTTGAAATAAAATATTTGTAATTAAAATAATATTCAAAAACTGATAAACTGCGAAGAGGAGTAATGGTATTGGTATATAAACTAACGTGAGCGTGATTCATTACATATAGATATGTTACGACTGTCACTCACGATTTATTTCGTCGAACAATTCGACACGATGAAGAGGGCACGACGCGATGTGTTCGCTACGCAAACTCCTGCACTGCGATTACGTAATGTTGATCATGACGGTTTCAAGCCGTGAAATTCAATAATGCTTTGCGATAGAGTCGATTTTGCTATGAAAAATGTGACAATCTGATTGAAGCCAAGTTCTGTAATTGGGCCACTGAGGATGGACGTTGTTGACGTCCGAACACCGGTCGAATTGTTCGACGAAATAACTCGTGAGTGACAGTCGTAACATATCTATATATAAGGAGTAATGGTGTTGACTATGTTTAATTAAAAATAATTAAGCGCTCAATATTTTTTTACAAATACTAACCGTTAAAATTGTATGTGCTAGTCGTTTTCAATGTACCTAATTCCAACACTGGGCGTGAGTGAGCAGGTCACACTTTTTTTCCCATTGTCCCCCAGTGGTGGACAAAATGTGGTGGAAAACGGGAATAGACGGTTACGAGGGGCAAGTTACGCCCACGGGCCGTAGCCACGGTGACCGAGAGGCGTAGCTGCGGCTACTGTGGGAAGTAAGCGCGGCGATGACCCGACAGAATAGACGGTCACTAGACGTATTTAACGTTGAAAAGGTGGCTAATAATTGCTGCCTATTTGCTGCCTACCACGAGACGTTTGCTGCCTAGCTATTTTTATAATAATCTAAACATTTTGAGTGACCGTCAAGATGACTGGTCAGCTGTTCGTGGGGTACATGTTGTGTGGAATCACTGAAATGTTCATAAGCCAATAATTGCTGCCCCTTTGCTGCCTTCAAAGGTTTTATACCTAGATCTTGCAGCTGTGAAAGAAATTTAGTTCGATCAAATTTAATTCGAATGCCCTCAGTGCCTGTAAAAAATATGAGAGCAAAGTTCTTATCTGCAAATTGTTTACTTATTGAAAAGCAACAGTAAACATAAGCACAAATTAAAAAATATATAACCCCCGGGGGTCGGGGGTTATATATTCCCATTATAGGTAAGAAGCATCTCGATCACATCAGTTTTGAAATATAAAACCTGTATCAAAATCGGTCCATTCGTTTGGCAGCTACGAAACTCCCTATTATATACTGAAGGCGGGTAGACCACGCGCCGTAAGCACCACTTACTTATTTTTCTAAATATTTGTATCTTTTATTTTTGTGTGTGTTGAATAAATGTATTTTCTTTCTTTTCTTTCTTTTCTTTCTTTTCTTTCTTTTCTTTCTTTCTTTCACTTACTAAATTGTTACAACTCACAGATGAGGCAAGACAATGCCCATCAGGTGCTGATGCGGATTCCCTACTTAGTATGGTAATTTACATAAATAAGCCATGTTAAAAGAAATCGCCACTCATTATGAATTAAAAATTTATAAATATTGCTTTAAATTTTGAAATCCTCTAAATTTAATGATTTTAACATTTTCCTGTTTATTCGAAAACATACATAATTATATTATGTATGTTTTCGAATCGCGAAAGTTTAAAAGTTACTATTATTTATATTTTTAACTATGTCTGTTTATACATTAGTGCCTGCTGATTAGGAATACAATGCATGCTTCATTTTGTTCCAGATAAAACTTTACAATATAATTAGTTGTCTAATGGAATTAGTTGGTGGTACAGAATATTCTGGAAAAATAGAACTGTACACCTTTCAATGGGCCTTTCCATTCGGTTCATATGTTATCGGATTAATGTTTGTTATTTACTCATTCGTATGGAGAGAAAGAGGGGTAAGTTACAAGGTATATCTCCACAAATCTGAATATATAGGTACATCTTCTTCTTCTTATGTATCGATGTTTCAACCCTTGTGAGCCGAATATTAGCTAGATAGACTACGACGACGCTCGCAATCTCACAACATGTGAGACGCAAAAATATTTACTTAAATGTTTCTACAACTGGAAGTAGCATACGAGACCGAAGAGCAAATGAGAATATTCGCCAGTGTGAAATGTTGGCTGGTGCGCTTGACGGTTCCAAGATGACACTCTTTTGATGATGACCAGAAATGATTGTATCTTAGTAATGGACTTAATTTTATCTGTAACTATTTCTGATAATGATGTTGATTATGATCATGAAAAGTATCTTATGTATTATTCCATGGTATAAGCTATCAACACTCCAAATTTCATCAAAATCCATCCCGTCGTTATCGCGTTAAAACTCCCCAAACAAACAAACAGACAACGTTTCACTATCATATATTGTTGTGGATTTCTATAAACACTCCAAATTTCATCAAAATCCGTCCCGCCGTTATCGCCTTAAAACTTCCCAAACAAACAGACAACGTTTCATATATTGGTGTGGATTTTCATATACGTGACTTCTAAACAAATAAACGCTATTAAGCGTAATTCAAAATCATTGGCAGTTGTGTTTTTTGACCATCAACAACTGCATTATTACTTATCTACTTGACAGACTTGTTATTATTTCGTTTCCATGGTAACGTCATTCCGTTCTTTATATTTGATACATTGTATTACTTTATTGCAATTTCCGAATGAAAAACATATATTTTGAAAAAAAAAACTGCCCCTGTTACTCGCTGATAATGCTACCTACAAGTGAAATATTTTTTAAAATCGGTTCAGTATTTTTTGGTTTTATCCATTACAAACAAACAAACATACAAACAATCAAATCTTTCTTCTCTATAATACTAGTGTAGACTATATCCTCCACCCTCGGCTTCACCCACGCAGCCGCAGGCGGAGACTAGTGTTATTGTTTTTACACGGCTGCCCAAAAAAGGAGTGTTATGTTTTTAGAATTCATGTATGTTTGTATGTGAGTTTCTTTATTCCACCATAACTTTGAAATGCCTGAACAGATTTAGACTTATGGGGTATCGTTAGAATCCTTACGGGGGATGTAACATAAGCTTAATTATTTTTTTGAAAAAAATCAGTCTGTCTCCATTTTCAATTGCAAAAAAATATATTTTCTTCGAATTTTACAATATGGGTATCAAATTGAAGGCACATTCCAATCCATACCAATATATAAAAGTGAAACGTTGTCTGTTTGTTTGTTTGTCTGTTTGTTTGGGGAGCTTTCACGCGATAACGGCTGGACGGATATTGATGAAACTTGGAATGGAGATTGCTTTTACCCTGGAATAAAACATAGGATTTTTATCCCGGAAAATTGTAAGTGTTACTTAAAGTGTGTTAAGTGTTGTTATTGTAAGTGTTTGTTTGGTGTTTGTAAGTTTCCACAGGAAAACTAGAAAAACTGGAAGAATTTTGATTACTCGATGTAAGAAACGGTTGTCATGGAAACGAAATAACAATTATGTCAAAAAACATCAAGAGCGTTGGTGCTATACCTACTTTTGCATTTGTTTTTAATATCCTAGAAGAACTAAGAATGCTCTTTTTCGCGATAAATAGTAGTCCGCGCGGACGAAGTCGCGGGCGGAAAAACTAGTAGTATATAATTTATTGGCATAAACTCAACAGGGCACGCGTGTTTTTTTTTAGCTTTTAAGCTTGTTATTACGTTTGCGGAGAGGACATCTGAAGTTTGACGATTCGAAGTTAGACATTTAGTGTAAAAAAAAACAGCATTTAATATAATTTATTAAAATTTTATTTTTCATATATAAAAACAAAACCACGAACACAAAGGCGGTTTGTTTAAATCTTATTATGAATACCAGTTCATTTGCTGGCAATATTTATTTCTGATTGTATGGTTTCCATTTCCAGTTTTTCATGACATCTGTGGAAAATTCCAGATTATTATAAACCTGTAGCAGAGCGGTCGCACTCCGCAACAAGTACAAATATTATACCTAAACTTCGGGGCCGTAATATTGTGGCTCATTCAGTAGAGTGTCAAGCGTGCGCTCAATGAGTCGCGCGCCTTGTGCTTAACGATAAAGTACCTACTTACGTAAACTTACGTAAAGTTTTTGACAAATTTTATTCTTTTCTTAATTATGAATACCAAGGAGAAACCTAGAAGGTACTGCATAGCATTTGGTCTGACAAATCTCGTAAAATACCTACATACCGACATTTTATTATGTAGGTGGCCATTTCTTTTTCATTCATTATTAAGCATCGAAGTCAGACAGGCACCTTTTATTCAGCAAAGTGTAACCTATTATGATATAATCAAATAATGAGGTACTAGGTCTATTCTGATAAGAATGTCATTATATGTAGTTAATAGAACTATCAACATTTATAACTATAAGTAATAAAATAATACATTTTTACATAATTGTTTATTCGGTTACAATATCTAAGTCATATCATATCACAGAATAATTACTAGTACAAGTACCTAGTCATATCTTGATACAACCCTACCGAGCGTAAAAGTGACAGAGCAATTCTGAAACGATTAGAGCAATGGAAGCTCTCGCGCGTTGTGATACGGTACATTCTAGCCTGCACGCAATGGGTGAGCATATATGGGTGAGCTTTCAATTATATTTACCTTCTAGGTAAATATAATTGAAAGCTCGCAGCGCTGTGCGAGTTAAATTGCACTTTATTGCATTGTAGCGAGAGTTGCTATGTATTTAAATGACTTTACTCAGTTATCCTTCTGTACTTGTACTATTATTTATTCTGTGCCTGTAGTAACCAAGCAATACATAATAACCCTTTTATAGTTTTACAAATCGCCTATATCCAGCCTAATATAGGCGAAGCAAAACGCTTCGTGTAATGTATATACCTAACTAAGACGAGTTTTGAAAAGAAAACTTACTTTGCACTTTCAGCCTCCGCGGATTGTAGTTCAGTCGTTTCATTTTAAATATTTCGTTGGCTTTCCTTCCTGAAAATAAAATATAAGTAGCTTTCTTAATTATAAAATTTAGCAATGGTAAATACTTCCTTCCTTTTCTAAGTGTTGTTCTCAGTGTCCCGTTATAATAAACTGCTGTAGGACAATTTATTGGGCTGAAGTTATAGTCTAATAAAAAAAACAGGCTCAAAAATGCTTCGCGGACCGTACAATAAAAGTAGCGGGCCCTGGTTTAGATAGCTAGGTTATACGGTTGTATCAAAAAATTGCCTATAAAAAAAACGATTACATGTTGCCATGGAAACGAAATAATAACAAGTCTATCAAAAAGCACCGCGGCTGCCAAAGATTTGGAATTACCTTCGCTTACTCCGTTTTTTGTTCAAATTAGTTTAAATACGGATAGAATCGTGTACAAATACTGAGAAACCCTTAGCTACCCGTGCGAAGCCGAGGCGAGTCACTAGTTCACAATAATTCTGATCGCGCGTGTAAGAGGTACTTGCCTACCTACCTACTAAGTAAAATAGTCTGTAAACTGAAAATAATGACATTAAAGTAATAAAAAATAAGTATTACTGTTACGAGCGCAGCGCTAACCATCTGGCGGGCGACCTGCTCGTCTTGTCACTCAGTGGTGTAAAAATAAAGTATATATATATATATATATATATAATGTAAAGTAGGTAGGTACTTACCACAAAGCCAATCGACGTCCACGCTATTTGAAGATTTTATTTCCTATATTTGGTAGGTAAATCACTTCTGCACAAAATATAATATTAGATTCTATGACCTCAAAAACAATAAAACTAATACAAAAATCAACAATATCTCTACATACAGGCCCAGAAATACATTAAAATTATTAATTACCAGTATTTGTTATCTTATTAATTCAAGAAAATCGTCTAAAACCTAGAAAAGATCAAAATATTTTCATCCGTAACGTGGGCGTGGTCTCAAGCTGCCGTGGCAGACTGAATGTCATGGCGCCGGGCCGGCCGGTAGAACTTCCGCAGGCCTCGGGGGGGGGGTGCTTCTAGCGGGGAGCAAGTGAAAACGGTTTGCGTTGACAGTTTTTATTTTATTTTCCATTTATTTATTAGAAAATATACAAATTAAACAATACAAGTTGTTAAAAATATCATAACATACTTTGTGTAAAAAAATTACATGTCTCTGACGAGCGGATCTATGGGAAAGTTTTAATGTATTTTAAAAATAGCACACGCTTTAGGATTTTTTCTACAATGTTTGTAAATATTTATATGAATTTTAAACAATACAAATTGTTTATGGTGAACTTAAGTTTACTATTTATTTTTCATATAGGAAATGAACAAAAGGATTCATCTAAAGGTTCCTCTGAACATCGCGCATTTTTCGTGATTCACCATTGTTGCGGCCTTAACCTATTGTTATTTTTTCGTTTGCGGAGTGTTGTGTGTACGTTTTTTTATACCTTTCTTTGGCGGATTTTGATAATTGTGGTATCACTAGATTCGTCTTAATCACGACCGTGCTATTGGATATATGAAGTGTCAAGAAAAGTAATATTGCCGCTTACTGCTGCCATATTGTATTTCCGACGGAAGAAAAAAATTACCAAAACCTATCGAGTGAAGTCAAAATGAAGTTCTTTAGAAGACCATTCCAACAATATCTAAGGGAAACTAAAAAGTTAAAAATAATAATTATATTAGAACAACAAAAAACCCGACCACGAACAAAACTAAAAAGAGGCAAACTAGCTATAGATTCTTGATTTTGAAAGAACAATTGGAGGCATCAGAAGGTACATTTGGAGGCATCAGAAGGTACATTTGGAGGCATCATACATTTCATTTCTCCTTTGACGGGATCAGAAACCTGGTGAGCTACTCCTCATGCCTCCGAATCTTTTATTTCAAAATCAAGAATCTAAAGCTTGTTTGCCTCTTTATAGTTTTGTTCGCAGTCGGATTTTCTATTTTAATATACTTAGGTTTTTTTTTTATTTTTGTTCATGGTGTTTTATGCTCGCTATTTAAGTACACGTAAACCAAAGGATTTATCAAAATAAAGTACTTAATGCACACTACTGCTTTTAGATTGAATATCTGGCAGCTGTTTATCGTGAGCGCGCTCTATACAAACGTATCTTGATCCTTTTTTCGCTAATCAAACGTAATTAAATTTGGTAACCAATAGTCTGCTGTTCATGACCCTACACTTAGGAAACTACAAATTTTAAGCAAGACATAACTTCAAAAACTAAGACCCGACTATGGTTAGATAAAAAATTGCTTAGATACTCTTGCGATGAAATCGAATCGAGTGATACCTCGCTTGTCACAACAGTACCAGTTTTTACACATAAAACAACAAATACACAAATTTGAGCATATAATCCATACTTTGTCTTGCCGTAGTCGGGTAAAAAAATAACCTATGACACTCTATACCTGAAGACAAATCGATTGATACCTCGCATATCAACATCGGACCAATTGCGGCGAAAGATATGGTGGAACATCCACATATATACATACGAACATACAAACATACATACAAACATACATACATACATATATACTACATACATACATACATACATACATACATACATACATACATACATACATACATACCCACATACATACATACATACATAGACTGTTAAAATTCTTTACCGTTCCCTTGCTTCGCCGTAGTCAAGTCAAAATTCAAGCACTTATGTACGGGATATTATACAGATTATTGGTTATTTATTGGTCACGATCCCGTGGCATGGTGTTAGGACATGCTGTCCACTATCAAATAACCCAGTAATGGCATTGGGCATAACTCAACCATTTTCGAGATATTATTTATTTCATTATTTTTTGTAAATTGACGGAGTGGCAGACATAAAAATTGTTTTTAGGTTGAAAAAACAGTAACAAATAATAGTGTATAATAAAATAAGAATAATCTGCAAACGTTTTTTCATCCCATCTATTCGAAAACGACGACTTGGTTCGCCTTTAAGTGAACCCAAAGGTGGTGTTTTATTTATTTAAGAAACTTTTAGCGTGCAGTAATGAGTTTTAATCCTCTTTATAAGTGCGCCGCAATTATCTTTGCCGCGCACATTTGAATTTGGAACATCTAAGTGTTCAGCGCTAAAGAAATC
Organism: Alsophila aescularia; assembly: GCA_946251855.1. Taxonomy (NCBI): domain Eukaryota; kingdom Metazoa; phylum Arthropoda; class Insecta; order Lepidoptera; family Geometridae; genus Alsophila; species Alsophila aescularia. Next base: position 26,995,955 of record OX276379.1, on the reverse strand, counting down.
GAACGCAAATATTGTTTGAATAAAGACTGGCTGTTACGACGGCCCATAGTCCCGGCGTTTTCGTCAATTTTCTCGGATTGTTAGAAATTCATGGTTTTGTTTTAAAAAATGAGTAGGTTCTTTAAATGAGTGAAAGTAAAGAATTAACTCCAAAGTATTAGAACTGACGCAAGAAATGTGATGGATAATCTATAATACCTGCATAATCCCGGGAGAAATATATGAAAGCCTATGGTAATTTTATTGAATGGAGAAATGCAAGAGGCGCCAAAACGTTGCTGCCCATCGCCAGCCTGTACTATTTGGCTGCGCTGTTTTGGATAGCTATATCGCCAACGATCAGTTGTCAAAATCTCGTTTGTTGATCGGCAGGATGTGCCACGAGCAGGTGAGGTGTCTTGGAGCACTAAGGTGCTATTTGTACTTCACTAAATCCCCAAAACTCATCTTCATACAATATCTTGACAGAATCTTGACATCATTACAGTATTTAGCTTAAAATTTTAATTTTTAAATATATTAATATGCTTCATTAATTTACTTTACATTATTAATTTATTTTGCTTGTTGATTATTTGTATGTACGCTGTGTTCACTTCTAGAAGGCCGTTTAGCCTACCATGTGTAACTTTTGTTCTCGTTTTTGTATGTAAGAAGATGTTGTAACGTCCAGGGTCATTATTCTCTATTGCCAATAAGACACGTTACGCGCCGCGTTAAGATATCTGCGTGGAATTTTCGTGTAACGTAAAATACTATTCTGTAAGCCACTGTCAAATTTGAGAAACGCGACAAGGTGCGTTACACGTACGTTATAGTCTATATTATCTATGGAACAGTAAAAAAATGGAGCTTGTTGTGTTAAAAAAACAAACATTAATTTAGGTAGGTACATATTTAAGAGAAATAGATTTCTTTAATTTTTCTGCTCATGAAAATATCATAGAATCACTTTTTTCAGCCAAACTTTTATTTTGTGGCTCATATTGTCAAAAGCCACCAACCAAAACTTCGCAACTTTTGCGAATGAAATAAAACCATTTTGTGCGAATATAAGCAGATGGTAAATAATAAATATATACAATGCTACATAGTGAAATAGGGATGTATCGCTACTGAGACGTATGCTTTCATAATGTGTTTTGTGTATAATCATCACGTCAAACTAATACCAAAAATAACAAAAGTACCTACCTACATAACTATCTGTTTGCCATCTTTTTATGAATAAACGGCTGAACCGATCTTCATGCACAAGGAAGGACATAAGATATTTTTTCCTCGGAACAATGTCCACACGGGCATAGCTAGTGGATAGTTATAGTTGTGTGAATTTTTCATTTTCTACGTAGTAAATATATATATGATTTACCCACTTGATTTGTAGTATTGTTTGCAGTCAAAATGAACCAAATCAAGGCCTCAACAATCCAGCTAACTTTTTTAAGTGAGCATATGAAAACCCATCAAGTTCCATTCTGCACAACTAGTTGGTCCGTTCAGTTGGTTGGAGTGGAATGACTGACTTGGAAATGGCAACAAGGCATCTCACTATTACACTCCAAGGACGGGCTGATTTGGAGCAACAGTTGATGGATCTTACAAATAAATTAACTAGCAGGTCCAGTCAAAACAGTGACTATGTGGAAGCAAGTATATACTTAAAATAACTACGGCTTTTGTGGGGACACAAAGTTAGTAATAGTAATGCAAACTTAGCAAATTGCGCCATCCTCAGTGCGAGTTGCCTTACCACCTTAGTATTGCATGCGTGTCTCCATGTCAAGCCTTGTCTTATATTCTTGTACTGTGTGACTATGTAATTAATCGGTTAATATAGAGTGCTAATTGAACTGAGAAGAAACTCTTTCATTTCCCTTCAGGTACCTAGTTTAAACAGTGAACAGCCAAGTAAAGACATGAACACCAGATAGCTAAACTCTTCATATTATTATCATGTGTGGGTATCTAGACCCTACCTAAGCATTTACTATGGATTTTGTCCTATTGAGAGTTGGTAATGCCTCTGAATGCTGAGCTTAGTGTCCCAGGTTAAAATCTTGGCCGGGGCAAATATTTATGTGATGAGAATAAATGTTTGTCCTCAGATCTTGGATGTTTGTTTCAATGCCATTACACCTGCGACACAATCCTAGTGCGGGGTTATGAATGTGTAAAACGTATAATTATACCTTGAGGTATTTAATTACATTGATCTACAGATTGTTTTATTAGCATGTGAAAATTGACTATATTTCTAAATTAGATGAAAAGAACGACTCGCTACTGATTGGTCTTTGAAAAGTTAATTTTCAGTATCTAGAAGACTTTTATGCGGGTTGCAGACTGAAAACTAAGCTAACTTGGTTTAGCTTGGGTCGTACAGCCGACACAGTTTTACATACTTGGCTAAGTGAGCTAACTAAAATATGTGAAGCTAAGCTTACTTAGCTTGCTTAAGACTATCCCACCCACCATGGCACCCCTTCACAAACTAGACTGAGCTTTCGCTTAGTTCTTGGTGTTCATGGGACATATTTCTAGGTAAAAGCTGGCTTAGATTGTATTGGCATAGCTTAATATTTGGTCTGCAACCTGCTTTATGGGCTTATGTTATTTTATCATTTTAGGCATTGTGGCATCTGAAAAATAATGTAAAATAAAAGGCAGGAATGAGTTCTCAAAGTCAAAGTAATTTATTTTAAATAGGGTACATAATGTAAAATAAACAAAATAATATAGCACTTATACAAGTCAAAAGTTATTGTCTCAAATATTATATAGACCAATTCAAAATATATAAATTAGGTAAAGCCGCGTTGACACGATCAGAGTGCTGGGTCCGAGTAGACTCGTACGAGTCAGCTTCATACGAATGTACATGGATAGTTGTTTACACATATCTAAGTGTACTCATACATAACTTGTGTCTTTAGTATTCATTTCGAAAGATGTCGGACGAAACGCTTGTAAAATGTTAGTAGCCACCATTTTGTTTCACTACTCGTACAAGCTAGCTCGGAAAAGTAGAACAGGGTCTGAGTCTATTCAGATCGGACGGTGTCGTCAAAGTGTGCTCGGATTACCTATTGCCATGATATGAGTAGCCGTCTTAGTAGACATCCGAGCGTACTCTGTCAATGCGGCTTAAACTAATCATTCTTCCGAGTTTGAAAAGGAAATTTCCTTTTCATGTGCTGATTCAGAACAATAAAACCAATAAAACTTGTTGATTTAACTGTTACCCCTCTTTTATTTTGTTTCTGTCTCGTTGGGTTGTTGTCAATTCCTCCACACCAACATGTATGTGTCGTTAACGGCTGGATAAAAGGTGCTAGCCAATTCTGTCCTTTTGGTGGCTTTTGATAACTTCTCGTTACCAGAAAATTTAAGGTTAGAATCTGGAAATACAAATGCCAATTATTATAATATCTGAATTTGTATTTTTAATATGTTGAGTGACAACTTATATACCATATTGTACACTTACTGTGGCTTGTGTCGTAATACTTGCACATCTCCGAGGTTCAGTTAACCTGTCTGCAAGTCATTTCAAAACTTTAATATATATTTTTCGTTACTGTAGTGGCAGACGAACAATCATAGATTTATAGAATTAGCCAGCTTACAATACAAATAATTAATAGTTGTTGGTAATAATATAAAGTTAACGACAATTCATTTGTGATGCGATTGTGAATGAAAGGTTATGTTTTTGTTGTGAAGTGAATAGGTGTAGGGTTGCCATTGCCAGGTCCAAAAATGAAATAGCTTTTTTGCCCAAGCATTGCTAAAAAGCCGGACATAATAATTTATAAGTGTTTATTATATTTATATCACAGATTTCACTACTTGAAAACAATCATCATAATTTATCAGCAAAAACCAGCTACTGGCACCAAAAAACATCAACACCAATTTGTTTGTTCGGGGAGCTTTCACGCTATAACCACTTGACGGAATTTGATGAAATTTGGAATAGAGATAGCTTATACCCTGGAATAAAACATAGGATACTTTTATCCCGGAAAAGTTTCCACGGGAAACTGTTGATTACTCGCTGTAAGGAACGGTTGCCATGGAAATAATAACGAGTCTGTCAAAAAACATCAATAGCGTTGGTGATATACTTTTGCATTGGTTTTTAATATCCTATAAGAACATAGGATACTTTTTATCGCGATAAACTGTACTTCGCCCGCACGGACAAAGTCGCGGGCGAAAGCTAGTAGCAAATATATATGATGATAACAAATTTGCTCTACTTACCTAATTGTATTTTTAATATAACTAGTATATTTTTTTTAGAGGTTATTGGAATGGTTACAAAGACGTTAAAAAAACGACTCGTTTAATTTTTATAGGAGTGGGGGTAAAGCTGTAGGTCTTACGTAGTATTTATATACTCTTTGGCTGTAGGTACCTACCACGCGAGGGCAATTACATGAGCCAATGCGATTTGTTACAATCAGATTTTCAAATCAATATCAACTCTGACGCGCCGCATTAAGTGCAAAATCTGATTGCAACAAGATATTATGTAATATGCCCCGCTGGTACCAAGAGAAATCAAATTAAAAAAAAAACGGGCGTAGACAACTTTTCTTGTGGCATACAGAATTCTGTTTTCGATTCCACGCTAGGGCGCGTTTAGGAAACGCGTTTGTGTTTAAAGCATGTTATGACGTCACGCGTTTTCCGCGTGGAATTTCGTGTGGCAATAGAGAATAATGGCCGAGCTTGTGAAGCGAATAAATAATAAAAAAAAAAATATGATAATAACTAGTGGAGAAGTTATAAAAGACAGCCTCTTCTGCTGTAGGTACCTTTTTCTGTCCAAAAAGACGTTTAGGAACAAAGTTGATGATAGGTTTACGCATAACACAGTGAATTAAAAACTGTCATTCTTCGCATGCATAGAGCTATTTCACAAACCACGCGCGCATTTATACCTGTCGAGATTAAATGTAAGAGAATTTCTCGATGGTGCTGTGAGCCTGAGATGTGTTCTTTCTGTTACTTTGGTTTGCTTTTAGGGATGGCGACACATGTTTATTCCTGAATGCGATTGGGGTCCCGAAGAATTGAACGCAAGGCAGCTGAGGAAGGAGTACGATTCTCGTTCTGTAAGCACATTAAAAGCTTTATCTACACTCATATCTTAAAATCCGGATTATGTATACAAAAATGGTGAAATAATGACATACATTACGCACGGCACGTCTGCAATAAGAAAAAATCCATTAAAACACTGTTTTTTCAACGAATGTTTAAAAAAAATATTATTTCCCATAAAAGCACCCATTTGGCTCCGTACTACGAGGACATTAGCCATTATTAGGAGATTATTAGGAGGATTTTGCCATTTATTATCTATGGCGGCCCATGTAGACCGTACGCGGGCGAATTCACTGTGGACTGGATTTTGGTGTCATAATTTGCTTTAAATTACTACCTAACAATTTAGTGTGCTATTTTGTTGTTGATCTAATGTTTTAACCTGATAAAAAAATTGACAAAGATGTGTTAAGGATGTGAAAACAGTGTTCGTGAGGAGAATTTGACTCCACCTGACATCACAGAACAGAAGAAGCTGAAGTAGTAGTAGAATAACGAATAGCTCTAATTTTACCATAAACTTTAAATAAATATCTCACCAAAGTTGTTGATTTATGTAAAATAAAATTCACTAATTTTTTTCTTTAGCTAATTCATGTTTTTATTTTTACTCTCCTTGTATTCTTATTGAAAAGCACAGTGTTTACCTCAGGTGAAAGTTACTTATTTAATCCCTCGAGCTATTGGCGCCCTCGCTACGCTCGGGCGCTAAACCCCGTTTCGGGACTAAATAAGTCACTCCTAAGGTAATAATGTACTATTAACTCACGAACATTCGCAAAAATCTCCCACATTCACATTGATGCCTGTTTGTGAATGTAGTGCCACTTTTACAAAGAACAAAGAACGCTTTAGCTTTTTTTTACCCGTCTACGGCGAAGCAAGGGAAGGGTAGTGAGCTTAACAGTCTATGTATGTATATATGTATGTATATATGTATGTATGTATATATGTATGTATGTATATATGTATGTATGTATGTATGATGTATGTATGTGTTGGGTATGTGGATATTCCACCATAGCGTCGTCGCCCATACAGGTCTGATTGTGACAAGCGAGGCATCAATCGATTCGTCTTCATCGCAAGAGTGTCATAGACATTTTTGTGCATCGGGTTTTTTAGTTTTTGAACTTATGTCTTGTTTGGAATACTTAAAAATCAAAGCCGGTGACGACGCGTCACTATTAAAATAATGTGTTTTGTCCACAGTACATACCCACATCAGCACCCCGAGTTCTCAGCCGATATATGCTCTCAAAGGCAGAAGCGAAATCATTCGCCTTGGATTTGCAATACGACCCATTTAGACGTTCGACTCTACCGACATCAAAGTTCAAAATGAACATGAATGACGAAGAAGAGGATAACTACAAAATTGACTAACGTAATTTATCTATATAGGTGACCACATTCTTTGGCTAAACTATTAGGATTCGGATGAAGTTCACCAAATCCCAATAATGCAATATGCGAATTATGCGATGAGTAAATCATAATGTGCAAAATATATACTTTATTTAATTATGCTTTATTTTATTTCTGACGGATCATGGACAGATAGCTGAATTCTGATACTGTGGTGGCATGGTAACAAGAAAATAAATAAATAATAATTGTCATTAGTTTATATACATAATTATTGCTATTTGTACTTAGTTTGCTTGTTAGAAGCAAACGAAGCAAAAAAAATGAAAAAAAAGAATGTGTGAAGAGTCTTGAAGTGTGGAGAGATCGCTCGTCATGGCGCTCTTTAGGGGAAACCTATGTTCAGCAGTGGACTTCTAAGGGCTGACATGATGATGATGATGTACTTAGTTTGTATAATATTTGCACGAATGCAAAACTTACGTGACTAGGGAGGTACTCGCGTAGGACTTTTATCCCCCGTGACTACTGTTACTAATACTTGACACTACCAGTAGTGCTATAGGAATTTTCTCTCACCCGTGTGAGGTAGTGCTGGCCGCTAGGGTCAGAGTTTGTCAGGTCACCCGAAGGCATAGCTTAACGACTGCTATTAATCAATAAAAGCCTAAACCAACAGCATAACGTGCTTACACGGAGCGATGAAAAACTGCACATAACTTCGAAAAGCCATTGCTGCGGAGCCAAGGACCGAACCCGGTATCGTTGGATTCTATCTCGCACTATTTAATAAACCTCTAGACTACCATTGCATTACTGAGTACAAAGTTTAGTAGGAAATGCAATCTCGGTGTACCGAGATCTCGTATATATCTAGCAAGCAGTCTCCCGTTGAAACCAGTGCAAGATCAAGCGACAGCGCGCTCCACGTGCTAACCAGTGCCTGACAGGCCGTACGACGCCATGCACCGCCCGCAGACTGGTGGCTGGCCAGCCAATCCTGCATAAGGATTCTGGCGCTTGCTGCGGTGGGGTTGGAATTACTTGATTTCTATCAAATAAAGAAATGCACCTCTTTGAATATGGCGGATCAAGAGGAAAATACCTGCAGTTTGCCTATGACAATAATAATAGTAATAGTCTGGTAATAATAGTGCAACGATCCGTTTCAACTTTTCGTGGAATATGAATGTTTTTTTTTTATACTTTACATTGCACTTATATATATATATATATATATATCTACTTATAATAAAACTGTAACTGGTCCAATTCTGTACATTGAAGACATTTTGATAATTTTTTTTGGAGGTTGCTCTCTATTCTGTGCTGAAGCCAAAACTGTTTTTTTTTTTAAATATGTCTTTCTGTGTGTCTGTCTATCCGTCTGTCTGTCTGTATCTTGGCAGCGCATAGCGCCGAAAATACTCAATTAATTCAAATGAAACTTGATATGATTTGAGTTCATACTTCGAGGTAGGATATTGGATACATTTCATCCCGAAAAATTAAAGGGTTCCCGCAAGATAGGGGTTGAAACTTATTTAAAAGAACACGTACTACGTTGAAACTAATGGACGGGTTTTGATGCAACGAGGCACTGTCATAGTTTATATGATAGGTTAAAACTGAGGACACGTTCTATCCCGAAAAAGTAAAAGGGTTTCTGCGGGATAGGGGTCCAAAGTTATGTTAATTTTGAAGTAAAAGAAAATATTTTTTGGAGGTTTCTCTAAATTCGATACTGAAGCCAAAACTGTTTTTTTTTATGTATGTCTGTCCGGTTGTCTGTATCGTGACCGGCATCGTGCCAAAACTACTGAATGCTACTGAATTTAAATGAAAGTTGGTATCACTACTGAATTTAAATGAAAGTTGGTATTATTTGAGTTTGTTAGATTAAGTAATACTTATTGTAAATAGAGAATTGTATAAAAATAATACATGGTACATGTAAATGTTATGTATCTAGCTTTCAGAACGAAGTATTCGTTCTGAAACGAAGTATTGGCTACTTTAAAGAAAAGTAAAGTACCACGTGTAAACTTACGATCTATGTCATTCATCACTATGAAACATCTATATTATTATGCCATAATTATTAGAATGATGTTATAATGTATTCCAATAATTAAATACAACTATCAGACATGACTAATGTAATCAATAAAGTAAATGGTAGATATTCGTTGATCTGTTTTCAAACGACTCAAATAGCTCGGACGATGTCGGTAGTCTTCGACTCGGATGACTTCTGACAGCGTCGGATGGTCGAAAATGCTATATAAAGGCTCTCTTGACTTAGCAAAGTTTTCGCCCTCCGTAGACGTCCCCGCGATGTCCTGGACGATCCGGACGACGCCATCGCAGTCAAAGTACTGGCAGCGATGGCCTCGTCCAATTCGACCACCTCTGGCAACCCGCCAGGGGGTATCAACACACTTAGACACAGATACCGACCTCGCCGGCGAGGTCGAAGGTCCCATAACACATAGTCAGATATTATTCGCTTTCGAGTTTCTTGCCGATTCTTCTCGAAGGTGTATTACGAATCGGCGGTCAGTTATAATAATCAATGAAAGGGCACCTAGCCATTGTTCAGGGCCCCCTCGATCACTACTTAACGGTAGCGATCCAGGGGTGTTTAGTTCGTTACCCCCCGTAATCAGACGGCCGTCCAAGCCGAGGGCCGTACCCCCTGGGTACCCTCGTGCGGGTCGTCTAAATTTTAACTTTGGCGTGCGCCTTCTGCGTCACGCATTGCGGCGGAGTGCTTGTAAGCGCCCGCCCCACCGTCCGGTTCAAGCTGTAGAGGCCAATAAGGCCAACAGCATTAGTCATTCAAAAAAAAATAAAAAAATGCAAAGTTTGGTGTTCTTGTGACCGCTGCACCGAGAGGACTTTGGCAAGTTAAGTGCTTTTCTTATTACAGTGTTATGCTGCTTATTTGAAACCGTGTAATTATTACTGTGTATTTGTTACTGTGTATCACTTCAGTGTGGGGTGATGAAATAATCTATAAGATTATAGTTAACGGGATTATATATCCCGTCTATTTGATTGTGTTTAAATGCTGTTTTTGAAGTTATTATGCCTAGTGTAACTAAGGCAAATATAAATGTTTGTCTGTGACCAATTATCACATTTAAATTATCAATAACTATGTATCTAAATAGTTTTTGGTTTAATATTATTACAAAATCTATTCGCCACGTAGTGTCTTGCCGGTTTTCTTCTAAAATGGTGTATTCCGAATCTAGTGTTCAAATGAGTAAACAATATAAATATATATATAATAGAATTGCAAGGTTCAGGTTATTTATTCTGTAGCTGTAGCTACTAGGTACTATAGATACCAACTATAGGATATAGCAACTTGCTTTTAATACTAGGTGCAGATAAGTTTTATCTCCTACTTGACAAACCTGACCAACTGAAGGCTAACATTACAAAACTTAGGTTTTGATAATCTTACAGTACGTGTAATTATTATACATATGTTTATAAATCTCACAAGTTCATACTACGTGGACATTGGATACTTTATATTCTGAAAAATTAAAGAGTTTCCGCAAGATAGGGATTGAAAGTTATTAATAAGAACACGTATCGCGTTGAAACTACTGGAAGGATTTTGTGATGCAAATTGACACACATGACAGGACAGGACATGGTTTTTACGGGCAAAGACCCGTCCAACTAGGTTAAAAGTTACCTTGACGTCTATAGCATACGGGATGGCCGCGTTCCTCTTTAGGTAATAGCTGGAAACAAGCAGCCACAGAGAGATTGAAGCTCTCTGTGGGTGCATGGGTATTGGTACAGGTTGGCTCAGGAAAGCCGCGTTTTGTAAAAGGTACGAATTTACAACGCAAAGCGATCCTGAGCCAGTCTAAAGGTAATTTGAACAAGGTATTAGTAAAGGTAATATAAAATATAGTTAGTAAGAGCGAGAGGAGGCTCACTGATAGAAGCTTCTCTAAAATTAGTTAAGTGTGTTGACTTGCGATGAGTCACACACAGGAATGTCATGAAATGGGACAGACTTTTAGCAACATGCCTAAAGTTTGGGTACCTTCTTCGTACGACTGCGAGGAGATCACAAGATCGGAAGTTCTCCTTGCACCCGTAGCAAAATCATAAAAATTGGGCTTTCTTCGTGGTGGAGATTCGAGGTACGACCGTAGCAAACTTCTAGGTCGATTATTTGTGCCTGTTTTCGAGCGTGGGAAAATTAGGGTGGACAACAAAGGAGCACACGTATGTCATGAATAATGTATAATAAATCGCCCTATAGGAGAGCTTCGCGTGTTTTGCGAATACAATAAATACCCATAGTTCAAAAAATCATTGTGTATTCGTCAAGTTCCTGTTCGCTGAAGCTGATGAAGACAAGAAGTTCTCCTATAAGTGACAAATATTAACTAGTAACACCACGAAGTTATATTAAGGCTCCAATAGCCAATATTTCTAACCGGGATAAATAAAGCTGTATTTTATTACTATCCTTGTTTTAGGAAATATGTGAAGAATATGGGGCATGTCCCGTGCACCCACTGGCTTCTCCCACTGGTGGGTGCACGGGGAATTCGCATTTCCCCGTACACCCACTGCACTAGAGTTGGAAACTAATGAAGAAATAATCGACATATATGAAGAAAAAAAACAACATGTTTTGTAATTAGGTAACAAGACATTTTAAAGTGACAGATGTCAAAATAATCGTCAATTATGAAGAAAAAAACACCAATATATATAACTAGTTAGTAAGAAATTTTAAAGTGACAGATGTCAAAGTGACATGTCAAACTGCAAAGTCATACATCAACACCTGACAAGATTTAATCGATATCTTCGTTTTGGATGACAGCTGTCAAACTTAAAATGGCTATAACTTTAAAACTAACGATCCTGGACTAGTAGTTTCTTTACAAAAGTGATAGATCTCATTGAAATCTTCATTATGGATGACAGCTGTCAAACTTAAAAGGGCCATAACTCTGAAACTAATGATCGTAGACTAGTAGTTTCTTTACAGAAGTGATAGATCTCATCGATATCTTCGCTTTGGATGACAGCTGTCAAACTTAAAATGGCTATAACTTTGAAACTAACGACCCTGGACTAGTAGTTATTTACAGAAGTGATAGATCTCATCGATATCTTCGTTTTGGATGATAGCTGTCAAATTTAAAAGGGCTATAACTCTTCCTAGTCTAATAGTTTCTTTACAACAGTGATAAATCTCATTGACATCTTAGTTTCGGATGACAGCTGTCAAACTTAAAATGGCTATAACTTTGAAACTAACGATCCTGTACTAGAAGAAACTACTAGTCCAGGATATATATTATATTATATTTATATATATATACTCCTATGATAAGGTAGCCTGACATGATAGCGCGTTTGCCACTTTTTACAAACAATAAACAAGAACGGACAAACCATCCACCTGGGTGGTCGGTTAGAAATTATCTTCTTATCCAACCACCAGCTGCTGTCTATACGGTATTTAGCACGATATATGGTCAGGGCTAGAACAGCCCTGCGAGCATGGATCTTATCAATCGATAAAATTCGATAAATTTATCGACCGGTAAACAGTTCTTTTTTTATCAATTTTATCAAAATGCGGTAGCATGGATCTAGCCTCTCGGTAAATTTTATTGATTCGATAACACGTCGTGAGTTTATCGATTTAAAAAATGCCAACTCGTGGACTATACCATATAACAGATGAACGACTAATAGTCTAAAAAATATTTTTTGACACAAGTTAGCAGATTTTTATTATTTTGAGTTATTACGGAGAAACTTCTGTCATTTGGAATTCTACCATAAAGTAGTATATTCCTTGAACCTAACCTAAAGTATAACTAGCCATAACTCGTTGCACAATTGCTTGAGACACCCCCTGACAAGTCTGACAGTGCGCTGTCCTAGTGCTATATTATATTCCTGGCCGATGCATCGTTGGTGCAACTGCCCTCGGTGAAAAAGCGTACAGCTGATAGAACCTACAACAATGATTATAGAGGTAGTTTTTTAGACTGAGTATCACTAGGTACCATAATAATTAGAGCATTAGACACAATCACAACAAAAGATAATTTCTAGAAATAGAAAAAAACGTAACTAAGAATATTGGTATTATTATGTAAAGTAGATACTACAACATGCGCAGGCAGTCCATTAGATCGACTCCTTCTCAAACGCCTTCAACATCTTGAATGAGGGCGAGGGAAATTTACTTATAAATTTTAAAAATAATCTTAAAATGCTGTTCTTTAGATCGAAAGGATCATTGGCATCCCTGAAACTTGCCTCACGATGTTCTGACACCTCCACGTTTTGGCTTATAATCCGAAAAGGAATTTACAAAAAATAAAGTTTGTCGTGTAACTTTGGAAAGCCGATAAAATTCGATAAATTCGGTAAAATTGCCGACATTATATCGACAACAATTGTCAAAAATAAGATTCATGCTTCCTTTTGTTGATATAAATCTATATATTAAATATGATTTATCGAATTTATGTCGTTGTCGATAAGTACGTTCCGTGCTACTGAACTCGTATTATCGAATATTAACGTGAAACTTAATTAAAAAAGTCGGTAAATTTATCGATCGATAAGATCCATGCTTGCATTGCTGATGGGATAAAACATTCCCCACGAATGACATTGAAGCTTGGTAGTGATTACATACAAAATCCTTCCCCGCGGCCATAGACATAATATATATTTCCCGCGGCACACAAATTCCGTAGTTATACTTATTTTTTTATTATTCTATAATATGTACCCTCCGATTAAGTACTAATAATAAATCGTTTGGTCGACATTGAACCTATTTGCAAAACTGCTTACCATTAAAATGAAGACCTATTCCCCGAATGACTTATTCTTATCTATAATGGCACTTTGTTGATTCACTCAACTCAATATTAAAATCATGACACATATTTTAGTTTTATTTTGGTTTAATGTATTACCACAGAATAAATAATAGTTATTACGAAATCATTAATACGCAGGAGTTTGAATACATAAATTGATATTTTCTCTAATCTAATATTATAGTGACTAGCTTAAGTCCAGTCTGCTAAAAATGCGACGACCTTGGTTTTAATGGGGCTATGGCGCATTTTTACCCGACTATGGCGAAACCAGGGACCCTTCCCTGCCTTAATATGAGTTTAACAGTCAATGTATGTAGGGTTTTTTTTTTATTACGGACTAGGCAATCGTTTGACCACGATCTCACCTAATGGAAAGCGATGATGTGGTCGAATGTGTAGCACGGTCGCCTAGTAGATACCTATTCACTCTTTGACTTGAACACACCGGGGTTATAATTTACCGGAAACACTGACGAGGGCAGGGCATTCCACTCCTTTGCAGTTCTTATAATAAATGAAGAAGCGTAACGCTTCGTCCGTTTCTTCGTTCGGTATGAGGATGTTCCGCCATAGCGTCGCCCCTATTGGTCCGATTTTGACAAGCGAGGTATCAATCGATTTGTCTTCTGCAGCCCGATTACATAACTTGGCTTCAATCGAATTCTCAGTATCGCAACCACTAATGCCTTGCGATAGAGTCGATTATGCTGTGAAAAAAGTGACAATCTAATTGAAGCCAAGTTCTGTGGTCGGGCCCCAGGTATAGTGTCTTATGCTATGTTTTACCCGACCCTAGTCGGGTTTTTGGTCTTGTATTACATCTACAATACTCTGGTACCTACTTAAGACCACCTAAAGCCACCGTCACTATGACTAGTTTGGAGAAATGTAATGTATTTGAACTCCTGCTCATTCATGATGTCCTCATGATGTACATGATGTACTTGTTAGCGAAAATATAATAGGGAGGAACATGTTAATATTTTGTTCTAGTGGGTAAGAAGTGGCGAACGCGTATAACTTCGTTGCGAGTCTACACGGGACACTGCATCATCAGTATCATAATATTATTACTTTATCTACACTCATATCGTAAAATCCGGATTATGATATGAACTCAAAAATGTTGGCATAATGATATACATTACGCACGGCACTAAAAATAATAATGATAACACTGTTTTTTGAACTAAACGATGTTAACATAATATATATATTTTTATACTCTCTCTACGATTATTTTTTCCATTCAAAAGCCATATTGTCCATGTACCCTCTCCGGGCCAGCGACGAGTAGCGGCCTGCCTGACCCTGGGGCCCGACTACAAAACTTTAATCAGCTTTATGAAACACATTGCGGTAGTTTGACTGAATTTTGTCGATTGACATTTGTCAGTCTACTATTGTTTTATGAAATAGGGCCACGACCATCCCGTCATTTTGAAATGTCACGTTCGACTGCATGTAAGCGGATAATATAAATAATTATAAATGTATTTTTAGTGGAATGGTGGTATAGAAAATTATTGAATGGAAAGATTTTGAAAACTCTGTCCACGCTAGCGGGCAAAATGCACTTTTACGCTCAGATTTCGAATGACAAACAGAGTCTTTCCGAGCTTGTGAGGTGAAAAAGCATTCGCAGAAACATCCGTGCCCGCACTTAGCGACGGTGACGACTGACCGTGTGACCTTGACAGGAATGTATCGCGCGATATGACGCGATTAAAGAAAAAAAGTTTATTCGTTGAATATCTGTATCTATCTGTAACTACGGAAACTATTTTGAGTTTTTTTATTCGTTTGATATTATCTTGGTTTTAGACTTTGTTTTTTTGTAAAACGCCCACTACACTACTCGCAAAGTTGATCGAAGTTAAGCGAATACGAGAGTGTAGACGGGTACTTCGGTTCGCTTCGTGCAACCTTGGCTCGCCTCGGGCGACTTCCGATTGTTGTCGGTTTTTGCGCCCGAGTCAAAGGACTCGAAGCGTCCCGAAATTCTATAACGAAGCGTCTCACTACACTACTCAGCCTACTTCGAAAAAATCAAGTACTAAAAAAATATTAAAGGTAATGTTAAAATGTTTTGTGCCTTGTTTATTCTAATAACAGTTCTGTTCCAGTGCATTGCAATCATCCACCATTATTAAATATTTTTTTCTTGTGGTATATACGTAGATATAATACCTACGCGAGAAAAAAACATTGCAAAAGCAGCTGCCATTCGAACATTATCCATGATGCATAACGTGCAGACGCCGCCGGGCGACTGAGCACCTCGTGAAGTTGCACGAGTGTGTAATCACGTACTTCGAACTTCAGTCAACTTCGAACCGTACTTTGT
The DNA here is from genome assembly GCA_946251855.1 of Alsophila aescularia. NCBI lineage: Eukaryota > Metazoa > Arthropoda > Insecta > Lepidoptera > Geometridae > Alsophila > Alsophila aescularia. The sequence goes on along the minus strand of OX276379.1, from coordinate 26,980,217 downwards.
CGAAGCAACTTCGCGAGCAGAGTAGTGCAGGTTTTAGGTATCGGCATAGAAGTACTTATGGGTATCTATCGGTTATTTTAGTCTAAGAAAATGTACTGACGGAACTTAGGTACCTACCTACATAGAAAATAAAATTTATTTATCATCAATAAATAGCTTTTAGATGGAGAGAAAATTGGTAATTGATAGTTGTAGCACGCTAGCTTATTCTACCTATTTTTGTAAAATCTAAGTAAATGTCTACCTACGAGTACAAATTAAGGGATTTTGACTAACGCTTACTGGAATATAACTTATGTACCTGCCCATAAAATAACATTGCATTTACCAACAATAGCTTTTATTTATACCTACTTGTGTTTGAAAATTTGTATAGATCATTCCGTAATATTACGGACAAGAGGGAATATATTTCCCACTTTAGAGAAATAAAGGAAACAATCTACGACTCATTTCTTCGAAAGCTGACGTCTACTACGTAATGGGGAGAACGGAACCCACACAAAAAACGAAGGGAAATAAGCTAGACGATTTCTCTTGGAAACAGAATATCTAACTTTTATTTATACCTACTTGAGTTTGGAAGTCCCTACAGTTTATTCCGCCATAACAGGTAGGTATATTTATCACTGGGAAAGCGAATGTCATTTTATCAGCCTATAGTATGTATGGATTTATACCTAGCAATATTTTCTATCAAATGCCTTCCATAGTAAAAAGTCATGTTAATGAAATTGAAGCGGTCTCAACTGACTCTAATGACATTTTATGGGCCTCTATTACAAGAAACGGCTGAACCGCATTTGATTTCTTTCGATATATTACTGTCAGCCCACACGAAAGGCCACCGCGTGGGGGCAGACGGTAATACTTATATCTATTGACCACCACGTATAATAAATCGTGGCCGACGATAATACAATTATGGCTATCTGCCCCCACGTGTGATAAATAGTGGCAGACGGTAATACACCTATGGCTATCGGACCCCACTTTTCACACGTGGGAGCCGACGGTAATACACTTATGGCTATCTATCCCCACGCCCAATATTATTTTAAATTATTAGTAAAATGAAATAATAAATCAGTTAATAGTGTTTACCAAAATAAAACAAAAGTAAAAATACATAATATTCATTTATTAATAGTTTTCCAAATCATTTAACATAAAATAAAACTGAAAAAGCTAGAATATTAAATACATAGTACCTAAATTATGATTTAAAGTCATACTAAAACGGTAATACATTTATGGATATCAGCCCCAATTCTTTTTAAATTATAAGATAAATGTAGTAGTAGTTTAGTAGATATATAAAATAATAACGAGAAAACAAGAAAATCAACGCCATGGTAAATTATTATTAAAAGTTAAACTTAAAAATGTAAATAGAAATATGTACCTATTAATGAACAATAGAATACAAATTTCACAGTAAAATAATAAAAACACATTCTGTAAATAGTATACAGCTATACTATACTTCAAACATAATATGAATACTAATGTTGCCACAGTATTTAACTTTAAATAAAAATGAGAAAACAAGAAAATCAACCCCATGATAAATTATGATTAACAGTCAAACTAAAAAAGGAAAATAAAATATTATGTATTAAAAGAACAATAGATACCAATTTTACAGTAAAATTATAAAAATACTGTTTTTAAGTAATATATAGGTACACTATGCTACATACATAATATGAATACTATCACAGTCTAATCAGGTTTTAAGTAATTATTATTAATTTTAAAATTTAAAATATAGTCAAGACACACAAAAACACACATTCCAAAGTGTATCACAACAATATAGTATTAAACTGAATCTTAAAATGAATAATTTAAAATTTTCAGTAAAAATGTATGATTACACTTACGAAACAACGACTTAATCTAGTAATAAAAATGCTTCAACTGGTAAAAAAAAACTGTTCTTAAAAACATCACAAAATTAAACTTGTAATTTTTCGTTTGTTTTTTATCAAAGTTAGTTGCTTAAAATTATCTCACAAAAAAACGTTGCATGATATGAGAGTTTTTAATTCATTTTAAATTTAATTTAATTAACTCAGTCATTGGTATGATTACCTTATCACAACTATCACAGTGAAATCAATACGTATATACAGTAATTTCTACTTTCCATGACTATCACAGTTTAATAAGTGGGTATGTACAGTGTTTTTTCTTGATTTAACCAACTATATCAACTATAAGCGTGTACACAGTGAAATTTTTTAATAAAAAAATACTTATGCTTACTGCTACATATAAAAATGAAGCTCACATTTATAACTGAGAACATACTTCTAACTACTCTAGGAACTAATGTTTAATTAAAAATATAAAACACGTATAATTCACAAGTTTTCAGTCATAACGGTGAACTTCTTATAACTACTCTAGGCACTGTATTAATGTTATATTAGTACCCTAGATACTATACCTAAATTTACACAATCATTGGTATGACATTACCTTATCAAAACTATCACAGTGAAACCATATTATTTTCGATCGTATTTACAACAACTTTTATTTTTCACAACTATTAATAATAATAATAATAATAATAATAATAATAATATATTCGGGACATTTCCACACCAATTATCTAGCCCCAAACTAGGATACCCTGTGCTATGGGCACTAGATAACGGATAAACATACATAGATAAGAATATTACATCCATGACTCGGAAACAAATATTTCTGCTCATCACACAAATGATTGCACCTTGCAGGATTCGAACCCGCGACCGTTCGATTTCGTACCTAGGATCTCTAGCCACGAGACCAACCGGCAATATTTAATCAATATTTCTTAATAAATATGGCTGTTAAAAAGCATGTCTGTTTTCAATCGGTGTGAAAATACGAGTGATAAAATAATAATAAGAAGTTATAATTTTTCTTTGCACTTTCCTTTTTTTGTTTTTTTTTCCGCAGCTTTTATTTCCAAAAAATGGCCAACACTGATTGGTCCATTTGTCAATTCCACTTTAGCGCCCAGAATAAATGTGTTCATTTCAATGGTAGCATTGACACGTCTGTTAAGTCCCGCTACAACATTATTACATATCTGTTCAGAGCGAACTTCATAGAATGAAGCATCTTCGTGTAGGACATTTAACAAATGTACAATAGTGGGTTTCTTCCTTCTTGTACCAGCCTTCCAAAAAGTTGGTTGTTCAATGGCACTCTCCAAATGTACACCTAACAGGAATAAAATAATTTTTCATCCACTGGCGTAACATACACATTCGTTTTTTCTTTTTCGAGTTATAACATAGGCGTATGTAAAACTAGTTTCACTTTATGGTTAGTAAGAGATAGCACGAATACGGTTTTTTTTTTACCAGAACTGGCGGTGCATGGCGTTATCTTGTGATTGTAAATAAAGACAAAGCATCAGCTGGAGGCCGGCGCGGTGGTGTCTTTTTTTTGTCTTATTTTTGTTGGTTATCAAAGTATTTTATTTAACTTTTAATTTACAGGAATATTGGGAGATGCACCGATAGCCATAAGCTTATTGCCGTTTTAGTTTGACTATTGATCATAATTTACCATGTCATTACTAGTATGAATATTGCTTTGGAAAACCACAAATAAATTATAATTCTGTATTTTATTATTGTTTTATTTCGGTAAACACTACTAAATTACTATTTCATTTAAATTCTAAAAAAAATGGTAGTAGGCCTTGAGAGCCATACATGTATTACTGTTTTAGTTTGAATTTAAGTCATAATTTACAATGTAGTTCATGTTCTTAATATTTCAGTTTTATTTTGTCTAATGCTTTGGAAAACCGTTAATAAATGATTATTCTGTATATTGTATTCTTGTATTATATTGGTAAACACTATCTACTAAATTATTATTTCATTTCACTCTTAATTAAAAATAATATTTGGAGTGGGGCCGATAGCCATAAGTGTATTACCGTCGGCTCCCACTTCTCATACGTGGGGGCTGATAGCCATAGGTGTATTACCGTCTGCCATCATTTCTCATACGTGGGGACAGATAGCCATAAGTATTACCAGCTGCCACCACGCGGTGTCCGTTCGTGGGGGCAGACGGTAATATATCTTTCTTTCGTAGCACACAGTATGTATTACTAATTTGACACTTACTAATGATAAACATGATACTTACTGATGACAATAGCATGTAGTTCACCTGATGGTAAGCGCTGTGCCTGCCTGGCATCCTATTGATATATTTGAACCTCACTGATGAAAGTAAGCACACATTCCTAACATATATGTTATGACTGTGTGCTTACTTGTTATGTTTTTTAATGGTTCAGGATAGCTAAGTAAACGAAAAAAAACTGTCAATTTGATCAGCCTAGTATGCCTAACATACAGGGAGGGATTTTGACCAAGCAGTATTTTCTACCAAATGCCTTCCATAGTAAAAAGTTATTCTAATGAAATTGAAGTGGTGTCAACTTACTGGATAGATTTTCTAATTACATTATCTCAGCATATATTATGTAAGGATTTATACCTAGCCTTTACTTAGTAGTAGTTTCTTGATGAAATCATATCAGCCTAACATAAAGGGATATTTACCTAGCTGTAGATTATTCCATAAAAAGGAAACAAAATATATGAGTACAAAATTTATTTATAAAAAACAAAAAGATTAGACATTTATTTACAAAAAGTTGCTCTACAATAGGTTTCAAATCATTGATTAGTGAAGGAGTCAAATTGGTTTAGTTCTAAGCACACAATATGAAAACATTATACATGAAGGAGACAAATTGATTTCGCGGGTGACGTCTGGAAGAGTTAGTAAGGAGACTCAGCGGCTTGGAAGTGAGTTAGCGCTCGGCAGTGCACGGCACCCGACGGTGACTGGTTGCGGCGGGTACTGCCTCCGGGGGTCTTCACTGTGGGCACCACGCCGTCCACGTGGAGGGCACCCCAAGGGCATGCGCTGTACGTGAATGGACTAAAAATAACTGAAAAGAAGAAAAGTCAAAGTTATTCATAAATACAATACATATTATTACCCTACCTTTAGGCTTGTCATGATAAAATTACAAAATACAATTCTTCAAATCTATGAATGTATCAAGAAGTACTTACAAATCTGTTCTCTCCCCCCTCGCCCTCTTCGGCGGCGGCAATGGGGCCGGCGAGCTGCCACGTATTGCCGGCAGTGGCACGGCACCCGGTGGCGACTGGTCGCGGCGGGCACTGCCTCCGGGGGTCTTCACTGTGGGCACCACGCCGTCCACGTGGAGGGCACCCCAAGGGCATGCGCTGTACGTGAATGGACTAAAAATAACTGAAAAGAAGAAAAGTCAAAGTTATTCATAAATACAATACATATTATTACCCTACCTTTAGGCTTGTCATGATAAAATTACAAAATACAATTCTTCAAATCTATGAATGTATCAAGAAGTACTTACAAATCTGTTCTCTTCCCCCTCGCCCTCTTCGGCGGCGGCAATGGAGCCGGCGAGCTGCCACGTATTGCCGGCAGTGGCACGGCACCCGGTGGCGACTGGTCGCGGCGGGCACTGCCTCCGGGGGTCTTCACTGTGGGCACCACGCCGTCCACGTGGAGAGCACTCCCAGGGGTGCGCTGTACGGGAATTAACGAAAAATGTCTGGAAAGAAGAAAAGTATAAGTTACTCATTAATACAATACATATTATTACCCTACTTTTAGGCTTGTCATGATAAAATTACTAAGTACAACTCTTCAAGTCTATGAATGTATCAAGAAGTACTTACAAATCTGTCCTCTTCGATGTCTGTCCTCGGGCGAGGGCGCCCTCTTCGGCAGCGGCAATGAAGCCGGCGAGCTGTCACATTTTGCCGGCAGTGGCACGGCACCCGGCGGAAACTGGTTGCTCTGTCTTTCAATAGTGGGGGAAAAACATAACACTCCTTTTATGTGCAGTCGTGTAAAAAGGGCACAGGCACAATTATTTATAACAGAACAGGGCAGTCGTGTATAACTGAACAGTGGAACAGGAAAATCTTACATCTCAATCTCTACGGTACATTTATCATGGATTACGTAGTCGGAAAAAAGGGAATATTTTTCCCTCATGAAAAAAAGTTAAGGATAAAGTCTAGACTGAGATTTATCTTCGAAAGATGATGCATATAGGCGATAATAATTATAAGATACGGATGGAACAAAAAAGTCATAAAAATAAACAGTACGAAAATAGAGTATCATTTTTCCCACACGCAAAAAAAAAACGGAAAAAGATCTAGGCTGATCTCTCTTTGAAAGCCTAAGTCTAGGCCATAATAATTATAAAATAAAGGAAAAAATAACCTATTTTTTTTTTTTTTTTTTTTTTTTTTTTTTATGTTACGAAAAGATCTAACAAAAGCAACGAATCTAAGCAATCGCGTCGACTGTACTTTACGGTACTAGAGCTCGATTTTGTATGAAATTTCGTATGATTTTTTTCAAATTTCGATTACGTGGATACACAACTAAAACACAATTTCTTTGTTAAAAAGTAGCACGACTCTAAAAGTTCACTCTTTATCACTAATAATCATGAGTTGAATTGAAAAACTAATATGATAATAATAATCGTCACTGTTTTCGGCGTTTGTGTAGGCGAGTGTCAAGATGAAACAAGCTGTCACAGAACCGAATCGGCCAACCCCGACTCCACGTGGTCTTGTCTGCCCTACACTAGAGTGTTTTTAAAAAGCCGGAGGCACGGAGGGGGTGCAGCCCCCGTCCGCTGTAACAAAGTGCAGGTACCAGGGTGAGCCGGAGCAATCGCGATTCATAATCTGTGGTAAAAGGAAACTGGAACGTGCAAACGAGGATTTGACTTTGTCATTTCTATATATTAATCTGTGATGTACACGTAATATTGGCTGTACATTATCGCCCGTACAAAAAGTGTCCGGGCCGTATTACACAGCCAGTAATGCACACCCTGTTATTACATGTACATATTTTGGCTTCGTAATCCTGGCTGCGTATTATCGCCTGTACAAAATCAGCACGGGGCGATATTACATGGCCAATAATACGCAACCAAATAATGTACACTCTGAACTTACGATGACAATCCACGTAATATTGGTTGCGTATTATTGGCTGTACATTATTTGGTCGCGTAATATTGGCCGTGTAATATAAGGACTCGGTTGGCGAACTAAAATCGATATTTTCGTAATTTTGTGTTCGAGTTGAAACAAAAATGCTTTCTACAAAACGTATCAGTACCTACTGTACAGACTGAATGAAACTATACGATGAAGTTTATACATTGGCATTGAAATTGAACGCAGCGCTAGTGTTGCGTTACATTTTGATTTGAGCTGTCCCTCAGAGGGCCAGCAGTGCGATTACGTAATGTTGATCATATCGGTTTCAAGCCGTCAAATTCATTAGTGCCTTGCAATAGAGTCGATTTTGCTATGACAAAAGTGAAAATCTGATTAAAGCCGATTAAAAACCCGACAATTCATTCAATGAATTGTTAAAATATTACTAAATGTGTTTCATAAAACAATAGTAGTGACCGGCAGTCAACCGACAATTGTATAACAAAATTCAAGAGAAAAACGTTTTATGAAACGGCAGTCACTTAAAAATTACCACGATTTGTAGAATTGTCGTGACAATTGTGACAGCCGAAGCTTTACCCATCACACTACTATGACTGGCATTGTGAAATGCAATATGACTGACGATCATCAGTTCCGTCGTGATTGTTGGTTATATGAAACGCCGGTTGGGCGTATTCGACTGACATTTGTAGTTTTATTATGATTTGTCGCTTTATGAAATAGGGCACAGTGCCCTATTAAGCGATTGTTAACATGTGTTGTTTGGCATGTGTGCGCGCCTCTTACACGCCACACACACAAGCGCACGGCAGACCGGTTAAGCAAAGAAGCCCGGCTACGCGACGCCGCGCCGCGCCAGCCCTAACACTTCGCATCAAGACACCACCGGTATACCACGTACCTACAAATCCCTTGATATACATTATTATATTTAGTTTCATTATTCACGGTGTCTCATTCAAACCACCCCGCACGCGAGCAAGGTACCTTAGGCTCATCCAGCGATCACTTCCTACGCTCGAATCATCCGTGCGATTATCGCTCGATTATCCGGAGTTAGTGAACGACTTTGGACGTCGTCCATGGACATAGATCTGCAGCCCGATTCCATAACTTGGCTTCAATCGAATTCTCAGTCTCGCAACCACTAATGCCTTGCGATAGAGTCGAATTTGCTATGAAAAAAGTGATAATCCGATTGTAGCCAAGTTATGGAATTGGGCCACTGACAACTGTCAGTTTCATACTATTCCTCCCCTCCCCTACTATTTTTCGGATGACCCAGGCGAACGCCCGACGACGCCGTGAACGATTTCGAGTGATCGCGTGGGTGATCCGTGCGTCCTGGAACGTAGTAAGTGAACGCGCCCCTTAGGTGTCAAAATGCAGGGGGTAATCCATCTGCCAGCAGCTACCTTGTGTAAACAAACCGTTTTTATGACCGCTTCATACGGTTATTTGTTAAACAAACTGTCCTGTGTAGCTAAAATAATATACAATAGACCTGCAGCGTTATTTTAATACATCTCTATTCAAAATATTTATAAAAACACGCTGACAGTTAAAGAAAAGTCAAAATCTATGGTTTGATATTTTCAACATTTTTTTTTCGAGATCTTCAGCGACGACCAATAGTTTTTATATGTATTTATGACCGCTACAGATGTACCTTTCCAACAGATAAAAAAATAAAAACGAAATAGTCAAGGGTTTTTTTTAATAATCGTCTAAAATCTAAGTAAAATCGCGCAAAAATCATGCCTGATGATATCACGCATGATTTTTGCGCGATTTTACTTCGATTTTAAAAGATTTGATGTTTAAAAATTATTTATGGAAAATCTAGAGCATATAAGTGAAATATAAAGTTATTTTTGTGTTGCTACATGTTATAAAATTAAATAAAGAGCCCTAAATTCAATAACTTTTAAATAAATCGATAACAAATGTTTGGCTCGCAACTAGAGAAGCATGACGCAATCGGGCTTTAATTATTTGGTAACTAAAGAAGCTTTATTCGCACGAATGATTTAATCGATACAGGTTGAAACAACGATAATTTTAATATATAACACTTGTTGTCCCATGAACTTATGGCTTATTTGCAGAATTTGCAAAATATTTTTACGGTAACATTTTTTTTTTAGAGTCGTGCGTCGCGGTATATTTTTTTTAAGTTGGATTGAATCTTTTTCTGAGACTGGCATTTTATTGGGTAGATACATGATATTAGTAGTACCGTAGATTAATTAGATGGCCCTCCATACGATAAAACTTGAATAAATCGAAAATAAATGAACACTTAGACCTTGGTGGCCGCCACAGCGGTATGATGCAATCGGGATTTTTTTATTTGGCAACCGTAGAGACTTGGCGCATTTGAGCGCATTGTATTATTCGATTCGACACTACTCGACTCTATTTGAAGAGTCAAATAGAGTCGAGTAGTGTCAAGATAGTAGTGTAGTGTCAAATAGTGATTAGAGAATCAACTCTAATCAATTCTACTCGACTCTACTCGATTCTAAGAAATTATGATCGATTCTATTCGACTCTATTTGATTCTAATAAATTAGGATCGATTTTATTCGATTCTATTCGATTCTATTCGATTCTGTTTGATTCTGTTCGATTCTATGCGATTCTGTTCGGTTCTATTCGATTCTATTTGATTCTATTCGATTCTATTCGGTTCTATTCGGTTCTATTAGATTCTATTCGATTCTATTCTATTCGATTTTATTCTGTTATGTTCATACATCTGCCAGGCGTCCCGCGATTTCTCATTTTTATTATTATTATAAACACTAATATAATATTATATTTAAGCTGGTTTTCTTGCACCTAGCATTTTCCTCGCTGTAGTGAGGTGAAAAGTTGTGTGTTTCGCACGGCAGCAAAGTTATTCGGCGTCTCGTACTTTTGAAACCCTCGCTACGCTCAGGATTCTACAAATATTTGAACCATTCCCTACGCTCGTGGTTCAATCGTAGAATCCTTCGCTTGCTCTGGTTTCAATACAAGTACTCTCGCCAAAAAATCACTTTGCAGCCTTGCATAACAAATAACAATTGTTTTCAAATGCTAGTTTTGCAGTAAATACTGCGTAGAAGTTGATGAAAGTTGTAGTGATTATTACTAGAATATGTATCTGGCCACTAAAGGTGTTAGTTTTGTAAAAAAATGAGTCAAAGTGATGTAGTGAGTGCATATGTGACAGTGATAGTGTCGAGATAATCAAAACAAAAAACTATTCTTCATGATTTCTATTTGATGTAAGTGTTTTTTTTAATATTATTTACATATCATATGATAGATAATTTCAAATTTGGCTTCGCCAAGGGTGTATGTGGCATAAAGCTTGCATAAAGGAGCTTCACGTAATAACTCCCTATCTGAACGCTACCCGTAAATCTAAAGATTTACAAAACTAACCGGACAGGTCATGCAACTTTTCGGTAAAAATAGCTCGACAATTGACGGGTTTAACGCTCCGCACTAGGGTTGCCAACCGTCCCGCTATACGCGGGACGTCCCGTTTCTGAGACCCTTAACGAGACATTCCGCTCAGGGTGTGTGCGGGACGCTAAATATCCCGATTTTCGGAAAAGCTACGCACTACACATAAAGCTCTATGAGGAGTTTTGTACTGTGAAAGAAACTTTAAAGTTAGTTATTGAAGAGCGAGCCAATGAAAGTACTCAAAGAGCGTCAGACTATGAAATATGGCACAAAATATTGTCGGCAAAAACACGCGCAACTTGCTGAAAACATTTCAATACATGGCATCTATTCCGTGTTTCTAATGCAGCAGCAGAGAGGGTCTTCTCACTTTTTAATAACGCCTGGACAGACGCGTGAAATCGCCTTCATGTGGATTCTGTGAAGTCAGAGATACAAGTTAAAGTTAATTTTTCGTATCCATGCAAAGATTTTTACAATTTTGTACTTAAAAATAAAAATAAAACCTTAAAAGTGTCAAATCTCAAGAAAGATACTAATTTAAAACGTAATTCATACATTTCATAATAAAATGTAAAATACACTATAAGCTATAGTCTATAACTGTTTTTTTTTTAGTAAATATTGACTATTATTAATCTAACAAGGTGTTTTATTTTACTTCTCATCCTCATTTGCAAAGAAAAGTTCACGTTTTTTGTATTCTAAACAGAATTAATTGAATCCCGCTTTTTAAACCCTTGTCCCGCTTTTGAAACCATTATTTCCCGCAAATTCGTATTTTGAAGTTGGCAAGCCTACCTATGAGTGTTTTCGTCATTTATTGTCTTTGTCATATATAACCAATTTTATGTGATTTATTAAGTTTATCAAATGTTTAAACCTGATTAAAAATGTGAAAAAGTTGTGTTGAACATGTGAAAACTGTGTTCGTGAGGAGAATTTGACTCCACCTGACATCACGGAACAGCAACGAACATGAGAAAAAAGCTTTTACCAGCAAAATCAAGAAAAGATTACGACTTATTTTTTTTCATTAGAAGTAATTTACTATTGCATGAGTGTAAATAAAGTAGTGTATGAAACGGCACATAAGTACTTGTACTATTATTTATTCTGTGACATAGGTAACTAGGTAGGTATTAAAACACTCGAGTGATTAAGTTAAAAAACTCGCTCTCGTGTTTTAATACCCTTCATTATGCAACCGTTTCAGAAACTACTATTTCATCGGTTCTTCCTCGCATTCACAGTATTAAGTCAAATTGGTTTGACCACGAGGAATGTTCACGATCTCGTCATCTCGGCTTGTTTGATACTTTCTTACATAATGAACCATCAATATTCTAAATATAAATTGTACCAAACAATAACAATTCGACAACCTCATACGTTGGCGTCAGTAAATAATCGAACGTTCTAGTAAAGTGCTCTCAAGGCGCCGACAAACTGCTTCGTTCGCGCGCCTCATAAAATATTAACTCATTTTGTATGAGCTGATTCAGAGATACCATTACTAATGGTGGCTATATTTATTTTTTCTCACGATATTTTCTCGAAAGTTCGATATCCTTGTTATCAAGAAGTGAATATTTAAATTATTATTTGTATCTTTAATATATTCAGATCATTCATAACTTATGCACATATCACATGCTGTTAAAAAATTCTAAGTACCTGATTTTATGCTTATGCTATTGCATAAAATGATGATCTTCAAAACAGTGAGATTAAAATACCGGTTAAGTGCGTGTTGGGTCACGCGCCATGGTTTTACAGTCACGTCTATTAGCGCAATACCGTGACCACAGCCACTCAAGCTTGAAATTTTTGGGTTTAGACAAAATGCTATTTGATATTAATCTGTTTGCAAAATAACAACCATGATTTTAATTAGTTGCAGAGATCTACTAGTAACTGCGTATTATCAATGATCGAAATCTTGGGCTGCACACCAAAAGGATGCCAGGAGTAGGGCAGCCGCATGGTGAAGTCAGCAGCCCGATTCCATAACTTGGCTTCAATCGAATTCTCTGTATCGCAACCACTAATGCCTTGCGATAGAGTCGAATTTGCTATGAAAAAAGTGATAATCCGATTGTAGCCAAGTTATGGAATTGGGCCACCGGTCTCCGCACCACAGATTAAATAATAGTACAAGAACCGCGCTTTTTACCCGACTGCACGGAGGCTTATGTGTGTGGGTTGTATATATTATGTTTGTTTGTTTGTACGTTACTTAGGCACGTCCTACAGCCTAAACGGTTTGATAGATTTTGATAAATGAGGTATCATTAAATTCGTTTTGATTACGAAAGTGCATATGGGTATAACATGAAGTGTCAAGAAAACTAATACGGCGTCTTACTTACATATTGTATTTCTGACGGAACAAAAAATGACCAAAGCCTTTTGAGTAGGATATAAAAATAAAGGTATTTAAAAGACCATTTTAAAAATACATAATTCTTATAATTAGACAGTAGCCATTACAAAATGGTGTGACCACGAGTCCGTCGCCATTGTATTTTAAGACACAGACGACTCTTTGCCCATATCCTGCCCAAATCTATAACCCCGAGAGCTTTCAGTTGGAACTCCAAAATCACTTCCAAATCCTTACCAAATGCGAAACAGTGGACGAACAAAACAAAAAGCAGCTGTAAATTGTTCACGCGGTCGGGGTTGAGTTCTGTAAGACTCACCGCAAAATAAAACACAGAAACTCTCCGAGTATACACTCAAACTTATAGTAGAACGAGGCGAGATGAGGCTGCGGTCTTCAGTGGATATGTCCAGTTACAGCTTGCTTAATAAACAGATCTCCAAGTTGATGCGACACAATTTGCGTTCTTATAATACTAATTGTAATAAGATTGCAATAGAGCGGAACGAGGGCTCCAAAGTGTTCGCAAGAGATCTGTCTATTGGGCAAAGCCTGTTGACGAAGCTGAAGACCGACAGTGGGAGCATCGTTTCGTCGAAGCCAGAGACTTTGAGTGAGTTCGAGAAATTCTATGGACAATTATACACCTCATCGCGTAGTCCTCCAGCACAACTAGCGATGCAAGAGCCCGTTTGACCCGACATTATACCGAAGATATCCCGGACGTCAGCCTATACGCAATCAGAATGGCTCATAAAACAGCTTAAGAGCAATAAGACACCAGGGGAGGACGGAATAACGACAGATCTATTGAAAGCGGTTGGAACACCGGTACTTAAAGTCCTTCAGAGGCTGTTTAACTCCGTCATCCTCAAGGGTACTACGCCAGAGGCGTGGCACAGGAGCGTAGTGGTGTTGTTCTTTAAGAAAGTTGATAACACCCTCTTGAAGAATTACAGACGACCGAAGAGTATAATAGAACACTATGTCTAGCGTTTGTGGACTACGAGATAGCCTTTGATTCAGTCGAGACTTGGGCAGTGCTACGGTGATAACAGCGGTGCCAGATTGACTACTGGTACATCAAAGTGTTTAAGTGTTTGTACAGCAAGGCCACCATGACTGTTCGTCTCCAAGATCTGAGCACGAATTCTATCGATTTGCAAAAAGGGGTGAGACAGGGAGAGGTTATTTCTCCGAACTGTTCACCTATGAACTTGAACATATTTTCAAGCTTCTGAATTGGAACGGATATGGTAATGGATGGTATGGTATGGAAGACATAAGCACAATGCTCAGTGACCTCAATATTGTTTCCCAACAGGTGGGAAGGCTTAAAATGAATATGGGTAAGACAAACATCATGTCAAATGCCAATGTCGAACCCAGGCCGGTTTATGTTGGGCACGATATTATCCAAGCTGTTGATCACTATGTCTACTTGGGTCAGACGATCCAACTAGGAAGATCTAAGTTCAATGAAGAGGTTATCCGACAAATTCAACTCGGATGGGCAGCATTCGGGAAATCGCGCCATATTTTCTCGTCACAGATACCGCAGAGACTCAAGACAATTATTTTTTTAATCAGTGCGTGTTGCCAATGACTTACGGCACTGAGACGTAGTCGCTGACTATTGGTCTAATACACAAGCTCAAAGTCGCGCAGCGTACAATAGAGAGAGCTATGCTTGGTGTTTCACTACGTGATAAAATCCGAAACGAGGAAATCCGTAGAAGAACCAATATTACCGACATAGCTCTCAGACAATTTGAAGTGGCAATGGGCAAGCCATATAGTTCGCAGAACTAACAACCGCTGGGGAATAAGGGTTCTCGAATGGCGACCACGAACAAGCAAGCGAAGTGTAGGGAGACACCCCACAGGATGGACTGACGACATTGTAGCCATCGCAGGAAGTCGGTGGATGGAGGTGGCACAAGATCGCTTGTCATTGCGCTCTTTGGGGGAGGCCTATGATCAGGAGTGCACTTCTAAAGGCTGACATGATGATGACATGATGATGTATTAATTCAGGGTATAAGCTAGCTCCATACCTAATTTTATCCAAATCCTTTCAGCCCTTTAAGGGCGTCACAGACGATTAAGATACTATAATATTTGATGTTACGATATCTGCATATAAAATATTATAGCATCTTAGGGTATCACACACGGTTAAGATACGATAATATATTGAAATTATTCATTCGCTCGCAGGCCTTCCTAGGTGCCACACGTATTTCTTCACCGCTTTCTATATACAGCATGATAAAATATGAGTAATACAGGTTCACTATTAGATTCATTAGATAGATCATCAGACGACGATTCTGATTTCGAATTTGATAATCAAATTGCATTAGCGCACTGTAAAAGGCGATCTTTTTGGATATAAAATCCCATTAAATTTAGAAAAAGCTGCGGTGAATTTAATCTTTACGCAGATCTTTCTACAAAAAAAAAACAAACTTATTTTATGAAGTCAAAGAAATTTTTCTCGAAATTCATAATTTGTATAAGGAAGATATAGTGAAACAAAATACGAACTTGCGGGAAAACATTTATACAGAACAACGACCTGCAGAATACTAAGAATCATCTCGTATACCCCAGCTTTCAAACATAAAAAACCCACAGCTAAATCGGTCCATTTGTTTGGAAGCTACGATTTTCACCCCCCCCCCTTTTCATTCTCACCTCGCCGTCCCCCCCCCTCCCTCTCCCCATATATCTAAGAATCATCTCGATCATATCAGCTTTCGAACAGAAAAAACCGCATCAAAATCGGTACATTGGTTTGGGAGCTACGATGCCACACAAACACGCAAACACACACACACACACACACACGCAGTGATACACACCCTAAACTTATAACACCCGTCTCTTTGTGCAGGGGTTAAAAAAAACCGTCACGAATACAAAACAGAGCAACCTGTAGAGCATTTACGATATATTTTCTATCTTAAGATAGTATATTAATATATATTTTGTATCTTTTACGATATATTTCGTATTTTAAGATGACATCTTTTAATAAATTCCATATCGCTCGATATCCTAAGATACTGTAAGATGCAAATATATATTATATTCGCCGTTTGTGATGGTTCATATAAAATGTATAGCGAGCGGTATTTTATCTTAAGATAAAATATTATCGTATTTTAGTAGTCTGTGACGCGCTTTAAGCGTGAAGACGTTACAGACATACATACACACACACACACACACACACACTCTCACACACACGTTTACACACCCTTAAATACATACATACGTTTTCCTTTATAATATTAGTTTGATTATTTTTCGGGCGGTCAAGTGTTATTAAATAATTTTGTTTGCAGTCGGGGTTTTTGAGTTTATATAATAATTTTACTTGTTTATACAAGTAACGAACCACGATACATAATAAATTATATGAGCGCTGGCCCGCCCGCGGCATGCCATCATCTAGGTACCATGCATGCATGACGAATAATAAAGTCTGGAACAATACATAAGTTCAAAAACTAAAACCAGAATACGGTCGGGTAAAAAATAGCCCATGACAATCTTGCCATTAAGACGAATAGATTGATAACTTGCTCCTCAAAATCGGACCAAGTTTTTAGTTTTAACATAATATAATCTTTCCTTTGCGTCACCGTTGTCGGATAAAAAAATAATGACTATATGACACTCATCAATGAAGGCGAATCGATTGATACCTCGATTGTCAAAATTGGACTGATAGGGACTGTAGTCGGGTAAAATGAGTAATCCTGCGTAAAATGAGGGTTCCCACAAATATTTGTCGTAAAATTCCAATTTGTATGGCTGTTTTTTTATATTAGACTTTGTTTTTTTAAGTAACTGAACGCGCCGTTAAGTTAAAGTTAGGTAGATATTTCAGAAGGACCTTATGTTATTCATATTCCTTCGAGCTACTCGTGCTTGCTACCTCATTCAAATGCTCGCAACCCTCAACTGTGCCAGGTTTTACGCAAGCAGCCCTGTTCGGCCATGTTAGGGAAGACAATAGCTTCGATTTGGTGTAAAAATCCAGTAAAAACAAGATAAGTGCATTAATCGATGAAAAATAACCTCTTTGGCACCTGGTTACCTGGTTACCTGGCAACCCAGGGGTAGTGCCAGGCTGAAGAGAGGCAAACTTTTTTTTTTCTAGTTTGGTTGGTATCTTTCCGATGGCATTTCATTTACTTATAAAACAATAGGGTGCTATTTATTTTTTTAGCTATTTTCAGTTTATTTTTTAAAAGCATTTTTTTAGCTTCACTTGTATTATGTATCTATCTATCTATGTATTTATGTATTTCTGTCAGTCCTGGAATCTTGCAACTCAAATTTCGAGCACTTCCCGATTATTCCCGCTATCTGGCTGAAACTTTCAAGGTAGCTCACAACTCGAAGACAAACCAAATTAAAAAAAAGACTACAAATTTTTGGTAGGCTTGTGTCTTTTTGTACCTGTGCCAATATCGTACTAGACAACCTGCGTCACCGAAGTGGTTACGGGGCAGTATTTTATACAGTTTTTTTTTCTGCACCGGCCGTGGCACCCAATCTACAGAACACTGAACGAAAGCATTTCAAACACACTTGATAGTGCGTTTGGTCTGTAGAAGTCTTACAATATATTGATCTTAATATTGTTATGTTATATTCCTTCATTTGCTCACGAAATATTTCCTATGCGTAATTGTTATTCAAGAGTACTGAGATAAGAATTCACCTGTCTTCTAGAACCAGTAGTACCGAAACCTACACACGGCATCGTCACATGGGAATCAAACGCTACGATATTAACGGGTCCACTTCATCACGCCCAAATGACGATCCGACTGCTCTGCGATGTAACGCGGTGATGTGATATAACGCGATCTGATGTGATGTAACCTGATATAATCTGATGTCACCTGGATACATGTAGTTGACGTCAAGGGACAGGTGAATTGGAATACAACGATTTTATGGTATGTATACAATTTCGGATGTACGAACTTTATGGTATTTTTTCATTACTGAAAGGTTTCACAGGTTAGAACATAGGAACTGTACAACTACATGATCCGTCAGCAAACTGACTTCATCTGTTGTACACTAATATTGTACAAGTTCAATATTCTTTGCTTGAATTTCATCACTATATAATGTTCATTCAAACCAACTCAATCGTGCTTGCGTTCACGTTGCATGTCAAGGTTTAATTATTAATTACTAGCTTTCCTGCCCGCGACTTCGTCCGCGCGGACTACTGTTTAACGGGGAAAAAACATCCTATGTTCTTCTCGGATAATGAAACTGTAGGTATAGCACCAATGCTCTTGATGTTTTTGAAATGCCTGTTATTTCGTTTCCATGGCAACAGTTTCTTATAACGAGTTATCAACATTTTACCAGTTTTTCCAGTTTCCCTGGGGAAACTTACAATTTTCCGGGATAAAAAGTATCTGTTTTATTTCAGGGTATAAGCTATCTCCATTCCAAATTTCATCAACATCCATCCAGCCGTTATCACGTGAAAGCTCCCCAAACAAACAAACAAACACATAAACAGACAATGTTTCACTTTTATGTATTGGTATGGATGATATGGATTCAATTATATGTAATTAGTTCCTTAGAGGCAATACATGTGACTATTTATTAATAAATTCATTAGCCTTATATTGAACTAGTTTTCCCGCCCGCGACCTCGTTCGCGCAGACTACTGTTTATCGCCAAAAAAAGCAACCTATTTACTTACTAGGATATTCAAAACCAATGTAAAAGTAGGTAAATCACCTCTCTTGATGTTTTTTGACACACTTGTTATTTCGTTTCCATGGCAACCACAGACCATTCTGTGATGGCAACCGTTACTTACAGTGAGTGATCAACATTTTCCAGTTTAGCCGTGGAATCTTACAATTTTCCGTGATAAAAAGTATCCTATGTTTTATTCCAGGTTATAAGCTATCTCTATTTTAAATTTCATCAAAATCCGCAAAGCCATTATCGTGTGAAAGCTCCCCAAACAAGCAAACAAACAAACAAACGGACAACGTTTTACTTTTATATATTGGTATGGATGGTGGTTACACAACCGTTTTGATGTTGGTTGGGGATTTCGGGAATAATCCGTTTTAACTATCAGGTATCAAAGTTAAAATTTGATGAACACAACGCTAAAGAGCGGAGTTTTTTACACTTATGCTTGCCTATAATGAGACAGTGTTTAAGGACAACAGTAACAACAGGCTGCATTAGTCCACTGCTGGATAGAGGCCTCTCCTTATGCTCGCCATTGAGCCCAATCTTCGGCTCTTCTCATGTAATTGCTGACAGCTACTTTGAGTAAATCGTCACTCCATCTGTCCGGAGGGTATCCTACACTACGCTTGCCTTTACGTAGTCTCCACACAAGAACTCGCCTACCCTGTTATCTGTTGTAAGACTTATGTGACCGTCCATTGCTTTAGTTTGCTAATTCTTTGAGTGTCGGTGACTTTTGACAGTAATTGTACAGATTTAAAATTAAATTATACTTATTACTTCTGATACGATAAAACTGGTTTATGATTTTAGATGTAACGTCTGCTTAGCGAAATGCGTGATCAATTCGCTCTCTGCTCAAGTCCCGTTTGTAATCAAAGACTTGCCTTAAGTTTTTTCATCTTAAGATTATAGGTACAATTAGATTTTATTAAACACTAATAATAAAACACACACGCACACAGCCTCTCGCACACACCCATACACACCCTCACACACCCACACACACACCCTCTCACACACGCATACACATCAAAATTAGAAGTTAGTTCTTTGATATGTATAGACAGTTCTTAGCACTTCAGAATTTTAATGGTTATTGTTGTGCCAAAGCCCACGCTAAACAATTTCATTTAATAACAAAACTGCAACAGATGTGAGTTATAAAGCGTAATTTGAATGCTGCCCATTAGAAACTTCGTCATTATTTCTTCGCCATGACAATTTTTTTGGGTTCCTCCAGAAATCAGAGGTAGTGGTGTATCATGCTACTTTTTTTTTTAATAAACTCTTATTGTCTTTTCAGTTTATTTTAGTGAAATGAAACAGGTGGAATATTTAGACGTTGACTGTTTTTTAATAAAAGATTATTCAGTGTGATAACTAGGCATTCAAAATTCTCTTATCTTTCCATAAAAGTATTATTTGCAACTATTTTGCGCCTTTTTAGAGTTATATGTGAGCAAAAAATGATTATATGTTACTGGTGATATATGGATTTTGCAAAAGTATATTTGCAACTTCTTAGTGTTATTGTATATTTCTTATGATTTTTATGGCGCAGGCGTTAAGGAAACACCAATACACGATAAATTTGTTGCATATCATTGGTTTGATGTTTTATATCATGGATTAGATCCATGCGTGCCAGATATATCACCAGCGCTAATACAGTGACTTGGAAGCCACAATAGATCAATTTTGCTGTATAAATGTACCGTCAAAACATGTACAACATTTTTGCTCTAAATCGTTGTTGTGAGAACCGCTTGACAGCTGTGTTATAAATGCTGTACAAGGCGGTCGAGTAAACGTTTATGTCATCATTTATTATCACAATTTGACTGTATAAGCTTTTACAGCTAAATGATGTTACGAATCATCAATATACAGCAACGCTGTGACAAGCAGTCACCGCGTTACTGTTAGAAAACTGATATAAAATCAGTTTTCTAACACTCTTTAGTGTTAACACATTTTTTTTTATCACTACTTTGCTGGCTGGGAGGTTTATGACAGAGATTGAACTTCTAATAAGGAAGAAATCTTTATATATTGAAGATATTCGTCTGAGAACCGAGGAAACTGACACTGTGAGATGTTTCGGTTTCCTCGGTTCTCAGACGAATATCTTATTAAGCAAGCTAAAGTGGCAGTGGGCTGGCCATGTTTCCTGAAGAACCGATAACCATTGAGGTACACGAGTTTTTGAGTGGAGACACAGAATAAATAATAGTACAAGTGGAGATTACGTTTAGGCAAACGTAATGACCATCGTAGTGGCAATGTAATAACCTACACGTGAGAAAGAAGCGAGTTGAAAACCAGCGTTGCGAGACTAGTCTTCGCAGCATTTATGCTGAACTCGCTCCTTTTGTGCACAACTTAAGCAAATGTATATTCAGTTAAGTACCTACTAGTTTTACTTTTACCATGTATGTTGTTTGTGCATAATAAACGTCTTTCTTTGTTTCTTTCTTTCTTTAGTGTAGGATGCCATGTAGCGAGGTGGAGTGACGACCTGCGAAAGGCGGCCGGAAGAGAATGGATGAGAGGAGCTGAAGACCGAGCTCAGTGGAGTGCATTAAGAGAGGCCTACGTCCGGCAGTGGACAAATATAGGCTGGTGATGGTGATGATGATGACGAACTTCTATACATTTTCAGTGTATCGCTCGTGAGACTATTGTTTGGCATTATTTTTATTTTTATGCCATATTCTTAGTTTACCATCCCTTTGTTTCGCATAACTTTTTTTAATTAAGTTTGGCATTATGAGTTAGGCATAACTTTTAATGACATAATATTAATTGACTACCTTAACAGTATTTGGCATACTGTTAAGGTAGTCATAATGATCTTTTGGGCTAAATTATTTTGGAATACTATGGAGTCGCATATATATATATAATCTAGATACTGTACTGTGACTGTAAGTTAAGCCGCGAACATGTTTGATATTTTTTGAACGTGATACAAACGAGACGAAAAAAAGCGTCCTATTCTCTTCTAGGATATTAAAAACCAATGTAAAAGCACAGAATAAATAATAGTACAAGGTAAAAGTAGGAATAGCACAATGCTCTTGATGTTTTTTGACAGACTTGTTATTTCGTTTCCATGGCAAACACAGACTATTATGTAATGGCAACCGTCCCTTATATGGAGTAATCAACATTTCCTGTTTTCCCGCGGAAACTTTCAATTTTCCGGGATGAAAGTATCCTAAGTTTTATTCTAGGGTATAGGGTAGAGCTGTATCCATTCAAAATGTTATGAATATACATCCAGCCGTTATCGCATGAAAGCTCCCCAAACAAACAAACAAACAAACAGACAACGTTTCACGTTTATATATTGGTATGGATTCTTCTAACTAAACAATAGCAATATTGTCTTGGCAAGTCACTAGTCGTGGATATAGAAACAGATATAGATGGATGAATAGAAATAATATAGTTAATCGTTTATACCTAAAAGTACCTATTATTAGTAATTATAAGTTAATGAAAATAATGTTGCAATAAAGAAGATAACCATTTTTTGTTTTGTATGACAACAAAATCAAAAAAAAAACGAGAATAACTGTGTTTTTATTACTTTTCTATCTTTAAAACTGACCGACATATAAAAGTGCAAAGTTAACATCTTCGGTCCGAGTGCGATATCGTTGGTGATGTCACGGGCCCCATCTCCGCGCGAGCGACTCGGGGATTTAAAACATGTACCCGAATGTGAACGTCGCACGCGGAACTACTTTGTTTATTTTAAATAAGAAACAATAAAAACAACATGAGTCCATTTTAGTGTTAAAGTTTTCGTGAACCTGATATATAATTTTAAATATCACTACCGGCTATGACTCACGTGTATAGTCTAAAACAGCGACCTAGGTTTCGAGCGTATCCGACGCTCTTCTTCAGGAGTTCACGCCGCGAAAGCGGCGTGTATAGCCGGTAGTGATATTTAAAACATGAGTCCATCTATTAAATATTGTATTGATCCTCAGTGTAAAAATACGGCCACAAAACACCGGAAAAGTTGTTTTTTTACGTTCCTAAGAATCTGAAAATCATAAAAAAATGCAATGAGAAGAGCACATCCATTACGACCAAAAACGACAGCATATTGTTGTGATCATTTCGATTCAAATACTTTCGACATACGTATCCAAATACTATAACCTCGCCATGTGAAATACTAACTAAGTAGTAGGTACTTGGTTATTGCTAGTAATATGCTTCGTAGTAGGTATGTAGGTACTCGACTCGCAGTGTCTAAGCACTTAATATTGAAACTAACGATTTATTAAACCCTTCCAAGGTTGAAATTATAATTTCAAGAAGAAACAATAATTTATAAGTTTAAAAATTCAGTGTAAATAAACAACGTGCTGTGGATAGTTCGCGCTAAATCATTGCGACCCTTTTTTTAGTAATGATAAAAAAGATCTAATGTTATCAAAATCATAATAGTAGTATAAGATTTAATTTATTTTAGTAAAAGTAACAGGTAATTTAAAAAACCATAAAATAAACAAAATGGATGGGGTGCACTTATGGGGGCTAAGAAAACAAAACTAAAGAAGTTAGATAGTAAGTATAGGGCTTTTTTTATACCTATACTTACTCATTAGTAAATGAATCCCAGTAGTATGAATGTAATAATAAGTAGGTTATAGAAATTATATCTTATACCTAATTTTTCATTTTAACTCCGTGAATTTCAGCTGCTAAAATTCTGCCACCGTCATATCGCGGACTATGGGAAGGTTGTCAAATTGGCCTTTTTTAAATCCTTCTTCCATTTTAGTTCTAAAAAAATAATTTACACAAGACACTTAATCAGTCAGCATTATTTAAAATCAATAAAAAACACCAGAGCGCACGAGGGCAAACACCTTACCAGCGAAATATACTGCAGACGTATGAGGCGGGCGCCCGCACCCCGAGCCGTATGGGGGCGATGACGTCACGCGCTACTCGCGAACACTGACGAGATTTAAAAAACCTACGTAAACTTCCGACGCTTATCACTTCGGTAATATTGCACCGATCGATGTGAAATAAAAATTAGACTAATGTGTACGGACTAGACTTTTATTCTACGTACTTAAATGTGTAATATTGTAACCTTGTTATCTTCTCCATTGAACTATTAAAGTAAAGCTTAATATGTAAGTAACATTAACATTTATGTAAATACTAGCTATGCCTCGTGGTTTCACCTGCGTCCTTCAGGAACCGTGCATGTTTCCTGGATAAAAAGTAACCTATGTGTTAATCCAGGGTATAAGCCTCTATACCAGGGCGGTCGCACTCCGCAACAAGTACAAATAAATTCAAGGACCCAATATTCCGGGTCCGTTCAATCGAGTGTCAAGCGTGCGCTCGATGAGTCGCGCGCCTTGTACTTAGCGATAGAGCACCTACTTACGTAAAGTTATTGACAAACTTTATTCGTGTTTTAATTATGAGTACCAAGAAGAAAGCTAGAAAGTACTGCATAGCATTCTGCTGTTTGAATAGTGATAGAAATGACGAATTGTCATTCTTTAAGTTTCCAAAGGATATTGAAAGGTAATAAATTATAATACCTATAATAGGTCCTAGTTATATAGTTAGATATTGATATTTTTTTATTACGTACGTTCCTATAGTTTTATGTTATTTCATTTGTGTTCCGTACCGAAGCTACGCATATTTAAGGTTTTCCGCGCAGAAATAAAGTCGTTTATTAAATCGATCAACGTAATTTTATAATTGATTATAGTAGGTATTGTTGATCGGAAAATGAATTACTGTGCTGACTTAGTAAGTAGCCTTCAACTAATTAGGAATTTATATAATATATGTCTCGTATAATACCTACATACTTTTAATACCTTTTATTACGTAGGTAGCAATTTATTTTTCACTCATTAAAAAGCATGGTATTCAGACAGGCACCTTTATTCATCAAAGTGCAATACCTATAGGACATATTCATAATCAACCAACGACACGTAGGTAGGTCTCACTAATGTTATCGGTGGTCTGAAAACGGGATAGGTAGGTAGTAAAAATGAGGTAGTAGGTCTATTCTGATAAGAATGTCATTGTATATAATAGAACTATTTTAATTTATAATAATAAGTGATAACATAATACATTGTTACTTATTTATTCTGTTACAATATAGTCAATATAGTATATAAGTCATATCATATCACAGAATAATTAGTAGTACAAGTACCTAGTCATATCTTAATACAACCCTACCGAGCGAAAAAGGGACAGAGCGATTCTGAAACGGTTAGAGCAATAGAAGTTCTCGCGCGTTGTGATACGGTGCATTCTAGCCTGCACGCGGTGGGCGAGCGCCTTCTAGGTAAATATAATTGAAAGCTCGCAGCGCCGTGCGAGTTAAATTGCACTTTATAGCGTTGTAGCGAGAGTTGCTATTAATTTAAATGACTTTACTCAGTTAGCCTTCTGTACTTGTACTATTATTTATTCTGTGCCTATACCAAATTTCATCCAAATCTGTTCAGCCGTTTAAGCGTGAAGAAATAACGATCACACACACACACGCACACACACACACGCATACACACAAAACACACCCTTGCATACATACAAACTCTCGCCTTTATAATATAGCTCAGTTTGAATGTTGTAATACTGTGATATTAGTGCAATGAGATTTATATAAAATATCGTTGTATTAGTGTGATTATTTTTGCAGGTGGCGGTCAGCTCGTGTTCAGTAATTTTGTTCACAGTCGGGTTTTTGTTATTTCTAAGCTTTTATTTAACTTACAACTATTTGTATGTATGTTTGTTGAGGTCAAATCTTGCAAACTGAATTATAATTATAACCACTTCCTCTTATCCTACGGAGTTGAATGTTTGCACGTTGGTTCCGTTCTGATGCATTTTTGAACAATGCATTTTTATGGTAAGCATGACCTGAATCGACATCCAGGAACAGCTTCAGATAAAAGATATCTTCAACGGTCAACAGCACTTCCGCATTTCTTGTACACATTCTATTATGATAGCCGGTTTAAATTTTTACCGTGACATGGCTGCTGCACTCCGGGTTGGCTCCTGGCTAGGGCACTCCTCAAGGGTTAACAGCACAGACACGAAATTTTCTGTACACACTATATTATACTTGCCAATTTGAAGGTTGGTGCTCTCCGGGTTGGCTTCTGATTTGGGAATTCTTCAACGGATATGCATAGACACGAAATATTGTAAACGCATTTAATTGTGATAACCCGTTTATCATTACATGGCTACTGCATAAAATCTTTTTTTAATGATACTTAATTAATGCATTTTATAATAGTATTATGATTTAGGTAATTTGCGTTTTTGGCAATAAGCGCATTTGGTATTTCGCGTAAGTATTATTTCACTAACACAAAACTTCAAATCTTTTGATTTTGTCTTTTTCGTTTTTGGCATTATGCGTTGAAACGTTATTATTTATATTGTGAGTTTCGGCATTTA
Organism: Alsophila aescularia; assembly: GCA_946251855.1. Taxonomy (NCBI): domain Eukaryota; kingdom Metazoa; phylum Arthropoda; class Insecta; order Lepidoptera; family Geometridae; genus Alsophila; species Alsophila aescularia. Next base: position 26,954,017 of record OX276379.1, on the reverse strand, counting down.
TCTATCCACCGCAGCTGCTGAAGTTTAACTAAGAATAATTTTATTGTGCCCATTAATTGGATGGCCACCACTATATTTCTACAATATTTTGAAATTGCGGGTTTCTCCTAGTAGCAGTAGGTACTTTACGAACTAAAGTACCTACTGCTACTAGGAGAAACCCGCAATTTCAAAATATTTCAATTGTTAGTCCGGTTTAACGAACTAGTGCAAATTTTCAGTGGCAGTCAGATGGGATTAACGAACTATCATACATCGTTTCTGTACTTACCGTACTATTATTGCATCCTAGCGAACAATAATAGTTCGGTAAGTACTTTTATTGCATGCTAGTAGATAGAAAAACTTAAATAAATTTAGTTGAAATGTTGTCGTTTGGTGCTATATAGTAGATTGTAATACTAAAGATACTTCTCGTAAATATGTTATTACATACGAGTTGAAGCCAAGGTTTAGAATACAAAAGCAGTTAGTTTTATGTAATTTCTAAGTATTTCATTTTTAGACTTCAGAGTGCTTTTCAGCATAGTGTAATAAATAATCACGAAGATAAAATTGAAAATTATATACTGTAAATAAGCTCAAATTAAAAATGTAAATAACACGTAACATTTATACGCGTGAACTTTTTGAAGTCGGTTAATAAATACATAGTAAAAAAAATATAGATATAGATGTCGTCCGAAATATGTATGGTCATATAGCCACATTAATCATGGCAACCTATTCTCACTCGTAATATTCCCATAAGACAAATTTATGGTAAAACGCCGGAAACCCTATGTAAAGTGGGAAGCATCTCAGTGCTACTTAAAAGGGCCCATATTTTATCCCGTCTCCTTTCGGGTTTGCCAGATACCGTATGGAACAAGGTAATGGCGCAATTAAGGTGACGCGATGACAAAATTGTGTCACTTTTACGATCCCACTGGCAATTTTACGGATGGTATTTGACGGAATACAAGAAATATGCATTAAGCCTGCTTTACACGTTGGTGAGCGAGCGCACTTGAGCGAAGTGTAGTGGGGGGGGGGGGGGGGGGGGTATTGGTCGTCTGTGTAGGTATAAAAGTACTGGCGAGTACGTTGGCCCGCGATCTGCAGTGTCGTTGACGTTGGCAAAGTGTACAAATTCCTCGCCAGTACACTTTGCCAACGTGTCAAGAACCATTAAGCTAAAATGGCGGGTGTAAGTAGTGGCCAATTCTGTAGCTATTTTATTTGGTCTGAATCTGTATTGCTTGTTAACGGTCACCGCAGACTAACTCCCCGGCACTGGATCGGCAACGCCTTACCTCGACGTTACGTAGTAACTAATTAATATTCTGTGGTTACGGCGCGTGGTTAATCCGCCGTCACCGCGCTTACGTCTCGCGGTCGCCGCGGCTACGGCTGGCGTACGCCATTTGCTCCTCGCAGCTGCTCACCCACTACCAGCGTAAGAAAAAAGGTACACAACAAAATGAAAAGGATAAGAAGAATAACAATAATTTATTGCTAAAAACACTTAAATTGAACAAAAAATACTCACATATTAGGTAACTATGTAAATGGAAAGTGCATGTTCGGCAATGGAGTATACTGAGCACAGTACTGCGCAGACTAAGTTTAGTCAACGAAGGGCTGGTTTTTAGCATACCCCATTGCTTGAACTGAGATGTTACTTAAACGTGAAAAAAAAATCCGAGGCAGAAAAATAAGTGCACTGAAAAGGAACAAAGCGGCACTATACATTATTAATATAATTTTACCTAGTACCATATAAATAAATGTAAAAATGTGTGTGCGTGTGACAGCGGATTTGCGAGGGGTGTGATTTGTGGAGGATAGTATTTGTATAAAAATATTATACACTTTACTATTTTAATATCCTCAAAATCAGTTGAGACAAAATTTTGACCTCTTCTAAGTTTATCAGTTTTTGAATATTACTTTTATTGTAAGCATTAAATTTATAACATGGTTCAGTTGGAATAAAATAAGTACACTTCATACTATTTACTAACTGTGCACTCTTTTACCTATTACATAGAGTGCAATATTATGCAGAGTAAATTTTCTGCGGTGTTCATTTATGGCCGGTTCCTATATCTTAAAACGAACCGTTTTCGCTTACTGTACGTCAGCTTTTGACATAAACTCCATACAAAAAACGTCAAAAAGTAACGAAACGCCAAAGAGGAAAAACGTGTCGTTTAATTTTTAAGCGATTTCACAAAAAGAGACGGTTATATTATGTTCGATTGTATGTATGATTTTTATCCTCTTCTTTTTTTTACTTATGTCGGTCGATATCACTATCAATTGCGGACCGATTTTGAAAATTATTTTTTTGTTTGAAAGAATGTACTTTCCAAGTGGCCCCATATAAACTGTATCAAAATTGGTTTAGCAGTTTTTCAAGAATACATCGTTTTTTGAGTAAATCCATTCGATTTTGTGTAAATATTGCCTTGATTTTGTGGTTTATCTCTAAGATTTCTAAACTGATTTAGATGGTTGTTTATTTATTCAAATGAGTAAAGTTTCTGTGTAGACCCATATAAACTTCATCAAAATTGGTTCAGTAGTTTTATAAAAAAAACTATTTGTTTTATAAACTATAAATTTCTGTAAAGAAAGAGAACATAAACTATGTTCTCTTTCTTTACAGAAATGATAGATCTCATCGAGGTCTTTATTTCAAATGACAGCCGTCAAATTGACAGGTGACAATAGTAAAACCTCAAAACATCAAGTATTGACAGCAGATGCGAAAAATGACCGGCAATGTAAAAAATTACATAGTACACGGATAGAGTTATACGAAACTGTTCGTAGTTACTATATGCAATAAATTACCCTATAGGTAGGTAAGTAAGACTGGTAAATTTCTCTTTGTTTATATTAATATATCAGCTGTCATTTTTGGCATCACCTGTAATTGTTGTCATTTCCATATGTTTTTGACTTGCCTCAGTCATTTTTGTCATCAGCACTCATTTTTAACAATGACTTATTTTGACATTGTTTGTTTGTCATTTATGACGTTTGACAGCTGTGACCTGTCAGTTTGATAGCTGTCAACAATTTTTCTCTGCATTATAACCAGAAGACTAGAAATACGGAAGAGGTAAAACGTAAGTCTGTAAGAGGATAGAATTTTTGACCCCTACTCCTCTCCCAATATTTGATTTGAAATCTGTGCTTGAACACGCGAAGAAGTTTTTTCTGTCCAAAAAGGAAAAAAAAAAAACTCGGTTCTTATTCGTCAGAAAAATATCAGACTAATATTTAAACTGAAAAAATAAACGGAATATGACCTAAGTGAACCAAATCAATACAGGAGCCTAAGATAATTAATTGAAATCACGGAAAATGAAATTGCGGCACGTCTTTAATTGTCAGATTAATGTCGAAGTACATTAATCTGACAATTAAAGTGCGTACCGGACCAGTGTGAAAATGCTTCCATAACTAAACATCCATTGGATTGTCTTTTCGAGGTGAGTCTCAAGTACCTGTATAATAACAGGGCCGGCTTCAGACGAAATTTGCTTGACAATGAAGATGAGTAATACATTGCATTCGTTGTCTAATTTTCCCTGTATTAGTCAAACAGTCTAACCTTAACCACAGAATAAATAATAGTACAAGCCTTAACCTCGGATAAAACAAAGGAAGGACTGTACAATATATACAATCGGGGGGCAGGTACCCCCCCCCCCTCCTACCCCCTCCACCCCACCCCAGCCCCAAAATCGACGGTATAGCAACTACAGTTTAGCCAAAACAAATAGCTATCCAATACCTACCTACCCGGCAAATCTACATTGACATATTCAATGTATGTGTATTCCACTACTGCAATCAAAATATACAAGTAATTTTATAGGTAGTACGCCTATATTGCGCAGAATTTGCTATTACCTAAGTCTTTAGTATATAGGTACATACAGGTATCAGTTAAATTTGAATCACTGGAACAGTTATGCCAGTGAGAGCTGTTGGGGGGAACTAACTGAACATCCCAAGCGGAACGCCAGTACAGGCCTTACCGCCTTCATCTAGAATTAGATATATGTATATGTCCTAAAAACACTTTACCGGGTACCAGTTTTTTTTTTACCCGAGTATGGCGAAGCAAGGGAAGGGTAATGAGTTTAACAGTCTATGTATGTATATATGTATATGGATGTCATAGGCTATATATTTTTATTCAACTACGGCGACACTAAAGAAGGGTTACGTATTCAAACTAAAAACTTGGTCCGATTTTGACAAGCGAGGTGTCGATCGATTCGTCTGCATTTATAGTTTCTTAGGCAAATTTTTTCCCGACTACCGCGAAGCACTTGCTTACACGACCATAGTCGAGTTTTAGTTTTAAACGTATGGTTTGTTTATATGTTGATCGCTTTTAGCGATAAGACCGCCCATTGTGCCTATTTCCTTTAATTTTGGTGTCTATTGACACCAAAAAGATTTCTTTATAATAATAATGAACACTTTATTAAGTGTTTATTGTAATTATTATGTTGTTCGGACCCCTGTGAGTGTTTATAGGTAGGTACCCAAGTTCGGAAAACTGAAAATCTTGAGCTACTCCCGTGTTACTCGAAATTGTGGCACTTGCTTCGGTTTTTTTCAAAAAAACTACAGTAAGAGAGCGATTTTCGGGTTTCCTTAATCTACACTTTTGTAAGGGAAACTAAATTTTCTACAAATTTGAGCTCAACTTGAACTTTGGTCCATTGGTTGTGGAGATAAAGCCAGACAAAATTTTTATATACCCGAAAACGCTTCCGTAAAGTAGTTTTTCGGAAAAACTGTAACAAGTGCCAGAATTTCAAGCACCACGGTAGTAGCTCAGTGTTGCAAACTTGGATATAAACTACTCTCGCTCACGGGTCCTAAATATATAAAAACGTAGATACACTCAATGATATTATATATATATATATACACTGCGATGTTTGATGGTTTTATTGACTGGTGTTATTCATGTATACATTAGTTTTAATTGAAAACATTTTCTTGTGGCGTAGCAACGCCACTATATACATATACACAAACTAATATCACATTCTTATATGCCTACCTACTTCGTAACCTTACATAGGTACATACATATTATTTAACATATGATAATTATATTACCTACCATTTATAAATCTTTAACAATAAACTACATACAATAAATATATATTATGTAAAATATATAAACAAATAAATATTTATGTACAAACTTATACCATCAACCGGCCCTCGTCGAGCCGTTGCGTCGCATCGTGTCGTACGCGCGAAGCATTCCTCTACCCCGACGGCCGGCGCCAGAGCAGCGAGCACCGGGCCAGAGCCAGAGCGGGTTCGATTCGTCCCGCCCGCAGTGCATATCACGGACTCAAGGCGACTGCATGTCGCTCGAGCTTACAAAATAACATCGCGCCGCTCGCGCCGCTTACGTAGGTACCTTGTTATCCAAACTGTTTACATTCATACACACGCGCGCTTCGCGCCAATTGGTGTTCATTACAAAGACTTAGTGGTGATTTGTGACTGTAAAACTTTATACTTACTATACATACCTGTGAATCTCCATTATACGGATGAACAGTGCTTTGGATTTTTATTGTGTTCCTCATTACCCGAACTACGAAGAAGACACATACACTGAAGTGCACACGCAGGTTAGTCGACCGTCACCACAATCTTATTCAGTATGTAGTCTCACATACTTTAGATAATAAATTAAGAACGCACCTAACATTTCTCATCTGTATTTTTGATTGGGTAGGTAATTTATTTATCTACTAAAAGAATATAATTTTTTGATTCGCAGCCCATTTCGGCTAGTGTGCTATGCTTAAAGCATTTTATGGATCACCTGCTTGATTCCAGTACTTTATGTACCTACAAGACTTTGTCCTGGAGCAATTCCTTCTTTGTTTAATGAATTGCTTTTCGCTGCACAAGTAAGTATATTAGTGCAAGCAACACCCATCCCATCTCATAAAGGTAATAGATGTCAGCACTGGTGTCCAACATGACCTAATGTCTGTAATCGTCCTACTTAAGATAGGTCTTTTATTATTTAAGTTTTATTCTTAAATAATGTTTTCTTAGGGAATAAAATTTTCCATCGCCACAAATATTATTGTACATTACAGTAAGTAGGTATCTATACATTTTTGGTCACGTATAAAATCTGATCATTATATCAATAATTCAATCTATTTATTTATTTACATGATAAAGTACTTTCTGGAAACACAGACTCATGATAAATTTGGAAGCAAAATATTTCCTGAGTGTAGATGGAATATTCACCACTAGCTGCGCCCCGTGGCTTGACCCGCGCGCAATCTCCCCCCCCCCCTTCCCCCTCCCTCTCCCTTTCTCATCCTATTTAAAAATCCAGAATATATCTCTCATCGTTAAGGCAGCGTTAGTAAGAAATCTCATCCTCTCTTTCTCTCATTCTCTCTTTTAAAAATCGGTTTAGTAGATCCAGAGGTTACCCCCTACAACCTCAGAAACTCACAAACTTTACCTCTTTAAAATACGAGTATTAGTTTAAGTATAGATATAGCGGTGACGCATCGCTTTTTGTCTGATTGTCTGATAAACTAGTTATTCTGGATGAAATAAAATTTAACAGACCACCAGTTCTCTAATCTCAGTTAAGGAACAACAATCATCCTTAAGGTGCTATGGGAGCCAAAAATTTTGTCCTGCTCTTCAAGTGTAGGTTATTCAGGACAGGTGATGCATCTCAGGAGCCTATTTTAGTTAATATTTTCAAAGCAATTTTTTTTAAACTGCTTTCATAGAAGTATTTGAATGGTTATTGGAATCGCACACATTTTTTTTTGGTGAAATTATCTTCTATAGATACTGAATGAAGTTGATTCATTCTATCGACGGGAACGTCAAAACGGGTGTTTTTATTAAAAAAAAAAAAACGTATTTTGGTGACCAGATCCGGATTAAGTATTTTGTGAATGTCCAATTCTATGTTCATGCCCTTACATTTTTGTTGCCGCTTCTTTTATCCATAGACGGTATAATAATAGAAAACTGTAACTTTATTGGCAGCTCGGCACTATGCGTTGCTTAAAACAGCTAGCTAGCTACTTTACAAATACTCTCTTTTAAGTGAACGCACTGTGTTGTTTGGCACTCAAGTGTCGTTTATGAATAGGATTATAGTACCCTGTGCGTTCGTGAGCACTGTGAGACCTCATAGTGACGTTTGTACATACGGGTGTTATTGTGGCTGTATCTATAATAATAATAATAATAATATTCGGGACAATTCCGCACCAATTACCTAGACCCAAACAAGGATACCCTGTGATTTGGGCACTAGATAACGGATAAACATACATAAATACGAATATCAACATCCATGTCTCGGAAACAAACATTTCTGCTCATCACACAAATTATTGCACCTTGCAGGACTCGAACCCGCGACCTTATGATTTCGTTCCTAGGATCTCTAGCCACTAGACCAACCGGCCGTTCTATCGGGGCCAATCTATGTGCCCCGTGCATCAATGTACCCCTACTCCACCTATATAATTTTATTGAGCATTGAGGGTCCATGACTTTGATACTAAATTAATTGATTTTACCTAATACCAAGCAAAGTTATGGAAAACAAAGGTAAGGCTTTAGCAAGCAGAAAGGTGAAGTAAGGTTTCAATAATAATTATTGAGAAACGAATTTACTGAGTACTCTTTGAGAAGGAAAAGAGAAAATTTTATAACAACGAAATGCTTCAGGGCTTAAGGAACTTGTTAGGTTTACCTAACAACTAGGTAAACCTAACAAGTTCCTTAAGCCCTGAATCATATAAGATTATTTAATGTGTTTTAGTTATATTTTGTTTATTTGAGTGCATGACCGTAGAAGCTTTCCCTGGAGGCTGGATATGATAAATCTTTCTGGGCAGCTAGATTGTGTCTTAGATATACAAATACATAGTTGAAAAATAGACACCAACTAGCCTGCAGTTTTTTTAATGGTATGTACCTATTTTCGGTTCTTTTTTTTCCTAAATCTCCAATAATAATAATAATAATAATAATCAGGACAATTCCACACCAATTACCTAGCCCCAAACTAGGATACCCTGTAATATGGACACTAGATAACGGATAAACACACATAAATACGAATATCAACATCCATGACTCGGAAACAAACATTTCTGCTTCATCACACAAATGAATGCACCTTGGATTGTTCCTAGGGTTACTAGCCACTAGACCAACCGGCCGTCAAATAAAAAAATAGAAATAGACTTTACAAAACTACGCAATTTTATATTTGCCCGCCCAGGCGCTGACATGGCGCGCGTGGAGCAATGACATATGGTCTGATTTTAACGTAGGATTCCTTGATAAATTTCCTGCCAACTCAGCAGAAGTAAATGCTAGATCCTACATTTATTCTGGAAAGTCGAGTATTTGTTCTGTCACTTGAATCACTTTGTTTAGAATTGAATGTGTTTGAATTATCACTAAACTTTCACGATACAAACAAAAATAACTAGCTTAAAAGCTAAAAAAAACACGCCTGCCCTATCAGTAAAGAACTTGTGCGAATAAATTATATACTGTAGGAATGAGTTTATCAAGGCCTTCAATTTGATACCCATATTGTAAAATTCAAAGAAAAATTAGTTTTTTCGCATTTCAAAATGAAGACATACTGCCGACATATTGTATTTTTTAACAAAAAAATATAGCTTATCTTACTCGGGGGGATGTAAGAATTCTAACGATACCCCACACGTCTAAATCAGTTCAGGCATTTAAAAGTTACGGTGGAATAAAGAAACTCACATACATACATACATGAATCCTAAAAACATTATACCTCTTTTTTGGGCAGTCGTATAATAAGTTTTACCTGCCATCTACCCAAACGGCTGACCCAATTTTGTTTAAATTGTACATAGATATATTGTTAAAATATAAGGATGCAGACAGGATAAAGTCTGAAAAAAAAACACACTGCAAAAGGAGAAAATAAAAGACGTACATACATAACCGCAGGACCTTAATATTTTCTGATATAAATTGATTTATACAAATATTGAACAAATAATTAAACGTCAGTAGCAATTCTTAATTTCGTGAAGTGCATATGCGCGTACATCAATGCATCAGCTTGCTCCCTTCATAATAGGAAGTACTGAGTCCTGGATAATTCAACCTTTCAGAGCTACTTCAGCGTATTGTACACTTGTGGGAACCTGCTTCGAATATCTACGTCCTTACAGATATGGGTTGCAGGGAATTAAAGGTATTTGAATGAAACACTTATCGACCTCAAATTTATTTGCTACCTACAATTACCAATTTTAATGAAATATATAATTTAAGATATAAATCCATCTCACAGACATAAGCTACTCAACATTATACATACATAACGTCAATAAAAGCGTAAATGTAAACATAGAGAGCGTTGCAGTCTTTATGTTTACATGTCAGCCTCAATTTTTATGTCAACTCAAAAACTGGACAAGTGCAATTGTATTCGCGTGGAGAGGTTTTCGTACGATGAATAATAATAATAATCGTTTATTGTTTCCAAAAAACTTGCTAACATTAAAGACTTATTGTATGACAATACAAGAATTAACATACATGCTAATTTTAACTTAATATATACATGCATACATTTAAACATTTGTAATAAAAAAAACAATAAAGTCCATGGGGTTTGGTCACACTAGGATACCCTGTGCCGTGAAGAACAAAACCTTTGGGTGTGTTTGCAGTGCTTAAACGTTACAGTGTTCGAATTTATCATACATAATAACAGAACAAAATTTGATCTCATATTTGCGTAGAACTTCTAAAATAGAAAGGAATATATATTTAGAAGATTATTTCAAGCCAACTCTCGAGACAATAACACAGTACATATATTGGTCTTTACAGACAGTAGTGTATCGAGGAGTAAACTGCCAATTTGACGCACGCGGTGCGGGGGCTGGGAGGCAGGGGTCTCAGCGTGGTTTTGAAAAAAACGCTACGAGCGAGTTTCGCGAATGAATTATCTTCACGTAAAAATACGAGAAAGAAAGATTGTTTTCTGCGAGTAGGATGCCAGTACCACAAATAAATTGGACCAAAGAGTATAGTAATATAAGTATATATCAAGATTGGACTATGTATTTCAATCTTTTCGAAACACTATTGGGATCCGAAAAATAAATAACTTCATTTATTACCCGATGCGGATGCGGAGGGTTATGTGTTGGGTTGTATGTATGGATGTATGTTTGTTTGGCACGTTCTACAGACTAAACGGCTAAATGGATTTTGTTAAATGAGGTATCATTGGATTTGTCTTAACTGCGAGAGTGCTATTGGAAATATGAAGTATCAAGCAGCTTACAACTGCCTTATTTTATTTCCGACGGAAAGAATAATGTTTGAATAACTCTAAAAACTCACAAAATATATCGTTTATAAATATATATATATATATTCCTTCATATGGCAAAAAAGTAAGATAAGAATAAACTAGAATAATATAGGTATAGAGTAGTTTTATATTATCCTCCGCGGCTTTGCCCGCGTGGACATTTTTTTGGGGAAAATGTAGCCTATGTATTCCAGGATCAAAAGTACAATTTACCAAATTTCATTCAGTCATCAAATATTATTTCATCGATTGACGGGCTTCACTACTCATCGGATTGAGATACAAAGTAGTAACATTCATTTAGGTACCTATTTCCTACCTATATAGACTAACATAATTAGAATACTACTAATAAGTACAATTTTTTTACAATATTACATACTAGCCTACAAAGTAAAAAATATTTTCTGTAAATAAAAATTTCAGGCTCAGTTGTTTCGGTGATATTTTGGTCATATTTTGTTGGTCAATTGTCAACTATTAAATAACTTTACAAGTAATTATATATAAAAATAGACTCTCACAACAAGCCTTTCATTTGACATTTCACACAGTACAGTTCCTTTTAATTTTCTAATTTGCCCCCCAAAAGTGATCTACATATTAAAAATTCATATAATTACATCCGTTATTGGGTCACATATATTAACATGGTACAACGAAAGCGGTCCATTAGATTCGAGGCAAATTAGCTGTGACAGACAGACAGACAGACACATGAGTGATCCTATAATGGTTCCATTTTTCATTCTAAAACTGTACCTACATCACAAAGTCTCAGTTCAGGAAAGAGGTCTCCCATTTCATTTTCGATATATTCATCCTATTTCATTTCATATCATATTCGAATCATCATCATCAGCCCGTGTCAGTCCACTACTGGATATAGGCCTCTCCCAAAGCACGCCACTGAGCCCGGTCTTCGGCTCTTCTCCTCCAACTGCTGCCAGCCACTTTGCGTATATCGTCGCTCCATCTAGCTGGAGCATTGATCTAGCACTATGTTCATATTCGAATAATAAGTAGTATTTAACAAGTAAAATTCATTCCAATATATAAAAGTGAAACGTTGTCTTTTTGTTTGTTTGGGGAGTTTTCACACAATAACGGCTTGTCGCATTTTGATGAAATTTAGAATGGAGACAGCTTATACCCTAGAATAAAGCAAAGGATACTTTTTATCCCGGAAAATTTAAATTTTCCGCGGGAAAACTGGAAAATGTTGATTACTCACTTTAAAGAACGGTTGCCTTCACAGAATGGTCTGTGGTTGCCATGGAAACGAAATAACAAATCTTTCAAAAACATCAATATCATTGGTGCGCTATAACTACTTTTGCGTTGGTTTTTAATATCGTAGAAGAAACTTATTAATTAAAACTTATAATTATTTTTTTTGCGATAAATAGTAGTCCGCGCTTACGAAGTCGCGGGCGGGATTATTATATAAATACAAATAACCCGACTGCGAACAAAATAATTGAATAAGAGCTGACCACCTGCAAAAATAATCACACTATTATAAAGGCGAAAAGGAGATGGCCCACTTTTCATACATTGTTTGCCCCAGAGGTTGAAAATTGCTGAAAATGCAAGCGTCACGATCAAATTGGATTTTCTGGGTTGGATTTTCATTTTCCAATAAGACTCCATCGTTTTTTTCCCTCTAAATAGTTGGATTTAAAAGTTATAATATATGTGGCACCACAACGTGAAGTGAATTTTTACGCCCTAAATAAACAAGAAAAAAGGTACTTATTTATATATTCTAAAAAAAATGCGAGTCCTTTTGCTATAGATATTATTTGAAATTAATTTAAAACTTGCCTGTATGAAATAACAAGTCTTTGCTTATCGGGGTGGCTAAACAGTCATACATCATTTATAAGTCTATGCAGTCCAATAGATACTGTTGGCGGGTAAATAAATAAAAGTCTGTATATCCTTGATGTAATTAATTATAATTCTTCTATTAATAAATTGTCTAAAACTGCCGCAGTTGGACTATCTGGGTTATATCTGGCCCAAGATAAAAACCATATCATAACCTTTACATGGGCACAACTTTAATTTGGGGTTGAATAAGGTCTCGCCACTCGAGCAAGGTTTATTATACATATGCAGGAAGTAGAACTGTTGTGTGTTGTGCCGCACAGCACACAACAGTTCTACTACCTCCCTTGCAATTAAGGTATTGCAGCCTGTTATGTTGTCTTCTGTGTGTTGATTGATATGTCACATATGTATAATAAACCTTGCTCGAGTGGCGAGACCTTATTCGACCTCGAATTAAAGTTCATGATATAGAGTCACTTGTGGCACAGAGAATATATCCACTAACTTGTGGGCACTTCCGATTGAGAGTTTAATTCATTTATGAATATTCCACCAACTCTGACGTGCTCTCCATATTAGGAACGAGCCTGTTTTATTTGGTCGGTGCCGAGAGCTATCAACTCAAACTGACTCATTGTCAAAAGTAGGAAAGTGTAAAGATGTTGTGTATGTACACTTATGTTGTGAAAATTGTCTCATTGGCGTAAAATAACAAGAAAATCACTTAGACGCAAACTGCAATGCAACACAACGAAATTCTCTGTATTAACGTGCTTGTGACAGTTTTGATTTGAACTTTTGTAACTTTGGCAAAGGTGTTGAATATGTTCAAACCGAACGGCTTGTTAAAAATGTACATTTCAAAACTGCCCACAACGCTATCTCATGAACTCGAACGCAGGCGTAGTGGTTTTGGAACGCAAATGTCAAAACAGATTGGAGGAAATGGTAAAAGTTACTATTATATTATCAAAATACAATTCCCGCTAGGCACTAGGTATTGAAATATGCCTTGTTTACCGATTAATTACTTATGAGAAATTTTATTGAAATAATTTCGTTCAGTCTCTTGGCCTTTTTTTTATTCAAACATAAAACTACTCTGGGGCAGTTATGGGCCATCTCCTTTGTATGTGTGTAAGCATATGTGTGTGTGTGTGTGTAAATGTTTAATTACTTTTTAACGCTTAAACGTCTGAACGGATTTGGATGAAATTTGGTACGGGGGTAGCTTATAACCTGAATTAACACATAGGCTTCTTTTTATCCCAGAAAATGTATGGTTTCTGAAGGGACGCGGGTGTAACCACGGGGCGCAGCTAGTATTTATATAAATTTAAATTTTATTTTACTTTAGTAGTTGCAATTGCAAATTGTGACTATAGTATTTATATTAACATAAATAATCTAACATTGAAAAAGTTGTAAGAAGCTTAAAACAAAATTGCTACTCGTTAGTTATAAGAATTATATTATATTTTTGAAATGGCATTTTACTAACCGGCAGTGCGAGCATGGATCTTATCGATCGATAAATTTACCGATTATTTCTAATCAAGTTTGACGTTAATATTCGATAATACGAGTTCGGTAGCACGGAACGAACTTTATCGACAACGACATAAATTCGATAAATCATATTTAATATATAGATTTATATCGACAAAAGGAAGCATGAATCTTATTTTTGACAATTGTTGTCGATATAATGTCGGTAATTTTACCGAATTTATCGAATTTTATCGGATTTCCAAAGTTACACGACAAACTTTAGGTTAGGTTTAAGGCATATACTACTTTATGGTAGTTAGGTAGAATTCCAAATGACAGAAGTTTCGCCGTAACAACTCAAAATAATAAAAATCTGCCAAATTGTGTCAAAAAATATTTTTTTGACTATTAGTCGTATATCTGATATATGTATAGTCTATGTCTAGCCTCTCGGTAAATTTTATTGATTATCAAATTTTATTGATTAACGAATCAATAAAATTTACCGAGAGGCTAGACATAGACTATACATATATCAGATATACGACTAATAGTCAAAAAAATATTTTTTGACACAATTTGGCAGTTTTTTTTTTTTTTTTTAATCAATAAAATTTACCGAGATTTTCCGATTTTTATTTTTGAGGCTAGATCCATGCTACCGCATTTTGATAAAATTGATAAAAAAAGAACTGTTTACCCATCGATAAATTTATCGAATTTTATCGATCGATAAAAGATCCATGCTCGCACTGCTGTATTTTGATATCCCACTCGATAAGTTTTCGTCATTTTTTTCCGTCAGAAATACAATATATCAGCTGTAAGCCGCCATGTTGGTTATCTTGACACTGATCTTGACATATGTCAAGCACTCTCGTTATCAAGACGAATCCATTATCAAATTCCATCAAGCTTTTTAGGCTGTAGGACGCGCCTAAGAAACGCACAAACATACAAACAAACATAATATACAACCCAAACACATAAGTCTCCTCGGTAGGGTTAAAAGGCATTTTAAGTGGCCAAACATGCGTCAAACAATATAAAGAATACTTATTTCACCCACTATATTCAAAACAAAGTAAGCGCCGATTTCAATCTCACACGCGTCCCAGTGTTTTACTGGTCCATAAACCATCGGTGCACAATCGCGGCTGATTTACGAGATGCACACGACTGCATACAAACACTTTATTGGGAGCACTTGAGACGAGACCAATGTTATTGCAACGGTTGTAGAAAATGTTTCATTTGGTGGAACTTGTCAGTACGTTAAACTACAGATAATTTTATTTTGTGTCGTAAGGCTACAGATGTGTTCCTACCCTCCCGCCTCCCCCCCTTACCACAAGATCTTTCAGTAACCACTTCCTCGCTATCCCTCGTCTCCATAAATAATTTCTTGATAGCTAATTTCTTGATATCTTTTTCTGTTGTAGCAGTGAGACTTTGGAACCTTCTACCGAAGGACTTAAAAAGAGCAAGCATATTATGTTAAAAAGGTCCATAATATTTGACAGGTTAATCTCATATATTTTTATTGTATTTTTTTTTTGTTTCTGCACCCTCCGAGTATCATTACGTGTTCTGTGCTCCAAATACTTGATTCTTCTGTAATCAGTGCTGATTATTTCTATTCCTTTTGATACATACATTTTGTAATATTTATTTATCATGTATGTAATTGTTATTTATCTGTTTCAGTTATTATATTTACAATACGACTGTATTATTAATTTTTCGTTTAGTGATATATAATATGTATGTACCGCCACTATTTTGACCGACTACAGCAAAGCAAGGGAAGGGTAATGAGTTTAACAGTCTATGTATGTATGTATGTGGTTATGTGCATGTTCCACCATAGCGTCGCTCCTATTGGTCCTATTTTGACAAGGGAGGTGTAAATCGATTTGTCATTATTTATTGTCATAGGTAAACTTTTTTTTCCTGACTGTGGCGCACCAAAGGAAGTTTATGTGTTCAAACTAAAAACTTGGTCCGCTTTTGACAAGCGAAGTGTCAATCGATTCCTCTTCATCGCAAGAGTGTCAAGCTATTTTTACACAACTGTAGTCGGGTTTTAGTTTTTGAAATTATGTCATGTTCTTAAACCGCCTGGTTGACTGGTAGAAAATGTCATTTAGCATTAATTTCTCCTTGTACAAATGTTTTGTTCTAAATATAAATAAATAATTGAGATAAGCAAACAATTACCAGTTGCGTCAACAAGAACTAATAACTGCCAAGGACTTTGAATTACTTCTCTGTCCTGCTCAACTTCCATCCAGTAATCACGTTAAAGTTTTTGCAGATCTTTCTGCAATTAGTCCTTCCAGAGGTGAAAAATCACTACTTCTCCAATAACATGTTACCCACACACCGATGCTTGCTTGCTGAAAAGGTGCAGAAAGCATTTTTAAGATCTTTTTACAAGCTTTTTGGCTATACCTCTATCCCACTATGTTCTTGCTTGGACAATTCCCTGGAAGTAAGAAAGTTGCAAGACCAACTCATAGTCTGTTGTGAAGTACCGAGGGGGTCCATCGACTCCTCAGAATTACATGTCCCCCCTGTGTCGGTCTCTGCGCAACCTCAATGCACTCCTTGACACTAACCCTGATATTGACCTATTCATTGACAAACGGAGAAATATTTTGTCCATAATTGTTTGAAATATTGTGAAAATATTTAATTTAAAATTGTATTATTATTGTTTCTGTGTATTATTTTATTGTAGATTTTATATGTATATTCATTAATTACTAGTTTTACTCGCGGCTTCGCACGCGTGGCCATTTCTCTATGTTAAATTACTATTCCAAGACCTAAAATACCAATACCATCATTATCATGTCAGCCTTTAGATGTCCACTGCTGAATATAAGCCTCCCCCAAGGAGAGCCATGACGAGCAATCTTGTGCCACCTCCATCCACCGACTTCCTGCTAGGGCAACAATGTCGTCAGTCCATCGTGTAGGCGGTCTGCCCATACTTCGCTTGCTTGTTCGTGGTTGCCATTCAAGAACCTTTATTCCCCAGCGGTTGTCGGTTTTGCGAACTATATGGCCTGCCCATTGCCACTTCAACATACAAACTCTGAGAGCTATGTCGGGTACCTTCGTTTTTGTACGGATTTCCTCATTTCAGATTCTATCATGTAGTTAACACCGAGCATAGCTCTCTCCATTGCACGCTGCGCAACTCTGAGCTTGTGTATGAGACCATTAATTACTCGTAGCAACCACGTCTCAGTCCTACGGCACTGACATACGTGTGTCACTGGCAACACGCACTGATTATAAACTTTCGTCTTGAGGCTCTGCGGTATCTGCGACGTGAAGATATGGCGTAATTTCCCGAACGCTGCCATCCGAGTAGGATTCGTCGGTTGACCTCTTTGTTGAAGTTGGATCGGGTAGATCGTCTGACCTAAGTAGACATAGTGATCAACAGCTTCGATAATATCGTTCCCAACAAAAACCGGCATGGGTACGACATGGGCATTTGACATGATGTTCGTCTTGCCCATGTTCATTTTAAGACCCACCTGTTGGGAAAAAATATTGAGGTCACTGAGCATTGTGTTTAGGTCTTCCAAGGTTTCTGTTATGATGACTACATCATCAGCAAATGGACGGTGAATGATGTATTCGCCATTTAAGTGCGCAGTGTGTGTGTGTGTGTGTGTGTGTGTGTGTGTGTGTGTGTGTGTGTGTGTGTGTGTGTGTGTGTGTGCGCGCGCGCGTGTGCGTGTGTGCGTGTGTGTGCATGTGTGTGTGTATGTGTGTGTGTGTGTGTGTCTGTCTGTCTGTGTCTGTCTGTCTGTGTCTGTCTGTGGCATCGTAGCTCCCAAGCGAATGGACCAATTTTAATGCAGTTTTTTTGTTTGAAAGCTGATGTGATCGAGATGAGAAAAAAATACTTCTGTTCTGGCTTACAGAATAGCTTCCAAAAAAAGTTTACTAAATATCTTCAATGTACAGAATTGGACCTGTTACAGTTTTACTAAAAGTAAAGATTATCTTGTTGTTTGTTGTTGATTATCTTGTTGTTGTTTATTTGACTTGACATGTAATTTAATTGTCATTTTAGACATTTGCTTTGCCTTATAATGTTGTTAAATATTAATTTTTGATGTGATTAATAATGTGTATTAGTGTAATTATTACCGTTATTTATTACAAAAAATTAAATTTGTATTTGAATCACACGTCACCTGTCCTCACGATACCTACCAGCCGATAGGTGCTAGAAGTAAAACCGGTAAAACTTCGGGTAACAAATACGGGCGACGTTCGCTCAGACGTTGATTGAACCGGCACATTCATCCAGCGTCGAATCCAGTGGTCTAGAGTAATGGTGGACAGTATTGCAACAACTACAGTATTTATATGCGGAGCTCTCTCGCAATAGTTATCGCTTTATTTTTAAGCTAGAAGGCAATTTTCATTATTTTATTGTGCGCGCGGGGCGTTTTTTGAAAGATGACGCAAGCGGGAGGTTCCACCTATACATATTATGGAATTATCAACTAACTTGAACCTACAGTTTTTATAATTACTTATGTGGTATTTTGTGATTGAAATCAACGAAGTAACACCAGATGGTTGTTATGCGTTGTTTTAACAGATGCTTTAAAAAGGGTTCAGACGAGCGTGCTGCGTGCAAGTGATCGCTCGAATTTAAATAATTCTAATATAAATAATCATCAACATAATCATCATGTCAGCCTTTAGAAGTCCACTGCTGAACATAGGCCTCCCCCAAAGAGCGCCATGACGAGCGATCTTGTGCCACCTCCATCCACCGACTTCCTGCGATAGCTACAATGTCGATGATGTCAATGTATATAAATAATAATTTAATTTAAATCGTGTTTTACGTCTTTTGTCTGTTTGCCTGTTTATTCACGCATCACGTAAAAACTACTGCGACTGATTGCGATTTGGTTTTGCGATTGTTGGATAGCTTAGGATTTGACTTAAATCAGGATTACTTGATATCCTAATCCAATAAGTAGAAGGCGCGCAATCGATAAAAAACAATTTGACGTCTGATCGAAGCTAAATGAAATTTGGTATATTGGTACTTTTGGTTCTGGAATAACTCAAAGGATCCTGATATCAGAAAAATTAACATGCGGGCAATCCCGCGGGCACAGTTAAATACAAAGTTATACCAATTCTTAATAATTTTCTAAAGGAAAAAATATCTATGTTATTTGTATGTATGTATGTTACAACTCAGTTCCGGAACAACTGAATGGACTTTTCGCTTACAGTACGTCAGCTTTTGACTTAAACGCCATACAGAAACTTCAAAAAGTAACTAGACATTGGAAAAACGACTCGTTAAATTTTTGTAGGAATAAACTGCGCGGGGCGGGAGAGTAGCTGGCTGAGACGCGAGAGGTGCGGATGTAAATCCCGCCACGGGAAAAATGTTTGCTTTTTAGATATGTTTAATTTTGTCCCTGGTCTGGGTGTTGTTGTACTATGATACTCGTAGATAGATAGACAGATAGATAACTCTTTATTGAAACACACAAATAAAAATCTTACAACTAAAAAAACAAAATTAATAATATAGTGTCACAATGGGCGCTCTTATCGCTCAGAGCGATCTTTTCCGGACAACCGTACATGGAAAGGAATAACGGAGGTAATAGGGACGGTGGTTTCAACCAATAAATAAATACATAAACCATAAACCATAAATAAGCACTTAAAAATTACAAAATAATAATGAAATTAATTGGGAAAACACAATAGAAAATTAGAATTTCGTAGTTCCTGATACCCGCTATATATATATATGGAATCATAGTGCTGGGTCAGGACTATTATAATAAAATTAGTTATTGTTTACCTTTTAATAAATTATGATTATGTTTTATTAGACAAAACAATTCTACAAAAGTCAGGACTGTGAACCCTGCCACTGTGGCAGAGCGTAGGTAAATAAAATCAAAGATGCCCTCAGTGTACCTTCTGTGATTTTGATATTTTGTGACATAACCCTTTGCATCTATCTCCAGTTATACTCGTAGTGTAGAGTTTACCTTCTCTATACACTACGTCCATGATATCCGGTTTATTAGCTGCCCTGAAGTATCGCTTATCCGGATCCTGTAATTAGGCTTTATTTAGAACGTGCTCGGAGTGACTTATAAAGGAAAGGAAATTTAGAGTTTGGAAATGCTGGACCGAGTCTGAAATAAATACAGTAGGTAGAAAAAGGGTATTAACGAATAGGTTTTATGATCTGCCGTAAGATTTTTCAACCTATTCGTATTTAACCTTTTTCTTTGGGTGAAAGGTCAAATAAATTAACGCAAATATTCCATAGATGTATAGGCATTTAACATCGGACATGGATAATTTGACTACGTTTCATAAAACGGAGAATTTAAAACTGAGATGAGGCCAATAAATTGTTATTTATTATATTAGGCTGTCACAGAAAAATGCTAAATTTTAGTCTGCGAAATCAACTGCTTTTTATATATCTATATATCTTACTAGGATTCCCTCCCACGACTTCATCCGCACGGTCTACAGTTTATCGCAAAAAAAGCATCCTATGTTCTTCTAGGATAATAAAGACCAATGCAAAGTAGAGGAATAATGCTCTTGATGTTTTTTGACAGTCTTGTTATTATTTCGTTTCCATGACAACGTTTTCTTACAGCGAGTAATCAACATTTTCCAGTTTTTCCATAGAAACTTACCATTTTCGGGATTTAACGTCATATCCGATGTTGCTATGTTTTATTACAGGGTATAAGCTATCTCCATTCCAAATTTAATCAAAATCCGTCCAGCCGTTATCGCGTGAAAGCTCTCCAAACAAACAAACATACATACAAACAACATGTAACTTTTATAAACAGTGTATATATTATCTTATCTATCAACCTTCTTACTTATAATAAAGCAGTAAGTAACAAAAAAGACTGTAAAACGAATAAAATGAAAAAATATGGTAATAAGCTGAGCTAAATAGTTTTTTTTAATCGTGTCTTTCTGTTTATTTGTCTACTTGCATTATCACGTAAATACTTCTGGGCCAATTGCAATGTTGTTTTCACTGTTAGATAGTTTAGGTTTTTACTCAAAGACTGGTGTAAGTATCTCAATCCGAAGAGTAGAAGAATAGATATTTGATGAATGAACAAAATTTTGATGAAATGTAGTACATATATTATTGTACTTTAAAGGTACGTTTAGTACTGGAATAACACATAGGTTACATGTAACCCAGCGACATGCTACGCAGGCAATGCCGCTCAGGCACAGGCGGAGCTCGTAATAATAATCAACATGAACTAGCAAAACTGTATAGTCAACAAACTATATTAACAACAACAACAACAATAAAAAATACCTAGAATGCAAATCACCCCAATTCAATCCACTTCTGAATCATTCTCACCCCCACTTAATAGTAAAGACCCCTATTCAATACAATAATAGTTTTCTAAGGCGTCAATGCGGCATACAATTTGTTGGGTTCATAATGGGGATTAAACGTGACCTTCATTTGCCACGATAAATCCTTTTATACAACTCTTGAATTGATTTGGAGCAATTGAAAGGTTTTGATATTTGGGATATACTAAATGTAATTAAAAAAACTGCCTTCGTGCTGAAATCCTTGTTAACAACGTTATAATCCATCAAAATAAATTATTTAGACAAGCTACTCAATAAAATTACACTCTCACACACTGATAACATTAATAATAGTGAACATGTTTTTTTTTTCAATGTTAAAATCTGTATCACCAAATTTATAAGATTTGTTTTACTTTTAAGATCTGCCGCACACTAAATCTGTGTTTATAAAGTGTGCTATATGTGTTATTTTTTTTTATAACTATTTTTTCTTATTCTCCACTGTATTTATTTTTCAACCGTTAGCGCTGAAAGTTGCCCTCAAAGTATCGAGTCACGAGAAGACTGAAATAGCGCGTATCGACGTTGAGAAGGGCAGTAATATCTCCAACTACCGACATTTTTGGGCTGGTAATGGCAACACAGTCAGGCTCTCATCCGCGTTAGAGAATTTCCTGTGAACACCATACTGTAATCGCTCAACCAAGTATCAACACCAATCAGTCAACCTACATCAAATAAAACCATTTAATACACAAGGTACTTTCCACCTACACGTGCTAACGCCTCCTCCGTGATTCAGTATTCGTTTCATTCAAATAAGACGGACACTTAAAACTTTTTATGCAAGACGTAAATGTAACATCAAAAATGAATAAGAACGTGGCGAGCCGTTGGAAAACCGTCAAAATGAATTTAGCGCTAAATGCTAAGAAAAATGACGAGGAGAAAAAACCGCCGCCGCCGGTGGTGAACAAGATTTTTCATATCTCGAGGGATAGAGGTAAGTCCATTATTCATTATTAACTAGGAAAGGTGTTCCTAGTTCCGTTTTATTCTTTTTACATACAATACAATACAATAAGACAAGAGCCTCCCCGAGAGGCGATCTAATAAAAATATAGATTTGCTCGGAAATTTTAGGGCCTAGGAC
The DNA here is from genome assembly GCA_946251855.1 of Alsophila aescularia. NCBI lineage: Eukaryota > Metazoa > Arthropoda > Insecta > Lepidoptera > Geometridae > Alsophila > Alsophila aescularia. The sequence goes on along the minus strand of OX276379.1, from coordinate 26,931,701 downwards.
CTTCTATATTATGTACTTAGATTATAGATTGCCAGTAACATTCCTTAATCCAAACAATCATTTGCTTATCATTTGCATTGGATTTTCATTATTCAAATAAACGGTAACAGTAAAGTAGATAAAATACTAATTTAATAAGGCCGAAAAAGCAACACAGGAGGATCCTAAGAATCAAGTTCATAAATATTTGTATCTGCAAGCCATTTCCTGTGAAATACTGTCGACGGACTCGTGGTTTCACCGATTTGTCACACGTGGTCACACCGATTTGTCACTCGTGGTCACACTGGTGTGACCACGAGTACTGGGTATATTCTTGGACTTAAAAGGCCAGTATCGCAAAGACTTTGAAATTGCAATAAAATTTCTGGGCGGCATTGCATTTTTTTGGGCAGGCTCTTACCATCATGCAAAAGATCTGCTCGTATCACACATTGTTTAAAAATCGGTTAATGAAAAGTTATTTTATCTGCTCAAATGTTTGGGCAATCACAATGCTACATACCTACATCATTAATTTAGTGTATAATTCGGTCTAGACTCGACCCGTACCACAAATCAAATTTTAAATCACGCCGTAGAATAAAAAATAACGTCCCAAAAATGTGACCTGTGAAGGCCCGACTTTATGACTCAAACTAGTGTTGTGACACTTTGCCTGCGGTTCCCATTTTTTATTCGTTTTATCACTTCACTCCTGAAACATTCTAGACGTGTTTTACGGCAGATATTAGGCCTAACGATGTCGACGCTACATGGGACGCAAATTTCACAAAGTTCATACTGTGACACTTTTCGTGAAATTAGGTCGCCTTTTTTGAGGCGCATTCTTTATGGTTAATATTATTCACTAGTTTTTTTCTTCTTGAAGTCAGTCGGTATCCTTTTTAGAGTGTAGTCAGATTAATTAAGACAGTATTATGTCTGACGTAGTAAGTGAGCGTGAAAGGGTGTTTATGTCGCCTGTTCCGAAGAACAAGAATTACTACAGTAACTTTTACCATGGTGAGAAATTTATCCTTATTCTTATTACATGTCCAGTAGAGAATATGTTTTGACTTGAAACGTCTTTAAAATTACTCTAATACATACGGGGTATCATGACTATAAAAGGAACCGTCACGAAGAGGGTTATATCGTGTAGTTATTATAACTCTGTCTCCAGAGACATAGTTTTGGTATCATATGTAGCTTATACTTGATGATGTAATATTATTATTTTGTAGAAAGACAGATAGGAAGCAGGACGCACAGAGCAGAATCAGCAAAATATATGGTTTTATGATTAATAAATAAATAAATATATTCTGGACAATTTACACCAGTTACCTAGCCCCAAACTAGGATATCCTAGTATACATATATGAGCACAGACAACGGATAAGCCTACATAGATACGAATATTATATATCCATTACTCGGAAACAAACATTCTGCTCATAACACAAATGATTACACTTAGCGGGATTCGAACCCATGACCGTTTGATTTCGTAGTAGGGTCCCTAGCTACTAGACCAACTAGGTCGTCAATAATAATCCATATCAATATGTAAAAGTGAAACGTTGTCTGTTTGTTTGCTTGGGGAGCTTTCACGCAATAACGGCTGGACGGATTTTGATGAAATTTAGAATGGAGGCAACTTATACCCTAGTATAAAACATAGGATACTTTTAAACCCGGAAAATTTGTAAGTTTCTGTGGGAAGACTGGAAAATTTTGATTGTTACCTAGTACCCATAGTACAGGGTATCCTAGTTTGGGGCTAGGTAATTGGTGTGGATTTTTGTGTAACCGCCTGTATTATGTCAAATGTAAAATATTAATCACTATAAGGAACGGTTGCCAAAACAGAATGGTCTGAGGTTTCCATGGAAACAAAATAACAAGTTTGTCAAAAACATCAGAGCATGATGAGAGTGCCATACCTACTTTTGCATTAGTTTTAAAATTTCCTAGAAGAAAATAGGATGGTTTTTTTGCGATAAACAGTAGTCCGCGCGTACGAAGTCGCGAGCGGAAAAACTAGCATAATAATATAACTCAATAATAATATAATTCGCGATTTAGATAGGTTTAGCGTATTGATTTGGGTGTTGTTGAAGAGACCTCGTTGAGAATATTTGTTTTGATCACAGGATTTAACATGAAAAAGTGTACAAAAAAGTCTACAGCTTAAGACTATGTAAATTTAAAAAAAGGAGTGGAAAAAAGTAATAATCACAAAATTGGCTGCAGTGCAACCGAAAAGCCCATGTTAAAATAAAAATCAGGCACATTGTTTTAAAGAAAAAGTTCTGGAGCTCATAAACTCCAGCACAGAGCGAACGAGAGGGACCCAGAACCAGCCCCCGATTCAGAACCATTCGATAACGAACCGAATCTATATTGTGAATGAAAAATGTATTGAATTTAACGATTTCAAATCGAATCCACAGAATAAATAATACCATATCGATCGACAACTGAGTTATCGATAGTTCTGAATCGGGGGGCTGATCAAATTGTACGTGGTGTAGACGTTTCACGACAAACAAATGGCCGTGCTCCCCGAGACAACCCCCGGTTTTTTATCCTTGATATTTTTCTAACGGGATCCGTTGTCCAACAAGTAACCATATAAGAACGTTCTGACCTTACATCTATCCGTCTCAGTCTGTCACAGCGTTATTTCTACATAGCGCCGAAAGGTATGAAGTTTGACACAAGAGTATTAATGTAGGTGGATGGGTGAATGTATAAACTTGTTTACGACTGCATTGCTCTACCACCAGCTACGCGTGAAACCTACCTGATTATTAGGTTGTTTTAGTGACCATATAATCAAAACACTTATCCAGTAAAAAAAACGCGTATCAATTGGCTTAAAGCTGAAAGACACCTCTTCCAGACAACCATTCCTGGTGGGGACGGCCTGGAGGGGATTTCGGGAATAATCCTCACGAAGAGGATTAACCTGAAGAGGAAAATCAAAGAATCTAAAAAAACTAAAAGAAAATCGTAATTTTCTAATTAATAGATCCCAATATTGTAATTATCTTCGCTCTTTTGGGTTATCGTTGAAGAGGTATTTGTATGTACTCGTATTGTAACAAGTTTGAAACTGACATTATCATTATCATCATCATCATCATCGGGAGCTCAATCCACCCACTGCAGGGCATAAGCCTCCCGCCTTACGCCAATGATCTTTGTCTTGAGCCAATCTTTGGCAGGTCTTTCCTATAAACTTATTGATGTCTACGACTCTTTGTTGCTCTGGTCTTCCACGGCTACGCTTTCTACTTGGCCACCAATCTGTGAGAGACCTACTCCACCTGCCATCACCACATCTTATCTATCCAATTAACTTGCCAATTTGATAAATGTATAACTATAAGAATTCTATGCTATGCCTTAATCATAGGTTAATTTTAGCCGACTGAGGAGGGTTAATGCTGCATTATTGCATGTAAATCCTGTAATGTAGTTGTAACTTTTGTTAATATATAAATAAATCTTGCCAAGTGTCCTGCCTATTGCCACTTAAGTTTATTTATACGAAATCCGATGTCTTCCACCTTGGTTCTTCTTCGGATCTCCGTCACTGAAATTGAAACTGAAAAAATATTTAAACTTTCATAGAAAATTAATTTGCGTATTCTGTAATGAAAACGTTGTTCAATTTTTGATCGAGCACTGCGAGGTCCATGTCGCATTTGGCCAGTTATTTGATTTAGCTTCCTTTTTTTGTTTCATTTTTTTCTGTGATAAAAACTTTTAGAGTTTTGGCACCATGCGTGAGTCGTCATGCACTTGGCCATGCAGTGAATCGATTTACGTACTGTCAAAGGCTCACTGCACCCGGCTACCGCGGCAGCCAAAACTCAGTACCAAAACCGGTTTATGCGCGCGTGGGTGCACGTACTGCTTAATTACTTTGTAAACATTTAACTTTACCTCTTTGTAAATCAGCTTTGTCATCCAGCTAGCAGTTTTTGTGCAATTTTTCTTTTATGTATGCCAAACAGATCTAACTATCTGAAGTATCCCAAACTGTATTATAATATGTCATACAGAAGTAGTATTAAAAATACTTCATAATTTCGTGTAATAAATACCCTAATAATTTTAGAAACGTAACTTTCAATCCAGTTTCACGATCGCTATCTGCAAAATTTACGTTAATTCATTAGCATGAAGCAAAATACAGTAATTTCCAAATTATGAAACTGTTTCACTTGTATGTAAAGTGAACACCTGCAGCACGCTTATCGCTTACCGCGGGGGTTTGACAGTGATTTCCGCATGACAGGATCGTGCGGCGTTGGTACTTGAGAAACTCACTTGTACTCGTAGTTATATAATACATTCATTTTTATGGAACAGTGTTGCATGTATATCAATTTATTGTAATAAAGAGAATAATTCCACAATCACACCGTCTCTTAAACAGAGTTTAAAATAATTGTAGTTTTCGCTTTTTGGTAGGATTACTCCGACTTTATAAAGGTAGATTGATAAACACAGCACATGAGGTACATTTAATTACAGTTTCTTACCTATTTGAACGGCTGCATTTCTAGTTATAATTTGACCGGCGGTTCTGCCTGACGCTGATGTAAGTTGTAAGAGACAACGCACTCCTTGTCTGAATTTATATAATGATAAAAATAAACCCCAAGTTTTTTTCGAGGTATATTTTTAACACTATCCTGTCACATACATATAGTTGTATCTATGATGTTATATTAAACCTCCGAGTTTCAATATTCTATATTTTTTTGATTTAAAATAATTTCCCTCCTCTCCTTTTTGAACCCAAAGCATACTTAGTTTACCTAAATTTAGTGGCTTGATCTATTTATAACATGTTATGTTTTTCATCTTGTAATGAGATGTTAAGTTATGACATATTAAAGTGAAATTATTTTGACAATTTGCAATAAAATACTATGACTTTGTAAAAGCTTAAAATGCACAAAAGCACATGTATGCAAAAATATTGATTAGGAATTTACTTCCGGTTGTAGTCTTAGAAAGCTGATATTTGAAACAGTTAAAGGCTTATGTACAAACAGAGGGAAAATCAAAAATATGACACTTTTTGTGTAAAAACAGAACAGTGCATGCAGCACTTATCTCTAAACCCATTTTTTTTTAATGTTTGGGCCTAACTGCAAAGCAATATTCTGATCTTTCGTTATATATAGTAGTTTGATATATACAAAGCAATAAGACTATGCAAATTATAAGAAAACTTTACTCATTGGAAGCTATACTTTTCTATTCGTACACAAAAAAACTATAAACTACGAGTATATATCAACTCTTACTCAAACTTCTGTGTAGCTGGGATATAAGTTGTCTTAGTAACTGCTTACCATTCTGCACTTTAACATTTATTAATTAGGTACTATATATTATACCTGATTTAGCATCCAGTGGCAATAATAATGAATCTTGACGTAACACAATGGTAACCTTACCACTATTATTATGATCATCAAAGCTATTCGTGATCACTTTTACTATTATGCATGTATCTATAAAACTGCATAAAACTTAAACAAGAGTCAATATTAAAACAGTAAATTTAAAGTATCAAAATTAACCGTTACCGTTAAACTACGTTTAAAATTAGAATGATTTTTAATTGGTCCGTACCGCGAAGTATGCCGCCTCAGTTTATTTATCGTACATGGTCTGTCCTTCTACATGCTACGTGGAATGGAACGCTTATAGTAGTGCCGATCTTCAGTGTCAGTTTGACAGGCCAACCAAGGGCTTCTAACGTGACTTAACTAAGCGTAATTCAACCTCTTTAGGCTTAACACGGTAATTAATAATTACTGTTTGTAACCGCGACACATGACGGCTTGTACTTGTTACAATCCACTGAATTTCAAACTCGTTATAGCGTATACAATAACAACGTGGAATAATTATGTTAGGTACATTTAAATGTACTTTGTAATATTTGTGATGTTAATAATGAAAATGATGCAATAACATTACTATACATTCAGGACAATTCACACCAACCAAACTCCAAATTAGGATACCCTGTACCATGTTACTATGAAATTGTTTCCTTGAAATAGTAATTTGATTAAACGATGTCTGAAATGTATTGTGTGCTTCATATAATTGGTACATCAATTATTTTCATGTTTTTTTCATGTTTGTTAGCACGTTACTTTAATTATTCATCATCAGCCAATTCTTGTCCACTGCTGGACGTAGGCCTCTCCTAATGCTAGCCACTGAGCTCGGTCTTTAGCTTCTGCATCCAGTTTCTGCCAGACGCTTTCCGCAGGTCGTCACTCAACCTGGCCACATCTTACACTAGGTTTGCATGCCTTCAATTATTATTTCCTCCTGATGTCTTCAACTCAAAACATTTTGTAGAAGTTTCGTTATATTTGCTACAGCAAAATCTCTTCATAATTTTTAAAGACTCATAAATAAACACTATTATCCCTAACCAACCCTATGTATTCAATTTCACACTACCATGCAAGCTTAAATAAGCGCAAATTCTGAAACAAGCGGAACTATTTCCTATTCACACGAAACATTGAAATTGCAAGTTCCTTTTAAGATAGTGCAAGTGCTAGATAGTGTAAATTCCGAATTGCAAAACGGTTGGCTTCTCGCTACTCTGTGATACGTTCTTGTCGGGAACACACATTCTTCGTGAATGTAATTTTGTAGCAATCTTACATTACTGAATTTTATTTGGAATAATGATTTAAACAAATTGGATATTTTTCAAACAAGTCGCAGTTCGAATTTTTGAACTAAAAATAAATTGATACTCAATCATTCCATTTGAACGATTTCGATAAAAAAGTTACACGTTTTATTCAAATTGATATGATTGAATTATTGCGAAATTCTTTTACTCGTACTAATACGCATTGATATCTTTTATTCGTTAATTTGTGCAATAAATTGTTATAAGGATTATGGGTATTTCGGTAATTTTTTACAACTTTTCAAAAAGTGATTCATTTTTTTAACCTTTTTTATCGTTTTCTTTTCAACTCTTGGGACCTTTATATTTATTGCAACCGATTTTCGTTTTATGTCTTTATCACAAGTACTTTTTTGTCAAGTCAGTGAATCACTCGTACCAGATTTACTCTGGTTATACCTAAATATTCAAATAAATGTCAATAGAATATTAATAATAATTTTACGAAAACTACTGCAGCAAAATAAATTTGAATCTAACAGAAATAGGGTTCAAAATGGATCAGCTGACAAAATTTCTGTTGTACAACAAAACACCACGATGTCACAACAACATGGACTATGACGATGCCTTGAAGGCTCATAAGAAAGAGATCAAGACCAATTTCGGAGATGATGACAGAAGAGCCATGCTGCTGTCGCCAGATTTCGGCAGAAGCTATGGTGAGAAAATGTATATTTTTATACCCACCTAGTGACTCGCCCTAGCTTCGCACGGGCAGCTAAGGGGTTCTCTTTATTTGTACACGATTCTACCCGTGTTTAGAGTGACTTATTTGAACAAAAAACGGCTATTGTGACTTATCTAAATAACTAGCTTTTGTCCGCATTTTCGTCCGCACGGACTACAGTTTATCGCGAATAAAAGAATCAATGCAAAAGTATAACACCAACGCTCGTAATATGTTTGGACAGACTTGTTATTATTTGTTTTCCATGGCAAGCGATTATTCAACATTTTCCAGTTTCCACTTACCATTTCCGGGACAAAAAGTATCCTATGTTTTATTCCAGGGTATAAACTGTCTCCATCACAAATTTCATCAAAATCCGTTCTGCGATTATAGCGTGAAAGCTCCCCAAACAAACTAACAGACAACGTTTCACTTTCATAAATTGGTGTGGATAGTTAGATTATCAGTCTTTTTTTTTAGGTAAGTATGAGTTACTATAAAATGTAGTATTTTTTTCTAATATTAAAAACCAATGCAAAAGTATAGCAGCAACACGCCAGTGCCAAACATTTTGAATTACGTACGCTAGTAAGTAATTCAAAATCTTTGGCAGCAAAGCTCGTTGTGCTTTTTGACAGCCTTGTTATTATTTCGTATCCACGGCAACACGTCATCCCGTTCATCGTTAAGGCCCGGTTCCAGCACTTATAGCAATTTTCGATCTGTTTTGAACGTCTGTATCTTGTTTTATAAGTAACCCAGAATGCTTCGTATCCTTCATTTTCACATACTGTTAGCCTCTTGTTATGATAAAGCAAGTAATCGATATTTTTATAGGCCAATTTTTGATCTTGGGTTACAGTATTTGCCATTTACATAGTCATCTTTAATGTTTTGAAAAATAAAACACAGTCTATGTTACTCGCTGATAACATAATCGCTGATAGATGTAGATTACCCAGAAGGAAGGTGATAATTTCCGGGTATATGTACTCGTATGTATGTATGTATGTATGTATGTATGTATGTATGTATGTATGTATGTATGTATGTATGTATGTATGTATGATCCTTTGGCGCATCCGATAGCTTAATCGGCATGATGTATTTTGATAAAATATGTGTCATTGTATTGACTGTGACTGGGGTATAGACTGTTGACGGACAATACACTTAAGCTGGGACTCAGTCACTGTAGACAGAGATTTTAGCACATATAGCGAGGATATACTTCAAATAAACTTTTAAATGCTTAGAGGTGTGTCGAGTAAGCGTGCTTAGAAGATCTAAGAGGTAGGTACCTCATCAGTTTTGGGCTGGTTTTATTGGCTTTTAACCAGAAATCGAATATATATTTTTTTTAATTTATAGGTATTTTACGTTTTTTCATGCTTTTTGGCTTCGTGCCATTCGTGCATTGCAGCCAATTGCTGTATGCAATTTCATATGAAAATTTAATGACAACGTTTATTTTTTTTAAATTCCATAGACAGATCTGCTCTGAAACATAAAATGACCACCGCCTTTTAGGCAAACAAACAATGAAACTAAGCAAAACCTCATTGGAAATGGATGCTAAGATTATGGCCTGAAGATTTCTACCGCTAAATTAAAGCAACCCTATTGTAAAGTGCATAATATGCCCACTTGAAAAGCGTGACTAAATACATACCATGTTTCTTTGTATAATCTTACATAGTTGCAAAAATTACCCTCTATCCACTCAATTTCACAAAGTTCAATGGAAGACTGTTAATCGCCGCTTGATGATGTGGTGTTTCCGCGTATGCATGCGGCCTTGATTCCCAAGGATTTAGATTACTTAGCAGTGCTTTTGTGTTGAACGATTTTGATACTTGAAGTGTTTAGAATATTCGTTAAATTGATGACCTTCTTTTGTAACGATTCTTCGTAATTACTTGGTGCTTTTTAGATACGATTTTTCATTTAGGGTCATGACAGTACTTATTAAATTTAATTATTTGAAACTTCATTGATATTAATTACTAGCTGCTTTCACAGTTTTACCCGCGTGGTCATTTCTCTGGGTTAGAATAATCTCATGTTTTATTCCAGGACCCAACCGAGTAAAGTGTACCAAATTTCGTTCAGTCGACAAATAGTTTTTAACGATTTCTCAGCTTCTACTCATTGGATTGAGATATCAACTACACCAGTTGTAAAGACATAAAATAAACTTAAAATAAGTTATATTATTTTATCCATTTTGAAGTCGGTTTTTACTTTTTTAAGTTTATTTCGTTTCCCTATTTTGAGTGGCGAGAACAATACATGAACATGCTATTACAGCAATCGCAAGTGACCATTGAGGAGTTACTTTGTAGCTCGAAGGTCTTCATCAGATTTTCACCAAATTATATATATGGGACCATACCTAACGCATATCCTATTCTATAAAAAAAAAAAACTTCATAAACCGACCCATATTTGACGGAGATTTTGCATCATGGGTGTTAGTTAATAAAATTAAGTCATCCCTAATTTTCTACCCTCGAGGTGGAATATTTTCATGAAATTTAAATAAAACTGAGGAACCCCTATAAAATAATAACAAAATTTTAGAAATAGATCTACAATTGCCGGAGATATCGCGTAACATACATAAAAAAAAAAACATACGGGTCGAATTGAGAACCTTCTCTTGAAGTCGGTTAAAAACCTAATTTATCCAACAATAAATACAGCATGCAATAGGTCCTGTAGTTTTTACCGTCGTGATGTGCGAACTCTGTCTATCTGTCTAAACAGACACCAAAAACACCATTAAAACCACCGTTTAAAAAACTAAACCACAAAACCATCACATATAAAACCATTTATATACATCTACAAGCTTTCTCACCCGTGACTTCATCCGCGCGGACTATTGTTTATCGCGAAAAAAACCTTCTATGTTCTTCTAGGATATTAAAAATACATGCAAAATAATATAGGTATAGCACCAATGCTCTTGATGTTTTTTAACATACTTGTTATTTCGTTTCCATGGCAACCATTCCTTACGGCGAGTAATCAAAATGTTCCAGTTTTCCTGTGGAAACTTTCAATTCTCTGGGATAAAAAGTATCTTTTATTTTATTCCAGGGTATAAGCTATCTCCATTCCTAATTTAATTAAAATCCGTTCAGCCGTTATCGCGCGAAAGCTCCCCAAAAAAACAAACAGAAAACGTTTCACTTTTATATTTTGGTATGGATACTTATAATGCCGGGGCGTTCTCGGCATAGAATAAAACCTCTCCTCATTCTCCCGTGGATGTCGTAAGAGGCGACTAAGGGGTTATACATTGGAAGATGGGCAGCAGTGTCCTCCGAATGCTGATGTACAACACTGCGCCTGCGGCACCAATACGCCTACGAAGCGTGGTGACTAAGGCAATTTCCCGCCTTCCCCCCACCCCCACTGAACCCCGCAAACATGATAGACACACCGCAAGTATGGCCACTAGTCCCCGGTTGCTCCGTTATTCCTGGTAACGGTAGAGCTGGGGGTGTTAAAAAACTCCGGCAGAGACCAAGCTACCAAACCCCACGACCTCTGGACCTGACAACCTATTACGCACGCACCTTGAGGACCGATGAAAATTTGATAGAGCTGGAAAAAGTAGTAAGTAAGTTGCGCTAGGGTATTTCAGAGATATCAGAAGTCCGAAGATAGGGAGAGCATACTATAACCTTCAATTCCGGCAACTTACTCTATTTCCGGGAGAACGACCAGCAGTCCCAACAATGGTATCAGTTTTTTTGTCCAAAAGTCCCTCGTCATCAACATTCTGAAGATTGAAAAAGTTTCGAGCAGGGTACCATACCTTATACTCAGAATTACCGAGCGGTATTCGTTGAAGGTCATAAAGGTGTACGTCCCACACTCGATGCGCCCGGACGATGAAGTGGAGGCTATATATGATGACATTTCTAATGCCATACATGCCCCGAAAACACACTTCACAGTGGTGATCAGTGTGTTTTCGGGCATTTTGGATTTGGACAGCGGAACCAAAGGGGTCAGCGATTGGCTGACTTCATGGAGAAGGAGGGCCTCTTTATGATGAACTTCTTTTTCAAGAAGTGCCCGTGCAGGAAATGAATCAGCGGTCATAAGCGCATTTTGACGACCAATAGGCGTATATTCAATGATGTCTCTGTCATCAACAGGGTTAAGACTGGCAGTGATCACCGCATGGTAAGAAGCTCATTGCATATCAATGTAAAGCTGAAAAGGTCTCGATTTATGAGATCTACTCCTCGCCCAAGTCCTGCCCAAATCCAAAACCCCGAGAGCTTTCATTTGGAACTCTAAAACCGCTTCCAAATGCTTATCGAATGCGAGACAGTGGACGAACTAAACAACGAGCTGGTGGAATTCGTTCACGTGGTTGGGTCGGAGTTCTTTAAGACCCACCGCAAAAATAGAACACAGAAACTCTCTGAGCATACAATCAAACTTATGGCAGAACGAGGCGAGAATAGGCTGTAGTCTTCAGTGGATATGTCGAATAACAGCTGGTTTAATAAACGGATCTCCAAATCGACGCGACACGATTTGCGTTCTTATAATACTAATTGTATTATCAACGCAATAGAGCGGAACAAGGGCTCAAAGGTATTTACAAGAGATTTGTCTATTAGGCAAAGCTTGTTGACGATGCTGTAGACCGACAGTGGCAGCATCGTTTCATCAAAGCCAGAGATTTTGTGTGAGATTGAGAAGTTTTATGGGCAATTATACACCTCATCGCCTACTCCACTTAGCACGACTAGCGATGAAAGAGCCCGTTTAAACTTACGTTATACCTTAGATATCCCGGACGATAGCCTTTACGAGATCATAATAGCTCTCAAATAGTTTAAGAGCAACAAGGCACCTGGAGAGGATGGAATAACGACAGAGCTACTGAAAGCGGGTGGAACACCGGTACTTAAAGTCCTTCAGAAGCTGTTTAACTCCGTCATCCTCGAGGGTACTACAGAGGCGTGGCACAGGAGCATACTGGTGTTGTTCTTTAAGAAAGGTGATAACACCCTCTTGAAGAACTAAAGGCCCATTTTGCTGCTGATCCACGTCTATAAGCTGTTTTCGAGAGTAGTTACAAACCGTCTCCCTCGTAGGTTCGATGAACTTTCAGCCTCCTGAATAAGAGGGATTCCGGAAGGGCAGTGTTATAATCAGTGCGTGTTGCCAGTGATGACATACGCCACTGAAACGTGGTCGCTAGCTATTGATCTCTTACACAAGCTCAAAATCGCGCAGCTTGCAATGAAGAAATCCATGCTCGAAGTTTCACTACGTGTTAAGATCCGTAACGAGGAAATCTTTAGAAGAACTAAGACTATCGACATAGCTCTCAAAATTTGCAAGTTGAAGTGGCTATGAGCAGGCCATATAGGTCGCAGAGCCGACAACCACTAGGGACTAAAGGTTCTCAAGTGGCGACCATGAACAAGCGAGCGAAGTGAAGAGAGACCTCCCACACGTTGGACGGACGACATTGTAGCCATCTCAGGGAGTCGGTGGATGGAGGCGGCACAAGACCGTTCGTCATGGTGCTCTTTGGGGGAAGCCTATGTTCAGCAGTAGAATTCTAAAGGCTGAAATGATGAATGACGATGATGACGATACTTATACTAAAGCAATGAACGAAAATGACTGTACAAAAAAGATAATTAAAAAAAAATGGTCTTGTGTTCTTCAAATAAGCTACTGAACAGGAATATAACATATATATTTTTTAATCGTGTCTTTCTGTTTATTTGTTTCTTTGTCTGTATGTTTGTTCGCGCATCACCAGTAAAAACCACTGGACTGATAGCGATGCAGTTTGCACTGTTGGATAGCTAGTCTATTTATATGTTTTGTAGCTTATTTTAGGTCCCCTAGACCATTTCTTAAATATCATTATTGTACATAGTTATTGTTAAGTATCTGTGCCCGGGGCATTGCCCGCGTGGTCATTTCATTTATAAGTAGCCAGTATTTGTTATTCCAGGACCAAAAGTGTCTATAAAGTACAATATACTACATTTCTTCAAAATGTGTTGTTGTTGTACGAGCAAACATACAGAAAAACAATCAAATAAACAAACATAAAAACAGTCAGACACGATTTGTAAAAATGTTATGTATTTATTACATTTTTAAAGTAACAGAGACCATTTTTTTACCATCTTCCTTTGTTTATATGTTTTGATCATGAACGCCTGCTTAGCGAGAACATATGTAATAAATTTTTCGTTTAGAAAGTTTACTAGATATTATCTTCATTGTACAGATTTTTTGGTACTTACTGTATTATTACAGCTCTGCCCGCGGCTTCGCACGCGTGTTAATTTCTCGAGGTAAAAAGTACTCTATGACCTATTCAAAAATCTAAAATACCAAGATACTCGTATCAACATTTGATCCAAAATTTCTTCAGCCGTCAAAAGGTTTTTTATCGATTACTAGGCTTTTCTACATATCGGATTGAGATACTAAGTATCCCAGTTTTAAAGTCAAACCCTAAACTATTCATCAGTGAAAACCACATCGGAATTGGTCCAGTTTTTTTTACGTGATGCACGAACAAACATACAGATAAACAAACAAACAGACAACCAGACAAACACGATTTAAAAAAATATTATATTCTTATTCAGTAGTAATTTTAAGTACATTTTTTTAAATTAGCTTCTTTGTACAGTTTTTTTCGATCTTAATGCTTTATTATAAGTTTAGACGATAGATAGATACATATAGATAAGTATACATAAAATATAAATAAAACGGCTAAAAACTCACGAAATAGAAGATCGGAAATACTCCGAACAGTTTCGGACTATTTTGAAGTCCGTCATCTTGGAGTGTTATGTTACAGAAAATGGTATGTCTTCTGTCGTTTAGGCTCTACATCCGCTGATAGGTGGACAGATAGAAATACATCATATCCACAACAAGTTTTGGACTCTTTTGAAAAAAAAACAACTTATTATTACATATTTCAATGTTTTAAATTAATATAGCTTATGTAACAAAATTTGTTCTTTTAGTATGCAAAGCTGAAAAATTGCATTAATTACTACTGCAAAGCGCAAAACGGTAAACATAAACAAAAGGCATAACTCAAGATCTTTCGGGGCGTTTGCGAGTTACCGCTTATCTTGTCGATTAGTTTGATGAATGCATAACTGCGCATTTTGTTGCTTCGGCTGTGGTCTAAGGAATAACCGTTAATTTAATTATTGATCATCAGCTGTTTAACAGTGTTTAAGTTATTGTTCACCTGATAAATGAATGATAATTATTTCATACGAGTATAATTAACAAACCTGCAAGACTTTAAATGGATTTAATGGATCTAAAACAACTAATAAACTAATGTTGATGCTACTTATGTGGGGCTGCATTTTATATGAGTGAACGGACATAACACAAAAACTGTTATAGTTGAATTGATCAAATCCTCCGTCAGTAAGTCTTATTTAACACTAGAGCACACGCATGCTCTACCATGCAAGTGCATGATCAGTTAAAAGCGTTTCATTGATTCATTTTTTCGCCTATCCTCCCGTGCTTCTAGATAATAAAATAAGCGACGGATTAGTGTTGTATCTAGTTGCAGATACAACACTTATTGTCAACTTGAATTGATTATTGAATTTAATCATTTTTTTTCCCTAATGTCTTTATGTAACTGAATATAGTATTTAAATTCAATAAATTTACGGGAGTATGAGGCAGTAGTACGAGTACACGCTTGTGTGCTAATGCTAATGTATTCATACTCTGTGGCATAACATGTTACACTTCGCGCCGTTTTTGCTGTTAAATATTTTGGATTCATTTCCGATAGTTGAAATTATGTACTAAGATGGCCCGAAGCAGAATGTGAGTAATTATATATATTTACATATTATTGTTATTATTTTTATGTTATTTTATTGAATAATTTATGTGTTATGGATTATATAAAGAAAATTAGAAAAAAATGTAATTTTATGTGTTTTGTAAAGTATTTTATGCAATGACCAATTTTAGGAGCAGTTAGCATTACACTGCACACTATTATTTACTCATCGTAACTTTTAGCTGTGCTTTTAGCATTATATTTTTATACCTTTTATTAGTATTGCAGCGAAGATAAAATATATACTTATTACAATTTTGATTGTTTATTTCAGTTTAGTTAATGTGGCTGATATAATCGATATATTGAAAGCAGAACATGATAAACTCGGAGGCACTATTTATGCGTACCCTCCGAGCAACCATATGCTGAGTGACAAAGATAGTGATGATGATGATGCTGTTGTTCGTGATATAAATCGTTTATCTGGTAATCAACTGCGAGCTGAAGCTGCACTATAATGCACGATTGCACACAAAAGTTGGAAGATAGTTTACTACCAGAGGTTATACGACAGGCAGATGAATCAAGTGACAATGAGACAATATACCATTGTCACATCTAACCTCTTCTACATTGCAAGAACTAGAAAGAACACAAGCAAGAAGCAGAAAGACTGTTCCGCAAAGAGATTGGATAAGTACGGACCTGTCAGAATACCACAGAAAGGATTGGGATAGGCCTGAACTTTTGGATACGAATAGATCATAGGTTTGAGTTGTTTAACGATGGTAAAGTTATCGTTTGTTTTTGGAACATTTGAAGATTTATGCAGTTTTTGCACGTGTATGTACATTTTTACATAGTAAACGTTGTGTTAGAACGTTGATATAATATAAGTAAGGTAGTTAGGTAATAGTATATTAAATATAAGATAATACTGGTTTTGTGACCTAGGCTTGGTTTATAGAGTAATCACATTTGTCGCTCTTTTCAGTGTTAGAAGTTTTGTGTGTAGGTGTAGTAAATAATAATGTATAGAACTGGTTTCGCTTTATACTGAACATTATGATTGTAAATAAAAAAAAAGTACATAGCTAACAAGTAGGGTATTAGCTACTGTTAGTACAAAATAATTAAAGTAAGTAGTAAGTACAATAGCACTGAATAGCAATACGTAGGGACTTGAAGTCTATAATCATAATGAATCCGAAAAGTTAATGAAGTGAATAAAAGAAAAATAAGCTAAAAATGTGGACATTACTCCGTAAAGGGAAATTATATTAAAATTACATTATTTTCAACTTTAATACAAGGTTATTTGTAAGTAGGGAACCTACAATGGTCATAAGTAGATATTTAAATGAATGGTGAATAAGAAAGCAATATAACTTTCATAGTACAACATTATAATAAAGTATGTAAGTAAGTAGACAAGTGATGGTTAAGGTTAAGACGTACGTGGTATAGGTTTAATGACATTGACATGCCAACGGCATAAGGGATTACCAGATAAATCACTGAGGTCGTAAATTAATGGCGAAATTTTAGCTGCTATGATGCATTTTACAAATTTAGGAGTTAATTTTGCTGAAAACTACTTGCCTGATGAACTTATGGGATAATTACGTTTCCATATAATGTCGCCTTGGTTAAATTCAATTTAATATTTAGCGTTAGTTTAATGAGCGCGAAATAAACGTGCTTGTACTTCAGCAAATAAAGGGCTTAACTGACCTATGTTGTTAGCGTATTCATCGCGTGGAGCAAAAATCAATTCTTCAGTTAGATCCGAAGCATTATATACCGAACCACACGTTACAAGTTCGCGACCAAATACTAAGAAAGCTGGTGTGAATTTAGTAGTTTCATTAACAGCTGAATTTATGGCAAATTGGATTTGATTTAAATATATATCCCAAGTACGATGGTCATTATCAACAAAAGAAGCAACTGCTGTTATAATTGTTTTGGTGTAACGTTCAACAGTATTGACTTGCGGACAGTAACAGGGGGTGTAATAAATTTTTGTTATGATGTAATATTGAAATAAATCTTGGATTTCATGACTAATTGGATGCGGGCCCCACGTTGGGCGCCAGTGTCACGAGGCGGTCCTTGTGTTTGTTCCACTAGCCCAGGGACCAAACCTCAGTGGACAACATAAATATACAGGAACAATTACGAGCACTCGGAGATGTTCATAAACAGAAATCTTGCACTCGACTATTCTATTCAGTCTTCTCCCAATTTAATATATTTGGTAAGAGTGTACCCTTAGGGCGCTAGTATTGTTATTATCACAGACTTTTCGTGCTTCAACAATACGGATCAAAACAACCACGAACGAAAGTACTATATATATTTAAAAGACTCCAGATGTAATAAACTTATTTAGGTACATATTTTATAACATATTATATCGTAAAATTCCAGTTTTGCTAATCCAATGACAATATGGGAATGACAGGTTATTTGAATTTAGAATTAATATAGACAAAGTATCAAAAAGGTATGATTATGATGAAAGAGGTTTGACATCGTCACAATGTGACAAATGATGACATACGCCTAGTCATCGCCATATTTTTACTGAGTGGATACTGTGTGTACTCTTGTAACCGTATGTACTGGGAGACAAGAGCTGATACATACCATCCTGGAATGGCTAATTCTAAATTTAAATATCGGTTTGAACAAATTATGCGTTACATTCACGTATGCAACAATTCTGCACTAGATCCCCAAGACAAATTCACAAAAGTACGACAATTCTAGAAAAAGTTGAATGAAAAATAGATGACATATTGTCCAAAACCCAATGAAGTGAGTAAAGACAATTCAGTGATGCCCTAATACGGTCACCACAGTACCAAACAACATCTTGGATATTAAACAATACATTTAATATCCAAGAAGAAAATAGGATGCTTTTTTTCGCAATGAACAGTAGTCCGCGTGTATGAAAAACGCGGCCGGGAAAACTAGTGATAACATATCTTGGCCGCTACTCAGCAATGCGGTCTATATGTAATTCATTTCTTCTCACTTATTAGTTGCTTATTAGTTGTTAGAGGTTATTTCGCTGCTACCCACGTGCGTGGTATTCTTAATAGTCAGCGGTACTCTTACGCAATTTTGACGATACTTTCTTCGTCAGTTATTTGACACCATTCAGAGACTACATTATTTTATTCCTTTGTCGTTGCTATATTTTATATATACTTTTTTATTTAGTTATTTATTTATCTATGTTTATTTAAATTACTTATATGTAATTATTATTATTATTATATATATATATGTATATTTATAAATGTATTCATATTTAATTTCATTTTTTATACTCATATGTTTATTTTTACCGCTCCCTCTGGGCTTTAGCTGAAAACCAGCGCTGCGTGCCTTCGGCAAACAGCCTAATGCTGAGTTAAGGCCCATTCATCACCACTTTAATTATCTACTTTTACCTTTTCTTTGTTTTCCTTTTCTATTGTTCCTACTTAATTTTTCTAAATATTTGTATCTTTTATTTTTGTGTGTGTTGAATAAATGTATTTTCTTTCTTTCTTTCTTTCTTTCTTTATATGTCGACCAATAAAGGCCACCAAAAGGAGAATAATTTCTGAAGGTTTGCGTTTAGATGGAAAGGGACATTTAATTACTTCAATTCCCACTTAAATTAGGTGTGCAGAATGCCACAAAAACGTAACCAAAAATGCAGTAAATGCAATGTGGGATGCCACACTATTTTGTAGTATTGCATACCTAAATTTATATGCAAAAAAGCTTGTTTTTCAATTATATATTTTTTCCTATACACCCATAAATAGGGCGTTGAGCACTTCTTTGAGCAATGAAAAACATTGCTCAAAAAAGTGCTCAACGCCCTATTTATGGGGCGGTCCATATTACCAAAAAAAAAAAAAACTTCATTTTTATTATGAGTGTTTATTTGACGCATTTTGATCTATATTATTAGATTATATAAATAATTTAAAAAAGTTGAGCACTAAGTTGAGTAAAGGTTCAAATTACTTGTTTTTGAATTTCGCCTTAAGTTTGTCACTTGCAGCCATCCCTCAAGTTTAGGGTAACTATTTATTAATACGATAATTGCTCTCACAGTACAAAATCATTCGTTTCAACGAATTCTGTGCAACAGTGCGTCTTTGGAAATTCGAGCAAAATGGTAGATCAAAAAGCTGGAAAAACAAAAGGTACTATGTAATAGGTATAACATTAGGGATAGGTGGCATACCATTATTAGCTACCATGACTAGCTACCATTATTAGCTGTGTTAGCCTAACGGTTCAATAGTTCAATTTAAAATCCAATGATACCAGGTTCAGTTCTAGGTTCCGCACCAATGACTTTTCTGAGTTACGTGCGGTTTTCCATCGCTCCGTGCTTCGGAGGGCATGTTAAGCTGTCGGTCCTGGCAGTTATTGATAAAAGCAGTCGTTAAGCCATGTCAAAGCCCCTCGGATGGCCTGAAAAACTCTGACACCAGAGGCAAGCACTACCTCAAACGACAAACAAACAAAGGCTGTAGGATGCGCCAAAGATAAGAAATAAAAAACATGCATACAACCAAAACACATAACCCTCTGCAGTTGGATAAAAAAACATTAAAATAAACTAAATGAACGAGACATCAGTAAAAGTTTGACGGAAGAAACATTTTTTCTCAGAATTACGATTTGGACAGAACCTCAGTTAAAAGTTATTGTTTTTTTTTAGTTTCAATCAATTTTAAACCTTTAAATTTAAAAAATCATGACATATATATTATATGTCATGATTTTTTAAATTATTAAATATATGTTGGTGTTTGAATGAGTGGTGACACAATTCAAACACCAACATATATAAAATCTACGCGAAGACGATACAAAAAATAGAATAACGGTCTATTTTAAAAATCGAATGCGACGCCATTTTGAAACATAGCGAGGCTCACATTATTGCAGCTACACACGAACGCTTACACGCCCCGTATTGGCGCTAAAAATAAAAGATTAATTTGCTATCGTCGGCGTGGCATGACTTTAATCTTGCGGTTGTGATGCAGGAGCTAAGTTGCAACTGTGAATTGAGGCTTATTTTTATTGAAGTTAAGTTGATGTGTGTACGTTTCGTCACGCATCCACGCGTCTTTTAAATTGTTGATAGTAGGCAGACCATGCAAGTTGTTCAGCAAATGACACAATAATTATTAAGTTTTGGCTAACCATCTGCCAAACTGCCATTTGTCAGACTGATCTGAATCTGATTTTATTGAACGTGTTACTGTATTAGAAGTATTGTTTTTAAATTAAATGTCGTGGACCAGTACCTTCAGGCAACTGATGTTGAGGAGTGAGAACATTATAGAAAGCGCGCCTGCAAATGTAATTTGATCCTAGATACCCGTAGCTTCAAAATGACACGGGTGGAAAGCTTCTCAGCCAAGTCTTGAAATTATGTTTATATTATTAGGAAATACTGATACACCATGGCAACAGGATATTCATGAAGTTTAACGTTTGAAGCTTTCGCAAATTAAATTCATATATAAAAGACTAAATCGGCTATATTCTTACTTATAATAAAGCAATAGAAGCAAAAAGTCTGTACAAAGAAAATAATAATTTTTTAACACTAGACAATTTTTTATTAGAAAATTAAAAATAGTCTAGTGTACTTAAAACAAGCTACTGAACAAGAATATAATATTTTTAAAAATCGTGTATGTCTGTTTGTTTGTCTGTTTGTATGTATGTTTGTTCACGCATCACGTAAAAATCTTAGTATCTCAAACCACTGAGTAGAAGCAGAGTGAAAAATATTTTGGATGGCTGAAGGAATTTTTATCAAATATTATGTATATTGGTATTTTAGGACCCTGAATAGCACAAAGAGTACTTCTAAAAGAAATTAGCATTATTAATTAGAATTAGAAATTAGAGAAATTAGCACGCGTGCGAAGCTGCGGGTACAGCTAATTTACAATAATAATGGTGATAGGAAAGTGTTCTTATCGAAAATTATCTTCAGGCGTATATGCCGATACTGTTAGTGTTGTGTGTCGCGATCGGGACTGTTATATTTTATAAAAGCACACCGGGGCATTTGGGAATAACACCCGTTGTTTACGACGCTGACACCTGCATCTATATATGTACTGTGCCTGCATTCTCCAGTCTACTCGCACCACGGTCGATGACACTTGATCGAAACTTTGAGATTAGACAAAATTGTATTTTGGGCAATTCCACATGTGACTGACTCTACATTTGACAAATATTGCTAGTTGTTTTGCCTTGTACTCATATTGATATTCATACGTTGATTGATAAGTAGGTTAGTTTTAAGCATGGTTCTATAGTTCCGGTTCCAAATATACCTCAATAGTAACGTGGAACAAAAAAAGCGGTTAAAAACGTAACAACTCTTAAAATAGTAAATGTGTCTGACTACATGCATAAGGAAGTAATTTTAGACAACATTTTTAAACTTAAAAAAAAATATTTTCTTTAGGTTTTTAAAATAGTAAATTAAAAATAAGTTTTTTTTTTGTGAATTAGTATAATAATCTGTAGTTAAAATACTTGAAAATAATTTTCTGAAAAAGAAATTTAAAAAAAAAACTTACAGAAAAAAATAATTCAAGACAGTGTCATTGATGTCAAAACATATGTCTTTGGAATTATTGCTACTTTATTTAATCAATTTATTACCTTTTTTTTTGGCTCTTGTTTTAGTCATGTAGATTTTTCCATGGAATTGCTCTTTTGATTTTATTTTTGCTCGAATGTACGCGTTTTAATCTTATGAAGTTTGACTTGATATCCGAAATAGGTTCAATCATGGTCAAACTAAGTTAGTCATTAGCAAATAGGGTAGTTCAATAAAATTCAATTGGGCATTTCTGTGTTTTTTAAAGGAATTGTATTTAACCAAAGAGCCTTCTCCACCTAACCTTAACACCCCTTCATGTTCTCCTACATTATTACCTCCTAGCCGAGGAATCATTTACTTGCCTTGCACCAACAATGCTTTCATTTTGAAATAATCACCTTTCCGAGTTTGACGTGTATATTGCTGTAGGGCTATGCAGTGTTAGGAGTGATTCCTTTGACAAGGTGAGTCATTTGATGGACACATTCGATTTATTAGAAATTGGAACTGACTTGATTGTGATTTTGCTTTCTTTGATTGTTGTTAATAAATTGATACATGTTTATCAATCTATTAAACCGGTCTTATATTTAAATCTTTGTGATGCCAATTAAAATTTTATTGCACCCATCATTGTGTTTAACTCAATTTTTCTAAAAGTCTCGTTTTGAAACCTCCATTTGAGGTCTTTCGGTTGTTGTGAAAATGTTAGTATTCAAAAGTAACACTTGTTTTTTTTTTCGAAATAAAGGTAATGTTGAAATGGTTACTTTAGCGAAGTTGCGACCTAAACAAATGTACTATGGACACTAGCTTCAGAGATATAAATCTATTATCAAGAACTTCTGGCATTTAATTAAATTTTAAGAGATTTGCGTAATATTATTAAAGGAGCGGGTAAAATACCAAAATATGCTTCTGATGCACCAGCAGGATATTTTAAAAACTCATATTTATTTTGTAGAAATAAATATCACAAAGAAAGATGCATCGTGTGAACCGCGAGAACTCGGCGCAACTGATTGAAGGTAATGTTTAACGAGATATTAAGTAAAGGGTACTATTAATCAATCTTAACATAAATAAATACCATAAATACATTACATCTATACTTATAGTAAAACTATAAAAGTTCCAATTCTGTACATTGAAGATATTTAGTAAAAAAAAATTGGAGGCTTTTCTGTATTACTTGCCAAAACTGTATAATTTTTCATTTTTTTGGGTTTAGTTGTCTGTCTGTCTGTCTGTCTGTCTGTCTGTATCTTGGCTAGGCATCACGCCAAAACTACTGAATAAATTCAAATGAAACTTGGCATGATGTGAGTTCATACTACAAGGTAGGACATTGAATACTTTTCATCCCGATAAATTAAAGGATTCCCGCAGGATAGGGATTGAAAGTTATTTAAAAGAACATGTATCACGCTAAAACTACTGCACAGATTTTGATGCAACTTGGCACAGTCATAGTTTATATGATGAGTAGAAATTGAGGATACTTTTTATAAATAAAGGGTTCCTGCGAGATATATATTGGTCAAAATTCTGTACATTGAAGATATTTAGTAAAGATTTTTGTGGAGGCTGTTCTATTATTCGTTCTGAAGCAAACACAGTTCTTTTTTATTTTTGTCTGTTGTGTGTATGCCTGTCTGTATCTTGGACGCGCATCACGTTGAAACTACTGAATGAATTCAAATGAAACTTGGCATGATTTGTGTTCATACTACGAGGTAGGGACATTGGATACTTTTCATACAAGGGTAACAGGATAGGAATATTTTATTTGGAGTTGGTATTCATGTTTTACGGTTTATAGTTACTTCCGTAGTTCACTTTTAGGATACTCAAAGAATATTCCTTCAAATTTCAGAAACTTAGGTCCACTGGTTTAGGCTGGGCTTTTTCTGTCAGTCAAGTAGGTATGTAACGGTACTGTTATATGGGCATGATTAAAATAATAAAACATAGATTTAATATTCTTCCCAAAAGTGAAGGGCGTTTATACTTATAATAAAGCAGTAAGTAGCAAAAAAACTGTAAAAAGAAGATATTAAAAAACAAAGATCTAGGGTACTAAAAATAAGATACTGAAAAAGAATCAAACATTTTTTAAATTCGTGTCTATCTGCTTGTCGGTTAGTCTGTTCACGCATCACGTAAAAACTACTGGACCGATTGCGATGCGGTTTTCATTGTTCGATAGCATAGGGTTTGACTTAAAAACTGGTGTACTAGTAGATTAATATATACTTTTTTATAATTCCTTTGCTTTGCCGTAGTCAGGTAAAAAATTATATATATATATATGACAGTCTGAAAGTATGTAGATACATTTACTCCTAATTCATTATTTTAATTATAATTATTTGTTGAAGTATTTTGTTACTGTATTTTCAGACAACTGAAATTAATGTTGTAACTCTAGGGAGGTAAGGTTATTTGTGTAAGTTTTAAAAACAAATATTATATGTGATGGTTTTTATGACGACTTAATCTTAAAATAAAAAAAGAAAGGTTTATCGGTAAAGCTTTAAAATCGGTATAAGCTTTTAGCTTATTAAAAAAAAAAACATAATACATATTTTTTCTATATTGTACACTGAAACGTTTCTTACAATCAATTTAAAAATATCAAATTGTAAGAAAAACAGAAGGTTGTGCTCGTTTACATGACTATTACTTTTGTACCTAATGTAAATCCATACCAATATTATATAAAAGTGAAACTTTGTCTGTTTGTTTGGGGAGTTTCAACGCGTTAACGAATGAAACGATGAAATTTGAAATGGACACCCTGGAATAAAACATAGGATACTTTTTATCCCGGAAGTTTTTAAGTTTCCACAAGAAAACTGGAAAATGTTGATTACTCGCTGTAAGAAACGGTTGCCATCACAGAATGGTATGTGGTTCCCGTGGAAATGAAATGACAAATTTGTCAAAAACGCCAAGTGTGGTTATATACCTATTTTTGCATGGTTTTTTAATATCCAAGAAGAAAATAGGATGCTTTTTTTCGCAATGAACAGTAGTCCGCGTGTATGAAAAACGCGGCCGGGAAAACTAGTGATAAATAAAATTGAATTGAATTGAGTTGAATTGGCATACCTTACATAATATTATATTATATTGTTATAAAATAAATTCACCAAACGCGTCTATCTACCTGTCTCAGAATATACTTAATCGATTTTGGTTCGGTTTTCACTTAGGTATAGGTTGAAACAGGAGGAAGGTTTTAAAGTATAATTCATAAGTATTTTGTATAAATGTATGTTCAAACATTGTTGAATAATGTGCATTTTTATTCAGCAAAGTTTTAAAAGCAGCAAATGAAGATTAAAAAATATATCTATAAACACGTTTTTTTTTCAATGTGCACTTTATGCAGTGCTACCCTGAAAGTTTCAGCCGGATATTTAATCAGGAAGTGCTTGAAATATGAGCTGCAAGATTATACTCGGAATGTCAAACAAGAGAAACGTTAAAAAATACAGACGTCTCGGTAGCGGGTTTTTGCGTACACTGCGTATACCACAAGTGCTATGTGTAAATAATTCAGTAAATGATATTTCATCTAAATAAGTTCTATAAAAAAGACCGGGTCACCATATGAGTAGGTACCTATAACAGGAAGCTCAAAATCAATGTTTTTCAGTAACAAAATATCATGATTTACTTGCTCAACTAGCTAGAGCTCTTTGTGTTAAATTGTATTAAGACATATCAAATTCAATATCACAGTAATCTTGAAATGTCATGCAGATTAATTTTGCCATTCTCACCATATTTTTTATGACGAGTAGTTTGAGAGATATGACGATGTTTTCAATAAGCAAATTTCAATTAATTCTGCGCTACCCATTCTTTGTACCTTTTATAATTTACTAGCTTACTCGCCCGCGACTTCGTCCACGCAGACTACAGTTTATCGCGAAAAAAGCATACTACGTTATTCTAGGATATTAAAAACCAATGCAAAAGTAGACTTAGACTTCTTGGTTATGGCCTCTGTGGCTTGTTGTTGGTATAGCATTAACTACTTAATCTATGTTTTTTTTATTTCTCAAAAGAATTTACAAATTCACTTATAGAGAAAATACAGGTTATTTATGTCTAAATTGTATGCGCCATTAAGCGTAGTATATGCGTAAAATTAGTCGTGGTATCAAAATACAATTTCCAACTAAAAATAAAAAATAAAATATGGAATCAATCGGTACAAGTGGGTAATCTTAAAAAACAAACAGCAAGTAAACACAATCGGCGCCTGCGTTGTTTACTAAGGCCTAAGCCGAAGTGTGGAGAAGAGCGAGTTTCTCGTGTTTACAGAACATTAGTTATAATAATGAAAAATCCTTTAAAATGTGCTCTTTTAATAGTTTTTTAAATGTTATTAGTGATTTTACTTCTTTTATGTCTTTTGCCAATTTATTATAAAGTTGCGCCCCTTCATACATGACACTCCTTTTCCTAAACTTTGTTCTAGGTGTTCTTAAACAGATATTATTAGCTTGCCTGGTTATACGTTTTCGAATTTGCATCTTTTTCGTAAAAACTATTTGCAAGTGTATATCTTTAGTCAAATTTTTTCTAACTATGATACATGTACTATATTTATATGTTTGAGATACGTTCATGAGCTTCGTTTCTGTATAAATTTTGATAGTATAGGTGTTAAATAACCGTACCGGAACAATGTTTTTATAATTTTATTTTGAGCTGTTTGTAAAGTTTGTAAATTTGTTTTTGCTGCTGTTCCCCAAACCTCAATCAAATATTCTATGTGAGACTTAATCATTGAATTATAAATTGTATACCATAAGCTATCTCCATTCCAAATTTCATCAAAATCCGTCCAGCAGTTATCGCGTGAAAGCTCCCCAATCAAACAAACAAACAAATAGACAATGTTTTACTTTTATATATTGGTATGGATTCTGTGTTGTAATAGCGCAGATGCGGTGCGCATGCGGGTGGGCCGCAGGCGGGTGTGGCAACGTTTCGTACAAATAAAGAGAAACCCTTAGCTACCCGTGCAAAGCCAGGGCGGGTCACTTGTTCATATAAATAATCGCAACTCAATTGACAACATTAATACCAATCGCAATCAAACCAATAATAATAGCTCATTGTAACCTACAAAATAAAACCGTTCATTCAATGTCATAGAAACAAGTTTAGTATTAAATACCTCAACTTGTTTAAAGTTCAAGTGAATAGTGCCATTATACCTACTGCATTTTACACTGAGCATTATTTATTCTGTGGTGAGAGGTGCGTTGAAAAGTTAATATTTTGCCTGAGTTTGTTCTTTGTTTGTGTGCCGCTGGACTTAGTTCTTGTTTGCAGAAAATAAATCATACATAATACATACATTCATATGAATAATCTATTTAACTTCTTGTTTGAAAACAAAACCATACATAAATATAAGCATAATTCATTTACCGCAAATATTTTAAGAATTTAAATTCACATTTCACTAAAATCCTTAAACTTTTCAACCATCCATAGTGACAACTCAGCCACTTGAACTAAACACTTCATTGAAGTATTCCAAACACACGTCTGATATTTTCTATCTATTCAAAAGGTACCTTCTCAACTTCGGTGAGCGTCCGGTCTCGTTATCCTCAAGAGTGCTCGTACTCCGAGTTCTGAGAGTCATTACAGAGACTGACCCTCTTGTACCTCTGACCCTCGTAGTTGTATCATTTGTCAAATTGTGAGGAGTTTGGCCTCTTGGTTTCGAAAGGGGTGAGGTTGATGAATGTTTTGTTTTATTACAAGAACATTTTAATAGGTACCTATACGATTTTTTAAATCTAGGAACTCCAAAAAAGTGCTTCTTAATTTGAGTGTATGTAATATCTCGGGGATTTTTAATTATTTGGTTGTTATTTTATATGAAACTAGTTTTCCCGCCCGCGACTTCGTACGCGCAGACTACTGTTTATCGGGAAAAACAGCATCCTATTTTCTTCCAGGATATGAAAAACCAGTGCAAAAGTAGGTATAGCACTCATGATGTTTTTGACAGACTTGTTATTTCGTTTCCATGGCAACCACAACCCATTCTGTGATGGTAACCGTTCCTTACAGTGAGTAATCAACATTTTCTAGTTTTCCTACGGAAACTTTTAATTTTCCGGGATAAAAAGTATTCTATGTTTTATTCTAGGGTCTAAGCGGTCTTCATTCTAAATTTCATCAAAATCCGTCCAACCGTTATCGCGTGAAAGCTCCCCAAACAAACAAACAGACAACGTTTCACTTTTATATATTGGTATGGATATTAGATTTATATTTTGTTTTATTTTTCAATTTTAAAGTAAGAAGTTTTTTTAGTAATAATTGTCACTGTTTGATGCATATAAAGCAAAGAGTCTTTAGATCTTGGTACAAATCTCAGTATGAAATTGTCGGTGCTTATACTCTGTGCTTATACTTAACTACTTTTGAAAAAAAAACGCAGGTGCAAGCGAAGACAAATTCACGAGCAAATAATATAATCTTTACGATGTGTACTTAAGGTCGCAAACTACCTTGTTTGTAAGAGAGTTATTACTTAGGTATATTAATTCTATTAAATATTTAAGTGATTTGAGGAAATGGACACCAGCATATTGGCCAGATATTCAACCTAAGCCGTAGTATGTTAACATTACCTACCGGTTTGAAAGAGCAATGTTTCTACTTTCCAGCGAAATTATTGAGCATGAGAGACAAACTAATGAGTCCTGCAGTGCTGCAAAACCTTTTGTTGTTACTAAAATTCTGTATGGCACTGTTATATGGGCAGGTGTGACGCTGCCCATCAGGCCAGCGAATACTTAAATAAAAAGTTGACGAGAAATCTGTTCCAACCTTCAATTTTTCCGCATAGAACAGACTGGATTTCCTCGTTTCGGAATCGCTAATAGGTAAACATTTTAGCTACACTTTTTCGTCATCCAAAATCAAATGAAGCTCGGCACGATTCAACATTGAAGCAGCAGGAGTCCCAGACTTCCCCGTGGAGTAATTGGAATGTATTGTGAGCCCACAATGGGCCCCTAACAGGATTCCGAGGGTCCATTTATGTGAGATAGCGGGGATTTGCCGGGATCGGACCCCGAATAATGTTGAGTTGTGGCGAGTTTTTCTAATGGCTAGTTTTCTGTGCTGCTGAAATATTTAGAGGTCACCAGCTTTGGAATTCTTACTGTTAAAAAGTACCAACAAACCACTTTGGCTAAAAGATAGAGAATTTGAAATATTTTTAAGACGAATTCTACAGCAGCTAAGCCTGAATTAAGGAAATAATTAAATCGAGTTTCAATAAATAATTTGTCAACAAAATACCTAGGAGAACTCATGAAAACGAATATGTAACTTGACATCTTCTCTCGAGAGTCATTGTAGACTTATAGATTTTAAGTAATCATATTTAATTAAGTACACTGTTATCTTTCAGAACGAATACTGTACGCCCGGAGCAAGCTGTTGACTGGCGCTCGACCAGCCGTCGTGGGCGGAACACCTATCACCGACGCTATTGCCATTGTGAGTCGATAACAACAGATATAAATATTTTATTCTTCTGTACAATAAATAAATAAATATAGCATGGAGTTACCTACGTGACTTGCGACTTGAACGGACCACATTGGCCGCATCATAGCAAGCCGCATTGCTGAAGTACACATTTTAAACAGGCTTATAAATTCAATGAAAAATAGTGAAGGACAATTTGAATCAAATAACTAATCGTATAAGTATTAAATTTATGTTATGATGTGTTAACCAAAAGTTTATCCGCTATTCGAGAGCGCTGTGACAGCAAAGTGACGTATAAAAATGAACTTACAGCTGGGTTTTTGTCTACAAATTTAATGTAAACGAAATGTAAATGGTTGGGTATACTTTCATAAACTTATCGAATGTTACACAATATCGAGGCCATAATTACAAGATGATGGTAGTAAAAGTAACATTCCAAACAAGATGGTTTAAAAAATAATTAGTCTATAACGGCAAACAAACGTAGTAAGCTTAGGAAATGGCGGCTGCGTATATTAATAATTATTTGTGATGTTTTGTGGGTGATACACAATGCCATCACAAAATAAAATACTGCATTGTTTTTAATTTTCCGTTAGTAATTGTCAGAATTAACACGAGTCTTAACTTAACATGTCGAGATCTTGCTGCGATGTGGCAGCTTATCGGCATAACACGGTGTAAGAGTGTGCGTGAGGCTTGTGCGTACGAGCTTATCGGCATATCTTGGGTGCTTCGCTTTTGATTAGGCGGTTTAGATTCCGTCTTTTTAAAATCTTCTTGATCCCGAGCTATTAACTTCCTGTCAGCATTATTCTTCACATAAAACCTTAAAAGGCCTGTTATATATTAAACAATGTTATACAGTGTAAGATGAGCTGCACTTAAGAAACTAAAATTTGCCAATTTTGGTCATTCCTACCTGCCAAAGTAAAACGTTCTCTTTTTGTTTGTTTGTTTGTTTGTTTGTTTGTTTGTTTATTTGATGAGCTTTCACGCGATAACGGTTGGACGGATTTTAATGAAATTTAGAATGGAGATAGCTTATACCCTAAAATAAAACATAGAATACTTTTTATCCCGGAAAATTGAAAATGTATACGAGAAAACTGGAAAATGTTGATAACTTGCCGTAAAAAACGGTTGCCATGGAAATGAAATAACAAGTCTGTCAAAAAACTTCAAGAGCATTGGTGTTATACGTAGGTACTTTCGCATTAGTTTTTAATATCCTAGAAGAACATAGGATGCTTTTTTTTTCGGGAAAGTAGTCCGCCCTGACGAAGTTGCGAGCGGGAGAGATAGTAAATTATAATGAAAACAAATTAGCAATGGGCTAAGCAGTTCACAGTGATTCATCAAAACTTAATTCCTATGACCAATGTCGAAAAATGACAGAACGACAAACTTATTGCTGTTTAAAGTCCCATGCAGTTGATAGGTACCTGGCCGAGTAACTTTAACGAAGACCTAAACGAGCTAAAAGGCTCAGCAGAATGGACAGGGATACTCGTAAGTTAGTTGCGGTCATCGTCTAAGTTACCAAGTAAATAAGTGAGTGTCTTACCGTGAGGATACTCCGTTAACTATTTTGCCATAAACTAGAAAATGTGAACAGTTAGGTACATAGTTTCCACTTAATTGGTAATTGATTTTCGTGATATTTTTTCACTATAAGCCTAAAAATTTAACCACAAAAATCGGCATCTTAGAATGCAACGATACCAGGATTGGTCCTAAGCACAGCACCAATTACTTTTCAAAGTTTATGTGCGGTTTTTCATCGCTCCGTGCTTCGTATGTGGATGGTCCAAGACATGAGTTTCACTAGATGGCGCTAAATGACAATATGTGCATAATTATTATTTTTTGGCTTTTAATTGCAATAAGATCCGATGTAAAACTTTATTGAGGGCTATATTACTGTGTAATGATTATAATTAATCTTAGATTTCAATCGGTTATCTATCTATACTATAATAAAACTGTAACTGGGCTAAATCTGTACATTAAATATTTTTTGAAAATTTTAATTGAGATGAACTTCAAAATCGATATGGAGTGCAAAAAGGTTTATTTTTTATTTTTTGTCTGTCGTCTGTTTGAACACGCATCACGCTGAAACTACCCGACCGATTTTGATGCAACCTGGGACAATCATAGCTTATGTTATGGATTAACATTTAGAATACTTTTTATCCCGAAAAAAACAATGGTTCCCGCAGGATAGGGGTTGAAAGTTATTTAAAAAAACACATATCACGCTGAAACTACAAGATGGATTTTGAAGTAACTTGGCACAGTCAAAGTTTATAGTATGTGTTAAAATGAATGATACTTTTAATCACGAAAAAATACGGGATTCCTGCGGGATATGAGTTTAAAGTTATGTTAATTTGAAAGAAATAATAATTTCACATCCGTTTATAAAAGGGTACCGTAAATTCAGCACAAGTCAGAGTGGCACAGTGGAAACGGTGCCTGGCCTGCAACCCAGAGGCACATGGATCGAATCCACGCGCTGCTATGAATGTTTTGCCTCAATATTTATAAGCATTTACATATTTTGTGTGTTTTTTTACATTTTCTTTAATTTTTTAAGGCTTATGTAATTTCCTGAAGTAAACCGTCAAGTTTTGTTACGTAATATTGCAGATGGTAGTTTTTTAATTAATATGGTTTACAAAAAAAGTGTAAAGACAGAAGCGGACACCCAATTTTCGACCTATGTCTAAGATCCTTCGTGGCGCAATGGTGTCAGAACCCGGCCAAAATTAATTTAAATGTAATATATATAAAACATTAAAACAGTATCATAATTTCGAACCCCTCGCCACTATACTGTCTGGTTTAGCGGGACCATTTCTGCCTGCCAAACCAGACGTGCGTGGATCGAAATCACGCATTTCTTAGAATGTTTTGTTCCATATTTTTATGCATTTACATATTTTATGAGTTATTTTTACAATTTCTTTTAAATTGTTTTTTTTTCCAGAAGTTAACCGTCAAATCATTACAACATAATAGGTCACAATAATTCCAATTCGGATAATTTAGAAAAAACTCAATAACAAAAGAATTCTGTCAATTTACTTTGTTTTTTTTTTACTTTGTAAATTTGTTAGTTTTACCTGAAGTGCATGTTTAAAAAAGAAATAAATTATCATTTATAATTTACATTCCCTCATAAAAAAGCGCCCTCTAGCGGCTGTTTTTGTTGGTAACCAAACTGCTTACTGTTTTACATTTTTAACCCCCGAACAAAGAGACGGTATGTGTTTTCATTATTTGTTTTGGTTGAAAGCTTATTTATTGAGATGGTCAACAACTCCAGCGCATAAACGGGGGAGAAAAGGGGGTGAGAATCGTAGCTTCCAAACGAATGGTCCGATTTAGCTGCGTGTTTTTTATATTTGAAAGCTGAGGTAAACGCGATGGTTCTTAGCTATAATGGGAGGGAGGAGGGGGGGGGGGGATGGGGTTAGGATTGTTCAACAAATGGACAAACAAATGGAACGATTTTGATGCGGTTTTTTATGTTTGAAACTGATGTGATCGGGATTGTTCTTAGCCTATATGGGGCGAGAAAAGGGGGAGTTTCGAGAAAAGGGGGAGTTTCGAGAAAAGGGGGAGTTTCGAGAAAAAGGGGATGAGAATCGTACCTTTTAACGAATCGACTAATTTAGCTGCGGTTTTTTATGTTTCAAAGCTGAGGTAAACAAGATTTGTCTTAGCTATAATGGGGCTTTATGCTCGCTACGCTATATGGTGAAGTTCGTAGCTTCCAAATGAATGGACCAAATTTGATGCAGTTTTTTATGTTTTAAAACGAATGTGAACGAGATGGTTCATCATGTTTCTTTGCTATATGGGAGGGGGGAGGAGTTGAAAAAAGGGGGGGTGAGAATCGTATCTTTCAAACCGAATGGAATGACCAATTTAACTGCGGGTTTTTGTTTCAAAGGTGAGGTAAACAAGATGGTTCTTAGCTATAATGGGGCTTTATGCTCGCTACGCTTCGCTCGCGTCTTCGTCTTCTAACCTATCACGACCATGTCGGATCGCCACCGAAGGTTGTTAACACAGGTAGGTAGGTAGGTACCTATATTGGTACTTTTGGTACTGGAATAACTCAAAGGATCATTATATCCCAGAAAAACCACCAGGCGAGCAACGCTGCGTGCACAGCTATAGGCAATAATAACGTAAAAGTCTGTACAAAGAAGATAATTTTAAAAAATTGGACTTAGCTACTGAACAAGAATAAAACATTTTTAAAATGAGTGTCTGTCTGATTGTTCGAGCATCACGTAAAAACTTTAGACCGATTGCGATGCAGTTTTCAGTTTTGGATAGCTTAGAGTTTTACCAAGACCTGGGGTACTTGGTATCGTAATCCAATGATTCGATGCCGAGCAATCGATAAAAAAACGTTTTAACGGCTGAAGGAATTTTGATCAAATGTTTATTTTAGGTCTTGGAATAGCACATAGAGTACTTTTAACCTAGAGAAATGACCACGCGAGCGAAGCCGCGGGCACAGCTAGTCTATAATATTACCGTTCCTTATAAATTTGGGTTCAGATCTTGAGTCAAATCTTGAACCCAATTTTTTAGGGAACGAATACGGTTAAAATATTAGTTTGACAATGAAAACTATAGATCAAACATAAACATCGTATAATGTTTTAACCACGAATAAAGTTTTAAATCTAGCCTGACTGCAATTTAAGGCTCAAATAAATAAATTAAACTAACATTATCTTAAGATACCATGTAACCGGTGTTTTTTTAAAGGTATACAACTTTAAGTTGTCAACTTTTTTTTTAACTGGCGGCCATTTTGTCAGCTATCAAGTGATTTATGTTTAGTTTGGTTTGGCATTTCAACATGAATAGACTGACGCCTGAACAACGCTTCCAAATTGTGCAAATTTATTTTGAAAGTCACAAATACGTCTGTTCGAAATACGTTTCGCGCACTACTAGTTACTAGTTTAAGAAAGTTGAAATATTTATTAACAGAAAAATGTTATTATCATATTAGTGACTTTTTGACTGATAAACTGTAATTAGATATGTATATATTATTATTATTTTTTATTGACATTTTATTTCTAGCTGTTATTGACAACATTTTTATAGGTCCAATTTTCGATGAACTTTTCCAACATTTGTGGCCGTATATCGGCAATAACGCGGTGAATGTTGTCTTCCAAGTGGTCAATCGTTTTGGGCTTATCGGCGTAGCGACTTCACATATCCCCACAGAAAATAGTCAAGCGGCGTTAAATCGCAGGATCTTGGAGGCTAATTCACGGGTCCGAAACGTGAAACTATGCGGTTACCAAACGTTTCCTTCAATAAATTAATTGTGGCACGAGCTGTATGACATGTTGCCCCATTTTGTTGAAACCACAGCTCCTGCACATCATGATTGTTCACTTGATGAACGAAAAAGTCAGTAATCATGGCTCTATAGCGATCACCATTGACTGTGACGTTCTGGCCAGCATCGTTTTTAAGTACGGACCAATTATTCCACCAGCCCATAAAGCACACCAAACAGTCAGTTTTTCAGGATGTAACGGTGTCTCAACATAAGCTTGAGGATTATCATCACTCCAAATACGGCAGTTTTGTTTATTGACGTATCGATTTAAACAAAAGTGAGCTTCATCGCTAAACAAAATTCGCTTATGAAAATCGGGATCAACGGCAATTTAGTTTTGCGCCCATTCACCGAATCTACGCCTTGCTAGGTGATCGTGTTGCTTCAAGTCTTGCACGAGTTGGATTTTGTAAGCACGCAAACCAAGATCTTTCTGCAAATTCTTCCATAAAGTGGATGGACACATGTCCAACTCCAGTGCACGATGGCGGATAGACTGATTCGGGTCTTCCTCTACGCTACGCTCTACAGCAGCAATGACTTCTTCTGTACGCACTGTACGACGTCTCTGTGGATGCGTATTATCATTTAGAGTAAACGTGGTCCGAAAACGTTCCATAGTTAATCGAATTAATTGCTTTGATGGACGATTATGTTGACCGTAAA
Source organism: Alsophila aescularia (assembly GCA_946251855.1). Taxonomy (NCBI): domain Eukaryota; kingdom Metazoa; phylum Arthropoda; class Insecta; order Lepidoptera; family Geometridae; genus Alsophila; species Alsophila aescularia. The sequence goes on along the minus strand of OX276379.1, from coordinate 26,896,173 downwards.
ATGGACGTAAAGATAAAGATAAAGATAATTTTATTTGTTGTAACATGCGTTTGCAAATTATGCAAGGTGTTAAATATTAAAAAAAGAAAAAGTACTACATGTTTTGCCTAACGAGGCGTACAAATTTAAAAATACAAAATATAAAAATTAATATTAAATATTAAAAATTAATTAATAGTAAATATTAAAAATTAATTTCCAATATAAAATTTAAGAAATAATAATACACAAGTCCAAAAAATGAATGAAAACCAGAAAATTACATTTATTAGTCAAGAATAAAAATAATAATAAAAATGAAATGTCAATTTACCTATAAAAATGTTGTCAATAACAGCTAGAAATAAAATGTCAATAAAAAATAATAATAATATATACATATCTAATTACAGTTTATCAGTCAAAAAGTCACTAATATGATAATAACATTTTTCTGTTAATAAATATTTCAACTTTCTTAAACTAGTAACTAGTAGTGCGCGAAACGTATTTCGAACAGACGTATTTGTGACTTTCAAAATAAATTTGCACAATTTGGAAGCGTTGTTCAGGCGTCAGTCTATTCATGTTGAAATGCCAAACCAAACTAAACATAAATCACTTGATAGCTGACAAAATGGCCGCCAGTTAAAAAAAAAGTTGACAACTTAAAGTTGTATACCTTTAAAAAAACACCGGTTACATGGTATCTTAAGATAATGTGTAGAAACCGAGCAATCGATAAAAAACTTTTTGAAGGAATTTTGATTAATTGTTGGTTTTGATTATTGGTGGTATTTTAGGTCTCGGAACAGCACATAGAGTACTTTTAACTTAGAGAAAAGGACACGCATGCAAAACCGTGGGCACAGCTAGTCCACAATAAAGCAGTAGGTAACAAAATGACTGTACAAAGAAGATAATTAAACAAAAATGACTAGCGGATTTAATATGCTACTGAACTAGTTTTTTTTAAATAGAGTCTGTATGTGTAAGCGCATCATGTAAAACTACTGGACTTGACGAATGTACCTACTTTGAATTTTAATCCGATGAGTAGAGCCAATCAATCGACGAAAATATATTTGACTGCTGAACGATATTTGGTTAATTGTACTTTATAATTATGAACTTTTCGTTCTGTAATACATGAAAAAATGTACACGCGGGTTTGATACCTAGATTATTTGAGTTTATTCCTTTCGGTGTCAGATGAAAGTAAAAAAATCGATATATTTTGTGAGTTTTTAAAATTATTCAAACACTGCAATATTAAGAGGCTATTTTGGCATGGCAGGCCTTTTGAGAGTAACAAATGATGATATATCTTTGTATCCTATGTATAATTTCAAGGTATAAGCTATCTCTATTCCAAATTTCATCAAGATCCGTTCAACCGTTTGAGAGTGAAAAATATTATAAGTTTTTTTTTTGTAGTATAAAAATAATACAAAAAGTTTTTTTTTGTATTTGGTTCACCTAACTGGCTTACGAATAGTCAAAACATTCTTAAAGATAATGCAAAGAGTGTTAAATCTTCTAGAGGCGAACACAACATACTACAATTAATTTAACACTCCTACGATTGAAAAGATTAAAACATACAATTTTAAAATTAAAGATTTGCAAATAGTTATTCTTGAAATGAATAATTTGTTCAATTACATTGATGATGATGAAAAGTATCATATGTGTTGCCAGGGTATAAGCTACCTGCATTCAAAATTTCATCAAATCCGTTCAGCCGTTTGAGGTTGATGTACGATGATGATGATGATGATGATGAAAAGTATTCTTTGCTTTATTCCAGGGTATAAGCTGTCTCCATTCCAAATTTCATCAAAATCCGTTGAGCCATTATCGAGTTAAAACTTTGGGGAGTTTTAACTCAACAAACAAATAAATAAACAAAAAAATAGACAATGTTTCTTTTTTATATATTGACATGGATTATTTTTATCGATTGAGTCGATTTTTCGTACGACGCTATTTTGTACATCACTTGTTTAATCATTTAATTATAAACTAACATATTTCTAACGAACGTCTGACCGTTATTCCTATTTTACGAGTATATTAATTAATGCTTCCATTCAGCACCGATTTCAAACCATGCTTTATAATTTTACGAAATTGGGTAATGCTTTAGAAATTATTTAAACCCCATCCTCTACCCAAAGTTTGTACTGTGCACTATTGGGTTCTATACGTGGATAACCCCATACTTACGTCATGCACACCATCTTTAATGAAACTTAATGTTTAGGAACTTCGTGTGACGGCATTCAGCAGTGCATCATGTCCGCCTCGTGGAGAATGGATCCGGACGCCGCTCATCATGAGGCCCCCTGATCAGTCACTGGGTTATGGACTCGCTGCTCCTCGCAATGGGGCAAGGTAAGATTGAAGATGATTGGTTAAATCTATTCTATTCTTATAATAGATAGATCGCGCATCACGCAAAAACTATTAATTTTGATGTTGGTTTAATTTTTATTTTGAAGTTTGATGTTGGTATCAATTTACCAAATTTCATCAACGTTCGTACTATTGAATATATCATGTGGGCAACGCCGCTGACACAGCTATTATGTATGTCACCGCGAAGTTTCTTCAATCAAGCAAATTGAAGATTTACTTGATTATAATTATGAAATAATTCAGCGTACTATTTTATATATAAAATCATAGAATCTTATTTTAACATCAAGTTAAGAAATGGTTTTGTAAACAGTTTAATTATTACTTTAAAGATTCTTTCATTTGACTTCAAATTGTAATGGTGTTCCGAAGTAAGTTTATTTCTGATCATCCAATGCTTTTCTGGGCTTTGATTGCTTGTTAATAGGCTTTAATAAATTGTAAATTAATTCAGAAACAGCTTTGTATATAGTTATTTTCATTATTTCTAATTTACTACTAAATTCAAGTGCTTGTAACGCCATCTGTTCCAACTTTTGCGTGAAGCCGAGTTGGCAGGAACATGGCGGTGCGCAGTCGCTTGAAAACGGGGCTGAGAGCTCACTTTGTGGTGGATTTTCGAGCTGAATTATATGAAAGTTGAACCCTTGTAAATATTTTATAAAAATTTGCTTGTTTTCCTTAGTTATCCATTCGTATTCATTAAAAGAAAAACGGGTTTTTAAAAGTGGATTTCATGATCTCTTCAAGTAGTTAAAAACAAGTAGTGGCGATAGACAAGTGATCTCAAATGCAGAACCGATGGGCATTAAGGTCAATGGTTCTGTGCTTTTTAAAAAACATAACCTTATCTTCTTCTTCGATATGTATATATTACATTTAACCAAAGAATATATAATAAATCTAATATAGGGCCATCCCATACATTAATGATGACATAAACATTTTGTATCAAAGACTAAATAAATTTATTTTTCAGATCGCTTCTGTCTGCTTTGCAAGCCCACATGATAAAATGGTTGCTCTTCGATTCGAGACCCCAAACTAAGGACAACAAGTCAGATGTGCCTCCAGAAACGTGAGTACCAACGTGACTTCTCTTGTGTATACTAAACAAGACATAAGTTCAAAAACTAAAACTCGACTACGGTCGGGTAAAAAATAGCCTATGACACTCTTGCAATGAAGAAGACAAATCGTTTGATACCTCGCTTGTCAAAATAAGACTTAGTTTGAACACAAAACCATTTATTTTTATATATCAATTTTTTTTCACCTATCATACTTGATAATGATAAATGATTATATATATTTTTTTATATTTGTGTATTACTTATAATATTATGTATTCTATAGTTTTAGTTTTATTTATTCTTAAAATGTAAGTTATAGCTCCCTATTCCTAATCACTAAGTTATTTATTTTTTTACTGCACCGCTACCATTTTTCTTGCACTGAATTTTGGTTGACTGGTAGAAAATGCTACTTAGGATTAAGTCCTTCTTGTACATTGTATTTGTGTGCTAAAGAATAAATAAATAACCCTTCCTTTGCTTCGCAGTAATCGGTTAAAAAATAGCTTATGAAACTCTTTACCTAAAGACGAATCGATTGACTCCTCGCTGGTCTAAATCGGACCAATAGGGGCAACGCTATACTGTAACATCCACATTTATACGTTAACACATAGACTGTTAAACTCATTACCCTTCTCTTGCTTTGCCGTAGTCTGGTAAAAAAAGTTTTTTTTTTGTTAGGGACTAGGCAGTCGAAGGTATAGCACGCTTGCCTAGTAGTAGTTGTTTGTCCCAACGACCTTACGATATAACTTTTATTTGGACTTAATAATTTTGAAATGCATATTTCCAAACGTATACTCGTAAGCGCCGATTCATCCAAGTTAATTCTGTGACCTCGCTAAGCTCAGTCAATAAATGTATTGTTCCATTGAGTTATCCTCCTACCTCTTCGGCGTAGGTACGTCAACCTTTTTCCTTTAAGATGCTTAGTGGAGTCAAAAGAGTCATACTCCACTTTTTTGTACCTATTTTTGAAGTAGTATTACGTTTTATACACTTTCTAAGTAGCGATACCTTTAACCTTGTATTTATAAATGAAAGAGTTTAGAAGAGCCAAAAAAATTGTAAATTTAAAAGAAAGATAGTCCACGTATTTTGTAAGACTTGCGTTTACACAAAATATTTTGTTAAAACAGAGAAGACAGGGTAAATATCACAGGCGCTTTCAAACTCATGCTGGTGCTTATAATAAACGACCTAAGTTTCTCACTATGCAAAAGTGTTCGCTTTGTGCTAATTCTGAGTGACGTTAAAATTGCAATAGAACGTGTAAATACACAAAGTCATCAGAGTAATAAAAACCAATTGATTGTGGACATTTATTAACTCGCTATTATTTAACTCGCTGTGATTTTGTATGGATGTATGTTTGGGATAAATCTTGGAAGTAAATTTTGAACCACTTGAAGACGAAGGTATTTTTTCCTTACGATATCAGCGCATATATATTGTAGGTTCTGGGGTATCTTTATTTTTTATAATGCTGTCTTTCAAGCAACATGACTGATAGTTTGAGAAGGGTTTTAAATACGTAGAATGTCGAAATCCTAACAGGTTTGTCGTTTACTCATCAGCTTATTGTTCCAAAGAGACTATAATGATTTGACACACTATTCCTTTAAATAAATTACAATAATTTTAAAGGACCATGGACACAACGACATTCTCCGAGAAAGTGAGGGCATAAAATATATAACATCCTGTCCCAGCGCAGATTGATAAGTGTCACAGTGTCTTTGATCAATATCATATTATCATTTTCTTTTCGTTCCTCACGATAACCACCAAACTAGAACGCGAAGGCGCACACCATCGCTTCAAAATACCGATCATAATTCTAACCTACGCCACGTGTTTCGACATAAATCTGAACTATGCACCGCCAGCCAATATTTTACGTACAACGAACGACTTTGTGCTCTAAACCTTTTGGCCATTTATTTTAAATATTGGTCGTATTTCCAATATCATATTTTGTTATTATGATGTATGGTGGTGACAATATTGCAAACACGGTTGTCTAAATTGGTTTTATAAAATGACTTGCTGTGCCCGCGGCATTTCCCGCGTGGTCATTTCCCAGGGTTAAGTTACCTGCAACAGGCCGGTCGCACTCAACAAGTACACATATTATACCTACAATTTGAGGGCGCAATATTCACGTCAGTTCAGTAGAGTGTCAAGCGTGCGCTCGATGAGTCGCGCGCCATGTGCTTAGCGATAAAGTACCTACTTACGTAAAGTTATTGTCAAATTTTATTCGTGTTTTAATTATGAGTACCAAGAAGTAACCTAGAAGGTACTGCATAGCATTCGGCTGTTTGAATAGTGATAGAAATGACGACTTTCACTCATTATAAGGGAAGGAATGCAGATACCTTTATTCATCAAAGTGCAATACCTATGGGATATAATCATAATCAACCAATGACACTTATACGTAGGTAGGTATCTCACTAAACTTATCGGCGTTCTGAAAACGGGATAGGTACTTAAGTAGTAAAAATGAGGTAGTAGGTTTATTCTCATAAGAATGTCATTGTATGTAATAGAACTATTATAATGTATAGTAGGTAATAAGTAATAACATAATACATTATTACTTATTTATTCTCTTACAACATCTAAGTCGCCACATATCACAGAATAATTAGTAGTACAAGTACCTAGTTATATCTTAATTCAACCCTACCGAGCGAAAAAGGGACAGAGCGATTCTGAAACGGTTAGAGCAATGGAAGTTCTCGCGCGTTGTGATACGGTGCATTCTAGCCTGCACGCGATGGGCGAGCGCCTTCTAGCTAATTAAATCATAATATTATAATTGAAGCTCGCAGCGCTGTGCGAGTTAAATTGCACTTTATTGCGTTGTAGCGAGAGTCGCTATGTATTTATATGACTTCATTCAGTTATCCTTCTGTACTTGTACTATTATTTATTCTGTGCCTGCAATACGACACTTGTTATTCCAGGACTAAAAGTACAATATACCAAATTTTGCTCAGTCGTCAGATTTAATAGATTACTCGGTTTCTACTCATCGGATTAGAGTACCAAGTAAACCAGTTTTAAGTCAAACCTTAAGCTATCATATAGTGAAAACCACATCGCAATCGGTCGATGCGCGAACAGACAAACAAGCAGAAAAACAAGATGAAAAAAAAACTCGTTCATTAGCTTATTTTAAGTCACTTAGACCAATTTTTTAACTATTTTTATATACTTTTTGTAACTTACTGTTTTATTATGAGTACAGATAACTCTGAGATCTGCACGATGGAGCGTTGTAGGGTTTCTTGTTTATTTGATTTTGTTTGTAATTAATATGATGGCTTTATTAAATTTATAGCAACTATTGTTAACTCCCAATTCAAATAGAGAATTTCCACGAGCCGTTTTATAAGTACGAAGCCGTCTATCTGTGCCATCGTATCTTCCAAACGTATGCACTGATATGCGATTTTTGTGACTGGTTTATTCAGGAGGAAAGTACTAGGCGTGTTTAACACTAGGCGTGTATTACATGCATTTATGCAAAACAGCTTTTTCAAATTTTGTATTAACCTGCTTGTAAGTAGTCTTTTTCTGGTGGCACATTCTTGCCTAAAAGGAGACATAAAACCACGGATTTTGAAAGAGAATGATAGTGGGACAAAAATTCTGAGTTAGAACTACAAATTTATTATAAGCCCGTTTCATATAATTTCAACCAGAAATGGGGTGAACATTATTACTTGGTATTTGTAACGCTACTGTAGGCACTTCGGCCGCCCGTCAATGGCAGTCGTCTCATTTAAACACGTATTCAACCCAAGTTATCTTTCCTATGCATCTAAACATTTTTTTTTTCTGTTTTCTCGTACAGTCCCAATATATTAGAGCCTGAACACTTTAAATAGGTCTTTCTTTTTCTCCCCAGATATCTCCGTCCATCCGAAGAACGCCAAGAGGAAGCCCTCTGGCGAGCTTGCAGCGACGTCATCTGGCGCTGTGCAGGTGGCTTCAACCACCAGGCGGGCATGGAACCAAAGGCAGTGGTGGCTCTGCCTAGTGAAGACATCTATGTGCAGCACAACTCAAACTATTACCAAGATGGGATTACTGAAAAGGTAAAAAAAAACTACTAGGAGTTAGGATAACATATCTAAAAGAAAAATACGTTCAGTGTTCTACTGTAATTGGATTCCAAGAATACTGTAATATCGATCCACAAATTCAGCTTATTACCATAATCTAAAACATCTATCTCTACTTATATATATATAGCAGTAAGTGTAAGTGACAAAAAGTCTGTGCAGTGAAAATAATTTGAAAAAAATGGCCTTGGGTACTTATGTCTGTCTGTTCGCGCATCACGTAAAAACTACTGGTTTGATTGTTCTCCTGTTAAAATAGTGTTTGGTTTAAAAACGGGTGTACTTGGTATCTCATTCCGACGAGTAAAAGCTGAGCAATCCACACCAATATATAAAAGTGAAACGTTGTCTGTGTTTGCGCCATCTGTAATATTTTTATAACACCAACAGAACTAAATTACAAATCATTCACACACTCATTCACAACATTCACTCATTCCCTATCCCGCTCCCGTTCCAATGTTCTCTCTTCTCTCGCCGCCTAACCGTCGATGTTCGAGCGTCTGACATTGAGCTACACGCAATCAAAAATCCTCAAAATAACAAATAAATATAAATCACCGCGACGCGAGTGTGTGAAAGCTGAAAACCCAAAAATACAATTGACTTGTAGTGGAAACCTAATCAGTGCCTGAAGCCTGTGGATTGCTGCTCACCACCAAAGCTATCGAAGAACTCGCATCCAGACGGCAGGTACCTATCTTCCCTTATTTCCCCACAAGTTTTGGTCACTTCGACCGGACGTTCCCTCTTATCTCTTATCCTCAACTCACACGCAAATTCACGCAACTCTTATCGTTACTACGCCATTTACCATTCGTTGTACTAAAACACGAAATTATTTTTACCTACCCTACGCTATAAATATTAATTTCCAATTTCTCACAAATATACGCATATTTCTCATTTACAACACACACAAACGTATTGTCTTATTAAATACTAAACATTTCATGTAATATCTTTATAATACATTAGATTTTGAGAATTTTCAATCATTTTTTACAAATCTACAACGCGTGGCCGCATCTAGGTCACGTAAGTACCTACCTACGCACTAACTCATTTTGTGTTTTTGTAATATTTGCTCGAATATCTAAATCATATTTACATTGATAACAACTCAGAATGCCTGATAAACGTAAAGCTGAGTCAGGACATTCTTCGAATAACGTACAAATTTCCATTCTGGAAGCTAAAAAGGAACGATTGTTCGAAATAGTGCAACAACTTTACAATCAAAGCCTACAGATTTCTGATCCTATTGTAAAAACACAGTTTTTAGCTCGAGTACAATCGTTGGACAAAACTCGAACTGAGTTCACTGAGACACTAGATGCTTTGAATACCGCATACTTGGAAGAAGATCCATCGGACAAACCGAACTACTTGCCTTTAGACTCTTTCGACGAATTGTACTGTTACATCATATACGCCGCTAGTTCTCTCAAACAACAACAAAACAACGAAAGAACTAACTCTGAACTCATGAATCAAAAACTGCCTCCTCTACAGCTAGTGGGTTTCGACGGCACTCCTACTAAATGGCCAATTTTCTATGAAAACTTTAAAACTATAATTCACGATAACTCAAGGTTATGTGACGCAGAAAAGGTTCAATACCTAATAGGAAAATTGAGCGATAAAGCTCTGACTGTGTGTTCAGGCATCCTACCTACAGGTAACAACTACGCAATTATCTGGAACTCACTCGTAGCCAAATACCAGGACACTAGGGTACAAGCTTCTCGTTATCTTGATCAACTGATTAACTTCAAACCTAATCAACCGATTGATACAGTCATAGAACAACTTTGCTCGGCTGAGGCCGCTTTAAAACGCTTGAACTTGGAGAATCTATCTGATTTCATGTTAACGCATATTACACTCAGTAAACTTGACAAAGATTTAGTGAATTTATTTGAACAAACGCACAGGCATATTGAAATACCTACTTTTAGTGATGTCACTAAATTCTTAAATGAACAAAGTAAAATCCAATCGTTACGTTTATTCGATTCGTCACGAACATGCTTTAAAAATAATTCGCAAAATTTGTATAAAAATAATCACGGAATTAAGTCAAAGTCAACTCATGCATATATTGCAAGCACCCACTCTGAGATTGAAAATAGTAGTCTGCGTGCGAATGCTTCGGAAGTGCATGATAACGCTTACCCACAAAGACAATATTCGTGCATTGTTTGTAATGCCCAGATTCATCCATTGTTTAAATGCCAACAGTTTTTACAACTTGAACCCCGCAAACGATATGATATTGTAAACAAACATAAATTTTGTAAAAATTGCTTAGGTTTTCATGACGTAAAATTTTGCAAATCCAAAAATAGGTGCTTTTTCTGTCGAAAAATTCATCATAGTCTCCTCCATAATAATGACTTCAAACGATCGGTAATCGAACCTACCCAGCAACGCAACTCACTCGCTGAGCCATCGCCATCGCCGCCGCGGCCGATTGTAGCGGTTGCAATGACGGACGCACCGCAGCGCGCTCCGATGCCGGTTAAACCTTCTGACACCGCACCGCTCGCCGGGCGCCCCGCGCAACTCCCTCCGCTCTCCGCGTCTCCCGTTGCTAGCATTTCAAACGTAAATAATGATGCGCGCGGAAATTCAAACGGCTTGGCGTACACTGCAACGAATATTGCTTATGATAATCGAAAGGACAGTATTGTGTTACTCCCTACAGCTTCTGTTCATGTATACAATAGGAATAATACACGCTCAAAAGTTCGAGTATTTATTGATACGGGGTCAATGAGTCATTTTATTACAAAAGCTTGCTGCGAACGCTTGAATCTCGTTGTTACATCCGTCTTATCACCTGTTCAAGGTATAGGTAAAACAGAAAGTTCTTCTTTAGGTTTTACGACTTTAAAAATTCATTCACGTTTCGACAAAACATGTTTATATACTATCACCGCCAGGGTTATAGATACCATCTCTGACCGCTTACCGAACGCTTTTGTTGACACCGGGGAGTTATCGCACTTTGAAAACTTACCATTGGCCGATGATTACTTCCATACGCCCGGCGATATTGACTGTCTGCTCGGTAGCGAACTCTTCCCCGCCATTCTCGGCAATGATAAAGTCACGTCGCCGAACTCGTCCCTTGTCGCACTGGAGACCACACTCGGATACATTGTCATGGGCAGAGCGGACTGCACTCCTGTCCAATCTAATTTAAGTCCTTCACGCACGCAGAACGCTGACAAAAATTTCTTTTGTTCGGTAGAAAATACGCAAACGCTCACGGAATTGACAGAACGCTTCTGGGAACTTGAAAATGTCCCCAATAAAACTCATATAAGCCCTGATAATGAAGCATGCGAACAACTCTTTCTCTCCACTTACTCGCGCGATGATACCGGTAGGTACATGATACACCTTCCGTTCAAACATGAACCATCAGAGTTGGGTAACTCTTACGCTATTGCAAAACGACGCTTATTCCTCCTGGAAAAAAAACTTGACGCTAACTCTGAATTACGCTCTAATTATAACGCGACCATACAAGATTATATTAACAAAAAATATCTCACTGAAGTGAAAGACTTAAAGCCTGACAGCGAATGCTACTACATACCACACAGGGCTATTTATCGTCCAGAAAAATCCACTTCCAAGACACGCATAGTGGTGGACGCCAGTTGTAAAACAACTTCCGCAAAATCACTCAATGACCTTCTTTATAAAGGTTCTAACCTACAAAGTCATATCTTTGACCTACTTATAAACCTACGCCTGTTCTCCATAGCGCTTACTGCAGATATCGAAAAAATGTATTTTCAAATACTGTTGACACCCAAACAACACTTCTTTCAACGAATTCTTTATAGATTCGACTCCGATTCAGAAATACGCATATTCGAATTTAATAGGGTCTCATTTGGCGTAACCAGCTCACCATATCTCGCTATGAGAGTCGTCCGCCAACTCGCCGCTGATACACGTTCTGAGTGTCCACTTGCAGCTTTTGAAGCCGAGCATCATATGTATATGGATGACTATGTAGGTTCTGTCGATGGTATTGAAAAAGCTGAGCAGATTTACCATGAAATGGTAAGTATGTTCAAGGCTGGTGGATTTAATATTGTAAAATGGATCTCTAATAGTTCAGAGCTAATGCAGAAAATATCCTTGTCGCACAAGAACCCGCAAATAGTTAATTTTGACGATGACCCCTCATTCCCTGTAAATACAAAAGTTGTAGGTATGCAATGGCAACCTACCACTGATTATTTCCAGTTTCAAATAAACGCAGGAAATTCTGATTGTACAAAACGCACGATTCTCTCTGTAACCGCGCGCCTATTTGATCCGTTAGGCCTAATCGGTCCTGTTATCGCGTTTATGAAGTTACTTGTTCAAGAATGTTGGTTGTCAAATCTTGGTTGGGACGATCCCGTACCGCAGCCCATCTATGACAAGTGGTTACAGTTCCATAACGAACTATCGAATCTCGAACTCATTAAAGTACCACGTCATGTAGGTATCACTTTAAATTCGCATATAACCCTGATCGGATTTGCAGATTCGAGCGAAAAATGCTACGGAGCGGCAGTTTATATCCGCGTCAGTTCCAATGAAAATTCTGTTGGCTCTGTCAATCTTTTGGCTTCAAAGTCTAAAGTAGCTTCGCTAAAAAAGATGCCCCTAGCTCGCTTGGAACTCTGTGCTGCCCTCTTGTTAGCAAATCTCATCGAATCCGTCTCTGAAATAATAATTCAGTGCAGTCACATAAGTGAAATCATCGCTTTCTCCGACTCAACTGTTACGCTAACTTGGATTCACTCTCCAGCATACAAATTCCATACATTTATCGCGAATCGAATTACTGAAATAAATGCAAAGCTATCCGCCAGCCATTGGTTCCATGTCAAAAGTCAGGAAAATTCAGCAGATATTCTCTCGCGCCCTGTTACCCCCAACTCACTTATAAACTGCAAATTTTGGTTCCATGGCCCACATTGGCTCACTCTCCCTCGTGCTGAATGGCCAGTGAGCCCATTTCAAGTAAACCCTACAGTTAATGACCTCTCAGAATCCAAGACAGTCTCCCTTGTAACTGACATACCGCCCGCGCCTTCTGATCTAAATACGAATCTAATAAATGACATAGCAGACCGCGTGTCCAGCTGGACTAAATTACTACGTACGATAGTTTACGTTTTACGTTTCGCTAAGCTTATACATAAAAAAGGCCCGATAACTCTAACGGACTTAGACTTTGCCGAACAGTACGTCTTAAGCTATGTTCAAAACAAACATTTTTCTTCAGATCTTAATGCCATTAAAAATAATAAACTATGTAGCAAACGCATTATAAAGCTCAACCCCTTTATCGACGACAGTAACCTTATCAGAGTCGGCGGTAGACTTGCTCACTCTCAGCTTGACTACGGTCAAAAGCATCCAATTCTACTCCCCTCGAAGGAACGCATAACCCAGCTGCTAGTTGACTACTACCACCTTATCAATCTGCACACTGGTCCCGCATTGTTAATCGCGCTTCTCAGACAAAAGTTTTGGATACTTTCTGCTCGTAACCTCGTTCGACAGAGAGTCCACGCATGCAACATATGCTTCAAACTCAATCCCAGATTTACTAATCCGCAAATGGGAGACCTCCCTAAATTTAGAACTTCCCAAGCTAAAGCCTTCGTTTACACAGCTGTTGATTACGCCGGCCCCTTTTTTACAACGCACATTCGCCGTCGCGGGGTCAAAAGTCAAAAGGCGTATATATGCCTTTTTGTCTGCCTTACTACGAAGGCATTACACCTGGAATTAGTTTCCGATTTGAGCACAGAGCTCTTTCTTTCAGCTTTTAAGCGCTTCATATGCCGCAGAGGGCCTGTAGCAATGATCTACAGCGACGGAGCTTCAACATTTCTAGGTGCAAAACGAAAGCTAGATGAAATTTACGATCTTATACAGTCCACTTCTTTTAATAATTACATGAGCGAACAGCTGTTGTCAGCGCACCGCATCGAATTCAAACGTAGCCCTCCATACGGTCCCCATTTCAATGGACTTTGCGAAATCAATGTACGCTGTGTGAAAACACATTTCGCTAAAATAGTAGGGGCTCATATTCTTACCTACGAAGAGTTCTCAACAGTGCTCGTGCAGATTGAAGGATTACTGAATAGCCGACCCCTAGTCGTCCTCAACTCTGATCCTTCAGATTTATCCCCTTTGACACCGAACCACCTGTTAAATGTAACGCCTCATAAATTCTTACCCGCCGAAGATTTGACAGATGTTCAAGATAATCGTCTCTCACGTTTCCAACTAGTTAGTAAACTCACGCATATATTCTGGCGCCGGTGGAGCCAGGAATATCTCACGTCTCTACAACAAAGAGAAAAGTGGAATACTCCTACGAACCCTGTAACGTTGGGTTCTATAGTGATCATCAAGGATCAGAACGCACACCCAATGTGTTGGCCAATGGGAGTGGTAGAATCGCTCTACCCTGGAAAGGATGGCATAATAAGAACTGTTAAAGTCCGCACCACCTCCGGTACATACATAAGGCCAGTGGTTCGGATTTGTCCGCTGCCTACTCAGTAAAATGTTAAATTAAACTGTCTCATCGCAACTCTAGTTTAAGTTTAGTTTAACGCCTCTTTTATTTTATCTCTTACTCTTTCTCATTAATAATTAGAGGAAACCTCTAGGCCGGCGGAGTTGTTTGCGCCATCTGTAATATTTTTATAACACCAACAGAACTAAATTACAAATCATTCACACACTCATTCACAACATTCACTCATTCCCTATCCCGCTCCCGTTCCAATGTTCTCTCTTCTCTCGCCGCCTAACCGTTGATGTTCGAGCGTCTGACATTGAGCTACACGCAATCAAAAATCCTCAAAATAACAAATAAATATAAATCACCGCGACGCGAGTGTGTGAAAGCTGAAAACCCAAAAATACAATTGACTTGTAGTGGAAACCTAATCAGTGCCTGAAGCCTGTGGATTGCTGCTCACCACCAAAGCTATCGAAGAACTCGCATCCAGACGGCAGGTACCTATCTTCCCTTATTTCCCCACAGTCTGTTTGTTTGGGGAGTTTTAACGCCAAAATGACTGATCCGATTTTAATGAAACTTTGTTAATAGTACTGTACAATATAGACCAACATAGGAAACATAAGATGTTTTTTTCGCGATAAACTGTAATACGCGCGGACGTAGTCATGGGCGAAAGCTAGTCGATAAATAAAATAAGCCTAAAAAAAGTATAACGGTAACGGCTAAAACATAAAATAAAATCGAACTCCGGTTTCGCGACGCCACACTGTTTTTTTAAGTTTATCTTTTTGTACATATCAGTTTAACTTTAAAAAATACCTGATTTTCAATTGTTTTAGTTTATTTATTTAGTTATTTCTAAAGGGTCCTGTGTTCTTCTTGTCAAGCCCATTCATTTGATAAAAATACAGAGGGTATTGAAAAAAAAAACGCCATTTTGTGGCAGCGGCCATACTTATAGGATTTGGAATTTTCATTGTGTATTTAGCCCTTTTATTTAATACCCATATTATGGAGGTTGAAAAAAATATGTAATTCGCCATTTTGTAGCGGCGGTCATCTTGGATTTACTATGATATTGAACAAAATGATTATATTGTCATTTATCTATATATACTTTGAACAATGAAAATAATTTAAAAAAAAATGGTCTATGGTACATAAAATAAGCTACTGAACAAGAATATAACATGTTTTTTAATCGTGTCTGTCTGTTTGTTTCTCTGTATGTTTGTTCGCATATCAAGTACAAACTACTGGACGGATCGCTGTGCGGTTTTCACTTTTGGATAGCTTAGTGTTCGACTTAAAACAGGGGTACTTGGGATCTCAATCCGATGAGTAGAAGCCGAGCAATCGATATAAATAATTTTAACAGCTGAAGGAGTTTTGATCAAATTTTGGTGTTATATTGATATTTTAGGACTTGGAATAGTACATAGAGTACTTTTAACCTAGAATAGTACTAATGACCACGCGTGCGAAGCCACGGGTACAGCTAGTTATAAATAAAGGTGAACAATGATATTGAATAACATGATTATATTGTCATTAGAAATAAAGGTGTGTCCCAAATTTTAGATCAATCAGTCAACAGAAAGAGGGTAACATTTTAATTACTAGATTTGACCCAAACAAACAAATAAACATAAAAAAACAACAACAATAACAACAAAAGGGCAGGGTAAATAAACCGTTTAATAAAAACAATTTGATGGCTGAATGAAATTTGGAATATTGTATATTTGTTATTTTGGTATATACTCGTAGGATGTTTTGGTCCTGGAATAACATATTTACTTCTTTCTCAGAAATATGTCCACGTGGGCAACGCCGTGGGCTAGTTGAAAATAAACCAGTGGTACATAGGTATAAGACTATTCGACTAGTCTAAATAAATGTATACTGAGTCTCCGAATCGCTTTCAAATATTTAATTTTAAAAACGTCTAATAATGAATTGGGGAATATGTACCTACTCCGGAATGATTTCATTTTCCAATATCCCTAATAGGGAATATTTTGGATCTCTTGTTTACATGCACCAATTCCATCTCCTTTTTTCAGATTTCTTCACAATCCATTTCTGTTTCAAGCTGCACTTATTCGAATTGAAAAGTTTGGAGGACCTGCAGATATTTTTGAAACGATATCTTTATGTGGTAAGACATTAAAATAGTGATATAAATAATAATGACAACCACTAGTTATAAAAAGTTTTAGGAAGATTTGTGTCAATACTGATTCTATGAATATAATTATGATATAAACTAACAAGGTCACAAATACTAGAAATATAAACATTAGAAACGGCATATTTCCCATGTATATTATTAATATTGAATTCCCAATATTTGGGCACTGTTGCAGGCACCATGACCATGGATAAACTGAACTGCAGGTCTACCCTCTTTCTAACTAGTTAAAAAGCTGTCACAGTCTCACAGTATCTAAGTTTACCAAACGATAGTTTTCCATTGGATATACCAAGAGTTTACAATGTTGACTACAGTTGTGAGAGCTCCTCCATTGGCCAAATTAAACGGATTTCATACCGCATAGCAATCAAGATCAATGACACACACAAGTCAGCTATCGCTCAACATCTTTATGCAGTCGGGGACAAACTAAAGTCAAATAACCTATAAGCCAAGATTAATAGTTAAGTGATTGAAATTACCAAACTCAACTATTTAATCGTGAGGATGGGTTTAAACAGTTGAGTGTCCGAGTAATATTTTATTAATTTCTAAAACTGAAGAAATATGGTCCTAAATACAAGAGGTTATACTATTAGTAGTGTTTCGAGATAAAGATTATCCACCCGCAGTAAATGTAGTTTAACGGTGATTATGGTGCTTGCAACAGTGCCGAAATATCGGGACCTCAAAAATATTGTATCCATGGAAATCTAAAAATAAACGTTATGTTATGAATGTTTATCTACATTCATATCGTAAAATCCAGATGATGAACTCAAAAATTGTGCCATAATGATATACTTTAGGCGCGGCACGTCCTTAATAAGACAAACATATTATAACACTGTTTTTGGAACTAAACAATGTTTTTTTAAGCACCGTTATGGCCCCGACCAACGAGGGCTTTGACTATTTTTTCCCATAATTGTACAGTTTGTTGACCCGATCAGGGAAGTTTTATATTCAGTGTGGCCATTTATTATTTATGGAGGTGCGTGTGCGCACTGGCGCACATTCGCAGAATGGACTTAGATTTGCTGCCGTAAGACATAATTTTTCAAAACATGGTGGGTGTATTACTTATGAAAGTTTTTGGTTTTAAAAAAATGGATAGTAGTGATACAGATGAAGATTTGACGCCACCAAATATCAGTGAACATGGCAACAAAAACGACCCATGATCTTTTTCCAAATAAGTCTAGAAAAATATACGACAAAACCTCCAAGGAATCTTTGGAGTGGAAAATTGAACGTGAATACTTTTTCAGAAAACGAGATGACTTCCTACATTCTGTACCTAAAAAACAAGTTAAAGCTTTGTCGTTATGTGTGAAATTCTCAACATTTTAATAACTATTATAAATAAGTGGTTACCTATGTTAATCACTTTTGTTTTATTTATAAATAGATATTCCATGGCTGAAAATAAAGTAGTGTAAGCGACTGCATATAATTAGGTTTTATTCAAGAAAACCTAATTATAATTTAGGTTTTTAGATAAGTCCTAATTATATGAAAATTGCATTAACTACTATTCTGCAACCAAATGATTGACGTAGTTTTAGCTTAAGTTTGAGTTAAGTAAAATGGTAGGACGTCTTCAGATTACTATGAGGACACCTTTTGAGCTTGGTGGAATGGCGATCTTCAAATAACTCCGACCGATTTGCATAATATAAAAATAAGTATTCAGCAATTAAATAATTATCGTTTTGAATCTCTTAACAGTTTCAAATGGAAGATGGTTCTGGAGCTTTGCTGCTTCTGTATGCTGCCATGTTATCCAGAGGGTGTGAGAAGTAAGTCCGGTTCCTTAGTCAACATGCATGGTGAAAGACGTCACTGTCTCCAAGAGTGTTTAATCACATAGGTACTCAACCAACCCATCGTTCTCGGTTGTAGTAAGAAGGCAGGTATTCCACACGTTACAAGTTACCTACAACAATTGATGGCAGTCGTTGAACCACGTCAGGGGTATTTGGGTGTCCTGACAAATCGGCATTATTTACGACATTGTAGCCATCACAGGGAGTCGGCGGATGGAGGCGGCACGAGACCGTTCGTTGTGGCGGTCTTTGGGGGAGGCCTATGTTTAGCAGTGGACAGCTAAAGGCTGAAATGAGGATGAAAATGATCTTACTACAATTACAAAAAATCTTTATTCACTGTAACATTGAATTTCATAATTTCCTTAAATGCATATATTCAGTCCATTATTTAGGATCGTTCCATAACATTCAATTAAAAAAATAACAACCAAAAAACATTCCAAAAAATAATCTGCCATAAGCTGAAATCTCTATTTCTTTAAACACGCTACACGGCCGCGGTGCGGGTGCTCCGCCAGGCGCGCGATGACAAATTTGTTCCTACCCATATCTGCTGTCCCACCATCCGCGATGTCGCAGGGATAACAAGTTTGAATTTTGACTAATTTGATTATGCCTTGTTTTATGTTTTTTTAGTTACTAGCTGTGCCCGCGGCATTGCCCACGTGGTCATTTTATTTAAAAGTAGCCCATACTTGTTATTCCAGGAAAAAAATACATATAAGTAGGCCGGTTGCACTCCGCAACAAGTACAAATATTATACTTACACTTCGAGACCGCAATATTGGGGTTAATTCAGTAGGGTGTCAAGCGTGCGCTCGATGAGTCGCGCGCCGTGTGGTTAGCAATAAAGGGCTAGTAAGTACCTACTTACGTAAAGTTTTTGTCAAATTTTATTCATTTTTTAATTATGAGTACCAAGAAGAGACCTAGAAGGTACTTCATAGCATTCTATCTGAGAAGTCTCGTAAAATACCTACTTAACTACTTTCAATACTTACCGACATTTTATTATTTAGGTAGCAATTTCTTTTTCACTGATTATTAAGCATGGAATTCAGACAGGCACCTTTATTCATCAAAACGCAATACCTATTATGTTATATATTATCAACCAAAGACATTTAATACGTAGGTAGGTATCACACTAAACTTATCGGCGTTCTGAAAACGGGTTAGAAATCTAAAAATTTGAAACGGTAAATTTATGCCATGGATGCTGTTTTTACTTCGTTCCCGATATTTCGGCACTGTTGCAAGCACCATGATCATGGATAACTGAAGTAACTGCGTGTGGATGGAACAGTATTTACGAGCAGACAAAATGGTCTACCCTCTTTCTCACGCGTGACACCAGTACCATCGTTAGATACGTTGTACTCCGCTCTGCGTGGCGAAGCTAACACAAGCTAATTAGCTAGTGTCGACTTAGTCCTAGACAGAGTGGCAACGACGCAACACGTAAATACACGCGACTTCCGAAACATGAAAAATTAATCAAAAATGCCATCTTGTGTGTTTAAAAAGCGCATTACATACACTGGGACGACTGTGAAAGGCAGGAAGGATGTGTCTTTTCATTTTTAAGTACTGTTTACGGTTTTGATAATGGAAAATAATAAATTCCATTATACGCTAAATCAACTGTTGCGAACTGCCGCTTCGCCACTTATACGAACAAGACAAGTAACGGGTTACGTGCTTACACGTAACTGACAGAGAGAACACGATAACGGCACGCAGCGTTGTCAGTTCGTATGATGCTAGGGGATGTTGGGGGCTTACCAACGGCTGACGATCGTAAGTCTGCGCTCCGAACCATAAAGGCCATGGCTGACGATCTTCAGTCGGGGAGTCTAGAGGAGTTGCAGGCCTATTTGTATTGAATTAGGATAGGGTATTGTATTTGTGTTACATATATTTTAAAACAGCTCGAAACGACCAATTTTATTGGATAATAAAGTGGTTCGGTCCTAATCATTTCTTATTGTACTAGTGAGATCATCGACCGCATAGAGTGATAGTGATTGTTTTTAGTTTTTAATTGTTGTTTTTAGTGATTTATAGCTTGTATTTTGTGTTATTACGTCTAATAATACTGTAACGAAGTTATTAAAATAATTTTGTGATTAGTGTCTCGTGAGTGACGATTGTCACAAAGTGCTTCAAAGTGTCTTTCCATTTTTGGCGTGAAAATGTTAACATGAGTATATTTTTGATAGTTAAATAGTATGTTTTTCAATGTTCTTTATTATTTTAGCTATAAAATGGTATATAAAATTATAAAATTTATACTTTAAGCAATTATTTAAAAAAAAGTTTTACGCGCGTCTCAAGTGTCTGGCGAAAATACGGGTGTTCTCCGGGATATATAGAACTATTATTATGAAAGTTTTTTTTTTTTCATAAAATTAATTTTATTTTTGGCTTGAATAAACCCTTCTATCCATTTTGCCCCAGTTTACTCTAGCTACTAGCCGACGCAGTGACGCAGGTGACTTCACAGGCCGTCATCGGCGGTGATTGGCGATCGGCCGCTCTATGCAACTAACTGAGAACATATTGTTACGCCGGTCGATTCTTAGAAAAACAGTAGGTACTAAAATGACACAATACCTACATTTAAAGGAACATTCTGGAACACACTAGTAGAGCGTAGGTACCTACAGAAGTTTCCAGAGCGCGCGGTAGGTGTATACCTACGCGCGCGGCAACATCAAAGGTGCCGCCGACCTTGAAAGTTCAAATACCTACTGACTACTGTTAGTACATACGAGTAGTTACGAGTACCTTCTGGAAACGTCTGTCGCGGTATAAATAGAGCGCGCATCGACTGCCTGGGACAGTACTGATTTGGTTGACGAAACGAAACGATCAAAGTGATTCGAAGCGAGTATTAAGTGATAATTGATAAGAGTGTACAGTCAAGTTAAAGAGTGTTTGAACGTTATTTGTTGGATTGATTTCTTTTGTGGGTTTTTCGAATAAAGGTGATAATTTTTGGTGTAATTAGCGTACAATTATTTTATCCGAACCCCAGCTCGTAACAATATGTTTATCTCTTAGGTAGGTGATATTTTAGGTTCTTCAGTTAAGTAAATATAGTTGCTTAAGTTCTATGTAAGTAGCTATAGTACAATTTCGCCGTGTTTTTAGTGTTTTATAATAGGTATGACGTCTCTATTGGTAAAATCTTATTGTTAATAGCTCCATCATGACACACAACACTAACTGTATCACCTCACGTATTTGGGAAGATATTTCGGTTTTCAGATAGACGTATCACTGGATACCAAACACTACAGTTTAAACCCATCCTCACGATTGAATTGAATTTTTGAAATCGCTTCTCTTACCAATTTTGGTATGTGGTGCCATTCTGTCGATAGTATCTGAGGGTTATATAAATCAATCCAGTGCTTTGTCCCAGACTCAAAAAGATGTTGAGCGATGGTTGTCTGTGCATGTCATTGTTTTTGACCTCCCTGATATGCTCCTATCAGCGGCATGAAACAGTCCGTTTAGTCTGGCCAATGTAGGAGCTCCCACAACTGCAGTCAACTTTGTAAACTCCTGGACTCTCCAAGGGAAAACTATCTTTAGGTGAGCGTAAATACTGTGACGGACTGTAAATGGTTTTGACAGATAACTTATTTAGATCGTTAGCGACCTTATCTGTCACTCCTTTTGCGTAGGGTAGATACGCTGGTCAGCATAGTATTTTATATTACACTACCTGTGCCGGCGGCTTCGCACGCGTGTTCATATATCTAGGTTAACATATAAGTACTCTATGTGTTTTTCCAAGACCTAAAATACCAATATACTAACATTTTTGATCAAAACTCCTTCAGCCGTCAAATAGATTTTTATCGATTGCTCGGCTTCTACACATCGTATTGAGATACCAAGTACCCCAGTTTTTAAATACCCGGTTTTTATATCACACCCCAAGCTATCTAACAGTGAAAACCACATCGCAATCGGTTTAGAAGTTTTTATTTTACGTGATGCGCGAACTAACATATACGAGTATGTTCGCGCTTCGGGCTCGTTTTGGCTTGCTCTAGCTGAAAAAGGCGATTCCGTTACAATTGGATAAAGGTACAATTTAAGTAACTACGTAGTTGCCTTGATATCACACTAATAATATGAGAGTAAAGAAACTCCTGTCTGTCTGGCTAATTAGATCCAGGTATGGTCTGTTTGTTACTTTTTCATCACTAAACCACACTATACGGCTTACCTACCTGACCCTCCAGTCATTCAGTGATTCTTGGTTCATGAGAGATTTGGTTTCATTTGAAATATAGTCACATCTCCATACTTCGAAATTTTTGTTCGATAATAATAGACGTAACGTCATATCGTATGCGTATCCCATGCGCTCGAGAAACCCCACTGATCTTGATCAAATGTGACAAGAAGTAAACCAGAAAATAGAGTGCCTAATGAAGGTTTTTTCAAGTACCTGTTGTTACCTTCTCCTGCACAGGGTACGGCTAATTTCAAAATAAACAAAATACCTATATTTCGGAAGAAAATCGTTCTAGATTAGGGACTAATATCGGTAAAATTCTGCTAAGACAGTACTTTTAGCGATGGTAGCCGAGCGGAATACTAGTGCGCGTAAGAATCCAACGATACTAGGTTTGGTCCTCGGCTCCGCACAAATTAATGTGCTTGTGAGCAGATTCCCAAAGCTCCGTGCTTGGAGGGCACGTTGAAACTTTTATTGATGATTGAGATCTTCGCAAAGTAGTTATTTAGTTAAAGTATTGCTATCTCCTTCCCTCCCCACGATGCCCTATACGAGTGATAGAGAGAGTTGCTGGTCGTAAATTTTAGTGATACAGTTTTTGATAGAATTTTTGTTTTCGGGGAAAGCACTTTTCACCTTACAAATTGTAGTGAAAATTTTCGTTATTAAGCGTCAATCGCTTGAATGGAATATAAACTATGCTTTAACGTTTTAATTGTTATATAGAAAGTTTTGTTTTAAAAAAAGTGCATATTCTTTTTGTCATAATTTTAGCATATAACTTTGAAATTATTGAACTTTTTTGAAAAACGAAGACATACCAGCGTAGTTAATTATTAAAAAAACAATATGCAAAAAAAAAAACTAGTAATATTAAGGGGTATTTCTTTTTGTATGGATAAGCTCGCTGTAGCTAGACAAACACTGACAAACTCCGTCACCAGAGACTAGCACTACCTTAAACGACAAGAAAAAGAAGAATTCATATAAAAATTACCTTTCGATAAAAACCAAAATTTTATTTTTTGTTATTATTAACCTAGACTACTCTGCAAGCACTTAGGTATATACGCTATTCAGGAATTAGGTTGCTCGTATATTTATATGAAAATTATAAATAAAGTTCAGTCTCCCGTTTATTACTCACCCTATACTACCTATTACATGTGTACTGTGATATTAAAACGGTATTTTTGACATTCAGACTGTGCTATTACATATTACCACAGTATTTTGATAATCAGACTGTTTTATTACCATATTGCCCTAGTATTTTGATACTCAGACTGCGCTATTACTACGCATTACCATATTATTTATTCTGTGGCATTACTTAAAAAAACAAAATTTTAAATAATTCGTAGATTAGTTGGATGCGGGAGGCAAACATGTTCCAGTGCGATGTTGTGTCACTCCTGAAATTAGAAAAACATAAACAGTTAAAGTAAAGTTCTTTCTATTGTTATCTTTTTGTTTGAAAAGCGTGATAAAAAGACGGATTCCACAGCACCAAATCGAGAGTGAAGCACCCAAGAGAAATTTTAAAGAAAGGAATATGTTCTTTTACGGTATAAATATTTGTATTTTTGTTAGATATGCCAAAATGCCGATCCGCTCGTGCGCACGCCATGTTATGCCAATCGGCCGCAACATCGCACCAAGATCTCGTCCTTGTTAGTCTTATCGATTCTATCACTTATGATAAATCGAAAATATGCAGTTTTCTGTGATGAAATAGTGAATCAACCACAAAAAAAAAACACAAATTATCTACTCACACATATATGCAGGCAGTCGCCATTTACTCTTCAATCTTTTGTTTGGCGGTGTGGAATATATATATATATTTTGAAAATTCTTGTTTCATGCATAAGATTTTCTATACATATTATGAAGCAAGAGACGAAAGTCTGTACAAATAAGGTAACTAAAAAATAGGTCTAGGATACTTAAAATAAGCTACAGAACAAGTTATTTTTTGTCTTGTCTGTCTGGTTTTCTATCTTTTTGTTCACGCATCACACAAAAACTACTGGACCGATTGCGATACTGTTCACTTTTGGAAGGAATTTAGATCAAATGTTGGTGTATTAGTATTTAAGGTCTTGGAATAGTACATAGAGTACTTTTAACGTAGAGAAAGGACCACGCGTGGTAAGCCGCGGATACTTTAATTAGAGTAAATTGTGTTAGATATTTCCATTTGATTAAAGACCATGAACTTTCGTCAGACATGGTTTCATCTCAGTGCCTTTATAACTATTCTTTGAGGCAACGCACACGCTTACACACATTACTCAACACATATAAACCGCATAATCACTCAACATCAAGCGAGAATATGTTTTAGCGGATAAACTAAAAGGTTAAAAAGACATCTAGTTAGGTATCTGAAACTAACCGGCTCCACAATCTCGAGCACACATCAACCTTCCAGGGTTGTCGTAAGTCTGGTTATTGGATCCGCAGACAGGGTTGTACTCAGACGTCACAGGGCAACTTCTGATGCACTGCCGAACAGCTGCCGACTCTGTCGTATACCTGAAATTGGCAACAGTGCAGGTTTTAAAATATTGGAAAAAAGAATTGATTGAAAGCAGAAGCTGAGTACATCCACACCAATAGATTAAAGTGAAACGTTGTCTGTTTTTGTTTGGGGAGTATTCACGCGATAACGACTGGACGGATTTTGATGAAATTTAGAATGGAGATAGCTTGTACCCTGGAATAAAACAAGGAACGGTTGCCATGGAAACGAAATAATAACAAGTGTGTCAAAAACATCATGAGCGTTTTTGCTTTACTTTTTCACAGGTAAAGGTCTTAAAAAAAACTGTAGTCCGCGCGGACGAAGTCGCGGGCTAAAGCTAGTATCTTATAAAATGAAATCTTACTCCATCCTAGGATAACCTGTGCTATGGGTACTTATTACTATGCAACGGATACACCTCAGAGATTTACACTGAGTGATAAACATACATACATTTATCTGTATCTATAAAACAATACTGTGAAATTTGGAGGGAATATTCCTTGAGTACCCCAGAGTCTCATTTGTGCTCATTACACAAATGATCGCAGGATTCGAAACCGCGACCAATACTTTGCAGGCAGGGTCACTAACCACGGCCAAACCGGTCGCCAAAATAAATATAAACAATTCTGCAAGCACGTACCCTTGCAATCATAGAGCATCTGTATAATTTAGCTAGGTATAAAAAAACATTATCTGTGGATGTGATAAAATTAGTTTAAAACCTGACTACGGTCATAATGGACTAAAAATTCATAAACAAGAGTATTTAAATTTTTCTTAAAACTTTAGAGCCGGGGAGTGCGCTTTACCTACTTGGTAATACTGATTTTAAATCGCAATCCTACGACCCCAAAGCTTTAAATTTATAAAACTTTTGAATATTCTTGTTTCTGACTTTTAGATACACTATGACCGTAGTCAGGTTTTAGACTAAAATTTTTATTTAAATTATTTTGTTGTTATGATATTTATATTTTCAAAATTTGCTAATTAAGATCTTTAATGTTATACCAAATCCTCTACGAGGCACCATATTCAATTTAATGTGACGTTAAGTAGACTATAACAGCGGACGATGAAGAAGCTTCCAACGATACCTCATTTGTTAAATTATGATAAGTAGTTTAGAAGTAATAAGGGAACAGTTGGTTACATACATACATACATACATACATACATATATACATACCGGTTAAAATTATAAACCTCCTGTTTGCTTTGCCATAGTCGGGTAAAAAGTAACATTATTGTGTGTTTTTCCAAACTTACTTAACTTAGAAATGTAATGTTATTACTAAAATTACCATAATTGTATCGTTTGTACAGATAGTGTTAGCCAAGAACATTTAAATAATGACGTTTAGGTACTTAATATTTGGCAAAATCATCTTTTCAAGTTTTATATAGATTTAAAAAAAAAAAAAATTGCTTTGTACTACTAGGATAAAAACATACACTAGTAGTGCACAAATCGTGTAAATTTTATGTTTTAAGATAGTTATTTGAAAATTAATTAATTAAATATACAAAATATATAATAACGAAAACATTTTGTTTAGCAATCAAATAGTTTTTTATCTATTGCTCGGCTTCTGCTCATCGGATTGAGATGAAAAAACACCATTTTTTTTTATAAAAACCTTACATTTACCTATTTGTGAGTGAATTCATTTCAATCGGTGTTGAATATTGAAAGAACATACAGAAAAATATCATTAAAAAAATATTTATTTTATTGTTCAGTAGCTTCCCCTTCACCACTTTTAAATTATTTTAATTTTACAGACTTTTTGTAACTTATGTACTATATTAATTACTGCTATAATAAAATTACATAATCGTGATATATACTAATTATTATGCACAGGTTAGGTATTCATGCCTTCATAGTTCCAGATTATCTAGTGGGTACAGGGAATTGCGGTTAGGGGCAATAACCTGTGTACGAAATCGTGAGGCTCCGCTTAAACATACCTAGAAGGAGCTGGAGTGGTAGATTGTTGTTGTGGATTCTGAACAGGAAATTGTCCTTGATCAGGGAATTGTCCTTGACTAGGGAATTGTCCTCGACCAGGGAACTGTCCCTGTCCAGGGAATTCACTTCCTGGAAATTGATTTGTAATAGGGAATTGACCTTTTCCAGGGTATTGACCTTGTCCAGGGAATTGGCCTTGTCTAGGGGGTTGTTCCTGACCTGGCTGGGGGAAGATAGGTTTTTGAGGTCTGTTCAATCCATACTTATCTTCCAAATCTTCATCACTGCTGTCGAATTGCCGTTTGGTTCTCAGGTGCATGCTCAAAGCCTGATTGGCACAGAGAGCTGGGGAAAGAAAAAAAAGGTTTATAATCTTTACTTAAATATTAAAATAATAATGTGTAAATAGCATAACAATAGGTAAAATACATAACACATCCTAATTAAATATGTATATATATATATATATAAATAATAATAAATAGCTTTACCGTCGTATTTTTTGACTCAATCCTTTAATCAGTGAGCGCTCAAAAACTAGTTATCAGATGGACCAAAAATTGACTTACTGGTTGAAAACTAAGAAAGTGGTAGTTGAGGTTTTAGTCATGTTTAAAAATAAACAGTAAACTTGACGACAGCAAACACTTTATTTTAAATTAAAATTGAGTATTAATAATTTGTTGTTCTATGATGCTACAAAACATTATTTTTTTGGTTCTCGAACTTGACAACTCCACTAACTGGTCAATATCTGGCAAGGTTATCATAGTCTGGCATGGTTATTTGATTTATTTTGATATTGTTCATCAAATTTATAGTTCATTATATTAATAATAATTCTTTAAAAATCAGTTGAAATTAATGTATAGCTAAATTATATAAAGTTAAGAAAATAGATTGTTTTAAAGATTTTAAAGTTGTATTGTCATTGCATTTTGATGAATAATAATTATTATTATTCAAGTGACACATGCACTTAGATAATGTAAAATCCTAATTTATAGTCAATCTATGGATTTCAGCAAAGCATCCCTTAATCACATATCTATTTACATAAAAACAAAAAACATTTTTAATTAATTCTAAGTATGTACAAAACGTAAATGATTACATAACTATTTATGTTACACCTATTAGGACCTGTATAATGCATGAGCAGAACAGACACCAGTAAAAACAATTGTAGGATAGGAACAACAAGGTTTATCTTTTTTTAAACCTTCTTGTGTAAGAACTTGTTTATATCCATACCAATAAAACCATACCATTGTTTATATAAATAAAAGTGAAACGTTGTGTTTGTTTGTTGGGGAGCTTTCACGCGATAGCGGCTGGACGAAATTTGATGAAATTCGGAATGGAGATAGCTTATACCCTGAAATAAAACATAGGATAATTTTTATCCCGGAAAATCTGGAAAATGTTGAAAACTCGCTAAAAGGGACGGTTGTCATGGAAACGAAAAAACAAGTATGTCAAAAAACGTCAATAGCGTTGGTGCCTACCTTTGCCTACTTTTGCATTAGTTTTTAATAGCCTAGGATGCTTGTTTTCGCGATAAACAGTATCCTGTGTGGACGCAGTCGCCGGCGGGTAAGCTAGTTATAAATAAACGGTCAAATGCAAGGTTAACGTCAAGGACTAATCCCGTC
Organism: Alsophila aescularia; assembly: GCA_946251855.1. Taxonomy (NCBI): domain Eukaryota; kingdom Metazoa; phylum Arthropoda; class Insecta; order Lepidoptera; family Geometridae; genus Alsophila; species Alsophila aescularia. The sequence continues at coordinate 26,867,533 of OX276379.1, read as the reverse complement.
ACTCCTGTCTTGGACAAATGGGCCCAGTATGTAAAATGTCATTGAAAATAAAATGAAACGGGCTATAAGTGTGAAGATAAAGGTCATTGCATTGGGCCTTGAGGTAATGATAATTAACCGAGCGAGTGAAGCGAGCTCATGTCTTTGCTTCAAGTACAATCATTTTTTTGCTATTATCTGTCAGTTTGTGGGTACTCTTCTCCGCCTTATTAGATCCGATTTCGATGGGTTTTGTTTATATGGAAGGTAACTTTAATTTGGTCTCATTAAAATTTGCTGAAGATATGATGAGGATCTTCGGCGTGATAAGCAGAATAGGTCCTAAAAATTCGGTAAATTGCTCACTTTTCGTTTCTACCAATGGAATCAGCCATTTACCTACTAGGTAAGGATTGATGGAGCACCTTGGTTATTAATGTTAGTTTTACAATAAGGTCACTAGAATGCGCTACTGTGCACCGCAAGATTGTTGCAAAAAAGTTTGTGCTTGTGCTTGTTGCCTACTTTACTAGTAGGTCTTCTTTACAGAACTAGTAGTAAATTGATTTTTAAGCTGTTAGGGTCACTAATACAAGAATTAGGTATCGTTATCAAACTTAGAAACACGAGAGTATGCTTATTGCATACTATTGTTTGCTTGCTATTGTTTGCTATGTTATTGCGGTTTTGATGACTGTGAACATGAACTTCTTAGTGAGTTTTTTAAATGGTCACTAATTTTTAGTTCATGTTGAAGTTTGCGGAGGGCTATTGAAATTTTCGGTGAAGATTATGATGCTCGTTACTTGACTGATGTGTCCACTGAACGTGGTGTGAACAATTTAGAACAATATAAGCTCAGATTGATTGAGGAGATTATGTTCATAGGTATTATAAAACTATTTTTTGACAAATACGTGAACAATCGACTTCAAACGCTCGTACTTCGCGAACGCTCGAACCAAATTTTTCCTATTATTGCACCTGTTTATAAAACTACTGAAAAAATTTTGATAAAATTTCTATGGGACCAATCTGAAAGTATATCCTTGCAAACAAAAAATATTATCAAAATCGGTTTACAAATCACGGAGTTCTGAGGAAAAATCATAAAAAAACATACGGGTCTGAGAACCTCCTTCTTTTTTTAAGTCGGTTAAAAATGGATTAAAATACAGATTTAGATAACTGTTTAACGAGATCTATGATTTAAACCAAATTAATAGAAAAAAAACTCACCAAAGACAAAAAACACGCAAAGCTTATCCATTTTGTTGGAATAATAGTAAATGGGAAGAAACGTTTCAATAAACGGTGCATTCACGTTGAATGCTTTTGCGCAACTGTCACGTAAGTTGGACGGTGCCATTTTATATATTTAAGAGAATATCGTTCCACTAGTAGCTATAAAAGCTTGTGTATTCCTGCTACGACATGAACCTGTATCGTTCATAATAAATTAATATATTTTTAATGAAGCGTATTGCTATCTGAATTACTTTCCTGTCTGAAAAATAAGTAGGTATTGACTGTAGCTTAATGGTTCGTTATTTTAGAGATGTTAGGCATACAGAGCAGCAACATCTTGGTGTCATCAAAACATTTGCATGTCACTAAAATCATTGTGTGGTACGTAATTGTCTGTGTAGTATGCACATTTTTTTGGCACTTAAATAAAAGTTTTTGTGTACTCTTACACATAATTATTTATTTAGTTCTTACTGTCCTACACGGCTTTTCCCGTCACACTTAATAACTAATAGTACAAATTATGTAAAAAAAAAAAAATGCCTGCACATTTAAATATAATGTACCTCCTGCAGTAATGTGGTGAAACAAGATGATTGAACAATTTTTTTCATTACTATCTAGCTAAACCAAATGTTAGTAGTGATTTTACAACGAATTAAAAACACATAAACGCGTGATCGGTGACGTCACATTGAGTTTTTTGCCACTACATATTTTAGATTATATTATACACTTAACTGTGTTTTTTGCCACTACATATTTTAGATTATATTATACACCTATCACTATCACTGCCAATGTTTGGAACGTGGAGAACATATCACAGCATTGATATGCGCATCATAGCACATCACAGCACAACATCGCACATCATAGCACATCACAGCACAACATAGCACATCATAGCACATCACAGCACATCACAGCACATCATAGCACATTATACCACAACATAGCACATCATAGCACAACATAGCACATTATAGTACATTATAGCACAACATAGCATATCATAGCACATCACAGCACATCATAGCACATAAAAGCACATCATAGCACAATATAGCACATCATAGCACATCATAGCACAATATAGCACATCATAGCACATCATAGCACAATAAAGTACATCATAGCACATCATAGCACATTATGGCGCATTATAGCACAACATAGCACATCATAGAACATCATAGCAAATCATAGCACATCATAGCACATCATAGCACATCATACAACATTATCGCACAACATAGCACATAAAAGCACATTATAGCACATCACAGCACAACATAGCACATTATATCACATTATGGCACATCATAGCACATTATGGCAAATCATAGCACATTATGGCACATCATAGCACATCATAGCGCATCATAGCCTATTTTAGCACATTATAGCACAACATAGCACATCATAGCTCAACATAGCACATTATAGCACAACATAGCATATCATAGCACATCACAGCACATCATAGCACATAAAAGCACATCATAGCACAATATAGCACATCATAGCACAATATAGCACATCATAGAACATCATAGCAAATCATAGCACATCATAGCACATCATAGCACATTATGGCGCATTATAGCACAACATAGCACATCATAGAACATCATAGCAAATCATAGCACATCATAGCACATCATAGCACATCATAGAACATCATACAACATTATCGCACAACATAGCACATAATAGCACAACATAGCACATCATAGCACATCCTAGCACATTATAGCACATTATGGCAAATCATAGCACATTATGGCACATCATAGCAAAACATAGCACATCATAACACATCATAGCACATTATAGCACATCATAGCACAACTTAGCACATCATAGCACATTACAGCACATCATAGCACAATATAGCACTACATAGCACTTCACAGAAATACATAGCACATCATAGCACATCATAGCACATCATAGCACAATATAGCACAATATAGCACATCATAGCACATCATGGCACATCGTAACACAACTTAGCACAATATAGCACATCATTGCAAATTATAGCACATCATAGCATAAATAGCACATAATAGCACTTCACAGAAATACATAGCACATCATAGCACATCATAGCACATAATAGCACATAATAGCACATCATAGCACATCATAGCACAACATAGCACTTTATGGCTCATCATAACACAACTTAGCACATCATAGCACATCATAGCACAATATATCACATTATAGCAACATATGGCACATAATAGCACATTATAGCACATTATGGCACACCATAGCATATTATAGCACATCATAGCACATTATAGCACATTATGGCACATCATAGCACATTAGCACATTATGGCACATTATAGCACATATGTCTATAAGGTATGTTTTATTTTCTGCTTTATTTATGTATATTATGTCTGGTCTATTGTGAACTATTGTAACGTCTGTTTGGACTGGTATTTCCCACATTAACTTCGCACTCTCATTCTCTCTAACCTGCGGCTGATGCAGATAAAAAAAAACTATATTGATGCAGATAAAAAAAACTATATTTAGGTGTCATACAATGTAAATAAATCAAACTGATTTCATTTACAATACATATCTTTGCAATATTAATAACAATTTACATTTCTTGAAAAATTCGTTTTCCTTAATTTTTGTCCAGATTGCTGAGTAACTTTTGGTCCTACAAAGTTTCGCTTATATTTATTTTAAAGTTAGATAACTGTTCTACAACTTTTTACCCCAGACTTTCCTCGTAGAATGAGTATTGTAACCGATATTCTGCTCAGAAGGCGGCTAAAACTACAATCGCGCACGTTTTAGGGGAAATGCCCAACGTTTCTTGGTCTCAGATTTAAAAAAAATAATAGAGCTGCGGTTGAGCTCAAATTGTAGCGACGTTTTTTGAGCACTACAAATTTAGCTCAGGTCTTTCGGTGCAAATTTAATTTTACACTACTGGTATCTATCCTAACAATGTCCCAAAAATGAGGACTCTACAGATTTTTGCGACCTAACGAGATATTTGTGTTTACGGTGACCGGCCTCTATCCATTAATCCTGTATGATAAGGTCAATGACCAGCTTAAGATGAGCCGTATTTAAACGTTCCTGTACATTTCGTGGTTCAAGTTATTTGGACTTAATACTGAGGGTTGTGCTGTCTGTAATTTCTGAAATACAAAACCGATAACCTAAAAATATTAACATGACAATCTTTAAAGTACCTCCTTTCTAACGAAAAAATAATGAATGAAATCGGACTACACGTTAAAAACTTACAACTAAGTACACATTTTGACTTTTGTATCCTCTCCCAAGGGAACCATAGTAAATATCGAGATATGAAGTATAGATAGATAGATAGACAACTTTTTATACCATACTACTTAAAAGTAAATTGTACATCATAAAACACAAAAAAATATAGAAATTGCGGTAACACAATCGGCGGTCTTATCGCTTACAGCAATCTCTTACAGACTTTAGGATGAACTAAAAAAATGGAAAAAGAGTAGACGATAGTGACAATAAAATTAACAACTAAAAGTAATAGTATCAGAAAAACAATATATAAAAATAATAATAAAAGAATACATAACAGAAATACCACGGTAATGTTATCTATACATTACCGTGAAAATACTTTACTTACCTACCATCGTTTATGAATACCTAATATACTTATGATATTCATCGATCCATTGGATTGCAAAAAGTGCACAACGTTTCGTAATGGATGCTTGACCATTGTTTGTTTTCACTTTTATATATTGGTGTTAGTAACTAAATAAAACAACTATTCCTTTGGATATATTACATTTCATGGACCGAGCGAGCACGAAGCACGAGCGAAGCATCTCCGTTTCAGCTTGGGTATACAGGCGTTTTTTTTTTTTTTTTGTCGTCGTTGATTTTTGATTGGGGTAGGGAGCGCCTCAAAATTGCTCACTTTTAGGAATCAGCCCATTACCTACAATAAGGTTACTAGATGGCGCTACTGTGCACCGCTAGATTGTTTGTAAAAAAGTTTGTGCTCGTGAGGTATACAGCTCACAGAGCCAGTAATTATTGGTACAAGACTGAATATGAAGACTGACCAATCATGGTTTTGTCCCATCGCGCCGTACTATGGCACGATTCACGGTTAATAAGAAACTGAAGGAACAATTTGAAGTGCAAGGAGTATCATGTTTTCTTTGGTGCGATGTACGGTTACGGTAGTATTTTGAATCCCACCCGTAATCCAGACTTTTCCATAGAAATATATAATATTTTTTTCGTAATTTTACACATAATCAATCACCCGCGGGGTTTAACTGAAAACTAGCGCCTAGTGTAATGCACTGGGCATTTGTGCTGAGAATAAGACCCTTTCAACAGTTTCAACACACACACACACACACACACACACACACACACTCACACACTCACACACACACACACACACACACACACACACACACACACACACACACACACACACACACACACGCGCGCACACACATTTTATTTATATAACGAGTGTCACCTTATTTTTGTGTGTTGAATAAATATTTTACTATTAAATAATGAAAACAAAAAATGGGCCTGTGGGACTTAAAAGAAGCTATTGAACAAAAAAAATAACATTAAAAAAATGGTGTTTGTCTGTTCTCGGGTCACGTAAAAACTACTGGACTGATTGAAATGCGGTTTTCACTATTGAATAGTTTAGGTTTTGATTTAAATTACGTGTAATTTGTATCTCAATAAGATAAGTATCAGATAAAAAGCTATTTGACGGCTAAACAAATTTTGAAGAAATGTAGTACATACTTATATTGTGCTTTATCGGTAGGTACTCAAAGAAGTGAGCACACGGACAAAGTCGCGGGCACAGCTAGTAATATAAGTTAATCTGATTAATTGGAAAATCTAATCCAGAGAATCTTGAACTATTCTAATCAGTCAATCTTGTTATAGTGTTAAGAAGGACTTAGATGGTAAGCTGACACATTTGGTGTCCGCGCACGTGGAAGGCTCTCTCAATGTGGTGACGCTGTTCTTGACTGGACGAGCCACGCCGTATCTTCATAACGGAGTCCTCTATGTTGGAGACGAAGACCATTATGTAAGTATAAAGAAGGACTTAGATGGTAAGCTGACACATCTGGTGTCCCCACACGTGGAAAGCTCTTTCAATGTGGTGACGCTGCTCTTTACTGGGTGAGCCACGCCGTATCTTCATAACGGAGTCCTGTATGTTGGAGACGAATACGGTTACGTAAGTGTAAAGGACTTAGATGGTAAGCTGACACATCTGCTGTCCGCGCACGTAGATGGCTCTCTGAACGTGGTGACGCTGCTTTTGATTGGACGAGTCACGCCGTATCTTCATGACCGAGTGCAGTATGTTGGAGACGAAGACCATTTTGTAAGTGTAAAGAAGGACTTAGATGGCAAGCTGACAAATGTGGTGTCCACGCACGTGGATGGCTCTCAATGTGGTGACGCTGCTCCTGACTGGACCAGAAATCCGTATCTTCATAACGGAGTGCTGTATGTTGGAGGTGAAGACTATTATGTCAGTGTAAAGAAGGACTTCGATGGCAAGCTGACACATCTGGTGTCCGCACATGTGGAAGGCTCTCTCAATGTGGTGACGCTGCTCCTGACTGGACGAGCCACGCCGTATCTCCATAACTCGTGGACACGCGTTAGCCCGTACGTGCCAAAAGCTTTTTTTTTTGTAAATGTTACAACGAAATAAAACAATATTTTGTTTTATTGACCTTCCCCAAACACAGAATGTGTGCGTACTATGGTATTTTGCAAAAAAAGCCCAACCAATTGCAAAAACGCGGGTGTCTAAATCCGCAAAAAGATTCATCCATAAGCATTCCTCCGCAGGGTTGTTGAAAATCTTTAACGATCTGTCATTTCTCACTTGATTTCAATTTAGCATTACTATATTTTTTCTGTGCGAATGTGCATTTTTTTTTAAAAAACGTTCTAGGTTGCACTGCAGTTATTGTTATAGCCAAGCCAGGCGCTTTCTATTAAGTGAACGACCTGCCCGAATACGATGCCGACCATTTCTAATAACTATTAATTCTGTATATTCCAGGCTATGCCTCAATACGGAGTGCTGGCCCGCAGTCCAGTAGGGCTCCTCGTGTGGTACGGTGGCGAAGAGAACTCGAAGAATAACATCAACAAGCAGTACCCAGGGTCACGGCTGAAGACTCCGGCTTTGCCTATTTGGGTAAGGTTTTATTACTCGTACAAAAAAAAATATGTTTGGTTAGGCCAGTCACGTCGAACAACATAACTGATGATGTAGTGGAGACCACGTATTTTAGGCAAACGTAGTGTATGACGCCCTCCGGCCAGATTGACCGACGAATTCAGTAGAGTAGCTGGTAGCAATGACATTAGAAGAAACCAAGATTGTGCTCAATGGAGCGCATTAGAAGAGACCTATGTCCAGCAGTGTCTAATGCAGGCTGTTAATGATATGATAATTTGAATAGATAACATATATCTACTCTTTTGTACAAAATTAACTTAGGCATTTATAAAAATCAGGTGACAAGCTGCTCTGGGCACTATGGCATCCTGTTCAATACCAATCGTGAACTGCTGAGGAACTATCATGCTGAAAGACGGTAAATATTCAAGGAAAGTTTATGCACAAGGCAATCGAAACAAAACGCTGAATGTACATCGTAGAACTCATCCTCACATAACGCTTATCATCGTCAAATGGTCACTGTAATTATGGAAAATCTATTTGTTATAAAAAAATACGGACTAGTGCGAGTTGAACTCGCGTGGAGAGGTTTCCGTACGTTATCTCACAATAATGAGAGATTAACCATTTTATTTCAACTATATATACTTATTATAAGTTTTCCTGATGGTTAGAGCAATGCTAGCTTAAAGGTTCTGCATTGCAACTTAGAATTCAACGATACCGGGTTCGATCCTAGGCTCCGCACCAATGACTTTTCTCAGTTATGAGCGGTTTTCCATCGCTCCGTACTTTGGAGGGCACGTTAAGCTGTCGGTCCCGGCTGTTTTGATTAATAGCATTCGTTAAGCCATGTAGAGGCCCTCGGGCGGCTTGACAAACACTGACACCAGAGGCCAGCACTACCTCATACGACAAACAAACAATAAGTTTTTCGGAAATCTATAAGTAAAGAACTCTGTAATTTTGGAGATAGGGGAAGGAATAGTCTTTTCATCTATTTTCTTATATATTTTAAAAATTATGAATATATATCGCACAACCAGAACAATATTGAATTATCTCGAAAAATCTCAAAATTGACTTATTTGCAAAGTTGAATCGGCAAAAAAAAATACGCGCATGCCACGAAGACAGTCGTATCGATATCTGCAAAGATGCCTTACAGGTGGCGTTCTACGTCGCTCTTCGCGAATGAATGAGTGCACGAACACGAATTGAATTCTAGTTGCGACAAGACTTTCATGAAATAATACGTAATGTGTTTACACAAGATTGAATTATTTAGTGATAATCCAGTGTTGGTGAATGGAGTAAGAAATTTTCTGCGAGTTCTATTGAAATAATTCAGTGTTGAAGAACTTTCCTGATTCTGCATTTTACTAGTATTTCGAAATACTACAGTATTGTTGACAAAGATATGTTAGGTTTTTTATTGTTCCAAAATATTTCAGTATTGTTTGAAAAAAAGTGAAAATTTGTTAAACTATTGATGGTACATTTAAACTATTGATGGTACATTTAAATTATGTCATATTTTCTACAAAAATTATATTAAATTAATTTTCAATACACTGAATTCTTACTAATATTCTATAATAAAACAAAAGTATTTTAATTAGTATTTTTTAATAATAATAGGAGTAGATAATTTATTTTTGAGATAATACTCTGTATGTGAATTAATTTAGTTTCTACTCTTTTTTAGCAGATGATGAAGGGTTTTGGCCTACTGTTGCTTGAAAAGGCAATAAGATCAACCACAAAAGATTATCGGACAACTCTTAAAAAAACAGGACAGCAGTATAATGTGCAAGAGTTTTCACACGATGATTTTTACGACATGAATGTATTTAAACCGAAAAACAATCTCTGGTTAGTTTAACAAAAAGAGAGACATATTTATTACAAAGTTAATTGAAAAATATTATTAATGCAAGCTACGTTAACTTCCTATTATAAGACTGCATTAAATTTATAGTTGCAGAAATAATTGAATAACGAAACGCAGAGTTCCTGTAAGTTGGAAGGTATAACTTTTAGATAGATTAATCAGCACATTTTTAAATATCTTAATATCATGCAAGGTACTTGTTGATCTTTTTAACTCATAGAATTATTTAGTTGTTTAATATGTAAGCATTTAAAAAAGAATTTTACCCGTAAAATATTGGTTACATTATCAGTTAACAAGACAATTACTTTTAAATAAATATAAGTAACTACAACATAGTTTTAAGTTTAATCTTAGTGATAGTTTTTAAACTTTTTAGTTTTTTTAAAGACATATCTCAACAGCGTGCATTAGGAGAGGCCTACGTCCAGCAGTGGACAGATATAGGCTGATGGTGATGATGATGATGATGATAATTTTTAGAGAGATTTTCCCTTGCATTTAAAATTTCTTTGCTATGAAGATACTGCCTCTTGAAGTTGTTCAGGAGTACGTCTACCTTGGACAAACTCTTCAATTAGGTAGACTCGAGAAGGAAGCCGATAGGGGAATTCGTCAGGTCTTCTCGTTGCCTATCCCACAATGCCTGAAGACAAAAGTCTTCAACCAGTGCGTCCTACCCGTGATGACATACGGAGCCGAAACTTGGACACTGACTGTGAGGCTGGTCCACAAATTCAAGGTTGCTCAGCATGCTATAGAAAGTGCTATGCTTGGGGTTTCTGGATGCGATCGCTTAGGATCGCATCCGAAATGAGATGATCCGGCAGAGAACGAAAGTTACCGACATAGCTCAAAGAATAAGCAGGCTGGCAGTGAGCCAGTCACACATGTCGAAGAACTAATAACCAATGGGGTAGGCGAGTTCTTGAGTGGAGACCACGTATAGGCAAACATAGTGTAGAACGCCCTCCGGCTAGATGGAGCGACGACCTGCGTTAAGTAGCTGGCAGCTATTACATGAGAAGAGCCAAAGATCGGGCTCAATGGCGCACATTAGGAGAGGCCTATGTTCAGCAGTGGACGAGTACAGGCTGATGATGATGAAGGTACTAGGTACCTAGTTGGAGATTCAAGTTAATTAATATTTTGTTGTTAAAATAGTAAGCCTTAGTGTAAAAAGGAATTTAAAGACTGGTTATCTTAGGTTACCAAGTTAGCAAAAGAGTATTACAGTGTACACAGTACTTTTTTATTGATCTTTGTTTTGTTTTTAATTTGTAACTTTTGTATTACGTACTTACCTACTGTGTTGGTTCATGTGTCCTTAATTATTATTATGTCCAAAACAACTACAGTTAGTTAACTTTATTAAGTACCTACTTCTGTTTTTATTTTTAACTTATCAGATGATAGTGTTGATTTTGTTAAACAAACCATAATACTACTACTGATTTTCATCATATTTTGTCTTTTATTTTAATTATAATAGGTTTACATTCCTGAAAACAAGACAAATAGGCCGTTATTGAATACACACTTAACCAATTGATGGTAGAATATTAGTGCATTAATTCAAAATCAACCAGCAAAAATGATATAACTCGAAATAGTTATTTTTTATTTCATTAAATAATTTTACAATAGTGAAATAAGACGGAAAATTCATTTATTCGCTTTATTGATTTTTATTGACGCGAATATACTTTATAATACTGATTCACATTGGATTCGTTACAAGAAACATTCAAGACTTTGGCTATAACTTTTATACAACAGCAGAAAACGGTTTTTCGTCGATTCTGAAATAAGTCCCATTTCGACTTAGTGCAGTGTTGTTCTGGGTGTGCGATATGATACCCCCCATAAAAAGCCCTTTCATTTAATGTGCCACACGGTACAGTTCGCAAACCATTTTTGTACTGTCTAATTTGGCCTCCAAAAGTGACCTCATATTTAAAATACGTTACATTTCCACGTTTGGGTCACAAAAAATCATATGTGTACCAAATTACAAGTTAATTGGTCCATTACATTCGGAGCAAACAGGCAAACAGACATTAGTGATCCTATAGGGATCCTTTTTTTCATACAGACGTCTGGGAACCCTGAAAATTATAATAAGTCTAGCTTTAACTTTATCTAAATCTGGTCAACAGTCATTAAAAAAAAACATTATCGCATTTCCAATAGAAGCTGATCACATATCGTTTAGAGAGTTGTTTAAAACGTTATTATTGTAACGTTACCGAGCACAATTAATTATATTAAAATCAAGATGTCTGAAACACAAACACAGTTGATGTTCAAACACAGTTTGAACAGTAAACCCTGGTCTTCCTTGTCAGGTTTGACATCCACTACTACACGTGTGGAGGATGCCACGTGCTGCTGAACGTGGACACCCGCGCCCACGACGAAGCCGCCGCCACCGGCTCACTCAGGAATGACGATATTAATGCCACTCCACTTGAGAAACTCATTTATACTAAGTAAGCAAAGACTTTAATGCTCAGTACGTAGTTACAAAGTATGTTTCGAAAATCATTTTATTTATATGTTGAAACACACACACACACACACACGGCTACACTGTTTTTACTGCACATTAATGACCTACTGAATCCCGGTACCTTTGGGTACAGATGACAGTACTGTAGTTGAGAGATACAGTTCCAATGCTCAAGCCAGCTGCGACGCTGTCCAGCTTCAGAGAGAGGCTATGGTAGACCGTTTAAATTTAGCCTTAAAGCCGTGTCCGATTGGGGCGATGCTAACCTGGTTAAATTAAATGCTACTAAAACGCAGGCGTGTTTGTTTTCTACTAAAAAGAGTCCTCTAAACCGATTTCCGTCTTTCCAAAGTGTAACAATACCAATAGGCGAAAATCTGGAGCTTTTGGGTATCAGGCTCATTGGGGATGACACTCTGGTAAAGAGTCAAAGTCTGGCGCATCGACGTGAGGTAGCAAGCCTGTCGGTATTCTACAGATTGCACTATAGAGAGTGTGCACAAGAACTGCACAACCTGATTTCCCCATCACCTTTTCATCACCGTACGACTAGACGATCAGCAAAGCGCCACCTTTTTATGCATGAAATACCTCGCACAAGAACGAAGCGTTACGCTTCTTCATTTATTATATGAACTTCTAAGGAGTGGAATGCCCTGCCCTCGTCAGTGTTTCCGGTAAAATATAACCCAGGTGTATTCAAGTCAAGAGTGAATAGGTATCTACTAGGCAAGCGTGCTGCACCTGCGACCACATCATAGCTTTCCATTAGGTGAGATCGTGGTCAAGCGATTGCTTAGACCGTAATAAAATAAAATTAAATAACTAGCTGTGCCTGTGGCTTTGCCCGCGTGGTCATTTCATTTAAAACTAGCCCATACGTGTTATTCCAGGACTAACAGTACCTATATAGTACAATAGCTTTGCCCGCTGCTTTGCCCGCTTGGTGGTAATTTCATTTAAAAGTAGGCCATACGTGTTATTCCAGGACCATCAGTACCTATATAGTACAATAGCTGTGCCCGTGGCTTTGCATGCGTGGTCATTTCTCTAGATTAAAAGTACTCATGTGCTATTCAAGGACCTAAACTACCAATATTCCAACATTTTATCGAAATTCCTTCAGCTGTCAAATAGTATTTATTGATTGCTCGGCCTTTAATCATCGGATTGAGATACCAAGTACTCCAGTTTTTAAGTCAAACTTTAAGTTATCCAACAGTGAATACCACATCGCAATCGATCCAGTAGTTTTTACGTGATGCGTGAACAAACATACAGACAAACAAATTGACAAACAAACAAACCAAACAGACAGACACGATTTATAAAAATGTTATGTTTTTGTTCAGTAGCTTATTTTAAGTAACTTAGACCATTTTTTTTATTAATTTTTCTTTTTACTGTCTATTTCGTTCCTATTGCTTTACTATAAGTATAGATAGGTCTCACTCTCTCACTACATACTTGGTGAATTTCGTTTGGTGATGAGGTCTATTCTCACTCTTAAACTTATTAGTTGATTCTAATAAAGCCATAGCTCAGTGACCCAAAGCAAGTCTTGGCCTCATACACAAAATCACGCCTCTTCCTTTGTTCTGTCGCCTCCTCATCTGTTAGCTAAAAGCTCTCGCATGTTTCCTAACTATCAATATAGAGGCATCATTGATCCAGTGGTGCCTGAGGAGACCAATACTATTTATTTTTATTCAATAGTTTGGGTTACGCATGCCATCGTATCGTATGTTTTTTATAAACTGATGAATATATTTTTTCTCTTTTTCAGATGGCATGATGCGAAAATTACTTGGACTGGATCGACACCTTACGTTGGAGAATCACCTAAATAAATTGATCTTACGCACTTATTTTGCTAACACAGCTTTCTTGCTCAAATGTTAAGGACAAAATAAATTAAAAACAAAAAAATACGCTTCGCATATTAATAAAAGCTATAGATATGAATATATATGGCATATATTATCAGAACGAATCAGGGTATTTTGTAAATGGAAAAAAGATTGGATAAGGATTAAAGAGATTATGAAATTAATTTTATTGAATAAAATAAAAATAAAACGAATCTTTGTTTTCTTACACGGTTGTGATTGTTTTATGGTATTGGGCTCTGGTGTCAGTGTTTGTCAGGCTGCCCGAGGGCCTCTTACTTGGTTTAAGACTGCTATCTGTACTTTTATTAAACAAATAAAAACGAAAAAGTCTGTTCAACGAAGATAATAAAAAAAAATGGTCCATGGTACATAAAATAAGCTACTGAAAATGAATAGAACATTTTTTTAAATCGTTTCTGTCTGTCTGTTTGTTTATTTGTTAGTTTGTTTATCTGTATGTTTGTTCAAGCATCACGTAAAAACTACTGGACTGATTGTGGTGTGGTTTTGACTGTTGGATAGCTAAAGGTTTGACATAAACGAAGACATTGAACGAAGTTTGATGATTTTGGTACTTTTGGTGCTGGAATATCACAGGATCCTTGTATCCCACAAACATGACCACGCGGGCAAAGCCGCGGGCACAGCTATTAAAAATAAGAGCCGGTACCGACAGCTTAACGTACCCTCTGAAGCACGGCGTTTCTAATACTGTTAAAGACGTTTAATGCTATAATGTATCTACAAATTCAATAGACGTATCTTACTCGTATCTTAGTAACACTAAAGTCTGAGATCTTAACTTTCAAAGGTTTTTTTAGATCCTCAAACTCGAACTGTAAAAATCTCATAAGGCCATTAAGAATGATGGATGAATCCCAGGACAAATCCACTAATAAAGGTAATTTATCAGGCTCACGTCAATAGCAGAGATCTTCTACATCGAAAAGTGATTTGTAGAGACATTTTTCTTGTGGGAAACTTTTGTTTTGTTATTGTGTTTAAACGAAACTGGTCGGAGTATTTCCGATCTTCTATTTCATGAGTTTTTAGCCGTTTTATTTATATTTACTCACAGCATTCCCGGTCGTTGCGGTCTTCAGAGAATCTACAGTTGAAAATACCCTTGCACGTTACAACATTCTATGATGCATCGTTTGCTTTACAAGCTGTTAGACTATGGAACAGTTTACCAGTCCTGATACGTCAGTCTTCATCATTAAACGTATTTAAGGAACGGATAAAAATATTTTACTTATCGCAAATTGGAATAAATTAAGTTTTTGTGTTCATTTACTTTGTTTGTATATATATTATATTATATTATATTATATTATATTATATTATATTATATTATATTATATTATATTATATTATATTATATTATATTATATTATATTATATTATATTATATTATATTATATTATATTATATTATATTATATTATATTATATTATATTATATTATATTATATTATATTATATTATATTATATTATATTATATTATATTATATTATATTATATTATATTATATTATATTATATTATATTATATTATATTATATTATATTATATTAAGTCTATGTAGATTCGTGTATGTATTGTATTTTAATATATTTGTGTATTGTAGTTGTTGTTAAAGTTAGAACTGGATTAGTTGCTTAAGTTCATGTACCTTTTAGATTTATTTATTTTTGTTTATTATTGAGCTCCACCGTCCATGACAATTTCATGTATTCCTCTCCATTCAACGGTTGTCTGGAAGAAATCGCTTTAAGCGATAAGACCGCCCATTGTACTCTATTTAAGTTAAATGCCTATTCTTGTGTATGATTTATTTGGTGTGCAATAAAGCGTTTATCTATTTATCTATCTATCTTTATTTGTGATCATGCCATCGAAAAGAGTGACCAAGGGTGTCATTATTTAAGAAATTTATAAAATGGCCTAAGTCTAGAAAACCATGACACTTTTACAAAACACAAGTTTTGATTTTGTGGTCAGTCATGATGCCTTCCACTTCCATCACGGATTGTTTACACTTTACGCCACATCCTGTATAAGTTACGTCAGTAAACAAGGTATTATTATTATTAATAAGATTTTTATAAATCTGCTTACACTATACAATATGATAGGATGAGATCTGATAATATTTCTATGGGTGATATCACAGACCTTGTTACTAGACCCTCTAGGTAAGTAAGTAGTCAATCAACATTATTTACATAATATTGACGTGGATTCAGTAAAAGCCGGTTAGAAAATTATGCCCACGTAAGATCAACGGCATAAACGCAGCCCTTATGTAATTTTCAAATTAACACATAGTCTGACAACGGATCAATACAATTTCAAATCAATGCAATAACGGCCTAACTCAGGCCTAAAGCAGCAACTTAGGTATGTTCCTAATGCTTTGAGTTACGAGCTTTATGCTATGCAAATATTTGACAAATGACAGTGCGTCGGCGGACGCACTTTGTTATCTGATCTACAATGGCCGCCGGATTGCGCTGACATTTATTGTTCTCTGGAGTTACGAGTTTAAATACAACGGTAGATGCAATTTATGAATGTTAAGGTGTCCAGGATCATTGTTATCTCACTTCCTCAATATTACAGGCACTTAAAATAAAGCAATGTTCGTTTTGTCGTTGTGCATCATCATTGCTAGATTGAGGCTTATTTTGATTTGTGCCACTATCTTCAGTTCTATTCTAAGAAAAAACAAAACCTCTCGATTCTTACGCTGCCTGACCATCAATTCTATTTGTTGTCTTTCTTGGGCCACTATTCCGTCAAAGTTCTACTCTGCTGTACTCTAATTTTGCCCTTATCACGCCTATGAATCATGTCATGCTCCATTTCATAGTCTAGATCCTTTCCTTTAGTGGCATCACGCATTATAATTAGTAACCTACCAAATTATGCATATGAATTTAATAATTACTATAATTACTCTAAAGCACAGTGTCAATAGTCTTCGTAAAATATAAGAATATGATCAAAGCAGCCTGAAGAACAATGGCTCCGTTTGTGACTATTTATAAGACTATTCGTTATTCCCAGCTGCGACCGCGCCATTGACAAACCAGCATAATAATATACGTAGGTACATCTCAGAGAACGACATCAAGAGCCAAGAGCTTACACACATCCATAATTAATTAATTACATCGGTACCCCAAATTTGCCGTATCCGTTGGTTCGCAAACAGAATGGACTAATTAGACATGTTGCTAATTACGTCATGCTGAGAAAATATTTGGCGAAGATTGTTCGTGGTCGAGTGTCTTGTTCTTCGGTTACCGTGTATGTGTATCATGTTGCGGTAGAGTTTTGTTCACAGTATATTATAAGAAAGTTTTTTTTGAGATGTTTTGTTATAATCTGAGAAAGAAGACTTGCTAAAGAGTCCTTAGGGACAACCCGCACAAACGCTTTTGCATAGTGTATGAAACAGGACATTTTTTTTGTGTCAAATTCTCTCAACTTGATTGGGCCTTTGGATTTGACTTGTATTTAATGCTTTAACAAAACAACAAGTCATGATTCTTTGAAATAAAAAACCGTCACAGCACAAAACAACACAAATTAAAATTTTATATAACCCCTGAGCCCTCACACCCCATTGTTAGCTAAGAAGCATTATCACACCAGTTTTCAAACTTAAAACCGCATCTAAATCGGTCCATTTGTTTGGGAACTACGATTCCTCCCCCCCTTCCCTTCCCTCCTTCCCCCATTATAGCTAAGAACCATCTCGTTTACCCTAGCTTTCAAACATAAAAAACCGCAGCTTTATCGGTCTATTCGTTGGAAGCTTCCATTCTCATCCTCCTTTTCTCACCTCTCCCCTCTCCTCCCATACCCCATATATCTAAGAACCATCTCTATTACATCAGTTTTCAAACAGACAAAACTGCAACAAAATCAGAAATGGGTGTTACAGACAGCCACACACGCGCACACACACACACACACACACACACACACACACACTCAGTGATACACATCCTAAAGTTATAACACCCGTCTCTTTGTTCGGGGGTTAAAAAAGGATTTGTGCGAGTCTACTCTGAAAATATACAACTTTAATAAAAACATAAGTTTAATGTATAAGTTATGAGGGTTATAAGTTGTCGGGTCGGGGTTACCCGACACATCAAAGCAAGGGAAGTGTTAAGAAGTTAACAGTCTAAGTATGTATGTATGTAGGTATGTATATATACAATAAATGATTAAAACACTTTATTGCACACCACAAAGTAATACAAACAAGTATAAATTATAAATTAAAGAGAATAATTGGTGGTCTTGTCGCTAAAGATCGACATATATGTGATGTTTCACCATAGCGTCGTCCCTATTGGTCCGATTTTGTCAAACGAGGTGTCAATCGATTTGTCTTCTGTATAGAGTGTTATTGGCTATTAGTTTTACCCGATTACTGCGAAGCAAAGTAAGGCTTATGTGTTCAAACTAAAAACTAGGTCCGATTTTGACAAGCCAGGTATTAATCGATTTGTCTTCATCGCAAAAGTATCATAGCTTATTTTTTTATGCGGCCGTAGTCGGATTAAATTTTTTGAACTTATGTCTTGTTCAAATAATTACAATTATTACTTAAATATAAAACAAGCAGAGCTTGTGATTATTTGCAGTGCCAAAAGAGGCTAAAGCACAAGATTTTTTGCCTAGAACGAATGTCTAGTCTCTTTGCCTAGCATAATGACCATTGCCAAACCATTCCTCTAGCTAGACGTTAAAATAAACTCTGCAGATGTTGTTCAGGGTGTACAATTAAATGAAAATTCTACCGTTGAACTCTGTGCAAACCGTGACCGACATTAACCTTAGTACTATGTACTACTTTGTAGTCAATGCCGAACAAGCCCTTAGTTGAATCAAAGTGATCAACCTTCACAGTCTCCAATCGACATTCCCCTTCCAAACTTGCCACCAATTAGCCCTTGTAATACCTATCCCCATTTATCGACAAATACCACAGAATCGGCGGCGCATCCATTCTGATTTACGATGCTATTGCCCATTGTTCGCGTGGGCCGTGCCCGTGGCCTGTGGACTGGGATTGAGAGCATCATGGTCCGTTTTGATGTTTATGGCAATTCTGTTTTAGAGCTTAACGGTCTAGTCGACTATTGGGGTGATAGCGTTGACTATTTGAGAGGATAGTGCCGGAAAATGGACGTCAATTCATATTTGACAGTGACCTGGAAGAGTTTTTAAAACCGTAGAGACTACCGTCAAAATTTTCTGGAATGATCAGCGAAGACAAAACAGTAGATTGTACATTCTTCTCTAATATTTTTGTCTTAGCTTAGCAACATCAATCACATTATGTCACTGCAAGCAAAAATGGTTAAAGTAACTACAGCTGCACAAATTGCGTAAGCGGCTAACTGCTCGAGAAGCCAAAAGTTTCAATATTCAATAATTGCCATTTGCGTCACAGTTCACTTCTCAACATGCCCTGATGGAGTGCTATCGAGAAAAGTGGACACCTTCCCAGTATACACACCCAATACACAACAATTTATTTCAAAGGTTCTTGAAATGTCGTTCAATCCAAAGGCGCGCGTGTAGTCTACATAGCCAATAGCTCTACTCACATTCACCTCTAATCACAAGCTAAAAGGTTGGCCGAGCGCATCAGGGAAAACGTCAGGCACTAAATCGCGCGTGCCGCGAACAAGCTTTTGTATTCAAACTTTAGCAATTACGTTAGTCAGGATTAAAGTTCAGTTTGCAACTTTCAAAACGGGACGGATGGTTACCGTCCATGTAGTAGACGGATTTTCAGTTTGGGGAACAAGCTCATAGAGAGGTGTTGTGAACTTTTTAACCCCTGATGAAAGGGTGTTATAAGTTTAGGGTGTATATGTATAAATGTGTTTGTCTGTGCATCGTAGCTCCCAAACGAATGGACCGATTATGATGCGGTTTTTTTCTGTTGGCCTTCCAGTAAGAAAAGGACGTGGATTCGATTCTCATTTTTCTTTGATCAACGATAATGACACCACAACACCACCACTAACCACACGATGATGATGATGACGACGACCATGTGGAGCACCATTTTCGACCATTTTTAAACACAAACCTATAGATACCTTATCCACACCAGTATTTAAAAGTGAAACATTGTCTGTTTGTTTGTTTGTTTGTTTGGGGAGCTTTCACGCCAAAACAGCTGAACCGGCGTCGATGAAACTTTGCGAATAGTTACTGTACAATAAAGATACCAACATGGGATACTTTTTATCTTGAAAAATACCAAGTTTTCAC
This sequence comes from Alsophila aescularia, assembly GCA_946251855.1. Taxonomy (NCBI): domain Eukaryota; kingdom Metazoa; phylum Arthropoda; class Insecta; order Lepidoptera; family Geometridae; genus Alsophila; species Alsophila aescularia. Next base: position 26,847,453 of record OX276379.1, on the reverse strand, counting down.
AGGAAAACGGGAAAATTTCAATTACTCGCTATGAGGAACGGTTGCCGTGGAAACAAGTCTGTCAAAAAGCATCAAGCGTTGTTGCTATACATTCCATTATTTTTTATTATCCTAGAAGAACTTACAATGTTTGTTTTATTCACGATAAACTGTAGTCCATGCGGACGAACTTGCGAACGAAAGCTAGTAAAAAAATAAAACGCGAATAAGTTCCGACACCCTTTAAATTTGACAGGCTCCAAAGTATAGTGGTTAGATCGGTAAGTTACGGCTATAATATTTGGACAGGTCATCAAAATTGACTGAGTATTATGGTCAATTCTAGAGTTGTCCAAGTCAACCATCGGTGATGTTTTGATCAACGATCAGTGAACGTAATTTACGTATTTATCGTGTTCTCAAAATTACACGTCCGTGTGTAGCTGGTGCTTAGCCACAGGTTCTACAATCACACTTTACTTACATTTAACCGCACTCTTGTTTGCGATCGGACAATTTATGCAAGTTTTTGTTGCGGCGAGAAGAAACTTTGCAGCCAGATGGTTCACGGACTTCGCGGCCAAGTTTTGATAGTGATGGATAATTATGTATGTGACTTGCGGAAACAAGCAGTTAAATATTTCAAAACGTTACTTAAATGTATTCGGGACAATTTACACAAATTAAGTAGCCCCAACCTAGGATACCCTGTACTATGGGTACTATACAATGGATGAACATACATAGATACAAATATTACACCCATGACTGGGTAACAAACATTTCTGCTCATAATACAAATGACTACGCAGTCAGGGTCACTAAGAAATCATTCAACCGGTCTTGAATTATCATCAACAGCATGCAAGTCTTTATTGCAGCTAGGAATGGACTTTGCTGCCAGATAGTAACTACTTTGTTGTACATTTTCTGTTTTAAGTGACGTCACGTCTACCCACAAAAAATGCAGTGCAGAACTTTGGTTGAAAAATCTTTCGCACACTCTTCGATTGATGTGAAATTAACTGATCCAAAAAAACAATGAAATAAACTAATTAAGTACCAACCAAAGTGATTATACTCCAATACAACTCAGTTACCAGTTTCCGTATTCTACAGATTGCACTATGGAGAGGGTGCACAAGAACTGCACAATCTGATTCCCCCATCACCTTTCCATTACCGTACGACTAGACGATCGGCAAAGCGCCATTCTTTTAAGGTTGAAATACCTCGCACAAGAACGAAGCGTTACGCTTCTTCATTTATTATAAGAACTTCTTAGGAGTGGATTGCCCTGCCCTCGTCACCAGGGTTACATTTTACCGTAAACAAAAGTGTTTCCGGTAAAATATAATTGTGTGTGTTCAATTCAAGAATTAATAGGTATCTACTAGGCAAGCGTGTGTGAGATTTGTAAACATATGTATAATAATTATACGTACTGTAAGATTATCAAAACCTAAGTTTTCTAATGTTAGCCTTCGGTTGGTCAGGTTTGTCGAGTAGGAAATAAAATTTATCTGCACCTAGTAATAAAAGCAAGTTGCTTTATCCTATAGTTGGTATCTATAGTACCTAGTAGCTACAGCTACAGAATAAATAACCTGAGGAATATTTAATAAAAACAAGGAAATAGGTTTGCAATTCCGTATATTGTTTACTCATTTGAACACCGGATTCGGAATACACCACTATAGAAAGAAACTGGCAAGATACTACGTGGCGAATATGTTTTGTAATATTATTAAACCAATAACTATTTAGATACATAGTTATTAACAATTTAAATGTAATAATTGGTCACAAACAAACATATATATTTGCCTTAGTTATACTAGGCATAATAACTTCGAAAACAGCATTTAAACACAATCAAATAGATGATAATCCCTTATATTATAGATTATTTCATCTCTCCACAATGAACTGATATAACAAATACACAGTAATAATTACACGGTTACAAATAAGCAGCATAACAAAGTAATATAAAAAACACTTCACTTGCCAAGGTCCTCTCGGTGTGGCAGTCACAAGAACACTGAACTTTGCTATTTTTTTATATTTTTTTTAGGAATGACTAATGCTGTTGGCCTTATTGGCCTCTACAGCTTGAACCGGACTTGGGGGCGGGCGCTCACAAGCACTCCGCCGCAATGCGTGACGCAGAAGGCGCACGCCAAAGTTAAAATTTAGACGACCCGCACGAGGGGACCCAGTGGGTACGGCCCTCGGCTTGGACGGCCGTCTGATTACGGGGGTAACGAACTAACACCCCTGGATCGCTACCGTTAAGTAGTGATCGAGGGGGCCCTGAACAATGGCTAGGTGCCCTTTGATGGACTTTTATAACTGACCGCCGATTCGTAATACACCTTCGAGAAGAATCGGCAAGAAACTCGAAGGCGAATAATATCTGACTATGTGTTATGGGACCAGTGCCAGTACTTTGACTGCGATGGCGTCGTCCGGATCGTCCAGGACATCGCGGGGACGTCTACGGAGGGCAAGAACTTTGCTAAGTCATTTTCGAACATCCGACGCTGTCAGAAGTCATCCGAGTCGAAGACTACCGACATCGTCCGAGCTATTTGAGTCGTATGAAAACAGATCAACGAATATCTCCCATTCACTTTATTGATTACATTAGTCATGTCTGATAGTTGTATTTAATAATTGGAATACATTATAATAATTATGGTATAATAATACAGATGTTTCATAGTGATGGATGACATAGGTACATCGTAAGTTTACACGTGGTACTTTACTTTTCTTTAAAGTAGTCAATACTTCGTTTCAGCTGAAAGCTGGATACATAACATTTACATGTACCAAGTATTATTTTTATACATTTCTATATTTACAATAAGTAGTAATCTAACACGTGCTACACCTTCGACTACATCATCGCTTTCCATCAGGTGAGATCGTGGTCAAACGATTGCCTAGACAGAAAAAAAACCTACTTATATTATTTCGACAGTCAACACGTTTTGACTACAGAAATATTTATGAATAATACGAAAGTAGATTTTAATACTTCTGCAAACAGTCTGCGAAGTTTAAATAACTTTATGATAATTGAATAAGTATTCTTAATTGGCTTTTATAAGTATGAAATTAATTGAATTAACAAATGAAAAGTTACTGTTAAAGAGTGTTATCTATTATTTTAGTTTATTGTAAAGCTACTGGACTGGTCGTAGCATCGCGAGTCACAGAGCCCTAAAGGATCTTCAGAACTACCTGTAATTGTTACGACCTTCATTTTCAGATGGAATAAGGATCGTGATCAAATTATTGCTAAGTTAATTCCATAATACTTTCAGATGCGGAATAGAGACGTGGTCAACAGTTTGCGAATTATGTATATGACAACAGTAATTAGTAGATGCCAATCGTAAAAGAAACCTACATAAATCACATGAGATGATTATCATAAAACATAGCGGTTGCTCTCAAGAGACTGACCCATAGTGCTCAAAGGGAATCTTTACCTTATTCTGTTTTGCTGATATCTAAGATGAAAGATGAAGCGATTAGCAACAGTACTTATAAGGACACTACAGACACAGTACGTTTATAGGCCTTAAGACTATATATTAGACTTTTCACTATGTTCAAAAAATAAATAAGCTATAAAAACAACCCACAGATTAAAAATTGCTTACTTTGTTTCATATTTTTTTTAAATTGTATTCATTCTTGATCTAAATTCAGGTCCACAGTGACCATGGTTTTGTTATTCCTCCATCTACAACTATGTCTTTATATGCACCCTCACTTCCCGCCTCTTGCCACTCTCTGTAGCTCCCTCCATAATTAATTAATTATAAACTTAATTTCAAATGGATTTTCAAAAAATAATGAACCAATTCAAACAAATTTGTTTTAAAATTAACAAAATATGACAAGTTACTGTTAATTGATATGTATATTTTTATAAATTTTGTTATATAAATATTATTTTTTAATCGTCTTCTAAAATGAGGAGGTTTTCAAGTCGTCTTTATTTTTGTTGTTTGGTATTTTTTTACCTGATTCTGAACCGATTTCCATTAGTATTTTTTTATTAGAAAGTGTAGAACTCCGATTTGGACCTAATTTTTTCATCAAAATATGTTCAGCCCTTTTTGATTGGGAGGATTAAGATGCAGGATTTCTGAACCTATTTGAATAATTTTTGGTCTATTTAAAAGAGAAGACTTTCATTGTAGTCTACATCAATTTCATCAAAAATGCTTTAGGTTTTTTATTAGTAAATCGATTTGTTATGGTGTTAATGTACTCTCATATTTTCAGGATTTCTGAACCAAATTAGATGATTATTTTTTATTTTAAAGAATAAATCTACACTGTGGTACTGTATAAAGTTCATCAAAATTGGTTTAGTACAACCAATACAAGTAAGCTTTACAAACGTTTATTTAACTCACTGTTTTATAATGTTTGGGGCAAATCTTGCAAGTGAATTTTGAACTACCTTTTTTTTTTATCGCTCATCATGGCGCTCTTTGGGGGAGGCCTTTGTTCAGTAGTGGACTTCTAAGGGCTGACATGACGATGATGATGATGTAGTTATGATGATAACACATTTATTACTGCACCATTGAGCAGGTCTGATGATGAAGCCGGAAGGTAGTCACAAAAACCCAAAATGATGGAACCTTTTCGAGTTTAGGCTCATTTGATTTGTATCAATGAGTTCTTTGGTCTTAAGTGGTACTTGGTGATGACTTGTAAAAGCTTGCCTTAATGTTTTTTTAAAGTAAGCTACCTCGTAAAGTTTTCTTAAATTGTCGTGTCGAATAATTTAGCTAGCGTATACCTTGTGATGTTTGCTCAAAATTATGTATAATATTTTTTTCTTATATTAATACAAATTAGACCAGAAAAATATTTTTTCTTCAAAATTGAAAATGTACCATATATCGATATAAAAATCCACACCAATATAAAAAGTTGTCTGTTCGTATGTTTGCTTGTTGGGGAGTTTTAACGTCAAAACGGCTGATAAGCATGAAATTTTGAAAATGTGTACTGTAACAGTATATAGAGACCAACATAGGATACTATTTATCCCAGAAATGGTAACTTTCTATGGGAAATTGGAAAATGTCGATTACTCGCTCTAAGAAACGGTTTCCATGGAAACGAAATAATAACAAGTCTGTCAAAAAGCATCACGAGCGTTGGTGCTAATATTTTGCATTGCTTTTTAGAAGAACATATGGGATGCTTTTTTTCGCGATAAACTGTAGCCCGAGCGGACGAATTAACGGACGAAAGCTAGTAGGTACAACATAAGATAAGAGAGAGTTTTTGAAGTCGGTGCCAAGCCAAATCTTTACTTCACACAAAAATCTACAATCTTTATCTTCATACAAAACACGAAACGCAGAAGAGACAAAACAAGAGAGTCACGCGAAGGACAGTAGACTTTAAGATCAAGCCGATCGACACAATATCGTACATAAAAGTAGGTACTTTTGGTCCTGGAATACCTCGTATGGGATACTTTTAAATGAAATGACCACGCGGGTAAAGCTGCGGGCACAGCTAGTCAATTAATAAATAGATTCCTTAAGAAGAACAATCATCAAATTGGTTCAGAAATCCCTAAGTTAATATTGTGGTTACAGATTTATAAAAAAACATACATGTTTTAAATAGGAACCGCCTTATTTAAAAAAAATATGAAATGTTAAATACGTTGCCAGCATTAGCAGTAGGTAATAAAAATACATAGCGTAAACATATTCTTTTCTCTAACGGGCGTACTCGTATATCCGAAGCAACGGTAGTGTCAGAAGGGTATTTCCTTTTACAGTGTGAGATATATTTATATAACACATGGTATATTATTTATATAACCCCCCCCCCCCTCCCCCCATTATAGGTCGATCACATCAGGTTTCAAACCGAAAAAACGCATCAATATCGGTCCATTAGTTTGGTGCTACGATCCACACACAGACACACAGTGATCATCATCATGATCATCATGTCAGCCTTTAGAAGTCCACTGCTGAACATAGGCCTCCCCCAAAGAGCGCCATGACGAGCGATCCTGTGCCACCTCCATCCACTGACTTCCTGCGATGGCTACAATGTCGTCGGTCCATCGTGTGGGGGGTCTCCCCACACTTCGCCTGCTTGTTCATGGTCGCCATTCGAGAACCTTTATTCCCCAACGGTTGTCGGTTCTGCGACTTATATGGCCTGCCCATTGCCACTTCAACTTGCAACTTGCAAACACTGAGAGCTATGTCGGTAACCTCATTTCTGATTATATCACGTAGTGAAACAACGAGCATACGAGTAGCTCTCTCCATTGCGCGCTGCGGAACTCTGAGCTTGTGTATGAGACTAATAGTTAGCGACAGACAGTGATACACACCCTAAACATAACACCCGTCTCTTTGTTCGGAAGTTGAAAAAAAAACAACAGTAAGCGTAATTCAAAATGATTGGCAGCAGTGTTTCTTGACCATAGACAACTGCATACTCACCTAGTTGACAGACTTGTTATTATTTCGTTTCCATGGCAACGTAATTTCCGTTCTTAATTTTTGGTACCTTGGGTTACATTATTTCAATTTTCGTAGGGTTATCTAACTTTTTGAAAAATAAAATACTGCCCATGTTACTCACTGATAATGTAGCTAACTATAAGTAGTATTTTTTGAGTTTATCCATTACAAACAAACAATCCAACAAACAAGCCTACAAACAAACAAGCAATCAAATGTTTCCTCTTTATAATATTAGTGTAGATGAAAATTACATAGAGTTTGGTGAAAAGTATAGTAAATCACACCAAAACTCGCTTTCAGTCTTTATCTCACACCAGCTTCCATAATAACAACCGTTACTATAAAGATATTCTCTCTCCAGAGAGTTTCCTAATTCGGTTTGAGGCTAACGTCACGCTGTAACATCAAGTGTTTTACTGCCCCACTTGCGTATCTTTGATGGAATTATCCTGTTTTGTTGCGGGTAGAACAAGATTGTAGTTGTACTGGTGGATCCTTTTTGCGTTGGCATACGCTTCTACAGTAAGATTTAGAATTCTAGAGGGCAAATTGAAAGCAGAATTATTTTGTCTAACAAGACATAATTACAAAAACTAAAACCCGACTAATGTCGGGTAAAAAATAGCCTATGACACACTTGAGATGAAGGCGAATCCTCGCTTGTCAAAATCGGGCCAAGTCTTTAGTTTGAACACGTAACACTTCCTTAATTAGCCGTAGTTGGGGGAAAAATAGCCTATGACACTCTGTACTTCATGACAAATTGATTAACACGTCGCCTATCAAAATCGGACCAATAGAGGCGACGCTATGGTGAAACATTAAACTAATTACCCTCCCCTTGCTTCGCCGTAGTGATCAAAAAATGATTAGGTCTTGTACATGCTTTCTTTTCAATCGACTTCACAAAAGGATACGGTTATATGTTCGACTTTTGCTAGTATGTTTTTTTTTATACATTGATTTCGCCGTCAATTGCAGACCGATTTTGAAAAATCTTTTTTCCTTGAAAGGGTCCCATATAAATTGTATCTGTTCCCTAGTTTTTCGAGCATAAATAGTTTTATAGTTCCATTTTAATTTTATATTTGTTTGTTTTGTTGTGCAGATTATTGTAATCTATTTATTTAATTTTTAATGACTTACTATTAGTAATAATAGAATAATAAATTTATTCGGTACAATTCCACACCTAGTCGCAAACTAAGATCAGGGTATCTTGGGTACTAAGATAAAGGACAAACATACATTGATATGAATATTACATTATTACATTGTACATTATTAACTTGACATTGCCACACCACCGACCTTTATTTTTAGCAATTTTGTTATCTCCTTCCTAAGGTCGTCTGGAAGACATTGCTATGAGCGATAAGATCGCCCATTGTTTATATGATTTCAATTTTTGAAATTTGTTTTAACTTTGTGTCAATAATGATTTATTGAATTGTATTGTATTGATACTAATAATTATTATGAGGAACAAACTTATTGCGTGACATGGAACACATAGATGAGTGCGAAAAAATATTTAATTTTTTAAAATTTTATGTTTGTACGTTTGTTAGTAAGAGATAACTAAAAAAAGCGATTTAAAACATGCTTTACTGTATTTTAATAACATATGTTTTGTGCACAATGAAACATTTTCTTCTTCTTCTTTTCTTCTTGAAATATAATACAGTTTAGTGCCAAAACAACAAACAAACGGAGCGACAAATATATATATAAAAAAACGATTTGAAAACGTTACGTAATTATCTTAATTGTTTAGAACGATATTTCTGAATATGAACTACAATATGATCGTTTGGGTGACGTTAGTATTTTTCACGGTAGTTGTGTAGTCTACACTAATAATATAAAGAAAAAGATGTGTATATTATGTTTGTAATAGAAGAACTCAAAAAATACCAAACCATTTTTATCACATAATAGAAAGCTATACATTATCAGCATGGGTGGCATTTTATTATTCAAAAAGAGATTCATTCGGAAATTGCAATAATGTAACCCAAGGTATCAAACATTTGTCTATAAAAAATATTATTTGGCGTGCGCTGAGAAAACTATTGATGATACCTACATAAAATAATTTAAAACATGTTTATGGTACAAAAAGTCAAAAAGTTTTTGTGCATATATATATTTTATTATATGACCGTTTTTGTTCAAATTAATCAATCAAAATACGGCCACGCGGGTAGAATCATGTACAGTGCGAAGCCGGGGCGCGACTCACTTGTTAATACTAATTAGGTATACACATTTTAAAACGTTAGAATCAAATCTAAAACGAAAAATTCTGTGGCAAAGTAAGCACATCACCACAGAATAAAATAAAATACAACATTATATCTTACGATACTATACGAAGGCCGTATCAGTCCAAAATAATGTCTGAGAAACATCTTCACTCCATACCTCTAAGTATTAGCATAAACTCAAAATTATTCCAACCTTTGCTGTATATATTCTGAATGAAAATATTGGCCTCCACCCGGTGACAGGGGCGGATTTTCTGACGCTTGAGAAATGAGCTGGTGAAAAGGCATCACACATCATCATGTCTTGAGGCACCAATGCGTGGGTAGTAGGACAATTACCGAATTTTCCATACACGTAACGAAGGTAAACTATTTAATGTCCCTTGAATAACTAGCTTAAAAGCTAAAAAAACACGCCTGCCCTGCCAAAAAAGAACTTTTGCCCATAAATTATATACTGTTAGAATGTGCTTATAAAGACCTTCAATTTGATACCCTACCACAGAATAAATAATAGTACAAGTACAGAAGGATAACTGAGTAAATTCATTTAAATACATAGCAACTCTCGCTACAACGCAATAAAGTGCAATTTAACTCGCACAGCGCTGCGAGCTTTCAATTATATTTACCTAGAAGGCGCTCACCCATTGCGTGCAGGCTAGAATGTACCGTATCACAACGCGCGAGAGCTTCCATTGCTCTAATCGTTTCAGAATCGCTCTGTCAGTTTTACGCTCGGTAGGGTTGTATCAAGATATGACTAGGTACTTGTACTAGTAATTATTCTGTGATATAATATGACTTAGATATTGTAACCGAATAAACAATTATGTAAAAATGAATTATTTTATTACTTATTGTTATAAATGTTGATAGTTCTATAACTACATATAATGACATTCTTATCAGAATAGACCTAGTACCTCATTATTTAATTATATCACTTTGATGAATAAAAGGTGCCTGTCTGACTTCGATGCTTAATAATGAATGAAAAAGAAATAGCTACCTACGTAATAAAATGTGTATGTAGGTATTTTACGAGATTTGTCAGACCGAATGCTATGCAGTACCTTCTAGGTTTCTTCTTGGTATTCACAATTAAGAAAAGAATAAAATTTGTCAAAAACTTTACGTAAGTTTACGTAAGTAGGTACTTTATCGTTAAGCACACGGCACACAGCGCACGCTTGACACTCTACTGAATGAACCCCTATATTACGGCCCCGAAGTTTAGGTATAATATTTGTACTTGTTGCGGAGTGCGACCACCCTGACCCTACTGTAAAAATCAAAGAAAAAAAAACGATCGCGGAGGTACCGCGCGGAAGAAGTGAAACTTCGTAATGTGGAAATGAAAATAGGAAGGCCTCCATGGTACCGTTAAACGTTTAACGCAACCTTGTTGGAAGTCGCATAAGAAGTTTCACTTCAATATGTTTTTTCACACTTGAAAATGGATCTATATAGCAGCCAAATTGAATTTAAAAAAAAACTATTTAACTCGGGGGTATGTAAGGATTCTAGCGATACGAACCCCCGTACGTCTAAATCTGTTGAGGCATTTAAAAGTTACGGTGGAATAAAGAAAGTTACATACATACATACATACATACAAACATTCACGAATCCAAAAAAGTATACACTCCTGTTTTTGGGCAGTCGTGTAAAAATAGGGTGTTTCTTAGTATTCCGTCCAATTGCGTGGGCTTTTTTCGTCGACCTTTCTCACCACCTGAAGCTTCTCTAGGTTTTCAGCGTCTTTGCGAGCAACGCAGGGTCTTGCGAATGTGGCAAACATTCGCAAGACACATTCCATTCCATTTTCACTAGGACACCAAACACTGTTATGTTTCAGTACAGTCCTTAATACGGCCCTGTCCAAATACCTTACCCTTTTTCACATCCACACTACGTTAATAATAAATAGCTACCCAGATCCAGCAGTTTTGGGCAGGTCTAGTACACAACATATTTATGGAATAGCACCCTTTTTTTCAATGACCGAAACGTAAAAATATATGTTTATTATCAGTATGTTTAGTAATACCTATATTCACGCTATTAATATATTATATATTTTGGAAAAGAAACCTTGAAAAATTAATTTCTGATTCTTCTGGTTTTTATACCTTACATTAATAAACCTAGTAGTTCTGCGAAGAGTAGACCTCGCGAGCACAAACTTTTTTGCATCTAGTGACCTTAATGTAAAACTAACATTAATAACCAAGGTGCTCCATCGATCCCTACCTAGTAGGTAAAGGGCTGAATCCACTGGTAGAAACCTAAAAGTTAGCAATTTACTGCATTTTGAGGAGCTATTTTTCTCATCACTCCGAAGTGATCCTCATCAAATCTTCACCAAATCTTTATGAGACCAACTTGAAATTAGTACCTTTCAAATAAAAAAGAACCATCGTAATCAGATAGCCCCCTTTTTCCCCTCTTTGGAGTAATTACCCTGTAATCAAAAATCAACGATAAATAAAAATTCTAAAAATTCTTTTTACCTGTATACCAAGTATTCCGTACAGATCGGTTGTAAAATACGACTAATAGAAGAGTACCAACAAACTGACAGATGAAAACAAATTGATTGTACTTGAAGCAGAAACTTGACCTCGCTTCGCTTGCTTGGTCAATCATATTTTTGACGAATCCTAAAAACTAACCTACCATCATAACATGAACCAAACTTCACATTCATACTCGTATTTAAATGCGAAATATGTTCTCTGTCTCTCGTCTGTTAATTAGGTACTTGTTTTCTCGCCCGCGACTTCGTACAGGTGAACTACTATTTGTCGCAAAAAAACGCATCCTATTTTCTTCTACGATATTAAAAACCAATGCAAATGAAGGTATAGCACCAATGGTCTTGATGTTGTTTGACAGACTTGTTATTTCTTTTCCATGGCAACTACAGACCATTCTGAGATGGCAACCGTTCCTTACAGTAAGTAATCAATATTTTCCAGTTTTCCCGTGGAAACTTACAATTTTCCGGGATAAAAAGTATTCTATGTTTTATTCCAGGGTTTAGGCTATCTCCATTCTAAATTTCATCAAAATCCGTCTAGCCATTATCGCGTGAAAGCTCCCCAAACAAACAAACAAACAGACAACGTTTCACTTTTATATATTGGTATGGATCTACACTTACACAGTACATATATAGTCCTTATGACTAAACGGCTGAACTTGACGGAGTCTACACTGCCGAACAAAGGAGTGAAGCAATGGCGGCAAGTGGCGGCTGCATATGTTTGCGTGAACAGATAATTTGTTTTTTTTTGTGGTTGGTACACCATTTCACCAATAAAGGACATTGTTTTTGATTTTTCGAGAGAACTTGAATAAATTCACTGGATGAACAAGGTCGCGATCTTGCTGCGATGTGGCGGCCGATTGCCATAGCATTGTGTAAGTGTGTGCGTGAGACTTGTGCCACAGAATAAATAATGCTTGTGCATACAAGCAAATTAGCATATTTTGGGTCCTTCACTTTCAATTTGGCGTTGTGGCATCCGTCTTTTTTTTAAAGATTTTTGGTTTGAACCGAAATACATTAGGATAGGTAGGTACTTTTTATTTTGATACTTTTCATAGGGCGGGCGAAGCTACAGGGAACTTGCTTGCTTTTCGTATGAGGCCTCTGGTGTCAGAGTTTATCAGGCTGCCCGAGGGCCTCTGACATGGCTTAACGACTTCTATTAGTTTATCATTGCCGGGACTGACAGCTTGACGTGCCCTTGACGTGAAGCAAGGAGCGATAGAAAAACTACACGTAACTTAAAAAAATCGTTGGTGTTGAAGTCTAGGACCAAACTCGCACTTATATACGCTTGGGTACCATCCGATAGCAGGCAATAATTATTACTAATTCTGACGATAAATCACTTGATATAAAGTCATACAGTAAGAAAAAAAAAGAAGTTAAATTGAAGTACTTTGTTATCTATGTCTTGCAAGACTTGCAAAGTATGCTTGTGACGAGGTCCAAACCTCTTTCATATTAATACTCATTTAATCTCTTAATTCTTTCATAATCCATTTCTTTTCAATTTTTGACAGTTGGTCATCATTGATTCATTCTAAATACAAATAACCTGTCATTCGAATATTGATTTTTGGAAAAATCGAAATAATATTATAAAATTCATAAATAAGTTTATAACAACTTGAATTACTCTTTTAAATATATATATGATAATACCTACATAAGAGATTATTTTCATCCGTATTGTATCACCACGAAATTCTCAAAGTGCTCCCTATTGTTCCTGTTCCTGTAATTCTGTGTCACTGAGGTTTGGGTCCTGGGCTAGTGGGACAAACCCAAACCCTAGGACCGCCTCGTGACATGCTGACCAACCTAGATGATGCTTCTTGACGGATCGGTCTCGGAACGAACATAGATAAGACCAAGATCATGTTTAACGATCTTATTGACTCGCAGTCAATAGCTCTTAAAGTTGTCCAACGATATGTTTACCTTGGGCAAATACTGCAATTGGGTAAGAAAAACTTTGAGAAGGAAGCCAACAGAAGAATTTTGTTGGGTTGGGCAGCATTCGGTAAGCTTCGTCAAGTCTTTTCGTCATTCATACCACAGTGCCTGAAGACAAAAGTCTTCAATGAGTGCATCCTACCAGTCATGACCTACGGAGCCGAAACGTGGACACTCACGGTCAAACTAGTCCACAAATTTAAGGTCGCTCAGCGAGCTATGGAGAGTTATGCTTGGAGTTTCTCTGAAGGACAAGATTCGTAATGAAGATATCCGACGGAAAACCAAGGTAACCAACATAATAAGCAAACTGAAGTGGCAGTGGGCTGTTCACATTTCCCAAAGAACCGATAACCGTTGGGGTAGACGAGTTCTCGAGTGAGACCACGTTTAGGCAAACGTAGTGTAGGACGCCCTGGGGCCAGGTGGAGTGAGGGCCTGCGAAAAGCGGCTGGAAGAAAATGGATGAGGAGAGCTGAAGACCGAGCTCAGTGGCGTGCATTAGGAGAGGCCTACGTCCAGCTGTGGACAGATATAGGCTGATGATGATGAGTTATCTATGTAGAATGTAGAACGTTGTATAAAAATCAATCCTATCGTTGTCGCCTAAATAGGTATACATTTCATTTTAGAATATTTTTTTGTTGTAGGTACCTACAGACGATATGTGTCATTATAGAATTAAATGGAGAGCCATTTAATTCTATAATGACACATATCATTGTTTTCAATTTTAGTATGTATCCTAAATTAGATGAAAATGCAGTCATGCCATGGAAAGTCATAGTGTACCTATATCGATTAGGCGGAAGTCAAAAACTTTTCAGTCGGTCTAAAAACAAACTAAAACCAAATCTTAATTCCATTTCACTTTATCCTTCAATTCTGAAAAGACTCGACTAATCTATGTCAATTCACAGCAGCCAATGAATATAAGATTAATCGTGGGCCTATCGCGATCAGTCCCCTTTTGAATAATTAATTGGGACACCCGACACTCTACCTCCGTCCCTCTCACACACCTCAGAGAGAAAAAGGGATAGAATGAGGCAATCAGATTTTATGTATCGTTCGTGTAATTAAGTTTTTAAATTGGCTTTTCTTTTGCGAGCTCTTATAAATTGCTGACCTGTGACTCCTGTGAGGTTTTATTTTGGATCTCAAAGAGTGAAATATAGAGTTTTGTGTAGATATTTCGATGTGAAATGTTCTAATTATGCTTCTACAAAAATAACTACTATGTGAATTACTTTACAGTAACCGCGTTTAATCTTGAAAGTGGAAGTTATTTGAGTAGGCAAGGTGGCCTCGCCAATTATCGGCCCCATTACCGTTTTATTGTATTCGACTTATCATTAAAATAAAAACTTCTGGATTTGGCCTCTAAATATATATTTTTCCCCTAGCGGAATAAATGTACCTTTCAAGGATAAAAAAAATGAGAATTGGTAAGTAAATGAGAATAATGAAACAAAGAAGGGAGGATTAAAAGGAGGTGTTTGTGCAACTAAAAAGGACTGAATAGACTTTTTATATACAAAAAAACATACATACTTAGTGTTATTGTTTATTTATCTTACAAAATAATACTAAAAAATACAACCTATTCCAACAACATAACATTATTAGTAAAGATTTCATATCTCAGTCTAAATCACAAAAAAATATAATAGACCAATACCAATAAAACTTCAACTACAATCAAGAACTTCAATTATCTTCAAAAGAAAAACAGTCTCACAAAAAATAATTAGATGCATTTCAACAAAACTATAATCAATCATCTAGAACAGCATATTTTAATGAAAATAATAAATAGGAATTTAGCTTATTTTTCAGATTATATTGTTGATATATTGAGAGTTCAATCTAATTTACATCGTTCTATCTTTGGTATGTCTATGATCTTTAGCATACGTAACCGTCAGCTGTCAATGTCAAGTAGTAGCAATCCGTCCAGTGTTTATTATCTATTGTCGATGACGTCTTACTTCCTTCCTTTTTCTGCCCCGATGTATCGATTGTTGTTCATTGTGTATGGTGAAAGTAAAACCAATAATATCCAGCAAATCTTTCATTTATTATCATCTTCAAGCAAGATAGGTTCAACAAATGGTAGAAGAGAGTGGTAACAAAATATATTTTGAGGAATGAAGATTTCTCTTTCAGCAAGCAATTTTAAGGTTATCTATTCACTCCGGAGAAAACATGTTTTCTATAGAAAAATTAACAGGACGAGACAATTTCGAAAAGAAAATGTGTGGATAGAAAAACAGAAGAAACTGTGGACACAGCGCAAGATAAAAAGTGCAAGAGCAAACTCATTTTACTTCTAAACCCGATCATATACACCCATGTACAAGATGCAAACACGTCCAAGGATGTCTGGGATAATTTGAGCCGAGCATTTTCCGATAGCGGCCTAATTTGCAGGGTGGCACTTTTAAAAGAACTGATCACGACCTCCCTAGATGGTTCACGAGGGATTGAAGAATATGTGAACACGATCAGCTCACAAGCTGAGAAGTATACATTTTCAAGTTGACGACCAGTGGCTAGGAACACTGATGCTTGCAGGGCTTCCTGAACAATATAAACCTATGATAATGGGAATTGAAAGCTCTGGAATAGAAATAAATGCCGATATGATTAAAACAAAACTTTTGCAAGAAGTTAAAAGCTCTGACAATTCAGCGTTTTATGCTAAGAAGAAACCTATGACACCACACAAACAGGACAATCAATTAAAGGGAAAAGGACCGAGATGCTTCAACTCATTTTCAGCAACAGTAGGAGCTATGCATCAAGAGCATACCTGGTATGTGGACTCGGGAGCGAGTATGCATATGACCAACCGCGATGACTGGATGTACAACATGAGGAATCCACCGATATCATCGATCTCTGATGCCAGTAACACTCCTCTGTCTGTCAAGGGCCTAGGAAATGTGAATTTAAATGTAAATGGTAACGAAGAAAATGCAATACTGGTAACAGATGTACTGTATATTCCAAATCTAGCCGCCAATCTTCTTTCTGTTAGTAAAATGACCAGCAATGGATGCAAAGTGACTTTTACTGACAACAGCTGTAAAATATTCAACAACAAAGGAGAATTTATATGTTCAGCCCCACGCATAGGGAATCTGTATATTTGAAAGAGCCGTGTGAGAGAGGAAGCAGCTGCAAACTTAACTTAGTGATGAGTCTAACAATGCTGTCCTATGGCATCGCCGCCTGGGACATTTGAATTTTACAGATATCTGCAAGCTGCCCAGCTGTGCAGATGGCGTAAACATATCCACATCCTCCACACCAAAGAGCAACAGATACATGTACGACCTGCCTGGAAGGAAAGCATGCTAGATTACCATTCAAAAATGAAGGATGCGGAGCTACAGCTCCTCTTCAGCTAATTCACTCCGACTTATGCGGGCCGATGGAAACACAATCTCTGGGCGGTATGAAATATTTTATAACTTTTATAGACGACTACTCAAGAAGAGTTTTTGTATATTTTATAAAAGACAAGTTGCATGTTTTAAATGTTTTCAAAGACTTCAAGAGTAGAGTAGAGAATGAACTAGATGGAAAGAAAATAAAAACAATCCGAACCGACAATGGTACAGAACTATGTAATAAGGAAGTTGATAGTTATTTGAGCCAGCATGGCATCCAGCATCAGACCAGCACACCGTACTCTCCGCAACAGAATGGTCTTGCCGAAAGAATGAACAGGACATTGGTGAAACAGTAGATAGATAGATAGATAACTCTTTATTGTACACCACATAGAACAAAAAATACAAAAATAACTAAAACATTTATACAAAATAAATGGGACAATGGGCGGTCTTATCGCTAAAAAGCGATCTCTTCCAGACAACCTTTGGATGGAAAGGAATTAATATACGGCAAAGACGCAATTTGTTATTCGATGCCCACCTACCCAAACCGTTCTGGGCTGAAGCAACTGCAACAGCTGCTTACATTATTAACCGTTCTCCGACTAAGTCCATTAATGACAGAACTCTATGAAATTTGGACAGGTAAGAAACCAAATCTATCACATATGAAAATATTCGGATCAGAAGTTATGGCTCAGATTCCAAAGGTAAAACTCCAAAAGTGGGACGCTAAGTCAAAGAAATATATATATATATGGGTTATTGTGAGAACACAAAAGGCTATCGCTTAGCCGATCCAAAAACTCACAGAATAACTAAAAGTAGAGATGTAGTATTTTTAGAGAAAGTTGAAAAACAAAACATTTTTATACCTTGTACTGTCAACTTCTCGATCCATCAACAAGTACAAGACACCACAGCCACTCAAGAGTCTCCAGCCTCCTCAACAGACAAGACCTTAGAAGATGTGTACTCCAGTGAATACGAGACTGACAGAGCCTTATGTTCCAGAAACAACAATTTCAGACACACCACTAAGAAACATAAATTTACGATCAAGGAACAATTCTGGTAAATTAACAAATCGTAAGTACAGCGCAGAATCTAGTTACTTTTGTCCAACGTCAAATCTAAATGATCCTCAGTCAGTAGAAGAAGCTCTATCATCCACTAATGCTGATAAATGGAAGATGGCCATAGATGAAGAGTATGACTCATTATTGAAAAATAATACATGAACACTTGTAGATCTCCCATCCAATAAGAAAGCTCTTCCATGTAAGTGGGTATTTAGGACAAAGACTGATGAAAAGGGTGAAATTATAAGATATAAGGCCAGGCTCATAATAAAAGGCTGTGCGCAGCTGAAAGGTGTCGACTATGAAGAGGTATACTCTCCAGTCATCAGGTACACATCTGTACTATACTTATTTGGCTTAGCAGCAAAATATAATTTATATATAGAGCAAATGGACGCTTTAACAATAAGTACATGTGGCATGTAAAGTCTTTTATAGACACTTCATCACATCTTCGTCCTTGTCGAGTAGTGAATCTTAAGTGGTACCTCTTACGGCACAAGTCACAACCAATATTTTTAATTCGTCTTCTTTCACATCGCTTATTATTTCCTCGTCACAGCCTGCACATCAAACTTTTTCTTGTACTACTTCCTCTTTTTGTAGCAAAATATGAAAATGAGAAATGTTTTCATAGTCGGATAGTTTGGAAATTTTCAATTACAGTTATACCCTTTTTTGTATTAAACTTTTCCACTGCTGGGTTCTTTTTACATTACATTTTTTACATTTCATTTTCTTATTCTTGTATTTCCTTATATTGGGGTTTTATATTATATTAGAAAAATATAATTATATATATAAACGGGACTTGATCGCGCTGAAAACTTAATATTTATTTACCTCGTCGTTTCGATCAAGTTGCATTGATCGTGGTCACGAGAAGACTGAAAAACGCTCTGTTCTATGCTTAGAATTTTCTATTTTCTGTGTAGCTTTGTCTGCGTTGTTGAACCTCTGGGTAAGTTGATTATTCTCCTACCTTGTCTCAACATAGACAACAATAACATAGTAAACCAGTAACTGTAGTAACTGTTTCACCATGGATTTCTTGGTCCACAGTTTGTACTTTTACAAGACAACTCAATTGTCTTTCTTTTAAAAGTACAATTGAGCTCAGTCTATATTCCTCCTGTTTTTGATCTGTATTGTTATTGACATGGCTATGAATTTCTGTAGTAGTAGTTATTACTTGGGCAGGAACTTCTGGAGAGCTCTGAATTTCATCTATTTGATTATTGAGAACAGAAGATGTTTTTCTTTTCAGTGGTTTTACTATTACTGGTTTCGGGAATTCATTCATAATTTGCACACACATTTTTGTCGGTTATTTCAGGAGTCTGGTTTGGAAAAGTTTAATTTCTATTTATCGAAACTTGAAGCAGAAAACGGATTGTTTTCCGATTTCACCAAAATTCCTTCATCATTTATAATATAAAGCTTAACGTCGCAATTTTGTTAGTTTGTCTATTGGTCAGTTAACTTTTTATCAGGTATACACTTTTGTATATTATTTTTCACCTATTTAGTGTCTGTAGTTGTTTTATTTTTCTTTGACATCTCTGTTTCTATACATTCATTACTTTCTGTCCAATTTATTTTGTTTCTTTGACTCAAATATACACTCTCCTACTTTTCTCTTATTACTTTTTCAATTGAGGTAATATCTATAACTGAACTCTTTAACTCTGTTTCACAAAAGTTATTTTTTTTTACAGTTACTGCCAATTCAGCCTCCATGATGATATTTTTCGTGCTGTCTTTTTCAAATAGATAATCGAAAGTATTTTTGATAATTTTTTTGTAATCAACAGCTGCAAATTCAAAGGGATACAAGCCACACCGTCGACACCCATTTTTTATTGTTTCGAACGTTACTCCTTTCAAGGCGTGTTTTAATAATGGACAGACCTTCAATAACCGTCAATGTCTTGTTTGAATTTTCTGCGTTGTCTAGCAATTTTTTACTGAGTTCTTCTATTCATTTTTTAGTGGACGGAATACACTGATATCTGCAGGCTGCATTATTCGAGTGGTGTAAGGAGGAAGAGCGTAGAGTATTTTTTATATTTAGCGTATTCCATTCTCTTCACAGAAAAAACTCAAATCTTTGGATAAGTGAGATTTATGGCCGTCAACCAACAGAAAAATAGGTTTTGGAATATTGTTTTGTGTAATCCATTCATTTCACCACTCTTCATCTAGCCACTGTGCGATATTCCGATAAACCAAGATGATGGCGCACTATCTGTAATTGATTTTGATAGTTTACGGACATAAGGAAACATAAACATAGATGGTAATGGTTCGCCGCTAGCAGAAGTAACTAAAATTACCGTTATAGTTTCTTTTTCATTTCCTTTTTTGATCTCATAAATATTCTTCCACTCTTTTGGTCCAATAACTTTTTCTGACTTCGGACATAATTATAATAAACTGTTTTCTTTCACCATTAAAAATTCGCCATGGTTCCTCTAATACATCCTGTTGTCCAATTTCAGTCAAATATGATGCCAGCTTTTGGAACCATTTCCTTATAAACTCCTCCGTAATTATAGCTCCTGGCTCCAAGCTCCTGGCTTGACCGACAGCTTCAGGAGCTCTTTCGTTAAGTGCCGTTTCGTAAAATGGGTATACCGTTTATTACCTCGTTTTCCATTTTAAAATTGTTTGGTCTGCCATCGTCTTTAATTATTTTCTCAACTGTATTTACTAAATCACTTATTTTTATAGGAAAACCACATTTTGCTAGGTTTATTAACCAATCCACCAGAACTTGCTCCTCTTTTTCATTTAAAGCGGTATTTCTACCAACTTTCGAATTGTCCTCTTCAACTCGTCCACGCAGCCTGTCCTAGAGAGTTGACCTTGGTATTTTGTAGTGTTGCGCTGCCAGTCTGATGCTGTTTTTTTTTTCACGGCTTCAACTGCATCCTTAATACACATTCTAACATATTTAAGACGTTTGTGCTTAAGATGGTTTGCAGTATTTTTTGATGGGTTCACCATGATTTATCTGTTGACAACAACATAACATAAAATAACCCTAGGTACATGAAAACGTATAAGCATAAGCAAATAAATGCGTAATTACTTAGTAAGGAACTTTATTAAGTTAGAGTAAGTATATAAACATAGGAACAAAATGGTAAAAGTTAAATTTTTAATAGTCTTATT
The DNA here is from genome assembly GCA_946251855.1 of Alsophila aescularia. Taxonomy (NCBI): domain Eukaryota; kingdom Metazoa; phylum Arthropoda; class Insecta; order Lepidoptera; family Geometridae; genus Alsophila; species Alsophila aescularia. Next base: position 26,826,483 of record OX276379.1, on the reverse strand, counting down.
TATTTAGAAAAAACAATTGATTACTGGGACAAAACGATTGATTTACCCTAATAATAAATAATAGTTTAAAAAACTAAAAAACACGCTTTATATAGAAAACCAAACTAAAAAATAGAAAATAAATTTTAATGGTGTAAATAAGAAAAAAATATTTATTTAAAAAAAGCGTGGGGTGCTTCTCATATCTGTCAATGAAATATTTATAACTATTGACCCATGCACCCCACGACTTTTTTGAAATAACACATTTTTTCTTATTTACACAATTAAAATTTATTTTCTATTTTTTAGTTTGGTTTTCTATATAAAGCGTGTTATTTAGTTTTAAATATTTTTTTATTTTTTTTCGAATTATTGCATTGTCGTTGGTCTTTGACAGGTGTGCAAAATTTGAATGAAATCTGACCGTTTAAAGTGGGTCAAAATAGCGTCCAAAGGAGTCGGTTACAAACATACAAACATACAAGTGAAGCTAATATAAAGCGTATAAAATAGGCGGCCTTTAGAAGTCCACATCTAGAAATGAGCACCTTGTACCGGCTACCATTGCTTTGTAGTAAGAGTCTGTTATTTTGATTTGAATGAAAATAACAGACTCTTACTCCAGCCGTGTGGTAATTTTAATAAACACGAATAAAAACATCAATAAAATGATTCCAAATTATTCCTCAATTAACCTTTTAATGGAAAAGACATATTGTCACCGATCTCAATTTATTCCTCAATTTCTCGGTAACGGCCGATGTTAGGCGACGGCCGATATAAGGACGGTTTACCCTATATAATTATATTCAACAGGACAAAAAATAAGTAAAAGAGCACGTATTCTGTTTAAGCAAAAATCTACGTAGATTTATGTTTTAAGGCAGACAAATGACACCGTGTACACTACAATCTTTTGATTTCAACCAAAAAAATATTAAAATTATTTATATCAGCCAAATAAAAATAATTTAAAAAATTACATTATAAAAAAGAAGGTTTTACAAGTTTTGTTTATAATGAATGTCACTTTTCATGTTTGTTTACTTTCTATTTTGCATTTATTTTACGGTTCAAAGTTTTTTTTGTTGCTTTGTGTCGGTTTGTGAGTAACCCTGAAATTTTCAGCCAGGGCCCTATTTCATAAAACTATAGTAGACTGACAAATGTCAATAGACGAATGTCAGTCAAACTACCGAAATGCGTTTCATAAAAACCCGAAAATTCAGTCAATGAATTGTCAAAATATTACTAGATGTGTTTCATAAAACAATAGTAGTGATCTCCAGTCAACCAACAATTGTCTAACAAATGTCAATAGAAAAACGTTTTATGAAACGGCGGTTGCTTAAAAATTACCATGATTTGTAGAATTGTCGTGACAATTGTGACAGCCGAAGCTCTACCCATCACACTACTATGACTGGCATTGTGAAATGCAATATGACTGACAATCATCAGTCCTGTCATGATTTTTTGTTATATGAAACGCAGGTTTGGCGTATTCTACTGACATTTGTAGTTTTATTATGATTTGTCGCTTTATGAAATAGGGCATAGATAGCTAATCGGGAAGTGCTCGAAATTTGAATTGCAAAATTCCAGGACCGACAAAATACATACATACACACATACATACAAGTGAAGTTAAATAAAAACTTTTATCTACACTCATATCTTAAAATCCGGATTATGAACTCAAAAATTGTGGCATAATGATATACTTACATTGCGCACGGCACGTCTCTAATAAGAAAAATATATAAATTATAACACTGTTATATTTTTTTAACCGTTAAAGCTCTGGTAGGATCCGCACCTAAGAGGTTTTTCGTCATTTATTATCTATAGTGGCGCGTGTTAGACCGTATGCGCGTGAGTTCGCTGTGGACTGGATTTTGGCGCCATAATTTACTTTAAATTAGTACCTTACCAATTTTGTGTGATTTATTATGTTGATCAAATGTTTTCTCCTGATTAAGAATGTGACAAAGATGTACTCGTATTAAACATGTTAAAACAGTATTCGTGAGGAGAATTTGACTCCACCTGACATCACGGAACAGCAACGAACATGACGAACGAGCTTTTATCAAGAATAGATAACGTCTATTTTATTTCATTAAAAGTAATTTCCTATTGCAGGAGTGTAGATAAATTAGTGAATGAAACGGCACATAACTAGGTATTAAAACACTTGAGTGATGCTATTATTAAATTTTGCCAACGGCTAGTTTTTTAAACTCGCTCTTGTGTTTTAATTGCCCTCCTTATGCAACCGTTTCATAAACTACTATTAAAAAAAAAACCTACAAGTAATAAGGTAAAATAATTGTTATTTTGTTTTATAAGGTACTAGCTTTTGCGCGCTACTTCACCCGCGCGGATTACAGTTTATCGCAATACAAAAGTATCCCATATCCTTCCCCAGGGTTCAACCTACCTCGCTACAAAATTTCTTTAAGAACAGTGCATCCGTTGAATGTTGAAATATTTGGTTAAGATTGTGCAGAGTTACTTTCTTACCTGCTTGTGCCCGTAACTTTGACTGGGCGAACTGTGGCTGTTTATCGCGACATTAAAAAGTCTTTGATTATTTATCTGTAAGGAAATAAAATAAATATTTTGTCTTTCCCCGGGGTTCAACTATCTCCGTACCAAATTTGATCAAGTTCGGTTGAGCAGCTTTGTCGTAATATTATAATATATTTTAACATATTATTATGAATACGGACGGATAAGTAAATAAGAAAAGACTTGAGTGGATAATCAAAGTAAAAAGCGAATTAAAAGTAACTGTTTTTATCATCCTCGGAAGTTTGGCAGCATTGAAATTAGCGCCATCTCTTACAACTCATTGAAAGTACATAGCAAAGTACATTCTTGTAACTGGTAAAGGTGAACATTTCATGATAATTACAATTTCTGTATGCTAGTAGTTTCAGCGTATTACAATAGATGTCTCCAATTTCACACAAGCCTCTGATTTCGCACTTTGTTTTCAAAAATAATTTCAAAAATGTATTTTCTTATATAAAAACGTAAAACGGCTCTAATAACTCACAAATATTGTGCCGAATATTGTGCTGACATATAAATTGAATTCTAAGTACTCTTTTACTTAATTATTTTTGTTTTGAATAACTGTTTGAATTGTTTGAAGCTAATTACCTTACAGGAGCTCATTTTCAACAGTGGACTTCTGGCTGAATATTAATGTGATGTGAGTTTATATGCTTAATTATCAAATAAAAGAAGGCTATTGAAAATAGGTACCTTTTTTTAACCAAAATTACCGAATATTTAGCATCGAAAAATTATTATGTGAGTTTGTTACTAAACAATGTTTAAAAGCAAGACGAAATAGACATCATAAATATCCACACCAATCTATAAAAGTGAAACGTTTTCTGTTTGTTTGTTTGTTAGGGAAGCTTTCACCCGATAACGGCTGGACGGATTTTGATGAAATTTGTAATCGAGATAGCAATAATATAGAATAACACATAGGATACTTTATATCCCGGAAAATTGAATGTTTCCACGAGAAAACTGGAAAATGTTCATTACTCGCTGTAAGGAACGGTTGCCATGGAGAGGAAATAACAAGCCCGACAAAAAAACATCATGAGCGTGTGAACTATACTTTTACATTGGTTTTTAATATCCTAAAAGAACATAGGATGTTTTTTCGCGATAAACTATAGTTCTCGTGGACGAAGTCACGGGCGAAAGCTAGTACAATATAATCAACAGCAAATTGGTATGTAGAACCCAAAATTAATTATTAATTGCTGTTTCCGACACATAATCTGGGGTCCCGGCTCTCTGTTTAATTAACCCAAGGACTCAATTTAATTATTAAAACTGAACACAAAAGGTTTCCCAAATTATGGTATACAATTCCAAATAGTATTGAATTACACATTTAGGAATATTATTTGGCATGTGATACCTACCTGAAAGGTTATTCGAACAAATAGGTAAATCTGTATTTTATTAGTTGGTATGTTAATTTACTTTCCTATTTACCCGAATACAACGAAGCAAAAAGGAGGGTTATGATTTTGACCGGTATGTATGTGGGTATAATATATCTGTAGCTGAGAGGTAAAAAGAGTAATAAGCACCAAATCTAAAATTTTACGCAATTAGCATTTTAAAGTTTGCGGCGGGAAATTTCACCCTTAAATTCTAATTACTTGTAAAATTTATTATAAAGTGAGATTTTATTAACGTTTTTACGAATAACTTTACTGTTTTTTTTTAAATGGTGAAAGGTAACAATCAAAAAATTTACTAGTTAATTGAATACTGGACTTACTATCTTTGACTACGACCAGCGAGTAAGCGACCATTATAGCCAGGGTATATAACAAGACAATAACAACATAGCATACCCCTTATTTGAATGCCTAGTAACCATATGATAGGTATCCTGAAGTTTTTGTATGTTTTGTAAGTAATTGTGTTTCGGAAGCTAATTTGGATGAAAAATGCCTTCAATATGAATTGTTTAATAAATATTAATCTATTTGATCCATATAAAAAATACGGTTCCTAAGATACGAGACCTAAGTAACAGATTTGAAAGTTAATTTAATTATATTTAGGAAAAATACATGCAAATATTTTTTTTTTGTCTCCTGTGCTTTTGCAAGATTAGGTACTTCATAAAAATTAAAAAAATACGATTATTTATGGGTGTACGGACGAATGTTGATAAAATACTTCTTAATAAAAAATGGCATGATGAGTATTACATTAAAAAAACCGAATTTCATCATCTCATCGTTAATCTTGTTACACTTTTTATAATTTAATTTTCCCTCAGTTCGATTGATGTGATCGCTGGCTTTATTTATCCAACTGCAGAGGAATTTGTAATATTCATTTGATATATAAAAATATTTAGTACTACCCGCCCGCGACTTCGTCCGCGCGGACTACTGTTAATCACGAAAAAAGCATCTTATGTTCTTCTAGGATATTAAAAACCAGTGCCAAAATAGGTATAGCACTTGATGGTTTTTGACATACTTGTTATTTCGTTTCCATGGCAACCGTTTCTTACAGCGAGTAATCAAAATTTTCCTAGTTTTTCCAGTTTTCCGGTAGAAAATTATAATTTTCCGGGATTAAAAGTAAAAGTAGTCAGTAGTGTTTTATTCCAGAGTATAAGCTATCTCAATTCCGAATTTCATCAAAATCCGTTTAGCCATTATCGCGTGAAAGCTCCCTAAACAAAACAACAAAAAAACAGACGTTTCACTTTTATTTATATAAAATTATTGTTTCTTGGTAATTATCTACCTATAAAACAATATTTTGATATAAATATATTTCAAATATTTCAAAATAGAAGTATTAAAACAACAAACAATAACTGTCACTTCGCGCTAGAGGGGCGAAATCCTATAGGTGGGGGTAGGCATCCCCATAAGACCTTAGGTGTTCCATAGATGTTCGTGAAAACGAATCGATCTTTACGTGTCCCTTAAAATGTAGGGATACCTGAAATGTAATGTATGTAGGGGATTGCTGGTTATAATGGGTAATTATGTTTTTGATAAACGAACTTACCTCTGTCCGATTGTTTGTTGTATTTTACAGAATGTTCTCTTATCGTCCTTAAAAACATATTGGCGTAAGAGGTATATTTAAAAAAAAACCTTAGCTAAAAAGAAGAACAGAAAAAATAAATTTTTACCCTCATTCCATCCAAACAACTTTATAGTTAGTTATACAGAAGGATGTCGTAAGAAAGGTTTTAAAACAATAAACAATCGAAAATAATATTTTAAAGTAATTTTGGATGCGTTCTTTTTTCACTAGTTAAAATACAACAAAATTAATATAACAGGTAAATAAAAAAATAAAACAAAATTTTCGAACGAATACTGCTTCGGATGGGGCGCGATCACGTATAACCACCTTCTGCGAAACGCACAAACAATGGCGGGATAAACAATAATGAGTCAAGATTGAGTGACGCTGCTGTGAAATATGAATAGCGCGCTTGGACTTATTACCTACTGCTGTCACAGCTTCACAGCTAAATTATGAATATTACGATTTACCTCATAGCCTTCTTTACCCGGCTAATTCTCATCGTCACCTACGTGTCAAATTTTGTTTTTGATCGTGTGAACTATTTTTGTAAAAAAAGCTTATAGCGCTTGATAAGACGAGTAAATTCATATGTACATTAATCAAATCGTGAGTCTTGTTTGGAAGAATAATGGTTTTGAAGTTCTAGATGCCACGAAAGTGACGCGATGTTCCACGAAAGTGAATCAATAACTTTACAGACATTATTTTCTCACAATTTACTACTGTTTATGAGACTAAATATTCATGAAATAACAACTTAATCCTTTTTTCATAATTAAACAGGCAAATATATGATAAGTATCAGCAATCAAAAGAGATAATTTATTATAAGTTCAGCCCTAAGTTTGATCATCCAACAAAATAGGTATACGATATGCTACGTCAATTATTACTACACAATTTTAGTGAAAGGTTTTTATTATAAAAAATATTAATGTAGGTGACAAATAGAAACTTTACTGTAATTTTATTAACCAGGTACTTATATTTCAGAGTATATTGTTACTCTGAAATAAAATATTATCACATACGTATACGTACGTATGTGTTTTTTTACTATGTAGTAACAACAAACCGAAATGATGTACCTATCTAAACTTAAAATATAATGATTTCATTTCATTTCACTTTCATTTGAGTAGGTACTTATTAACTTGTAATGTCACAAGTTATTTTATTAACATTTACAAATAATCAGTATACAGTGATAAAAAATAAAATAAAAACATAAATATAGCCTAATTCGTAATATTAAGTTTTTCTTAACTAAGAAGCATATGAGTCATTAAAAAGTTTGTAAATTCACCACCAGTCGCTATACTTCTGAATAAAAAATATACAAAAAATCACTTTCGTGACATAAAACCACCTTCTTGGATAAATCGCCATGAAGGTGATGCCACGAAGGTGACAAAAACATCCTTTTTTTGTGAATTGCTGCAATGCTTTGGTGTAAAGTTTTAAATCAAATACTACATAAATATCTCGCACATTTTGGGGTTTCGATGAGCTAACTTTGATTTCAATTGCCAAAATACAGTGCACAAAAATGTTGTCCACGCAAGTTATCGGTACACCTATTAAATAAATATAAACATACTCATAAAAAAAGCTCACGGCATGATTAGCCGCACTTCTCACTTCTGCATTGCCGGAACGCGACTGACGTCCGACTAAATTGAACTCTGTGTTTGATTCTGTTGTGTTCAACTGCCAGCTGCTATACTGTGCAAATCTAAAGTATCTAAAATCGTGTGACCGACGCATATGTAGTAATAAATTCAAAATTATAATCAAAAGATCAAAGAATTCTAAAACCAATACACTCCATTTTTGGGCAGTCTTGTAAAAATAGAATAAACTGTTTTTAACATGTGCGCGACGGAATTGGCGCTAATTTAAAAGAAAGAAAGAAAAAACATTTATTAAACACACAACATAAGAAAAAAATACATAGATAAAAACATAATTAAAATGTGCATGTAAGTGTGTTCAAAGGGGCTTATAATCAGCACAAGTGCCCAGTGCATCACACTAGACTCTGGTTTTCATATAAACCAAGTGGGTGATGTAAAAAGGGTGCGTAAACAAATACAATACAATGTACATAATTCATAAGACCTTAGTATATATATTTATATATATCATCATCATCAGCCCGTGTCAGTCCACTGCTAGACATAGGCCATGGTTATGTATATAGTATATGTCAATATTTATATAAGTACGAAACGATAAATATGAATAAAAATTTATAAATAAATACATTTTTAATTAATGGAAAACATAAAGAAACATCTAAAACTTTGAAAGCATTCAATTTTATTATAAGTACTTTCAGCAGACGCTGACTTGAAATTACAACCAACCTCAAAGTATCCATCTGCTACGTTACTTACACTCGCGCGACCATTGGCTGAACATAACTTTGTTGACAAAACAAACACACACCCTTTGTTGATTTGAACCGTGACAAACAAAAAGAAAAACAAAAAGAAACAAAGTCAATGTGACTGAAAATTGAAATTGTTGTGATTTTACTTTGTAGTGGAAAGAAAAGCAGATTACTTGAACTCTCTCAAGTGACTTCTAGTTGCTGCACTCGTTTTTTAGAGCTCTCGCTAAATCTAACTCTCGGTGCAGCAGTAAGTCACTTTCCACTCGATGCAGTTAATCTACTATTACATGAGAAGAAGTTTCTAAACAATATGGTAAAATATTTGAAATAAACAACTAAATACTTAATTATACATCCCAAATCGATCTTCCGTCCCGAGACCCGACGTTTATTTATACTCCAATATGTTTTTTTGCCTCTTTCATGAGATATTGGTTGGGTCTCGCACCGGACGTGACAAATTCTCTGGATCGTCGGATACACATCAAAGTCGGTGGGGTTAGCATGGTATATGGGAATCTACACACGAGTAGTTGATGAGATGATCTGGCGTGCACCACGTTTTTATTTTTGATTGGAGCTCCTTGTCTACTCTTTTCATGCTGTATTTCAAATCCATCAGAAAATTAGAAATTAAAATGTTGAAATGTAATGCTCCAGTCAGTGGGGCAAAAGAGGCTTTGCCCTGCAAATAGTGGAGTAGAAAAGTTTTTCATTTGTATGCGCCATCCTGAAATGAAGTTTTTTTTTCTAAATATTGCTACAGCACATAACTTAGGAAATTGATTAATGAGAAATGATTTAATTAAGAAATTAATAGAAAACAAACAACAGATTTAATTAGAAATTATTTAACTAAGAAATTAATAGAAAACGAACTACAGATTTAATAAGAAATGATTTAATTAAGAAATTAATAGAAAACAATCAACAGATTTAATTAGAAATGTGTCTATGAGAAGTATAAGACATACAGAAAGATAAAGTTAGTAGGTTATTTATGTAGATAAATCATTATCATCATCATCGTCATCGACAGCCTGCATTAGTCTACTGCTGGACATATGCCTTTCTTATTGCGCGCCACTGAGCCCAATCTTCGGCTCTTCTCATGTAATTGCAGCCATTTTTTTTACCACTCCGATTACCTACCCCCAAACTAGTATACCCTGTACTATGGGCACTACATAACGGATAAACATAGATAAGAATATTACATCCATGATCAGAAACAAACATTTCTGCTTATCACACAAATGATTGGACCTTGCAGGATTCGAACCCGCGACTGTTTGATTACGTACCTAGGATCTCTAGCCACTAGACCAACCGGTCGGTCCATTTACTTTGCGTAAATCGTCACTCCATCTGGCCGGAGGGCGACGTACACTACGTTTGCCTATACGTGGTCTCCACTCAAGAACTCGTCTACCCCACCAGTTATCGGTTCATCGACTAATGTGACCGCCTCATTGCCATTTCAGTTTGCTAATTCTTTGAGCTATGTCGGTGACTTTCGTTATCTGCCGAATCACCTCTTTTCAGATGTGTTCGCTTAGAGAAACCCCGAGCATAGCACGTTCCAAAGCTCGCTCAGCGACCTGAACTTTATGGACTTGTCTCACAGTCAGTGTCCACGTTTTGGCTCCGTATGTCATTGCAGGTAGCGTACACCTTCAACCAATATAACATACTAGTTTTCCCGCCCGCGACTTCGTACGCGCAGACTACTATTTATCGTGAAAAAGACATCCTATTTTCTTCTAGGATATTAAAAACCAATCCAAAAGTAGATAAGGCACAATGCTCTTGATGTTTTTTAACAGACTTGTTATTTCGTTTCCATGGCAATCACAGACTATTCTGTGATGGCAACCGTTCTTTACAGTGAGTAATCAACATTTTCCAAAACTTTCAATTTTCCGGGATAAAAAGTATTTCATATTTTATTCCAGGGTATAAGCTATCTTCATTCTAAATTTCATAAAAATCCGTCCAGCCGTTATCGCGTGAAAGCTCCCCAAACAAACAAACAAACAAACAAACAGACTACGTTTTACTTTTATAAATTGGTATGGATGTACTTCCAAGAACTTGCTTACCGAAACGGTACGGCTTTGACCAATCAATTACACTCTTGCGGTGAAGATGAATAGATTGACACTTGTAAAATTGAAGGCAAATAGGGAGACAATATGAGGAACACATTTACAAAACGTATACAAACATTCCTGCATTATTATTATTAACTGAAAAATGTCTGTTAGAGATTCGCACAGACCCAACACTTGAAAAAAATATCGATTGATTCGGTATTTGCATCCCTGAACGTGCCTAGTGCATGCAAATTTATTTCCCTCTCATTTATCGCTATTTCGCCTGAACTGAAATTGGTTTTATTCAGGCTGGTGAGCTATGATTTGTTGCCAATTCAATCAGGTGCCGCGTTGTTTGTTCAATTTCATGATTGATTCTAAATTAAATATAATACTTTTATCTATTTCCTTTTCAGTATGGTTCAAATTGCGGGGTAGCCTGCAAAAGACGATCCCATTTGTTGTCTGTAATACAGTTTTATTCAACAGGCATTCATTCAGTTTCATTTCTCAAGCGTCAACAGTGTAAACAACTTTTTAAACGTTCCATACATCGACCCTATTATGGTTCCATACCTTTAATTAGGATTAAAAAAAGAGCCCGAATAGAAACTGTCCAACTGAATTGCTACCGCATTTATTGCTTCCTATTATTATTATGATAGTAGAATTATTTTGATGTTCTTAGTAAGTATATACATATATTATATACACCGTGACATCGAATTCGATATTTATCTTAAATGCATGTATTCAGTCCATTATTTAGATTTTTTTTATAGCATTCAATTACATTTCAACAAAAAAATAAAAATATTAGTAACTGACCAAAAAGTAATTAGCCTTAAGCTGAAATGTCTATCTATATCACTAAACACGCCACGGCCGCGATGCAAGTGCTCCGCCAGGCGCGCGATCTTCACTTATTGGTTTTCTCATATCGCAGGGATAATAAGTTTTATTGTTGACTAATTTAATAATGCCTACTTTTATGTTTTATTAGTTATTTATTATTTGTCATATTTAGTGCTACAGATACATTCTGTTGCATGGAATATTGAATTAAATGTCACGGTGTATAAAAAAGTGTTGTTTTGGTATTCCCAGCTTCCTTTACACAAGCTATCCCAACTCTTTCTAGGAGTAAAAATGGTGTTGGGTGGCCGACAAAGCTGTTGCAGTGATGTCGGTTGTTAAATTAAAATGATATTGTTCTTGCTTTCTATCCAATCGCAAAGATCCCCTTTTCCACAAGAGTAATTAAGTTCCTGTTTAGGATGACAATATAGGAATACTCGTAGATATATCGCTTTAGTATTCCTAGTGATTGGGTGGATTTAGCCAATTCATTATGAACTAGTACAAAACATTTTAACTAGCGTTTTATCTACCTTTTTATCTGTGGAATACCTTAAAGATAAATTTAAGCGTTTTATCTATCTTTTTATGTGTGAAAAACCTTAAATATACATTTAATTACAGATACTTTTACGAACTTCTTACACAGCATTCTGAAATCAATGACTCATTGATAATGTGAATTTGTCTATCAAGACTGAAAGAGAAAGTAAAGTAGTTTTAGCTCGTCCCGCTGAGAGAGTAATTTCTAGATGAATAATCATAATTGCGCTGTTTACAGTACACTGAACTTCAAACCTACGATATTATAGCAATATAGCACCCCATTTTATTCCCTCAAAACACTCGAATACCCCAACATTTATTACGAGAGTAAAATACCCATAACATGAACAGTACAGACAAAAACAAAGACAAAAAGTTACATTTGCAACATTGAATTACAACCAAAGAACAATGGCGAACTCCCATACACATTTTTATGTCAATAAAATTCAAGGCGTCTTTAGACAAAAAATATCGCTAGTAATTCAACATCATTTCTGAGATTGTTAGTTTAAGAGTTTTTTATTAAGGAGGTCAGGAATAATTGTTGTTAGGCTTCAAAGTTTTGTAGGTTATGTTATACTGGTAACGACTTTTGAAACAAGTTTTAGTAATTTTAATTATTTTTTCTGTTTAATTAGTTAGGCAATTACAGTAGTATGTGTCTCGGAAGTTGCCTGCTAGTCACTGCGGAAACTGCTATTTTTCACGCGCAATCCCAATGTTGAAGGTGAAGACAGCATTGTTTAACTGCCTTGCTCAATTGCTTACGTTTTTCGCATATTCTATCTCGCTTTTACTTTATGCTGTTTTATCTCTACAGCAGTACCTGCGCAATCGTTCACAGAGCCTAACTTCACAAACATATAGAATGGCTGCGACTACTATAAGTACTTATGTACTCACATATTTATGAACTTACGTTTTAATAAATAAATAAACATAACCTAACAACAATCACAACAATTGCACTTACTTACTCCATAAACTATAATGCATTATATTCTATTTGCTATAATGTTTTGTTTATAGGTTTTATATTGACGTATCATTTTGTCTATAGTATTATTCTGTTTAACGCAAGGAGTTTGAATTATACTTAATGTTAAAAGGTTTAACGCCAGTAAGCGTAATTCAACCTCCTTTGGTTTAAAAAACCGGGTGGGACGTATAATGAGTTGCCAATTTTAACGTCCCAACCCGGAAATGCCTTTGTATTTAATATATTTTTCACCCGTTGTGCAGGCCACAAGGCCAAGGCAATTATTATTTCGCCATTAATATGCCTAGATAATGCTGGCAAATTTTCAATGCTGCTGGCAATGTGCAGGCCACAAGGCCGGTAAAACATTGTAGAAAGGAAATGTAAATTCAATTTAATGATTTTTTAACCAAGGTTTTCCTAGCTTACATCCTATGTTGAAAAAACGTAGAAAAATAATTGTGTAGAAATTATATTTCAAGATGCTACAAGATTTATGACATACAATTTCGCCATTCTTCTTTGCCATCGTGCTTTTTCTGTCTCAAAATATGTGAACCGACCTAAGTTTATTTTAAACTATGTGTGTTGAAATTATTTATTAAAAAGTCCCGTCGGTTAAATACTACCATTTTAATTTGTGAATCTGGAGAGTAATCAGTAATTTGAGGAATAGTTACATTTATACTATTAATACTCCTATTCATAATAATATAGATGTATGAAAACAAATTGAACTATACCAATGATTCAAAACCATCTTAGTTTGTATAGACAATACCAAAATATGATATGAATAAGAAGTTTTTTCCTCAATCAGATCAGATTAGTCCATCGGATAATTGAACCAATTGCAAGTAACATAATGAGTCATTCATGTGCTGTAATTTCAATAATTATACGTTGTTCAAGAGTTGTTTATTTGCTAGCCGACTGGTTATCCACACCAATATATATATAAGTGAAACGTTTTCTGTTTGTTTGTTTGGGGAGTTTTACGCAATAACGGCTGGATTGATTTTGATGCATATAGGAATGGAGATAGCTTATACCCTGGAATAATACATAGGATACATTTCATCCCGGAAAACTGAAAAAAGTCGATTACTCGCTGTAAGGAACGGTTGCCATGGAAATTAAATAATAACAAGACTAGGCTGTCAAAAAACATCAGAGGCGTGGTGCCAAAGAAAATACAATACGTTCGTACTACCATGAATCTGTTATACTAGAGGTTCGTGGGTACTACACTTTTGCATTGGTTTTTAATATCCTAGAACATAGGCTGCTTTTTTCGAGATAAACTGTAGACCGCGCGGACGAAGTCACGGGCAAACCCTCGTAGTTTAATAAATACAGAATACAGAATATTTGGTATATATTTTGCCTTTACTATTTCCATATTTATTATATCTACTCGTAAACAAATATTATATACTACTACACTGGATACTGCCGCTAGAAGAAATAATTGAAGCAGAATTTATTCACCTTAAGTATGTTTTCCATCTCACTCTGATGAAAACATACTTGGCAATGTCCAAAATGGCTGTACTTTCAAATCAGTTTTCTTCAACTTTAAGTGTTTGTTAGACGATTTCTGTGGATATACGAGCTATCTAACAGTGGTTAATAATGTATTGTGTTTCTGAAGATTGTCGAAGTATTTGGAACCCAACATCAAACGTTACATTTCATAACTAAATACACACATGCCATATTTTAAATTACGCATTTTCTGTATTTATTAAACACAATTCTATAAAGATCTGCTTATATTTTGATTTAAAACTGTGAACTATGAAAAACGTTTCTCTCATTATGAAATATCACCGTTTAGATAATTAAGTAGGTACTTAAATTGCATATAAATAGAGAACGAGTCGTATATTAGTTTAGATGTCAAGTAAACAAAGAAGAGTATAATGACCATAATTTATTGCTTGAGGCGGAATTTAGCGTGTACATGTGTTGTAGATAGAGATTTAAATAACTTTTTTATTATTATTTCGCCATTAATATGCCTAGATAATGCTGGCAAATTTTCATGCATATTTTCTTGCATATTTTTTCTTTATTAATGATATCGTAATTTCTTGAAAGTGATATAGCACTAGCATACGCGAACTTTGTTTTAATTTGTTTATTAAAGAAAATTTGATTGTATTTGTTGTTTATTTATTTATCACATTTTATGTAAGATACAAAACTCTCAAAATTATCTTGTGTTACCTTCTCTAAGTTTCCATTTATTGTTAATTCCTTAGTAAGTAAATATTTAGTTGCTAGTCATTAATTCCAGTACATAATATTATCTTATGTAACAATAAAATCATTGTCACCCCGATGAAAGTGATGCAAGGCATAAGTGATTTATGTCAAGGTATTTTTTTGTTGTTTTTGATGTTTCTTGTTTGAGAAAGTGCAAAAAGGTCACATTGTGACAAGTTGCCTGTCTTATAGGATTTTGTTTAAATTTTTGCACGAAAGATCATTTATGGGTACAGGTGCTTGAGAAGACAGGTTTTTGATATTTTTCCGTAATGATTGAAGTTTGATAACGCATTAAGGCCAGGCTCCAAGGTTACATTTTCCCACTCTCCACTGCCACCTACCCTGCACTCAACCACCCGCTACCCGCAATAAGCACTGAAGTGCCTGCGTAACAAGGTTGAATATCGCGAGCGCTGTTTCAACACACAATTTAGCTCGGAACTAAATGACGTATGTCTCAAAAGTTATTTATTTTATTGGCAGGCTAATAATTTAGTTAGGTAAATTTTGTCTTAGCCTTAGATGATAAACTATATTTTCTTGCTGTGAGATTTATTTTAGAGATAACTTAAGCCGTTGAGTAGAAAAATGTAAACATTACTGAAAATAATGTAATTTTTGATAAGAAAATGTATCGAATGAAATTCTGTTAATCATGTTTTTGTCTTAGTCTTAGAGAGATAAAAATCTCAAAAACATGTATGTTGAGTTTCACATTTATCAGGTTTGTGGTTGACCCAGTATATTTATGGAAAAAACCCTTAAAAAGCAGAGCCTGGTCTTAATTCCAAAGCCGAGTTTATTGTGTGTTCAGACTTCATGTTTAGTTATAGTTAGGGGCAGTCATGCGCTGATTATTTAATCATTATTTTTTTTCACAAATCCCACTTTCCACTACTTTTTTGAAAACTTTTCTTTTTTATGATAGTTTATTTGGTTGTTTTCCGTAATTATTCACGTATATGTTTCATTGCAGATGGTAGTGTGATCGGACCTACGCTATACAGGATGCATTTTTGAGACGGAACAGTAAGGGCTATAGTTACAGGAAAACGTTTCTAGGTGACCATCCATAACTTTTTGAGATATTCTAAACTGTAATTACAGATTTTGGAAAAATGTACAGTTAGCAAGAAAATTGTAATTTTACACAAAAACTTTTGTTGATGCCAATCCATTTTTTTTTCTTATAAGGATAAAAAGTTTTTACCGGGCCCACTGAGGTTTGAGAACTAGAAATGACAGAAATTGCTAATAACTTTTCCCATACATTTTCTACGAAATTACTTTAACCGTTGTAGTTACAGGAAAACGTTCTTACAAGACTGTCCTTAATTTATAAAGATATTTTGACCTCCATTCACAGATTTTGTTAAAAATGTTCAGTCATCGAGAAAATAGGCAATTTACTCAAATTTTTTTTTAATGCCAATTGATCCTCTGTCATAAAAGTATCAAAAGTCTCTAAAGAATCAAAAGAGGTACTCTATACTAGAAAACTCAGCAATTGCAAAAAATCGTTTTCCATACTTTTTGTACGAAATGAACAAAATAAAATTTAAACATCGTCCAAATACAAATTTTTTAAACATACTGGCGGTTTTTACCTCAGTAGATTTTTTATCCTTATATGAAAAAGGATCGATAGGCATTTTTTTTGTGAAATTTTATTTTACTTGATTACTACATGTTTTCTAAAATCAAATTATCTCCAAAAGTAACGGAGAGTCTCCTAATAACGTTTTCCTGTTGCTGCACCGGTTAAGGTAATTTCGAATGAAATGTATGGGAAAAGTTTTTCGCAATTTCTGTCATTTCTAGTTCTCAAACCTCAGTCGGTCCGGTAAAGACTTTTGATCCTTATAATAAAAAAGATCGATTGGCATAAAAAAAGCTTTAGTGTAAATCCATATATGAACAAACATACAGACAAACAGACTAACAGACAAACAGACTGACAAGATTTAAAAAAATGTTAAATTCTTGTTCAGGAGCACCATTAAAGTACCATAGACCATTTTTTTTAAACTGTCGCCGTGATTTCATCCGTGCAAACTACAGTTTATTGTGAAATAAAGCATCCTATGTTCTTCTAGGATAAAAACCAATGCAAAAGTATAGCACCAACGTTCTTGATGTTTTTTATCATTTTGTTTCCATGGCAATCGTTCCTTACAACGAGTAATCAACATTTTCCAGTTTTCCCGTGGAAACCTACCGTTTTCCGGGATATATAGTATCCTTTGTATTATTCTAGGGTATATGCTATCCATTCCAAATTTCATCAAAATCCGTACAGCCGTTATCGCGTGAAACCTCCCCAAAAAAACAAATGGTTTTATTTGAAGTTCGTAGGTAGGTCGGTATAATTAGTTTCCTGGTCAAGATAATAATAAGATGATAAGTTATCTATTTAGCGGAAGTAATTATAGGATTTGAGTTTAGATTTTTGTTGCATGTATTAGTTTCGTTTGTTTGTGAGGTATTTATTTGGAGTTGGTATTCAAGTTTTCCAGTTTATAGTTAAGTTATTTCGTAAAGAACCTCTAGGATACTTAAATATTTTTTTCCTCCAAATTTCAAATCTTTATATCCACCGGTTTAGGTTGTGCGTTGTCTGTCAGTCAGTAAGTCAGTAGGTATGATACGTTACAAAATTATAGGCATGATTAAAAGAGTTTAATATAATACAATCATATTTTTATTTTTCTGCTCAATAGTGAAGGGCAATTCATAAATCACGGTCAATTTACTATTTTCAATTGTTTTTACTATATTGCCCTTAAATATTAGGCATATTTAAAACTTTTTAAATCTATTGCTTATAATAAAACTATAACGCGTCCAATTATGTACATTAAACTTTTTTTTTATGGTTCTTTATATTTGATACTGAAGGCAAAACTGTTTTGTTTTTCATTTTTGTCTGTCTCTCTGTCTGTCTTTATCTTGGCTAGGCATCACGCCGAAACTACTGAATGAATTTAAACGAAACTTGGTATAATTTGAGTTCATACTACAAGGTAGGACAAAGGATACTAAGATTAAAGGGTTCCCGCAGGAAAGAGGTTGAAAGTTATTTAGAAGAACATTTACCACGCTGAAACTACTGCCAAGTTGTCATAGTTTATATGATGGGTTAAAATTAGGAATACTTTTTATCCCCAAAAATTGAAGAGTTCAAAAATCTGTACTGCCCAGTTTTTTTTGGGATGTTGTTAGGCTATTTACCAGTAGTGTCTTGGCGGTGCTCGAAAAACATCGAAATTTTCGGACTTGTTTTGTATTTTGGCTTTTAACTTCTAAAATGGAAAAGTTATCTATTAAACTCATAAAAACAAAGAAAATAACATTAAAATTTGCTATAATTTGAGCCAAGTACAACTCTGTTATTTTTTGAAAACCCCGAGATGCAGTACTTCAAACATTAGACATTTTCCCTAAGAAGTGAGAAATTGTAATTTTAGCCGCCTTCTGAGCAGAATATAGGCTATAATACTCATTCTACGAGAAAAATCACAAAACAAGTTGTAGAACAGTTGTTTAATTTTATTATAAGAACAAATGAAACTTCCAGGACAAAAAGGTTGTAATCAGGACAAAACGAAAAATTAAGGAAATCGGATTTTTGCATGAAATGGAAATTGTTATTAATATTGCACTGTTATTAATAAGACATCACATTTATACATTTTAATTAATTTCAGTGTATCATACCAACATATAACATTTTTTTAAATCGTGTGTGTCTGTTTGTCTGCATCTGTTTGTTTGTTCACCCATCACGTAAAAACTAATACACTGATTGTGATATGGTTTTCACTGATAAATAGCTTAGGGTTTTACTTAAGAACTGGTGTACATGGTAAAATACTGTGAACAAGCAGAGCAATCGATAAATAACTTCTTGTCGGCTGAAGGAATTTTGATTTAATGTTGGTATATTGGAATTTTTAGGTCCTGGAATAGCACATAGAGTACGTTTAACCTAGAGAAATGAACACGCGTGCAAAACTGCGAGCACAGCTAGTACTTGTAATAAAGCAGTAGTACCAAAAAGACTACCTAGGAGGATGCATAATATTTGATCTGAGGACTGTACAAAGAAGATAATTAAATAAACGACCGAGCGTTATAGTAGTTGCATATGATGTGTAACATTTGACATCGTCATACTCGGCGATAAGCAACATCAACATACTCTATCTACGAGTATGTCTGAGACACGTTTTGAGACATGACCGGTACCAACTGCTGCAAGCAATAATGGTGGGAACAGTGGCGGGCAAGACATGTGTAGGGAAATGGAAATTGTCCTGGCTTTCTAACATATGGCAGTGGACCGGGATTAGTAAAGTTGAAGATCTGTTCAAGATAACCTTGTAAAAAGAGTTAGCGGATGACTGCCGATCTTCAGTATTGGAGAGGCACTTGAAGAAGAACATACTCTAGCACCGTGCGCGCTCATTGGTCACACATTTGTCATTTGACGTTTTACATTTGACTTTAAATTTTGACTTTGACGCTTGGTTTTTACGTTTGACTTTGACATTTGACTTTGACGTTTGACTGTGACGTTTAAAATTAACGTTATACTTTGACGTTTAAGTTTGACGTTTGACTTTATTGTTTGACTTTGACTTTGAATTTGGTATCTCTGACTTTTTAACGTTTGTCTTTTGGACGTTGAACTTTGGACGTTAAACGTTGGGCGTTGGCCGTTGGACATTAACCTTTGGATGTTGGACGTTCGACGTAAGACTTTGGACGTTGGACTTTTTTATTTTGACTGTGAACGTGCTTTTCACCCTTTGGCTTTCGGCCTTCTCCGTTCCTCCTTTAGCCTTCGCTCTTCGCCCTTCTCTCTTCACCCAGTAGTCGCATATTACGCCCTTCTCCGTTCTCTCTTCTCCTTTAGTTCCCTCAGATCCCTTCCCTTGTCCCTCGTCCCTTGTCCCTTATCTCTTATCCCTTATCCCTTTTCCCTTATCACTCCCGCAATATCGCGCACTTCCTCGGCTACCTGTTACACAGTTACACGGTTCACTGTTACACATTGTTACACTTTTCACGAAATCACTCCCATTTATTTTAGATAAGCGAGAGGAAAGATTTTACACATCAAAACATGGTCTAGGGTTCGCCGATAAATCAATAAAATTAAACTATTTGAAGGATGAAGAAATGTTGATAAAATGTAGAAAGTATATTGTACTTTTGGTACTGGAACTGGAATAACACAGCCACGCGGGCAAATCCGCGGACACAGGTAGTCGCCAATAAAACGCTGCATCAATCTGCATACATTTTACAACTACAATTTTATTTCCTGCTGCCTTCATTAAATATGAAAATGTTCCGCGAGCGATTAAAGCAAAAGTTTTTTTTTATATCCACGTCAGCCCTGCTGCTCATTTCCCGGTCGCTCATTTACAAATACCTTTATTGAATGAGTTTGCTTGCAAAAGCCAAACTATTTGAATGCTTGTATCAAAATAGGACTAAGAATTTGGTAATGCATATTCCCTAAAAAGAGTTAAGATATTAAGAAAAATCTTCTTTTAAATTTGAAACCAGGCTACATATTATTAAAATCTTCAAACCCAAACCATTTTTTTCACTGAGCTCTAGCATTGTACCATATTTTTACTTGATGGAAATTGTCAATTTCGTTGAACTTATAGAACGCTAACATAGTAAAAAAAAATTGTCTCATCTCGACTTTAATATTCCCTGCTGTTACTGAAAAAAAAAACGATACCAGAACAGTCTTCTGCTTGGAAATATTTAATACGAACTACAAATAATAGCGTATATTACGTGTAACCAACGTGTAACCTACTCTAATTTATACTTTTTCGCGTCTCAATCTGTACTTATATTATAGGATTTGTAAAAACGCTTCCCGGACGATCTAAATTGTGTCCCTCGGTTAATTCTATTTGAAATTACTTCTTTTGCTGTGAATTGTCGTTTGGAGTGAACGAGGTTGGAAAAATTCTAAGTATTGAACCTTTTCTTGGGTTTTTATCCAGGATATTTTGTTATGCAATAAATGAAAGCGTTATGAATAAGCAACTGCAGATATATTCACGACGAGACTTAGAAAAAATATTTAAATTATTACTATTAAATAAATAAATAAATGATAGCATTTAATGGACAATATTTCGTAAATGTTGTCCCCCTTGCTCTTCACAAGGCCGGGATTGACAGTAACTATATATATACTTACTTATAGAGCTAACTATTTTAACAAACGGCAAGAATTCACGTTTTAGTATCGAAGTGTGCGCTGCTATCTCGCAGCGTAAACTTGTAAGGAAGAGCATCAGTTACGCCTGAAACCTACAATTTTGACACTAAAACATGGGTTCTAGCCGTTTGTTATCATGTTAAAGTGAAGCTCACGAAAACTTTTTCTCGATTGGAACCTACTTTATCAATTTCAAAATATAGATATATATTCGTAGTAGTTTATCTTATATGTTGATTCGGTCTGTTTATAATATTTAAACAAATGTACATTTGTTCTTTGATCACTAGTAAACAAGGGAACGATAAATCATTATAAGATAAAATACGATACTAAATTAATTATTATACTTATACAGAAAACTAGAACTTGTTAGAATTAAAATTAGTTCATAATTATAATTTAAACTAGGGTAGTACAATAGGCGGTCTTATTATCAGTTAAAGCAATCTCTTCCAGACAACCTTTCATAATCATCATCCATCAAATTCCACTGCTGGACGGAGGCCTCTCCTGATGCACGCCACTGTGCTCGAACTTCAGCTTTAGCAATGATAGATGTCCCACATCATTTTTGTATGTTTGGCCATGCCAATTCAAAGTTTTTTAAATAATATGTATCCAAATTGCAAGCCATTTCAAAATTGAGCAATAAAATTTAGGATACTTCTTTCTACCTTATTTGAAAAAATTAACAAGCGCTCTTCCATCTTATGCTTTATTTTTCTTATCTTTACGATATATCTGAATTGTATTTTTAAACTTTGCAAGAGAAGAAACTTTTTGGATCGTTAGAAGTTTTGTTCCGCCCTTAAAAAGTTAAGTGATAATTTTATGGATGAATAATTCAAAAAGTTTTTCCTGCTCATGGGTGCTTAGGGACGAGGTCAAAAATTAGATAATTAATTAAATTACAAGAAGTCTCACAAAGCTTTAACGGAATTTCCAAGATTCAAATGGAAATTCCGTTAAAGCTTTGTGAGACAAGTCCTTTAGATTTGGTTGTAGTTGTGGGCCACTTTTTCACGAGTCTGTCTGGGGAAGTATCACACCTTTGTCACACATACAACCACCAAGCATTAGTGTTGACGGACTCAAATAAGTAGTCTTCAATGTGCCGACTCATATGTATGCAGTAAATTCATTTCTAGTAACCACATTACACTACTAATACTATTGACATACGATTACGCTTTCTCGACTTGTTATAAGGCTTTGACATACTTATGTCACTGCTTACCGTAACTCTACCTTAAGTCTTCGCTTATAAAATGTTTTTTTCAATGCTTCTAACAAAATAAGAAATATATAATCAAAATCTAGAAGTAAGTAATTATCTAATTATGAACGCTAACGCAATTGGAATAAGAACTAGTTTTGTACTGATGTCACTTCACAACGCATCAAAAAAATAGGTAAACTCATTGCAAGAGTAATGTAGTGCTTATAACAAACTAGATATGATTCGTTTTTGAATGTAATATTTTATATGGGTAAATATAAACTAAATTTATATGTAGGTCAATGCATAAAGGCTCCTTAATTGTCCAAGGTGCGTTAAAGCACTCTGAAGGCTTTTAGACCGTATTGCGTTACCAATTGCTTACTATAACTACAAACTACTATTACTATAACTACTGTGTAAAGTAAACATTATAAGAAAGTAAAAAGGGGAGAGTTTCTAGGAATAAGGAAATATTTTACTTTGGACTAAAGAGTTTTCTAGTTTAGTGTTGCTGGGTAATGCAGTAAAGTTTAGTGGTTTGTTTACAAAATGCGATGAACAGGTTTGTTGTCATCGTAAGGATGCGTGTGGACCAATTACATAGATTGTATTCTTCAAAATCGTTCCTGTTGCGGTGTTCATAAAACTTAATTTAATGAATACAAAAAAAAACTGAACTACTAAATTGACTGAATATGGACTATGCACTTTATAACTACTGAACCGATTTGAATGAAATTTATACAGATATCTGAAGATCTACTTAAAAAAAAAACAGAGATAATTTAAAACATGTAAATGTTTTTTTACTTGTGCGAACAGAGCTAAAACAAGGCAAAAAATTAAGTGAGAATGGTTGCTAATAATAAATTAGAACTATATATATGGTTGCTATAAGTAATAGTTATCTTTAAATCGCTATAGGTCCAAAATTGGCAAACAAAATGAAAATCTAAAGGTTTTCAAATACCTATTCAATAATACCCGTATTATTGAATAGCGTTAATACCCGTTTGGTCTCTAGACCACCACAAAGGAACAAACATAGATACATAGGCTGCTAGACAAATTACCCTCCGCGCCAGAAAAACAAAAACAACCACGACAAAACTCGACAAAAGTCGAGTAAAAAAACATCGGAGATAATTATGATTTATAAATAAATACAGTCTAAAATTGTTGTATGGTTCCTGGCCCTTCCTAGCCAATACCTAAACTTACGCCATATAAAATACAATACCGTTAGTTATAACCGACTTGTCCGAGGCTCCTTGAATATCAACCACAAGCTTGAAAGATGTCATCTGGTGAAGTCTACGATCCGACCTAACCTGTTCCAAGCCGCAGATGGACTAGTCGGTAGACTCCAATGGCATACTCGTATTCTCCCCACGCCACAGCGTAGCACCAAAGATGCCCTCTATGACTTGCTCTATGGTGAATCACGTGAGAGGAGGAATGGTTTGTAAAAATATCGTTCTCCTTATTTCCTTAGACATAGGGGGCCTTCGACAACGCATGGTGGCCCGCACTTAAACATCAACTTTGGCTGTACAAGATGGTAGGCTCATACCTCAACGACCATAAGATCAAGGTACCTATGCTAGACCAGCATATGAGAAGGAAACCACGAATAGTTATGTCCAGGGATCCATTGGTGGACCAACATTTTGGAACGTTATTCTAGACTCATTGAAACACAGACTGGAAGTTGAGGGAGTATATTGCCAGGCATTTGCAGATGATGTAGTCCTCGTCTTTACAGGTCAAACATCGACCACCATACAACAAACAGCCACTACCACGCTAGAGATAGTAGTAGATTGGGGAAGTCGTAAAAAGCTTAATTTTGCAGCGCATAAAACAAAAGCCACGCTGCTAACAACTAAGTTGAAGTACGACTTTCCCAATCTAATCATGGCAAGCACAACGCTGAATCTCGTAACCGAGATTAAGCTTCTAAATCTTGTAATAGACAACAAGTTCGCCTTTAAATCACATGTGACCGCCTCCAGCAAAAAATGCGCGGACATATATAAACAGCTAGCGTGTGCTGCAAAGGTGACTTGGGATCTAAATGGCGAGACAACGAGAACAATTTACGTCACAGTAGTAGAACTGATCAGGACTGATAAAATTCTTAGCCCCATATGATGATCCAATCGTGGCTGTTGCTCGGCGTACCCGGACAATGCTCGATGACAGAATACTCGAGATGGCGAAATACATCACGGGAACTACTGAAGTCGAGGCGTCATGGGAATGCTGGGTGATGCCCAAGACCGACTGGGTGAATGGGGTTCCAGGATGCGGCAAGACGACTTGGGTGGTTAAAAACTTCGATGGGAAGAAGGACGTTATTATCACCACAACAACAGAGGCAGCAAAAGACTTGCGCAAGAAACTAGCGCACCAAATAGGAAACCTGGTCAAGACCAAGGTGCGTACTATGGCGTATGTCCTAAGGAATGGTTTTAGAGCATCAACCAAGTGTAATCGACTTTTGGTTGACAAGGTGCTCTTGAACCATTTTGGAGCCATAGTAATGGCAAGTTGGCTGTCTGGTGCTAGCGAATTTATTCTCATCGGAGACGTAAACCAGCTTCCTTTTATTGACAGAGAGCACCTCTTTGTCATCATAAGGTATAACCACCAAAACTTGGCAGTAACCATTAGCCAGGAGTTAATATGCACGCATCGGAACCCCATGGATGTCGCGTATGCCCTTAAGGAAGTGTACTCCAGCATCTACTCTTCAGCATCCAATATACATTCCGTGAAGCTGAAACGGCTCATTGAAGCGCAAAAATCCACCACTCACCCCAACACTCTCTTCCGGAAGCGAAGAAATGCCTGATCTCCAAGGGATATGGAGAAAGTACAGGGTCACGCGTCTTGACCATTCATGTAGCTCAAGGTTTGACCTACGAGTCGGTGATCGTCATGCAGACCAGGGGCAAGAAGTTGAAGCTGCACGAGAGTATTCCACACGTGGTGGTGGCATTGTCGCGTCATCGGGGTAGTTGTACCTACTACACTGATGGTAGCTACGATGCGATGGGTCGCTTCGTGAGGAGGCTGATGGCAGAGTCAACCAAAACCATCTTAGATTACAATGACAATTGACAATTACAGATGGGAAAAAAACACAACAACGCAGTGGCTGGAGCCTTTGCAGACTTTGGACGGAGAGAAGTGGCATTGGCGAGATAAAACAAATATAAAAAAATTGACTCTAATGTTTAATTTTGTAAGGACCTTTGCAGGTATTAAGATGAGTCGTGCTCCCTAAAAAGCCTCTTCCTGTGGTGTCGACATGTGGTGGGTCGCCCTCTTCCCTAAATTAGGTTGAGGAGAATGATGCTTGGCACATGGGTCAACTCGTGAACTTGGTGCTGTTTGCGGGGGCTGGATTTTTCTCATAGCTGCAGGGATCCCATTTACCTTAGCTGTATAATTGCATGTAGGCTGTCGTAATATAAGATGTGGTATTCTGTACATAAAATAATAATAATGTCAACTAATGTACAAAAAAACACTAATCAAACAAAAATATACAAAAATAAAATTTATATAAAAGTCTTCTAGAGTAAGATTTAAAACCTTATAAATAAGATAGAAAATGTAAGCAATTACTAACTAAGCAACAAAATAATGTGGACCCTAGTGTCCGCCGAGTATAATTCTCCTACTACAAAAAAAACCGTAGGTGGATCAAAACAGTTCCAATTCAAATTGGAAAATCAATTCACTGCCTTGGAAACCACAAATGACGTGGGAATCCTACGGAAAAAAGGCACAACATTTGAAAGCATGGAGGAACCCGTACTTCGGGAGCTTCAGGGGTTATTTACCACCATTTTAAACAGTGGGGGAACTCCAGAGGTGTAAAGCAGGAGATCGGTAGTATTCTTCTTTAAAAAAGGGGATAAAACACATTTAAAGAACTATTGACTTATTTCATTCTTGTGCCACGTCTATAAGTTGTTTTCGAGAGTCATCTCAAATCGACTCGCAAGAAGACTTGTTGAATTCCAGCCTCCTGAGAAGGCCGGGTTTCACGGAGGAATTAGCACCATAGATAGACCACATACACACAGTGAGGCAGGTTATACAGTATTCTGAAGAGTAAAATCAGCCTCTGTGCCCTGCTTTTGTGGATTATGAGAACGCCTTTAATTCTGTTGAAATCTGGAAATTTCTGGAGTTTTTACAGCGTTATCAAGTAGACTGACGATACAACAAAGTGTTGAGGTTTCTATATCATGCCCCGACTATGAGTGTCCAAGTACAAAACCAGCAGTCTAAATATATCCAATTGCGTAGGGGAGTAAGATAGGGCGATGTTTTATGCCCTGGAACATATGTTTAAGACCCTGGGTTGGAAAGGAATGGGCATTAATATCAATAGGAATAACATCTCAAACTTACAATTTGACGATGATATAGTTGATGGCAGAGTCGCTGCGAGACTTGTAACGCATGCTGGCTAATCTAGCAGATGCTTCACAACGAATGATCATGTTTAACGATCTTGTTGACCCGGAACCGATTGTAGTCAATGTGTACCTCTTGAAGTTGTCCGAAAATATGTTAACCTTGGGTAAATATTGCAATTTGGTAGAAACAACTTTGAGAAGGAAGCCAACAGAAGAATTCAGCTGGGTTGGGCATTCGGCAAGCTTTGTCAAGTCTTCTCGTCGTCGTCCATACCACAGTCATCATCATCATCATTATCAGTATCATTTCAGCCTTTCCAAGTCCACTGCTGAACATAGTCCTCCACCAAAGAGCGCCATGACGAGCTATCTTGTGCCACCTCCATCCAACGGCTTCCTGCGATGGCTATAATGTCGTCGGTCCATCGTGTGGGGGGTCTCCCTACACTTCGTTTGCATTTTCGTGGTCGCCATTCAAGTACCTTTACCCCCCCAGCGGCTATCAGTTCTGCGAACTATATGGCCTGCCCATTGCCATTTTAACTTGCACACTTTGAGAGCTATGTCGGTAACCTTGGTTCTTCTACGGATTTCCTCGTTACAGATTCTATCACGTAGTGAACCATCGAGCATAACTCTCTCCATTGCACGCTGCTTGACTTTGAGCTTGTCTATGAGACCAATAGTTAGCGACCACGTCATAGTGCCGTATGTCATCACTGGCAACGCGCACTGACTATAAACTTTTGTCTTGAGGCTCTGCGGTATCTGCGACGAGAAGATATGGTTTAATTTCCCGAACGCTGCCCATCAGAGTTGGATTCGTTGGTTGACCTCTTTGTCGAAGTTGGATCTACCTAGTTGGATTATCTGACCTAAGTAGACATAGTGATCAACAGCTTCGATAATATCGTACCCAACATAAACTGGCATGGGAACAACATTCGACATGATGTTCGTCTTACCCATGTTCATTTTCTGTCGGCTATTGGTATCCCGTACGGGATATATGAGATTTATTTTAGAAAATTTTGCAAAAACTTTGTAATGTTAGAGTAAGTAAAAAAAAAACTTTTTCAATTTTTTTGAATCATTTACCTTCCTCAAATACAGATTTTGTGACTGGTAAAACTTTTAATCATTCATTATTTAAAAAATAGCCCACAATCTCCAAAAACACACTCGTCCACATGTTGGGAAACAATATTGAGGTGACTGAGCATTGGAAGTCCTAACTTTCAATGTTTCTGCCATAATGACTCTATCATCAGCAAATCGAAGGTGAATGATGAATTCAACATTAATGTTAACAACATGTCCGTTCAGGTTCAGAAGCTTGAATATATCTTCTAGTGCAGAGGTGAACAGTTTCGGAGAAATAACGTCTCCCTGTCTCACCCCTTTTTGCAATTTGATAGAATTCGTGCTCCAATCTTGGACACGGACAGTCATGCTGGCCTTGCTGTACAAACACTTCAACACTTCAATGTACCGGTAGTCGATCTGGCACCGCTGTAATGACTGTAGCACTGCCTAGCTCTCGACTGAATCAAAGGCTTTCTCGTAATCTACAAACGCTAGACATAGTTACCGATTATACTCTTCGGTCTTCTGTATAATCTGCCAGAGCATATGGATGTGTTCTTTGGTGCTAAGCCTTTCCGGAATCCAATTTGTTCGGGAGGCTGAAAGTCTTCAAATCTATGAGTGAGACGGTTTGTAACTAATCTCGAAAATAGTTTAAAGACGTGGGTCAGCAGTGAAATGGGCCTATAATTCTTCAAGAGGGTTTTATCACCTTTCCTAAAAACAACACCACTACGCCACGCCTCTGGCGTAGTACCCTCGAGGATGACGGAGTTAAACAGCTTCTGAAGGGCTTTAAGTACCGGTGTTCCACCCGCTTTCAGTAGCTCTGTCGTTATTCCGTCCTCCCCTGATGCCTTGTTGCTCTTAGGCTGTTTGAGAGCCATTTTGATCTCGTATAAGCTGACGTCCGGGATATCTTTGGTATAATTTGGGTTCGTCAAACGGGCTCTTGCATCGCTAGTCGACTACGCGATGAGGTGTATAATTACCCATAGAACTTCTCGAGCTCACTCAAAACCTCTGGCTTCTACGAAACGATGCTGCCACTATCAATCTTCAGCATCGTCAACAGGCTTTGCCCTTGTATGCCATCTGCGTCGTCACCGTGGGTCCCTCGCCAGCTACCTGCCATCACGACACTGCCACCGCCACCGCTGCCTTCAAAAGAGATTCGCAGCATGGAGGCAACGGTGCCCGAATCGTGCAATGTAACCGGTGAAGAAAACGCAACACACACGCACATGACGGTTACGGTAATTATTACATTTCAAACTTTGATCCTACTCTGCGTAATATTAACGACTGATGCGATGAGGTAGACCGCGCGCGAACCCTTAACGATTGGAGTATTACTAGTGTCTTTCACGAACAGGCAATTGCTTGTATGGCCATGCCCGAACGTGGCTAGGAGCCTGGATGACTAATGACCTAATAATTTTAAGACGGAGGTGAAACTCATGTGCCCAAAAAAGCCGACATCGCGAAGTTTATTTTTGAGGTTGCCCCACGTACTTGGGTTACGCTCGCCGGTCACTTCTCCGGTTACATACGGTGCAGGGGCTTAGTGGCAAACTCATTGGCAATTATTATACTCGGTATTTCCAATCTGCAGATTCGTGCGTCTGCAACGAATGCGAAACTTTCGCCTACCGACTTTTTTGATATTTTTTTCATCCATGTAAAGTCAAGTGCGTCGAAAACCTTATTGCGCACTCAGCCAGAACCTGCTTCGACTAAGAGCAAATATGATTTTGGCAGAAAGCGTAAATATCAAGAAGGCAAGTGCTTTACTTGTGGTTTACATAAAACCACACATAAAACCACAAGTAAAACACACAGAAATATTATTGCATGAAGATAATTTCTTAAGTTTTAGTTATAGTTAATTTGCTTAAGTAATTTTTTTGTGTGCAATAAATATATTTCTATCTATAACAACTAAGACTGAGTCAGGAGAAGGATCATCGAGTAGCAATGGTGTCAATGTAAATTCAAAGCATGTTTTCGTGCCGACAAAGTCTGAACCTTGTTCTTTTTGTTAAAAATTACCAGTTACTCCGAACAGTTTCAGACTATTTTGAAGTTCTTCATCTGGGAGTGTTATGCCGACAAGCCTCGACAAGCGCTACGAAAGTCAGCACGCAGCGGGCGACGCGTGCACGGCGCGGGCGGAAAAGTGATTGCGGCGCTCGTTTCTATTCGGCTTGCACTGCACAGTCACTTCGAGGGATATCACTCCCTTGCGTTAACTTCACACAGTGACACACTGCACTCGTTGTGTTTGGTTCGCGACCCCACATCACGGTTCCACTGTCAGTCGCATCAAGAACTGGTCTCAACGCCAAAGTTTTTATTTTTTTATTTTATTTTATATATTATATATATACATTTCTTTGACTTAAATGTCATATATTTGTAGGCGTGGGAACCAGTTCTTGATGCGTCTGACACGACCTCGACGGATAACGAAGTGACTGTACAAGCTGAACAGAGTCGAGTGCCGCTGTCGCCGCCCGCTTTTCCACCCGTGCCGCACACGCGTCTCCATTTGCGTGCTGACTGCTGACGTTCGTAGCGCTCGCTGCGGCTTGTCAGTATAACACTCCCAGATGAAGGACTTCAAAATAGTCCGTAACTGGTTCCATCCGATCTTCCATTTCGTGAGTTTTTAGCCGTTTAATTATATATTTTATAATGGACTTATTTCTACCCAAAAACATTGTATGTCTTTCAAATCTAATCCCAACAGTTGGTGTTTACATAGTAAAACTATAATTATGTGTGTAATTTTAGATAATATTTTCGTGAAAATTCTTACATTTCCATTCAGTAATTGGAAACGGTGATGTTTCATTTCCCTCGGGCAAGAGATTTTCAAATAACTGTCTATGCAAAAGAAAGCACAATTTGGATTACCTCGACTCTACTCGTATTATAAACACGTGTTAGTAAAGATAGGTACGTATAGACTGGAGCGATCACATTGAAGATGGCGATACAAAGAATTCATATTTAGTGTGCATCATTTAAATGTCAATATAGAGGAGCCGGTCAATTTGCAATTCAACTATACAGGGTTCGAGCCTTGGGGGTGTCATGAGGCCGGTCCAGGGTTTGAGCTTGTTCCACTAGCCAAGGGACCAAACCTCAGTGGACACAAAATTACAGGAACTATTGGAGCATTTGGAGATTTCCATAAACAGCGGCTTTACCAATATGGAAAAAAACGACCACTAACGACGGTATTATCATATATAATTCAAAGTCTCCAGTTGTAATAAACTTATTTAGGTAATTTCTCACATATTATTTTTTAAAATTGCAGTTTTTGCTAATTCAAAAGACAATATCGGAATGACAGGTTATTTGAACTTAGATTTAATAATGACAAACTATCAAATGGAATGAAATGGATTATGAAAGAATTAAGAGATCAAATGAGTATTATTACGAAAGAGGTTTCACCTCGTCACAGGGGTAGTTCGATGATAATGACATAAATAAGTTATGTGCGGATCTGCCAATTGCCATAGGTCTGTGCTTCGGAGGGCACGTTAAGCCGACACCAGAGGTCGGCTCTACCTCGTTATAGGTCATACGTACATTTACCTTCCAGTGCCTCTAAATAAGGCATAATTGTAGTAAATCAGATTTTGGTTAAGTTTGGTGATAAATATAATATGCTTTAGTATGATGCGACTTACTAACTAATATGACTCCACTCTCTAGCTGGGTGAAGAGACTTGTTTAAAAAAAGTTGCTGGCATCATCACATAGAACTGGAACTTACAGAGATCAATTACGTGATTTATGAGAGATATAATTTTCGGTAGTGGACTGGACTGTATTTGAATTTGAACTAAGATACAAAAAATATCTATAAATAGGCCCGTACTAAAGTTAATTGAGTAACACATTCGGATTAAACATTCGAATATAACAAACTCAATTGGCAAGAAAATTAATAATGTTGATTATACAAAATGTTAATATTTCGAGTTGACTACTAAAATGAAGAGGTTCTGAATTATTGTTGGACTTGTTTTTTTTTGTTTCATTATATATGTCATATAATTCCTCAACTGATTTGGATGGTCCTTTTTGTTTTGAAAACATCTAAATTTAACTAAAATTGGTATTTGATTCGTTATCAAGTGGGAAAAAAACATTTTTTAATTAAAAATAACATATTGGCAGCAATTTCATCATTTTACTCCTTAAACTAAACTAGACAAAATTTCTTCAAATGTGGTTTAAACGCGGACTACAGTTTAACGCGAAAAAACTATCCTATTTCCTATCTTCTAGGGTATTAAAAACCAATGCAAAAGTAGGTATAGCACCAATGCTCTTGTTTTTTTTTTACAGACTTGTTATTTCGTTTCCATGGCAAGTACAGACTATTCCGTGATGGCAACCATTCCTTAAAGTGAGTAATCAACATTTTTCAGTTTTCCCGTGGAAACTTTCAATTTTCCGAGATAATTATAGTTTAAAAAACTTAAAAACACGCTTTTATAGAAAATTTAACTATATTATTGCATTTTCATCGGTCTTTGACAGGTGTGCAAAATTTGAATGAAATCTGACCGTTTAAAGTGGGTCAAAATAGCGTCCAAAGGAGTCGGTTACAAACATACAAGTGAAGCTAATATAAAGCGTGTAAAAAGGATCCTATGTTTTATTCTAGGGTATAAGCTGTCTCCATTTTGTGTTTAAATTTCATCAAAATCCGTCCAAACGTTATCGCGTGAAAGCTCCCCAAACAAACAAACAGACAACGTTTCACTTTTATATATTGGTTTGGATTAGTCCGTATTTTTTTGTAAATCCATTTAATATATAATTAAATGGATTAATTCTTGAATATTATTTTTGGCGGTTTTGAACGAAAAACGTTACGCCCTAGGCAACCACATTCAATATATCATCTTATACATCCATGAATAAGTTACTCCCACCATGCTGAAGACATTTCTCGTCCAAACAACTATGTGACGACAAAATCAAATACACATTACCAACACCAACACATCAGATAAACACTTACAAGCGAGTGAATATGAAAAGCAAACATACATCATATGTAGCTGTAAATATATGTTGTACTTCCTTTGGGTAGCGTAGCGATATGTTTTGATTTTCGTGGATGATTAGGCTAAGTTGATTGGGACAGCATAGTGCGGCAGATTATGTAAGAGGCTTTTGGGTTGAAGACCACCATGATGGTCAGGTAGTAAAACAAGCATGAATGTAAAATGTAAACTACCCCCGTCCCCTCACCCCCCAAACATAAAAAACACATCAAAATCGGTCCATTCGTTTGGGTGCTACGATTCTCACCCCCCCCCCTTCCTTCTCCCCTTTATAGCTACGAACCATTTCGTTCACCCCAACTTTCAAACATAAAAAATCGCAGCTAATTCGGTCCAATCGTTGTGAAGCTACGATTTTCACCCCCCCCCCATCCCCTATATATATCAAAAACACATCAAAATCGGTCCATTTGTATGGGTGCTACGATGCCACAGATAGACACACACAGGCTCACACACTCAGTGATACACACTCTAACATTTATTTAACACATTTCAAAACAAGAATACTAAATACTTACTTAGACAGTAACTAACATTAACAATTAAAATTACAGTAACAGAAATAATATAGAACATGATACATACGAGTATGTGATTAAAAACTATCTTATTTTCGTCTTCAAGATTAATTATTACACGATTGCCCAAAACGGAGTGAAGAAGTTTTTAGGATTAAAGAATGTTTGTTTGTTTGTATGTATGTAAGTGAGTTTATTTATTCCACCAAAACTTTGTCTGAACAGATGTAGACGTCCTCAACACAAATGCCCTGTGCAGTAGTTATAAGGTTTGGTTGTCTATGGAAATAAATTCATCATCTTGGATTAGCGCTCTTGAGAAAGTTTTTATGTTTACACAGGGTTCTTTTGAACGACTTATTTCTAACAATTATCCATAACATGGTCACCATACACACAGATAACGCTAATCCAAAGCCACGGCTTAACATTCCGCCTTGCAGACACTTCGCTTCCTTAATGTTTATCCGCTATTTTCTGTCACATCCAAGGGAAAATAAGCATTAAGTCGAAGGTCGTAAAGGCTACGTTCACTTTCAGAAATTTGCAGGTTACATTGAAATAAGGTGAGGAATAGTGATGAGATGATGGCAGATTAGAATATTCTAAATTGTATAAGGAGATTATATTCCATCGTGTATTTCAAAAGACGTGGCTTGAACTATATGTGTGTGGGAGTGAATAGGTGGGTAGGTATAGGTATCTACTATTGAAGCTCTTCCATCATTACGGGAAGTACTTCCGACCGATCCAAGAGTTTTTGACCCAAGGAAAGCTGTCCAGCTGTTCCTCGTTGGGAATCGCGTTGTTCTCGTTAAGCTTTGTCTTGCGGTTTACTAGGTCACAACTTGATTACTACTAATGCAATAAAGTATGGAATCACGACCTTCTCTTTCTTCTCTTTGGGGGTGGTGGGTCGTTTTGCTCGCCGCCTTCCCGCTCGCTACATTCAGTTCTTGTATGCTCTTATTAGATATATATAAACCTTCCCTAAAAATAACCTGACGGTGAAAACCGCATTAAAATTCGTTGCGTAGTTTAAAAGATATAGACGGTGGGAACCGACTTTGTTTTATCAATATGTATTGATTTCTTCCAACATCTTGAACAATTATCGTCAAATTTCAACAAATTATCACAAAACAATATCAGACTATACGTCAAAATATACCTTCCTCTTGAATCACTATCGATTAATGGAAACCGCATCGTTGGGAGGCGACTTTGTTTACTTAATACTACTACTACGTATTGATAACGCTTCATAATCCTACGAAAGTGATTCACCAAGCAGAAACTTTTTTGAGACGGATTTTGATTACCATTTTTACTATCATAAAAATTGACTAGATCTTTAACTTTGCCGTTTGCTGGCTGATTAGTACCTTGAACTTGTTATTTGATATTCCTACCAGAAACTATGAAATTGAGCAACGATATAATCTACGAGATCCAACTGGTTTTTAAAAAGTTTTGTATAGCATAACTTTTTTTTTTCTCAACTACGGTGAAGTAAGGGAAGGGTAGGATAGAGTCTAAGACTGCGTGGTCGATGAAACTAAGCACGCCTTTTTTTCTTAAAATCTGAGCAAATTTCGTAAAATAGCTCGTTCAGGCTCACATTGTCAGTGTCCTAAAATGTCTAGTATGCTAAAAAGTCCTATTACGTCCAGTCCACTAACTTCAGTTTTGTATTGAAGCGTATATGCCACTTATCTATATGGATTTGCTTTGCCGTACTTTCGTTGTTTATGCTGATTCAAAGCGCCCCCACGACTGAAATTGACATTGTCTCATCTCCTAATTTTGGTCACAGAAAAAATAATAGTACAAGTACGTTAGTTCCGTGGCTGCTCACTACTGCCAAACTTCTGCGATCAGCGCCAAAATGATTTTTTGCATGTTTTTTCGATGGGGACTTTTCACATATAATTTATAATGGTGATCCTAACATTCGTGCTAATTTTTAGCTCTATGCGAATTATTGTAACTTTAACTCAATTTTATGAGCTAACTTAACCGGATTATTATTAAGGCACTGCCCCGTGCCCTTAGATTTTAACACTCAAAGACCAAGATGGTTTTAGCAATTAGTGCTCTACTGTTAAAATGACCATACGTCTAGAGAATAGATTGGCGCTAGGGTCCACACCGCATTAAACTTTTAATTACAGCGATAGTCGTTACGGTACTAAGATGGTTTCGTTTGCAGTACCTTGAATATGTTGGAGGTGGCATTATTTTAAAGGGATTGCAAGCTCAATCAATGGCAAACTAAATAAACTTTTGAAATATTTTGTTGACTACAATGGGGGATTTTCTGACAGCTCAAAAGAGAAAGAAAAAAACATTAGTAAAATATTGTAATAGATGGCGTTGACAAATAATGAGTAAGTCAGTGTGACCCTTCGATTTAATTTTACCTATTTGGTACCTATCTTTTTGACGTGAGTGACGTTTACAATAACTTTTGATACAATTAGACATCAAGGTAAATGTCACAATCAAAATAAAGATCAAAACTAAAAAAAATATAGTCAAAGGTCATTCACTATCTCAGAGCAAGTATTTGGATTATTTGTCTAAGTTCACTTTAATTTTTCCAATTGTCTATTGCTCCTCTTGAACGTAAATAAAATAAATAAACTGGTTGGTAAAGGCTTTACTTCTATGTGTTATAGCTTTCTGCACTAAAATAGAAACACTTACTCTAAAGCTGAAAATGGTAATACGTACGTAAGTGATCACATTATACTAGGTCTGTGATTGTAACTATCCCTGCGTTCGAGATGATGAGATGGCGTTGTGGGCAGTTTCGAAATGTATATTTTTAATAAGCCGTTCGCTTTGAACATTTTCATCACTTTTGCCATTTATGCAATTTTTGACATAGGTAATCTTTCCCAAACCAAATGAAAAACGGGAGACGATAATACACGACCAAAAAAAATAAATACGATCAGTATTGTATAGCCAATAATATACGGCTTGATACGTGTACATGGATTCGAAATATTTGGATGGCTATTATTGGTCGTGTATTATTGCCCGAACAAAATCAGTCTTTGTTGATAAAGAACGGCCAGTATTACGCAGCCAGTAATACAAAGCCAACCATAGACAAAGATAGCATCACTCCCTGATGCCTCGTTTGTGTAGGCGAGTGTCAAGTAGAAAACCGGTTTGACAGCCGGTTGGTCTAGTGGCTAGTGACCCTAGGAACGAAATGAAACTGTCGCGGGTTCGAATCCTGCAAGGTGCAATCGTTTGTGTGATGAGAAGAAATGTTTGTTTCCGAGTCATGGATGTGATATTTGTATTTATATATGTTTATCCATTATCTAGTGCCCATATTACAGGTGCCCATATTATATATAAACTGTCACAGAACCGAATCGGTCAACCCCGACTCCACGTGGTCTGGTCTGCCCCTACACTAGAGTGTTTTTAAAATGCCTGAGGCACGGAGGGAGTGCAGCCCCCCCGTCCGCTGTAAGAAAGTGCAGGTATAGAGTGAGCTGGAGCGGCGGAGGCTGGTATCCGAATCTGACCAAAAAGCCGAGGCGAGCGTTGGTACCCCGTACCAACTGGAACGTTGGCACTTCCCGTAGCGCTGGAGCAATCGCAATTCATAATCTATGGTAAAAAGATACTGTAATGTGCAAACGAGGCTAATACTATGACATTTCTATATATTAGTTTGTGATGTACACGTATTATTGGCGATAAATTATCGC
Source organism: Alsophila aescularia (assembly GCA_946251855.1). Lineage (NCBI taxonomy): Eukaryota > Metazoa > Arthropoda > Insecta > Lepidoptera > Geometridae > Alsophila > Alsophila aescularia. The sequence goes on along the minus strand of OX276379.1, from coordinate 26,789,371 downwards.
TCGTGCAAAAAGTGTCTGACCCGCATTACACAGCCAATAATGTACAACCAATAATACGTGTGCATAATTTAGCTTCGTAATCCTGGCTGCGTATTATTGCCGGTACAAAATCAGCTCAGGGTGATATAACACGGCCAATAATACGTGACCAAATAATGAACAACTTGATATTATGAGGCCAATCTAAGTTATATTGGTCGCGTATTATTGGCTATACATTAATTGGTTGCGAAATATTGGCCATGAAATATAGGGACACTGAAAAACGAGTCCATATATTACACGGCCAATAAATAGCGGTCCAAATATTTCGAATCCATGTAGATATAATATCAGGCAATGTATTATTGGCTGTACAATACTGATCGTACATTATTTTTGCCGTGTATTATCGTCGCCCTGTAAAACTATCCTATGTGTACCCAAAAGGAATAAATCGCTTTCGTATGTCAAATTTAACTGTCATGTCATCTAAACATGCAAAACGAACGGTGATCGAAAACAGCTCAGAACGATAATTTCGCCCTCAAATATCCAAGGCACACACCAAATGTGATCATACTTAGCGTTTTTAACAGTTATTTTTGCCATTTGCTCCAAAACGAACAGCTTGTATATGCGCATTCGTACCGATAGTGATAATCATATTAATCCTTATAATATGATTATAAGCCTGCTTAACGAGAACATCCATACCAATATATAAAAGTGAAAAGTTGTCTGTTTGTTGTTTGTTTCTTGTTTGTTTGTTCGTTTATTTGAGGAGCTTTCACGCAATAACGACTAGACGGATTTTGATGAAATTTAGAATGGAGATAGCTTATACCCTGGAATAAAACAATGAATACTTTTTATCCCGGAAAATTCTAAGTTTCCACGGGAAAGGTGGAAAATGTTGATTACTTACTGTAAGGAACGGTTGCCATCACAGAATGGTCTGTGGTTGCCATAGAAACGAAATAACAAGTCTGTCAAAAAATATCAAGAGCGTTGTTGCTATACCTACTTTTGCATTGGTTTTTAATATCCTAGAACAAATAGGATGTTTTTTTTTGCGATAAACAGTATTCTGCGCGAACAAAGTCGCGGGCGGGAAAACTAGTAGGTATATTTTATATATTAATTTTTTAGAGGAAAAAATAATATAAAAAGTTCTCGCTGAGCAGCCGTTATTGCTTATAATCATATAAACATTCGATTTGGGAGGCGTTATCTTTACGATACGAAGTTATTTGCTTTATTAGTAGTGTTTGGTTGGTCAGTTCGGAATACTGCTAATAGAGGGCGTTACCGTCCCTGTAAGATGGGCTTAGAAAGACTGCAGGAGAAATTTGGATAGCTTAGTACTAGTCACGCTAGCCAAATTGGTAAAGGCATGTGCCGCGCAGAGCCACCCAATAATGCGGGTTTGAACCCCGCATATGATCCATGTTGTTTTCTTTTTTAATTTTTTTTTTGATATTGTTTAATTTTTTTTTTCTGTTCGTCGGTGCAATCATAAAGACGTTAATCATGACCATGTCAGCTTAGCTGATAAGTGGGATGAAACCTTAATCCTATGGTCGTGGGTTCCATATTGGTTTCGTGGTCATAGCAGTCATTTAAAAAAAATGCACTTCATTAGCAAGGAGATTATTTCAGAGAGCTACGAACGCGCGAAGATTATTCTCAGCACGCACTCTGAATACAAGGCGTCAGCACCCGGAGGCTCCGCTCAAGTACGTATACTATTTCAACCAATAACTGTTAGAATTAGTACTTGTTGGTCTACCACAAGATTCGGTTAGCCCTTATTTGTTATGACCATATCCACGTAACGCGTTAAGTTATGTGTTTTCGTGGAATGGTTCGTGAAATCTATATCTATATACTTATAATAAAACTGTAACGGGTCCAATTCTGTACATTGAAGATATTATTTAAAAAAAAAATTTTGGACTTTACTCTACATTCGATACTGAAGCCATAACTGTATTTTTTATTATTTTTGTCTGTCTGTCTGTCTGTCTGTCTGTCTGTATCTTGGCTAGGCATCACACTGAAACTACTGAATGAATCGAAATGAAACTTGGTATGATTTAAATTCATACTACGAGGTAGGACAAAGGCTACTTTTCATCCCGAAAAATGAAAGAGTTCCCGTAGGATTGGGGTTGAAAGTTTTTTCAAAAAACACCACTCTTTAACTACCGTACGGATTTTGGTGCAACTTGGCACAGTCATAGTTTATAGATGGGTTAAAAATGAGGATACTTTTATCCCGAAAAAAAATAAAGAGTTCCTGCGGGATAATGGCCCAAATTCTGTAAATTAAAGGTATGTTGTGTTTTTTGTTGGGGGCCGTTCTGTATTGCATACTAAAGCCAAAACTGTATTTTTTTTAAAATTCTTTCTGTCTGTCTGTCTGTACCTTGGAAGTGCATCACGCCGAAAATACTCAATGAATTCAAATGAAATTTGGTATGATTTGATTTTATACTTCGAGGTAGGACATTGGATACTTTTCATCCCGAAAAATTAAAGGGTCCCTGTAGGATAGGCGTTGAAAGTTATTTGAAAGAACACGTATCACGCTGAAACTACTTGTCGGATTTTGTTGAAAAGTCATAGTTTATATAATGGGTTAAAATTGAGGATACTTTTATCCCGAAAAATAAAGTGTTCCTTCGGGATAATGTCCAAAATTCTGTAAATTGAAAATATAATGTAATTTTTTTGGAGGCCGTTCTATATTCAATACTAAAACCAACACTGTATTTTTTTTATTTTTGACTTTCTGTCTGTCTGTCCATCTGTCTGTCTGTACCTTGGCAGTGCACCACGCCGAAAATACTTTAATAAAACAAATCAAATTTGGTATGATTTGAGTTCACACTTCGAGGTAGGACATTGGATACTTTTCATCCCGAAAAAATTAAGTGTTCCTGCAGGATAGAAGTGGAAAATTATTAAAAATTATTCAAGAACACGTAGCAAGCTGAAACTATTAGACGGATGTTGATGCAACTTGGCACAGACATAGTTTATAAGATAGGTGAAAATTATGAATACATTTTGTCCCGAAAAAATAAAGGGTTCTTGTGGGATATGGGTCCAAATTCTGTATATTAAAGATATATTTAGTGTTTTTTTTTGGAAGTTACTCTATGTTCTATTATGATGCCTAAACTGTATGTTTTTTCATTTTTGACTGTATTTTACCCGCGCATCACGCCGCCGGAACTATTATTTGGATATTTTTTGGATGGTTCTCTATATTCGATACTGAAGCCAAACTGTTTTACTTTTTAATTTTTTCTGTCTGTTTGTCCGTATCTTGACCGCGCATCGCACCCAAACTACTTCATGAATTCAAATGAAAAAAATGCTCTTGGGTGCTTAAAAAAAGGTATTGAACAATTTTTTTTTGTTAGTCGTTTCTTTCTTTCTGTTTGTCTGTATGTTTGTTTGTTCACGCATCACATAAAAACTACTGGACCGATTGCAATGCGGTTTTCATTGTTATAGCTTAGGGTTTGATTTAAATCTGGTGTAATGGGTATCTCAATCCGGTGAGTTAGAAGCCGAGCAATTGATAAAGTATTTTTGACGGCTGAAGAAATTTTGTTCAAATGTTGGTATATTGGTCCTGGAATAGCACATTATGGTACTTTGAACCTAAAGAAACAAACACGCGTGCGAAGCCGTGGGTACAGCTAGTTTCGTAATAATGTCACACGTTTTCTGCAAGGAATTGCTTGTGGAATAGCAAATATTTGGCAGTCAGTATTTTATTTATTTACTTTTAGTTTCCCGTATACATTTTTGGAATGGTCTTTTGAATAGAATGGAAGACCTTCATTTTGAAACCTCACTCGATTGGTTTTTGGTAATTTTATGGTCCCGTCAAAGAAAAATGAAATGCATGATGCATTCGTCTCTACCTTATATTTAAAAATCTAGAATGTAGAACTCGTTTGCCTGTGTTTTGTTTTGTACGTAGTTAAATTTTTTATTGTTTTGTTAGCAGTCGGGTTTTTTGTTTATAATAATTTATTTTAATTATGAAATTTATATGGCACCAAACTAATCCACAATTTGATTTAAAAAATCTGAACATTGGGCTCTCTCTAGCGAGTTGAAGTGGCAGTGAGCTGAGCATGCAGAGCTGCAGCCCTATTCAACACGTCACGGAAAGTTTTCGATTCCAGAGGAGCAGGTTTCCGCCAAATTAATTCCCGGTCCGATAGATTCGATTATCGTTATTCAGCATTCCTATCGGAAAGAGTCGGACTCACACTGTTTTACTTGTTGTTTTTTTTCATTATAATTTGTCTGGATATCCGGTCTAATAACACATATTTTAAGAAAACGACAACTGTCTACCGTAAAAGGTAGCCGTTTCAAATGACACAGCCCTTTAAAAGAAAGACAGATAGACAGACACACTTATGGACGGTGGCGTAGGCTTAGTAATAGGGCTGCGTTTGGACCATTTGGGTACTGAACCCAAAACCATCCAGATTGTTTCAGAAATTTCAAAGCTATCAGTGAACACCCACAAAAAATAAATATAGCTGAATCGACAACCTCTTCATTTTGGAAAGCATAAAATAATTTACTGAGCAATTAGAAAATGCCTGCTCCAATTAGTAAATTTTTCCTACTTCTCAATGCCATTCCTTCTGAAACAGTATAAAGTATAGTGCCAAAGATAAATTGGTTTTCGCAGCTAAGAACGGTTGACCATGACTTAATTTAGATTAACTTTAGAAGTGTACTTAAGATTATTAGGTTTGGAAAGGAAAACAAAAAGTTCGAGAGGGTTATTTATTTTTTGTTTGACTTTAGTGAGTCGTGCTTCTTCCGAATTTGAGAACTGAGTTTTAGTGTCAATCCCATAGGGTATTACTTACGTTAATATTCGAAAATATATAATCCGATTGCGATGTTTTACAACTAATTTAATATTTGATATGACGACCGGCAAAGCGCCACCCTTTTATGGTAGTAATACCACGCACAATAAAGAAGCATAACGCTTCTTCATTTCTTATTTGAATTGCAAAGTGTTCAAATCTAGAGTGAATAGGACTATAGTAGGCAAGTGTGCTCATCGCTTTCCATCAGGTGAGATCGTTGTCAAACTATTGCCTCAACATCATCATCATTATGTCAGACTTTAGAAGTCCACTGCTTAACATAGGCCTCCCCCAAAGAGCGCTATGACGAGCGATCTTGTGCCACCTCCATCCACCGACTTCCTGCGATGGCTACAATGTCGTCGGTCCATCGTGTGGGGGGTCTCCTCACACTTCGTTTGCTTGTTCGTGGTCACCATTCGAGAATCTTTATTCCCCAACGGCTGTCGGTTCTGCAAATTATATGGCCTGCCCATTGCCACTCCAACTTGCAAACTCTGAGAGCTGATGTCGGTAGCCTTCGTTCTTCTACGGATTTCCTCATGTCGGATTCAATCACGTAGTGAAACACCGAGCATAGCTCTCTCCATTGCACGCTTTGCAACTCTGAGCTTGTGTATGAGACAAATAGTTAGCGATCACGTCTCAGTGCCGTATGTCATCACTGGCAACTCGCATTGATTGTAAACTTTCGTCGTCTGCGGTATCTACGACGAGAAGATATGGCGTAATTTCCCGAACGCTGCCCATCTGAGTTGGAGTCGTCAGTTGTTGACCTCTTTGTTGAAATTGGATCTACTCAGTTGGATCGTCTGACCTAAGTAGACATAGTGATCAACAGCTTTGATAATATCGTTCCCAACATAAACCGGCATGGGTACGACATGGGCATTTGACATGATGTTCGTCTTGCCAATGTTCATTTTAAGACCCACCTGTTGGGAAACAATATTGAGCTGAGCATTGTGCTTAGGTCTTCTAGGGTTTCAGCCATGATGACTATTTCATCAGCAAATCGAAGGTGAGTGATGTATTCGCCATTGATGTTAACACCATATCCGTTCCAGTTCAGAAGCTTGAATATATCTTCCAGTGCAGAGGTGAACATTTTTGGAGAAATAACGTCTTCCTGTCTCACCCTTTTTTGCAACTGGATAGAATTCGTGCTCCGATCCTGAAAACGGACTGTCATGGTGGCCTTGCTGTACAAACACTTCAACACTTCGATGTACCGGTAACCAATTTGGCACCGCTGTTATGACTGTAGCACTGCCCAGGTCTCAACTGAATCAAAGGCTTTCTCGTAATCCACAAACGCTAGGCATAGTGGCCGATTATACTCTTCGGTCTTCTGTATAATCTGCCGGAGCGTATGGATGTGGTCTACGGAATCCACCTTGTTCGGAAGGTTGAAAGTCGTCAAACATACGAGCGAAACGGTTTGTAACTACTCTTGAAAACAGTTTATAGACGTGGCTCAGCAGCGAAGTGGGCCTATAATTCTTCAAGAGGGTTTTATCACCTTTTTTAAAGAACAATACCACTACGCTCCTGTGCCACGCCTCTGGCGTAGTACCCTCGAGGATGACGGAGTTAAACAGCTTCTGAAGGTTTTTAAGAACCGGTGTTCCACCCGCTTTCAGTAACTCTGTCGTTATTCCGTCCTCCCCTGGTGCCATGTTGCTCTTAAGCTGTTTGAGAGCCATTCTGATCTCATATAGGCTGACGACCGGGATGTCTCCGGTATAATGTTGGGTCAAACGGGCTCTTGCATCGCTAGTCGTGCTAGGAGGACTACGCGATGAGGTGTATAATTGTCCATAGAACTTCTCGAGCTCACTCAAAATCTCTGCCTCAACTCGCCTCGTTCTGCCATAAGTTTGAGTGTATGCTCAGAGAGTTTCTGTGTTATATTTTTGCGGGGCGTCTTAAAGAACTTCGACCAGACCGCGTGAACAACTTCCACCAGCCTGTTGTTTAGTTCGTCCACTGTATCGAATTCTGTAAGGATTTGGAAGCGATATTGGAGCTCCAACTGAAAGCTCTCGGGGTTTTGGGTTTGGGCAGGACAGGTACTATTGCCTAGACAGTAATAATTAAATATATATATATATATATATATATATATATATATATATATATATATATATATATAAGTTAATTAATTAATTTTCTAAAATGTCTAGACCTCTCTACGGAGTTTTAAAATTAATCTCTACGATCCGTATGAATTTTTTTTTTTTTACTTGCAATATTTTGTAAATAATATTGCAAGTAGTTCATACAACTGTTCCAGGTTAAAAGTTAATTTTTGGGTGAATTTACTGGACATACGATTCAGGGACTATATTTCAATGTGACCTGTGCCAATGCACGATTTTGCAACAAGTTCTGGATAGTACTGCAATTTTTATAACCACACGTGGTGCTTACTATAATATGATCGAGCTGCTTGTCTCGTCACTCAGTTGTTTTTATGAAATACATTGAATTAACCTTAATCAGTTGGTTTTGGTACGTTAATCGACGTTATAAAAATGATCTCCTAGTTTTAAAACTTACTTGTGTAGAAATAGTAAAAACTTATTGGATACTTAATTCGTGCGAACGTTTTAAACTGGGTGCCATTTAATTGTGAAGCGCACATGTTACCCTTCGAGCACCACCGCTCCTCGTAGCTCTATAAGGTAGTAACTACGCTCCCTCTCTCTCTCGAAGAGCTTGCGTAGCTTTTTCGTAGCACCTCTGTAGAACGTGCGTAGCACTTGCTGAGTTTTATTGCGAAGCAGATAGGTTTTGTTGAACTTAAATTACAACCTCTAAATATAATATTTCGATGATTTATCGATCTGCAATAATACCAGAATCCCAAAGAGGTAATAAAATATTCGCCGAAAGTATCCGGTTATGTTAGTTTACATAGCAGATAATATTTTACGTTAACGCTGACCTTGAAAAAAACTTTAATTAAAGTTACAGTATTTATTGAAATTCAGATTATGAACATAAAAAACCAAGAATAAAGGATTAATACTGTAATAATATTTAATAATATATATTATTATATTCTAATAATATTTGGCTATCGTGAAAAGGAATGCATGCCACCATTTTCAACTGAAATTTAAAATGTGTATGTAAAATTAGCATTTCTACTTATTTCCTCTCTCACCATTATAATAAACAAATTCTTAGGAATTTCACAAACACTGAAAGATCTGGCTGGCATTTAATTTAACGCCATCTATTATAGCTTGTGCGAACGAATTCAAAGGCTTACCCGCAAGCGACTCTGCGCGTTAACCACCCGACCGCGAAAATTAGGTTTCATATTCAGTAGCGCTTTCAGTTGACGCGAGCCGTGGTCACGAGCGGTCATGTTCGCGGTGGATCTATCGAACTACCCAAATTTCGTAAAATTTTAAAATTGGGGACGAGTTCCTGTAATTATTATTATTTTATTTGTGACTGTTTAGACTTAGGAGTGTAGGATTAAGTGATAGTGGTTGTTCTGACTGGGTGACGGTAATATAGAATTTGGATGCTATGTCGCGATGTTTTTGAAAAGGTAGGTGGATATCAGTAAATTTTAAAGGAATGTGACATCAGCGTTTAGCTTTCAGTTTATATGATTCAATCTTGAGCAGTAAATGGCGGGTGCAAGTTTCGAAAAAATACATTGGCTAGGTACCCCTTGATAAACATTTTTTGTATCTTGGGTTTGATTGTTGTCCGTTATTATTAAATATAATAAAAGCATATTAAAATTAAATAGATGACTAGCTATGTAATCCAAACACGGAATAATGGCGTACATAGGTACTGTCACTTTGAGCTTGACTGCATGATCAAGGCGTATACGTAATACGTGATTTCAAAATCATCTTGACGATGATGGTGGTCATGATGATTTGAAAATCACGTATTAAAATAAGTGTTTGCCAACGGCGTAAGATCAGTACCGTCATGAATACTTTTGTAAATTATCTTCTAACTTTCTAATCTACATGGACAGAAGATAGATTAATTTTTCAACAAAGAACAACAAAATGAATCAAAAATAAATTCAAAAAAACTATACCTTTGAAGCAGTACGTACACGTATTAGTTATTCGTCTAAATAGTTATTAATTTGTTATTTATAAAAGTATCTATGTAAATGAATGACATTTTATTGCACCGCCGTCTACTCCTTGTTCTTCCAATACTGTCCATACAAAGGTTGTTTGTAAGAGATCGGTCTTAACGATAAGACCGCACATTCTACTTATATTAGAGAAAAGTTTTATTTGTAGTAATATACTTTTAGGTGCAATAAAGTATTATATATCTATCTATCTACGTAACAAAAAGTCAATGAAGATAATAAGATAATAATGGGACTTAAAATAAGCTACTGAACAAGAATATTTTTTATTTTTTAATTGTGCTGCCTGTCTGTTTGTCTGATTGTCTATTTGTTTGTTTGTTTGTTCGCGCATCACTTGAAAACTACTGAACTGACCGCGATGTGGTTTTCACTGTTGGATAGCTTTTGGTTTGACTTAAAAACTGTCAAAATCATCATCGAATCTCAATCCGATAATAAGAAGCTGACCAATTGCTAAAAATCTTTTTGACGGCTAAAGGAATTTTGATCTAATTTGGTATTATGGTATTTAGGTCTTGGAATAACACAGAGAAATGACCACGCGGACAAAGCCACGGGCACAGCTAGTAAATGAATCAAATAATAATATGATTAACATAAAAGTTATTGTAAAGATACCTAACAACGTGAAATAACACCCAATATACCGTTAATCCCGGAAATATGTCCACTCGTGTAAAGCAACGGGACATATAAGACTTTTGAATTGACTTTGTAATAAGTTTTCCAAACATTTCCACAAAGATACGCCTGAATCTATTAAAATTATTAGGCACTCAAAATTCGTAATTTATTTATTGTGTTAAAATCAAGAAGAATAAATATGAGATTTCTCAAGTAAGAGTACTTCAAAATAAACAGAAGAGACGTTAAGTAAGAGCTCTCTTCAATTATTCAAATGAAATTTCTTCAGTTTGTTGTTCAGTATTTGAATTGAGGATAATTCCTTCACCTCTATTTTATTTAATATTTAAGTAAGTCAGTAGGTAACCATTATTAGATCCTGTTTAGACAATTGTTAAAATAGGATATTTTTTTTACACGTTAATTTGTTGATTATTATAATTATTTTTCTGAAAAAAATGCTGGGGATAATATTCAGCCCGAATTGAAACCTGACACTGAACGGATTTTGATAAAATTGGTATATAAGTACCTAATCTAATATATATTCCTTGTTCATCCAATACTGTCCATCCAAATGTTGTTTGGAAGAGATCGCTCTTAGTGATAAGACCGCCCGTTGTACTTATTTTAAATTAATGTTTTATGTGTAATAATATATTTTTAGGTGCAACAAAGTATTATCTATCTATCTTTCTAATCTATATCTGTAAGTAATAGAAATGTTTAAAAATATTTATTACTAGCTGTGCCCGCGGCTTTGCCTGCGTGGTCATTTCATTTTAAAGAAGCCTTACGTGTTATTCTAGGACCAAAAGTACCTATAAAGTACAATATACTACATTTCTTCAAAATTCGTTCAGCCGTCAACTAGTTTTTTTATCGATTGCAATTAAGATACCAAGTACCCCAGATTTTAAGTTTAAACTATCGAACAGTAAAAACCTCATTGCAATCGGTCCAGTAGTTTAACGTGATGAGCGAACAAACATACAAACAAACAAACAGACAGACACGATTTGTAATAACTAGCTTAAAAGCTAAAAAAAACACGCCTGCCCTGACAAAAAATATCTTTTTCCAATAAATTATATAATGTTGGAATGTGCTTATTAAAGCCTTCAATTTGATACTCATATTGTAAAAATCGAAAGAAAAAAAATGCCTTTGAAAGTGGAGCCATACGGACGCCAAATCTATTTAAAAACAAAAAGGCTTTGTTACTCGGGGGTATCAAAGGATTCTAACGATACCCCATACGTCTAAATCTGTTCGGGCATATAAAAGAAATGGTGGAATAAAGAAATTCATATACATACATACAAAAGTACATATATGAATCCTAAAAACATTACACTCCTTTTTTTTGGGTAGTCGTGTAAAAATGTTATATTCTTGTTCAGTAGCTTATTTTAAGTTCCCTAGACCATGTTTTAATTGTCTTTTTTGTACAGACTTATTCGTCCATAAGGCTTTATCATAAGTATAGATAGATTATGAATATTCATAATTATTAAGCTATATAGTAGTATATGTTTGAATACAATCATGTTTAATAAATATTCGTTACTTTATTTGCACTGATCTCTCTTACTCCGTTATATTATTTCCCTCCATCCAAAGGTCGACCGCAAGAGATCGCTTTTAGCGATAAGTCTGTCCATTGTATTTTTTCTTTCGCACAATAAAGCATTTTCTATATTCTAGGTCAAGAAATAGCACAGGATATTTTTATCATCATCATCTACGCAGGTGAAACGGCGGGGCGCAGCTAGTCTTATAATAGACTACGCGAGTTTGTATAAAGAGATCGTAGACATCGATTTTATTCCATGGGAGTCAAACAACCTCAGTAATTGGAACGTTTGGCACAAGTCTGTAACAGCTTAATTTGAAGTTAATTAAAAATATTACAAGAGCTGAAAATATGAGATCCATTTTATCGCAAATTAGTGTTTTTTCATTCGTATGTTTTGGATGGCAGTCATTACTATTATAATTTATATTCATCAATACAGTGACCGCCTGGGTATATTTGTACCTTCTTTCAATCTAAAACACGAACTTAAATAACATACAGTCATCCAAATACAAGCCCCAAAGCATACAAGATATTTTTGCAAAAAGATTATAAACAACATCGTTTTATTTTCACATAAGTCTACAAGAACTCAGAAAGTTATAATTGGTAGAATTTCTCACCTACAAGATTATACACTTTTTTACAACGCTCAGACTCTTGGTTCCCCTGGTTTTTAATTCCTTCAATTTTTGACGCTCAAAGAATATCACGTTCGGCTAATTAACTTTTTCATTATAATTTTCCCCACGAGCGAGGGTAGTAAAACAAAATTTAAAATAAAAATCATGTATCCATCGTGTACGAAATTTCTGGGAACTTTTTTAACTCGGACAATTGGAGTTGGGAATTCTATTATTCAGCCAATATTATGCTCGATCGGAGCTGCAATGACAAATTATACAAATTACTGATTATATATATATATATGTATTTTTACTGATTATACATACATTTTTATATATTTTTTTCAAAAATGTTTTCTTGTTGTTTTTTTTATACGGTTTAGTAGTACTTGGTTGGGCCCAATAGCGATCAACGTTGAGCAAGCGATGTTAGGTTTTAGTGTAAAGGAGCCCGCGATGACCAAAAACAAAAATATATGATGTCAAACTGATTCATGTAGTACCTGGTTAATTGCATTCTGTAGTAGCTACTAATAAAACTAGATAGGTTGAAATGTTCTCAACTAGGCTTTAAATTTGATGCCCATATTGTAAAACTCGAATTTTTTTTTTTTGGTTTTTTGATGGAGCCGTACTGCTTATATATTATTACATAACATATTATAATGTACTTTAAAAAAAACAGCCTATTCAGGATAACACAATAACGATACCCCATACATCCAAATCTGTTTAGGCATTTTAAAATTATGGTGGAATAAAATAACTCACATACTCCTTACACACTATTTTTTGGGCAGTCATGTAAAAATAAAGATCAAATTGGACGTGGCATCTCTCTACCAACCAAATAGTGATAAAACCAATAGTGGGCCAGCGCAGATTATCTAAAGTGATAACTTAAACTTATATGCTGGACGTGGCATCTCTCTACCAACCAAATAGTGATAAAACCAATAGTGGGCCAGCGCAGATTATCTAAAGTGATAACTTAAACTTATATGCAGGTTGTAAAGATCCTGATAGATCCATCATCAAAGCATGGAGCCATCTTGTGTTTAAAGTAAAATTCAATTTAAGTTTGCCTTGCATTTTTAGGGTTTCGTAATCAAACAAGGAACCCTGGACAGACGGACAAGAAATCTATTAAGTTTTGACATGTCCGTCTGTCTATCCACCCGTCAGTCCGTCTGCCCATCCATCTATCTGTATGGCACAGTATTTTTCTCAGAAATGAATAGCATAGCTTAAATTTGGCACATATGCAGATGTTAAGCTATAATTATCTAATTAGCTATAAAAAAAACCTTATTTATATAATAAAATAAAGAAAAATGTAAATTGTAGTTGCTCATAAACATGAATTTTTTTTCTTTGTGCCCATCAATTTGGGATCCTGTGAATAGGTATTATAAAATTATAATGAGATTTCTTTGTTTTCTATTTCGATCCGATTACATAATATTTGCCTTCGTCCCTCTTCCCACACCTCAAACATATATACGCCATATCAAAAAAAATGTACAGCCACGTCAACTCTGAACATATTCCACAGTGAGAGACATAATCCAACCGTACAAAGAACTTTGTTGGCGTATAAAGTAAAAACGAATGGACCGATTGCAATTCGGTTTTCTTGGTGGATAGCTTAGGATTCTGGCTACGGCACCATAAGACTATGCGAGTCCAACAAGCACTTGGCTGGTATTGTTTCATGAAACTGACTCTATCACAAACTAGCTATTCGTTTCCAACTCGATATCAATAGAGTACATAAAAAACTTGTCTCCAATTTCTGCCGTCACCCTCCGAGAAATTCGGTCTCGCGCTGTCACAATACATATCGCCGTATCTTTTTCATCCCCAGAAATGGATCCCGCAATATATAAGTAATCGAACGTCTCCGGGAGCCGATGTAGCCATAAATTCCCACAGGAATCATTTTAATCGTACTAAGATTTATATGCCAATTCCGTTTTCTTACAAATTTATTGTTTTTCAACGTCAAAAGAAAGTGGAAGAGGTTAAATAAATTACTTGACTTGTATGTTTTTTAGTGCTCAGTACTAAAAATGGTAAACAGGAACTCTACATTTTTCAGAACTCTATGCATTTTACAGTCTTCCAGAGCTACTTTTCTTACTCTGTTACTATGTCTTACTTTGTGATTTAGCTTTTTTATATTAAATACCGCACAATTATTAATTTTTGAAAATTGGTTACATATATTTACTTAATTAATTTGTGACTACATTTTTTTTAATTAGGTCTTGATTCAAATTATTTTTAAGAGCGGGTTTTGATTCAAAAATATAAGCGAGGAGGCATCGGCTCTTATCGGGCATTTTTCGCTCGGATATTCTTAATTAAATTTCTCGGTCACTTTGTCCGGGGTCCGGTTTTTTCATTCTCGTACAGCTCTGGCGCATTTTAAGGCGCTATTTTGTAGAACAGATCCATTGCAGCTTTTCGATGTAGTAGGATTTCAAATGTTATACTGACACAGCATTTTATTATTTTCAAAGGCAATTGCCACACTGAAGGGCTAAGGCTTCCTTTTTTTCGTAAATTGGAAGCCGACTGTGAATTTTTGAGGGCTAATCTTTGCCCTTATTATCTTTCGAGATTGTGTGAGCTCCACGCTGTGTTCGTTCAACCCAAAGTTAACCAAGCATGCGCAGACTACTTTCCTACTTCAAGCTATAAGATATTTCACTATCATCTATTTCTTACCTACTTTACAAAACAATGTAATGCTAAACTAGATACTGTACTCGTTGGTGACCTTGAGTTTGGAACAAGCTAGGGTTCCCTTTTTGTATGAGTGATAAGCAAAAATTGGCCAGTGACAATGAGGCTGAAGATGGAGTAAGCTTGCCTAGAAGATACGGTCCACTCTAGGCTTGAAGATGCCTAGGTGGATATAATAAAAAAGCTGATGATATTACCTTTTACTCAGCAGTTGAATTATTCCAACTATAGTTTTAGCCACATCCGATGACGTTAATTTTCATAATAATACGTTACGTTTCGTTTAAAAAACACATTCGTTAAACTAAGCGTTATGCGTTACATAATAATAATAATAATCATCATCATCATCATCATCAGCCTGTATCCGTCCTCTGCTGGACATAGGCCTCTCCCAATGAACGCCACAGAACCCTGTCTTCGGCTCTTCTCATCCAGTTTTTGCCGGCCGCCTTTCGCAGGTCGTCACTCCACCTGGTCGGTGGGCGTCCTACACTATATAATAATAAGCAGTGTCAAAATAAATTTCGTACACCTAACATTATAACATTATTATTATTATTTTACACTAAAGACCCGCCCCGGCTTCGCACGAGTAGCGCTCACACCGCGGCATTTTTCTCACTTTTAGCATTTTTAAACACAACGAAAATTCTAAAAAAAAACACGCTTGTAAGCGTAATTCTAAATCATTGGCAGCAACGCTCGTGGTGCTTCTTGACAAACTTCTTATTGTTTAGTTTTTACGAAAACATGTCATTCCGATCCTTACAGCGATTAATCGTCATTTCTAAATACAAAGTTGATACCTTGGGTTACATGTTGGTACATTGGAGTTTTCAATGGGATTACAATTTTTTTGAATAATAAAATACAGCCCTTTTTACTTGCTGATATTGTAGATTACTAAAGATGAATGATTTTTTTAAATCAGTTAAGTATTTTTTGAGTTTATAAATTACAAACAACAAAAAAACAAACCTTTCTCTCTGTATAATATTACAATTATTAGTTTAGATAAATTCTGACCCCAAAATAGGATTTCCTTTACCTAGGGAATTAAAAACCAGGTAAGAGAACTAAATGTATCCATGGGATTACCTGACAGTTTTTTTTTTCAATTCAGCCTACCTAATCACTGAGTGTCAGTCCAAACTTTTGCGTCAGATTATATTGAATTAATTTTATTGCAAGCTTTCATTTACTTGCAATTTTTGTATGTATCTTACAAGCTTAATTAGAATCACTTCCTCTTATCTTCTTATCAGGGTTCACACATCTCCATGCCATATTTCATTAATATTGATTCAGTTTTTAAGTCGTGAAAAGGTAACAAACAGACAGACAGTTGGAGTTAATTTCGCTTTTATAATGTTGTAATAATTATTGGGACTCTCCTAACCTATCTGTTATTGCACATACAAGTACAGTGGAAGGCGTTGGCTGTCCTCCCTATTATATTGTCACTCACACATACACACCCACCCACACACACGACACACATACCAGCTCATCCACACATCTCACTTAGATGCCTACTTTCGTTAATACGATTGCTCGGTTTCACAATATGCTAACTGAATTAACCTACAACTAGGTTAATATAGTTGTTAATTTTATAATGTTCCTACCTATTAAACTCTAATTACAATTGTTGTATTATGTGAATCCTTATTATTTGTTTGTATATATAATCACTATCTAAAGTACATCAACTATGTCACTCCTTCGATCAATATATAGTGATTATGAGTTGAATTATATTTAATTTATGTTAATTTTGATGCGCTGAATTTAATTTCAATAATGCATGCAATATAATCTCATTTCATATTTTATACTTATTAAATATTATTGTTTTTCTTATTGTCGTAGAGATGAGAATTTAATGTTTTTTGGTATATATTAATTACTATGATGAACAGCTGTTCACAGTAACTCGTTCGAACATGTACAGTTCAGTGGCTAATGTTTTCTAGTAACTGATCTCAGGGCGCCCAAGATACAGGCTTTGCCTAGTTTGGGGCCCGCTGCAAATTCTAATGTACATACCTACAACCACCTAAATGTTGTCAATTTTTTTAAATTTTATTGTTCAATATTCACTGTTTTGTAATGTGTACCTACTATTATTTTTGATAATAAATGATTCTTATTCTTAAATTATTCTTATTCTTATCTTACGGAGTTGAATTTTTGCATGTTGGTTCAGTTCCAATGACAATGCATTTTGATGGTAAGCATGACCTGAATGGACGTCCAGGATTAGCTCCAGAAAACGGAACTCTTCAACGGTCAACAGCTCAGACACGAAATTTTGTGTACGCATTTTATTATGATAGCCAGTTTTAAGTTTTATCATGACATGGTTGCTGCACTTAGGGTTGGCACCTTACTAGGGAACTCCTTGATGGTTAACACAGAAACGAAATCTTGTACACGAATTTAGTTTGGACAGCCCGTTCTTAAAACTAAATTCGTGATGAAATACTGCATAAAAGCTTTATTTTAAATATTTTGAAATCAACTTATTAAGCTCAATAAAGTTGTTGACGTGTAGTTATTACAGTTTGATTGCAATAAAGACATAGACATAACTTTATTTGTTACTAGCTGTGCCCGAGGCTTTTCCCGCGTGGTCATTTTATTTAAAATTAGTCCATACTGAACAATATACTACATTTCTTCAAAATTCGATCAACCATCAAATTGTTTTTTATCGATTGCTCGGTATTTAATCATTTGATTAAGATACCAAGTAACCCAGTTTTTAAGACAAATTTTAAGCTATCTAAAAGTGAACACCGCATCACAATCGGTTTAGTAGTTTTTACATGATGCGCTTACAAACACACACAAACAGACAAACAAATAGACAGACAAAATTTAAAAAATGTTATATTCTTGTTTAGTAGCTTATTTTAAGTACCTTATGTTAAGTAACATATTATTTTAAAATATCTTCATTGAGACTTTTTCGTTCTCATTGCTTATATTATAAGTATACAAGATAGATTATAAGTATATATTAATAAAGACTTAGATCATCAGGTGGCAATATATCTAACAATGTGCACCACTAATCTAATCGCAACTCCGAACATTTTGATTTATTTATAGTTCTAATTCAGTAGAATTTGTATAAAAATGCCTAAAAATAAAAATAAATGAATTTAGTAAACAAAGAACTCCATTTGGGCAGGTTTGCGACAACCAACAAAGAACTGGCAAACTGTTAACAGCGAACGTAAATTGAGTTTTCTAACAAAAGAACTCAAACCTAACAAAATATGGGACAAAGGAGTTGGAGAACTATCTTCAAGTCGTGATTATTTCGACCCCGGCGCACGGCGTAGCAATTAGTGAATACTGAAATATTGTCGTGACAAAAATGTCTCTATTTTCTGACAAAATTGTCGCCATTTACTCTCTTCCATTCGGTTTTAACCAGTCGGTTCATTTTTTTCTTTTATCACCTTTTAACCCCTTTTATTGATGGAATGGGACAATGCAGGTGAGCTAAATGGACCGAATTATTTTATTGTGTGCGACATTTTAGGCATGAATCGTAGCCGCTACCGCCGTCGTCCGCTACGAGGACAAGGAATAGAGATTGATTATTTTTTCATTATAAAAGCCTGTACACAAAGGCACAAAGCAAAAAACGGATAAAAGTATGTTGTCTCTAGACATTCTATTATTTAAAGCAGACTTAAATAAAATAAGTAAAAATGTTTTTATGTTTAACGGTTTCATATGTACAAAAAGCTAAAAAAAAAGTGTGGCGAGTCGAAATTTTATTTTTTAGATTTTAGTACATACTAGCTTTCCCGCCAAGGATTTCGTCCGCGCGGATTACAGTCAAAAAACACACAGTACAAAAGTAAAAAAGCATCCTATGTACTTCTAGGATATTAAAAACCAATGAAAAAAGTAGGTATAGCACCAACGCTCTTGATGTTTTTTGACCTCAGACCAAATATTACTAAAGTATAGACCGCGGCTATAACCCAACTACATCGGTGCGAATCGTAGGCAGTTGTACTATAGCTACGTACATCGATACATAGATTACATTTAGGGATGTCTGCGAGCGCTCGCGCGCTTGTTAATAGAGGGCGACACGTCATGACGCGGATTCGACGGGCACGGCGCGCGGCGCCTACCTATTACTGGCTCATAGAAATACAAAAACCTCACAGTTTCCTTTTGTTATAATAAAATTTCGAAAGTTACTCTCTCTGTACAAGCAGACAGAGGGGTCTGCTCTTTTCCTTTTCACGACCAAATAACAGCCGATCTTGATAAAATTTGGTATAAATATAACTGAAAACATGAGGAAGAACATAAGCTACTTTTTTTTCCACCGTCATTATTTTTCGTCGCGGTTGGTACAGCGGGATGCAGCTAGTAATACAGCTAAATAGTGAATGGAAAAAAAACTAACTAAATCATAAATATAGTAATTTGATTTCTATTTTTAGATTAAAAAAACAAAAAATGAAACAAATAAAAAAACGAACACTTTTTTATTGCCCTTTAAAAAGAGTCAGTTTATTGTACAGCTGGCTTTTAGTTTCTTTTACATTAGATTTACATATTTTTGTAAAACAGCCCTCAACAGATGTACTAGGTGATTATTGCATGGTACTTATTTAAAAAGATGGGTATGGTGAGTAAATGTGTGAGTTTGTTTGAAATATTAATCTCAAGATACGATATGTTCGTTATATTATCCCGACATATTATAATCTATCACTGTATATCTTGAATGCGCGAGCGACATAGTTTCAAGGTACTACTACAACTCTTGAGATAATTTAAAGGAATATTATTGGCTTGAAGTTATATTAGTGTGATATGTAGTTAAAACAAGATCAAATTAAAACATTTTAATGTAATCAGAGAAAGAAATGTGTATTTACATAACATTCCGTCTTTTACTCTATTTGTATAACATAACTAACATTAAGCTACCCACGCAAAAATCTAAACATCAATATTTTAGAGCATCAGAATAATTTCTAACTTTGACTTCGCTTGAACGTAAAAATGCCACGCCATAATATAGACAGCGCGCGCCACTACTCGATGCGCCACTAGTGAAGCGGCGGGCGGGGCAGTGAGACGCGATACGCAACCGCACGTCTCGCACGATCCTCAAACTAACTCCTTTAACCTAATATTAAATCTCTCTAAAAGTATGTTAAACTGACGTACCTGTGAAATTTAACGTTACATATTTATTTCTTGTGTTTTTTGGTGTCATTTAGACAAGTTTTCACCGCAAATTTCACCATATTTTCGGCAAAAAACGATAATATTTCATACTGACGCACTCCGTTCGAACGCAGATCGAGGACTGTGCGCGCTTGACGGTGGATAACGATGATGATCTGAACTGTGCCTACTGTAACTTCGCACCCTAGCAAACGCGCTCCATAGTAATGTATCCTCCTAGTTTTTGACAGACTTTTTATTTCGTTTCCATGACAACCGTTCTTTACAGCGAGTTAACAACATTTTCCTGTTTTTCCGTGGAAACTTACCATTTTCCGGGATAAAATGTATCCTTATTTTATTCCAGGGTATAAGCTATCTCAATTCCAAATTTGATAAAAATCCTTCCAGCCGTTATAGCGGTAAAACTCCCCAAACAAACATATAAACAGACAACGTTTCACTTTTATATAATTGGTATCTATTGGTATGGATAACACCGTTTAACTTAAAAACATATGTTTTACTTATTTTATTTTCAAGTTTTCAGTTTTTTTAGTTTTTTTTTAAAGTGTATTCTACTTGTCAAGCCCTTTCATATGATACCCATATAGAGGCGATTGAAAAAAAAATGCAATCTGCCATTTTGTTGTGGCGGCCAACTTGGAATTGTGTTTTTTTAATAGTGTACTGTTTCTACTAGTTCCAACCCTTTCATTTGATACCCATATAGAGAGGGTTAATTTTTTATATATTAAACGTTGAAAGAAAGTGGAGAGGGTGTGCGCATAGGACACTTGCGGACAAAAGTACTAGGCCTATTGTTTTAAATATAATTATTAATAAGCGTTTCGCTACCAAGTATACCACCAAATAGCCACCAAATAGATAGAATTAGCCTAATGGGCAGCCTAACCACCAGCGTTCTTTTGATATGACGCGACCTGTACTAGATTTGACCCTAACAAACAAACAAAAAAGCTTAATAAAACCGTTTATAAAAGCAGAAATTTTAAATTCTTCCGTATATGTATTATAATAACCATGCATTTTGCATCACAAACTTTTATCGAACTGAGATACTGTTATAGTTTTTTCTAAATGGAGGAAGGTGATTGCATTTACGGGTGATCATAGAACACTAAAGAGTCCCCTATGATTACCCAGGTCATATCACCCAGGTGACCATAGTGGAATAGACTTTTTTTAGTAACCACGTAATATCAATTAGTCGACTGGTTCAAAATTTTTAATACCTAATAAATTGGGTTTGAAACAAGATTGAAAACTATGGACCGAGATAGTTTTCAAACTTGTTTCAAACCCAATTTATTAGGTATTGCACTACGTGTCATAAAAATAATACAATATTTTTACAACTCCACAATTTGTTCACAAACATACAGCTAAAATCAATAAAAGTTTACTGTTGGATCAAAATGAAAATTCTAGAGAAATTTCCTTTTATTTCAACAAGGGTAGTAAAAATGGCGTATTCCTAAATGTGCTTGTCTAGACTCTCTGCTCCGAGTTTCGGAAATTTATAGAAATTTACTGACCTTGCGTTTGGAATCGTAAAATTTAGAATTTTGTACTGTAGAGATTTATGATCTGAGAGTATGAACAAAATTCCACGTAATATTTAAAAGTAAACTTTTATTTGCACATTTATCTGTCTCTACTTCCTCCTTTTGGCAATACTCTTTAATTTATTATTGTCGATGTTCTTGAGGATGTGAGCCCCATCTCAAAGTTATCAAATGTTCGACCGGTAAAGAGTCCCTCTCTTTTACTGAAGCTTACAAGACTGTTAAAACAAGCCATTACTGAAACAAACCTGTTTATTAATCATTAAAATGATGTCATACTTAAAATAAGCTACTGAACATGAATATTTCATTTTTTAAATCACGTCTGTCTGTTTGTTTGTTAGTAAAAACTACTGAACTGATTGCGATGCGGTTTTCACTGTTGGATAGCTTAGGGCTTGACTTAAAAATGGGTTATTTTGTATCTCAATCAGATGAGTAGCAGCCGAGCAATCGAGAAAAATAATTTTGACGGCTGAAGGAATTTTGATCAAATGTTGATATATTGGTATTTTAGGTCCTGGTATAGCACATAGAGTACTTTACGTCCTCGAGAAATGACCACGCGTGCGAAGCCGCGGGCATCAGCTAGTAACTCTATATATTGCTTTCGTGCCAGTATATGTATTTCTTCAGAACTGCAAGCGAGTACCTTGCAGTATCTCAATCCTCTTTCATCATAGATAATGTGATGTCCCAAAATAGCATCCACGCAAATAATGCTCGAACTCCATTCGACCTCATTAACTTGCAAAAGCTGATAATGCGAGAAATAAAAACCTGCACAAAGGGCGTAGTGTAACTAGTAGTCAGTATCGCAACTCCGATCGGTAGGTCGATTAACAAGATGAGTAGTCATCCAAATTGAAGGTAGAATAATTGGTTAAATATCGAATAGAGAAAAAAACACTTATAGAAACAGCTTGGCGATAATGATCTTACTCTAGAAAATATTTTAACCACTTGCGCATAAAACTACACAAAATAACGTAACTACTGGAATACCGGTTAATACCGCTTTTTATGCTCAAGTGAAAAAAAAACATGAAGCAAAAGCGGCTGCGATTAGTTTATGGGAAGTATTTCATATAGTGCCGTGCCCAGGCGTATCTATAAATAAGTGTATCGCCCTATCCGTCGCAAAGAGCCACTATTGCAAAACCACAGGTTTTCAGGGGGAGGTTTTGTCTAATTTTCCCTTAAATTTCTTAGAGAATGTATGTTTAATGGTATCCCTAACGATTAGGTGATTTAACGAGCATACAGTGATAATTATATTGTTTTATTTAATATCATCAGTTTTTATATATATTTTGTCCCTTAAGACTGTATTCCGCGGAAATATCATCAGTATTTATATATATATATTTTGTCCCTTAAGACTGTATTCCGCGGAACTTTAGCGTATTTACATGAACTCAATCGCCATAAGGGCTTTATTCTACGGAAAATGACTAGCACGCGTAAATTTAAAGGACGTTAGGACATTTTTCGACGGAAATAGCAAAGTGGTGGCTTTTTACGAGCAAAGTGTTAAGTTAAATGGCATATTTCCGTACACAAAATTAAAGAAAAAAACCTTTTTTACTTCTATGAACGGACTGATTTATATACTATTGATTTACTTTCAGAAAGTATACTGATAAAAAAAAAATTATCATTGCATTAAATTTTAATAGGGATATTTAAGTTAAAATAAGGATTGTTCAAATTGTTTCTAATATACTATACTATACTATAATATAAAAAACCGGTGGTTACTGAAGGTTTAACCCTTTTTTTAGGTAGAAAAATGTTACGGTAACACGCAATGAAAAAAACCAATCGTCTCAAAATATTACTTTACTGTATTGGTAATGACAAATAAAAATATGATTTGTTACTCATGCATGTTACCATTGTACATAGGAAATATCTTTATGACCATGTTACATAAAATAGATCACAATAAGATAGTTGTAATCAGGAAACAACAAGAACAATTTAATTTTATTAAGCAACTACTCCTAAAAGACACACAGATATTTTATAAGTTAATACTTTAGGTTTAGAAATGGTACAAACGTATGATTTATTTTAGCCGTATGATTTATTATCAAAGCAAAAAGTAAGCATTCATTTTCAGCAAAGAAAGTAATACATTATTTATTAAAAGGTAACTTTTAATTAAAACTCCATATGTATAGCAAACGCAGTTATGCATGAGCAATGATGTAATTAATTTTGAATCATTATTCGTGTCATCATACCTAATAAATTAGTATTAAAATGCAATATGATTAAAATATATAAGATAAACTATACAATATTCAAAATAACAAAATAATTACTTAAGATTCACTATTTAGTATTTCGGAGTTTTTTTTACTATATGGCACAAGTGAACACTTATAAAAATATGATATGAGTCGGAAGTATATTACAATATTATATTATATTTCTATAAGTTTTATGTGCCTTGGTGGTCTCGGCTTAGATTATATACAAACCGGAAGATGGACAGCAGCGTCCTCCGAGTACATATTTGTAACACTGCGGTCACCAATCCGCCAACCAAGCGTGGTGACTATGGCAACCCCCCCAAATATATGATAAACACACCGCAAAGATGGCCATTAGTCCCCAGCGGCTCCGTTATTCCTGGCACTGGTAGCAGCCATGGTAACGGTGGAGCAGGGGGTGGTAAGAATCCCTGGCAGAGACCCAGCTACCAACCCCCATGATCTCTGGACTGGGCAACCTATAACGCCCGCACCTTGAGGACCGATGAAAAGTTGATAGAGCTGGAAGAAGTAGTTAGTGAGTTGCGCTGGGATATTATAGGCTTATCAGAAGTCCGAGGAGAAAGAGAGGATACGATACCCTCAATTCTGGCAATTTACTCTATTACCAAGAGGGTGACCAGCAGTCCTAACACAGTATCGGGTTTCTCGTCCACAAGTCCTTCGTCAACAACATTGTGAAGATCGAAAGCGTTTCAAGCAGGGTGGCATACCTTATACTCAGAATAACTAAATGGTATCCGTTGACGCCCCACACTCAAAACTCAAAAAGTGGAGGCTATGTACGACGACATTTCCAATGCCATACATGCCCCGAAAACACACTTCACAGTGGTGATGGGGGACTTCAACGCACGGCTGAGCATGAGGAATGGCAATGAACTGAGAGTGGGGAAGTTTTGATTTGGACAGCGGAACCAAAGGGGTCAGTGATTGGCCGACTTCATGGAGAAGGAGGGACTCTTTATGATGAACTCCTTTTTCAAGAAGCGCCCGTCCAGAAAATGGACGTGTCTGCACCCCAGTGGTCATAAGCACGAGATAGATTTCATTTTGACGACCAATAAGCATATATTCAATGATTTCTCTGTGATCAACAGGGTTAACCGGCAGTGATCACCGCATGGTAAGAGGCTCATTGAATATCAACGTAAAGCTGGAGAGGTCTCGTTTGATGAGATATACTCTTCGCCCAAGTCCTGCCCAAATCCAAAACCTCAAGACCTTTCAGTTGGAAGTCCAAAATCGATTCCAAATCCTCACCTAATGCGGATGCTACAGTGGACGAACTAAACTACGGGTTGGTGGAAATTGTCCACGCGGTCGGGTCGGAATTCTTTAAGACCCATCGCGAAAATAGAACACAGAAACTTGCTGAGCATGCACTTAAACATATGGCAGAACGAGGCGAGATGAGGTTGCTTGGTTTTCATTGGATATTTCGAGTTACAGCTTGTTTAATAAACAGATCTCCAAGTCGATGCGACATGATTTGCTTTCCTATAATACTAATTGTATTAAGAAAGCAATAGAGCGGAACAAGTGCTCCAAAATGTTTGCAAGAGATCTGTCTATTGAGCGAAGCCTGTTTGCGAAGCTGAAGAAGGACAGTGGCAGCATCGTCTCGTCGAAGCCCGAGATTTTGAGTGAGCTCGAGAAGTTATATGGACAATTATACACCTCATCGCGTTCATTTGCTGCAGATGCAAAAGCCCGTATGACCCGACTTTATACCGAAGATATCCCGGACTAGCCTATAAGAGATCAGAATGGCTCTCAAACAGCTTAAAAGCAACAAGGCACCAGGGGACGACGGAATAACGACAGATCTACTGAAAGTGGGTGGAACGCCGGTACTTAAAGTCCTTCAGAGGCTGTTTAACTCCGTCATCCTCGAGGGTACTACGCCAGAGGCGTGGCACAAGAGCGTAGTGGCGTTGTTCTTTAAGAAAGGTGATAACACCCTCTTGAAGAATTATAGGCCCATTTTGCTGCAGAGGCACGTCTATAAGCTGTTTCCCAGAGTAATTACAAACCGTCTCACTCGTAGGTTGGATGACTTTCAGCCTCCCGAACAAGCTGGATTCCGGAAAGATTTTAGCACCGTAGACCACATCCTACCATAGTCTAGCGTTTGTAGACTACGAGAAAGCCTTTGATTCAATCGAGACCTGGGCAGTGCTACAGTCATTACAGCATTGCCAGATTGACTACTGGTACATCGATGTGTTGAAGTGTTTGTACAGCAAGGCCACCATGACTATCCGTTTTCAGGATCGGAGCACGAATTCTATCCAGTTGCAAAAAGGGATGAGACAAGGAGACGTTATTTCTCGGAAACTGTTCACCTCTGCACTGGAAGATATATTCAAGCTTCTGAACTGGAATGGATATGATGTTAACATCAATGGCGAATACATCACTCTATTTGTGGTTATCACTTTTACTCACTTTTGATTTTTACGGACACTTATACGCTTCGCATGGTCCTCGGCCAGAGACTGTTTGTAAGGATTCAAGGGCCACGTTGACTTGCTTCTATACTGATAAGCTACCAGACGTCAGCTTGGAAGATATGGAGATGGCCCTGTGATAATAAAATAGAAAAGCCTCCGGTGAAGAAGGAGTTACATCGGAGCTATTAAAGGTAAACCTATTCTCAAGGAGTTTCAGGTCTTCTTTAACTCCGTTGTCAACTGTGCAGAACACTCGAGGCATAGCACAGGAGTATATAGTCGTGCTATTTTTCAAAAATGGTGATAAGACCTTGCTTAAAAGGTCTGTAAAGTCACTAGATTAAGTACCTAGGTGTTTTATTATCAAGCAAGTTAAATACCTACGTAGATTTAAGTCCCTGGATTATGTTGGTACCTAGGAGTTTTATTTAATTGTACATTATGAAGTCTGATGTTATTCAGTGTGTGCCTATAGGTACGTCTGAATAGATACCTAAGCAGGTACCTAATGCTGACGTCAGACCTGAATTTCTCTTAAAATAAGTACTACTTAACTAGTGTGGTTCAAAAATGATCTGTTTACTCACGTTCACGAAGTCTCTTCATTGGTTTAATTATTTCGCCTTGAAAAGTGCCCGTGGTTACCCAGATGAACTGAGCAGGTGGACCACGACCAATGCCCGACGCCTAGCAATTCCGCCCAGTAATGGCAGCGATGCGCTTTTGACCTCTTCCGCCAACTCCTCGCACAGATATGCGTGGAACATAGTTGCTGAGGCGACAGTGGCCGTTTTCGACGGAAAAAATCGGTTGCACTGGCGTTAGTGGCGGTATTCGTCTGAGAATATTGTTACCTGGCTGTTTGCGTTAATTAAAAATATATATTTTTTAAGTCAAAATAAGGTCAATTATTTTTTTGCCAATGTGAGTAGATGCATATGCATTATAAGATACCAAAAATGCAATAAAAACATAAAGACCTAACGGCCACTGTGGCCCTATTCCACGGGTAGGGCGGTATCAGCTTGTCACGAGGCGGTCCCAGGGTTTGGGTTGCTCCCACTAGCCCAGGACCCAAACCTCAGTGACACAGAATTACAGCAACTATTGGAAGCACAGGAACAGGAGGAGATGATCAGACTTTTGTACTAACACGATTCGGATTAAAATAACCTCTTATGTAGGTAGGTATTATCGTTTATATATTTACAAGTGTAATTCAACTGGTTATAAACTTATTTATGTATTTTATATCATATTTCCCTTTTGCTCCAAAAATCAATGTAAAAAATGACAGGATATTTGTATTTAGAATGAATAATGGCCAACTATCAAAATGAAAAGAAATGGATTATGAAAGAATTAAGAGATCAAAAGAGTATTATTATGAAAGAGGTTTTGATCTCGTCACAAGCTTAAGAAAATTAGCATTATAAACATATGATATTTCTTTTTCATCATTATAATGTTTAAATGTAGTAACAATATGAAACACATTAATGATGATTCAAATGACGACATGTTGTAAACAATCACTGGTACTTCCTTAATTAATGGCAAATCCATATATACCGAGCTAACTACTTTTAATTGGATGATCAGTTGTGTGTGTAAATCAGGTAGGTACACTGCTGAATCCATCGTAGTTCGATACTGTACTGTATCAAAGCTATATTGTGTAACGGGTAGCCAGCCAGCTTTATTTTACGCGCGGCTTTTAAACGCCTAATCCTCATTTGGGTGTTCCGTTAAGCACCCACTGTTTTGTATTCGATTTTCATTGTTATTTTCAAAGGCATATTGAATTTTTAATTCATTGCTCAAACCCTTTTGGCCCGTCAAATTATTAATAATCTCTTTATTATAGACCTTCATGCTTGCTGACTTTTCGATAGGAACCCGTAACATTGAAGATGGAATTAAGGGTATAAAAAATGTAGCGCTATAATCACAGTTTGTGATATAAGCACTTAAATGTAAAAACTTTAAAGGCAGATACTACTTTTTCTAGCTTGTTCTATTTTGTACTAAAATAGCTCGTAGTATTCTTCAATATGAAAAGTTAATGTTGGTCAAATTTTAAAGATCCCGAAGATGACAAATTGCCTTCAATTCAGGTCTTCTAAAAAAGTACCCTAATTTCAACCAGGAGGATGGTTTTATGTTGACTGCGTCCTGGAATCCCGTAATAAGCAAGTGTTCGCGTCGTGGTTTATATCAGAAGAAATCTGCAGATGTCTTAAGTGTTGTGTGTCGTGACAATTCTGTTTTTTTACAAAAGCAAATGGGGGTAGTTGGAGACAACGCTCGCCCTTCTCGATGCTGACACCCGCTATTTCAGTCTTCTCGTGACCATGATCAATGCAACTTGATCAAAATGTAAAGGTTAATAAATATTAAGTTTTCAGCCTGAGTAAGTCCTGTTTAAATATATAACTAAGCATCATTCTTATTTTTAAAATGGTATTAAATTAATAAATACTAATCTTGCAGTGGCTATATCGGTAAACTGTCTAATTTTACGTACTGCAAAGGCTACAGAGCCCAGATATTAACCTCATTGTAATTTTGAATCAAAGTAATACCTACCCAACAAGCACAAATTAAAAATTTATATAACCCTCGACTTCCCACCCCCTTTATAGCTAAGAAGCATCTCAATCACATCAGTTTTCAAACATATAAATCGTTCCATCCGTTTGAGAGCTACGGTCTTCACCCCATCCATAATGAGGGGGGGGCCTCATTATAGCTAAGAACCATCTCGTTTACCTCAACTTTGCAACATGAAAAACCGCAGCTAAACTGGTCCATCCGTTTGGAAAATACGATTCTCACCGGCCTTTTCTCGAGTCCCCCTCCCCCCTCCCCATATATCTAAGAACCATCTCTACATCAGTTTTCAAACATAAAAACCGCATCAAAATCGGTCCATTCATTTGGGAGCTACGATCCTCAACCCCTTTCCCCCATTACTCCTCCTCCCCCATTCCCCCTGTTCCCCCTCCCCCTTCCCCTTGTTCCCCCTCCCCCCATTTCCCCCCTCCCCCATTTCCCCCCTACCTCTCCCCCTCCCCCATTGTAGCTAAGAACCATCTCGTTTACCTCAGCGTTCAAATATAATAAACCGCAGCTAAATCGGTCCATTGATTTGAAAGATACGGTTCTCATACCCCCTTTTCTCAACTCTTGCCCCCTACCCTCTATATAGAACCATCTCGATCACATCAGTTTTCAAACATAAAAAAAAACTTATCAAATCGGTCTATTTATTTGGGAGCTACGATCATCACCCCCATCCCCCCGAGGTGCGATGCAATGCCAAACTCGCAGACAGAAAATGGCTTTAAACTTACCCTCCCCTCTTAGCCCTCTTATGCGCGGAGTTCCACAACAAACAACTGTACCTACAATACCTGACCTGTATTTTACAGATATTCCACGACAGTTACTTTCATTTTCAGACTAAATGGTTCGAAATGTTTCTAATTGAGCAAGTCTAGCTCTTCTCTAATTCAGTTAAGCCTAGGGTTATCGCGAACAAAATGTAATCTAAGTTACTACAAAATATTGAAAAGTGATACACAAGTACAAAGTCGACCTTAATTTAGGTAGAATCTAAGCAAGCATTAATTTGGCAAACTTTGTTTTCAACTTAGAATCAAAACTTTGATAACTCCACATTTGAATATTAAAAGGTACAAACGCTATCTAACTCAGTGATCGAGATTATAACAAAAGGATACATTACCACCGTTCACTAACTTGTCAGTCATAAATGCATCAACAAAACTTGCTTTTTCGCAGATTTAGTACATTTCAATAATACTAAATTATTATGTTGACAGTTATTGTTAATTTCATTTCTATTTCTATTAATCAGTACGAACATGTACGAACAAACATCCTTCCGAATAAATTTAAAGGCCAACTACTTACCTAGCAACAACAATAGCTTGTTGGCCAAGCCAAGCAAATAGCCGAGTTAGAATTTAGTGAAATGTAGATGAGTAGCTTATTTTTTTCCTTAAGTAACCAATAACATACTGGTCTACGTTTTCTACGTTTCATCAAAACTTGTTCAGCCGTCAAACCATTTTTTACAGGTTGCTCGGTTGTTATTACTCGGATTGAAAGTATACTTGATTTAAAGCAAAACCTTAAGCTATAACGGACAGTGAAAACCGTATTTAAATTGGTCCAGTAAGTTTCACGTGATGTGTGAACGAATAAACACGCGGACACGATTTTAGAAAAGGTATTTGATTCACTGTTTTAAATTAAGTCCACCAGACCTTTTTTTAAATTATCTTCTCTGTTCAGACTTTTTATTACCAACTGCTTTATCATAAGTATAAATATCGATGTACCTGCTACTTCACCAATTATGACTCGCTGCAGATAAGATCTCGACCAACAGAATAAAAATATACAAAGCGCGAGTTTAGTAACTGACTAACTTTCCCACTGTCACCGTACGTATTCTATACCTAGTTACTCTGTATAGAAAACGTGTTGAAGAGAACTAGGTAACAATGACAACTAAGTATATAAACTAGGTCTGGGAAGTGGGCCTTGACAGGTGCGCTTTGATTGTTATCGCCAGGAAAATTCAGTTTGTGTTCACAAATCCTAGTTCGAAGTTTGGATGGGAATTCTTTTCCTCTGTGAATGTTCACCTAGACTGAATCTCTGGTTAAAAATTGTATACATTTTCAAATGTACACTTCTACGATCTTAATTTTGAATAACAATTTCGCCTTATAAACGGAGAATAGATATAATATTGCAAACTTCATTATCATCATCATTATCAGCCTACATTTGTCCACTGCTGGGTACAAGCCTACCCCAAAGCACGCCACGGAGGCTAAACCCCTTTTGATCCCGTAACTCAGTTAACATTTGTTCAAACACTCTAGGCTCTTGAGTAATTGAAAATATGATTCCTACAAATGTTCTACGTTTTTTGAGCGGTAATTTACCTAATTTTCTTGAAGCTCAACAAGATTTCATTATATGTTTTTATGAACATAACGTATTTATTCAATGTTCAGCTTTCAACATACTCATAGACATGAAGCCCCTGCTCGTATAATAATAGTGTATTTCTCAGATTTAGTATCAGAACGTTTTAGGTATTCAAAATTATTGATATTGTGTTCCTACTGCTTGTGCACTTTATGAGTACGAGTCTAAACTCTAAACTCCATTATAGTTCCCGCCACGTTGGAATCAACCGTCCGAGTTTACAGTTTAGGAGCAAACATATTTTCGAGAAGCGTGTTTCGAATATTTCGGTACGTGTCTTGAATTTTCAAGCAGTCTAAAATGGTTGATCAATAAACTCTGCCTGATGCTAAAAGGTTAGTGAAATTAGGATAAAATATGAAGTTAAGTTCTAGAAAGAATTCAATGTGATAAACTTGAAAGGGTTTGAGTTGGTTGTGCGCCACGATGACACAAGCCTTATTTACATCACCTCATTGAAATTCATTCTGTAGTGATGTGGTATCACTGCAATGTACATAGTACTATTATTTATTCTGTGCTCGTACATAGATCTTTTGGGATTCTTTGTGACGAGGGAATTGGATACAACGAAGACCTTGGTTCCACAAACAACGAGGCTCAGAGCAAATATCTGTGGTTCACAAAAACATTTGCTTATTGCTGGAATCGAACCCGAAAATTCACATTTCGCAGTTGGCGATTCGCCAACTTCACTACGGAGGCAGTCCACAAACTGCGCTAAAATAGACAATGCCAGGCCATGGTGCAAAGCAATGGAATGCAATGCGCATGGTCGTAATGTTTGGGATAGAAGGATGATAACAAGGTCAGCAGCAAGAAATATAACGTATCAATAATTTTAAGTATTATATTTAATTATAAGAGCGATGGTAGCCTAACGGTTCATTAGTGCAACTTAGAATCCAACGATACCAGGTTCAATCCTAGGCTCCGAACCATTGATGCTTCAAAGTTATGTTTGGTTTTCCATCGCTCCGTGCTTCGGAGGGCACGTTATTGATTAATAGTAAGCCATGTTAGAGGCCCTCGGGCGGCCTGACAAATTCTGACACCAGAGGCCAGCACTACCTCATACGACAAATAAAATAAATAATTTAATTATGTATATTTAATCCAGAGCGGAAAATTGTGAATTATTGGCCGATTATTCGATTTTTGAATGTAAAATTCCATTAAAAATCAACAAAGTTAATCTCAAATAAATAACTAGTTCTTGTACTTGTGTTTGATTGATTGACGATTTAAATATCATAAGCTCATTTACTTTATATGTTCAAATTGTTTGGCTCAAATATTACTTAATTTAGAAACGGTAAACTGGTTTAATTACGACAGAGTTCGAGACGTTATACCTAATAGTTCATTCTCAATTCAAAATATGACAAAGAAATGGCTACATTCATATAGAAAATAAATAGGAAAACAAAAAAAAATAAATCGGAAGGGTTTCTCCAGTTTTATTATGAAAAATATTCTTCAACTCACAACAAAGTGATGTTACTCGCCATTTTCCACTTAACGGGGCAGTGAATCAATAGCTTTTCGAGCTCGTTTGTTTGCTCACTGAATGGCGCTCCAACAATGCCTTACTTACACAATATAACTAATACATAAATTTCTATATCTATACTATAAAAGGTAGGTTTAAGTACCTTGTAACATTAGAATTGAATGTTAAGTAAAGTACATAATGTATGCGTAAATATAATAATAATACTCGTATATTATATATTGAACACTCCGTCACCCATTCTTGTGAAGCTGTAGGTATTACGTGTCTGAATCGGATTATTTGAGAGAAAAGAAAATTGTGCTGTATATGTGTGTACATTTTTATATATATATCATCTCCGTTAAGTTGAACCTTACCTTTAAGAGTGTAAAGGGCCAGTCACATTTGGCCAATGTAAGGGTAGAAGGTCAAGAAACATTAGTGAGCCGTAAATAATAAATGGAATGACGTCAGCAGGTGGGTGAATACGATTACACGTGCTGAGATGTTCTGACATAATATTTTTAGAGAAATCATTGGGTGTCTTCGAGAAATAAACAACTCTTTATTGAGTTGGGTGTTTGCTTAAAGTGAGGGTTTTGGTTTATCATGCGATAAGTTTCTTTTCTGTATTTTTTTTATATCTTTCACTTTATTATTTTTGTCTCTTGGTCATGGATGTACGGACTTCTTCGTTTCATTTCTAATAGCATTTGTTTGTTAGCGAACAAACTGAGCAGTTTGTCTGTGAAAATTATGCCTTAATGTATCACCAACTTTCATTGTGGTTCAGGAGCCATCTTGTGATCAGGTGCCTGCTTACAAAATTATTCCGTTATAACGTTATTTGCTTATAAATAACTCATTTGGAAGTTGTTAACACAGCTCTAATGCTTTTGTGGCAATAATGACTAGTGAATAAAA
Source organism: Alsophila aescularia (assembly GCA_946251855.1). Taxonomy (NCBI): domain Eukaryota; kingdom Metazoa; phylum Arthropoda; class Insecta; order Lepidoptera; family Geometridae; genus Alsophila; species Alsophila aescularia. Next base: position 26,755,743 of record OX276379.1, on the reverse strand, counting down.
TCAAATTTTCACTGTATTGTGACACTAATATTATAAAGGTGAAAGTTGAATTGGCGTTCAAACGGTAAAACGGATTTTTATGTAATTTTGTACGTAAATTGATTGTACTCTAGAATGAAACACAGGATACTTCTCATCATCATCATGATCACTCACAAACCCTCAAAGGATTGTGTTAAAGTTTGGAATAGAGATAGCTTATACCCTGGAATAGAATACATTCATCATCATAATGATCATCACCATCATCATTCAAGCGGGTGAAACCGTAGGACTAGTGTGTGGAAAGAAGTCGCTATTGATTTCATGTCTTTTAACATAATACGAAACATATTAAATGCAAAAAATCTCAATCAATCGTTGGATGAGACGAGAAGATGCTGTTGTCATCCAACGGCGGCCAGATAAATTGCGCAGGTCATGTACCAAACGTATGCAACCTTTGTTATTTTTTGACTATACCTACTAATCTGCTTAAAAGGATATTGAGCGGCTACGGCTTTTGAACGGTAACGAGATAAAGACAAGTTTATGGAAAAACCTTTCAGTTTCATAGTAACTACGGATATTATTGACAAACATCAAACTAATGCATTCTACAAAGTCTCTCTCCTAACTATAAGTAGCAAGATACTTAACGAGCTGAAATAAGTGCAGTAAAGACCTTCACAAAATCATTTCCTCAAACCTCTATGAAATTCAATAGCTCAAAAGGACTCGCCTAAGACCGTCTCTTTGAGACTCTTGAAATAATTTAGGTTCCAACAGTCCATTTGTAAAGGCACGAAAGGAACGCGTGATTTTTTCTTTGTTGCTGAAGTGGACCGGGATGGCATCTTCACAAAATGCTTTCTGCTTTTATGTCCTTTGAAATTATGCGATAACCTGTTTTATGAATGTTTTTGTCGTTCCTGCTATCCAAAGAAGGTTTCAGTTATGTTTTTGAATTAAACATACTAAAGTTTTTTTTTGCGGTTCAAGCATATTATTGTTAAACTAACCGGAGCTCAATCGCCCATAAAAAATATTACTGCGTCATTGACATACCATCGCGAAGGTTTTTTGTGGTCACCAACGATACAACGTGATCAAAACGACGATAACGTGGACATTTCATTATGAGATGATCGAACCCCAACCAGTCTTTAATTAATTGCAAAAAACAAGTAACAATTATCTTAATGTACTAATCATGACGATTTACTGTAATAAGCAACTATAAATAATGCCTTAGGTATAAAAAATAAAAATAGTGTTTTCTTTTATCTTAAATTTATTTTGTATTTTTTGTGCATGTATCATGGTGAAAGTAGTCACTTTAATGCCTCAAGATTTCAGAATATTGCATCATAATAGAACAAGTGTACGTAATTTCGTGCTTCAAGGTAAAATATCTCATACTCCACAAAATCAAATCAACTTATTCTCCGAATATAATCCAGTAATATTCAATAGAAATTATACGATATTGTCGGCCTTCCGAAGCGTTCTTCGTTATTCCAATTGTGATTCAAAAGACCGTATTCGACGCAAAAGCTTATAGAAAAAATCCTGAAAGAATCTCTCAGAAAGCATTTTTAATGATCCCGGTAATCAAAAAGCTCAGACTTGTTTAGAAGTGATGTCATCAAATTGAGGGTTTTATTTTTGAGGTTTTAAATTAAATTAACAAAGAACAACATATGCATAAATCCGATTTTTAAAATGTATTAAAATTTCATTTCCGATTTTTACGCCAGTGTAGGGGAGTAGGGGTACATTGATGCACGGGGCACATAGATACAGTCACAATAAAAGTCAAACTGAACGCAGCCTAAACTTGTCCACACACATATACCTACATGTGTCTGTTCAACCAATCACTGTGCTTGATTACGACCGCGACCTGTCACTTCTTCGCTCTAGGTAAATTTTTACATGTTTGAGCAATTTGAACAAAAATTTAGTGAATTTTTGGGATGTTGTTTTACCCTTTAAATCTAATTAATGGTGTATTTCGTTAAATGGTTAGTAAATATATTCTAATATTGATACTTTGATACACAGGAGCACTTTGATACATACCTCGATCTTTAGTTTATCAACGCAGATTTATTCTTCATGTTTTTTATTTGATTTTGTATGTTTTCTTTGTATTTACTAAGTCAATTTATTATATGGAACTTCAATTGATTTAGACCGACATTGTAAAAACATGTTACACTTTCATGTTGCAGATAAAATCAATGCTAATATACTAAAGTGAAACGTTGTCAGTTTGTTTGTTTGTTTGGGGAGCTTTCACGCGATAACGGCTGGAAGGATTTTGATGAAATTTGGAATGGAAACAGCTTATACCCTACAATAAATTAAAGGATATTATTTTTATCCCGGAAAATTGTAAGTTTCTACGGAAAAACTGGAAAATATTGATTACTTAGTGAAAGGAACGGTTGCCATGGAAACGAAATCACAAGTCTGTAATAAAACTTCACGAGCATTGGTGCTATACTTACTTTTGCATTGGTTTTTAATATCCTAGAAGAACATAGGATGTTTCTTTTCGCGATCAGCAGTAGTCCACGCAGACGAAGTCACGGCGGGAAAGCTAGTTATTCATAATTAAGTTACTTTGATAAACACAGGATGCAACTAAATCGTTGCATCCTGTGTTTATTCTAGGTTTTAATGGCTTTGCTACCTTATTAGCTTTTCAAAAATAAACCTATTTATCTGCCCCTACTTCCCGAAAGAGTAATTCAACACCTTTAGCTCCGACTACCATCAACCTCATGAAAATCAATAACAAACGTTGCTCGCAATGCGAATGTTATTGTAATGTAACCGAGACTGGACTTTATGGTAGGTCCAGAATTACTTCCAACCAACCAACAGAACTTCCAACCTTCGATATGTGGAAGTGTGGTTCGTGCATGGTTGACATAGTTCGGTTGAGATGGCGTAATTTTAGAGTGGAGGACGGTAAAACGACAATAAAACAAATGAGTTTGAAAAAAAAACTTGATCTCGCTCGAACCGGCTTTTCACAAATCAAAGCTTGGACGATCAGTTGGATAGACGTGCAATTTTTTTGCGTTTTATTCAATACAAACTGTACCCGCTGCTTCGCACGCGTGGTCATTTCTGTAGATTAAAAGTACCATAATGTGCAATTCCAGGACCTAAAATACCAATATACCAACATTTGATCAAAATATCTTCAGCCGTCAAAATATTTTTATCAATTGCTCGGCTTCTAAAATTGAGATACCAATTACCAATTACACCAGTTTTTAAATAGATCCCTAAGCTATCCTACTTTGAAGAAAATCGCATAGCAATCGGTCTAGTATTTTTTAAGTGATGCACAAAAATACAGACAAACAGATAGAAAGCCACGAATTAAAACGCAAAAATTGTTCTGTAGCTTATTTTAGGGTACCATAGTTTTTTTTTTTATTTGACTTCTTTTTGCAGTCTTTCTCGTACCTATTGCTTTAATAAGTATAGATAGATGACTGTGCCAACTTGCTTCAAAATTCGTCCAGTAGTTTCAGCGTGATACGTGTTCTTTTAAGTACCTTTCCACCCCTATTCTGCGGGAACCCTTAAATTTTTCGGGATGAAAAGTATTCAAATGTCCTTCCTACATCGAAGTATGAACTCAAATCATACCAAGTTTCATTTAAGTTCATTGAGTAGTTTTAGCGTGATGCTATGCAAAGGTACAGACAGACGGACAAAAAGACTGACAAAAAAATACAGTTTTGGCTTCAGTACCGAATTTATAACAGACTACAAAAAAAAAACTAAATTTCTTTGATTTACAGAATTTGGAACCCTATCCCACAGGAACACTTTATATTTTCGGGATAAAAGTATCCTTCATTTTCAATCGTCATACAAACTATAACTGTGCCAAGTGGCATCAAAATCCGTCCAGTACCTAGTTTCAGCATGATGCGTGTTCTTATAAAAATCTTTCAACCCCTTCCCTGCGGGAACCCTTTAACTTTTCGGGATGAAAAGTATCCTATGTCTTACCTCGTAGCATGAACTCAAATTATGCCAAGTTTCATTTGAATTCATTCAGTAGTTTCGGCGTGATGCCTAGCCAAGATACAGACAGACAAAAATAAAACAAAAACAGTTTTGGCTTCAGTATCAAATATAGAAAAGACTACAATTTTTTTTTTACTAAATATCTTCAATGATACAGAATTGGACCTGTTACAGTTTTATTTTAAATATAGATGTATGCCACGTTAACGATCTATAATAGTTTGCATCCACAATTTTCACTTACACAGGTTATGTTTTTTTTTCATCGGTCTGTAGTGTTATATATAATAATTGTAGGCGCCAATCAGATACAGTGTAGGCACCTATCGATTCAATGTTTGTCTGAACGTTTGTGTTGAATGATGTCATAGTAATAACTAGCTTAAAATCTAACAAAAACACGCCTGCCCTGCCAAAAAAGAACTTAAGCCAATAAATTATACAATAAATTATATACTGTTGGAATGTGCTAGCCTTCAAGTTGGACGAAATCCGAGAACGGCATAACCCTGTTTTGGGTGAGCTTTGAGAACCGCCGTGTCCCACCCTCGCCAGTTGATTAGTAATTTCTGTTGAGGTACTTAAAGTATTATTTCTGTCCTTAACAGGGTTTTTTATTGGTTGTATCGTTGATTACAAACAAAATGAACCTACATGACACTCCGTTGGATATTTGGAGTCTTACCTCACGGTAAGCGGGGCCTTAAGCAATGAAGAGTTCCGCAATACACACACACACACACACACTACACTTTCTCTTCGGGTACAACCAGGCAGGCTGCTCCGAGTCGTCTGCTGACCGTTCTGCCGGGTAATTTGGTAACTGGCTGACTGAAGAGGGCCACCCAGTCTGAAGACGGTAACGGGGAGAACAGCGGTAGACGACGTTCCCAATTTTTACTAAAAAAAATTGAAGTCAACCTTACTCAACACAAAGTTAAATAAATAAAGGTACTAAATGCAGGCGAGTATTGAGTAGCTTACCCCTGAGAAATAATGATGTAATTTAAAAAGAGCGTTGAAGGTCGTCTTTAGCCCCAGCAACCAGCTCTCCTATGTTAGTAAGTATAAAGCGCCCAATATAAATTGTACAAGTTAGTGTTGTTTAGATAGCCTACTGTAAATTCTAGCTTTATTGTACCAACACTTCAACTTTGTGTAATAAAGAAACAATCAAACGTTGTCTCATTCAGGCTACAGGGAGCCTAATAAGGCTTACCCAAAATTTGATCATAGGTTACAAATGAAGAACTGTAATGCCTTGTTCTCTGGCGTGGTATTTCTAACATAAAAAAGGAGCACTTTGCCAATCGCCTGGTCATACGGTGATGGTATGTTGGTGCGGGAATCAGGATTTTCATTTCATGTGCCAATAGTTCAAGCTGTAAAATACCAACAGGCTTGCAACCTCACGTCGATGCACCAGATATTAAAACCTTCTTTTTACCAGTGTCATCCCCAACGACCCTCATAGTACGTCTCTTGAAAACTTAATATTTATTTACCTCGACGTTTCGATCAAGTTGCATTGATCGTGGTCACGAGATGACGTGAATGCCAAAGGTGTCTGCAATCGGAGCTCTACTTGATATTAAAAGTATTGATTGAATAACGATATAATTATATTATAAGTGGTTTCCTCAACAACATACTTAATGCTTGCTTGATTGTCGTATGGGGTAGTACTGGCCTCTGGTGTCAGAGTTTTTCAGGTCGCCCGAGAGCCTCTGACATGGCTTAACGACTACTATTAATCAATAAAGCCTGGACCGACAGGTTAATAAACGTGCCCTCCGAAGCACAGAGCGATGGAAACCTGCACATAACTTAATATACTTAATTACTGAACGTTTCTCGGTCACCGCTAATTTGTAAAGTCGATATTAAACCACAGAATAAATAAAAGAAGTCAGATTAAACTTCATTATAAATCCAAGCCACTATAATACTTCACCGGAAATCCAAGGCGTCACAAGTCGTCCGGACAAATTGCCTAGACCACACCTTTGGAACTCACATAATAGCCTCGACCAAACAATTTGGCTTTCAAATAATTAATGTAAATGCAGAGTACCGTTTATCACCTCACAATTATCACTGCAAATCAGTAGGTAATCTTTGAGTAATCGCGGGTTTGTTAATTCAAACTCTTTGTACATAAAGACACATGAGATTTAACCATGCGGGCCATGCGTTTAGTTGAGGAAGTTAAAGTTTGATCATGGATTTTTATTGCTCTAGTTTTTTTTTTCTCCGGAAATAGTAATGGGCTTCTTATATAAAGAAAGATGAGTAGAAGAGAGTGTAAGAGAGTTGTGTGTCTTCAATCAAGTATGAAGTTGATTCTCAACCCATTTCAAAAAGGAGGAGGACTCAATTCGACAACTTTTATTTGTGTTATATCTCCGTTTTTTTTTAATATGAAATTATCGGTCGAAATAGTGATCCTTCATCATGATATTGGTTTTACACGACTGCCCAAAAAAGGAGTGTAATGCTTTCAGGGTTCATGTATGTTTGTATGTGTGTAAGTATGTATGTATGTTCGTGAGTTTCTTTTTCCGCCATAACTTATAATTGCCTGAACAGATTTGGATGTATGGGATATCGTTAGAATCCTTGCGTTATCCCGAGTAACATAGGCTTTATTTTTGCTATATTATGACACCAAAAACAAATGCAAAAATATATTTGGTTTTTACAATATGAATAAGGATCAAATTGAAGGCACAATCCAACAATATATAATTTATTGGCATTAGTTCTTTTTAAGCAGGGCAGGCGTGTTTTTATTATTTTAATTTACTGTAGGTTGTTACAGTACTGTTTTTTTTTGGTAAATTGATTTGAAATTGGATTTTAACAATCAATAAAATATTTATGAACTGTCTCAAAACATACCTTAATTACCTAAAGTAAATTATGATAAAACGGTTCATGGCATGGACCGTTTTATCAGGAACTTCATGCAACATAAGCTTATATACTTATCTAGTTCAAACTATATTGTCCCACAATGTAGGCTATACCTGGTCCCCGCAATTAATTGGGGCCTGGCTTTTAGTAGAACCCTCGAGATGACTTAATATAACTTCGGAGGGTGCCTTTACATAACATACGTCTTGAGCCCTATAAACAGTTTGGTCGTATTGGGAGAACCTTCCATTTCTGTTTGTTTCACAGTGATGGTTTTTTTAAATTCATAAATGGGTAGTGTAGTTAATGTGGAGTACCCAACATAAAAATTCTATTACTGGTTCAGAAAGAAATAGAGGAGTTTAATCAGTTTTGATTTGCACACGTCAAAATTAACTTGTGTGATAAAATAAGTTTGGAAAAAGATTTTCATAATATTTATTATTAACAAGCTGCGCTTGCGACTTTGTCCTCGTGGTTTTTTTATCTGAGTTAAAAGTAACCTTTGTGCAATTTCAGGACCAACAAGTAAGTACCTTTATAATACAGTAATATACAAAATTTCATTCAGGCGTCAAATAGTATCTTATCGATTGCTTGTCTACAATTGGATTGGATTAAGATACCAAGTACACCAGTTTTTAAGTAAATTTCTAAAATATCCAACTGAAAACCACATGGCAGTGGGTTCAGTAGTTTATACGTGATGCGCAATCAGACAGACAGCGACCTTAAGTAAAAGCACTTTTACAAGTCAACTAGCATCTTATGAACAAGGAAAAATACATAAATATATCAAATCAATAAAATTTAGGTAAACTAAACTAAGTTTGCTTTGAGTTTGAAAAATAAATTTTCCTTTCATGTGCCAACAGTCTTTAAGTCCCCTAGACCTTTTTTTTAAATTATCTTCGTAGTACAGTATTTTTTGTTTCTACTGTTTTGGTAAAAGTATATTTAAAGAAAAAGAAGATAGATAGATAGATTTAAACATTTAGATATAGATAGATAATAGATAGAATAGAGATATTTATATAGGTTTCATCTGGACAAATGTTTTAAGGTGGAGCATAGTATGTGTTTTTTAAAATATATTGTATAAAAATTATAACATTCTATCTATTATCTATCTGTACCCTTCAGACATACCCTTCAGACCCCTTTCAGAACGATAATTGTCACTTTTATAATTATAGCTAAGTCATAAATATATGATTAAGAGACAATAACTTGTGTAATAAAGTTCCCGAGACCAATAGTCAACAATCATAGCCAAAAATGTGTATGACACTCATAAAATACCCACTAACCTACCACGACTTAATATTCTGCACCCCGAGTCTTGGCAACGAAAGAGAATTAATTTGATGGGTATGAATGTGTTCCGTACATTATTAACACCGGCTGTACAGTATTGTATGAATAAGTAATCTTTTTGGAGATTGAACCTGGAATGAGAGGCTTGTTTAACCGCAGTAATAAAGGAAAACATACATTTGAAACGAGTTTATTTTATGCGCAATCTTAGGCACACTAGATGTAAAGTAAAATGAGTTTATTACAGATAGTGAGATTCGGCAGATTGAGAAGATTAAAGATTGAAAACTTATGTTAACATATCAAATAATGTTTAAAGGAAAAATTTGGATCACGAACGGGTTACCCGCATCAGCTTTGATCCTGCATGGCTCTAATTTTATTCGGCCACCGTGCCCACTACACACACCACTATCCAAGTTTTTCATCCAGTATTATTATGAAATCTAACGTGGTTTTTAAACATTTTAAAAGACAGCGCTCAGTACTGCGCAATGTTAGATATATCGCCACCCGATGATCTACTGGAAGTAATTTTAGTTTTTGTCTATTAAAATGTTTTAATTTCAGTTTCTAATACTTTTACTTTTTTAGATGTGTAAACATCTAATAAGTGAGTAAGTCCCGGTTTTGTTTATTAAAATGTTTTAATTCGAGTCGTTTGACCATGATCTCACCTGATGGAAAGCGATGATGTGGTCGAAGGTGTAGCACGTTTGCCTAGTATATATTACCTATTCACTCTTGACTTGAACACACCAGGGTTATATTTTACCGGAAACACTGACAAGGGCAGGGCATTCCACTCTTTAGAAGTTCTTATAATAAATGAAGAAGCGTAACGCTTCGTTCTTGTGCGAGATATCTCAACCATAAAAGAATGGCGCATTGCCGATCGTCTAGTCGTACGGTAATGGAAAGGTGATGGGGGAATCAGATGGTGCAGTTCTTGTGCACACTCTCCATAGTGCAATCTGTAGAATACCGACAGGCTTGCGACGTCACGTCGATGCGCCATGTCGACCTAATATGAAATAATGATTTCAAATGAAACTTGGTATGATTTAAGTTCATTGTTTTGGTTTTCATATTTGTCTGTCTGTCTGTCTGTATCTTGACCACGCATCACGCCGAAACTACTGAAAAACAGTTTTGGCTTCAGTATCGAATATGGAGTACCCTCCATAAAATATTATTTATTACTTCAAAATTAACATAACTTTGGACCACAAAACCGCAGGAACACTTTATTTATTCGGGATAGAAAGTATCCTCAATTTTATCTCATAATATAAATGATGACTGTGCCAAGAAACATCAAAATTCGTCTAGTAGTTTAAGTGTAATATAGAGTAAAGTAATACAGAGTATACTCCGAAAAAAAGTACAAAATATCTTCAATATACAGAATTGTTACAGTTTTATTATAATTATAGATGTTTATAAAAAAAACATTATTGAATTATGTCTGTGGTAAGTCTTACTTACATGAATTGAACGCTGCGCATGTAATAAGAATGATAGGATATTTTCTGTATAGACGTCATATGATAGAGAAATTTAATGATTAATCAGTCGCATGAAGCCCAAAGCTCCGGTCAATAAACAAAATTGAACCCATCTGTATAATCGCCAGCCATCAAACCGTGTCAATCCTCGTTTACTCTTACAAACGACGTATAATTAATACCAGCACGTCCGCCACTGATCCATAATTTAAATATTTGTTTTGTCCGTCTGTTTACCGTTGCCGCATCTGCCCCGTATCTCATAATCGTCTACGTTGACAGTTTAAGAGGCTTACCCACCGTACGGGACTTTCACCGATTTAATTTTTTCTGTCGCTGGTGGCCCCGCCTGTCACTTCTCTCGTGACTTTCTTATATTTAATTTCACGGAGTGCTTTGAGGTGATGGATTCTGAATTTAATATTGTTGCTTGTTTTATGACAGCCAGGCTTTGTTACTGGCTTTCAAAGGAGTCAAGTTGTGAAAGTTGTGGGCTTTTTATTGAGTGACCATTCATGTCACTCAATAAAAAGCCCCCAACTTTCACAGTGCAAATGTTGTAAGGTTCTCGTCGCCTAACCTACCTCAAAATGCTATTAGATAATTCCTATTTTACTACAGAAGTAAAGTTCCGTGAAACGCTGCTATTAAAATTGCTGATCTAAAGATTAGATGTAAAGTTTTGAAGTGACCGTCTAGATTACACATAAAATTGAAGTTTATTGAATTGTTATAATCATAATTGCTTATAGAAGTTTAATATTTAAATGGCTTATGTGAACGTCTAAATTTAGTTTGTTAAGTTAAATGAACAGTTTGCTGAAAATTAACGTAATTGGTTAAAAGGTAGTTCCATTAAATTTTTGGTTGAGCTGTTTTAAAGGAGAAAAACATGTAAAATAAACATTTAGGAAGATATAGAAATTGTGTAAGAAGATGTGAAAAGCGACTAACTTGGATGTTGTCTTCAAATGGTGTTAGCTACGCGTTGTAACTCTCTCTTGCAGGGTGAAGGATTAGACCTCTGACTTCTGTTGGAATATGAAAAATTGCTGAGCGGTTTCTAAATAAATTCCCTATCCTAATAAAATAAATTATTGTTTATATAATAGGTAATAGTTTTGTATTAAGCTTCTTCAGATGGATTAAGAAATATGAATATAATATGGATTGTAGTATTTGAGTATAAAACATGTTGTCATATTATTTATCAGTGTTTATAATTCACTTCCTTGTTCAATGTTAATCATTTGTAAATGAGTAACTTTATTGTATGTATTTAACATTCATATAAAAGTCAAATTTCAAGGTTAAATAAAGCGTTATTTATGATTTGTTTCGGTGTAATGACATATTTTGTCTGTTTCTGGAAATTCACAAGATTTTGTCGGTAATGTCTGTCTTGGAACTGTATGTCCAGTTCCGATTATTCATGAACCATTCTCAACCCAACAAGTAAGAACAAGACTTGAGTCCAACGGTGCAGCCATTTCACGGCTATACTAGGCTACTTTTATATCCAGTAAACTGAATATTCGGTATCACTCTCTAGCCCAAAGCCTGCCGGCTGGACATACTTTTATGTAGTTCCTCAGAGTGAAGTTAAATCATTATTTATATTTACCGGGATGCCAAGAGTAACAAAGGAAGATAATTTCTTCCTAGTTAAATCATTATTTATATTTACAAGGCTGCCAAGAGTCCGTAAGGAAGATAATTTCTTCCTAACATAAATAAGAACCAAATCTTTCCGAATTCTCAAGCATTTTAAATGTTGCTTTAATGTAAACTCCACGTTGCGTGTTTTCCACGATAATATGTATGTGATGTAATGCTTGCATGGGCTATTTAGTGTGTCTCAGGATGAAACAATCTCCCTTTTCTCAGCTATTTCATTAAATTATGAAATGATAACACTGATACTGTCCATCCATAGGTTGTCTGGAAGAGATCGCTTTAAGCAATAAGACCGCCAATTGTATTACCTTATTTAAGTTTTGATATTGTTTGTTCTTTGTTTTGGTATACAATAAAGTATTTCGTATCGTATCGTATTGTATAACAATTACCTTCATAGTAATTGATTATAAATACGTGTATTTATACATCTTTGTACCAAAACAAAAGAGGTTATGCATTCGTAATGTCTCTCATAGGAACATAGTATTTAAATCAATTTATTTATCATTAAAGGTAGGTATATGACCTTTCTCTTTAATTTATCTGAACAAACAAAGACAAAAAAGTAATACTTTAGCATAATATATGTCATTGTCAGTAATCAGCAATAACCACTTTGTCAAATCATGTAATGTCATAAGGTTTTGTCAATTTATTATACATAAGAATTTCTCTGTATAATTTTGTATAAAATAATATAATATGTGTCATCGTCCGTAAATTCGCAAATAAGTGATTATTTGCGAATTTACGGACTCGTTAAAACTTGTAGTATATAAGGTTTTGTTAATTTATAATACATAAGAATTTCACTGTATGTAAATAATTTGTCATTTACATTATAATAAGGTCCAAATTTATAAATAGATATAAACATCATCAACAATTTCCACTCCTGTCTCACTGTCTCCCCCTCTCAGTGTACGCAACTGTATTTATTTCAATAATATATGAATTCAGTTCAGGTTATTCGTACTCTATAAAACATATGGAATTCACTCGTTCAATAAGTAGTCAACTCTACTTAGATCTGCTCTTCTTATAAATAAGCAACTTGTGGCTTATTTACTCAGTTATAGTTACATAAAATCAGTTCATAAGTTTTTAGTTTTATTAGTATTTAAGCAATGTTATGGCTTATATACTTAATAGCGTACGATGGTACGATGTCCAGATCCATCAGCAGTAAGATTTATACTCTTAGTTAAATTAGTTCAGTTGAAAATTGTATATCCTAAGTATAAAACAGTCATCGATTATAGACTTAGTTGTTATTGAATTTTAGTTAGCGATTCATTTAAAATCATCATACACAAAGTAACATAGCCTTTAGCTTAGATACATAGGTTAAATCAGTTAAGTTTAGAACTGTATATGCTGAGTATATAAAAGGTCATCGACTCAGTTGTTATTTATAATTTAAATAAGGTAAACTGTCTAGGAATCGCAACTCTGAATCTATCTTCTAGTTATAATTATATGTTGAGTTTACTCAGGAAATTACTAACATCAAGTTTTAAACATAGCTATGTAATTTTAAATATAAGAGAGTTTATCCAGAATAAACAACCAACACTAAGTTTTTCTACTTAGTTATGTATTCTAGGATATAAGAGTTTATCCAGAAAAACGACCAACACTAAGTTTTTTCTACTTAGATATGTATTCTAAATATAAGAGAGTTTATACAGAATAAACGACCAACACTAAGTTTTTTCTACTTAGATATGTATTCTAAATATAAGAGAGTTTATACAGAATAAACGATCAACACTAAGTTTTTCTACTTAGTCATGTATTCCAAATATAAGAGAGTTTATACAGAATAAACGATCAACACTAAGTTTTTCTACTTAGCTTGTAATTTTCTGCATGTAGGCACTTTCTCACTTAACACTGCATCTAAATTAGCACTGCATAAAAATTTACATATTGGACACGTATGTTGAAAAAACTATACTTTAACACTTCATTTTAATAGTAAATAAACGCGAATTATTAATTATTTAAATCACTCGTATTTGTCTCTTTTAATATTGAGACCGCGTCGTGTTCGATTCTGTTATGGTTTCTGTCATCCAGGTTTGCCCTTTTTATACCGACTTCTTTGGGCATACAGGGTCGCATTAAGTCATCATTTTTAATGAATAAGTCAATATTTTAAATAGAGTTTACTATATCATGTATTGTTATTTTAATTTGGTTTTATAAGTATTTTGGTAGTTAGTTAGTTTGATAGATTATTATAATACTATACAAAAGATAATTAGTCGATTATCTTCTTCACTCTAAGGTTTTCTAGTAGTAATTCTATCTTTGGCGATAAGTCCGATGATGGTACTTTTGATTATATTATTTTAGAAAGTACATAATACATATATAAGTTAATATTCTGAACAATATAATCATTCATTTAAAAGTAACTATTATGGATTATTTTATAATCAGTAATTAATAATTATGTTTTAAAATATCTAATGTATTATTGGTATTATGTTTTTTTACAAATAACATTTATTCGCTATTTACTTTGTTCTTCTTAATGCGTTCCTGTCTTAAATTTGTTGTTCCTTTCACACGCTTTTGAAAAATACGCAAATAAACTTACTTAACTTTTCGAATACTTCTCAAGTGTTTTTAAATTGTACTAAATCAGATATCGGTTGAAGTTTTGCCATTAAATTATTTATTTATTATCGTTTTGAGCGTTTGTGTTTCTTTGTCCTGTTTGATATTATTTAAATTATGGTCTACGTTACATATTCTTTTGACAGGTAATCAATTTGAATATTTATAGGTTCCCATTAGATTTGACTTTTGTAATCTCTATTTTGCGTTTGTGTAAATATTTTAGCACGTCACAATATTTTCGTATTTATCGTTTTTAAGATTAGATTGCAATGTTTTGTTAAACACAAAAATAGCTTTTGTTTCCTAGGGGCTCGTATTTGATCCCTTACAATGTGTAAAATATTGGTGGACATGTATTGTTTTGAGTTTGATATTGAGTTCAAACAATATTAGGCCGCAGAAAATTGAGGGTAAGAGTTTAAAACAAATATAATTTATAATCGATAGAATTTGGTAGGCACTTAAATAGAGTATGATGTTTCATATTACATGTTTCAAAGTTGAGGACATAAGAAGAGGCGGCCAACGTGGGAAGTGTAAAAAGCGAATGAAAATAGCAAATAAGCCTACAGTAATTTATACTATCTTTCTTACACTACAGCACTGAATACAGCTAAAGCAAATAGGTATACATGTTTCATGTGCTTTCGTTTATACATTTGGTATTGTTGGTTTGGTATTTTAGAAATAATCGCCATATTCGGAAAATCCTACAGTTAGGCACTCGTTTATTATAATAAAAGCAACAGCTTTTCATCAGACCCAGCGATTGCGAGTTTATTACTCGGCAACAAAACCTGACTTCAATTTACTTTCAGTACAACGCGCCGCAATAGTTTTCATAGCCTGTCAAAACGCGTTTCCCCCCAATTTTACGACTTCGCAGCTACGCTTTCATAACGTAGGTGAAGGTTAAACGAAATATTAGCATCGGCGACATTCTTGGTGACGCGGCCCACATATCACTTCTGCATTATTGAATCAAGAGATAGCGGAAAGTTACAACCCGGAAAATCTTTCCCCTTCGTCATGGCTGAGTAGGTTAGATAATGATATTTTTGAGGTTGTGCTGGCTTGGAATATTTCCGTTGACGCCAGCGAGAATTTGAATGGTACTCTTATATGGGTACTATCTAACAGGGACGTATCGACATTTCAAAATAGTAAAATATAAAAGAGGTGGAATACAATGGTTTCGATTCGTAAAATATACAAACATTTTTAAAATATATTTTGATAAAGCACCGTAAACAAAGTAGTTCAGTGATAAGGCTTCTATTGTTAGTAAGTACTCAAATAAAATATCTTAACTTTTCACTAAGATTTGGGAACGATCAGTATTGAAATTGAGTTTACAATCAAACCAATAGGTACGTACGTGATGCTAAAAATAAAAAGATACTGGGTTTGAAGCAAATATTAAAAGTTGTTTAAAAGTTATCATCAAACATTAGGTAGTTAGACAAATTGGACGGAGCCGAGATTTTTTAATAAAATAAACAACAAATTAAATTGGTTTTTAATTTTATTGGTCTTACTTTTGACCGTACAATTCAAGCCAAGATAAAATAATGACAATTTGTACTTAGTAACTTCCTTATATAACTTTTATAAATGCGTAGGCGATTTCTAGTACATTCTTCATTTGCAATAACAACTAAGTAGTTACATTTCTCATACTTTAGCGAGAAAAACATCTAAGTACATAAATGCTTATTCAGCTATGCGCAATTAAATCAAATCAACATGTAGAGTACCTCTACTGCGCATTATTCATAGAAAAACAACATAAGTACAAAAAGTGCTTAATTGGTACTTTCGCAATCGAAGGAAGTACCTACTTGTATGATTAAATATGTCGCAATTGGACTTCGGTAAACAACGGTGGGTTTGTGGTACATATAACTAGTTAATACACTGATGTTGTTTTTGACATTTATCAAAGTTTTGATTCAGACGTATCATTTTTGTATGAAGGGTCTACAGTGCAACAGCTACATAAAGTAATATTCAAAAGCCTTGAAACAACAGTTCTCATAGTTTGCGTTACAAAAATAAATTGTTATTTGAACAGCTACACCATTACCTCTCAAATAGAAACAAGATTTGTTGGAGTTGTCAACTTGTCGACATGTAAAGTAAAACGAGAATTAATTTCGTCACCGGGCTTAGTGGTTGAGGAAAATGTTCTACTAATTTTAGGGTACATTTTAAACTCTTATTTTGGATAAGTCTGACAAAACATTACGTTATTATACAATGGCTAGCTTGATTCAGTGCCAATTGTTTATAAGAATATCAGCAGTATGTTAAATATGCTGACTAGAGGTTAAGAATAAAATTATTTTGGACGATGTAATACTCGTATAGCAAATAGGTGAGGATTCTAACTATGTATGTTACTTTCTACCTAAAACTTTGTTTGCTGTTTGGCTTTATCTCTTTATTTACATTTTGTGTAGGTACATTTACTTAATTTAGTAAGAAAATAACAACAGAAGCTAATAAAATAAAATGTAATGCTATAGTTTCTACCCTGCTCGAAAGGCTTTCTAAATTCGTCTACCTAAACTAATCAGCATAAGTATGGACCTCGCAGATAAACATAAGTTTATCACATATCATGTTTATCTGAGAGATCACTTCCCTTATTTCCTAACATTTGTTTGGAAACATCATGGCTTGCGTGTTGGAATACAAAAAAAAAGTTATGGAACCAAAGCTATTGTATAAGGAACAGGTTGTGCGTTGTCTGCACTGTAAAGGTTTAGATATTTAAATCGCGAGAAATATAGCGGGTTCTATAAAATATTTTCAGACGGATCTCTAACTAATGACGGAAGAGGCGCCGCATTCTTAGATTCTGAGACTGGTAACTTTGTTAGGCTTAAGATACTGTCAAAAATAAGTATCATGACTTATAGCGTTGGCTGAAGCTTTATCTTATATAGAATCAATCAATTATAATATTTTTGTCTTATTTACTGATTCCAAAAGCGCTCTATTTCATCTCGCTAGTTGTGTCAGTGGATCTAGCTTTAGAGGCATTCCAATTGCATATAGTATATTAAAGAGTTTAATGAAAATTAGAGACATGAACAAATGTATTAAAATACAATGGATTCCTTCTCATGTTGGTTTGGTGGGGAACGAAGAAGTAGATCGTTTGGCTAAAGAAGCAACTGTGGATGGAGATATGTTTAACTGTTTTCCCACTTTTTCAGATTTAATTTCTCATGTTAAAAAATGTGCTTATAAAATTTGGTCAGAATATTTTGATGAAAGATCGTTAACTAAAGGTATCTGGTATAAAACCGTTCAGCCTTCACTTCTTCGTTTTCTATGGTTTTTGAGGGCTAACATGGGAAGGAATGAGATAGTGACGGCTCTAAGACTTCGATCTGGGCACATTCCTATGAATAAGTTTGGATTTATGATGGGCAAAACGAGTAACCCAAATTGCGAGATATGTGATAAATTGGAGGATATATTTCATATCATCATGGAATGTGCCAGGATCGAAGGCCTACGTCGGCAGCTGTTTGCTGATGACCACGCTTTCTGGCAAGTTGGAGGATGTAACGCAATACTGTCGCAACCACTATCAACTGAGGCCGGAAAGCTATTTCATTTATATATAGCAGCAATTAATCTTAGATGATAAGGACCAATTGTTTCTTTTTAGTTTTTGATTAAGCTATAAGGGTGACATATTCTTGCAGAATAAACCCTGTATAAAATAAAGAGACTAAAAAAAAAAAAGTTTTAGATAAATGAAGCGTGCTAGCGTGAGCTGAGCCGAGCCGTAACGTCCGGTTAGGCTCGGCTCGTCTTGCGTGAGCATAGTACGTGGAACATAATAGTCTCAGTAGAACCAAGCGTGCAAGCGTGAGTCTAACCGAGCCAGGCATATTAAACGGCGCACGATGCGGCGCGCCGTGAGCCGTGCCCGTCTAGGTTCGCGTTATCACGCGTCGTTTATAGGTACTGACACTCATGCTTATAAAAAGCAAGCTTGTAAGCATGCTTACAACTAGCATGCTCTGCAGCTGTTCACATTTGCTAGCAATAACCATAATGTTTATATGATTTTTAGCAATAACGCCTGATTAGCGAGAACATTATCTGATTATTAAATGGAAAAATTTGAATCACGGATGGGGTTCGAACCCGTATCATTCCGTGCCTCTGCACAGCACATGCTTTTGCAAATTTGGCTATCGTGACTGGTACAACACCATTCAAATTTCTCCTTTTCTCTCTCTAAACCCATTATATGGGGACGGTAACGCCATCTATTGGCAGTATTCCGAACTGACCAACCGAACACGCCTAATATTGCAATTAACTTCGTGTCGTAAAGATAACATCTCCCAAATCTAACGTTACATGATTTTTAGCAATAACACCTGCTAAGCGAGTAAATATCTAATAATTTTCTAGATGAAAATTTTTAAACACGGATGGTGTTCTAACCCGTATCATTCCTTGCCTCTGCACGGCACATACCTTTACCAATTTGGCTATCATGACAGGTACAACGCCAATCAAATTTCTCCTTCAGTCTCTCTAAACCCGTCCTACGGGGACGGTTACGCCATCTATTGGCAGTATTCCGAACTGAACGCCTGCTAGGTAATCGGGTGGCGCAATATCTAACATTGCGCAGTACTGAGCGCATAGATGCGCGTGCGCACGCGGCAAGAAACTGGTTAGCGAGAACATATCTAATAATTTTCCCCAAAAAAAAAACAAGCATGGGGAACACGCATCGTTCCGTGCCTTTGGAAAAGGCATGTGTCGCGTAGAACCCGTCTCCGTAAAACGAGTTTATAGAGACTAAAGGAGAAATTTGAGTGGCGTTGTACCTGTCACGGTAGCCCACAGATTAAGTATCAGAATGGATAGAGCTATAAAACGTTGCCGCTCCGCCCGCCCATTCGTTCACACGTTGCCTTGTTTCTTTGTCTTTTACACGGATCGTCCCCTTGAGTGAATGATAAAGCTATTGTAAGATTGGCAGTGCGACATTGACCGTTTATTCTTCTTTCGCCGAATGGATTTGGATGATATTTTGTAAGGAAGGATGTTGACTGAGGTATATTGGGCACAACTATACAAGCTTGGCACCACATCTCAGAGGGTGGGAAGATCTAGCCCCCTACTTTTACGCTTCTGTTAAGTGCTGTTTTTTTAGGTTAGAAGGCGAAGGAAGGAGCGAAGCGAAGTATTTAAGCTATCTCCATTCTAAACTTCATCAAAATCCGTCCAGCCAATATCTCGTGAAAGCTCCCCAAACAAACAAACAGACAACGTTTCTCTTTTATATATTGGTATGGATTAAACTATATTATTTAATAACTTGCCTTACCATGTTCATAGAATCCAAAAAATAAGAAGTTATCGTATTTTCTTATTTTCGTAATTTCTATTTAGAGTCAGCTGGATTTAATACAGTCAAATTAACACTACATGAATATGTCTGAAAACGTTAAACATTGTTATGATAACAACACTGAAAAACTGCTACTTATGAGTATTATGAAATTATTTTTGCATGTCCCAAAAAATAAAGTAATGATTTTAATTATAAATATTTTTTCCTATATTTTCATATTCTGCAGTTATGTTTAGATATGTTTTTATCGATATGGTCGGCACTAGCGATCACTTCCCTACTCACGCATACTAATGCAGATATGGGAACTCACACCAACATAAAATGGACATGCTACCAAAGCATAAGCTCCATCCATTCTGATACTTAATCTGTGCGGTAGCCGAATTGGTAAAAGCATGTGCCGCGCAGAGGCACAGAATGATGCACGTTCTAACTCCGTTCATGATTCAAATATTTTCTTTGAAAAATTAAAAGAAAGAAACAATTGGTCACATATGGGCTCTTGGCCTTAATGTAAGTGGAATTTGTTCAAAATCCCTTTTTACTAGCATACGTTCCGTTCGTATGCATAAAATCCAAGAGATTTTTATGGAATTGCAAAATAATTATGGAGTTACTAGGTGACATGGCCCAAAATCTTGGAATCTCCTGGAAAAGAAGGAAAGATTGCTGCACTGACTAGCATGCTCATAAGTAAACCTGTTCAGATGTGCTCGGAGCAAACACCTTCCACCCGCACCTCAGGTAGCATGGTCGAAAATCAAACGACTGTTGATTTTTGAGCACAGTCGAAATAAGCATGCTCATTACTAGCAATGTTTCGACACACATGCTACTAAGTTGAAATTGCTCATGTATTGCATGCTTTCGTGATAGCAATGAGCGTGTCTGTCCGTAGCTTTAAGCAACGTAAAAGTAAGGTAGGTAATTGTATTTGCTTAGTATCGCACGGCTCGCAACGAAAAAGGTCATTTGATTCATAGTAAGTATAACGTCTGCTCACAACTTAGTGCACTGCAGCCGAGACCATGGCATAATGTGAAGTAATTGAAACGTAAGCAGCTGTAAGGAGTATAAATTTATGTAATTTAATTAAACAAAGAAAGAAAGAAAGAAAATACATTTATTCATCAATCACAAAAAAATAATAAGATACAAATAATTACATTATTGTAATTATTCAAGGAATACAAAAGAAATAGAAGTACAAAGAATAAATAAAAAAGTAGAAAATAAAAGTGGTGCTGATAGGGCCTCAGCATTAGGCTGTTTGTCGAAGGCACGCAGCGCTGGTTTTCAGCTAAAGCCAAGAGGGGGCTAAAAAAATAACATAGTAAATATAATATAGTGCATGTAGTAGGAGTATCTATCTTCTATCTATATCTATACTTACAAGTGGCTCTGTGAGCTGTAGACCTCGCGCGTACAAGATTTTTTGCAAACGATCTAGCGGTGCACAGTAGCGCCATCTAGTTACCTTATTGTACAACTAACAATAATATGTAATAACCATTGTGCTCAATCAATCCCTACCTAGTAGTAAAAGAGCTGATTCCACTGGTAGAAACCTAAAAGCGAGAAATTTACTGTATTTTGAGGAGCTATTCTGCTCATTATGCCGAAGATCCTCATCAGATCTTCACCAATTTTTGATACTAACATAAAGTTACTACCTTTCAAATAATAAAAGAACCATTCATATCGGGCTTAACAAGGCGGAGATATTCAGTAGCCCCCTTTTTACCCTTTTTGGGGAAATACCCCACCAATAAAAAACCCCGACGACTTAAAAATTCCAAAAATACGTTTAACCAGTATACCAAGTTTCGTCTAGATCAGTTGAGAAATGTGACCTGTAGACGAGAACAGAGATCCGGACGGACAGCCTGACATTCGGACATACGAAAGCAATTTTGCCCAAGCTGAAACGGAGAGGCTTCTATCGCGCTTCGCGCTCGTTCGGTCAATAATAAAGCAACAAGTAGGAAAAATCTGTACAAAGATGATAATTTAAAAAAAAATAGTACTTAAAAAAATATGATCTAGGGTACCTACTTAAAATAAGCTAAGTCTTTTTGTTCGCAAATCACGTAAAAACTATTGGACCGGTTGCGATAAAGTTTTAACTGTTGAATAGCTTAGGGTTAGACTTAATAAACTGGGGTATTTGGTATCTTATTCCGATGATTAGATGCCGAGCAATCGATGATAAACTATTTGACAGCTGAACGAATTTTGAAGAAATGTAGTATTATTGTACTTTAAAGGTACAATAGCCTAGGCTTTTGGTCCTGGAATAACACGTATGGGCTACTTTAAAATGAAATGAAATGACTATGCGAACAAAGCTGTGGGCACAGCTAGTGATAATATAAAATTTAATTGACGGTCACTTTGCCTATGTGCATAATATAATAACAGTAAATGTATAAGTACGTGCAAATGCTACGAGCGCATCTTAAATATGGACTACCTTTCAGGACCGTGAACGGCCGAATTAGGCTACAAAGCAACATAGTGTGAGTCAAATCATAGCGTTCTTATTCCAGATACGTATTCCGCTTACTGAGTATGACATGAAATACGTTTTGTGGAAATTTTATCGGACTACTAGATTCCTGTTATGAACGAACGGGAAAAGGTACCCGATTTATTTGGAGGCTTTGCGACGATACGAATGCTTAATGCCCTGTGTATGAGAAGAAATATTCTTTGCAAGATATCGCCGAGGGGAAATTTAATATCTTTTGCTTCGTATAGTTAGGTAAAGGAATACACGAGAATTGGAGCGGTATCGATATTCACAATGGTAGGCAATTTAATACTAGAGTCAGGTATGCCAACATCATTTTCATGAAAAAGTGTGTTTCGTATTTAACGCTCCACTATGAATTTGTGTAGATTGCTTGACATCAAAAGAAAGAAATTTTTGATGTGTAAACTTCTATTGGCGCAGTACGGGGGTAACGCCGACTTTTGGTGTCATAAGCTCGGCCATATTCGATATTTCACATCTGCCAGGCGTACCGCGAATCGTATATCTTTTTTATTTCATACTAGCTGTGCGCGTGGCTTAACACGCGTGATCATTTCTCTAGGTTAAAACTACTCTGTGTGCTATTCGAATACTTAAAATACCAATATACAAACATTATTATGATCAAAATTCCTTATGTTGTCCAACAGTTTTTTATCGATTGCTCGGCTTCTACACATTAGATTGAAATACCAAGTACCCTAGTTCTTAAGACAAACCCTGAGCTTTCTAACAATTAAAACTGCATCTCAATTGGTCCAGTAGTTTTTACGTGATGCGTGAAAAAAAATACAGACAAGCAAACGGACAAACAGGCACACACGATTTAATAAAATGTTATTTTACTGTTTAGTAGCTTATTTTAGTTGGGTACCTAAAATAGAGCATTTTTTTGAACCATCTTCTTTGTACAGATTTTTTCGTACTTATTGCTTTATTATAAGTATAGGTTATAAGTATAAATTATAAGTATAGGTTATAGGTATAGATTATAAGTATAGGTTATAAGTATAGATTATAAGTAGGTATAGATTATAAGTATAGATTATAAGTATAGATTATTAGTATAGATAGATCACATAAGTCATAAACAAGCAGCAAATGTTCATTAAAAACTAATCTGAAAACGTTTTCTTTTTATATGGTCTTCGTCATCGATTTGTGAGCTACCCGGATACCTAACCGGGAAGTGCTTGAAATTTGGGGTGCAAGATTCCACCCGAACGATAGACAGACAGACAAACAAAAAAGTGACTTAATTAAAGTGGCATAAAAACCCTCGCATTTTGAAATATTGTCTATAACAAATATTGGAAATTCAAAAGCATTCGAGAGCAGTGTTTAGCAAACATCAATCGCACCCTCGCGCTTTACAATAGTATTCCGCCCGCACGTCTACCTCTACGCATGATTCATCTGGGTCCATATTGGGAATTATTTAAGTCATATTTCATAGTGGCATATTTTTTCTTGTCATACACGTTATGCGTTATATCCGTACGCATAAAGATAATTTCGTTTTTTTTTTCTCCCAACACTTGTCTGAACATAACGATATATAGCCCCAAAATTGTCCAGCATATATTTGGAATGCATAAAGATATCTAAGCATTACATTTATCATACCAGTATACAAATATTTTTTCCGTCTAATTAATTTTAAATAGGTCCCGCCAGAACTCTCACTTCTGGCTCCGTGCTATGGGATTCCAAACGGGGGTAGGGTAGAGTCATGTGGAGGTTGGTGTGCTCTACTTTCTGCCACCCTGCTTGCCTATGAAGCTCGAGAGTTTTACTCGCTACGCTCCAGCCACGCAGGCTCGTACCAGCGAATTTGATTATGTATAGCAGTGTTTTATATACACATTTGGTTTATATTTTATTTTTTGTTTTTTTTTGACGACTGGTTGGTCTCGTGGCTAGAGATCCTAGGTACGAAATCTTACGGTGGCGGGTTCGAATCCTGCAAGGTGCAATCATTTGTGTGATGAGCAGAAATGTTTGTTTCCGAGTCATGGATGTAATATTCTTATCTATGTATGTTTATCCGTTATCTAGTGCCCATAGCATAGGGTATCCATCCTAGTTTGGGGCTAGATAATTGGTGTGGAAATGTCCCGAATATATTTTTTTATTTATTTTTATATCTTAATAATCTATATAAAATTTAGGATCCAAGTATGTGGTTTTATTTTTAAGAATTAAAATTACTTTTAGACAGTTCCATCATTATGACTTCACATTCATGGTACCGAAAATGTATGCCAAAAATATAGAGGATGCTATAATTATGACGGTGAAAACAGTATGTACTATTATCAATTGGAGCACGAGGCGTCCTCGAGTGCTCACAACTCGAGGACGTGTAAGTTGTCTTAATCTTGCGAGTGTCACTAAAGACATTACATTAATCAAAATTAAATATGGTGACAACTAGACACCATATTGTGAAGAAGAAAAAAAAGTCGAAGAACTATGTTAAGTGTGGTAAAAAGAAAACTAAACTGTAGTCTGCGCGGACGAAGTCACGGGATAAAGCTAATTTCAAATAATGCAAAAGTATTGGACCGATTGAACTACAGTTTTAATTATTGGATAGCTTAGGATTTCACTTAAGATATGATGTATTTTGCATTTCAATGAGACGAGTAGAAGCTGAGCAATTGATAAAACTAATTAATTAACCTCTATATTCTCTATATTCCTCTATATTTCTTCTCTTGAGTTAAATGGATCCTGTAAAGTGTTATTCCAGGACTTGAAGTATATATATATATATATATATATATACTTCAAGTCCTGGAATAACAGAAACTTAACTCAGAAAACAACCCACGCGGGCTAGCCGAGGAATATAATAGACCATAAAAAGTAAATTGTGTCAAATCTATTCTCAACAAGGTATGTATATTCCATACAACTTCTGACAACCAGCCAAGCAAATAATTTCACTTTGTTCTCCAATACAATTGAGCTCGTTATGTAGCTGAAACTAATATTTTCTGAAACATCCTTGTACGAATTCTTCGTAATAAGGTAGAAATGAAAAGGCACTTAACAAGTAGTCATCGAATTGCTTTAGAAGTAAATATAAATAGTTATTTATATAAATAGCTCAACTCTGATCTTATCTGGGTCGTCGTTAATAATGAAAATATTTGGCAGAGGTTGTTGATATCATTAGCGATCATCTTTTGCTCTGTTACTTTTGATACTACATATACTAATCCTAACTGGAAAACGAACCATTATATTGGTGGTACATTTTAACGGTAGTAGTAGATATATTTTATAACTTGACCGCTAAAATGGATTATTATTTGGTTGTGCGAATTTCCGGAAGTCGTAAATTAATGTTGATTAATTACTTTTATTTGCCCACAATTTATTTTTTCATATTCTTGTTTTATATCGCTGTTTCCACTTTGTAATAGTAATTCAAAGAAAGGACCCTGGTGGTGGAATACAACAGAATATTTGTGTGACTGGAAAAAGTAATAGGTACATATTTTAAAATATAGGTACGAGAATGGATGAACGAAAAAGTTTGAATTGATTGAGATTTAAATTGCATTTTTAAAATCAAAGAAGTCTTGTCTTTTAATAGGTAAAATATTTTAATATTTATTTGAAATATGGGATAAATTATTGTAATTATTAAAAATATTTTTATTGTAAATTATGAAGATTTTAATTAAAAACAATATTTCACACACATGCTGATCACCAAATAGAGCACATCTGGTTCATAACCGCTTGACCATACATACCCCCAGCACAATAAATGTAAAACACTACCCAGCGTCAGTAACCTCAAAACTCATAAACTCACTGCCATTAGAACTACAATATGTGTTCTGGGTTTCACAAATTGTGTGCCATCTGCCACGGCCTAAAAGGATTTACTCGCGATGGTCGCCGCCGTAATTACATGATGCCGTTTCGACCGATCCCCTTTATACAAGGATTCTTTGTGCTTTCTTTTGTTCTAACTGGTGTCACTGTTTATTAGGGGTAATTTTGCCAGTGGTATCATTTTGCGGTAAGTGGTGGTAGTATCCAGTGATGCTAGTACTTTTAAATGCTATAGTAAAGAGCGTTAGCTGCCCTTGTTCCCCTTCGAGTGTAGTTTAGCAAAAAAGGTAATAGGTATACAGGATTATTATATCATTGATTATCTATAGGTCTCATACAAAAGCTCAGAGTTACGCAGCGTGCAATAGAAGTTGAAGTGCAAGTTTGCAAGTTGAAGTGGCAATGGGCAGGACATATAGTTCGCAGAACCGACAACCGCTGGGGAATAAAGGTTCTCGAATGGCGACCACGAACAAGCAAGCGAAGTGTGGGGAGACCCCCCACACGATGGACCGACGACATTGTAGCCATCGTAGGAAGTCGGTGGATGGAGGTGGCGCAAGATCGCTCGTCATGGCGCTCTTTGGTGGAGGCCTATGTTCAGCAGTGGACTTCTAAAGGCTGAAATGATGATGATGATTATGATGATACAGGATTATTGATTATTGGTCACAATCCCATGGCAGGTGTTAGGACATGGTGTCCACTATCAAACAATTCAGTAATGCTTCCGGCAAAAGTCAACCATTTTTCAGATATATTTATTTCCTTATTTTTGTAAATTGACGACCATAAAAATTAATAATAAAAAACCATTGCAAAAACAGTAACAAAGAATTGTGTCTATTGCCTAATAATAACCTGTAAACGTTTTTGTATCAGGGGTCTAAAACTAACCAGTTTGATGATTTGTGTAAATTTCTGCAACAAAAAACCTGCAGATTATTCAAAAAATAGTTAAATATTATCACCTATCCAACACGTATCTTTTGGTAGTTAGTGACAAAGTAACAAACTATGCGACATTAAACAAAGTGTAGAAGAATTTAAAAAAGGATCAAAGAGTTTTGTTTTACATCATCTAATAAAACAATAAATACAGTGGCCCAGGTGTTCATCATAGCCATAATTCACAAATGGCCAGAGACTTGAATAAATAAATATTTTTGAGATCTATATTCTAAATAGCTTTTTTAAGTTATACTTAACAATAGTTTAAAAACAAAAGGTACCTTTTGTCGATTATTAATTAAGTTTTTTGTTCACTAACTTCAAAATATTTGAAGAAACTTATATCTATTATATCTACGTTTGACGATAATATTGGTTTGGTATATTTTTTCGATTTAATTATACTTATTGTTTAAATTATCATTATTGTTTATAGAGGCGGAGTTACAGGGGCGCAGTTTCATACTTAAGTGGCTTTTTACTACGCTACTAAACAACGAGTTTCTTATTTCATTGGCTGCATTTATTAAGCGAGCTCGAAGATCCTCAATATTCGTCACATAGTTTTCACTGGACGAGACTTTTCACGAGCCACTTACGGAATAGTTTTTATTCCGAAAATGCCTCTAAAAACTTAAATTATTGTGAAAGTATCTGGCCAATTGAGAATTATGGCTATGATGAACACCTGGGCCCCAAGTCTGCTAACTATTAAACCGCGATATTGCAAGCCATTTGCATCAAAATTGCCGATTTAGACATTTTTGGTAGTCTGCTTGCTATTGGCTCGCTATTTAGGCTCGATCACAGCCCGATGTCTGCCATAGAAAGATTTAGAAATTAATTGGTATTCTGTCAACAGGACTTCCGTGGTAATGCAGCCACAGACGCCTAAAGGGGTAGTCTGTTCCTTAATTTGACATTTCTGGCAGCTGCCATTTTGCGATTGAACAGCTACACCTTTTAGTGTAAAATTTATCAATCGTTACACAAGAAATATCAAATTTTAGACTTAAAAATGAGTATTGTGAGGTTTCTATAGGGGTAGTGACGAATTTTAGCACTCAAATGAAGAAAACCACAGAACAAGACTTGCGGAGAGATTTATTTAATTTGATTTTACCAAGTGAGACCAAGTGCTGTGTTTTGTGGACTGTAAAGATTATGCCATTCACATAATTCTAAAAGTTACACATACTAGTCGTATACGGCTTTGCCAGCAATGGATAAAATAGCAGCTGACGGTGACGGTGAGGATTAAAAACTTCGTGCCAAAGGATTTTTTGAGGCTATGTTGAGCTATATTTGATTAAAGTGAATAGGTAAATCTATTAAAATCCATTGAATTACATAATATATGTACTAAGCTTAGTATCAACTGTTTTATTAAATTCACCTTCCATTGACCCATAATATCAATCAGTAAGTATAACTTAATTTATGTCATTAAACCAGCAGCGTAGCTAGGTAGATAAGTACTAATTTCACAAAATATTTATGTATTTTGAAAGGCCTTGACAGGTTTCCACATACTTACCTACTTATTACTGAAGGCAAGTAATTTAGTACATTTTTGGTAAAGTAATTTTGGATACAAATAGCAAAGCTTAAATGGAGATGGGCAGGACACTTGGCAAGACGGGAAGATCAATGATGGACCAAGGCAATAACGGAGTGGTGGCCAAGAGGAGTGTAGCGTTCACAGGTCCACACAATAACATCAACAGGACCAGAACAAATCGTATGAAAGAGCGGATGCCCACAGTGAGTGGCTATGGACTGAATAGATAGATATAATTTTGGATAAGTGAGGCATACCTAGAAGTTTTTTTTTTTTTATATTTGTACCTACAAAATACCAATACCATTATGTAGAAGTCATTCAGTAGAAAGAAATGTTCTGACTGCATTTACTATGTTGACTTATGATAATAGTTTAATTCAAAATAGAAAAATAAATGTTCATATTACTTATTCCTATATAACAGTAGATACCATTAGAGATAGACAAGCAGTCTTGGGCGACCTAGGCCGTGTAGAACTAGCCGCTTTTCTCAGCTCCTATATTTAGCTAAACTAGATCGATATAGAGACATAGTTAAACGGAATGATAATTTTGTCATGTATTTCTTGATGATGTTGTAACATAAAGTAATTGTGTCAAGTTAAACAATTTTTCCCAGAGGGTCCATGAATGTTACACAAAGTACCTACCGCATAAAGTAGCATCAACATAATCACCAAAAAATAAATGTAGTGTCTTCATTTGCTGTATGTACTAGATGTTAATTTGGTCAAGGGTGAATCAACAATAACATTAATTATTATTAATTATTTTTGCTTCATGGACCCGAGCAGCATAAGGTATGAAACTTTTTTAGTGAGATCAATAGATTCATGGACCCGATTACACTATCACACTGCTGGATCTAGAAATTTGTATGGAGGAGATATTCCTTGAGTACTCTAGATGTGCACTATAGAATATTTTTTTGAAATTCCATCCATACCAGGTGCCACACTTGTTGCAAACTGGCAAACCTGTGGAGTGCAGTTAGTAAAAATAACAACATAAAACATGTCAATAAATAGAAAGTTATAAATGAATAGTATGCTGTAACAGATAGACAGAACAATAATTATAGTAGGCAAATTCCTATCTGTGCATACATTTTTATTGTTATTACTCGCTGTGCCTGCGGGTTTGCCCGAGTGGTAATATCTTTGGGTTAAAAGTAACTTATGTGTTATTCCAGTACCAAAAGTACCTATAACGTACAATACAGTAACTATTATTGTGTAGTTTATTGTATATTTAATAATTTTTTATTATTTACATTTGTAAAGTAACTTAATATTGCCACACGCTTTATTATAAGTATAGATCACTAGTATTACCAAGGAATCATCAATTACCTACAGTTTTAATTACCTATGAAATTCCAGAATCATAGCATTCTGAATATTTAAATGTCTCAATACACTTACAGCCCCTTTCCACTTGTCGGTTGTCGGGCCCGATAGAAAATCGGCTGCTCTAGTGGCAGAATATTTTATATGAAGCTGTTGTTGTATCCGACAACAGATACAACAACATTCCGTTTGTTTGTCGGCGCCGACAAGAAATGTCGGCGTCTTGCCAGCCCTCTACGCCCGGAAAAAAAACGTGTCGGGTCTCGCTCGCCTATGAGTAAGTATGGCGCTGTTCCCCGCCATGATGGCAGGGCCTTAATAACTCAAGGTTATTTTATTATTTTTTGTCTGTCTGTCTGTCTGTCTGTCTGTCTATCTGTCTCTTTAAACACGCATCACGCTGAAACTACCCGATAGATTTTGATAAAGTTATTTAAATAACACGTATCAAGCTTAAACTACTGTGGAGGGATTTTGATGCAACTTGGCACAGTCAACGTTTATATAATGTGTTAAAATGTTGAAT
Source organism: Alsophila aescularia (assembly GCA_946251855.1). Lineage (NCBI taxonomy): Eukaryota > Metazoa > Arthropoda > Insecta > Lepidoptera > Geometridae > Alsophila > Alsophila aescularia. The sequence goes on along the minus strand of OX276379.1, from coordinate 26,725,468 downwards.
ACTTTTTATCCCGAAAAATTAAAAGGTTCCTGCAACCTATGGGTCCAAAGTTGTGTTAAATTTAAAGTAATCATACATCCGTTTATAGACTGGTACCGAATTTCGTCATTCTGCTACGAGGCTCACTGGCCCAGTTGGACAGATGCATGGGTGCGTAATACAGACGTACGTGGATCGAAATCACCCGCCATAAAAATGTTTTGCTCCATAATTAAAAGATTTTACATTATTTATGCGTTTTTTTTACATTTTCCTTGATATCTATCTATACTATAATAAAACTGTAACTGGGCTAAATCTGTACATTAAATATTTTTTGAAAATTTTAATTGCGATGAACTTCAAAATCAATTGTTTCTTCCATTGAGATATTATAATGTACTACCTACGTACCTACATAATTATGCCAATATATCATATTTTAAATATATATTTAAATATATTCGGGACATTTCCACACCAATTATCTAGCCCCAAACTAGGATACCCTATGCTATGGGCACTAGATAACGGATAAACATACAAAGATAAGAATATTAACATCCATGACTCGGAAACAAACATTTCTGCTCATAACACAAATGATTGCACCTTGCAGGATTCGAACCCGCGACCGTTCGATTTCGTACCTAGGATCTCTAGCCACGAGACGAACGGGTCATCAACGGGTTGTTATATAGTTATATTAGAGGTTTCTTCATAATGTCTTACTGGCAAAATGGTTAGTTGTCGGTATTGAAATGTGTACATACAGAGGTAGGTACATATATTGCTCTTCACAGAGAAAGTATAGAAAACTTTTATTTTTCAAATCAATCCTCATATCGTATTGAAAAAGCTCAAAAAGTAGGTAGGTAGGGTAGGTAATTATTAAGAGCCAGTTAAAGTGCCAGTACGTACGTCGTTCTGTGAAACATCATAAAAAATAATTTGTACTAAGAACACAATGTTTCGTTGCATTAAAATTTGTTCGTATGGACCTCATAAAAATGACCTACCCTTGATGCCCCATCCAATTTACCTCACCACCTTAATTACTCTCTAATCTGTGCCACCTTACCTTCGGAGATAATTTTCTCTACTCAATAACAAGACGTTCATGATAACAAGTTACTTCGTTTAAACTATATGGCGTTGTCTACCCTTAAAACACGCAAGCGGTTTGTTACGAAGTGGTTTGAACGTTGAATGAACTCGAACAACAAGTTTTCTTCTTTTTTTACTAAATGGTCCTTAAAGGCTCATAAAACGTATTTAGATGTTTTTTGTGTTTTTTGATAGAATAAGTCGACTTCAGTTGTAAAACGTGCAGCGAAATTAAGCGAATTATTTATGGTAAAATATTAATTTATTAATTAAAAAATAAATATAACTCATTCATGTCATGAATCTTTCATTATAAAAACCAGGGTTTTTGAACCCTGGTACTTACTATACTTTCAAGTGCTTTGTAAACCGAAGCCTTGAAAGTAGAAAATACTTGCATAGGAAATTGATCTTCGTGTCCATATAAATAAGGAGCACAATCGTGTTTGCGAAAAAAGTACTTGGAAGCGTGGAATTGAAAGTAAAAAATACTTGCATAGGAAATTGACCCGTGCGCTTATGTAAATAAAGAGCACAATTGCGTTTGCTTAAAAAAACTTGGAAGCCTTGCAAGTTTTTTGAGCGATGTATCGGCCACCTAGCTTCTTGTGACCCGGCTGGCTGAATGCGGCCGAACTCAGCCGAGGCCATGCCGAACCCGCCACCGAGTATGTACATGTAGGTGCGGACGGGGCGAAAGAGCGTAAAATACTTTGAAAGTCTTGCAAGTATTGCGGGTCCGCACCAGGGCGGCGTACTTACAAGCCAAAACCTGGTTTAAAAACCTGGTTGCGTAAATACACCCACCTTCCCTAATTCCACGCAGGTGGCATTGAATTGGCGTGAGTGGTCATACAGAATCCAGGCCCTGCTCTCAAGCCCTTGCGACTGATTTAAAAACTGGGGTACTTGGTATCTTAGGCCTTGCACGCACTGCCTTGCAGTGGAACGCGGTGCGTTTATTCTAGCGTTTATTTCACATTGTATTATATGCGTTTATTTCATATTTTATTATATGCGTTCATTTCATTGCAATACGTGCACTTCTAAAGAGAAACCTGACAAACTAACGAAATACCTCTTTTAGACCAAAGACAAGGTAGACTCATTATATATAGGTATGTTACGACTGTCACTCACGATTTATTTCGTTGAACAATGAGCAGTTTTCCATTAGGAATTGTCAGTTTAGTTCTTTCATCTTCAAGAGATGGCGCTCGCGTAACTTTTGGTATTTACTCAACTAAACATAGTAATCAAAAGCAGGTAAAATTAGCGTTATACCATAAAAATACACAAACTACGAACGAACGACAAGTTGTTTGTGTAGTGAAATTTGTTATTTGTTATGACATTAGCTGTTTTGTCATATTCAGATTTTATTTACCCCTTAATTAAAGCAGACAAATTACATCTTAATAAAACGGTAAATTTTCTTTGTATCATTAGCTGTAATTTATAATATAGAATATCAAGAAGGTAGAAAATACTACCAATATAATATTATACCATAAGTTATAAATTTGTTACATAACTTACGCACAACTTGCCACAAACAAGAGAAGCAGAATGTCATACCCGCCAGTAAGCGTAATTCAAAATCTTTGGTCATACCAAAGGAAGTTATATGTACTTATATAACTACAGTACTGTTACCAAAACTGTCGCCAACGACATCTAGCGAGAAACAAATAATGCTAAAATGACACTTGGAAAACCGCTCATTCGACCGGTGTTCGCGTCGTACCCTCGCTGCGAAAACTCCTGAGGATGGACGTCTTTAACATCCGAACACCGGTCGAATTGTTCGACGAAATAAATTGTGAGTGACAGTCGTAACATATCTATATATAAGGTAGATTCAGTCATGGGAATTTGTTAATTTTTACATAATAGTGCTAAAAACTCAGTTTATGTGATATTTAGAAGGTTTTTTTAAACCAAAATCGCTAAAAATAAATTAGTGTATTTTAATAATGTGTGATTATTGGCAACACAACAATAATAATGATGTTTTGACTGATGCTCAAATGATGACTTTTATCAATTTTGTTTAAATGGCAACACTCAAGCGGTTTGAGCAAAATGTAGCACCACTGCGTTGCAAATGAGATAGCGACCTTGATTTAACATACTACCACTATAGCCAGCCCAATCGCAGAGATGTCGCAGTGGCGAGGATTTTGTCAATAGCTAATAGACTTGGGGCCCTAGGCAACTGTATACATCTAATAAAACCCATTTTAAAATTCTCCGACAATTTGTTTAATGTCGCATACTTTGTTACCTTACTACCTACCAAAAAATGTAACCAACCGTGCTGGATAGGTGATATGTGTTTTTTTTGCGAAATGCAGGTTTAGTTTCAATGTGTTTTTTTAATAAATAACATCAGCTTTTTTATTGAAGAAACTTACACAAATCATCAAACATGCTTAGTTTTAGACCCCTGATTCAAAACCGTTTGCAGATTATCCTTATATTATTTTTACATATTTTTGTTACTGATTTATCAACCTGAAAACAACAAAAAAGATTCATTTCAATGGTTTTTTTATTATTGATTTTTATGGTTGTCTATCCGTCAATTTACAAAAAATAATAAAATAAATAATATATTGAAAATGGTTGACTTTTGTTTAAGGTTCTGACTGGGTTATTTGATAGAGGACAGTAATTATGTCCTAACACCCTGGCACGGGATCATGACCAATAATCAATTATCCTGTATTAACTCTTTTTTGGACATCACAGTAGAAAGGAAAAATATGAGTATAAAAATGAATTTAACAATGAGTGTTCTTATAACCCATAAATCTTAGAATACACAAGAAGTACAGCCCCAAAAACTCAGCAGTAGATTTTATTTATACTGCCTGATTTTGAAACACTAAATAGATATAAGAGGTTGTATCGAAAAATTGTTACACCATTAGCTAAAAGCCCAAAAAAAAGTTATTGAAAAATCTAAAACCAGCTGTGTGAAAATCGATCTAAAAAGTTAGGAATATGAGAGAAATAGAAAAATAGATTCAAACTTGCAGTGGAAAGTATCATGGAAGGATCATTGTTCAAGTTCAGGCTGCAATAGTGACATTCAACGTTGATTTAATAAAAACTATTTCATTCACTTCTCTTTTAGTTCTGAATTACGCTAGATTTTATGAAATATATCTACAAGTGAGCAAGAGAGGCGTCGCTCACTGACGTGCTGCGTTTCGCTTACGTCCTCATCCTGGTAGCTGAGACCCCGCTGCTGATCTCCAACTCATGATAACTGAGTTGCACGAAGAGTCTGCGAACGTCATTTTTAAGATGAACATGTCCAAGACCAAGGTTAAATCTTCGGTCACAAAGATCTAATGTTATCGTCATAGCTGCCAGTTAGAGGTAGTCTACGAGTGCAATTATTTTGGTGACTGTTTATATTTTAACCGGGGCTCCCAGCTGAAATATATCGCTAGGCGAGTCCAGATCGTTTGGTGTGCCTTTGGAAAACTGGAAGATGTTTTCAAATGTTAACTCTAAATAAATTAATAAATGAACTCCCCCAGAACCTGGAAAGCAAGGTTTTTAATCAATGTGTACTGCCTATACTCATACAGTGCCGAAATGTAGCCATTCACCAAAGATCACATATTATATAAATTAAAAATAAATTATTATAAAAAACAAAAAAACCTGACCGCGAACGAAATTAAAATGAAGCAAATAAACTTTAGATATTTGATTTTGAAATATAAGATGAAGTCGTACGCATTAAGAGAAGGTCGCCAGGTTCTACTATCTGATCTCGTTAAAAGAGAAATGAAATGCTTGATGCCTCTGCATTTTATATTTCAAAATCAAAAATCTAAAGCTTGTTTGCCTCTTTTTAGTTTTGTTCGTAGTCGCGCTTCTTGTTTGCAATAATAAAATACTTTTATTTAAAAAAAAAGAAAGTTTATTTTTTATAAAAATGATTGATAACGAACCTAAAGATGATTTTCAAATAACTATTCAATAATAACCCACTTGACATTGTTCGTCGACTTTTTATTTTTTATTTTTCACTGTATGGTGTCTGGTTTTTGCCTCAATTTCGATTTGTGTCATGTCTTTAGTGGCACTTGCAAGATTATGACAAAACGATTGATGTAAGAATCGTTAAAATTGGTCCACACGTTTGGTCTAAATAATGCCATAAAGGAACAGACATACATACATAAATATAAAAGCTGATAAACACATTATCGGGCCTTTGCGTCGCGCAGTCTGGTATTATGAGTGGCCCAACAGTGGTAGTAGATCGCATACCAAACATCATAATTCAACTCAGTATCAACGTTGAAGATGTAGGTATGCGAATTTCTAGGCTAAAGTGGAAACGGGCAGGACATTTGGCAAGAAGTAATGAAAATATACCGAATGGTATCCAAGAAATGGGGACCGGATGAGGCAAACCACCCGCTTGATGGTCAAATAACAATGTGAGGTACGCTAGAGGCCAATGGATGAGATTAGTACAGGACCGGATAGACTGGCGTGCATGAGAAGAGGCCTATACTCAGCAGGGGGTGGAAACGGGTTGATTTGATAGATATATAGATAGACCTTCAAAGGGATAAAGCTGTAGAATATTGGAATGTAGGTAATTATAGGTCTTTTTGTTGATATAAAATTCTGTTATACATTTATTTTAGTTAAATTCGAAAGGGAAATATGTTTTTTTCACGAGAATATTATTGTTTTTTTCACTAGTTCTTGCCCAAGGATTAAATACCAAAAACATTTTACAAAGAATAATAAATCTACGTAAATGATTGCCAGAAAAATTAAACATTAATGGTTCTAAACACGGTGGTACCCGAAATTAGAACAAATAAATTTCATAATTTAATTGTAAATTATTCCGTTTCATTCCATTTTTTTCCATTCCGTGATATTCCCTGCCAATCTATTTTCCATTCCATTTACGATAAAAATAAACTTTATGAATACAACTTACCATGATACTACAGTAAAACTAAACACCTTAGCTCGTCTCATTGGGCTACAAACTACTGTAATACGATATTTTACACTTTACGTAGAGGTAATAATACAAACTGACGTTTCAAATTTCTTTCACGATAAATACAAAGAGCTTACTTTTCTGCATTCTGAAGAGGTAGTGAAATGTAAATAAACCGAGCTCAAGTTACATAGAATTTCTTGAGAATAAGTATTTTTTTCTAAATTACCGGTTTAACTACAAACTGAACTTAGTATAGTCCTAATTTTTTATCTATACTTATTATAAAGCAGTAAGTAAAAAAAGTCTGTACAATGAAGATAATTTAAAAAATTCGAAAACTTGTTACTAAAAAAGAATATAACATTTTTACAAGTCGCGTCTGTCTGTTTGCGCCACACGTAAAAACTACTGGACCAATAACTATGCTGCTTAGATTTCTTCGAAACCTGTATGGTTATAAAAACTTTTTCTCTCTCTTTTACCTCTTTATCAAGAAACTGAAAATAGTATAGTTTTCTAACTAAAGTATTCAGAGTTTTCTTTGTTGATTGATGCGGCATTTTCTATCTCTATCTCTACATAGTATAAAATAAAGTCGTTTTCCTCGTCAGTCTGTCTGTCTGTACTCATATATCCGCTAACTCCTTCTAAAGCACGCAACGGATTTTGATGTGGTTTTCACTATCAGTTCGATAATTTTTTGCAGAAGATTTTTATAATAAAACCTAATTAATTTATGATATATGTAGAAAAATACAATATTTTATTACCAAGTCCCGCAAAAATAAATTTACATAGTGCAGACGCGGCTCGGGTGCTGGCGGGGGCGGGTCGTGGGCGTGTATAGTCAATGTAACGAATAAAAATAAACTCTTGCGAAGCCGGGGCGGGTTGCTAGTACTATTATAAAACAGTCTGTACATTGAAGATACTTTTGAAAAATTTACTGGGATCGACTACAAGTCACCACTGAAGCCGAAAATATAGTTTTTTGAATGTTTGTCCGTTTGATGGTCTGCTAGCTCAATACTCGAAAATTACTGGATTTATTTTTAAGGAAATTTGGTGTTTGACAGCTTTAGCTTCAACCTAAAACATGTAGATCTGTTGTACATAATGTTTATCAAAATGAACATGTTACTCCATTTGTTTGTTACTCGTATGAGGCAGTGGCAGTGGTTGTCCTCTGGTGTCAGAGTTTGTCAGGCCTACCGAGGTCCTCCAACTGCTATAAATTAGTCGTGGTGCGACTGGTGCGGAGTCTAGGACCAAAACCAGTATCCTTGGATTGTAAGTTGTACTATTTAATTGTTAGGCTACCATCGCTTTTACTCCATTTCATTACGGTTGTGTTAGTTGATAGCAAAAATTACTAGGCTTAAATTCTAGTCCAAGCGTACAAAATCACGGACAAAAATTAGATGAAAATAACTAATAGTTGTCCGTGATTTTGTCTGATTAAAAAAAATTGATTTTGTATTCATTAGAAAATATTGTATGCTTAGTGATCGTTTTTATCTCTTTTTACAAGATTCATCCCTACTAAATTTCCACTCTACCAATGAATCTACTAGTATTATCATGACTAACTTAAAAAAGTTTTGATAAATCTGATAAATCTTGCTTTCACAAAATATTATTTCTCTTACTCGTTCTAATAAATATTCATTTCCATTTGGTCATTTTCAAATGCATAACTTCCAGAAACTTCATTAGAATATTGAGTTTTTACTAGTTTCTTTTCATTACAACTTTTGCTTTATTCATTTAGATTTTTGAATTTAATTGCATCGAACTCAAAGCTTTCCTCGTGGAATGTTTAACAAAAGTGTATATAAAATTATAACTAGTTTATTGATTATTTGTTACTAGTTTTTCCGCCCGCAACTTCGTACACGCAGACTACTGGTTATCGCGAAAAGTGCATCCTATTTTCTTCCAGGATATTAAAAACCAATGCAAAAGTAGGTATAGCACCCAATGTTCTTGATGTTTTTTGACAAACTTGTTATTTCATTTCCATGGCAACCACAGACCATTCTGTGATGGCAAACGTTCCTTACAGTGAGTAATCAACATTTTTCCCGCGGAAACTTTCAATTTTCCGGGATAAAAAGTAGCCTATGTTTTATTTTAGGGTATAAGCAGTCTCCATTCTAAATTTAATCAAAATCCGTCCAGCCGTTATCGCGTGAAAGCTCCCCATACAAACAAACAAACGGACAATGTTTCACTTTTATACATTGGTATGATTGTTAGTCCTTCTAACCTTTAGAAGAGCATATTTCTCAGCTAAGCGATATTTTAAGTAGCTTTTCAAAGTTTAAAATTATCCACACTAATATCTAAAAGTGAAACATTGTCTGTTTGTTTGTTGTTCGCTGATCCAATTTTGATGCAACTTTGTTAATAGGTACTGTACAATATAGAGACCAATATAAGATACTTTTTGACCCGGTAAATGTCCATATTACTCCCTGTAAGGCACGGAATGGCATGCGTTGCCGTGGAAATGACATAATTACAAGTCTGTCAAAAAGCATAAAGAGCGTTGGTGCTATACTGGTGCTATAGGTACTTTTGCATTGGTTTTTAATATTCTAGATGAACTTATGATGCTTTTTTTTTCACGATAAATGAAGTCCGTGCAGGCGTAGTCGCAGGCAAAAGCTAGTTTTAAATAAAGTTTAATTTTCACCAATGAGTACAAACGAAAGACTTAGATTAGTAGATTTTAATATTTTCATTAAATAAATCTCAAGTATTTTCATTAAATAAATCAAATAATATAGTATACATTATTTAGTATTTGGTTAGCATTTTTTTATTTCATTGCTTGTTTTATAAAGAAAACTTTCGGTACTTGCTTTCAACAAACCATTGTTATTTCAGGTTCAACCTCTCACTAAACAGAATTTACCATAAAATATTAATAGAATCATTTTACTTCGTTTCGTTCTAAAACATAGGTTTTTCTTCGTATATTATACCGTTTTATCTTTAATAATCACAAACGCTTTTATATTTACTTTTACTAACGGCGTCCATTTTCTTATAACTATTTATTTTTATTTTAGTGATCTAAGTAGATATTACCTACTTATGATGCACCTACATAATTATACTACGACCCTTGTGGTTTCAATAAACTAATTTAAATCACAAACAGAGGTACCTACTACTCTAGATTTAATTAACTTCTATTCTGTTCTTAGCAAAACTACTACATAATTACTGCCACCAATAATATAATACAACAACTGAGAAAAATGCGTTGCCTACGCTCTAAAATCGCGCAAGGCTCGCTTCAATGATGCGTACGCAACATCACAGGCTAACGCAAGTTAGGTCGTCGAACTAAATCTTCGTTGCGAATAAAACACAGTTTTCTGTTTGTCACATGTAGCGACTGTAATTCACGCGTTTCATGATGCATTCTAAAGTCGGCTGGTACCCTAATCAAATTAAGTCAAAACTTTTCAAAACAGACAAGCAAAGACATTATTGAACCTAATCGCGCACTTCTAAAATAGTTGATTCGTTCATGTGCGGAGCTAGCAAAGGAAATACGGAATTATCTTATAAATCGTAAGAAAAGAGAATGCATTGGTAAATGCACAGACAATTTTGGGAATTCTAATACTCTTCTAAAGGAATTGGCTGAAGAAGAACCAACAAAGTACAGAAATATTCTACACATAATATATCGGAAGTAATCGTAGCGAGAAGCGCGCTTGCGGCGAAAATAATTAGCCAAGCTCAATTCGACTCGTGGCTATTTCAATCGTGGCGAATAAATCTTAGTAACAGCGAGTAGGCTGTCATACTAAGCGAGCTTACACGCGGTGATCGCATTTGTCGCAAATATTCGCTTCCTGTGACCTAATCTTTTGATAATATTTATCAATGGTGTTCATCATATGCTGTTTTTTTTTATAATACAACAACAATAGAATAAGTCATTCCTTGGATGCTCATAAAAATTGCAGTGCTGATTAAAACAGGCGTAGTAGAAGTTAAACGAAGGCAGCTTTATAAAAATGCACGCTTTTTGTACATTGAGTAAGAGGACGCGTATCTTTACGCTCTTCCTCAACAAAAGTAATTACAATACTGCGGTGAGGAGGTAATGATACAGATTTACCTACTCTCCCATTACTACAAAAAATATAAAGCGATACTGTAATCACAAGCAATTTTTCATCTAACGTCTCGATTTCCTTTGATATCTATCAGGCCCTGTTATTAAAACCAATTTCCCTTTTATAAGGGGTATAAAACGCCCTTTAGTGGGGTTCGGGCCTTAGCGTCCCATTCGATTTTAAGTCCGGGCCCAAGGGTCTGGTCATTTACCCAAAACACAGCCTCGAGCGATGAATAAATTCCCTATATTCTTGTTTCTTTCCCTCATTCCGTTCAATTGTACCGTAGTAGTTACAATTGTGATCAGTACTGAAACTTTTTCAGTTTGTATAAGTCTAATGTAAGAAAAAAAAATACACACAAAATAATGACAATAAAACAAGAAATAAAGGAACTAGTACCAAGCGATGTCGAACAGTTCTGATCTCAGCAATGTGCTACTTGCCAAAGATTTTTGCTGATTTTCAATTAAAGACCGTACTCACGTACTATTTGTATTCTCTTTGGCCCAAGAGAAAAGTTATTTTAGGTCCTATAATAATAAGTATAACATTAGGTATACCTACATAAAAATAAATTTTTAACGTATAAATACTTGCTATACTCATGAAACATACGAGAACATATATATGCATAGAAATAAATAATATCTACTCTACTCAGAAGTAATAATAAATATCAAAATATAATAACCAGAAATAATATAAAATAATATTATTAGGTAAATCAAATTCAGTGAAATTTCTTGACACCATGAAGGGGTTTATTATTCCCATAACAGGCAATTACTGATCTGATCATCTCGTTTGATCTCGTCTCTCAAAAATTATGACAAAAAAAGACTCGGGGGTTTTTTGGTGAGGCAACTCCATCAGCTTAAACGCGACTACGAAAAAGAAGGTGAACCATGAAAGCATTCATAATTCTGAAACAATGAAAATAAACAACTGTATTCCATCAGGCCTGGTAGCATTACATTTTTTTTAATACGATATTAAATAAGGCGACCGAAAAAAATATCGAGTTAGCAACTTTGCTAATTTACGCGTTGAATGGAAGATGAATGTTCTCTCTGTTTTGACACTTATTTAGGGGGAATTTTATATTAAATGGGACGTAAAAAGCGGTTTTTTATGTCAATGTGATAAGTTGAGAAAGCTTTTAAGAAAAACAAGGTTTAAAATACTGGACAGTCCGGGCTGCTCGGACGCACTGATAAAAAATACAAAACTTTTTTACAAACATTAATTCTTAGCGAGCTGCAAAATTATTTTCTTTGTACGGAATACAATATGTATTATTTATTATACGAGTTTAAAAAAAATAGTAGCTACTCCCCCCAAATTCCTCAACCCTGATTTATTGTTAATTCAATAATAACAATTTGCATCCCGGAATGATTTAATGAACAAACAAAATACCAGTTAAGTTATTAGAGCCCTAGGTACAAAACATCTTATTTAATACCGATTAAATACTTAATTTTAGGTTTGTTTAAGACAGCACGTATTACCTAAGTTATTTGTTAAAATAGTTTCCATTATGACATTTCCTATCTTTTAAAACATTCCAGAGATAAGTCTATTTTCGTTACATTACGCCGTCTAACTGAAGCCAAGGCAGTTTCCTCTTAAGCATGTTGACAATATCGTGTATTCGGGCCTCTCACAAATTAAGATCCTTCCTCTGAACAACAAAGCAATTCGTCTCAATTTGTACCCAAAACAAATTCATCTCGCATCTCGCATGTGACTAAAGTCTGATCTGCCCTTACTAAATGTTTCTACAACAAGAATGACTTAAGCTAGACGAGTTTGAAGCTTATTTCTTGAATGATATGGCGAGAGTGACTGCTCCTATTGTTCAGTTGTTCTGGTATCCTTAGTATTTGCTACAGTTGTGGTCTGATGCCAAATCTTTTGATTTGCATACAAATATGAGCGCGTCGCGTTTCGCGGCACGTTTGATTTGCTTAGTATTTTGATGTTTTGTTAAATTGTAAGTAAGATTTCTTCAATGGGATGATAAATCAGGATAAACATATTTTTTAATGGCTTCATTAAAAGATACTGATATCTTGTAATTATAAAGTTCGTTTTAGAATTGAAGATATTCATTTATGAATGTCGATGCTAATCTAAACATATAAGCTAAACATATATTCTAGAGAGAATAGATTAAAATTTTGTATGCTTGTATGTTTGTTTGTAATCGATAAACTCAAAAAATATATATCCAATTTAAAAAAATATTTTTTTCCTACTCGAATATAAAGCTAGAATATCAGCGAGTCACATGGGAAGTTTTTTTTTTTTTTTAATTGTGTACCTTCGTAAATTGAATATAGTAAAAAAAAAAACGGGACATTTCCACACCAATTCTAGCCCCAAACTAGGATACCCTGTACTAAGGGCACTAGATAACGGATAAACATACATTGATAAGAATATTACATCCATGACTCGGAAACAAACATTTCTGCTCATCATACAAATGATTGCACCTTGCAGGATTCGAACCCGCGACCGTTCGATTTCGTACCTAGGATCTCTAGCCATGAGACCAACCGAACGTCAATATGTCATCATTTGGCGTGCGCTGCAAAAACTTTTGATGATACATAAAATAATGTACTACGTGTTTATAACACTCATCATTACCTACAAAAAAGTCCACACATCTATATTATTATGTAATATTATTATAGTTAAGTCACAATAACAGGTTTTTTGTTCAAATTAGTCAATCAAAACACGGTTAGAATCGTGTACAAATAATGAGAAACCCGTGCAAAGTCGGGCGCGTCACTAGTTATCTATATAACTTAATGGAACTTAACTGTTCGGACAATAAGCAAGGTGAGGTCATTATTGTATTTACACAGCCCATTAATACACCATCTTCTTTACATACGAAGTTACCTTACAAATTTAACTTAAACTTATTACCGTCGTAATTACGCAGCGAAATTCTCATCTAAATTATGAATTGATTCAATTACAACCACACGAGTGGAGCGGCCAACTTTTCCGACTTCGTAACAAATTACCAAACGGTAAAGTTCTGCAACTAAAGATTTATCATTTTGGAAGGAAACGGTTTCAGAGACGAATCTATAATATGATTTTAAGTAGAAATCTCTTTAGGGATGATACGATACGAAATTAAGTGGCTAATATTTCGATACTTTTCTAGTACGAATTACTTTTGGTATCGGTAAATTAAGATTGAGTATCTATACTTATAATAAAGCAATAAGTACGAAATAATCTGTACAAAAAAGATAATTAAAATTAAGGTCAAGAATATTTAAATAAAGCTACTGAACATAAATAGACCATTTTTGTATCTTATCTGTCTGTTTGTCTGTATGTGTTTTCACACATCACATAAAAACTACTGAACCAATTTCGATGCGGTTTTTATTTGTTGGATAGCTTAGGGTTTGACTTCAAAACTGGGGAACTTGGTATCTCAATCCGATCAGCAGAAGCCGAGCAATTGATAAAAACTTTTTGACGGCTAAAGGAATTTTGATCAAATGTTGGTATATTGGTAGTTTAGGTCTCGGAATAGCACATAAGCTAGAGAAATAACCACACATGTAAAGAAACAAATTGGTATCATAGGTCTAGCTGTGCATCCAGCTAGACCTATGATACCAATTTGTTTCTTAATCCGATTAGTTTAATAATTTAATAATCTGCATGATTTCTAATAGTAAACGTCCTCTCGTTTTCCTTTGGTACCATTAATTAATTAAAGTTTCCAATAAACACTAATCGATACAAGAAGGTCCAAAGGAAGGTATTTATAGACGTTGGTGTATGCTACATAGTAATAAAAAGATTCAAGCATGCATGAAATTAAAGTGCATGCATATTTAAATGTATGTTAGACTTGGTAGTACTTTAAAAATTCTAATAATATTGAAATGTGAAAGTTTTTGTTTATTTGTGTATAAACGTGTTCATGTATGTTTGTTACTTCTTCACGCTTAAACAGCTGAATGGATTTGGATGAAATTTAGTACCAGGAGAGCATAATATATCTTGGACTAACACAAAGCCTACTTTCGATCCCAATTTGGGGAAAAAAAACGTATTTTATAATGTAACTTCGATTTCAAAGTGACAGTTGTCAAAGTGATAGGTATTTATATTAGTATTTTTGTTAGATGCGCTAATTTATGGCAACATGATCAATTAAACAAGCTGAGCTCAAAACATTGTACAATAATCATACAAAACTTTTATTTATGTCGAAGAAAGTATCGATACCTTGACATAATCATTTTATCCCTAATCTTCGGGCGTGTTTTGAATAAAAATAATTTGGTAGGTATCTGTAAAGTTGTTGCTTTGATGTTATGTTTCGAAGCCGGAAGGTGGGAATGATTGAGGAGCAGACAGCAGCCACAAATACCACAATGAAATTTCAGTTTCAATAAGTTTATTTCTGAAACGGAATTGTTCTCTTTCACGTTATTTCTGGGACTAGTAATAGAATATAAATTGAAAAGTTTTCAAAGCCTCGTTTAAGAGTCGGAGACACTCTTGACCCCACCAAATGTTATGTGCGAGTTTGGACACATTAAGCCGTCGCGTCGGGTCCCAGTTGCTATTTATTGTAGTTGTTAAGCCGTGGCAGAGGCCCCTGGGCAGTCAAATAGACTCTGAAATATGAAGTTGGCACTACCTCATTCGAAATACATACGATATTTCCTAGTGTGGCAGAATTGTGACTGACAACAAATCACAGAAGACTAAGTAAAAATAAGTTGTTTTTATTTTCTAGGGATTATTGGTTTGATTCTATTTTATTATTATCTATGTGTTGTTGAACCATGTGCATCGTAGCTTACAATTTCTGAGGTACACGGAATTACAGAACATTTTATAGTTAAAAATATATTCCGTCTATCACGAGTTCGAAATAATTCCTGACTGACACTTTGTTCTTATCTCCATACCAATATATAGAAGTGAAACGTTATCTGTTTGTTTGTTTGTTTGGGGAGCTTTCACGTGTTAAATTACTAACATAATTCTGATAATCATGGCATAATAATACAGATGTTTCATAGTGATGGATGACATACACCGTAAGTTTACACGTGGTACTTTACTTTTCTTAAAGTAGCCAATACTTCGTTTCAGAAGATAAAAACATAATACACATACATATACATGTAAATCATGTACCAAGTATTATTTTTATACATTTCTATATTTACAATATGTAGTAATCTAACACACGCGATGACGGCTGGACGAATTTTGATGAATCTTGGAATGGAGATAGCTTATACCCTGGAATAAAATATCGGATACTTTTGATCCCGGAAAATGGTAAGCTTCCACGGGAAAACAGAAAAACTGGACAAATGACGGCTGGTTGATCTAGTTGGTAGAGACCCTACTATGAAATCAAAACGGTTGTGTGTTCGAATCCCGCAAGGTGCAATCCTTTGTGTGATGAGCAGAAATGTTTGTTTCCGAGTCATGGATGTTTTATTCGTATATCTATGTATGTTTATCCGTTGTCTAGTACCCATAGTACAAGGTATCCTAGTTTGGGGCTAGGTAATTGGTGTGAATTGTCCCAAATAGATAGAGTTAGATATAAATATATATATATATATAATAAAGTATGGTATGGTTTATGTTAATATTGATTACTCGCTGTAAGAAACGGTTGCCATGGAAAAGAAATAACAAGTATTTCAAAAAACAACAAGAGTGGACCTTATAATACTACGTAATGGTGCTACGAGTAAACCTACTTTTGCATTGGTTTTTAATATCCTAGAAGAACACAGGATGCTTTTTTCGTGATTTGCAGTAGTCCGCGCGTACGAAGTCGCGGGCGGGAAAACTAGTGTATAATAAATCACGCTCACGTTAGTTTATATTGAAAACACGGAATCATGGTTAAAAATTAGAAATTTACCAAGTATTTAACAAAATGCTTTGTCAACAGCTGTAGCGCAGAGGGTAAAAGGTAGAATACCGACCGACGATGAAGTATCAAGACCTCCTAATTGAAAAAAAAACGCTAGTTTTCAGGAGACGAAAAATGAATCATTTTTTTTCAGAGCGTCTCTTTTTATTTTATAAATGTGGAATAAAGAAACTCACATACAAACATACATGCAAACATACATAAATGCAAGAATGCTAAAAACAATACACTGCTTCTTTGGGCTGTCGTGTAAAAATTAATTTTATTCAATTAAATTTCATTTATTTGCATTTTATAGATGAGAATTATATACTCGTACAACAGGTCCATTACATTCTATACCATGGTATTTATGGTGTGCAAATATTATACAATTATTAAACAATCATCAAAACAATTAAAAACATATAAAAAAAATAAATGACTTTCATAAAATCAGCCTGTGGTGAACTCCAATATTAGGTTCCTATTCCTTTTCAAAAATTATATAAATGTTCAATGTCAATAAATTCGTGGACTTGTTCGCGAATTATCGTAAAAACGTCACACGTTTTCTGCATAGCAGCTTTGAGTGGCATAGCGATTAAGCGCCCTGGGTTATAATTTGCTGGAAACACTGACGGGGCAGAGCATTCCCACCCCTTTGAAGTTCTTATTATAAATGAAGAGTTGTAGGCTTTGTTATTGTGTTTGATATTTTTACCATGAGGTTGGCGTTTTGACAATCATCTGGTCGTACGGTGATGGCAGACAGATGGCTGGTGATGCAGGGATCAGATTATGCAGTTCTTGTAAACACTCTCCATAGTGCACTCTGTAGAATATCGTCAGATTTACGACCTCTCGTTGATGTGCCAGACATTGAAGCTTATTTTTTACCAGATTATCATCCCCAAAGAGCCTTATAGCACGACTCTCAATTGAATCCAAAGCCTCGAGCAGACACTTGGCAGAACCGTCTCAGAGGTGGCTGCAGTACTCCATACAAGATCAGACCTGTGCTTGATAAAGGTTCAAAAGCTGAAGTACCACCTGACCTTAGAGGAAATTACAAAGTTTCTTTACAGACTCTTTGGCTTTGGATTCAACGTAAGACCAGAAATTCATCTTAAGGGGTCGGCGGAGGATGAATTTTCTATGCAAAAATAATACCAAAATGATTTCTATTTAGAGCATATTTCCAGTGTTATAATATTTTTTGGATTCGGATAATGTTTATCTAGGTTCCCAACTGTATTTTGTTTTCAAAATACTTACCTGAAAGGAAATATAAGCGAATATTCAATTTTACATATAAATAAGGACAATGTAATATTATTGTTTTTATTTCGTTTAAGGCAAGAATTTTGAAAACAAAATACAGTTGGAAACCTAGATAAACACAATACGAATCCGAATAATATCATAACACTGTTGAAATGTGCTTCAATTCAATGATTCGGATTCTTAAGTATATCAGTTCGACGCTCAAAAGCTCAATATGGAATATATACTATGGAAATTTTAAGGTTAGTAAGTACGGGTATGTTAGTAGGCAATAAGTCAAGCATTACACTGTTTTACATGCAACATTTATCCAAATAGCCAACCATTCAAGATTAAATTTTTGTTACCAAATATACACCCATAAAAATGGTTGTTACCAACCATGTAGACATGTTTGACTGTATATAGTAGATATTGGCAGCAATAATGACGCAATTAAGCTAAGGAGGTATTTCTACTCTTAATTGCCTTTCTAATTTTGAAAATTAAACTCTGTAGTCTTTGTCAGAAGTGCATTATATAACATTCGAAAATGCAATAAAAAATATTTGAAAAATGTTACTTAAGCGGTCTTGGTACTTCATCGTCGATACGTAGACAGGCGATAGACAATTTCAAGCTGCTAGACAACCAATAGAACTAAATATCTTAAGTACATCGTGTGATCTTCGCATAATCTTCCCGAAAATCTTATTCATGCTGTACATTTTATCTAACTATACCTATGTAACAACTATTAAAATGTTATCTCATTTCTTACATAGTCAGTCACTTCTGGACTAAAATATCCTATGTTCTGCAAATAACATAATCAAAGCTATCAACCCCAATATATCAGCCCCTAATCTCAACAGCCCTGTATCGAAAGCTCCTGAGCAAACACGCGGTGCGTCTATCCGTACCTTTAGAGCTCATAAGGGGATAGTTTTTTGTGAAGGAAAACTATTCAACGAATGAAAAATATCTTTATCGATTTTTCGAGAATGTTATGGGACAGAGTAAAATAACTTTTTGGTATAACATCAATGGTAGTATGATATACAAAGCAGGCATAATAATATGTGATGACCCATAAAATAATGGAGCAGTGTCCGGAAGATGTCGTAAGGAAGGAAGCAATAATAATGAAGGTAACAACGATTGTTCATCATTATCATCCTTGTCATCAGCCGAAAGACGTCCACTTCCTCTAATATATCTCCCCCAGCAGATCTAACCTGAGCCATGTGATGTTCTATGCTCAGGTTAGATCAACATTGAGAAGAAAAATTGTTTTTCTTTAAAGTAGAGAGGTTTTGTTATGGTTACAGGCGATTATGCCTCAATGTGTAATTCTCCTAACACTTTTCTATCACCGTACGACCAGATAATCGGCAAAGCACCATCCTTTTATGGTTGAATTACTTCGCACAAGAATGAAGCGTTACGCTTCTTCATTTATTATAAGAACTGCAAAGGAGTGGAATGGTCTGCCCTCGTCAGTGTTTCCATTATCATATAATCCAGGTGTGTTCAAGTCAAGAATGAATAGGTATCTACTAAGCAATCATGCTACACCTTCGACCGCATTATCGCTTTCCATCAGGTGAGATCGTGATCAAAAGATTGCCTTATAGTCCGTAATAATAAAAAACATAATCACCAAAGCGACAATTTGTAAAGATGCGTAAGGAAATCATCCGTATGTCCCATAATTTAAACTTCTACACAAATATTACGAGTATAAAGAGTTTTTTTTAATGTTTGTTTGTGTGTAATTGATAAACTTAAAAAAAACACTGATACATTTTTATTTTGATCATTTCCTACTTCGATGGTCACAATGATCGTTAAGGCGCTATGGGCTCCAAATTTTTGTCCTGCTTGTCATGGCGCAAAGTAAGCAGAAAAGGTGATGCATCTCGGGAGCAGTTAGGATTTATCAAAAAACTAATTCCACAGAAGTATTTGTTGGGATTACACACATTTGGTTTTTGTAAAAATATCTTCGATAGAAACTGAATGAAGTGGATTCATTCCACCGACGGGACCGTCAAATCCGGTGATTTTTATGAAACTTTACGATTTTTTCCTATCGAACCAAATTTATTTAATCATGTTTCGATGACCATATCCGCATAAAGTATATTGTAAACATTTATTAAACATAAAAAAGTAAAGTCAATTAACCGTTTTCAAAGGTCTAGTTTTAAATATTCGTGAGGACGAATCATCAAAATTGGAGCCCATTCCGCTTTAATAGCAGTTTTTATTTTGTGGCTCTTAATGCCTCAACAAACAGCGAGCGGTAACAAAGTTTAACTGTAATGTCATCTAAATTTCACCAATATAGAAAGCTATCGTTGTATTCAAGTTTTACAATCCCTCCAAATAGTAGCGATCCTCTAGAGGCTCTCACATCTCTAGTGTTCGGACGAATGGCTTCGACTATTTGTTCGGACAAACCGGCGGATTCTTGTATCCTTTTCTCGGTCTATTTGGTAATTCGTCCTGTATTTTCTTTTTTATTGTTATTTGATGACGTTGATTGAATACCTTGACTTTCTTTTTGAGATGAACGATTTTTTAAAGCATTTATTTAACTTGCTATGTTTGTATCTATGTATGTCTGTGAATTATATATGTTTGTTTGGGTCAAATCTTGTGAGCTGAATGCAATAATATTTTAATTTTACTGTGGAACATCTAATTGACACCATTTTCAATTTCGCTCCGATCAATTTGAACCCCGTTACTACCGCAGAACAACAATTAAGAGGAAAAAAACCAGACAAGTGCAAGTTGAGCTCGCGTGGAGAGGGTTGCGATCAATATATTATATACACTTGTTTTCCTGATAAGTAATTTACTTTGTGTATTTAAAAACAAAATAGGTTCAGTAGTTTTGAAGATAATGGAGGAGAATGGTCAGAAAAATTATCATCTTATTCTCAAATAACTTATAAACAATGTTTTATTTTAATTTTAAATGAGACCCTCCCGACAAGCCCTTTTATTTAATGTATCACAAGGTACAGTGTGCTAAAATTAATTTATAAATTTACTAATAAGCCACAGAAGTTACTCCCATATTCAAAAAATATTTATTCACGTGTTTGGCTCACAATATTTTATATTTGTAGCACATTCAACTTAATGGATACAGTACATATGGAGAAAATTGGCTGTGATAGACGGATATATACATTCCGTTTTTCCGTTCCGTTTATGTTTCATTTGGATGTACGAAACCCTTTTAAGTACATGGTTGTTGACATTGGCCGCAGTCCAGCTTTAAATCATTGGTAACAACTAAAACAAAAACATAAGCAATAATTCCAATCGGAGTTTTGTCCAATTAATGACTTTGGCAGCTGTACGAACAAAGCTTAATAGGTTGGCAGATGTTCATTAATTTAATTACCAGCCCAAATCTTAAGATCAATAATTTTTGGAGAACTATACAATATTATTTTATCATATTATAGTTCTCCAAAAATAATTCATAGTATACAAAATAACTATATATATATAATTATGTACAGTACGGCCGATGAGTCGTGGGCACTCTGTACTTCGTGCAAATGTCTGCACAATGAACATTTTTAGGAACCGAATATCGGAGTGATGCGACGTGCACGGGGATGTGGCCCCAGGCTAGAGATGCACCTCATTCCGCCATTCGGTTCCTAAAAATGTTCACTGCGCAGCCATTTGCACGTAGTTCAAAGTGGCCACGACTTATCGGCCGTACTGTACTAGTTATCGCCCGCGATCATTACAAACGACTGGACGGATTTTGATTAAAATTAAAATAGAGAATTTAGAGAATTAGATAACTTATACCCTGAAAAAAAAAGGTCAGATACAGAACCATTCCTTACAGCGAGTAATCATCATTTCAAGTTTTCCCTTGGAAACTTACCATTTTTCTAAATAAAAAGTAATGTATGTTTTATTGCAGGTTATAAGATTCCGTTTCCGGCACTTGTATCGTAAACATCACAGTATTGCAGTTCCAAAACAAATATCAATAAAATATAGTTGGAAGTCACAGTTTTGCAATCAAATCGTACCCAATCAAGAAACTAAGTGAAACTGAGTGTTAGAAATAATTACTGTCGTGTATCTGTTGGAATTCATTAAAATACGAGAAGATTAAAACCAGCGATTTTTTGAGGTTAGAATTTTAACGTGAATCCATAGACTTAACATTATTAGAAAAATCTCACTACTGCAAGACATGTCAAGTTTAGACAGAATACATTTGGCAGTGTCATTTTAGTGTTGCAACAAGGAATTCAAAATCTACCATTCTAATTAAATACGTTCCTTTTTTTTAGAAAGGATATGTGCTGTTGGGCTATAACTGACCTTTACAGCGTCACCGGGGTAGGGCGGGCGCGAAAGCGCTCCACCGCCATGCGTGACGCAGAAGGCGCATGCCAAAGTTAAAGTTTTGGCCACTTGCTCAAGGGCACCCAGGGGGTACGAACCTCGGCTTGGACAGTTGCCATTGATTACTTGGGGAGTATCGAACTAAATACTCTTTACTCGTAATGAAATACGTTCCATTACGAGTAAAAAGGAAAAAGTTTCAACTATTGTTTGACAAAATGAAATTGGAGATGCAGAAACAAACAAAGGAGCTAACGGATTCTATAACTAATACAATAATGGATAGAATGGATGAAAAATTAAAACCCATTCTAGAAGAAAATAAAAATTTGAAACTTAAAGTGGAAAACTTAGAAAAAAAAAGGTAGAGATTTTGGAGAGAGAAAAGAAAACAATAATATAATAATCTATGGGTTGAAAGAGGACGAAAACTCTACGGCGGAACTACTTAAAAATGTGAAGAGAAATTTGGTTGATGAATTAAACATAACTTTAGAGGATTATGAAGTTAATAAAATCTATCGGATTGGAAACACAAACAAGGGTGAGAAACCGAGGCCTACCCTCCTTTCCTTTGTTAGTGGATGGAAGAAGATGGAAGTTATGAAAAACAAAAATAAATTGAAGGAGTTATACGTCGCGGAAGACTACTCTAAAGACATTTTTGAAAAGAAGAAGGCATTACAACCAAAGTTAATTGAAGAAAGAAACAAAGTAAATATCGCCAACATAAAATACGATAAGCTTATAATCAAGGAAAATAAAAATGCTAAGGACAAAAGAAAGAGAGTACTATCTTCCTCTACACAAAATAACTTACAGCCAAAGAAACAACAGACTTTAATTTCATCTATAAACAACAGAACGAATGCCTTTGATATGATGAGGATTCGGTCTAACTCTCTTTCAACCTGCCCAACAGGCAAGAAACAATAGCAAATAGATACCGGCGAACGGAAGTAAATAAGAAGCAAGAGAACAAAACAACAGCAATAAAACACCCTCCCCCAAGCCGACTGGTCCTCGTGGGGGATAACGACCAAGACCCTCTAAACATTGTCAAAAGTACATCAGATATACATATAGCCACTTTTAACACGAGATCACTAAGAACTCCTGAGAAACTACTTGAACTCGAACTAGCCTTAGAAGAAATAAAATGGGATATAATAGGAATAAGTGAAATGAGAAGATATGGAGAAGGGATAGAAGATTACGGGAACTATATTTTACACTACAAAGGTGAGACACCAGGACTTTATGGTGTGGGCTTTTTAATTAAATAGAAACTGGCGAACAAAATTGAGGAAATAAAAGGGATCTCTGAAAGAATAACAGTATTGAATATAACGCTTCCCTTAAATAACGTTGAAAAGTGGTCTACTATTCAAGCATACTCGCCAACTGAATCAGACAAGAAAGAAGATATAGCTAACATTGAAAAGTTTTACAAAGATTTACAAACAACTATTAAAGCCTCGCACAAAAATATTATAGTAATGGGTGATTTTAATGGCCAGATAGGAACGTGTAATAATATGGGAGAAGAATACACTGTTGGTAAATATGGATATGGCAAAAGAAGCTTATGACAAACTTAAAAGCATTAATAGAAAACGACCATGGAAAAAGCACATCAATTCAAGAAAAATATGAAAACACTAAAGATATTAAAAACAGAGACATTTAAGATAGTAATTTCTACTGGGACACGACTGCTGCTACAGGAAATAAAAGAAATGTTACAAGGGAAGGAAAATAAAGATAACCGCATCAAAATATCATAAATTAGTAAAAAGATAAATGAAAGTATCAGAAAAGATAAGAAAAAAAAGGCAAGGAAAAACTACTTACTTTGAAAAAGCATATTGAAAGAACTAGTGGAATAAAGAAAGCTATTAAAGAATTGAATGTTAAGAAAGATTGGATGCCAAATGTGAAGACTAAATACGGAAACCTCACAAGCAAGAGACCTGAAATACTTAAAATTGCTACAAACTACTATCAAAACCTATACCAAAGTAGGAATCTAAAGGTTGTAAAGGAATGTAACGTAGAAGATTTTGAGCCAATACCGGAAATACTGAAGGAAGAAACAATAAGAGCAATTAACACACAAAAAACGGACAAAACACCTGGATCACATCAAATAACAAATGAGTTACTGAAATCTACTGTATCAGTGATCGCCATATATTAACAGATATATTTAACGAACTTATAGAGACCGAAAATATTCCTGTGGACTGGACTAAATCAATAATAATATTGTTACATAAAAAAGGAGATAAAGGAGATGGTGGTAACTACCGACCAATTAGTTTGATGTTTAATGTCTATAAAGTTTTTTCAAAATAATATTGTCTCGAATTGCAACTCTACTCGATGAAAATCAACCAAAAGAGCAAGCTGGTTTCCGTAATAAATTTTCGACAATAGATCACATACATTTTCTCAGACAAATTTTACAAAAGTATAAAGAATATAACAAAACCTACTAAATAGGATTCGTCGATTTCAATAAAGCCTTTGATTCCTTAGAATACGAATATATGTGGGAAGCACTGCATAGTCAGGGAATACAAGAAAAGTACATAAGAATACTAAAGAATATTTACACAAAGAGTACTGCACAAGTCAGGCTGGAATCAACAGGTGAGGAATTTCCTATAGAGAGAGGCGTCCGACAAGGTGACCCTATCTCACCTAAGTTATTCTCAGCGGTTCTGGAGACGATATTCAGGAATCTAGCATGGAATGAAAATGGAATCAACATAAACGGGGAAACCTAAACCATCTACGTTTTGCAGACGATCTGATCCTGTTTTTGGAGTGTCCAAGAAGACTAGAACAAATACTACAACAACTATCAGATCAAAGTGCGACAGCAGGACTGTCAATGAACATGACTAAGACAAAAGTTATGACTAATTCCTCACACGCATTTAATATTACAGTAAATAAGGAACGAATAGAATACGTAGAAGAGTATATTTATCTAGGAAAGTTAATATCTGCAACTGATACTATGCATAAAGAAATTGATAGAAGGATAGGTAACACTTGGAAGAGATTTTGGTGACTTAATGAAATTATGAAAAATGGCATTGGCATGTCTTTGCCAATTAAAGAAAAAAGAAAAGTCTACAACGTGTATTTGGTTACCTATGGTTGCCAAACATGGGCATTAACGGAACAATTAATGAATAAAATAAACGTCTGTCAAAACAGTATTGAAAGAAGTGTAATTGGAGTGAAGAGAAGAGACAAAGTAAGATTTAAAGAAATAAAAAGTACAACTAAATTTAAAGATGCAAAAACAGTATGTCAAACACTAAAATGGCGATGGACAGGACATATGTTAAGAGAGGAAAAAGAGAAATGGACCAAAATAATAACAGAGGGGTACCCAAGAGATGGTAAAAGGAGCAAAGGACGTCAAATGAAACGTTGGGAAGACAGCTTTAAAAGTGTAGCTGGAGCAGAGTGGATTCGCATGGCGAGAGACAGAAAGATATGGAATTCTTTAGAGGAGGCCTTTGTCGAAGGACAAGCTGTGTCGCGCAATGCGCCGACCGCCGGCAATTAAATAAATTAAGTTAAGTTACTTCATGTAATTAATATTTTAGATATACATTCATATTTTAAAGAAAACATGGTACAGAAATAAAGGCTTATTATTATTGTTATTATAAGCTATCTCCACTCCAAATTTAATTAAAATCCGTCTAAACGTTGATGCGTAAAAGCTACCCAAAAAAACGAACAAACAGACAATTACATATATATGGTGTGGATAGTATAGCCAAATTATTAACAGTTGCCAAAATAGGTTGGTAATATTTAATTACTTGCAGCGTACTTATTTTCACTTAAAATGAGTGAGTTTTTTTTTAATCGTCTGAATTACGATTGTTGCTAAACTTGATCAATAAAACACGGTAATCATATACGTTAATGTTATTGCTGCTCCTATACCAATATTTCATAGAACAGTGATGCGATTTGGAAAAGCAAAAATTATATCATGTAAATTTTACATAATGTGAAAATTATTTAAAAATAAACTTACATTTTATTTGTCCGAAAAAATATATATGTTATGTATGGTACTTAAAATAATACTCCAAATCGAGTGACGTAGGGTCCGCGTTCATATAAGCTTGTTGTGTTAAAGTTTGTTATACCTACCTAAATTAAATTGAAATCCTTGGAACGTAACTCGTTATTTACGTAACCAATGGTTCCGTGACTATACGAGTCTGTGTTTCCTTGTAATGATATTTCAATCTTGGATCTCTCTCCAGATGCTAATTAAGAAATTTGAATAGCAGACTTTGTTTGTGGAAAATTATTTTTGAATATACAAAAAGGAAGTCACTTTGTGTTTGGGTAACGAAAGCCACTGATTTGTTATAATTTAGAAATAAACCACAGCAGTCGCTTTCTTATTGGCAATTTTCCAAGTATTTATACTAAACGATCCACAAATGGCCAGATTTAGTGTTTTTTCAAACTATCGTTAGTTAATTTCTTGCTATTGGGAACGAAACTCCTATTTTCTTTCACGACTGCCCAAAAAATGAGTGTAATGTTTCACAACTCATTATACCTACTACAAACAGCTTGGATAGATTCCAAGGCTGCTACGTTAGATTACAAGGCAGTTTCACCACCTGCAAGGTCACACTGCAAGGTGAAGCGATCCTCATTTCAGAGACTTTATATTCTAAAACTAGATCACCCCAAATACTTGTGCCCTGTTACTACAAGCGTATGCTGTATGGTGCAATATCATTCTTACCAGAACGGCATATGTATGGTATTGGAACCAATATTCAAGTTTTCTTTATTTACCCAGGAGCAACAGGTACCCTTTCCATATTTACTTTCATCGCAGCTAGGACTACAGATGCATATACATTTCAACTATGAGACAGTTGATAGATTCAGGCGTTACTTTGCGGAAATCCATATTTAAAATTAACAAAATAAAAATATGTAGTTTTCTTCCGCCAAAACTGTAAGTCAGACAAATGAAAAATGGTAAAAAATAAATAAATAAAAAGGCCCACGCTAAGCAAGCCCTGCCCAAATTAAACTATTGTAAAATATAAATGAAATAAAAACAAGGCCCGGAGTCCAGAAAAAACATTTCTATATATATATATAGAAGTGTTTTTTCTGGACTATATATACACATTAAAAATGTAAAAATATATAAATATAATATATATATATATATATATATATATATACAATGAAAAACATATACCTCGATCCAAATACCAAACTTAATAATACTCCGCTCTATTGGACCGATTTCGATGGTTCTTTTTATTTAAAAGGTAGTAACTTTAAGTTGGTCTCATAAATTTGGTAAAGTTCTGATGAGGATATTCGGCGTGATGAGCAGAATAGCTCCCCAAAATGCAGTAAATTGCTCGCTATTAGGTTTCTACCAGTGGAATCAGCCCTCATAAATAGCGATTGATGGAGCACCTTGGCACCTTAACTTAATAATGTTAGTTATATAATAATGTTACTAGATGGCACTACTCTGCACCGCTATATTGTTACAAAAAAGTTTCTGCTCGCGAGGTCTACTATTCGCTGAACTACTAGTTATTATAAAATTAAATATATATATATAACTTTATTTAACACTAGCTTACTACACACATTTAGATATATTAAATCCAGGTGAAAGCAATTTGATAGTTTTATTTTTTCTCTTATTCTTAAACTGACTGGACCTCATTATAGTGGTGAACAGCGCGCAAGTATATTACTAACTTCAACAACGCCATCAAGTAGTTAGTATTTTGTGTAGGCACTAAAACATATAGTCAGATTTTCAAAAATTTGTGTAGGACTGTCCCTTATACGTATCGGTCGTTCATTCTGCTGTCGGTAACCGAACATCTTTTGTTTAACACTATTGGTTGTTTGGTGGCATCAATAAATAGGATAGAATCACACTAGTGAAGGATAAAAACAAACGAATGTTCTTAAAAATATGCCGCCTTATTTATAAAAAGTTAATAAACATCAATTAGTACTGCGCAGTATTACTAATCATTGCTTAACTTTTTATTAATAAAGCAGTTATTTTAGTGAATTGCAAATTCAATTTTCTACCAAAGCGTTCATGGAATTAAAACTTTTGCTGACAAGAAATCGAGACTCTTACATAAAACATCAGTAGTTTAAGATTTGCCTGTTAACTTCTTGCAGTAAACGAGTCTCTTATAAGAACGAAACCAAGCGCAGATAACTTCGTGGTTGTATATATGGACGTGATTCAACGTCTCTAGTAGAAATAAGTTCTCAACTTTGAATATTGCTACTGCTAACGAGCCAATATAATATTTTCAACTATTTTAAAATAAGAGTAAGTTCTCGATTCAAATATATTTATTTACATGGTACACCCCGCAGTTTCACCCGCGGTGATGATGATGATGATGAAATGTATCCTATATGTTATTCCAGTACCTAAACATCACAATCCATTGCGCCGTTCCAGCGTGAAGAACAACCATACATGAAAACACACAAACCTAAGTACGAATGGCTTAGTGTCTCCGGGTCCGGTTTCGCAGAGACTTGTCAAATACGATCCTACCCTCAACTGGAAAGCGAGTAACAGCTTATATGTTTAGCTCCATGTTATTTTGTTAGAAATATAGTTATTTTTGATGCAAAACTTAAGAAAACCTAAAAAGGCTTTGAGTTTAGTCGTTAATCCAACTAGTGGAGTGATTATTACTAATACACAAGTGCATAACAGTGATAATTATTGAATTATTGTTTACGATTCATCAAGATTCACCTACGTTGCACAAGAACGCGTAAGTGACGCTTTGTGCATGGCTCTTAGGCTCTGCATACCTCTAGTCTGGTCATTCCAAGCGTAGTGCACTGTGAAATTTTCCTAAATTGGAACCAATACCTACATACCCAGTTTGTTATCAATCAGTGAGTTAATTTAATGCAATGAATGCAGAAAAATGTTCAGGTTGTCCGAATACCGTGGCAGGAGTATCGTTTTTACATTGTTGTATGGATCGGTGTATGGATAAATACCACTACACATGTATGTATACCAGGCGAGACTTTCAAGGCTTTAGCAAGGAGTACAAGGAATCTGGGGTGTGTCCGTCCTGTCGTTGCAAAGAGCCTAAGCGGGGAGATAATTCTCCCGCCACCACGTCTGTGCACAAAACCAAAGATAGCGCGACTGGACCGCAGCTGCAGTACGATAACGTCTCGCTGCGCTATAAGCCTTACAGCTGTGGCTGCTTATCAGTGGACTTAATTCGAGATATTATCAGAGAAGAACTAGACCAAAAATTTGACACCGATATAAAAAACATTCAAACTAAGCTGGATAAAGTCGAAGAGTCGTTGGCGTTCTCTAATTCTGAACACGAAATAATTCTCGTTGAAACTGAATCCCAAAAAACGTTGATAGCTCAGCTTCGGAGTGAAAACGAAGAGCTCCGTGTTGCCACTCGTGATTTCGCGCATCGCCTGCACCAGGTGGAGCAACTGTCCCGCACCAATAACATCGAGCTGCAGTGTGTTCCCGAACACAACAACGAAAATTTGTACAATACAGTACAATAGCTTGGAAACACAATTAAGTGTCTATTTGCTGAATCTGACTTACAGTACTGTAGCCGTAGTGCGAAACTCAAAGCTGCAAGCCCGCGCCCTTGTTCTATCCTGGTTAAGTTCAGCAGCCGCTGGCTGCGTGACTTTTTTGGCAGGAGTTATCAAGTTTAATAGAAACTACCCCGGGGACAAGCTGAACGCCAGCCACCTAAGCTACAGCGGAAATAAGAAGTGCCCAGTGTTCGTCACTCCGGAAGCTAAGGCATTACATGCCGCTGCCCGCCGAAAGGCCAAGGAGCTAAATTACAGATTTGTGTGGGTGCGTGACAGCAAAGTTTTCTTGCGGAAGACTGAAAATTCAAACTATATTTTGGTTAAGGACACGGACATATTAAATAAATTATCGTAATTAAGTTTTGCCATAGTTTTAGTACCTATTTTGGATTATACTGCTTTTTTATAGACAATTTTTTTTTGTACTTATGCATATATATTATTAAATTATTTTGTATATTTTTTATATATGATACAATTTTATTACCGTTAGAGGTTTGAGAACTAAAACTATACAATTTTTTAACAATGTTGTCTGTAACAATTATGTTGTGTTTAATTTGCGTGAAACTTGGTGTAATAGCAGCGTCTCCGATGCGGAGCTATTTGACAACCGGTACGTAGTTTACAGGCGAGATAGGGAGTGTAGTGGGTTCCACAGCAAAAAGAATGGCGGAGGTGTAATTATTGCAGTTTCTAAACGATTTACTTCCAGGCGCTGAGGCACAGAGCTTTAAGTCGAATTGCGAAGACATTTGGGTCCAAATCGAATTTCATAATGACAAGGGTAAAATTGAGTATTTATACTTGTGCACAGTTTACCTCCCTCCCCCGATTCAGCGTCATATTCTTGATAATATTGACAAGGTATTCCTTGGAGATTTTAACCTTGGTTCGATATCTTAATATTTTATTCTTAATTTTTATTTTTATCTATACCACCACGAAATGACCACGCGTGCGAAGCCGCGGGTATAGCTAGTAAGTAATATAATAAGTAGAGGTTAGCTTGACTTCTGTGGCGTCTATGTTAATTGATAATGTGGTATATATCCCATTGCCTAAGAAGACCAATCCCAAATCCTTTTCCGAATATCGTCCTATTTCTATTCTTCCTTTCCTTTCTAAAGTCTTCAAACGCCTTATCCATAACCAACTTAGTATCTTTCTTAACCGAAATAGCCTCCTTAATCCAATGCAGTCAGGTTTCCATCCAGGCCACAGTACAGTCTCCGCGCTCGTTAAAATTACTAACGACATAAGGCTGGGCATGGATACCAGACAGCTAACGATCCTTACCTTGCTTGATTTCAGCAATGCCTTCAACACTGTTGACTTTGACATCCTCCTAGCTTTACTCCGCTCTGTTAACATATCTCCAACAGTGATTGACTGGTTTCGCAGTTATCTGTTTGGGCGTCGGCAGCGTGTCCGCATCGAAGATTCTTTTTCTTCCTGGTGTGATACGAGTGCTGGTGTCCCACAGGGTGGCGTTCTTTCTCCTCTCCTTTTTGCTGTTTTTATTAATTCTGTATCTTACTTTCTTTCTTCTTTCTACCATCTCTATGCAGACGATCTCCAAATATATTCTCAGGCCCCACTTGATTGCTTGACCGAAGCTATTGCTACCACTGCTATTGAACTGGAGTAAATCTTATGGACTCACAGTCAATCCTTTAAAAACACAGGTGATCATTGCTGGAAGATCTAGATTTATTTCGCGGATTGATATTAATACCCTCCCTAAAATAGTTTTTGACGGTGTCACTATCCCTTATAGCACTCAAGTCAAGAACCTTGGAGTCATCATTGACAGCAGTTTGTCTTGGGGTCCTCAGCTACAATCGGTGAGGCGTAAGGTGTTTGCGTCTGGGGCTTCACTAAATAGGTTGCGTAATTTTTTACCTACTGCTACCAAAGTTGCGCTTGCACAATCACTTCTTCTCCCTATTCTTGATTATGCTGATGCTTCCTATTTAGATCTCACCGAGGATCAGCTGAATAAGCTTGAGCGTCTTCAGAACTATTGTATAAGGTTTATTTTCGGACTTATGACCATGTCTCTGATTCAAGTGGCTTCCTATACGTCTCCGCCGGAATACTCATATCCTTTCTCTTCTTTACAACATATTGTTTAATCCTTCCACTCCTCACTACTTAAAAGCACGTTTTTTATTTCTAAGTTATTGCCATCCTTTGTCTCTTAGGTCATCAGGAAACCTCCGCCTGCATACTCCGGTACATAGTACCACTTTCTACGGCTCATCTTTTACTGTCCAGGCTGTGCGTCTCTGAAATGCCCTTCCAGTCACTATTAGACGCGCTCAATAGCTTCAAGGCTCAAGTCAAAAACTTCTACCTTTCCACTGAAGCTCATTGATTTAATTTAAAAAAAACTCCATACTTTAACTGATATATTTATGCTAGGCATTAATTATTATATTTAAGTATATGTATATATAGTTCTATAAAGTATGTATTGTAGTTGTATTTACCTTATGTAAGTAAGTATGGTTTATGTAGTTTATTAAATATGTAGGTATAGTAATTTTTGCATGATTTATTGTATTGTTTTGCACCACCGTCCTTTTTTAAATTCGTAATTTCTGTCCATCCAAAGGTTGTAAGGAAGAGATCGCTCTTAGCGATAAGACCGCCCATTGTGCCGTATTTTAAAAATAAGTTATTGTATTTGTTTCTTATATGGTGTAATAAAGTGTTAATTATTAATATTATATTTGATTAAATCACGCACACCGTGAACAACGACAGTGGAAAAAAAACCCTACCTATTTATCCGATGAGACTGACATTGGAACGAATGACTTTAGTTAGAACTAAATGTTAGGAACTGAAATGCAATTGAAAAGAATTGCAATAAAATTTTTCACTTGCTATGCTATATTTTTTTTATAAAAGAAAGCAAAAGCCGCCCGCTTTGCTTTATTTGAACCACTTTATTTACTTCCAATATTGAATCTAGATGTATGCAAAAAGTTGCTTTCGTCGTTTTATGGAGTTCTCTTCAACGGATAGTTGGTTTCCTGAGAGCGGAGGCTTTTGAGTTTCGATTGAGATTGTTTGGTTATGGTGAGCTATTTTATTGCCGTTTGAAAAGGGGATGCAGTGATTTTATAGAAATTCAAATTCTGTGTGTTGAGATATCTGCTTTTGTATTCGGATATTATTCAGGGGCCTAAGTCTGTTAATTTAATAACGCTTCCATGTAATCTTGCTGGTATGTCGATAGCCTAGTTTTACACATTTGGTATTCTGCTAGCTAAATAAGATACATGATCATTCAGTGATATTACATCGAATTGCAATGGTCCCTTAGTTGGTATTCGGCCATTCCATGGATAATCAGTGACCTCTCGATAGTTTTTTAAACGGTAGTCTGCTAGTTATTTAACGTTACTTTGACATTTGTTTCAATGGTTTTTTTTCATCGAACTACAATTGAGAAGTTACTTTTTAATGGATTTCACAAAAGTAGATGGTTATTATTTTCGAATGTATGCATGTTTTATTTTTATTTTTTTATTCTGATACGAACGGACCGTTTCGGAATTTTGACTGTTCTAGGGATGAGAAAAAAATATCGATTATTAAAATATGTAATCGATTATTATTTTTAAAATTACCATATTTTGGACCTATTATTGTTTTAATTTGATCGATTATTTTGTAATCGTTTTTTGTCAATAACGTGCATTTTATTCAGAAAAATCGACTATTTCTGAAAACTTAATATATTTTTGCATAATCGATTTTGTAAGGGATCACAATATATTTTATCAGAAAAATTGTTTATTTCCGGAAAATTTACCGATTTTTGCATAATCGATTTTTGAAGGGATCCCAATAAATCGATTAGGTGAAAAATCGATTTTAGTACCAATTTTATCACATCTCTAGCTGTTCCATAGATCTTAAAGATATAGACTATAACGCCTTGCGCCTTGTCGCGGTTGTCAAATTTGACCGTGTTTTGTACTATTATTTATTCTGTGTTGTGGCTTAGAGTAGAGAATAGTATTTTAAGTTACACGACAATTCCCCGAAGATATCTTGACGCGGCGCGTAACGTGTCTTAGTGGCAATAGAGAATAATGGCCAACATATAACACTTTCTTGGATACACCATAGGGCAGCAGATTACTAGTAGGTAGTAGGTATGTAGGCACTCTGAGGGAAAATTCAAATCTCAAGAGCTCTCAAAGAATCTCTCTAGAGACAAAGGTAAGTTAGTTGTTAAGTATGGGTAAGTGTATATGTGTGTGTTATTTTATTTTGAACTTATTTTTGTAACACTTCTGTACAACAATACTTCCAAAAAAATACATGATTATTGTAGTGCGAAACACTACCAATCTATCTACTTTACAATTTCAACGTCGTGATTTAGGTAGGTAGGTACATCACATCGATTTTTTATTTTGCCAAATGCGACTCAATCGATAAAACAAACACAAAGTCCAGCGTTTCCGGCTAGTAAGTATCAAAAAAACAAGCATTACCTACATCAAAGCTAGATACTGAGGCATAAAACCGATATAAAATACCCAGGGGCCTAATTCTCTAATTTTAAGACGCCAATTCCACGCCGATTCCACGTCGCCTGCGTGGAATTTGTTCGTGATTCCACGTAGGCAGCGTAGAATCGGCGTGGAATTCGCGTGGAATTGGCATGAGTGGTCATACAGAATCCAGGCCCAGGTGTTGTTATACCTGTATCTCCTTCTTAATTTGTGGTGTTGTCGGATTACTTTGGTCCGTAACATCGTTAGTACTGAACGAAATTAATGACCAAAGGTAGCAGAATCAAAAAAATACGTTCTTTCCATTTATCACATCAAATCAACGTAAATTGATAATCATATTTTCCTAATAAAACCACAGATAAAAACGACCTACGAAAGATAAAACGTCAAACACGGTGGAATATATATCTCTCATTTTTTTGTTCGTGGGAAAGAGAGATAGAAATATGTAGCGTGAATTTCGTTCAATCCATTGAATCGACAGGCAAGTGAACAGCCATGGAAGCCACCTAAAGTTTTAGCAGAATACCAAATTTGTCATACATGATCATGGACAGTCGCTGAAATATCATTTTGATGTCATTTTATTTAAAATTAGCAGAATCGTGCCCCAGGTTGACTGTTTACTTGTTGTTGTGTGACAGCATTTCAATCAAAAGCAAGTAAAAATGTGACGATGACAAACATAATTAAACCTCTTTATAATAATACTCATTTGATCCCTTAATTCTTTCATAATCCATTTCATTCCATTTGATAGTTCGTCATTATTGATTCTTAATACAAATAACCTGTCATTCGAATATTGATTTTTGGAAAAACCGAAATAATATTATAAAATTCATAAATAAGTTTATAACAACTTGAATTACTCTTTTAATTATATATATATATATATATATATATATATATATGTATATATATATGATAATACCTACATAAGAGATTATTTTCATCCGTATGGTATCACCACGAAATTCTCAAAGTGCTCCCTATTGTTCCTGTTCCTGTAATTCTGTGTTGTCCACTGAGCCTTGGTCCCTGGGCTGGTGGAGCAAGCCCAAACCCTGGGACCGCCTCGTTACACTGGCGCCCTCTACATGTCCGTACCCAGCCCAGCTCTACCTACCTTCGAGTTCCAGTTTTATTTTTAAGTGTTAAATTAACTTGTTAATCCGTGTGCTATTTTTTCTAAGCAGTGATCTCACAAAATTCTAAAAGGCACTAGGCCAACTTGATATAATTTTGGAAATATTTGGCATACCCATAACAGTTTTTTTATACTAAAATGTATTTTATAATTGCATTTCGGTCATTCATGTAAGTAAGACATTTTGGCGACGGATTCGTGGTCACACCGTTTTGTCACACTAGTTTCATTAGGACGTACTTTGTTTCGAATTTCACTATTGACCTGCCTTGTTCCGAGTTGTTCTAAACTTTGACGCATTATTATGCGTGACGCATTAACGCGTAGTTGCATTAAATCTTTTTTTTTAAACGTTACTATCGCACTTAACGTAACCTTTACAGAGTAAACACTTAATTTTATTCGCTGGTCTCATATTAATAAAAATGGACCCTGCGCATCAAAATAAACCAGAATTGATCTATGAATTAAAATGTCGAAATGCTGAGGTCCATACAACAGATACTGTAGTAAATTTACGTTCAAGGTTATCGACCTTACTTTAAAGCGAAAACTCAGAATTTTCAAAGCCTGTATACATTTGAACAGGATACATACATACATTATATGCTATGAAAGTTACATTGCTTTCATATTCCCGTACCTTACCATATATTTAAATACCTATTTATGACCATTGTGGGTTCCCTACTTACAAATAACCTTGTATTTAAGTTGTAAATAATGTAATTTTAATATGAATTCCCTTTACGGAGTAATATCTACATTAATAGCTTATTTTTCTTTTATTCACTTCATTAACTTTTCGGTTTCATTATGAATATTGACTTCAAGTCCCTACGTATTGCTATTTAGTGCTATTTTACTTACTACATACTTTAATTCTTTGGTACTAACAGTGGGTAATACCCTACTTGTTAGCTATGTACTTTTTTTTATTTACAATTATAATGTTCAGTATAAAGTGAAACCAGTTCCATATATTATTATTTACTACACCTTCATACAAAACTTCCAACACTGAAAAGAGCGGCAAATGTGATTACTCTATAAACCACGCCTAGGTCACAAAACCAGTATTATCTTTTAGTTAATATACTATTACCTACCTACCTTACTCATACTATTTTAACGTTCTAACACAACGTTTACTATGTACATACACGTGCTACAGGCATGTCGTACCCTAAGGTACGTTTAGCCATTTTGGCAAACTAATTGTATATAAATATACACATACATACATTTACACATCACACACCACACACTCACCACACATACACATACACACATACACTCACATAATTACCCTAATCAGCGGATAGTGACTGTATAAATAAGCCTACACTAATATTGTATTGGTTCCACGAGTAACTTTTGTATTATTTAAGGTTCCTCTTTCTTATGAGTTTTATTTCCAAGGAGTGGGAATAAGACTATGAATGATGATGAATGAATGATTGCGATAATGTGTGATTTATGAATTTGAATGCATCTAGGAATCCAATCAATTGTATATTGACATTGTAAATAAATATGTTCACCTAAAAATTAAAAAGACGGCTCAGCATTTCCATTATTTTAATTAATTATTTTACTATTTTATCTTTATTACCCTTATTGTATATATTTTTATTATTAACTTCTATTATTTTTTTTTCTTTGTCTTGAGCATTTCTTATTTTTTTAAATAAACTTAATGTTTTGGGATACCAATAACAACAAAAATTTTACATACCTAACTAAAAAAATAATTTTGTTTACTACAAAAAAAAAAAAAAATAGAAACTCCGGGGTATTGTGACGATGTCAAACAAAATAAAACCTCTTTATAATAATACTCATTTGATCCCTTAATTCTTTCATAATCCATTTCATTCCATTTGATAGTTTGTCATTATTGATTCTTAATACAAATAACCTGTCATTCGAATATTGATTTTTGGAAAAACCGAAATAATATTATAAAATTCATAAATAAGTTTATAACAACTTCAATTACTCTTTTAAATATATATATATGATAATACCTACATAAGAGATTATTTTCATCCGTATTGTATCACCACGAAATTCTCAAAGTGCTCCCTATTGTTTCTGTTCCTGTAATTATGTGTTGTCCACTGAAGCTTGGTCCCTGGGCTGGTGGAGCAAGCCCGAACCCTGGGACCACCTCGTGACAAACAGTCAACTCATAGGGAAACATTGACAATGGACTTGCAATGTTTGTATGTTTAGGCCAAATCTTGCAAGCTGAATTAGAACCACTTCCTGTTATCCTACGGAGTAAAATTTTTTCAAGTTCAGTTCCGATTACAGTGCATTTTATGGTGGGCTTGACCTAAATCGACATTACAGATAAAGGAACTCTTTAAGGGGCAACAACAGCACAAACACGAAATTTTACATTTTACCATGACATGTTTTCTACAGTCAGGCTTGGGTCCTGACTAGGGAACTCCTCAACGGTTAACAGTACAGACACGAAATGTTATCTATGCATTTAATTGTGATAGTCCGTT
Source organism: Alsophila aescularia (assembly GCA_946251855.1). Taxonomy (NCBI): domain Eukaryota; kingdom Metazoa; phylum Arthropoda; class Insecta; order Lepidoptera; family Geometridae; genus Alsophila; species Alsophila aescularia. The sequence goes on along the minus strand of OX276379.1, from coordinate 26,687,746 downwards.
CTAAGTTTCACCAAGAGATGGCTTAAGCATCAAAGCTGTTTTTAGACGTTTTTTAAGTCACTTATTTTCTCTAAGCTTGGAAGACTTTTGTCAAATGTAAAGTAGATTTTAGAAGTTTTTACGAGTATACTGACATATCACTATCACTGAAGTCAACATGAGAATCAGGATGGCTGTGTAATAAGAACAGGAACAGCAGGGAAGAACGTGCAAGCAGATACTGTGAGTTTCTCTAGTCGTGATATGAATTGTAAGGGATATTGTTAACAGTGGTAGCATTGTCACTAACAAAAATTGAGCAAACAAGAGGTTTAAACCATTTTGTTGCTCGTAGAAAAATAAACAACCACCCGCATTTACCTCAGTTAATCCATGATCATGGCGCTAGCAAGTCTCGCACAGTTCTGAAATATCGTTAACTCAAAACAAGTGATAAACAAGGTAAATATCCCGTCTATTTACAATACAACAACTCTTTAATGCACACCAAGAAGTAAGTAATATATAAAAGTGGAACGATGTCTGTTTGTTTGTTTATTTGGGGAGCTTTCATGCAATAACTGCTAGACGGATTTTAATGGAATTTGGAATGGAGATAGCTAATGCCTTGGAATAAAACATAGGATACTTTTTATCCCGGAAAATTGAAATTTTCCACGGAAAAACTGGAAAATGTTGATTACTCGCTGTAAGGAACGATTGCTATGGAAACAAAATAATAACAAGTCTGTCAAGTAACATCAAGAGCGTTAGTGTTCTACTTTTGCATTGGTTTTTAATATTCTAGAAATATATTGAATGGTTATTTTCGCGATAAACTATAGTCCGCGCGCACGAAGCCACGGACGGGAAAGCTCGTAAAGGATATAGCATAAACGTATAAGCCAACGGCCTTATTGCTAAATAGCAATCTCTTCTAGGCAACCTTTGGATGGAAAGAGTTTTATGGATACTAGCTGTGCACGCAGTTTTGCCCGCGTGGTCATGTCATTTGAATGTAGCCCATACTTGATATTCCAGGACCAAAAGTACCTATAAAGTACAACATACTACATTTCTTCAAAATTCATTCAGCCGTCAAATAGTTTTTAATCGAATGCTTGGCATCTAATCATCGTATTAAGTTACCAAATAAACCAGTTTTTAAGTCAAACTCTAATCTGTCCAGGAATGAAAACCAAATTGCAATCAGTCCAGTAGTTTTTACGTGATGCGCGAATAAACATACAGACAAACTGAAAGACACGATTTTCGATACCTTTTGAGACAGACTTTTTTCTCTTCGCTTTTAAGGGTGTTGAGTAGAGACGCGGATATTTACCCACATAAAAACGATAAGTACGTATTCAATCAAAAATATCAAGTGAGATCGAATCCTTAATTTTTAATAAAAACCTAAAATCTGTTTGTTTGTCTGTTCATGCAATAACAACTGGATGGGTTTTGATGAAATTTAGAATGGAGATAGCTTATACCCTGGAATAAAACATAGAATACTTTTTATCCGGGAAAATTGTGAGTTTCGACGAAAAAATCATGGACTGGAAAAACTGGAAAATCATGATTACTCACTGTAAGAAACGGTTGCCATAGAAACGAAATAAAAGTCTGTCAAAAAACAACAAGAGCATTGGTGCTATACCTACTTTTACATTGGTTTTTCATATCCTAGAAGAAAATGCGATGCTTTTTTTCTCGATAAACAGTAGTCCGCGCGTACGAAGTCGTAGGCGGGAAAGCTAGTCTCTAATATAACAAAAATCATACTGTTTTAAATTCATGTCCGTATAATAGAACATTTTAAGTATACCTATTACTCAAGTTACAAGATTCCACGTTTGTGTCCTTACTTCATTTAATAGCTATGTAAACCTACTTCATTTTACGAAGAGGCAGCGCATTTTCGAGACTCACAGGCTTGATCCTCAGCCATTCCATCATCTCCGTTCTTGCCTACACTATGTTATTCTCAATTCTAACATCTAAGCTTAAGGTTGAATTTCCACAATGTTGAGAGAGTGAAATTCGTTTTGCGCCACTTGAGAGGTTGACTTCCTGACTGGAATGCTTTCCTTTGGCAATTTGATAGGAGGTATGTATTTTATCGAGACGTGTGTGATATATTAGTTGGGTAGCTTTGAATTTCGACGGTTTCCTAAATAACAAGGTGAATTGGATACATAATCCATGAAACTCCTTCTTACTGACACTTACAATGTGTTACCGGTGCTTGCTTGTTTTTACACATTTTTTAGTACTGTTTACTGTAGTACTGTACTGTTTTGGTATTTCAATGATTTCTGAACAGAAATCAACTTGTATAAAAGGCAAACTGTAGATAGAGAAGTCTACCATTATTCAACCACACCACGCCGTACCACACGATCTTTCCAACTGAAAAACAATATCTATTCCATATTTAATCCACACCAATATATAAAACTGAAACATTTGTTTTTTTGGGGAGCTTTCACGCCAAATTGGCTGATTCTATTTTGATGAAACTATGTAAATAGGTAGTGACCAACATAGGATACTTTTTATCCCGTAATATGATACGTTGCAGAAAAAATGAAAATGTCGATTACTCGCTGTTATTAATGGATTGGCTTATTGCCGTGGAAACGAAATAACAACAAGTCTGTCAAAGACCATCATGAGCGTTGGTGCTATACTTTTTTATTGGTTTTTAATATCCATACCAATATATAAAAGTGAAACGTTGTCTGTCTGTTTGTTTGTTTGTTTGTTTGTTTGTTTGTTTGTTTGTTTGGGGAGCTTTCACGCAATAACGGCTGGATAGATTTTGATGAAATTTGGAATGGAGACAGCCTACACCCTGGAATAAAACATAGGATACTTTTTATCCCGAAAAAATATTTGAAATTATCCACGGGAGAACTGAAAAAACTGGAAAAATGTTGATTACTCGCTGTAAAAAACGGTTGCCTTGGAAACGAAATAACAAGTAGGTATGTCAAAAAACATAATGAGCATTGGTGCTATACCTACTTTTGCATGGGTTTTTAATATCCTAGAAGAACAAAGGATGCTTTTTTTGCGATAAACAGTAGTCCGCGCGGATGTATTCACGGGCGGGAAAGCTAGTACTTGATAGACATAGGATGCTTTTTTTCGTGATAAAGTCCACGCGGAAGAAGTCACGGACGTAAGCTAGTTTTATAATAAAGCTAGATAAGTAGTTTAGCAGCAAGAAACAACATTTCTGTTCAATGAATAAAATTAAAACGATGCATCGGGACTTAAAAGAAGCTGGTACTGATCAAGAATATATTATGTTTTAAATGAAGTATGTCAGTATCTTTGACTATTTTAGCATCACGTAAAGTAAAAAGATTAAAATTAATAAATTTTAATAAAAAGTTACATTAGATCCTGGAGAAACACAAACTGACAAGGTATACTTTTATCCCAGAAAAATGACCACGCGGATAAAGGTGCTTGCGAAATCAGTCCTGTAATAAAGCAAGTGATAAAATTTTAATTTAGTAATTCCTGTACAACATTTTACATTAATACTAAAACCCCTATCAGACTACGAAACGACACTACTAACCCAAAACATATAAAACGACGGCGGCTTCGAAACTTTACTACTTAGTACAAACGAGCAAAATAAGGGCTCGTACTGAGAGCCGAGTAAATTGAAGGTAATTTGGCACCCTAACGAGTTGACAGTAATGGAATGTTTTTATGAAGATGATAAGATAAGGTCTCAGAAGGGTACTAAGGATCACACGAAGTGAATAACTCAAAGGGGTATTCCACAGAAGAGTAACAGAGTTAGAAAATGAATAGAAGCCCCGATAATGTTAAAACTTCCGGCGCTAGAATTCAACGTGAAATAATTTTATTGTAATAGGCAAAATAATAGCACTTTTGCACTTTTATATATATATATATAAGTGAAACGTTGTCTTTGTTTTTTGTTTGTATGGGGAGCTTTCACGCGATAAAGGCTGGATGGATTTTGATAAAATTTGGAATGGAGATAGCTTATACCCTGGAATAAAACATAAAAACTTTTTATCCCGGAAAATTGTAAGTTTCCACGGGAAAGTTGATAAATGTTGATGACTCGTTGTAAGGAACTGTTGCCATGGAAACGAAATAACAAGTCTGTCAAAAAACTTCAAGAGCATTGGTTCTATAGGTACCTACTTTTGCATTACGTTTTAATATCTTAGAGGAACATAGGATACAGTTTTCTGCGAAAAATAGTAGTCCGCGTGGACGAAGTTGCGGGCGGGAAATCTAGTATTATATAAAGATCAAAACAATAAAATTTAGGTAAACTAATTGTGTTTTGAGTTTGAATAGAAATTTTCCCATTCAATGCCAACAGTGTTAAATCTCAAACTGGACAAGGAAATACCCTTCTGACTCTACCGGTGCTTTGGAAATACACCCGTTAGAGAAGAGAGCACCAAGAAACTACGGGGATGTCATTTATTCCATATATTGTTAATTATTTACAAAATTTTTATATTATATTAAAACTTAAGTAAAAAACAAATATAAAAGATAAAAGTGTTGAACTGATATGGATGCCGTTCCTTAACTAGTGTTATTTAAGTTATGTATATTTCACTGGCAGATAGTTATTCCGCCATTTAATTAACTGCCTGGCTTTTAGGCACCATTCAATCAAAAGGCTAGGCAAATTATTTGGATCGATAACATTTAACTACTTGCCTAGGCTATTGATTTAAATTTAGTTCCACTTTCTGTCACCTGGTGCTGAAGCCCATAAAGTCAAAGTCTAAGTTAAAGTATTTTATTGTAAATAGACAAAATATTAGCACTTTTACCAGTCAAAATTAACATCTCATGAACAAGGAGAAATACATAAAATATTATGAAAAGATCAAATCAATAAAAAAATAGGCAAACTAAGTATTCTTTGAGATTGAAAAGGAAATTTCCCTTTCATGTGCCAAAAGAGTTAAATCTCACACTGGAAAAGGAAATACCCTTCTGACTCTACTGGTGCTTCGGAAATATGTCAATGTTGTGGCTACCTAGTCTATGGTCAATATGGCGTCGGCGGGCAAGCAACAATATTGTTGGTGTTTCTCACAGTTTAATTGCTTTTACGCAATAAATAGTACAACAAACAAAAAACAAAAAACAAAACAACTGTCAGCTGTTGTGACAAAAAATGTGAAAACAGCTGTGTCTCGTCTGTTTGCAAACTACTATGTTTAATAGAATTGCACCTAAAAACTAGGTAGGTTAGTTAGGTTGAACATGAAAACTGTTTATAAACATTTGTCTGTTTGCAAACTATCTGCCAGCGACGTACATACAAAATTCAACGCTTATATCACTGTACATATAATAGTCTCTGTAAAGACTAAATATGTACTGTGTTTATATTGTCAAAAAGACGTTTTACTAATTCAGCAATTTGTTGAGTAACAAAAATATTTTGAAAACGGTAGGTAGTTACTTAGTAGGAATGGTAGGTAGGTGACGTGCAATATAGAGTTTAGTAGTTTAAACTCTATATTGCAAAGAAAGGAAAACCGGCCAGCGGTGTAATTGCATAGGTGCAATTACACCGCTCTGGCTGGTTTTTCTTTCCTTGCGTGTACCTCGGTCTACCGTGATTATAGACATTAGCGTGAAAGACGCACCTTACGTCCTTTCAAGTCGTCCTCTAAGTTAACTCCTGTGGGACTTAGTCAGTACCACGTGCCGTACCCAATCCTCTTTCAGAAGCCTAATTCTCTAATAAATGTATGTATTCAAATTCCAGTTCTGACCTACCATAAATCTCATGAACAAGTTAATTAAAAATATTTAATAAAAGCTTAGTCATGGTGAAACTTAGAACGGGCTAACACAATGCGTATACAACATTTCGTGTATGTGCTAATCGAGTAGGTCAGTCAGGATCCAACCCTGAGTGTAGCAACCATATCATGGTAAAACTTAAAAACAGCTATCATAATAATATGCGTACGCAACATTTCGTGTCTGTACTGTTGACCGTTGTTAAGAGTTCATTTATTTCAAGCTTATTCTGGAAGTTGATACAGGTCATGCTTACCATAAAAAATGCTTTGTCATGTAGAAATTCAACTCTGATTTAGCTTGCAATATTAGACCTAAACAAATTAAGTAACGGATTTTAAAAACAATTTCAAACGTTACTTGAAATACGAACGTTACTGTCACCGAGTCGCCGAGAATTGAGCTTATAGTGGCTCCAGACTTTATTCCAATTCACTTTAACTGATCGTTCAACCTTCGATATGAGAAAGGGTTTGGGCACGTTTGACATGGTTAAAAATTGATTCAGAATGCCAAATTTTATTCAACATTGACTCAGTTAACTTTCATCAAATAATTATTGATCAGATTTGGGGCGCAGTATATAAATTTTACAGCTTCATTTCATTTACGAAAAATCTTTTTTATTTGTACTCTGTCTCCTCTATTACCATTCAGGCCTTTCTCTTTTTTTATCCCCATTCCATCGCAATCATCTCATGCTCAGAGAACTGTCTCAATATCCAACTGGCTACTGAACATTTACGTGAACACACACAATTACGTTATCAAAACAATCAGTACACGCATCGCATTTCTCTCACAATACGTTACTGTAGTATCTCATTATGTTGCTAGAGGGCTCTGACCCTCTTTAGGGGCTCGGCGTGGAGAGAGCGGGTGTAAGAGAGCTATGGTTGGTTTGAAAGCGGTTGTTGACCGTTTAAATAGTGTAACTGTGCAGCACTGGACAACATTTGTAGTAAACCAATATTAAATTTGTATTATCATAAAGAGAAAATATTTGTTTTTTTTTATTGTGTGTTTTTTGTGTGTAATGGAATAAACTCAAAAAATATCTATTAGATTTTATAAGTTATTTTACTTATAGAAAGCTATATAGGTTGGCAAAAACTGGTAAATAATTTTTCAAAAAATTTATATATCTTGAAAAATTGCACTAAAGTAACCCAAAGTTTCAAAAATGTACCTATTAAAGTCAATATTTGGCGTGCGCTGCGAAACTATTGATGATAAATAAAATAATGTACTACATACTTAGAGTACTCATCATTAACCACAAAAAAGTCCAGGGGGCTATATTTCTAACTATTATAGTTAAGTCACAATAACCGTGTTTTGTTCAAATTAGTCAATTAAATTTTTCTTTCTTTCTACCCCTGCGAAAACGGAGCAGGTCGCTAGTCTGTCATAAACCAATAATCTTTAAGGTAGGTGATACAATTGATTGCGTGAATTTTTGAATATAATTATATAGCGTATACAATCATATTCAAAAATGCACGCTGACTATCAATTGTGGTTAGTTGGATCCTTGAAGCGAATAGTCTTTTAAAGAAATTAAGATCTAATGAGGATCAATATAAAAGTTATTAGTTTTAAAGCAGACGCTTTTAATGAGTCAATTCCGCTACCTCCCCGCTATCACTATCACCAAGCCTTGTAGGTCGGGTCCTATTACCCCCTAACCTCGGGTTAGATCGCCGTCCCTCATTCAATCTGAGACAATTGCTTCGAAAGACACCCATTGAACGTTTGTGTCCTCGCATGAGCTTTAAGTATAAGCAGATGGGGCAATGGAAAGCGATTTTGGAAATTGTTTTCCTATGATAGGACGGGATCCAATGAGTAAGCCTATATTTAGTTTATTTAGGTCTGATTGTGATGATGCTTTTTTTTTACACTTTGCAAGCATTCATCAAGATCCACGTAATATACTTATATGCTGTCGAACTTAAAGCTTAATTAATTACACATAAAAATAACACGTTTTTTATGATGTCAGAATATCTATACTTATAATAAAACTGTAACAGGTCCAATTCTGTACACTGAAGTTTTTTTTTAATGGTTTGTTGTCAATATTCGATACCGAAGCCAAACCTGTTTTTGTTTTCATTTTTGTCTTTCTTTTGTCTGTATCATGGCTGCGCATCACGCTGAAACTACTAAATGAATTGAAATGAAACTTGCTACGATTTGAGTTTATACTACGAAGTGGGACATTAGATACTTTCATCCAGAAAAAAATAAGGGTTCCCGCAGGATAGGGTTGAAAGTTATTTAAAAGAACACGTAACACGCTGAACTACTGGACGGATTTTGGTGCAAAGTAGCACAGTCATAGTTAAAAAAAAAAATGGGTTCCTGCGGGATAGGAGCCCAAAGAAATGTTGATTTTGAAGTTATAAATATAACGTAATAAAATTAAATAAAACTCCTGTAGCAAAAAACGCAGTAATTTTATTTTCCACCAGATGATTATTACTATTATCATTATCTGAGGCCACCCTAGGACGAGCGCACAATGGACTGCATGCCACCACAGAATATAAAATAGTAACGCGGCCTGTCTATAGACAGGCAGGCAAAGTACATAACCCAGGCCAGGGTGAAGGTAATTTATCGAAAGTATTTCAATTTTAGGTTTTTAATTAGATTCGTTTGTTGGTTTGGTTTAGATTTATTTGAAGTTCATAGATAGGTAGGTATAATTAGAATTTTCTGGCGTAGATAACAATAAGTACCTACTTAGCGAAAGTAATTTTAGGGATCTTAGTTTAGTATTTTTATATTGATTAGTTGTGTACGTTGTGTTTGTGAGGTATTTATTTAGAGTTGGCACCTATTCAAGTTTTCCGGTTTAAAGTTACTTCTTGAATGCACCTCTAGGATGCTCAAAGAATATATCCTCTAAATTTCAAATCTCTAGGTCCAACGGCTTAGGCTGTGCGAAGTCTGTCAGTCAGTCAGTAGGTATGTCAAGGTACTGTTTTGTAGGCATTTAATAAAACACATACTTTTATTATTATGCCCAATAGGTGAAGGGTTTATTCATCAAGCCCGTTCTTTTTTCAATAATTGTTATCATAATTATTGCCCTTTCATATTGGGTATTTTTTAAATGATTCGGGCGTCTATCTGTTTAAATACTTATAATAAAGCAGTAAGTAACAAAAAGTCTGTACAAAAAAATATATTTATGGTACTTAAAATTAGCCATTTAACAAGTTTTTTAAGTCGTGTGTTTGTTCACGCATCGCGTCAAAACTATGTTTTTTTACTTGTTATATCAATCTAATGAATAGAAACCGATCTTTCTATAAAAACTGTTTGAATTATGAACAAATTTTGATGTCATGTTGTATATAAAGCTATAGGCACTTTTGGTACTTTAATAACACATAGGTTAATTTTTACATAGATAAATGACCACGCGGCCAAAGCCGTGGTTACAGCTTATTATAATACAAATTTGATCTCTTTTATCAAGCAAATCTATCTTTAATGTACATTATAATTATAACTACTTACTCTTATCCTACGGAGTAAAATTTTTGCATATTGGTTCAGTTCCGATGACAATGCATTTTTATGGTAAGCATGACATGAATTGACATCCAGTAACAGCTCCTGATAAAGAAACTCTTTATTTAACGGTCATCAGCACAGTCACGAAATTTTATGTGAGCATTTTATAGGTAGCCACAGTGAAGTTTCACCATGACATGGCTGCAGCATTTCGGGTTGCCTCCTGATTAGGGAACTCCTCAATGGTTAACAGCACAGGCATGCAATGTTGTATACGCATTTAATTGTGATAGCCCGTTATATGTTTCATCATGACATGCCTACTGCATAAAAGCTTTTTTTTATATTTTTAAATTAACTTATTTACGACTAAACTAAACCGACTAAACCTCGTGCAGAGGCAAAACACGTGTCGTATCGATGTAAGACGTTTGGTATTTGGATCGAGGTATATGTTTTATATTGTAGATATATATTATTGTTATATTTTCTCAGTTTTTATACCGCGAACGAAATTCAAATTAGTGGACTGTATGGCGAAACAAAAACTAAGTCGAGGGTTTTGATGGTAAATTAGGATTAAAGTTATGCACTCACCGAATTGTCCTTGGGACACGTTTAGGCTGATATGGTAAGCTCTCTAACTACTCCAGGGCCCCCTTTCGTTATTAAGACAGACCTTACCAGATTCCCTGAGATACCACCTCAGTAGAGCGCACACGACGAATCACTCACGGATCACTCGCGGGATATAGTTCTTTCTTAAGTTAACGTAGTTATTAGTCTTTTGGATTATGATAGCACACGAAACAGGGCTTTGCCCTTCGAAAACTGAATTTATTATTCACCAACGAAAATTGCACACACCTCTCATGGCGGGCGGCGATACGGCGATACGACAGTTTTTCTTATGCAAGTGTTGCTAGTATCGATAGTTTATTTTTTAACTATTTTTAGGGATTCCAGTCACCAAATGTGAACAATTATATTTAATAGATATAATAATGTTTTTTCTGGCATCCAGGCTTTGTCTTTCATTTAATTTATATTTTACGTTATTTCAATTTGGGTAGGGTTTGTTAAGCGTGGGGTTTTTATTGTGTATATATCCATACCAATATATAAAAGTGAAACGTTGTCTGTTTGTTTGTTTGGGGAGCTTTCACGCAATAACGGCTAGACGGATTATGATGAAAACATAGGATTACATACCGTAATGTTGTACGTTTCCACGGGAAAACTGGAAAATGTTGATTACTCACTGTAAAGAACGGTTGTCACCACAGAATGGTCTGTGGTTGCCATGGAAACGAAATAAAAAGTCTGTCAAAAAATCATCAATAGCATTGGTGCTATACCTAATTTTGCATTGGTATTTAATATTCTAGAAGAAAAAAGTATGCTTTTTTCGCGATAAACAATAGTCCGCGCGAACGAAGTCGTTGGCGGAAAAATTAGTATATTTTATGTTTATAAATATATGTTTTTTTTTCTGGCTTCCAGGCCTTGTCTTGCATTTCATTTATATTTTACAATAGTTCAATTTGGGTAGGGTTTGTTTAGCGTGGGGTTTTACTTTTCTGTTATATTTTAATTTTCCGAAAAGTAACGCCTGAATCTATTAACTAAACCTATCCTGATGAAATTTGATAAAGAAATATTTTGCATCATGAGCAAGGACATCAACTTTATTTTTCCTATTTTCCCTCTTAAAATGATCCAATCTGATAAAGTCTACTACTAGCTGCGCTCAAGAAGCTAGTTTATATACCTAGGGTAACTTTTGACTACAATGTTACCAAATGGTACACAAAGATGAATGGTACACAAAGATGATTTCGACAATGGTCCGTTACTAAAAACCTAATTGTTAATTGCGAAAAAACATCCACCGAACATAAGAAAAGCTAATTTGATTCTTCTTTACAGGAAACTGTAAAATAATTTTCAATAGGTACGATAAAAATCCACAGCAATATAACACACATTGCACAAACCATTTCAAGCATTTGCATCTTTTATTGAAATTGCCGAAACAGTTTCCTGTGTAATATTGCGATCCGAATCCGAATAAAAGAATGTCCCAGTTATGTCTTCACGTAAAAACACGACTGTCCCGATTTTTCATACAACCCTGTGCTATTTCCGGAGAAAGCCATTCATATAAATCACATAGTTTTGAATTATTGTCGCCAGTTATTTTTATGGAGCATTAGATGCAGAGATAAAAATCTGATATAAGTACATACAAAAATTTGATTCCCTTCTATTCTTGCTGTTACTAATAAATAAATGAAAATAGTATTATTTGTAAAAAAAAAATAATGGATTCAGTTTGAAAATTCATATTTGGTTTTGATATTAAAATCCATGTGAATTTTATCATCATTATCATCATCAGCCCATATCTGGCCACTTCTGGACGTAGGCCTCTCCGCACAGATTACCCCCTATAGATTCCGCATCATTGAATTATTGTACGGATTCGAGTTCACAAATTATGGAGGAAAGCACGGGTCGCGGGGAACGCAACGACTGCGCCGTGATTAGCCTATTCAAGGTCGCACTCACAAACTACAAAGAAGATACGGGTCGCACTAGAAATGTACTGACCATAGTGATGGGACTGCAGGGCCGATCAAAATAGTTTTCATTTTGTTTAATCTCAACAAGCAATATTATGCTTTTTGAGATAAACTCGAAAAAACAATCAAACTTAATAAAAGTTGAATTTCTTTAAATAGATTAACGATACTTAGAAGCCATGAGCATTGTACATAAAAAATATAGTCATATCAGTTTTTGGTTTACAAAGCAGATAAAAAATATTCATCCCCACTTTTACTAGCTTTGAGTTTTGATTGATCGCCTAAAATAGATAGGTACTATCTTTCTATGTATATCACCCTACATCAAGCTACTGTTGGACCTCCTCATGTGCACGCCTCTATTTCCACTCCCGCGCCAAGCGGATGTGGAAGTGGCGGAATGGTGGCCAAGAGAAGGACTTAGTTTAAGAGTCAGACCACCTGCACGATGGTCAGACGACGTCATCAAAGTGGCAGAATGGCAGTGAGTAGGTACTAATAAAACAAAATGTATAAATAAGGATATTATTTAATGTATTTATTTATGAGAAAAAAGGCACCTCGCCAAAATCTACATAACTTTATGTCTTCTCTACTTTTCTCAATTTTAATTTCGTCGAAAACAATACAGCAATAAATAGGCTTGTTTGCCTATGCTGTCTTGAATTTCAAAGCTTCAAAAGCTTCTTTCGTAAAACCTGTAAAGTAAAATTGTATTTTAATTCTATCTTCGTTTACATCTAAAAGCAATCAAGTACCTACTCACAAACCACACTTCAAGCTTTAACCGTATTCCGTGATAGGTAGTTTGTTATTCGTACAAAAACAAAATAACTTTTGTGATACGGTTTTCTAAATAATTAGGTTGAAATATCGATATGTACCAACATGAGAATTTTTTATGATATCCCAAAACTAGCTTACACGTGCTCTTGTTAGACAGGGGTAACTATTTTACTTAGCGTAATGAGTGAAAGAGACTTTTCAAAAATACATCAACGCGTGCTTATTATTCCATGACGCTCATGACCTGCGGAACAAGTATAAACTGAAATCCGCTTGGCTCGTAGTAAATCAGAAAAAAATACAAAATTACTTACCGGTGGAACGTTATGCCAATTTTTTGATAATTTGACGTTTTGGCTGACTTTCCACACCATTTTACTGTACAGCAAACCATTAAAAATGTTGTTTTTTCGATTAAATTTGCAATAAACTAGCCCTCTCGCACGGGTCGAGAGTTTGGTCGAGAATGAAGTCGTGTCTCAAAGCGAGCCTGTTTATACTAGATAAAACAAGTATGTGTTGTGTGCGTCTGATGCCTTGTAAGCAGTATCTATAGGGGGTAATCTGTGCCTCTCCGGCACGGCATTGAGCTCAGTCTTCAGGTCTTACATGAGTAGTCGACATTTTTATACGCAAGTTTTTGATACCTTGGGTTACATTATTGCAGTTTTTGTAGTAATCTCTTTTTATAAATAATATATAATACAGACACTACGTTACTCGCTAATAATGTAGATTTCAAAATATTTTTTTATTTGTAATGTATGTTTTTTTTTTGAGTTTATCCTTTACACACAAACAAACAAACAAGAAACCAAATTGTTTCTCATTATAATATTAGTATAGACGAGCCGAAGTTTAGTTTAACCTAAGACGTCCTTGATTTTTCTAATGTATATCGTGTCCCATTTAATACATGTCTGACTGAATGAAAGAAATCAAAAGAAAATAAGAAAGAAACGCATTGAGTGCGTGATCTAAAAACATCTAGCCATTAAACTTATGATAAAGTACCATGATATCACTTATTTTTAAACGTGACAATCCAGAGATTGAGAACGAAATATTTTTAAAAGAAACATTTACGTCTTATTGATACCCTTCAGAGGTTTTAATTTATAAGGCGAAAGAACACTTTTAGGGCCTGAAAAGTGCTTCTGCAGCGGATCTATAACTACAATAGAACCTCATAGAATATTAGTTGCATATACAGATAGAGATTTGTTATTGGTAAAATATGTGTTTTACAAGTCAAACATGTATTATATTATAGGGCATAACATAATGACAGCACTTAAACAACTTAAATATATAACTTTAATTATTACAATTTTGTAACATCTCATCTAATGAAATTATTAATGTGAAAATGTCCTTTCGACGAAGTTCTCGAACTTCTTTGTTATTTTGCAGTATGCATCAAGGTACAAACAATGCCAAATTTTATAATTAACACGATTTCTCTATTGTTCCAGATACCGCACCAAATACCAAAACGCATAAACGACCGCCGCTAAAAATTAAAACACCAAAATGGTAACATGATGAAATATGTTACAAAACGGACAGCTCCATAAAAAGTGGACTAACCGTGATCCGAGCATGTGTTATTATGGTGACGTAAAATGCCATGAAAAAAGATTCAAAAGCCAACCGGTCACGTGTTTTAATTTGTACTGCATACTAGTTGTGACATGCCTATCATTGCAGTCAGTTAACTCTAACACGACGAATATGCGTAATTTAAGTGATAAAAGTGATGCAAAAATCAACATCCCCAGTGAAAAACAAAATGACAGTCCCACTGAAGAGAACTACGAAGATCATGAACACGATAGCGTTGATTACACAAAAGTCAATTTCGAGAACAATCCTTATTACCACAGTGAAGACTTCTTACATTTGAACAGTAAATTTTACAGCAGTGAGAACAACGCGTATAGTAATTATGAAGATTATAAAAAGTTTTACTTAAGCCCCTTGGATCCAGTGCCAAAGAGTAGTGTAAAGTTCAAGATTAGTAGTAGGATAGTTCAGACGAAGTATGGGAAGTTACAGGGGATAGTTTTGGCGATGGATGAACATAGATATCTTAGTCCTCTCGAAGTTTTTTTAGGTGTACCATACGCTACGCCTCCAGTTGGAGTCAATAGGTGAGTTTTTATGAATAGTCTAGTAAATAATATCACTTGCCTATTAGCTTTAGTTTTTCAATCGATGTCTGATGTTCTCATGGCGACCATTCATTTGATTTTCTTGATGAGTTGATTTTAAAATCTTCTTCATTTACCTTACACAGTTCCATCAGAGTTAAGGAGTTTAAACGTTTTGCCATCATTCCAAAATTCTTTATTTGTATTTAAATTACTCCATCAATTATTGACCCAAAATAATTAACGGCGATGTTACCAAGAATGTAAACAAAGACGGAATCAACGGCGCCAAAACGAAGGTGAAGCTCCCAAGATATGCCGATACTGGTATTGGTTAAATATTAAAAATTAACTTCAATCTATTTTGTCCTCTAGATTCAGCCCAACCCGGACGCCCTCCCCCTGGGATGGAGTTAGAGTCTCTGACCGACCTGGCCCAGCGTGCCCCCAGAAGCTGCCGGATCTTGACGATGAACGGACCATATTAGAGAAAATGCCTCAAGGCAGACTAGAATATTTGAAAAGACTGATGCCTTATCTTAAGAATCAAAGTGAAGATTGTCTATATTTAAACATTTTTGCTCCTTTGCAAAGTAAGTATAATGTACAGTTTACATGAGTTACTGTCCTATTTTGTACTTTTCACTCGCGATTGTTTACTAGTGTAAATCGCACTAATAGCTTAGCACTCGAAAACTGGCAATTACAAAGGTTACGAATATGGTTTTAAGTTAATAGTAGGACACATTACTAAGCGACAAGCAGCTACCGCCAACACAATTTTATTCAACTAAGCACTTGTCACTTGCCGAATCGTGTGAACAGAGAAGCTCGATTACATAATTATTGATCAGTGAAAAGTGCGAATGACAAGTGCAAATGCTTAGTGCTTAGCCAGTGTGGACCGGCAATGATAAGTGCGAGTAGACACCTAGTTATTACCTTATCAATTGACAGTTTCTACTTGGCATTTCTCACTCGCACTAGCACTGATCAAAGTGTTAATCGGTGTTTCGGCAAATCGGTAAATCGATAACAAATTTAATTTTCAAAATACTCGTAATTAAAATGCGCTGCAATATAGACGATAGACTGTAGACCTATAGACTTATCTTAAACATATTACTGCATTATATTACAGAAAATTATATTTTTAATACCCTCGGCTTGATATTAGCTTCAAACCTAATCCTTTCTCGAATCTCCCCTGCAAACCTCCCTTGCAACCTTATTCGCTTTTGGACTTGTTACTATTAAAAACGTGCATACACGATGTTACTATGTTAACAGTACGTAAGTGTCAAATATATATAAGCAAAACTTGGGTTGACATAAGCATTTTAAGCATGAAGGTTGCGCCTTTCTTATAAAGCAGCTTCAAAAATTTCAATATTTAAAAAATAGCTCTTTATATGCATCATTGCTCTTGAGTAAACAAGTGCTGTATAAAATACCATGGTACAAAGAAACTACTTCAAATAGCAAACTAATCGACATTAAATTCTAATTAACAGATAATAACTAACAAATAAAACTACAAAATTTTTGATGAAGTTTACTTGGGACTACACTGATAGTCTACCCTTTTGAATAAAACAACAACTATCTTTTTTTTATCACTGTCTTATCAATCGTTTGACTACGATCTCACGTGATGGAAAGCGATGATGTGGTCGAATGTGTAGCACGTTTGCCTAGTAGATACCTATTCACTCTTGACTTGAACACACCAGGGTTATATTTTACCGGAAACACTGACGAGGGCAGGGCATTCCACTCCTTAGAACTTCTTATAATAAATGAAAAAACGTAACGCTTCGTTCTTGTGCGAGGTATTTCAACCATAAAAGGATGGTGCTTTGCCGATCGTCTAGTACGGTAATGGAAATGTGATGGGGGAATCAGATTGTGCAGTTCTTGTGCACACTCTCCATAGTGCAATCTGTAGAATATCGACAGGCTTGCGAGCTCACGGCGATGCGACATAATTTGAAGCTTACTCTTTACCAGAGTGTAATCCCCAATGAGCCTCATGTCACGTCTCTCAATTGAATCCAAAGCCTCGTGCTGATACTTAGCAGAACCGTCCCAGAGGTGGCAGCAGTACTCCATACAAGATCGGACCTGTGCTTGGTAAAGATTTACAAGCTGTCCCGGTGTGAAGTATCGCCTAACCTTAGAAAAAACCTTAGATAAATCAGTTTAAGAGATTTTAGGCAACATATACACAAAATCAAAGGAATTTACTAAAACGACGATTTATTCTGAACCTATTTTGATACAATTTATATGTGGTTACCTTGAGAGTTCCTTTCAAACAAAATAATAAATTTCAAAATCGGTCCGCAATTGACGGATAACACAGTCTCTTTTTGTGAAGTCGATTAAAAATGTACATAAAACCAAACACAACATGGCGCTTATTGGCTATCCCATACAAAATTCCTTGCAGAAAAGAGTGTGACGTCATTACGATCGTAAAATTCAGGAACAATTTCACGAAGATATTGCATGTCTGCATGGCCATAGTGAATAAGGCGCTTCTTCTCCACTGCTCAACTAAATTCCTCAACTACATCAAGTTGAGCAGTGGGTAATACCAATGGCTCAACTGGTAATTGCTCAACTATGAATAGGTGAGCAGTGGGTTAATACATACCCGTTTGGTTTCCGTGGTCAGATTGCTTGTTAGATTGACAGTAGGTAATAATAAGACTATAGAATTTTGACCAAAAATGTGGTACACATGATATTAACTTCAATTTCATTTTTATACGCTTTATATTAGCTTCACTTGTATGTTTGTATGTTTGTAACCGACTCCTTTGGACGCTATTTTGACCCACTTTAAACGGTCAGATTTCATTCAAATTTTGCACACCTGTCAAAGACCGATGACAATGGAATAATTTGAAGAAAAAAAAATTAGAACATACAAATAATAGTTTAAAAAAACTAAAAAACACGCTTTATATAGAAAACCAAACTTAAAAATAGAAAATAAATTTTAATAGTGTAAATAAGAAAAAAAAAAAAATTGAAAAAAAAAGCGTGGGGTGCTTCTCATATCTGTCAATGAAATATTTATAACTAGTGACCCATGCACCCCACGTTTTTTTTGAAATTTTTTTTTTTCTTATTTACACTATTAAAATTTATTTTCTATTTTTTAGTTTGGTTTTCTATACAAAGCGTGTTTTTTAGTTTTTTTAAACTATTATTTTTATACACTTTATATTAGCTTCACTTGTATGTTTGTTTGTATGTTTGTATGTTTGCAACCGACTCCTTTGGACGCTATTTTGACCCACTTTAAACGATCAGATTTCATTCAAATTTTGCACACCTGTCAAAGACCGATGACAATAAAAAAATAAAAAATAAATAAAAAAAAAATAAAGAAAATAAATAATAGTTTAAAAAAAACTAAAAAGCACGCTTTATATAGAAAACCAAACTAAAAAATATTAAAATTTATTTTCTATTTTTTAGTTTGGTTTTCTATATAAAGCGTGTTTTTTATTTTTTTTAAACCATTATTTATTATAATAGCTTGGGCAGAGTTGCCACAATTTCGCCAATGTCACGTGGATAGAGTGGAAAAAATAAATAATCGTTTAAAATAACTGAAAAACACGCTTTATATAGAAAACCAAATTAAAAAATAGAAAATAAATTTTAATAATTTTGAATTAAGAATAGTGTTTGAATTTAAAAATAAAACGTGGGGTGCATGGGTCAATAGTTATAAATATTTCATTTGACAGATATGAGAAGAAGGATTATCATTTCGATAATATCTTAAAAAGCACCCCATGCTTTTTTTTTAAATTCAAAGACTATTCTTAATTCAAAATTATTAAAATTTATTTTCTATTTTTTAGTTTGGTTTTCTATATAAAGCGTGTTTTTTAGTTTTTTTAAACTATTATTTATTTTCTACTTTTTAGTTTGGTTTATTTATAAGAGTTTTTTTTTGAATTATTGAATTTTCATCGGTCTTTGACAGGTGTGCAAAATTTGAATGAAATCTGACAGTTTAAAGTGGGTCATAATAGCGTCCAAAGGAGTCGGTTACAAACATACAAACATACAAATATACAAACATACAATTGAAGCTAATATAAAGCGTATAAAAATGTTTTATATCAAAAAAATCGTGGGGTGCATGGGTCAATAGTTATAAATATTTCATTGACTGATATGAGAAGCTCCCCACGCTTTTTTTTATAAATAAATCATTTTTTTCTTAATTACACTATTAAAATTTATTTTCTATTTTTTAGTTTGGTTTTCTATATAAAGCGTGTTTTTAGTTTTTTTAAACTATTATTTATTTTCTACTTTTTTTTCCCTAATTATTGCATTGTCATCGGTCTTTGACAGGTGTGCAAAATTTGAATGAAATCTGACCGTTGAAAGTGGGTCAAAATTGCGTCCAAAGGAGTCGGCTACAAACATACAAACATAAAAACATACAAACATACAAGTGAAGCTAATATAAAGCGTATAAAAACACTGGAGAAGGCCAGTGAATTTAGTTTTTATGATTGATTATACTTTTTACGTCAACTGACATATGGTGTGTGACTATCACTATAGACACCATGACATAACATGAATTTATTCTACTATAAACTAACGTGAGCGTGATAAGACTATTTCTACGACCGAAACTGGCAAATGTACAATTTATAGTAAGTTAGAGTCATAATTATATTTTCATTTTATTTTTAACTCGTGTTTGTGTATTTAATAAATTTAATTGGAACTGTATTTTCATAATTGAACATTGTTGATGAATTTAATAAATAATTAAATAAATATCCATTATTTATAGATATATTAATTACGACTGACACTCACGAGTTATTTCTTTGAATTATTCGACCGGTGTTCGGATATTAAAGACGTCCATCCTCAGGAGTTTGCGCAGCGAGGACGTGATGCGACCCGCACTCGCTGCGCGAATTCCTGAGGATGGACGGACACTGGTCAAATTATTCGACGAAATACCTCGTGAGTAACATTTATAGTTATAATAAAGCTGTAAGAACCAAAAAATCAGTACAAAGAAGATAATTAAAAAAAAATGTCTAGTGTATTTAAAATAAGCTACTGAACAAGATTATAACATTTTTTAAATAGTGTCTGTCTGTTTGTCCGTTTGTTTGTTTGTTTGTTTGTTTGTTCGCGCATCACGTAAAAACTACAGGATCGATTGCAATACGGCTTTCAGTGTTCGATAGCTTAGGGTTTGATTTAAAAACTGGGGTAATTTGTACCCCAATCCAGTAGAAGACGAGCAATCGATAAAAAACCATTTGACGTCTGAACGAAGTTTGATGATTTTGGTACTTCTGTTTCTGGAATATCACAGGATCCTTATATCCGCAAAGCCGCGGGTACAGCTAGTTCGTAATATATATTAAAATGATGACTTTTTTTTTAAATTAAAATTACAAATGGATCCTGAGATGATACATTTATACACTCTAAAGTCAAAAGGTAAATTTAGGTAAACTTAGGTACTGCCAACATAAATCTACAGCAACGATCTCCGGCTTCATGCATGCATGCATACTTGCAGTCGTCTTTCCTATCTGTCGCTAAGTGGGAAGCTCTTTTGACGTGACGTAGTTAATCTGTGACGTCGTTATTTTTAAGTCTTTTTCTTGGAGTACGTCATTTTTAAAGCTCACAGTAGCTCATATTTTTACTTTGAACAGGATTATGCTTTGGCTTGCATTCGTGAACGGGGTATAATTTAGTTTTGATTTGATTTTCTGACTTTAATACTTTGCGTAGTTCTGGATTATGGTATGCAGTTGTTTGTTATACATTTAGTTGAAAAAAAAAATGACTTCTAGGTCAATTAGCTGTGTAATAGTTTATTTAAAGTCCTATCATCATCATCATGTCAGCCTTTAGAAGTTCACTGCTGAATATAGGACTCCCCCAAAGACCATGACGAGCGATCTTGTGCCACCTCCATATACCGACTTCCTGCGATGGCTACAATGTCATCGGTCCATCGTGTGGGGGGTCTCCCCACACTTCGCTTGCTTCTTCGTGGCCGCCATTCGAGAACCTTTATTCCCCAGCGGTTGTCGGTTCTGCGAACTATATGGCCTGCCCATTGCCACTTCAACTTGCAAACTCTGAGAGCTATGTCGGTAACCTTGGTTCTTCTACGGATTTCCTCATTTCGGATTCTATCACGTAGTGAAACACCGAGCATAGCTC
The DNA here is from genome assembly GCA_946251855.1 of Alsophila aescularia. NCBI lineage: Eukaryota > Metazoa > Arthropoda > Insecta > Lepidoptera > Geometridae > Alsophila > Alsophila aescularia. The sequence goes on along the minus strand of OX276379.1, from coordinate 26,666,622 downwards.
TCTCCATTGCACGCTGCGCAACTCTGAGCTTGTGTATGAGACCAATAGTTAGCGACCACGTCTCAGTGCCGTATGTCATCACTGGCAACACGCACTGATTATAAACTTTCGACTTGAGGCTCTGCGGTATCTGCGACGAGAAGATATGGCGTAATTTCCCGAACGCTGCCCATCTGAGTTGGATTCGTCGGTTGACTTCTTTGTCAAAATCCTATACTACAGTTTTATTATTTTAGTATAAACGCCACATCCTGTGACATTCGCATTATTCTTTCATGTCGATGATTCAACTTTTGTAAATCTATCTATCTATACTTATAATAAAGCATTAAGAACGAAAAAGTCTGTACAAAAAAGACAATTAAAAAAAAAGAAGTGATTGTACTTTAAATAAGCTACTGAACAAGAACATAACATTTTTAAAAATCGTGTATGCCTGTTGGTCTGTTTGTTTGTTAGATGGTCTGTATTTGTTCGCGCACCACGTAATAACTACTAAACCGATTACGATGCGGTTTCACTGATGGATAGCTTAGGGTTTGACTTAAAAACTGAGGTACTTGGTAACTCAATCCGATGAGTACAAGCCGAGCAATCGATAAAAATATTTTTGACGGCTGAAGAAATTTTGATCAAATGTTGGTGTATTGGTATTTTAGGTCCTGGTACAGCACATAGAGTACTTTTAACCTTGAGAAATAACCAGGCGTGCGAAGCCGCGGGCATCAGCTAGTTAGTAAATAAATTCCAGTTTCTGCTGGATCAATCAAGATTATTTTACGTTTCTTACGTAATTAAAACTTCCAGTAATGGACTTTTTTTAAATGATTTGAGTTGATTATGATAAAACGTATATTATTATGCAGTCGTTTATAAGTATTCACCATGAAGCTTAAACAATTTATATTTTTCAGTGGATGAAACCAAGCTAACCCTTCCAGTACTGGTATACATTCACGGAGAGAGCTACTCTTGGAGTTCAAGCAACCCTTACGATGGCGCCATTCTGGCCAGCTATACGGACCTCATTGTGGTCACGTTGAACTTCCGGCTTGGAGTGTTGGGTAAGTTCCTTCCGTTAAACATATGAAACTTTCTGTGAATAGGCATGAATTTCTCTTGGAAATGTAAGGGACTTATGAAATATAAGTTCTAGAACATTATGTTCTGGAAGTCTGTAGGTAATTGCAGATAGAATGGGGTATTTTACAGTCAGATTGTAGCTTGCCTTGGTCCATAAATATATTTTCTCTTTTTTCATAGAAGGCTGAGTATAATTATTTGCATAATAATTTGCAGTGAATTAATTGGCCTAAGCCAAATTTTAAATAATAATTTAAACTCCTATTCGATTCAGGCTAAGCTTATCAGGATACTTTTTTGCTGTCGAATATTAGTGCCAGTAATAAAAATGGTATCATAAAAAAAAGATTAGCCAAGTTAATGTAAATATTATAGTCTAATATTGCAATTGCAACTATTAAGTAAAGTAAAATATGTAACTAAAAAAGAAACATAAAACTTATGCAAAATATTAGTTACTCCCGGTGGTTTCACCCACGTCCCTCAGGAACCGTGCATTTTCCGGGATAAAAAGTCGCTTATGTGTTAATCCAGGGTATAAGCTACCTTAATACCAAATTTCACCTAAATCCGTTCAGCCGTTTATGTGTGAAGAAGTACCAAACATAGACACACACACTTACATACATACAAACTTTGGCCTTTATAATATTAGTGTAATTATTTTATAATCGGTCTGGTTGGGTTCACAGTCGGGATTTTGTTTTTTTATAATCATATAAAATGTTATTTTTAAACCTTCTTGATCATCATAAACAAGTCATATTAATTACTAGCTTACCCGCCCGCGACTTCGTCCACGCGGACTACAGTTTATCGCGAAAAAAAGTATCCTACGTTCTTCTAGGATATTAAAAACCAATGCAAAAGTAGAAGACTTCTTGGTTATGGACTCTGTGGCTTGTTGTTGGTATAGCATATATACTTACTCTGAGGCACCAACGCTCTTGATGATTTTTGACAGACTTGTTATTTCGTTTCCATGGCAACCGTTCCTTACAGCGAGTATTCAACATGTTCCAGTTTTCCCGTGGAAACTTCCACGGAATTCGTGGAATTTTCCGGGATAAAAAGTAAACTATATTTTATTTTAGGGTATAAGCTATCCCCATTCCAAATTTTATCAAAATCCGTCCAGCGGTTATCGCGTGAAAGCTCCCCAAATAAACAAACAGACAACGTTTCACTTTTATATATTGGTATGGATGACTATTATAATTTTGTCTCCTTCTAGTCCTAGACATCTCATAATAAAGGAAACTGAGCCCGGTCATAGACTCTCCTCATCCAGTCACCGACAGCCACCATTTGCAATTAAAATTAAAACATATCTTCTCAAAACTCTCAAGTACTTGATTGGATAAGAGCTATGAAAACACGATGATTACATCAGCACCACTTGAATTAACAACGTCGCATTACCTCACCTCCTCTCCGCTCTAAAATTCAGTTCATTTGAATAATCAAATTACCAGCTGACGTTAGAAAGCAGTGGCTAGTCTAGCCTTATTCCAGTACATGGAAATAGCAGTATGAGAACTTCAGCTTCAGCACTTGTTCAGAAAGAATTTTTCAATTTTTCAATATTTTGTTTTCCATTCTTTGTAGAAACAACAAAAATATTGTTGGTAAGTATTTCCTTACATAGGCGACCATAATTCTAGTTTTTTCTAGTCTTCTTACTTTCTTACTCTTGCTTCAACAAGAATTAACGTTGGAAACGTTAATTCCGTAGTACTGCAGCGGAAAGTCCAAAAATTTCCTTCTTATTTGACGTCGTGTCATTAATTATGTAAAAACATGCACGACGTTGACGGGTAGAAGACAAAAAACTCAAACACATCAAAATAGTCGTAAGACGCGTCAGATCGTAGCCAGCTTTTCAGTTTAGCTCTGCAGTCATCCCCACCGCTTTCGTGAGACAGAAAAGATAGCGATATGTCATTTATTCATTATCATAAATTATTTTGAATGTTGCTATGCCAACAACGAATGCAACGCCCTTGTGATATGGTTTTTATTTTTTCTATCTTCGTTACATCATAGTATTGGAGACAAATACAAATTTTATTGTCATTATAGTGGCAAGACTTTTTGGCAAAGGTTAAAAACAATGTCTCAGGGTGTCAACAGTAATGTTATGCAATACTTTAGGTTGCTCTGAAATTAATCTCTGATGACAATCTAATGTGACATACATTCTTGGTGATTTATCCTCAGGGTAAAAACAAACGATGCGTTCATATTTTAAACAAAACAGCATACATGTTCATGATGAATTAATAGGTTTTATTTAAATTGGCCTACTGTTTAAACCTGTATTGTGACACGGTTCCTTATTCCCTGCAAACACTTCAGTTCAACAACCCTGACGCTTCCGACGGTTGATCGAATGCGAAGGGAAAGTGAAGTTTCACGGATCAGGAGCTTTCAGTGAATTATATTTGTATACAAATAGCTTCAAGACGTTTGTGAAGATCATTTTTATTATGCTTGAAAATTATACGAATCTGGTGACCTGAAATCAGCTTTCAGTGCGTTCACAACATCCCCTTATTTGAAACAGAAGTGGCTCAAAACAGGTGAAATAGTTCTTGCCTAAAATTTCATCTCTTTGCAACTAGTATTTTTCATGCCTGCTAAGTAAAGCAGTAGCCCTTTTAAAGAATTAATTTAACAAATCGCTGTGTAGTGCTGAATATATGCCATTGGGCGCCATACGAGCGGTTCGTCGCTATTTCATACTGCGATTCCCACGATTCTCACAGGACGTCAGTCTATCTCGTAGAGGCCGTCGTACCTCCGACTTCTGGGCTGTGGTCACCATTCAAGAACCTTTTTTCCCCGTCGGTTATTAAACTCCTTTGGTGAAGCGCCTTCAGCGCTAACAGTTACGATGGAGGGGGCGGGCGCAAAGGCACTGTCGATGACGGCACGGTCGATAACTTCACCAGTGATGCTGTCAAGATCAGCTAGAGACCAACAGCTTGTATAATTACAACAACAAATACCAGTAATGGTCAGGGTCTGGTAGCTTCTGAGACTAAAAAAATACCAAACAAGTACATCAGATCGAGACAAATTAGTATCGGAAGTTGAAAATTTATAACAACGGCTGTAATTTTGGCTACTCTTCGTCGGAGGCCGAATTTTCTGATAGTTAAAACTTTTTAGTACATAATCAAAGTAAGAGAAAAAAACGCTAGTATTTTCGCTTTTGAAAACAGAGCCATACTGCCAAAGAATTGCTTTAAAAAAAAAAAAAACTTTTTGTATTTTGTGATTCTATGTCACTCGGGATAATGTATGGATTCTAACGATACCCCCCTATATAGACTTCTAAATCTGATCAGGCATTTAAAAGTTATGGTGGAATACAGACACTCACGTACATAAATACATACAAACATAACATTAACATTGTTTGAAACGGTTTGTTTCTTTTTGCATTACGGTAAAACTATTATGTACTGCGATTTTCACTATTGGAAAGGGATTTGATTGTTTTTTTGTTTGCTTGGGTTTAAAAGCTGAGCAATTGATAAAATGTATATTTTGTCGGCTGAACGAATTTAATTGATGTTTGTTGTATAAAAAAAGGTTTGAGTTTGACCACTTTCTCATCTAATGCTAAGTGATGATGGTCAATGATAGTCTACGGGTACCTAGTAACCTATTCACCCGTGTCTTGAAGACTTACAAATATATTGATTTAAACGACTGCCAAAAAAAAAGTAATATCTTCAGGATTAATTATACTAAAAATCTTTCGAGTTAACATTATGTAACACGTGTTACGAGTCACTACTCCCTACATTTTATACTCCTTAGAAATCTCATTTCACATCACGACACACTTTTTGCTTTCAGTACCCAACCATTTGTGAATGCACACCCCTGGTTCTTTACATGCATACGCATGCAGTACGTGTCTATTGTTAAACGTAAACACATTCAGTGATTTGAAGCGAAAATATCTAAGTTAAGTTTTATCAATTTTGTTTGTTGTTGTTTTTGTAGTGGTAGGCCACCTAAGCAATAGTCCTCCTGGGGAGGTACCACACCTTTGTCAGATATTCAACCGTCAAACAGTAGTAACGGATAAATAGTAATAAAAAATGGATGAGAAGGGCTGAAGACCGAGCTCAACGCCAAAGTGCCTATATACTAAACTTTATTATAAATTCGTTCAGCCGTCAAATTATCAATAGCTCAGCTTGTACATGCAAACAAAGTATATCCTGATTTAATCCAAAGCTAAGCTACCCAACAGTGAAGACAATAGAACATTACAGTAGTTTCAACTGTTATGGGCACCAACTTATAATTACAACAACAACAAAAAACGGAGTATTTCAAAATTGGGAGGCATGAGGGGTGGATGGCCTAGTTCTAGTTGATTCCGTTAAAAGAGAAAAGCTTGATTGCCTGTTTCTAGTTTTGTTCGCAATCTTTTTTTACGGCATAATGTTTTTTTTTTAATTGAACTGTTGATTCAAAAAAAAAAAGTCACAATAAGGTAAAAACAGTGTAAAAACTCCATCAAATTTCATATATACGACCTAAAGCACGTAAGTCTAGCGGTGATCAGAACGTGGCGGGGATCTTGGCACAGTCAGTTTTTGGGATAAAAAGTATTTAACATTTTAACACATTATATAAACTTTGACTGTGCCAAGATTCCCGCCACGTTTCATTCACCGCTAGACTTATGTGCCGCTAGATATACCTACTCCTTTCGCAGACGAACATTTTGCGTCTTCAATTTACTAAACGCTCGCGAAAATTTAGAACAACTCCGTGGATATGTTCGGCTTAAAAGACTTTCGAGTAATTTCTGTCATACGAGTGGTTGCATTTTGTAAAAGCGTATGTACATATCTACTACTGACGAACAAGTTTGTTTTTTTTAAATAATTGTTAGTAATAGATATACGTATATAGACATAGATTGGCACGCGGCTGTGTTCGCACGCTGCGCCGCTATTGCAACGATTCAGTCGTATACACCAATATAGTACAACCGCACTTGTTTGTTTCTCGGGGGGCGAAGAATCGCCCCCCGAGAGTCTTTAGGAAAGTAAAGATAATACTTACCGTAAAGGTTGTTTTATAGTATGGCATATTCGTAGTTGCACAAACAGCATGTTATAGGAAGGGTAAAAACACAGTATTACTGCGACATAGTTTATAGTGGTAGGCCTCTTACGCAAGAGTTCTCCAGGGGAAGTACCTTTGTCAGATATTCAATCGCCGAGCAGTAGTGTGTTTTGGTTTGACGGGCAATGTTTCCAGCGAAATTACTGGGCTAAAATACCAATGTCTCAGGGTACGAGCGCAGCGCAGGGACGCGCAAGATTTTACAACCAAAGTTCTGGGTGGCACTGCTACTGTTATGGGCAGGCGTGACGCTTACCATCAGGCGAGCGTTTTATTCGACTCATCACTCAACGAAATAAAAAACTTAAATGATAGTCAAACAGCGAGTATCTGCTCCTTGTGACGTTTTATGGGGAGGCTGATGTTCACCAGTGGATGTAAACCGGCTGATAATGTATTATGATTTGAAACAACAGTAGATATTTCAAACTATACCTTACATAATATACCCTCAACTATTATATTACCTTACATAATATACCCTCGAAGTATCATTTTATATGTTACAACAAAGCCGTAAGTTCAGTTTCCGACCTAAATATCAATACTTGTCATTTTCACACAAAACTATCGTCCTGAAGGGAATATGTTTCATAGTTAGACAGTAGTGAGCTGTCACGAGCTCGCTGTTCCTCACTTTGTTTCGAGTCTGACCGCCTCAAAAGAATCCTAAGTTAAATTGTGTGCGTGCTATTGAATGTCTATTATGTGTACAATCTATTAACAACCAAGTACCTATACAGTTTCATTTATCGTATGCGCATTGACTAGAGATTTGCTGTCAGGGAAATAATTAATCATCACTGTAGCAATGAGATCCAACTTGAGTTTGATTGTTTTTTTTTTTTTATTACGGACTAGGCAATCGTTTGACCACGATCTCACCTGATTGAAAGCGATGATGTGGTCGAAGGTGTAGCACGCTTGCCTAGTAGAAATTGTCTTTAATTGCCTATTGCAGTTCCTCTCAGAAGAAGTAATACGCACTATTCTATTCTTCCACAGGGTTTCTTAATGCGAATCCAGCGCCGCACCTCAAAGCCCGCGTCGCGAACTACGGTCTTATGGACCAGATAGCAGCACTGCATTGGGTGCAGCAGAATATTGCGCTTTTTGGAGGAGACCCGTCAAATATCACTCTGATGGGGCACGGGTCAGGGGCCGCGTGTATCAACTTTCTTATGATATCGCCTACTGTTATGCCAGGTACTGTGACTTATAACAATTTTTATGTATATTTTTCTTAGTTATTATGGAAAGTAATATGATTTCATTATGTGCCTTTCGTGCAGTTGACGTGACGCCCGGGATTGAGGCAGTTTTTTTTTAATAGGGTCATCCTAGGTACACGAAGGGCCAATATTTACGTCAGGTTTCTTGAAGGGCTCTGTTCCTTATAATTGAACGCCAACATCATCTATGCACAATTCTACAAATTCAGTTAAAACCTAACGCTCAGTTAGAATTAACGTTGTCTATAAGCCGGTGTCAGGAGACCAACATGCATAATTGATGACGATTGTCATAGCATCGCAGTCTTAGCGTAGTGCGCGCAGAAACGCGTTAAACTACGACTTCGACAATTTAATACTACTGGTCAAATTGGACGGTCAGAGAATGTACGTTTGTGAGGCCCTCCCTTACGGGGGAACTGAATTAGAGAACCAAATCGGGCATAGTACTTGCTAATTTTTGTAACTGTGTTTCTATCTTTTAACTTTGGGTTTTTAATATGTTAACGCATTTGTATATTTCAGGTCTATTTCATAGAGCAATCCTTTTATCCGGATCAGCACTCAGCTCATGGGCAATTGTAGACGACCCCGTCTTCTACTCTCTAAAACTTGCCAAACACATCAACTGCACCATTCCAGAAGACTTGTCAAAAGACCACGAGGTTATCGTAGACTGCCTTCGAGAAGCCAGCATAGAAGAGCTACTAGCATTAGACATATCACCACCCAACTTTTTGACTGCTTTCGGACCATCAGTAGATGGCGTGGTCATAAAAACAGACTTCGCAAAAGACTTCTTGACAATGTATTCTACAGGAGACTTTCCTAGTTTCGGCCCGCTAAACAATATGAATTTTAACCTGAACATGCATAAGAAGAGAAGTGACAGTGGGAGAAGATTGTTCCAGAATAAATATGATCTGCTATTTGGGGTTGTAACCAATGAGGCGCTGTGGAAGTTTTCAGCTTATGATGTTCAGAATGGAATTGAACCTGATAAAAGGGACAGAATGCTGAGGTAAGTAACTTTAATCTTACCAAGTAACACTGCAATATTTATTATAGGTTTTACCGTTTTACCCTATCGAAGTATTTCGTAATATGTCCATATTTGACTTACTAGCTGTACTTCGGGGCTTCGCCCGCGTTGCCATTTTTCTTGGTTAATAGTAAGCTATCTGCTATTCCAGGACCAAAAAGTACAATATACCATCAAAATTCGTTAGCCATCAAATAGATTTTTATGGATTGCTCGGATTGTACTCATTGGATTGAGATACCAGTTCCACCGATTTTTGAGTCAAACCCTTGGCAATCCAATTGTGAAAATCTTATTGCAATAAATTTGGTAGTTTTTAAGTGATGCACGAACAAACAAATAGACAGAGACCATTTAAAAATGTTATATATTCATGTTGAGTAGCTTATTTTAAGTCCCCTAAACCATTTTTGTTTTTAAATTATCTTCATTGTACAGACTTTTTGTTATTGACTGCTTTATTTGTTATTACTGCTGGTAATAACCAGTGTAGATAGATAGAGATAGATTCAACTACTAAGCAAATTGTGTTGTTTTCAGGACCTACGTTAGAAATTCGTACACTTACCACCTGAGTGAAATCTTCTACACCATTGTCAATGAATACACGGATTGGGAAAGAACGGTAGAGGTTTGTTGTTATTATAAAATGTAGAAAGGGTTGCCATACTAAAAGTACTGACTTTGAATCATTGGAGATTGAACCTGGGTGACAGGTATAGGCCATGTTATGATATTTTTCATTGTTTCGGCGTGATGTTTATTTCACCTTCTAAAGTTAACTTCTATCAATTATGTGATAATTGGTTCAACAGTATGAATAATGCTGATACTAAAAAATGCACATGAAAAAAAAACACTCATGAAAAAAACACATGAAAAAATAATAGAGGCATGGTTGATAGGATTATCAAGCATGCTCCATGTTGATACCATCAACTAAATCAGGTGACACATCGGTCGTGTTATAAAAGCAGTAAATTCTGCAACATTCGGCAACTCTGGTTTTATAAATATAAGTATTATCCTTTGGAATAAAGGAAAAATCACTTTGGAATAAAGGAAAAATGACATTAAGAAGTACCTAATCAGTTTTTTCTAGAATTTGATATTATATGAAACAGAAAAGCCGTATGGACCCGGAAAATATATAGGTCCACCCCTTCTCATCCCCCGGATGCTATGAGAACCAGCACAGATAATTCAGGAAATGGACAGCAACATTTTGCATCTATCACTACAAAACGTGGTGCTTATGCCGAAAACCTCCCTTTTCTGGGGGAGGCCAATGTTCAGCAGTGGACGTCTGCGGGTTGATGATGATGATGATGATGAAACGAAAATTAAAACTGCTTTAAACTAATGGTTACATTATTATTACTGAATTGAATAGTATTGTTGTATTATGGCACGACCAAAGCCCAAATGATTTGCTCATAATGAGCTCGTTATGTCACCTTGTATTATGCCAAATCGATCAATAATTTTCATAAATTATGCAATCCATTGTTGCAGAACCCGACAAATACTAGAGATGCCACAATATCAGCGCTATCGGACGCACAGTACGTGGCACCGTTGGTACAAAGTGGTGATCTGCTGAGTGGCGGCCCTAAACCAGCTGCCACCGACGAGGATGGTCCTGGGAGACCAACGAAGACGTTCTTCTATGTATTTGATTATCAGACGAGAGCATCGGTGTATCCTCAGGTACGTCTATAAACCATTTATGCTGAGACATGACCTATTCAACTTTTTGTCCTTATTTATATTATTTTTACTGTTATTTAGGTTTACCTATTATTTCGTTACATTAATTTTATTTAGGCATTGCTTCATAGTTTTAAATAGGATTGAATAAACGCTTTGATGTGTAAACATCTAATGGCGCGGTACGGGGGTATCACTGACTGTTAGCGTGGCAATCGAACGGCATGGCGATCGAGCGGTTTCGGCACGCGGTGGCTCGTCAGCTCTTTCCGGATCAGCTCGACCATATTCAAGTCATAAGCCATCACAAGAAGAATAAAAAGTGCTGATTCACAGTTGACCACTGAGAACGCGCGGTGCAAAACGTTTCTTGTTGTTTTTTTAATGTTTACACATCTTCCAGGCGTACCACCATGGCCCATTTTTATTTATTTATTTCTTTCGTTTAGTTTACGACTCTTAGAAAAAATACAAGACACAAATCAGTCTAATAGAAGTTTTTAAAACTGGCATTGTCACTAACACTAAAGACAACATTAGAAGCGGGATCTTGATCATGTATTAGCTGCGCCCCGCGATTTCATCCGTGTGAGTGAAGATGATGACGATGAAAAGTATCCCATGTGTTATTCCAGGGTAAAAGCTATCTCCATTGCAAATTTTATCGAAATATGTTTAGCCGTTTGAGAATGAAAGAGTATACACACACATACAAACTTTCACTTTTATAATATTAGTGTGATATCTTATGTCTTTGTAATAAGAACAGCGGAAGAACAGATAAGAACGTGTAAGCGGATACTGTGAGTTTCGTTTGTCGAGATACTTATGAATCGAGTTGAAAGTGATATTGTGAACAGTGGTAACATTGTCAATAACAAAACAATGAGCCAAGAGGGTAGAACGTTGTGTCTGCTCGTGCAAAAATAACAGCTCCTTGCATCAATACTTAAGTTAATGCATAATCTACAGCTTCCAGCACTGTGAAACAGTTCTAACGTTTACGCTTATGAAGTTCAAATTTACACCTTCTGGCTCCATCATTACACCTTGTCACCAGTGTAATGAATTATACCAATAGAAAAGGGAAATCATGGTCAATGACAATATTATACTGTACATTATACTGAAATTGGACATTAGTTGGACCTGGGACAAATTGTTAAACCGGGTAGGAACAATTTTGAGCAGGAAGACAATAAGAGGATTCAGCTGTGTTGGGCAACTTTTGGAAAATTACGTCCAGTCTTCTCGTCATCTATTCCACAATGCCTGAAGACAAAAGTTTTGAACTAGTGCGTCCTACCCGTAATGACATATGGAGCCGAATCGTGGACACTGAATGTGAAACTGGTCCACAAGCTTAAGATCGCTCAGCGAGCTATAGAACGCGCTATATATATATGCAAGGTAACCGACATAGCTCAGAGAATCATCAGCAAGCTGAAGTGGCAATGAGCTGGTCACATTTGTCGTAGAACCGATAACAGTTGGAGTAAACGTGTTCTAGAGTGAAGACCGCGAAACTTCAAACGTAGTGTAGGTGTGTCATTGGAAGAGTAGAGCCGAAGATCGGGTTTGGTGGCGCGCCTTGAAAGAGGCCTATGTCTAGTAGTGGACTAGTATATAGGTTGTAGATGATGATGAAAAGGCCTTCTCAAAATATTTCGATGTAAATATATATATATATATATATGTATAAATCCCACTGCATTACGCCCGCACACGCGCGTTTGTACAGAATAACAAATAGTTGGTACAAATTAAAGTTACGAAGAAAGAGTCGAGCAGAATTAATTGAAAATAACTAACTTAAATGTAAAAAAAAAAACACGCCTGCCCTGCCAAAAAAGAGCTTTTGCCAATAAATTATATACTGTTGGAATGTGCCTTCAATTTAATACCCATATTGTATATTACGAGTTTTTTTTTTCGAGTTTAAAGATAGTGTCATAGTACCGCCATATTGAATGTTTTGAAAAAACATAACACCTATGTTACTCGGGGGATGTAAGGATTCTAACGATACCACAACCAAATAAATCTGTTCAGGCGTTGAAAAGTTATGGTGGAATAAATAAACTCACATACATACAAACAACCATACATACATGAATGCTAAAAACTTCTCTTCTTCGTTTATTGGGCAGTCGTGTAAAAATCGTCATAAATTTCAAAATACTCTTCATAAAGTATGGTGTCAAAAATAGTTAAAAGCAACTTACATTAAAATAGGTTATGGTTATATCACAGAATAAATAATAGTACTACGTATAATATGTGGTAATGTAATACGGTCTAGCCCAAACTCTATTCAACACACACAAAAGATTTCACTCCAAAAATAAGCATAGCCTAGCAAAAGCGGCTACTCTGCACAAAAAGATAACATTGAGGCTACTAAAATCTCTGACGGCCCGTATAAACTAATTTTTCTATTCACAGAAAGTCCGTAAATCGATGGACGTGCTGTAAAACTTTTATCTTGTGTTCAGTTCAGCAAGTTAGGGTGATTTTTACGGTGGCTATAAAATGAAAGACCTGTCGTTAGTGAGGAATGTGAAGGTGACTTTAGTTTGTTACAGTGAGCCATAACCATCGATATGGAGTGCAAAAAGGTTATATTTTTATTTTTTGTCTGTCTGTCTGTCTGTCTGTCTCTTTGAACACGCATCACGCTGAAACTACCAGACAGATTTTAATACAACTTGGCACAATCATAGCTGATGTTATGGATTATAATTTAGAATAATTTTTATCCTGAAAAAATAAAGGGTTCCCGCAGGATAAGGGTTGAAAGTTATTTAAAATAACACGTATCACGCTGAAACTACTGGACGGATTTTAATGTAACTGGGCATAGTCAAAGTTTACATTATTTGTTAAAATTTAGAATACATTTACTCCCGAAAAAATAGATATTTTTTAAGGGATCAGGGACCAAAGTTTATGTTAAATTAAAGTAATAAAACATCCGTTTAAAGAACGGTACCAAATTTCGTTATCCGCTTAACGTAGCGGGTGGCCAAGCAGTAACGTGCATGGAAACATAATCCAGGCGTCCGTGGACCACGCGCATTTAGAAATTTTTTGCTCCATACTAACGCATAAAAAGCATTTACATATTTTAAATATAACGCATAAAATATGTAAATGCTTTTAGCATTTACATATGTTATGCGTTATATTTACATTTTTTAACCCCCATACAAAGAGACGGGTCTTATAAGTTTAGGGTGTGTATCACTGTATGTGTGTGAGTGTGTGTGTATGTATTTTTTCGTATTTTTTTTGGTAGAACAATAAGTTCCTATTGCTTATAGTTCTACCAAAAAAAATTATGAAAAAGTCTGTATAAAGAAGATAATTAAGGTTGTAACACTAAAAAAATTACCAGCATCAACAACTCCAGCGCATAAACCAAACACATCAAAGTTCTGCCTCTGATTTAACTAGATGGCGCTGATTGACCTTAAAATACGCAAGCATTTCATTCACTGCAACCAAGCGTACTGCTAAATTCAAATCTACATTTTTTTTCGATTTCGGCTCACACTAGTTTTACGCTTTTTTGCCTCAGCACGACCTCCAGCTTTTGCGACTGGAAGTTGTCTGTTGAATTGCCTACTGTTCGGTTGATATCAAATTACTCTGCGCATATCTATATATAATTTATACATACAGATCAACCTATTCTGAATATAAGTAACTTTATGAATTACGTATTTTCTTCGCTTCATCTGCACGCTGCACGTCATTCGTTTACTGCCCGTCGCACTACGACGCTTTACCAGGTTTTATTTAAAAAAAAACTGGGGTACTTGGTATCATAGGCCTTGCACGCACTGCCTTGCGGTGGAACGCGGTGCGTTTATTCTAGCGTTTATTTCATATTGTATTATATGCGTTTATATCATCACAATACGTGCACTTCTATGACACTCCGTACTTACGTGTGGGCTACTTTTAAATGAAATGACCACGCGGGCAAAGCCGCGGGCACAGCTAGTATCTAATAAAACAAGTTTAAAATAAGAATTAATTGTGTCATTTTTGATTACTCTATCTTGTTTCAATTATAGTTTCATAAATTAGATTGGTTTTTTGTTGTTCATAAGACCAAGACTTTTGTAAATATTTCATAAGTCTCGCCACATTTTTATATACATAAGACTATCTATACTTATATAAAACAGTAAGTACGAAAAAGCCTGTACAAAGAAGATATTATTTAAAAAAAAAACTGTTTTTGTTCACGCACCAGCCAGCAGGGCTGAAGGATTTTTGATCAAATGGTGTATTGGTATTTTAGGTCTTGGAATAGTACCTAGAGTACGTTTAACCTAAAGGAAAGTACCACGCATGCGAAGCCGCGGGTACAGCTAGTATAATATATGTACTGTTATCCCGCTTAGGTTTACACTTTCACAATTAAACACAATGTTTACTTGCTCCCATGTGATTAGTAGCACAGTACATATATAGTCTATATATGTACTGAGTTAGTACTTAGTAGTATGTATTTAGCAATCGGTTATCATTCGTCATCTGTTTCGTGCATCGATTTTGTAGTTGGAAGTTTCATTGTTTGAACATACGTAAAATAACGAATGAATGCCTCATGAAAACTCGTCGATCAAAATACCGAAATACACTCAATCAACAACCATTGTAATGAAATTCCGAATTGAAAATTAATCAAAGTATTCGAGTATTTAAATTGTCTGATAGCAATCTACAATTTTATTTAAATTCCAGCCTAGATAAGTATTCACTTGTAATAAATAATTCGAAGCTAAAGCGATTGTGAAAGTCTATTTGATTAAAGGATTCGGAAAGTTTTATTCTGTAATATTCGATCATTCGCGTTATTGTGCTCGTTTTATTGGTATATTTGGTATTTTTATTCAATTTTGCGAACAGATGAGCAGATTCGTTTGATGGTATGCGCTACGTTAGTTTCAAATAGTAAAACTAGCTGCACCCGGCGGTATTGTCTGCCTTTTTTCGGGGTAAAAAGTATCATAATATGTGCTATTCCAGGTCCCACAGTAGTTAATTAATATCAAATTTAATTAAAATAAGTTTAATCGCCACAAACCATTGAAAATATTATTGTTCCTGCCCGAGAAAGTTATAAATGTTATATTCCTTTTAACCCTGGGTATTGTGTTTATCAGCTTATAATAATGTAAATTTCTATTCTTTTGTGGCACTATATATACAAAACGCGTTGAGCAATTTTAATAATTCTTGCCTCAATTGATATGACTTAAGTGCTACTAAGGACATGACAGTAATTTAAATTCAATATAGCGACAACTATAGAGATGCCATATTGCGAAAAATATAAAATAAAAGTCAAGTCAAGGACCTACACTCGAGAGCAATGAATCCGGGTCACTTAAAGAAACTTATAAACCTCGGAAACTAAGAATGCTAGCTTAATGAAATAAATTGTGTTTAATAGACAATTAAATACTCCAATTAATAAACTTCTTAGTTATTGTAAAGTTATGTAATAAAAAAAACAAATTTGAAAAAGGGAGACTTTCCAAGATGGAACTACGAAATTACTGCATTTTATTTTGCTTATGTTTCTAATCTGTCATTTAAGTGGGAATATAAACCATATTGATAGTGTTTGATATTTATTATTCAAGCTGTAATCATGTCGCTTACACCTGAAGAAAGCACCAGAATTCTCACAATGCTGGAAACCAGCCGGAGTCAGCGCGATACAGCCAGGACTGTCGCTGTCAACAGTGTAAAGAGTTCTCCGACTTTACGAGGAAACTGGCTCTAACTTACGCAGACCAGGAACAGGCAGAACCATGTGTACAACAGCATGAGAAGATACTTGGTGAACACCATGCTTCGTAATCGCTTTCTCACAGGAACTGAACTTACAAATCAGTTTCGCCTCGGAGGAAGTAACCTAAGCGCATGGACAGTAAGACGACGACTTGCTAAAGCTAACTTGAAACCACTTAGACCTGCAAATGGCCCTAAACTAGAGCGTGGGCATCGTTTTTCAAGACTAAGATATGCCCAGAACCACTTAAATTGGACTATTGAAGATTGGTCAAAAGTTATTTTCTCCGACAAATCAAAGTTTATGCTCTAAAAGCACGATGGAAGACACAGAGTGTATAGAAGACCAGGAGAAAGATTCAAGCAAGTATGCATCGAAGAAAAAGTAGCCTACGGTGGTGGGTCTAATTAATTCATCTGAGTGTCGCACAGAACTGGTGTTTATAGAAAACGGCTCCTTAACTAGCGTAAGATATGTGAAAGAAATCCTTAATGAACACGTTGGGCCATTTATGGTCAATTTGCGTGAGGATGCTATTTTTATGCATGACAATGCCCGACCTCATACAGGTTGGATTGTGAATGACTACCTTCAAGAGATGAACATTACTCGTATGGAGAGGCCAGCACGCAGCCCGGATATCAACCCGATCGAGCATGCTTCGGACGAGCTAGGGAGATGCGTAAAACAACGAAAGCCAATCACGCTTCGTGAGCTCAAAATTGCTCTCACAAAGGAATAGGAGAATAGTCCCCAAAATCGTATAAGGAACTTGAAGAAAAAAAATACTATACTTCTAATAAAACTGTAACGGGTACAATTCTGTACATTGAAGATATATGTATTGAAAGTTTTTTTGTGAGGGTACTCTTTTTTCGATACTAACAACAAAACTGTATTTTTTTAATTTGTGTCTGTCTGTCTGTCTGTCTGTCTGTCTGCATCTTGGCTAAGCAGCACACCGAAACTACGGGATGAATTCAAATAAAACTTGTTATGATTTGAGTTTATACTACGAGGTAGGACAAGGGATACTTTTCATCCCAAAAAATTAAAGGATTCCCGCAGGATAGAAGTTGAAAGTTATTTAAAAAACACTTACCACTCTAAAACTACTGTACGGATTTTGATGCAACTTGGCACAGCCATAGCTTATATGATAGGTTAACATTGAAGATACTTTTTATCCTGAAAAAATAAAGGGTTCCTGCGGGATACGGGTCCAAAGTTATGTAAAGCATGATGTAATTATTTTTTCCGGAGGATTCTCTATATTCGATTCTAATGCCAAAACATTTTGTTTTTTTTCATGATTGTCTGTCTGTCTGTCTGCCTGCCTGTCTGTATGTATGTATGTTGACCGCACATCACACCAAAACTACTGAATGAATTCAAATGAAACTTGGTTTGATTTGAGTTCATACTACGAGGTATGAAATTGAATACTTTTCATTCCGTTATTTAGCATGGTTCCCTTGGGAGAGGGTATGAAAGTCAAAATGTTTACTTAGTTGTAATTCATGAATTTGTAGTCCGATTTAAGTCATTATTTTTATGTTAGAAAGGAGGTTAAATATTGGACTTTAAATATTGTCATAAAAATATTTCAAGGTTATCGGGTTTGTACTTCAGAAATAACAGAGAGCTCAACCCTCAGTGTAATGTCCAAATGACTTGAAACCCGAAATGTACAGGAACGTTTGAAAGTACGGCTTATCTTAAGCTGGCCTTCGCACTTTATCATAAAAGATTAACGGTCACCGTAGACACAAACACAGCGTAGTGTGGGACGCCCGCCGGCCAGGTAGAGAGACGACTTGTGAAAGACAGCTGGCAGCGACTGAATGAGAAGTGCTGAAGACTGGGCTCAGTGGTGTTCATGAGGAGAGGCCTACGTCCAACAGTGAACTGGTATAGGCTGATGATGATGATGATTATGTAGACATAAAAATCGTGTTAGGCTTATTCTGTGGTTAGGTCGCAAAAATCTCTACCTTCCTGTTTTTTGGGACGTTGTTAGAATAGATACCACTAGTATAAAACTAAATTTTCTGCTTTGAAAGACCTGAGCTGACTTCGTGGTGTTCAAAAACATCAAAAAAAATCGTAGTTTTTTCAGATTTTTATATTATAACTTCTAAAATGATGGCCATGTCATGGCCTCGGGCGGCCTAACAAACTCTGACACTAGAGACTACCTCATACGACAAACAAACTTCTAAAAGGTGCTACCCGCGGAAAAGTGATCTAATACATTTATAAAGAACACAAAATTTGCTATAATTTGAGCTGAAACGCAGATCTATTATTATTTGAAAAATTTGAGTTGCAGTACTTGACCATTTTCTCTAAAACGTTCGAAATTATACTTTTAGCCGCCTTCCCAGCAGAATATCGGCTATAATACTTATTCTATGACGAAAGTCATGGGTGAAAAGATAAAAGCGACACTTTGTAGGACCAAAAGTTCCCCTGTACCCAAATATTAAAAATTCGGACAAAAATAATAAAATCGGAGTTTTCAAGAAATTCGTTATTAATATTGCACAGTTATCTATTGTTATGTTATTAAAATGACATCACATTTATAAATAAGATTTATTTACAGTGTATCACACCTACATATTATTATAACATTTTTCATCGTGTCTGTTTGTCTGTTTATCTGCATCTGTTTGTTTGTTCACGCATCACGTAAAAACTACAGCACCGATTGTGATGTGGTTGTGTGCACTGTTGGAAAGTTTAGGGATTGACTTAAAAACTGATGTACTTGATATCTTAATCCGATGATTAGATGCCGAGCAATCGATATAAATCTACTTGCCGCATGACAAATTTTGAAGAAATGTTGTATATATTGTACCTTATAGGAACTTTTGGTCCTGGAAGAACACATTTAATAGAAATGAACACGCGGGCAAAGCCGCGGGCACAGCTATTACTTATTAATAAAGCAATAAGTACGAAAAAGTCTGTACAAAAAAGATAATAGTAAAAAATGGTCTAGGGTACTCAAAATCGTGTCTGTCTGTGTGTTTGTTCGCGCATCACGTCAAAACTACTGAACCGATTGCGATGCGGATTTCACTGTTAGATAGCTTAGGGGGTTCACTTAAAAACTGGTGTACTTGGTATCTCAACCGATTAGTAGAAGCCGAGCTATCGATAAAAACTTTTTATGGCTGAAGGAATTTTGTATCAAATGTTAGTATATAGGTCTTTTATGTCTTGGAATAGTACATAGAATACTTTTAACCTAGAGAAATGACAACGCGTGCAAAATTGCGGGTACAGCTAGTATAATAATAACAATCTATCTCTTTGTTCACTCCCACCGTTATACTTACTATTTTAACCACACCCTTTCGTAATAAAAACTGCAGTATAAAAGTTAACGTTGACATGCTACTAAAAGCTTATAAAAATCCACCATAATCACTCAGCACAACTTAACTTAAAACGTTTAAAGTTATCTACATAAAACTGAGTTTTAATTATTCAAATATCAAGCGCAAGCCCCAAAAGGTACAAAAGAGGTTTGCAGAACGGCTCACGCTGAGCTCGTGAATATTGCAGCTGAAATGGCCATGCATTATAATAATCTGTGGGCTTAGAATTTCATGAAGAATCTTGGCATTTTTGTAGTTTTAGAAAGGAATAATTAAATTTATATACTGGCTCTAAAACTTATTACATAGTATTAAATTTGTCATATTAAAATTATCCGTTGTGTTTGGGTCGTATGTTTGATTGTATGTCCGTTTTTTAAGCGCGTCCTACAGCCTAAACGGCTTGATGGATTTTAATGAATGAGGTATATTTTAAATCACAAGAAATTTAATATGGCGGCTTATATCTGCCATATTGTATATCTGACAGAACATAAAATTACCAATACCTATCGTGTAAGGTATCATAATGAAGACTATTTCAATAATATATAATTATTCTAACTAAACAGTTGCAATTGTATATTAAGCTTCTTATAAACATGTAGGATGGAGGAAAATGAGAATCAGAGCTTGGTATTAAATAATATCGCACTATATTGTCTTTTACACGTCTTTAAACACCTAATTTTAACTAATTTTTAAACTTCTCAATACTATACTACGCCATTCATTTGATCTATGTAGCTTTCGTCTCTCTCCAACGTCTTACTTTCTTCTCTTTCACGCTCATCTCAGTTCGTTCAAAGATAATTTATTAGTTGACAATAGTTGCGTACTGCATAAAGTTATATATTTAAATCCTACAGTTCGGCCATTCTGCAAAGTATGGCCTCCAGAATACAAATTTACAGTTTTATGATAACTACAAAATAACAATATTAATCCTCTCTCACTCATAAAACTATATTTTTACTTAAAACCAAATATACATCACTATCTTACTATTCCATAACACTTATTTCTACTACAGTTTTCTTATGTTTATATTATTAAGATAGTAAACACATTTTAAATTTAGTTTTACCTTTTCCTATTTTATATTATTACAATTTTAGGTTTCAAATTTTAGTATATCATAGTTTTATTTTTAAATAAGTTATCTGAATTAACAAAAATATTTTACATCTCTTTTCCACATCTTTGCTTTTATCTTCTAATACAAACTTTTATTCAATCTAATTTATTTTCAATAAAGTTTATTTTTAACAAACAATACACAAAAATCCTTCAATTTTAACTATTTTTTCTCAGATTAATGTAACATATAACTTAGTTTTAACTTTTAAACTTTCGTGATTCGAACATATAGTTAAACGATACGATATAGTATACATAGTTGGTCACGAGAAGACTTCTCGTGACCACGATCAATCCAACTTGATCGTAACGTCGAGGTAAATAAATATTAAGTATTCAGCGCGATTAAGTCCTGTTTAAATATTTAACTTTAACTTAGTTTTAGTTCACCAATTTACCATAAATAAATTCAAAAGCATTTTAGACAATTAAGTATATCTTCTTTGAATATTACTGTCTAACACGCAAATTATTTTAACTTATAGGTGCTACCTTGAGAAATACAGTACCTTACAGTTAGTTAATTTGGAACAACTGTCTTAGTAGTTAAGAAGTAAGGTTCCTACCTCCCGCCCTACCCCCTCCACCCCTCCCCGCCGCCGAAATCGATTGTATAGATTGTACAGGTTAGCCATTCTCATCTCAATTGGTGCCTCCTTTACTTTACTTTACTTGCACTGGATGGTAAGAGTTTACCAACTCCTGGGCAGCTGCACTGATGTTGTCGTTAGGTATATAACACTGAGGCTGTGTGTCAACATCTGAAATCTAACACTGTAACAACTCACTTTCGCCTTTGGCCACAATGTTGACTGAACCTTTGTCAAAAATAACAGTTACATTTTCCAGAAAAGGTTGTCCAAGTATAACCTTGTAGGGCATTTTATTTCTCGGCACAATATAGAATAATGTATCGAAGGAGTGTCCATCAAACGTTCATCATTATATTAAACTTTCCGAATGGATACACTTTTGTATAACCTAATCCCGTCAATTGCAACTTTTCTTTTGTAAAATATCCTGAAGAATTTAACTCAAAAAACAACTCTTCTGTTACTAAATTTAAATCAATTCCCAAATCTATCAGACTTTCTACTTTTACGCCACTAATTTCGATTGTTTTCATTGATTTTTGATTTTTATTTACGTTCAACACCGAGTGACGTTCGCCGCATTCATCTGGGCTTGGCTACGTTCTTAAATGTCGTCCGATTACTGGCGTTCGCCCCAATACTTGTGACGTTCATCATTGGACGTTTTCATATGACACTGCAAAGCTGTCGCTGCCAAAATAGGGTTGACAACAAAAAATCATTGTTCATCGACTATTAACTGGCTATTGTCAATAACAATCCTCATTTCCGTATCTTCCATAGCAGTTTACATACCTCTCGATGAAAAATTTGCTTGCAATTATTGTCACAAAAATATGTGTCAGCACTCAAATAGTGTCATTAAAACATCAGGGCGACTTTCACCCACCTATTTCGTAAGGTGACCGGAGCGTCGTCGAGCGTCATATAAAAACGCCTCCGAGTGATAGCCGAGCAATTGCCCCGAGGGTTTTAGAACGCGTTTATGTTATCGAGCGTCGTTGAGCGACGTTTACGAACGCAGCCGTTGATGTTTTTGTAATGTTACCAACATCACGCACGCCGACTTGCTCCTACTTCACACACATCGCCCGTCGATGTTCTGGGGCGCGTTCACTTACTACGTCCGAGGACAAACGGATCACCCGCACGATCATTCGAAATCGTTCACGGCGTCGTCGGGCGTTCGCCTGGGTCATCCGAAAAATAGTAGGGGAATAGTATGAAACTGACACTTGACAGTTATATATGGATGTCCAAAGTCGTTCACTAACTCCGGATGATCGAGCGATAATCGCACGGATGATTCGAGCGTAGTAAGTGAACGCAGCCTTTTATGCGCAGTTTTCTCCGTTGTGTTGGTAGTACGCGTACAATCTGGCGCCACGTGCCCAAACGCGCCACATTTAAAACATTTTACTCCTATGGAACATGTTGATGTTGATGAAAAGTGCCCACGATCTCCGCACTTTTAACATCTCGGCTCTTGTTTCGCGTTCTTATCATGAGATACTGCTCCCGCTAATGGTTGTATTCGTCTTGATGATTCCATAGAATGTTTCTTCATAGTTTCATAGATAGCTCTTCTCCTTCAAATTGACAAATGACGTCACACCATACAAAATTGACTTGTTACTCTCGAAGTCAGTAATCCCTTCTATAATATATTGTATAGTAACATAATCGGCAACTTTACATCTCCGACCAAGCTCTTTCATGTAAAGCATATACTCATAGTATGTTTCCTCCTTCCGCTTCTTCCTCGCAGCTATATGAGTATATAGCGTATATATATAGTATGAGCTTCTTTAGAAGTAATGGTGTCCGGGAATTCTTTGATAAGAGCAATCTTTAGTTCTTCAAATGTCTTATATATATTTTCTGTTTTAAGCCACAAAGCTGCAATGCCAGTAAGTGAGCGCCATGCTATCACCAAGGTCTGGACAGGTGTCCATAAAAATATCTCCGCATTCTCTTCTAAATCTTGAGCCCACTTGCTAGACGTGTACGTTTTGTTCATGAACATTGAACTTTGGTATTAGGCCGTCGTGAATCCATGGCGTCATACTCGTTGTTGTCTGAGCCAGCTGCGCCGCCGTCGCAGGCGTTGTTACATCCTCTTTCGGCATTATCTTCATAGTAAATCGTCTTCAATTATACAAATCGTCTCTGCACCTCAAAATATTGCTTTATTTCACCTCACCTGACACCTCTGCATTGTACACCTTCGACACCACCTTAGTTTATTTCTTCACCACAATAATTACTACGCAGTTAATAGGCCGCCATTACACGTCGCCACATGCTCGAGTTTTCACACAGTGTTCTAGTCCATCCTAGGAACGAGCCCCCATGATGTAGGATGGGGGAAAATGAGAATCAGAGCTTGGTATTAAATAATATCGCACTATATTGTCTTTTACATGTCTTTAAACACTTTTTAACTAATTTTTAAACTTCTCAATACTATACTACGCCTTTCATTCGATCTATCTACCTTTTGTCTCTCTCCAACGTCTTACTTACTTTCTTCACTTTCACGCTTACCTTAGTACGTTCAAAGATAATGTATTAGTTGACAATGGTTGCGTTCTGCATAAAGTTAAATATTTAAATCCTACAAACATTACAAATTTAGATTATTCAAGTTAATGTGCGACGATGTCAAACCTGTTTATAATAATACTCATTTGATCTCTTAGTTCTTTCATAATCCATTTCATTCCATTTGATAGTTTGTCATTATTAATTTTTAATTCGAATTACCTGTCATTCCCATAATGATAAATAAGTTTATTACAACTGGACGCTTTTAAATATATATGATAATAAGCACGAAAATTCTATGATAATAATGCTCCTATTGTTCCTGTAATTTTGTGTCCACTGAGGTTTGGTCCCTGGGCTAGTGGAACTAACCCAAACCCTGGACCGCCTCGTGACACTGGCGCCCTCTACGTGTCCTTACCCAGCCCTGCTCTACCTGACCGACCAGTCATCATGCCTACAAGTTCCTAATTTATCCGTGTTTTCTTAATCCATGTGTTTTATTTTGTGAATCAGTGTTCAATTTTTAAGTCGTCCCACAAAATTCTAAAAGGCACTAGGCCATCTTGATTTAATTTTGGAAATATTTGGCAAACCCAGAACAGTTTTTTATACTAATGTATATTTTATACTTGCATTCCAGTCATTTATGTAAGTAAGACATTTTCATTAGTACGTACTTTGTTCCGAATTTCACTACCGGCCTACCTAGTTCCGAATTACTCTAAACTTTGACGCGTTATTATGCGTGATGCATTAACGCGTAGTTGCATTAACGCTATTTTTTTATTAATATTTTTATTTTTAAATCTTTACTATCGCACTTAACGTAACGTTACTTACAAAGTGAAAACAAAATTTTATTTGCTGGTTTCATATTAAAAAAAATGGACCCTGCGCATCTAAATAAACCAGAATTGATCTATGAATTAAAATGTCTAAATGCTGAGGTCTATACAACAGATACTGTAGTTTACGTTCAAGGTTATCGACCTTACTTTATAGCTCGAATACTCAGGATTTTCAAAGCCCGTATACATATGAACAGGATACATACATACGAACGACCGGTTGGTCTAGTGGCTAGAGACCCTAGGTACGAAATCGAACGGTCGCGGGTTCGAATCTTGCAAGGTGCAATCATTTGTGTGATGAGCAGAAATATTTGTATCCGAGTCATGGATGTAATATTCGTATCTATGTATGTATATCCGTTATCTAGTGCCCATAGTACAGGGTATTCTAGTTTGGGGATACGTAATTGGTGTGGAATTGTCCCGAATATTCATTTATTTATTTTATTTTTATACATTATGTACTATGAAAGTTACATTGCTTTCATATTCCCGTACCTTACCATATATTTAAATACCTACTTATTACCATTGTAGGTTCCCTACTTTCAAATAACCTTGTATTTAAGTTGTAAATAATGTAATTTTAATATAATTTCCCTTTACGGAGTAATGTCCACATTTTCAGCTTATTTTTTTATTCTCTTCATTAACTTTTCGGATACTTGTTAGCTATGTGTTTTTATTTTTATACAATCATAATGTTCAGTATAAAGCGAAACCAGTTCTATATATTATTATTATTTACTACACCTACTCACAAAACTTCCAACACTGAAAAGACTGAGAAGGCAAATATGATTACTCTATAAACCAAGCCTAGTTCACAAAACCAGTATTATGTTATAGTTAATAAGCTATTATCTACCTACCTTACTTATATTATTTTAACGTTCTAACACAACGTTTACTATGTACATACACGTGCTACATGCACGTCGTACCCTAAGGTACGTTTAGCCATTTTAGCAAACTAATTGTATATAAATATACACATACATACATACATTTACACATCACACACCACACACTCACCACATATACACATACACACATAAACTCTGGACTAGGACTCTGTCGCGTATTATAATACGCGACAGAGTCCTAGCGGGAATCTTCATTTCTCGCGATAAGATTTTTTGCTTCCTAATGAGGTTTCGACGAATTCTGGCTTTAACAGCATTAACAGCCTTTGTAGTTCTAACAGCACGCTGCCTCCCCGTTTTTTCATGGTCTTCGACAGAGGAAGTGTTGTTGTATCTGTTGATAGTAAGGTATACGAACATACGACTGATACAAAGCTTTTGAAGTGTCTGGAATATGACAGACGGCTCCATTTTGTGCAAGGCAATCACTGCAATCCTATTTTCTGTAACACCCCATTCCATATTGTAATTTGATAATGAATACGAAAAAATATGTGAAATGGCGCAAAATCGAAACAAGTTTTTAAAATAAATAAACGCGTTCCAAATTCAAAATAATTAAAAAGTTGAAAAAAAAAAAGTTTTTATGTAACAATATTTATAGCCAGACTAGTTATATGCATAATTGTATCCGTGTGTCTGTCTGTGGGGCATCGTAGGTCTCAAACGAATGGACCGATTTTGATGCGGTTTTTTGTGTTTTAAATCTGATGTGATCGAGATGGTTCTGAGCTATAAAAGTGCTTTCTAGCTGTAATGGGGGGAGGGGGAGGGGGGGTTTAATGCTTATTATATCCAGGAATTTACGTAGGCTTTTTCACAGTGTCCAAATTTTGAAATGACATTAACCAACTTCAATTTATTTTGCCTCATTCCGCTTTCGAGTGAGTATGAGGCAAAAAATTCATTGTACAGCTCTGTAACATTTTTAATTTATTGGTGTCTACAGTTTTTGCCTGGCTACCGCAAATCCTAGCTAGCGCTAAGGATTTGTATGCGACGCTATCTCTGCTTCACACGAATGCTTGTCTCCTGTTCGTCCAATTCATTCTTTGTTTGCAATGAGCTACAGTTTCATGTGTAAAGCTTGTTAAAATTATATAACCTATACTTATTATAAAGCAGTATGGAACAAAAAAGTATTTTCTATAAAGATATAAAAATATTGGAACGAAAAATAATGCTACTGTTTGCCTGTTTGTCTTTTTGTCTGTCTGTGTTCGCGCATCATGTAAAATCTACTAGACCGATTGTGATGTAATTTTTTACAGACGGATAGCTTACATTTTTACTCAAAAACGTTATCAGTTTTTTAAAGCTTGCACGCCTTCTACTCTGAGGCGATAAAAACTGACGGCTGAACGTAATTTGGTTTTTTGTACTTTATCGTAGGACTAGCTGTGCCAGTGGCTTTGCTTGCATGGTTATTTAATTTAAAATTAGCTTATACGTGTTATTCCAGGACCAAAAGTAACTAGCCTATAAAGTAAAATATACTACATTTCTTCAAAATTCGTTCAGCCGTCAAATAGTTTTTATTGATTGCCATCTAATCATCGGATTAAGATATCAAGTACGCCAGTTTTTAAGTCAAACTCTTAGCTATTCAACAGTGAAAACCGCAATCGCACTCGATTAAGTAGTTTTTACGTGATGCGCGAACAAACATACAGAAAAACAATCAAACAGAAAGACACGATTTAAAAAATGATATTTTCTTGTTCAGTAGCTTACGTGTCAAAGCCGCGGGCATCGCTAGAACTTTTAATAAAATAATACAAGATTGTTGTTGCACCAAAGGATCCAAACAGCTCTATAGCTCTATAACTATACATAGCATCGCTGTGATTTGTGTGACAATGTGTCTTCCGACAGATGATGATGATGATGATTAATAGAAGATTTATTTATTAAAGTCGGGTAGCGTTCACTATGTAATCAAAACGAATGCTTCCTTTTCCCTATCACATAATGAAACCGTTAATGAAGCAATCTCATTAGTATTTCTTTATCGCTTCGCTCTGATGACCATTTACACATACGGTCACGATTTATATCAACTTTACGTAATTGTCATATTATCATATAGTCTCTCTGATTCACGTTACACCATGCTGGAACCGGGCCGTGGCCGTGCCGTGCCATTTACATTCGGTCCCGGCACGGTGTAACGTGAATCATCCTAAACAAATGCCCACCGATATTTCGAAACTAGGGCACGGCGGGCTCGGGTCAGGCACGGGCCCGTTCTGGTCTAGCATGAATTAGTTCATATGTGCGATTCCATTATGCAAGTTACTTGTATGCAAGTTGCAAATTGCATACCACTTGAACAAACCTGTAAGCAAGTTACAAGTTGTGTGTAGGTAGTTTGAACTTGTACATTATTATTCAAGTGACGCGCAAACATTAGTTGCACGTTTCGAATTGCAAACTAGTGACGTGTACGCCCATGTTGTGAACATTTGCACTGGTATGCAAGTAAAACCTGCATGCAATTTGCATATTCTCGAAAACATGTTTCCAATGCAAGCAACTTGTATATGTGAAATCATACATGCATGCAAGACTTGCATAATGGAATTGCGCCTCTCCAGAAGCATATTATATAGTATAAATGTTTAGCCGTGCCCGTCTATGGCACGGCCCGGCCCCGGCACGGTGTAGCGTGAATAAGCCTTTAATTGGTGCTCCTGATGTGGCATAAGATTTTAACAAAAGTATTTAGCAATTTATCCAAACTTAAATAAAAACGGGTTGTGAAAGACCACTCTATTACTAACATTCTACTATCATTGTGAGATAATCAACAATAATTTCCTTTGTTACAGAGAACGGGCGCGGTGCATGGAGAAGAGTTACCATACATGTTTGGAGCACCTCTGGTGGATGGCTTCGGTCACTTCCCAAAAAACTACACGAAATCTGAAGTGGCGCTGGCAGAGTCTATAATGCTGTTCATTTCCAACTTCGCTAAGACTGGGTAAGTCGCTAAGACCGATTAGTTCTACCGTTGAACTACTGGTAGTTTTTTGTCCCAGTAGATTTTCGTTCACCCGTCAGTTTTTGACGGTCATCTCGGCATATGATCATCGGACTAAGATACCAAGTTTTTTAAGTCAAACTCTAAGCTATCCAACAGTAAAAACCGCATCGCAATCTGGCCAGTAGTTATTACGTGATGCGTGAACAGACAAAACGACAGACACGATAAAAAAAGTTATATATCCGGCAGCTTATTTTATGTATCCTAGTTAAATTTTTTATTTTCCTTATTGTACAGACTTTTTGTTAATTACTGCTTTATTATAAGTAAGTATAGATTCTTCCAATAAGGCGAAATATTCGTTACGTAAATATGACCCCGTCTTAAGTGTGAGTGAAGGTCCTTGATTGGTTCCACTGCTTACAAAACAGCCCAAATTGCTATATTCAGCGAATTTATGGATTTGGTAAAGTTCAGTGATCCGTGCTTGTGAACAAAAAGAGAGAGAGAGAGTTTAGCTCACAGATGGGTTGCTAGTAAATGTTGATTTAGTTAAATAAAATTGTTTTAGGCTGAGTAATTTAAGCCTGGAAAAGCTTCAATTCTGTTTCATGTTGTTAAATATTTTTTTATTAGCTGTGCCCGTGGCTTTGCCCACTTGATCATTTCATTTAAAAGTAGCCCATACTATACAATATACTACATTTCTTCAAAATTAGTTCCCACATCAAATAGTTTTTTATCGATTGCTCGGTATTTAATCACCGGATTAAGATACCAAGTACTCCAGTTTTTAAGTCAAACTCTAAGCTACATAACAGTGAAAACCGCATCGCAATCGGTTTAGTATTTTTTTATGTGATGCGTGAACAAACTTACAGACAAACAAACTAACAGACAGACAGACAGAATTATAAAAAATGTTCTATTCTTCAGTAGCTAGTTTTAAGTATGCTAGACCGTTTTTTTAATGTGGTACAGACTTTTATGTTCTTATTGCTTTTTTATCGGTATAGATTACATGTATTTAATGGAAAATTTTGTTATCTCATCCGCTTCCACCTATAAAGTTTTTTAGTTAATCTAAATAACTTGTCTTTTCTGTATAATATCACAGTACATATATATTCCTTAGACTAAATATGTACTGTGATAATATCTTTTATTTTTTTATAGTCTAGTAGTAGTTAATAATTTATCGAAACTGTAAATAACGAAAAGCCTACTTTCCTCCTTGAATCAGGCGTAAATTTAATTTGTAGGTCAGTCATAAAATGTTAGATTACAAAATATAACTTTACGTCATGGAGATAAGATATATTTTTGAAGTATGTAATACGACTTAATGTTGCCCGTTTTGTTTAAATATTCCCTTTTAATTGAGTTTTATTACGTAGTCATCTTGTTTCTAATAAACAATATTATGACTGTGAGTAAATCAGTTATTACCGAGATTAAGCCTCACTGTAACCTACGAGAAAACCGTTTTGCTATTTTAATACAGCATCTACTTGTAATTTATAAAATACAGCTTATACACAAGGTTATCCATGTAATATAGGTACCTACAGAAGCTTGCAAAACAATATTTTACCTGCTTAAATAGAATTAAATTCCCACAAAAATTACCTTATTTATTCATGCAGGCTTCTAGCACATTTGAAGGTTTTTGAACCTCTGTAAATCGACTAAAATATATAAAAAAATATATGAAAAAAAAAAGTTTTATTAAATTTGAATATACACTCTAGAAATTGTAAGTGATAAAAACGTGATTGAGAATTTTTGCCTCGATATTTAAAAAGTGTCCTGTTAAGTGATACTATCATAAAGCCATGTGAAAGTTATTCCAATAGACGTGGCTTTTTATTCTTTAGGAGCTGCAAACAAAAATATTCTAATTTCGTTCTTATTTTTTTCCAAGAAGGAAAAACAACCAAAATTTTGCATTTAGAGCATTAGTCGTCGTCGGTCAGTGTCCGCCGAGGCTTCTCCGAGGAAGGACCTGTGTCGTTTGTCTCCGCAAAAATACCCCTCGCACTTAGTACATGTATGATCATTAAGGCGCTCTTCTAGGGCAGTATGTAGGTATGAAAACATTTCCTCAGCCCCCGCAAATGTTTCGAACGTAAAGACGCAGCGAGCGAGAAACACGACGCGAGTCGCGAGGCCCCGGCGCTTTTGGGCATGCCACAGTATAGTGAATGCAGAAGATATGTAGATCGGGTTAGGGTATAAACTGGTATAGCTTTTCGCTATATTAGGTGGGTACGAAAGAGAAAATTAATTTGCTTTTTTTAGTATGTTGAATTGTTATGTAGGTACGTAGGTCTGAATTATTATTGTAATTGCAATCTAATCGTATAATAAATATTTAAAAGTTTGTGTGCATTTATGTATATTCAATTTGATTTATTTCAGATAAAAACATTCGTATTTGTTAGTATAACTATATATATATAGGTATACTAACAAATACGAATGTTTTTATATATATATATATTCGGGACAATTCCACACCACTACGTGTGTCTGTTACCATTAAGCGCTGATATGGCTGAATGGATTTTGATGAAATTGTGTATTTATGTTATCATCATCATCTATTATCATTTCTCCACGCAGGTAAAACCACTGGGCGCAGCTAATAAACGTATAGCTGTAATAATATCATACTAATAAAGTTTGTGTGCCTATTTATGATTGAAACTATGTTATCTATATGGGCTGAACGGATTTGGAAGAACGGCTAAAATTAGAAAAAGTGTCATATGGCATATTATTTTTATTGTATGTATAAACTAAAATATTTCACAATATTTTCACTCTGTAATGTCGTACGAGTTATTGCTCTGGGACAATGCTGCCGACACATCAATAGAATTTATGTATTACAGAAACGAGCTGTAAAGGATATCTATAGGCGTAGCCCTAGAGAATCGCTAAGAAACGTCTTTTCACAAGTGAACATTTTAACATTGCCTTGTTTGTATGTCCTCTTGGATATTCTGTACGCTCGAAAACATTTAAACAGGATTACAACCTGCGGACAACGTCACAACTATGAGACAAGGCACAAGTATAAACTTGTGTAATACTAACAAATATGAATGTTTATATCTGAAATGAATCAAATTAAATATACATAAATGCACACAAACTTTTGAATATTTATTATAAGATTAGATTGCAATTACAATAATAATTCAGACCTAGGTACCTACATAACAATTAAACGTACTCAGTAGAAAAGCAAATTTGTTTTCTCTTTCGTACCGACCCAATATAGCGAAAAGCTAAACCAGATTATACCCTAACCCGATCGACATATCTTCTGCATTTACTATACTGTGGCACGCCCAAAATTGCGGGGGCCTCCCCACTCGCACCGTGTTTTTCGCTCGTTGCGTCTTTACGCTCGAAACATTCGCGGGGGCTGAGGAAATGTTTTCATTTAATTTCCTATATACTGCCCTAGAAGAGCGCCTTAAAGCTATATATTTATTTTATCACAGACTATATTTAGGTCACACGACGCACTAAAAGCTAGATAAGCAGCGAATCCTCCTGCGAATTTTCATGAGACTAGTCTGTCGCATGATTTGAAGCAAACAAACATGTCAAGTTTAATAAAAGCATTGAAATTAGTTTATTCAAAATAGAAGTTATGTAATAAAATATTAAACTTTTCACGCTCATAATATTAGGTAGTGAATTTGTCGGGAGGGAGTGCCTCCCGTGGAGAGCTTTCAGTCACGTTGTCGCAAAATGCTGTCGACAAAGTAGTCGTTTTGTACTGAATTCAATTAGTAAATAATTAACATTCGGATGATATGGGATATAATTTAGATTAGAAAGTAAGGTTGAGGAAAAATAAATTATTTTGATGCGTATGAAATGTTTAGTGGATCTGAGTTAATTTAATTTATATTAACTTTACAGATAGTCTATGTTGAATGGTCAATGGGTGGACATATGTATTTATTTTATGCTCCGCATGTTTTACTTCTAGGTTTCTTATGATTTATCTGTTTTGTTTTTCGTATGAGGTAGCGCTGGTCTCTGGTGCCAGTGTTTGTCAGGCCGCCAGAGGGCCTCTGAAATGGCTTAACGACTGCTATTAATCACAACAGCTGGGATTGACAGCTAAGCGTGCCTTCCGTAGCACGGAGCGATGCAAAACCGTTTGCTTTTAACTTAGAAAACTCATTTGGTGCGCAGCCTAGGACCGAACCCGGTATTTTAACTCTAAGTTGCACTATTGAACCGTTAGGCTAATATAATCGCTCTGGTTATCTGACTCGTGTCTATGTTTGTGATCGTAAAACGTTAACTATTCAAACCAAGCTAGCTAGGTTAACCTCTTTAACTTATTCTCAACAGGAACCCGAATGACAACGCGCGCCAGGAAGCTCTCCTCCCGGCCTCGAGGGAGAGGAACAAGTTCAGAGGCGTCGTCTGGGAAGAATACGACTCTACGCATCAGAAGTACTTGGAAATAGGTGGGTGTACCCATTACATATTTTTTTTCTTTGATTCTGTATCGATATGACCCAAACGGAACACCAATTATTGTTACGGCAACGTTGTCTATCTGTCACAGGCTTTATTTCCTTATTTTAATATCTAGGTGGGTGTTCTTACTAGCACAATTTCTACGTAACATGGATGAAGATTTTAGGAACGGAAAATTAATAAACTTGTTGGATTCAATCACACGACTTTTGATTATCGAGTTATATTTAAATCTAACTATATCTATTTCAAATTCAAAGTCATCGTAGTCTTGGTTCCTATAAAAATATTTTCCTTCTATTTATTTAGTGTTTGTTAGATTTTCCAAACTGCGCTACACGCACATTATTTTATGTTCGCATAGAGTTGCATTACATCGTTCTCGACGTTCTGCTATTCGTCTTTATGCTGATTTCGGGACTGACCCCGCCATTAATCATCTCACGTATAATACTTGGTCAGCACTACCTTACATGACAAGCATGCAAACGAAAAATACTCTCCAATATCAAACTAAAATAGATGTCTGAAGTTTGTTTGCATATTTGTGATGAAAATGTAAAAGAAATTCCAAGGCGTATTTCCAACCGTGAGTCTCCACGCACAGTAGTTGGAAATAGGTCAGTGTACTTTGTATTTGGTTGTGAAGGAACTTTGTGCTCGGATTCGATGTATTTGTACGGCTTGATGGAATTTGTAATGGTGTTTTTCTTTCGGGGAAAATAATCTACATTTTGTATGATGGTATCATATTGCTGTAATATTTAAGTAGTTTTTTCTTTATTTGTACCTATGTAGATTAAATTAAAAGATATAAAAAATAACATATCTGAACCAAAAATCTCTTATGTTATCCATAATAGTGTCAATGCTATTGGTACAAACTAGTTTAAATATTTTATTTTATATTACTTTTAAACCCTATAAAATCAAGAAGTATACTCTAACCAATTTACTTTATAGGTTCAAAACTTTTTGGTTAGAAAAAAATAAGGATAGATAATTTATTAGCAAAAAAAAACAGTTATTCGTATTTGAGATTCGTTTTTCAGTAGACAGATATTCGTATTTGAGTTTTCAGATACTATATCAACAAAAAAAACAAACGTAGTACTGACAGACTGGCGCGGCGGCCAGATGGGTTGATGTTACACAAATGGTGGCAGAAAAGTCCTGGATGACAATTGCTAAATGTAGTTTTATTCTTTGTTTTTTTATAACGCTGAATGACGAGACGGGCAGATCGCTCGCCTGATGGTAAGCGTCATTCCTGTCCATGACAGTTGCAGTGCCACCCAGAACTTTGGTTGCAAAGTCTTGCGCGTCACTGCACTGCGCTCGTCACCCTGAGACATTGGTTGTTAAGTCTCATTGCCCAGTAATTTCGCTGGAAACATTGCCCTTCAAACTGAAACACAGAAATGTTTACACACTACTGCTTGGCGGTTGAATATCTGACAAAGGTGTGGAACTTTCCCAGGTGGACTCTTGCGTAAGAGGCCTACCATTACATAGATTGGCACAAGGGGCTGGAGGCTTATACGCAGCAGTGGGCAACGTGCTGACCATGATGGTGATGATGATGATGATGATGATGATTAAAGCAACACCACTGTGCTAGGTTCATAATATCCAAAAATTAAAAGGCTAGGTTAAATAATTTCTGTTTTTGTTTTGTGGTTAAAGTTACACCCGCCATGAAATAAGCTACGCCTTACATCACACATTTATGTATTTCACACGCCAGCTCCTTTCAATCTCGCTACGCTTACGACTAGCAAAACTCGAGAACATTTTACAAGCTCTAATGTAGGTCGTCAAGATGGCTGACGTGAACAAACCGCCAGACCTTACGAAAATGATGACGCCTTGAGAGTCGGGCAATTTAAACTCTCCACGTTGTGAAATGGCTTCAATGTTTCTGTTATGTATAGAAGCATTCTAGATAGTTGTGCGAGTGTGGTAGGGTTAATTTCTTGGAATGGTCACAAGAGCATCACAACTGAATATAATAATAGCAAGGCCCATTCCATTTTCGACAAAGACATTCAAAAAACTCTTACTAACTTTTCCTAATTAATCATCATCGGCAGTGTTTCAGAAATGTCTCATTAAATCATAGCAAACTGAAACCCCACATTCTAAGCTTTAGTACATCTCCCTCGACTATTAATTTCACGCACAAGACAATCCGCCCCGAAACAACGATAAATCTCTCGCCAGGTCTATATTCAAGGCAGATTCATGAGCTTAGGAGTATAAATTGAGTCGAAACGTCATCATTTTCATAAGTAAAGTTAGTTCAACTCTTGGGAGACTATGTTAGACATACATAAAATACAAAAGAAATTAACTGAACATAAAGCCTTTGAGAGACTGACAGACAACGCTGCCACAGTAATAGCACAGTACATATATTTCTGTAAAGACTAATATATGTACTGTGGTAATAGGGTCCCATTGGTCCCTTATATGGAACTCTAAAATCTAGCATATCTACATACAAATGTTTGAATTTGGTTCTTGACGATCATCTTCACCGCGTCACACAATATTTATAGATAGATAGATAGATAACTCTTTATTGTTTACCACATAGAACAAAAATAACTAAAACATTTATACAAAATTTATGGTATTGTGAAATCAGATACCTATTAAAAATAATATAAGTGTATGTGCGGCATATTGTTGCAATCTATAAACTGTTAAGTTTTTCATGAGTTTGACACGTTAAAATGCCATGTTACAAAAAATTGACTTCAAATAGACAACCATCTAATAAAAAAAAACTGAACCAATTTTGATGAAGTTTATATGGGACTACACTAGAAAATTATCCTTCTGAATAAAATAACAACCATCCATATCGGTTTAGAAATCTTAGAGATTAGAGGCAATTTATGCACAAAAACAAATGGATTTACTAAAAAAAACTTTTATTCTCGAAAAAACTACTGAACCAATTTTGACACAATTTATATGGGACCATCTGGAGAGTATACACTTGCAAACATTAAAATATATCAGTGAATCATCGGGAGAAAACAGTGTACATAAATTAGTCATACAGTCGAACGAAAACCGTCTCCTATTGTGAAGAAAATATAAAAAAAAAAAACAAAAAAATTGCGTCTACTTCATACAAAAAATGTTCTTTTGTAAGCAACAACTAATATAATAAAATAATTACAATTGAGCCAGAACAATATCACTTTTTCAAAATTACCAATGTAATAATAATGCAAAAATACAACATCAGATAAGAAAGAGTTTTGTGAAGGCGGTGCCAAACCAAGCCCTCATTTTTGAGCTGGTTGAGCTTATTCAAAAATATGGTGCCTTAAACGGCTTGACGTGCTATATAAAATGGGTAATAAGCTATTAAAGTAATAAGTAAAGGAACCCCTTCGAGTTTGAGCTCATTTGGTTTAAATCATCATCATCTAGTTTAAAGTAGTATTAAAGTAGTAAGTATAACTACGAATAATTTATCATTTACTAGATTGTTGTATACGTGTCAATAGATTTGTGAAAGTGTGAAAGTCAAAATTCGTTCCTGTGAGTCTCTTGTTTTGTCTGTTCTGCATTTCATGTTTTGTATGAGGTTTGTAGATAGGTGTGTAAAGATATTAGATTAAAATGATGATCTAGGTTTGGCAAAGCCGTCAAAAAGCACTTTATAATATTATGTTGTATTTTTGCGTTAATTTTACATTAGTAATTTTGAAAAAGTGATATTTGTCTGGCTAAATTTAAATTATTTTATTATTTGTTTACAACAGAACACCTTTATTATGCCTTCAATTGTTATTAATTTGGTAAAATAATTTTATTACTTGATTTTGAGAGGCCTACGTAAACATCAAAAGTTAAATATGCCAAAGAAAATAGTAAATCTCACTTTAAACTCAAGGCATTGGTGAATAAAACAAAGGATGAATAACCAACCTACATTATAAAATAACTGAATTAGTTTTGAAGAAAACTGTCTATGCTTTCACTGGAATGTAAAGGAACTCTTTAAAAAAATGGTAACACATCTCGTAGATATGAGGAAACATAAACACCAAACAAATGTATTAAAAAGTTGTTAATATATAAATCCTGTTTTAAAGCCATATTTTACGAGACCCCAGCAGTGAGAACTCATCGAGACCAATCAAATAAGTCTAAACTCGAAAAGGTTTCATCATTTGATTGTTGGGTAATGGGTTTTTCTATAACTCCGGCTCCATCATCAGACCCTCGATACCAGATACGACCAGATAACTTATCAAGTCAAACCCAGTGAACCCAAACTCGGAGGGGTTCCATCATCTAGTTTTCGAGAGTTTTTATGACTACCTTCCGGCTATATCAAAAGGACCTGGATTCCACATACAACCATAGAACCTATCAAGATAAACCAAATGAGCCCAAATTCGAAAGGGTTCCATCATTTTGTTGTGGAGTTTCTGTGACTACCTTCTGAATCTATCATCAGACCCTGGATATCACATAAAACCAGAGAACTCATCAAGAAAACCCAAATGAGCTCAAACTCGAAGGGTTCCATCATTTTGTAAATGAGTTCCTGTGACCAATTTCCGGCTTCATCATCTGACCCTAGATACTACATAACACCAGAGAACTCAACAAGCCAAATCAAATGAGCCCAAACTCAAAGGGGTTCCATATTTTTTTGTTGAGTTCCTGTGACTACCTTCTGACTCTATCATCAGACTCTGGATAATACACAAAACCAGAGAACTCAACAAGCCAAATCAAATGAGCCCAAACTCAAAGGGGTTCCATATTTTTTTGTTGAGTTCCTGTGACTACCTTCTGACTCTATCATCAGACTCTGGATAATACACAAAACCAGAGAACTCATCAAGACAAACCAAATGAGCCCAAAATCGAAAGGGTTCCAACATTTTGTTGTTGAATTCCTGTCACCATCTTTCAGCTCCATCATCAGACCCTGGATAATACATAACACCAGAGAGCTCATCAAGACAAATCAAATAAGCCCTAACTGGAAGGGGTTCAATTTTTTTTGTTGAGTTCTCTAACTTCCGGCCCCATCATTAAACCCTGGATACCACTTAACCCCAGAGAACTCGTCGAGGCAAACCAAATGAGCTCAAACTCGAAGGGGTTGAGTTTCTTTGACTACCTTTCGGCTCTATCATCTGATCAGTGAAAACAGCATTATATAACTGCCTTGCTCACTCGCTTACGTTTTTTTTCATACCCTATCTCGCTATAACTTTATGCTATTTTATCCCCACAGCAGTACCTGCGCAATCGTCACAGAGCCTTGCTTCACAAACATATGTAAATGTTGAAATGTGTGTGTGTGTGTGTGTGTGTGTGTGTGTGTGTGTGTGTGTGTGTGTGTGTTGGTAATTGGTGTGGAAATGTCCCGTTTTTTTTTTTTTTTTTTTTTTTTTTATTTATATACATTGGCTGCAACTACTGTAACCCAGTGAATTAAGTTAAAGATAGTTTAAAGCTACTACTACAATTTTGATGAAATGTATACAGTAACAGACTAGAAATCTTCTTTTTCAAATAAAAACAATCATCTAATTCGGTTCAGAAATCTCAAGATATTAGAAGACATAAACTTTAAAACAAATAGATTTTCTAATAAAGCCACTGAACCAATGTTGATGAAGTTTATATGGGTCTAAAATAAAAGTCTACCCATTTTAATAAAAAAACAACCATCTAAATGGGTTTAGAAATCTTAGAAATTTGGGGCAATATAAACACAAAATCAAATGGATTTACTAAAAAAACCTTTTATTCTCGAAAAACTACTGAACCAATTTTGATACAATTTATATGGAGACCAGGAGAATCCCTTTTGAATAAAAAAGAAACATATAAATTGGCATAAAAATCTTAGAGATTTCAGGCAATATAAACACAAAATCAAATTGATTTACTAAAAGAACAAAAAAAGATATTTCAAATTCGGTAAACCTCATTATGCAACCGTTTCATAAATTACGATTAAAAGTCGAATGAGTTGAAGTGTCGACGCTTTTTGCTGCGAGATTGTGAAGCGCGCTTCGGGCCAAAACGAGTCCTAGCTGGCAATTACCATAATTATTGTAAACTAGCTGTACCCGCGGCTTTGCATGCGTTGTCATTTCTCTAGGTTAAAAGTACTCTTTGTACCAACCTAAAATACCAATATACTAACATTTGATCAAAATTCTTTCAGCCGTCAAATATTTTTTATCGATTTCTGGGCTTTTCCTGTTTGGATTGAGATACCAAGTACACCAGTTTTTAAGTCAAACCCTAAGCTATCCAACAATGGAAACCACATTACAATTGGTCTAGTAGTTTTGACGTAAAGCGTGAACAAACATACAGACAAACTAACAAACAAACAAAAATATGAAAAAAAACAATTGAAAATGATGTATTAATGTTAACAAACATCGTAAAACAATTTAGTACATTCAAAGTTGAAATAACATTTTAAGAATTAATCCTAGTTAGAAAACATTGGCATGCCAATGCCCTCCGCCAGACAAACGATTTTGGACACGTTGATATAAAGTAAACTAACATAATATTTGTAACTCTACATCATATACCCAAGCAGGGCTTGGTGGTAGGTAATTAATAAATAACATGCATATATAAATATAAATATAAAAGGTATGCGTCATATAACGACAAGAACTCAAGTGAGGGGATTTGTGTGTATGTGTAAGTAGGGAAGCTAAAAATTTATTTAGGTGGCTTTATGAAAGAATTGTCAGTATAGATTCCGTGAAAATATAATCTTGCTGTAGTAGCCATTTCTTTAGTGCCACTTTACATGCGTGGCGCGTCATAGGATATAAGTTTAGGATTTTATTTAATTTATTATAAATATAGGCTCCAAGAAAGAAAGGGTGCCTTCTAGCAAATGCAGTAGAACAGTATTTTGTCTTGCATATTCTCTTGGTTCACACGATTTTCAAAAATGTATTTCTGTTTTAGGTACCCTAGGCCTTTTTTTTTAAATTGTCTTTATTGTACAGACTGTTTCGTTCATATTGCTTTATTATAATTATAGATATAGATAGCAGATAGACTATGATAAGCATTATGATACCTGTCTACTGTTTTAAACATTCCTGCCTACTCCTCGGTACCTACAACCTCCTGGTACTAGCAAACTTTCTATTTCATTATACTCATTATTATAGCGATCTCATTAACCTCAAACGTTTTTATACGAGCGACCTATTTAACAGCTTACCTTTATCCACAGATTATCTTACAGTACAAGAACTAAAAGGCAACATTCCGGTAAATTAAACCCCCTATTCTCGTAAACATTCTGTAGCCTTGCCTATGTCCCGTTTTCTTGCGTATCCCCATTTCGTATATTGTATCTCGTTCGTGGATTAGGGAAACGCCTCTCACGTACCGCGCTGTTATGTTTTCTGTGGAATCAGATCACAGTTATTATTCAGTAGAGAATGTAGGTAAATAACATGATTTGCTCAGATGGGCCCTAAATGACCATTCAGACAAATAATGCGCGGCGTTACAGTGTCTTCGTGGATGTTTTCTTGAATAATAATGGTTTAAATGAAATCCAATGATTTTTGAAAAGAATTTCTTGTGGCAATGCAAATAAGCGCCATATTCGAAATTGTGTAACTTTCCTGAAACACCTAATTAGTTACTATTAAGTAAAGGTGTTGAGAGCGATGGTGGCATAACGGTTCTATAGTGCAATTTAGAATCCAACGATACCGGTTTTAAAACCTAGGCTCCGCACCTATGACTTTTCTAAGTTATGTGCGGTTTTCCATCGCTCCGTGCTTCGGAGGGCACGTTAAGCTGTCGGTACCGGCTGTTATTGATTAATAGCAATTGTTAAGCCATGTTAGATGTGGCTTGACAAACTCTGACATCAGAGGCCAGCACTACCTCATACGACAAACAACAAACAAACATTAGTTACTATTCCTTGAACCAAATAATCTAATTTTTATCTGAAATCCTATGACTGAACCAATTTCGATGGAATTTATAATATTAGACAAGCACTTCCACATAAAAACATCCTAATAATTTTAAATATCCCGTAGATATATATTCCAATATATTGGATATAGATTGAAGTATTTTTTTAATTAAATGTATCTGCAGCATTACGTTTTCTGTTGACATTAACAGTGATTGTATATACAGGTAGTATGAATTGAGCTTCAAAAGGAAGTGCACAAATGCCACAAGCTTAATTTATCTTCATCTATACTTCTACACTAATATTATAACGTGGAAAGATTTGATTGCTTGTATGTTTGTTTATTTGCAAAAAAAGGAATAAACTAAAAAAAAAACCGAACCGATTCTTAAAATTCTTTCACCTATAGATAGATAGCTATATTATCAGCAAGTAACAGTATTATATTTTTCAAAAAATTAGAGATCCCTTCGGAAATTCCAATAATAGAACCCAGGGTTGCAAAAACATAGAACGGAATGACGTTGCCATGGAAACGAAATAATAGCAAGTCTGTCAAATATGTGAGTAATATTGCAGTAGTCTATGGTCAAAAACTCTGCTGCCAATGATTTTGAATTACGCTTATTGGGTTTTTTTTAGAAGTTACGACGTGTATATAAAAATATATTATAAAGGGGAAAGTTTTTATGTATTTTATGTGTATGTGTATATTTGTTACACCTTAAAGCTCAAACGGCTGAACGGATTTTGATGAAATATGGCATGGCGATACGAGTAATTTATTTCCTGAAAAAAAACACATAGCATACTTCACATCACCATCATACTTCACTCTAAAACGGCTGAACGGATTTTGATGAAATTTGAAATGGAGATAGCTTATACTCTGGAATAAAACACAGGAAACTTTCCAGCATTATCATCATACCTCATGCGGGTAAAACCGCGAGGCGCAGCTAGTAGACAGCTAGTAGTTTGATATTATTCTTAATATTAATTACGAATAATATCAAACGATTATTATATGTATATGCATGTATTGATCCACTGCTTGGCAGAGGCCGCCGTAGCGCACACTTAAATGAAAAAAGTGCTCGTTTCTTCACCTCCGCCTAGACTAAGAAAGGATCATATCAAATAGTTGGTACTTAATTCTTAGTATGGGATCAACTTTGTTGCGTCATTGTGAATCTTGTCTTAGCACAAATAAAGGTTCGTTATTCTACTGGTTTATTTTTATACTGTAACCGTGACTGTTACGAAAAGCCAAATTCCGGGAAACAAGACCTTCAAGACGTTCTTTCTAACATGCTTTGTGAAAACCTCCTACATGCTTACTACTTATATAGACGGTTACGCTTGTGATCTAATTAAAGAGAAAATGTTTATATTGTTATCGGATGTTTTGGAAAATTGCGTTGTTGGAGTTAACCCGACTTTTCAATTAATGCATGTTAGTTTCACAAACAACCATTTGTAGGTTAGCTGGAATTCTGAAAATAAAATACATAACTAAATACGAGTGTGTTTGTTTCCAGCAAACAAATAAACACATGTAAATGTCGTTGTCATTTAGTTTACGTTCGGTTCTGATATTAAAATGTTATTATTAAAACAAGGCATAAATTCAACAAGTAAATATTAGTATGAAATAACAAAAAACCCGAATTCAAACAGAATTATTGAATAAAATTTTAAAGAACTCACTTGCTATATATTCGCAGAGCGGCTTGCGGGGCGCGGGAGGCACGACGTAAACGTACGCACGGGATTTTGATTTTCAGCCGCGATAGCACACGGACGCAGCATTCGAGCTGACAACGCGCTATACTATTTTATCCATTGGAGGGCACGTTAAACTGATGGTCCCAGCTGTTATTGATTTAATAGCAGTCCTTAAGCCACGTCAGAGGCCATCGGGTGGCCTGACAAACTCTGACACCAGAGGCCAACACTGCCTCATACAACAAACAAACATCTGGATTCGAAGAGCAGTGCAGCTGTGGGGCGCGGGAACACAACGCAAACATATGCCTGGGTTTATGCTTATCAGCCGCGGTAGCGAACAGACGCAATGCGAGCTATAAGGTGAAAGTTTGTATGTATGTTTGTAACTCTTTCACACTCAAACCGCTGAACCGATTTGGATAAAATTTGGTACCGAGATAGCTTATAACCTGAATTAGTACATAAACTACTTATTATCATCATCATTAATATCATCCATGTAGGTAAAACCACGGGGCGCACCTAGTAGTAATATAAATTTAACGTTTCATATTCACTTACATGTTTTACTATAACATGTAAGTGAATACAAATACCTCGGTTTAGGTAAAAAAATTATATGTTTTTGGAATGGTCTTGATGACGAATCGATTGATACCTCGCTTGTCAAATCGGACCAAGTTTTTGGTTTGAACGCATAACCCTTCCCTTGCTTTGCTGCAGTCGGGAAAAAATACAATGTAAATGACTGTTACTTAAACAAGCTTGTAATGTGGTCATTATTGTCATTGTGGACAACCTTCGTTGAGCAAAGTCGAGCTTGCCGTGCTTCTTGAATAGGCGCCATCAAAGTTGTATGGAATTTCATTATTATCGTGTTGTGCGGTCATCAATTTCCTTTGAAAATCCATTATTGTCGTGTTTTCTTGTAGTATTTATTCTGTCGTTTTGTTAACCACCGAACGCGAATAGAGAGGCGTGATAGCTCCCAACGAATGGACCGATTTTGATGTATTTTTGTTCGAAGCTGATGTGATTGAGATGGTTCTTAGTTATTATTGTTGTTGTTTTTGTTTTCGTTGTTGTTGTATGATGTTGTTTTTTTGTTGTTGATTCGTTTTTGTTTTCGTTGTTGTTTTAAGATGTTGTTCTTTTGTTGTTGATTTGTTTTTGTTGTTGTTGTTGTTGTTCTTATTGTTTTTGTTGTTGTTTTGTTGGTGTTGTTATTCAGGGGTTACATAAATTTTGAATCTGTGTGCTAGTTTTATTTAAATAACTGGCATTGTTAAAGTAAATCACTATACAAACCTTGGTCCGCAATGACTGCACTGCTGGCCACTATCATGGCCTCGAGCTTTGCTTAGATAAGCTCTCGGCCACCATCATCACTGCCAGCAACTCTGCCATTACAGACCTCTCTCTGCCACGGCAGCTAATATGTACTAATTTCTTACATTATCCAATATTATTTTTAGCATTAGAAAATAATAACTTTTGCCATATGGTAGTAAACTAAAGGTAGGTATGGTAGGTAAAATGTATGAAAATATTAGGTTGCGTTGTTTGTTAAAACAACTTACTCGTATCAAACAACGCAACATAATATTTTCATACATTTTACCTCTTGTATTATGACGCGCTTTCTAGTCAACCAATTGTTCAAATATTTTCACCAATACTTAATGCAAATGCAGTGCCATTCAAGTTGCTTATCATTTTTTTTCATCATCATCAGCCTATACTTGTCCACTCATCATCAGCCTATACTGGTCCACTGCTGGACGTAGGCCAATTAGGTCATTCCTTTTACAA
This sequence comes from Alsophila aescularia, assembly GCA_946251855.1. NCBI lineage: Eukaryota > Metazoa > Arthropoda > Insecta > Lepidoptera > Geometridae > Alsophila > Alsophila aescularia. Next base: position 26,622,109 of record OX276379.1, on the reverse strand, counting down.
CAAGTAAACAAAATAACTGTGAACTAACTTCTTCATCAGCCTATACTTGTCCACTGCTGGACGTAGGCCAATTAGGTCATTCCTTTTACAACAAGTAAATAAAATAACTGTAAACTCACATCATCATCAGCCTATACTGGTCCACTGCTGGACGTAGGCCAATTAGGTCATTCCTTTTACAACAAGTAAACAAAATAACTGTAAACTAACTTCTTCATCAGCCTATACTTGTCCACTGCTGGACGTAAGCCAATTAGGCCATTCCTTTTACAACAAGTAAAAGAAATAACTGTAAACTAACTTCATCATTAGCCTATATTTGTCCACTGCTGGACGTAGACCAATTAGGTAATTCCTTTTACAACAAGTAAATAAAATAACTCTAAACTCATCATCAGCCTATACTTGTCCACTGCTGGACGTAGGTCAATTAGGTCATTCCTTTTACAACAAGTAAAAGAAATAACTGTAAACTAACTTCATCATTAGCCTACACTTTTCCACTGCTGGACGTAGGCCAATTAGGTCATTCCTTTTACAACAAGTAAACAAAATAACTCTAAACTCATCATCAGCCTATACTTGTCCACTGCTGGACGTAGGTCAATTAGGTAATTCCTTTTACAACAAGTAAAAGAAATAACTGTAAACTAACTTCATCATTAGCCTATACTTTTCCACTGCTGGACGTAGGCCAATTAGGTCATTCCTTTTACAACAAGTAAACAAAATAACTGTAAACTAACTTCATCATTAGCCTACACTTGTCCACTGCTGGACGTAGGCCAATTAGGTCATTCCTTTTACAACAAGTAAACAAAATAACTGTAAACTAACTTCTTCATCAGCCTATACTTGTCCACTGCTGGACGTAAGCCAATTAGGTCATTCCTTTTACAACAAGTAAAAGAAATAACTGTAAACTAACTTCATCATTAGCCTATGCTTGTCCACTGCTGGACGTAGGCCAATTAGGTCATTCCTTTTACAACAAGTAAACAAAATAACTCTAAACTCATCATCAGCCTATACTTGTCCACTGCTGGACGTAGGTCAATTAGGTCATTCCTTTTACAACAAGTAACCAAATAACTGTAAATTAGCTTCATCATCAGCCTATACTTGTCCACTGCTGGACGTAAGCCAATTAGGTCATTCCTTTTACAACAAGTAAAAGAAATAACTGTAAACTAACTTCATCATTAGCCTATGCTTGTCCACTGCTGGACGTAGGCCAATTAGGTCATTCCTTTTACAACAAGTAAACAAAATAACTCTAAACTCATCATCAGCCTATACTTGTCCACTGCTGGACGTAGGCCAATTAGGTCATTCCTTTTACAACAAGTAAACAAAATACCTGTAAATTTGCTTCATCATCAGCCTATACTTGTCTACTGTACTGTAACTGGTAATGTACTCGTACTGTAATAAGGATTACTCCTAAAATATTTTTACAGAAGGATGTTGTTTCTGATCGAATTTCGTTATATACTCGCAGACGGATCAAAATATTCAAGTCATCAACCATACAACGCCACTATCTAAATGAAACCTTTCAAACACCACCTACACTTACCTTCCTTATTTCCATATTCGCTTTATCATCGTATCCTATTTTTAGGCAACGTACGGCCGGGTTATACTAATAATTTAGAAATCCTTACATTATTATTTGAAATCCAGATACCGCTAAGGATAAATCTGTGCTATGACTGTCATTAAACTTGTTTACTGCAAGGCCTCAATCTTATGTCTTCATTTTACAGTTTTACAGTCATTAATATCAAACCCGCCTTTCGTTGCTTAGGACTTAATTTCTTACTTGCAACAGTAAACTTCATAGGTACTTCTATCGAGAGTCGGTGAAGATCGGTGAAATCGGCTTACCTACTTCCCGTTTTACCCTTTGCATTAGAAGGCGGTCTTATTAATAATAATTGTCTACGTACATAATATCCAATTAAACTATACGAGATATAGAGATATATTATAGTAAATATGATGTACTAGCTGAGCCTGCAGCTTTACCCGCGTGGTAAAAGTAGGTACCAACCAACTTTTGTACAATGAAGTACAATATACCAAATTTCGTTCAGCCGTTAAATAGCTTTTTATTGATCGCTCGGCGTCTTCAAATCGGATTAATAACACTTCGTTCTCTTTTGAATAACTTATTATTCAAAAGTGAAAACCGCATTTCAATCGGTTCTAGTAGTTTTTGCGTGATGCGCTAACACACAAAGAAATAGAAAAGAAATAGACAGAGAAACAATAAATTTTTCCAAACATGTTATATTTTTGTTTAGTAGCTTATTTGAAGTCCCCTAGACCAATTTTTTGTAGTTATCTTCATTGAACAGATTTTTTGTTACTGCTTGATTATAAATAAACCCTTAAAGTTTTATTTTGTCAACAGGTATGAAACCGCGCCTTAAAAACCACTACCGCGCTCACCAGTTATCAGTATGGCTACGCCTAGTCCCCGAGCTCCATCGCGCCGGGATGGAAGACGTCGCCGCCCGCCACAACCTTTTCAAAAACCACAACGAGCAGGACCTGTACGAAGGAGTCGTCAGACCGGATCCTTTAGCAAGGAACGATAACGATCAGATCCGAAGGAACGGGTCCATATACCCCGATACAGCGCTAACCACAGTCGACACGATCCTCGCTACCTGCGCCACAATACTCCCCGGGAGAGACCTGCAAACAGTGAATGCTACTGAAAACACTCTGGCTAATTTAGAGGCGGCTGGATACGCCGCCTATTCTACCGCTCTTAGCGTCACTATAGCTATAGGCTGCTCGCTACTTATACTCAATGTGCTAATATTTGCTGGAGTTTACTACCAGCGAGATAAAACCAGGTCTCGCGGAAAGCAGCAGCGATTCAACGAGAAACATTTCGAGACTATATCGGGGAAACACTCGCATTACCATATGGATCCGACTCACGCTCCGAGTTTAGTCGTTGACGTAGAAAGGCATAACCGTAAAAAGCAAATGATGGGAAGCGACGCGCACCTAGCGAGCCTCAATTTTAAAGGCCCGTTGGATGTTCCGAAATCGCCACCGAGTCCGAGCCTCAGCATAGATAACATGATGTTGCCTAGTAAGTTGGGGAGCAGAAACAGCAGTTTTCGGATACCTAACGTGAGCTATCCCCAAGTGGGAAGCTACGCGACAATGCCGAAGAATTTGAGTCACTTTAATAACTCGCCTCCGCTGCAGGAGTTGAGGCAACAGAAATACCAGCCACCAAACGGGTCGACGGCTCAAAACTCCCCTAGAGAGGGGGAGGCGAGGGGAGGCCCTCACGCTACCCTCCGCAGAGGCAAAGGCCCGCTCCATTCTAACCTCCCGCAGGCCGCCATCGACGAAATGAGAGTGTGACAGTTAATTCCATCTGACTTTGCATTACAGGATTAAAAAGTGTTTCCGGTGTAATATTAGTGTACGTGTGTGTAAATAGATGTATGAGAGCGTCAGTTTTTCTAAGTGAAGTGTTATCGATTTTCTCCTAACGGAATATGATTATCGAATAAAAAAACAATCGTATCTTCACTGTGATTTAATTTTTCACTGAAATAAAATGTCCTTAATAGGTATGTCAAAATTTCAGAAGTGCGGTAAGCTGTTGTCGATATTTTATGTATTTTGTCATCAAAAGTCGATGGTGGAATATCAAACAGCTTCCGTTCAAAGAAAGTTTTCGAAGTGGTTGGTAAAACGAACATTTTGATAGGAATGCCTTGCGGTCGACGATAAACAAGGCCGTAAAGGGTCTTTGTTCAGTTCCCGACCGCATACGTAATATGAGGCTACTAGTGATGTACGACGTTGCTCTACGATAAGTAAGTATCGATAAAATATATCGCCTGATAGCCTATACTAGGTCAACAACCGATGGTACATGTGTTAAAAATAGTCGGGTAGATTAATTTATAAAATTGTACGATGTTTTTCATTATACATTGGGACAATAAATCGCAAATTGAGTGTTACTTTTTTTTTTATAATTGACGTCGTACACAGTATCGCTGAGTATTTCCAAGCCTTCGTTCTACTTCGATTAAACATGCAAATATTATTTTACCTTTTTTCATTTTAGAACAAGACATAAGTTCAGACACTAAAACCCTATGGTAAAAAAATGCCTATGACACTCTTGCGATAAAGACAAATCGATTGACAAAATCGGACCAAGTTGTTAGTATATTTTTTTAGCTGACTACGGCATGGCAAAAGAAGAGTTATGTGTTCAACATAACTCTTCTTTTGCCATGCTCTTCTTTTGTAGTCAGCTAAAAAAAGGCCTATGACACTCTATTTACGAAGTCGATTCGATTGATACCTCGTTTGTCAAAATCGAACCAAGTTTTTATTTATAGTTTAAGTTTTATATATACTACGAGGTAGACATTAGATACTTTACATCCCAATAAATTTAAGGGTTCCCTTAGGATATTGGTTGAAAATTATTTAAAAGAGCATGTATCACGCTGAAACTACTGGACGAATTTTAATGCAACTTGGAACAGTCATAGTTTATACAACATCATTGTCATCAACCTATATTCGTCCACTGCTGGACGTAGGCCTCTCCTAATAGTCAAAGTTTATATGATGGGTTAAAATTGTGTATACTTTTAATTCCGAAAAAAATAAAGGATTCCTGCAGGATAGGATCCAAAGTTATGTTAATTTTGAAGTAGTTGCTTCAGCTTGGGCAAAAAAAAACCTATGTCCGAATGTCTGTCCAGCTGTTCTCCTCTACAGGTCGATTTTCTCAACCGATCTACACGAAACTTTGCATAAAGGTTAAAAGATTTAAAAAAAATACTTCGGGGATATTTGATTTGCGATTATTATTTTTCCAAAAAAGGGTAAAAAAAGGAACTACTGAATATCTCCGCCTTATTAAATCCGATATCAATTGTTATTTTTTTATTTGAGAGGTAATAACTTAAAGTTAGACTCATAAGAATTTGGTAAAGATCTGATGAGGATCTTCAGCGTGGTGAACAGAATAGCTCCTCAAAATGCAGTAAATTTCTCACTTGTAGTTTTTTACCAGGAATCACGTACCTACTAGGTAGGGAAAGAAAAACTATCGATTGATCGGGCAACTTTGTTATTAATGTCAGTTGTACAATCAGTTAGCTAGATGGCGCTACTGTGCACCGCTAGATAATTTGCAAAAAAAGTATGTACGCGCGAGGTCTACAGCTCACAGAGCCACTACTAAATAATATTTTTGGAGGTATTCTATATTAAATACTGAAGCCAAAACTGTATATATATATGTATATATTTGTCTGTCTGTCTGTATCTTGACCGCGCATCACGCCGAAACCACTAAATGAATTCTACTGAAACTTGGTATGATTTAAGTTCATACTACATTACAGGTAAGACATTGTATTCTATTCATCCCGAAAAATTTAAGGGTTCCCGCAGGATATTGGTTGAAAGTTATTTAAAAGAAAACGTATCACGCTGAAGCTACTAAACTGATTTTGATGTAACTTGATACAGTCATAGGTTAAATTATGTGTTTAAATTCAGGATACGCTTTATCCTGAAAAAATAAAAGGGTTCCTGCGGGATAGGGGTCCAATTTTGTGTTAATTTTGAAATAATAATTATCTATATTCGTTATTCCTCTCCGTGCATGGTTGTCTGGAAGAGACCGCTCTGAGCGATAAGACCGCCCCTTGTGACACTCATTGTTATACATAATTTTTAGATATCATTTCTTGTTGTACTTGTGGTGTCCAATAAAGAGTTAATCTATTTATCTATCTATACCTATAATAAAGTAATTAGTACGAAAAAGTCTATACAAAGAAGATAATAAAAAAATGATCTTGGGTTCTTAAAATAAGCTACGGAACTTTTTTTTAAGTTTTGTCTGTTCGTCTGTATGTTTGTTTGTTCGTGCATCACGAAATAACTACTGGACCGATTGCAATGTGGTTTTCACTTTTGGATAGCTTAGGGTTGACCTTTAGTATCTCAACCCAATAAGAAGAAGCCAAGCAATCGATTTATAACGGCTGAAGAAATTTGATCAACTGTTGGTATATTGGTATTTTAGGTCTTGAGAGAGTACTTTTAATAAGGAGAAATTGACCACACGAGCGAAGCCGCGGACACAGCTAGTCACAAATAAATGCGTATACAAAATTTCGTATCTGTGCTGTTAACTGTTGATCCTTTATCTGGAGATAATCTTGGATGAAGGTTCAAGTCATGCTTATGATAATAAAGTAGATATAAATAAATATATTCGGGACAATTCACACCAATTACCTAGCCATAAAATAGGATACCCTGTCCTATGGGTATACCTACATAGATACGAATATTAAATCCATGACTAGTTAACAAACATTTCTGCTCATCAAACAAATGATTGCACCTTGCGGGATTCGAACCCGCGACCGTTGGTTGACTTCACAATCAGGGTCGCTAACCATTCGGCCAACCGGTGATCGAATCATAAAAATGCATTGTCATCGGAAATGAACCAAAGTTTAAAAATTCAATTCCGTAGGATAAGAGGAAGTGGTTCTTATTCAGTTCGCAAGATTCCACATAAACAAACTAACATACGAGTAAGTACATAGCAAGTTAAAAAAAAAGCTTTTAGAGACAGTCAAATTTGGTCTTCACCGTTTGATCAGAAAATTTGGTACACATTTTTAGTTCTGATAACAATACAATTATGTATATTGAGCATCATTGTAAATCTATGACGGCCGCTAGCAACAAAATGGCGAATTACATATATATTTTTAACCCACTCAATATGGGGGAACTAAATGGCCTGACAAGTGGTTGTAGTAGTTGGCCTGCAAAGGAGTGGAATGCCTTGCCCTCGTCAGTGTTTCCAGTAAATTATAACCCACGTGTGTTCAAGTCAAGAGTGAAAAGGCATCTACTAGGCAAACGTAGTACACCTTCGACCACATCATCGCATTCCATTAAATGAGATCGTGGTCAAACGATTGCCAAGTCCGTAATAAAAATATATATATATATATATAAATATATATATTACAAATCAAGACTAGAGGTAAAAATTTAAGTCATAATGGTTAAACAACAAACTTAAAATCGTTATACTCTTACATCCTAAATTTCATTCGAAATGAAAAATGATAAGAGAATATCGTTGTAGCCATAATATTAAATTTTGATTGATGTCATGTTTAATGACACTTGCGAGATTAGGACTAACCGATTGACTTAAGAATCATCAAAATTGGATGATATCATTGCACGTAAGAAATATTTCTATATACGCGTCTGGTCTTTAGTGCCACAAAGGAACACACATACATAATTGATATACATACATACATAGGCTGATAAACGCAATACCCTTTTTTGCGTTACGCAGTCTGGTAACAAAACATATTTAAAAAAAAAGGAAGGAAAAGATACCATGTACTATGGGCACTAGATAACGGATAAACATACAAAGATACGAATATTACATTCATGACACGGAAACAAACACTTTTGCTTATCATACCTGCGACCGTTTGATTTCGGTCGTCAAAACATAGATAGTAATTTTGTCGTGTAAGACAACTGAAAATCTTGGGTACATTTTTGAATTCAACATTTCTTCAGTAAGAAATTTTTGCTTGATTTAAAATTAGAATACTAATATTAAATAGTTAAAATAAGCAATCTACGACAAGGACGCCAAAAAGTAAGAATAATGCACCAAAATACTTAAATTTTCTAGAAAAACTTTACAATAATTGAAAAAAAAACACAAACAAAAGTAAAGTTAGACCTAGAAGCAAGCATAATTTTCTGTAATTGGTACAATAAAAATAATATCAAATAAGCTCGGCATCGTCTAAACTGGGAACCGAGAGGCCATCATTTACATTTCTGGAAAGGCACTCTGGTTTTCATGCCAAGAGGCTAACAATATAACGACATTGGATGTAGAAAACCGCGACCGATCTTCATGGAAATAGCTCGTAAATGCACTTCTCAAGACGACACATAGATAGATAGATAGATAAACGCTTTATTGCACACCAAATAAATCATACACAAGAATAAACATTCAATTCAAATAGAGTACAATGGGCGGTCTTATCGCTTAAAGCGATTTCTTCCAGACAACCCTTGAATGGAGAGGAATACATTCAATTGTCATGGACGGTGGTGCTCAATAATACACATATGGTTTTTTTTTTTTTTTATGTTGGTACACATATGTTTATCAATAGCAGTAATTCAATTATGTTTCAAAACGATCGATAGTACGTCTTGCTTACTTTGAATGAGTGGATATATTACTACTATTACTATAACAACTACTCTACGTACGTTAAGTAGGTACCTACAATAAGTGATAATAGACTGAATATGTTCAAGATTCTATTTTACTTACACGCAAGATATAATTTGCATGCTTGTTCAGTTATATTTTTTTTATGTATTAATTAATACATGAGACATTTATAGGTGTAGGTATTTCATTGATATTTATAGTTTATATTCAATGTAGCGTATCATTTTTTTGTGCTTTGTATAATTTATTGTCCTGCTAGTTAGTTAAACTTTTATTTTTAGGGTTTTACTGAATTTGTTTACCTAGAAACGTTTAATTTAAATAAAAAAGTTTTTTGATTCTAGAGAATTTTCTAATATTTAAAAATCGTTATTTTCAGTTAATATCAAAGATTAGCCTAATAGTTAGTACTTCATGGACATTAATCACTGTGTCTTGCCTACATTGTGCTGATATTGGCACTGAATTGGCTTAGAAAATCGATAACCCCTACATTTTCGTATGTGTTATGTTGCAAGGTGAAGATCGTAAAATCGAGAGTTTATGGGTTATGTTGCGATATATGTTTATCACCTATAAGGAAGAAGGGTATCACTTGTTTTGGCCATGTGTCTTGTGCCCGGTTCCTATATCTATGTTTTAGTAACGAACAGTAACATTTTCTACCAGACGTAAGCTGAAATTGTTCCTGTAAAACTAAGTTTTGTTAATAACAGATGGAAGGGTTACCAGCTACGTTCACTTAGCACAATGCATGGAGATTGTAGATGATAGATAATGGTGTTCCCATAAAAAAAAACATCATTTTACATTAGTTATTTGATGTAATTTGGTATGTAGCGAATAGGGATTGCAATCCCGCAGCTTATTCAATCCCGCGGGATTGATATGCGGAATTACTCAATCCCGCGCGGGATCCCGCATCCTTGAGATTATGTTATAAAATCAAATTGAAACTACAGTTTTTTGTGTAAAAATCAACTTATTTCTTTCCTATTAATTAAGTATAAGTAATTAGTAATCTGTTTTCTTAGATTCATCTTTAAATGTTTGACAAAATTTAATTGTTTTGTTTAATTTTACCCTTACTCCTAACAACAGTTTTATATTTTTAATTCAGTGTTATTCATTTAATGACTAATAATCAAATCACAACTTTTTCTTAGATGCTATTACTATGATATCAACTTATGGTGATAACTTTTGAAAATACGCTCTTAAGAAGCAAATGACATTTATTGTATCATCTCCAAGCCTACTTCTGAGTGAACTGCAAAATTATCCTGATACTGAAAACGCTCTCTCGGCTTCTACGATAGTAGGCAGAACTGTCAGGATATATTCATAGGTGAGCGTCAGGTACTCTCCTCTAATACCATCGGACTCAAAGAAAGTCATTTCTTTCTTCAAAATTTTCTCAAAGTCCTTTTGCTTGTTGTCTGGCTTTTTATTAAATATTTATTTTTCTTGTTGAAGCTGTTTTTGTAATTCTTCTTTTAGCGTTAGAGTAGGATCTGTATCAGTAGCAGATGTTCCAGCTATAGGTTCCCGCCAACCGTCCGCTAGTTACCGGCGCGGCGCGCTGTGCGCATCGGCAACGTCGCGCTCGTGCTACTCGCGATTTACGCGAATTTTTTAGCGCCAAATTTTAATTTGCGGGATTCGCGGATACGCGCTTCGAAGGTGCGGGATCCAGCAGACTCATAAAAGCAGCGGGATCCCGCGGGAATGCGTGATCCCGTCTTGCGGGATTGCAATCCCTAGTAGCGAAGTACTATTTTTTACTATATTTTGGGAACTCGTCGCAGGTAGTAGGCGTAACAAATATGTGGCACGCTTTGTGACGCCTCGTTGTTGTTAAGTTGATTATTAATGGTTGCTGTGACGTTGACGTATCGTTGATTATAGAATCCGGAAATATGTGCAAACAAGATAAGTGCTTTCGATCTTGAAACTTGTCTTTCAGAAATTCTTAGGTATGTTTGCAAAGTTAATAATAATAATATATTCGGGACAATTCCATACCAATTACCTAGCCCCAAACTAGGATACCCTGTAATATGGGCACTAGATAACGGATAAACATACATAAATACGAATATCAACATCTATGACTCGGAAACAAACATTTCTGCTCATCACACAAATGATTGCATCTTGCAGGATTGGAACCCGCGACCGTTTGATTTCGTTCCCAGGGTTACTAGCCACTAGAACAACCAGCCGATGTGTGGATTTAAAGCTTACATACATCAATGAATCGGAAACAAACATTTAAGCTCATCACTTCACACAAATGTTTGCACCTTGCGGGATTCGAACCCACGAACGTATGACTTCGTAGTTAGGGTCACTAGGTATTTGACCAACCAGCTAAGCATTTTCATGCTGTAATTTTACTATTACTGACGTACTTACACCAAGTATATTATATTGAAAAAAAGAAGCTAAATCTCCATTGACAACGAAGGATCTCAGTTTCCACTTCTCGAACAGCATTTTGAAGAAGGGTTTTGGCTGGTATAGAACCGTAAAAGTACTGTCCTTTGTATTGGGTTTATTGGGTCCGGATATCTGGTTACGTATGTACTATTTATCTGACAATAGGGATTGGATTATTCTTCCAAGACTTTTGCAAGGGAGCGAGGCATCATTATCCATTGCTTTGTGTAAGAAAGAGGCTTATATAGTTGACTAGATGTGCCCGCGGTTTTGCTCACATGGTCATTTCTCTGGGTTAAAAGTGGCCTAAAATTTAATTTTATTTCAGGACCAAAATTACCTACAACGTACAATATAAAGGCTGTAACTTAACTAGTAAGCAATAGGCTTATTTCGACCGAGCATATTAATTCGTTTACATGTGCAATGGTTGAATGCATCTTATTTAAAAATCGCATACAAAAGTAAAAATAATAAAATCTTGGAAATTTGCGACAACCCTAAATGTTTGTTTACTAATTATCACGTCAAACCCAAAAGTAGGTATGTACTTACATATATACTGCTCCATCTGCGGGTTCAGGTTGCTAGTTATAGTGCACAGCTGGGGGCCGGTAAGGAAGTGAGGGAAAGGGAGTGTGGATGAGAGGGGAGTAGACGGAAGTGGTGGCAGGGAGCGAGGTTGGATGCAGGGAAGATGGATGTTAGCGGGGGAGATACAGGAGGAATGTAGGTAGTGGAGGAGGAGTTATGAAACTCAAAAACACATAACCACTTTCTTCTCCCCCGAAACTCACCATTCTACCGCACCTCCTCCGCCTTCCTCCCTTTCCTCAATGTCCTTTAGTTCCGTCCTGATGTTTACATTTAGAATTCACATATAATATTTTAATCATGTTTAATGAAGATTGGCAAAATAGAGACAGAATACAGCATACATTTAATCGGAGAGCTTTTAGTCTAGTTTGCAATAAGAGAATCTGAGAATTGACAGGTTTAAACATATATTTTGCGTAGTTTAGTCTGGTTTGTAACAAGAAAATTGACCCTAATAGCACAGTACATACATATGACTATGTATATACCATTTATTATAATTGTTTACACTGAGATCACCAGCCCACGTGGGCGGCAAAGAATAAATTTGATAGATGTGTCACATGTTATATAAATTCGTCTGATTTTTTATCTACATACATGACTGTGAAGTTTTGAATTATCTTATACGGCGAGGTATCTTTGCGAGAAGTGTAGGTAGTGTAAAGTAAAGGGCGTCACAGACGACGAAGATACTATAATATTTCATGTTAATATATCTGCTTACGAAATATTATACCATCTTAGGGTATCACACATGGTTAAAATAACATAACAGGTATATTGAAATTATTTATTCTCTCGAAGGCCGTCTTAGGTGCAACACGTATTTTTTCGCCGCATTCTATATACAGAGTGATACAATATGAGTAAGACGGTTTAACAATTACATTACATGAGCGATGGTAGCCTAACGGTTCAATAGTGCAACTTAAAATCCAACAATACTGGGTTTGATCCTAGGCTCCGCACTTATGACTTTTCTAAGTTATGTGCGATTTTACATCGCTCCGTGCTTCAGAAGGCACATTAAACTGTCGTTCCCGGCTGTTTTTGATTAATAGCAGTCGTTAAGCTATATCAGATGCCTTCGGGTGGCCTGAAAACTCTGACACCAGAGGCCAGCACAACCACATACGACAAACAAACTATTACATTTATTAGATAGCTTAGCAGACGATGATTCAGATTTCAAATTTGATATTCAAATTACAATAGCGCACTGTAAAAGGCGAATAATTTGGCTAGAAAATGACATTAAATTTAGAAAAAGCCGCAGTGTATATGATCTTTCTACAAAAAAAAACAACCAGTTTTTAAAATAAGGTACAGAGCAAGTTTTTTTACATCGTTTCTCTATGAAATTTTGGTCCTGTAATAACACATTATGTAACTTTTAACCTATATTGAGAATAGCCACGGGCACAGCCAATACCCAATAAAAAAAAACCGTATATAACGATGTAGTTTGTATCTTAACTTACAAACTATATCTATAATATTTATTTTTATCTTAAGTTATTATGTTACGATATATTTCGTATCTTAAGATGGCATATTTAAAAAAAAAACATTTCACTCGATATCTTATGCTACTGTAAGATGAAAATATATATGATCTGTGACGCCCATAAGACTAATATTTTTTCTATGAAAAGTATCGAAACCTTACCTTACAACTAAACCATAATATTTCAACGACTCGGAGTGGACTTGCCCGCACGAATCAGCAGACGGTATTGTACGGCCATTACAAAATAATGTGGTAATGTAATGTGTTATTATAAATTCATGTATATCGTGGCTTTAACGTTAAATGAGCTTACCTCGAAAAAAAACTTAAGATAAGCGTATAGCTGTAGGTAACATTTATTATGTACAATGGTGCAAACTAAGTCTTTGTCACAGTTCATTGCCATCTGACTACTAGGGCTTATACAGTAAATTTTCGGAAAACTTTAACTAGTTACTACTTGTAATTTTAACTATACTTAATAATGTTCAGTGCTAACAGAAAATTCTGAATTAGCATCTGTGTTGCTACAGTTTCAGTATTGCTACACTGTGTTGTTACTCCCTGTTTACCTATTATAAAACAAAAAGTCGGTAGAAAGAAGATTGTTAAAAAAATCATAAAGGGAACTTAGGATTCTGAACAAAAACATTTTTAAGTCGTTTGTCTGCCTGTTCGTCCATCACGTAAAAACTACTGGACTGATTGAAATGCGGTTTTCACTATTGTATAGCTTAGGGTTTGACATGGCCTATATGTTTTGACTTAAAGCTGATGTTTTTTATCTCAATCCGATGAGTAGAAACTGATAAGTCGATAATAGTAGATTGTATTTTGATTGTTGTTTAGGGCGCTATTTTGAATCCAAAGCGGAGTGAAGGATTCAATATACGTCGCCCAAGGGAAAATAAATTTGCACCCGAGTGATACACTCTACTTTTCATCCCCCTCTAAGAGAAAAATAAATAAAAGGTGCTTGTAGATACTTTACAGCTCATATATTTATTTACAAGCACTAAATAAAAATGTACATAGCCCCCCAACCCCCCCCCCCCCCCCACACCCTATTATAGCTAGGAACCATCTCGTTTACCTCGGCTTTCAAACATAAAAAAAACCGCAGCTAAATCGGTCCTTTCGTTTTGAAGCTATGATTCGCATCCCTCCCTCATTATAGCTAAGAACCATCTCGATGACCTCAGCTTTGAAACATAAAAAACTGAATCTAAATTGGTCCATTCGTTTGAAAGCTACGTAAATTAAAATAAAATATGATGGCTTATAACTTGAATATGGCCGAGCTAAGGCGGAAAGAGCCGACGAGCCACGGAAATTCATTACTGCCCTCTATGAAAGTCTAGAACACAAAAGACCTACTTTGCTCCCACTTTTCCAGGAACCTATCAGTGTTTTTCGAATAGATGGGATGGACAAATTATTTACCAGTTGCACGACATTTGGTATGTAGCACTGTAGAACTGGTCTGGGAATACTTTCTCCCCAGATATATATAAAAGTTATGTTGAACAGTTTATATTTTTATCAATATAACTCCTAAAATGTTCAACATAACCGTTTAACATTCCATTAATTGTTTCTTTATCCGTAAACAAAAGGAAAAACCCAGATAACCCTTTACATTTCGTATACCTACTGGCATGAAATTAACTTCTCTCTTTTGCAGATAACTATTACGCGTTGATACACTCAGCGGGCCCTTGGCCAACCGACCCTTTTTTTAGGATTCCTCAACGAAATATTGAAGAACAAAATTGGTAGATCTACTACAAATGTGACAACTGGATTCGACACCCTGAAAACACTAGTAACACAACCAATAACAATGTTATCCTTCAGGAAATGATAGCTCATGCTCATTATTGCAACGGTTGTTGGTTTTTGGACCTACAACCTAAGCTGTGGTATCATACCAGACTACCAACCAGCAATCATCGCTTCAAGAGGAAAAGTCAATGATAGCCTGATATCAGAAATTTTCAACGTGCAATTACAGATGCTTTGATAAATAAATAAAAAATGCTTTATTGAACCAGTTTCTTGTTATTTTACCAATCCAGTGGAAGAGTTAACTAAATTTTATGATTGACCTCTACACAAGATATGATTGAAATTGACGACGATTTAAATAAGATAATAAGGAAAAAAATCGGAACCCAAACAAAATCTCAGCAACGCAGAAAGGGTACATATTCGACTAAAATGCTACTACAAGGGTCTCTCAATAGGCTGGGAAAGAAAACTTCGGTTAAGTACAGTCCACTTAAGAGTTCTCGGTAAACAGAGAGTGGATACGAGGTTAGAGTAACTCAATACGGGTATTTGAGTGAAACGGTAGAAACCGCTAAAAATACATTGTTCATGACTGTATTTATCGCTATTAAGGATAAGTACAGTTCAGATTCTTGCAGCAGAGAAAATAAAGTTCATGTTTAGAAAAGTTTAAAGTTACGTTTGTACTCGTACGGACTTACAAAGGTGACATGCTACATTCTATAACTCACGTGGTGAGTCTACATCTATAGACAATAATATTACAAATGCTGTGCCAAAGCTTGGGCTCAGCTCTGTGTACACGTAGCGTGTCATCCAATTTATTAAGTGTTCATTCATAATATATACTTACATAATAAGATGTAAGTTTCATCAATGTAACTTTAGGAGCTAGGAGCAAACCGATTTGTTCTTTTGTCTTAATTTATCACTAAAAATTCGTCCAAACTATACACCTACGCATAAAGATTTATTATTTGGTAATGTCTTGAGTACATTTTCAAAATGTTATGTTTTTCTTCTGCTTCTAAGTCATCTGGGATTTCTATGTAGGCTTTAGCTCTAATTTATCACTAAAAATTAGTCCAAACTATACACCTACGCATAAAGATTTATTATTTGGTAATGTCTTGAGTACATTTTCAAAATGTTATGTTTTTCTTCTGCTTCTAAGTCATCTGGGATTTCTATGTAGGCTTTCGCTCCTGGGCTAGCAATTATAATTTGGAACTGGGCAGTATTAAATCATGCTAGTCAATGCTATTCTATATTATCTAGTGTAATAACTTCACAGTATGTGCTTGATTGGGTTAAAACTATTATTTATTCTGTGATTCTAGTGAACCCCTATAGTAAAAAGATACATAATCTTTGATTAAATAAATACTCAACTGATTTTTATATCCGTCCATGTTTCAGAGACTGTTACTATAATTTCAAACTTGGCGGAGTACTATTGTTTCATCTGTGACTAGATGCATCTTGTTGGTCAATGCTAACTTAGTTTATTGTAAACTATTAGGTTTTATTTTTGAGAGCAGCATTGACCGTTTGAATTTACAAAACTCACTGGAACTGTTTCATGCTTAAAAACACCTAACGTCCCTAAGCGCTGCAAATCCAATTAGTGAAACGATGAAACAGAGCACCAAAAAATAAATTTTGCATATGAAGCGTTGTTCGTAAAATTCATGTTTGTACTGTACAAAAATACTGAATACTTTTCTACACAAATATTATAAAGAAGAAAAATTTGTTTTTTTGTATATTATACTGACTATACTTATTATTTGACTGTGTTCTACTTAAACTCAAAAAATAATGATTTTGAAAATTATTTTACCTATTGAATGCTACATTAGCAAAGAGTAACATGGTCTGTATCTAAAATAAAAAAATAAGAGATAAAAATAATAATATTTTTAATAAATCACTTAAAACGAATAAAAAAAAAAAAATTAAAAAGATAACTTTACTCTATTAGGTTACACATTATTCATACAAAGTTAAACAATATAGAATAAAAATACGAAGTAACTAGCGAGTCTCAAACTAGGTCGGAGCCTGTATTTTGAAGCTCTGCGAGCGATGAACCAAATATAAATATATAACAGAAAAACTCAAGAAAGTGTAAAACAAAATAATGAACAAGTAATTCTACATTATTAAGCTAAACAATTAAAAAGAAAAGAAAATAAATGAATAACATAATTTTGAAATAAAGTATTTCTACATAATATAGGTGTCTAATTATTCACTAATCTGGAGGTTTCGTAGATCGCTACGAAAATTGCAATAATGACGATTACGTAGGGACGCAATGACATGTTGCCGTGGAAACAAAACAATAATAAGTCTGTCAAGTACGTGAGTAATAAAGCATAAGCTTGGTGTTTATGGTCCAAAAACACAAAGATCGTTGTTGCCAAAGATTTCGAATTACGCTTAGTAGCGTTTTTTTAGAAGTAATAACAGGTATGAAAAATCTAAAAGTAAGAAAAATGCCTCGGTCTGAGCGCTACTCGTGCGAAGCCGGGGCGACTCCCTAGTTGTATATAAAAATGGTAATTCTTTCATGGATTTAGTTTGCACTGATATGTTAATATTTCATACGAAGAAAAATAAATATTTTATATGCATAATGAAATAAGTAAAAAAAAGTTAATCCGTTATATTGTAAAGAAGATAATGTACTCAAAGCTGAAAATTAAAATAAATTCATGGAGGTCAGTCAAATTTCTATTACTTAGGTTATGCGACATGTCAATGGCTACGATTCAATCTGTGAAGGGATTCAAAATGTTATCATCCATCTATAGAGAAATATAAAAAACTTAAAAAAAGCTTTTTTATTTTTAAGGGTTTTATTGACTTATATCTAAACTGCACTGTGTTCTACTTGTCAAGGCCTTTCTTTAATGTGATACATATATTGCGGGAACGAAATTAAAAAAAAACGCCATTTTATAGTGGCGGCTACCTTGGATTTATAATTTTCATGATGTACTGTATTTTACTAGTTAAGTCCTTTCATTTGATACTCATATTGATGAGGTTGAAAAAATGTATGTAATCCGCCATTTTGTGGCAGTGGCTATCTAAGCTATCTTGGATTGACAACAATATTGGATATACATAATTATATTGCCCTTAAAAATTGCCAGAAAAATGTAAAGATGACTTTCAAATACCTGTTCAATGATACCCCACTGAACATAGATGGTAGACTTTCTTTTTTTTTTCTTTTTCATAATTTATGGCTTCTGGTTGACGCCATATTAAATTGTTATTACTCGTAGAAATATAATACCAATAAAATTGCTATGAGCGTATAGGTAAGGGATAGCATTAGTTTATGACGTAGCGTAAAGAGTTGCTAGGAGAGATATTTTACCCATACTAATGGGTTAAAAAAAGCAACCATCACCAGCCTTAGTTTGATAACCAATGTGACCTGACATAGTAAAAACAAGTACAAACG
The DNA here is from genome assembly GCA_946251855.1 of Alsophila aescularia. NCBI lineage: Eukaryota > Metazoa > Arthropoda > Insecta > Lepidoptera > Geometridae > Alsophila > Alsophila aescularia. The sequence continues at coordinate 26,603,956 of OX276379.1, read as the reverse complement.
TCGCCATCATACTTTGTTTTATAATTTTAATTTATCAGCGAGTCTTCATTATAAACAACTTGAACATCTTTTACTATGAGATCAAAAAATCACGAAAAATTTAAGCGGTTCCATACATTTCAATGAACGCGAATGGATTTTTATATGGATCAGCTGCGTATGTATGTTTATAGTTCGTATGCATTGGCTTGCGAAAGCTAAGGGATTCAAAATGTTATCATCCATCTATAGAGAAATATTTATTTATGGGTAAACTAAACTTTTTGAGCACTTGTATCCATAACTCGATGGAAACCCAAATAATATATGGAGACACTTCAAATTATGGCACTTACATGGTAAGCTAGGACTATCTTTTCTAGTCGGGTAATAAGAGAAAACAAACTGCAAAATTCGGTTATATTTTAGTTAGGGTCTGATTATAACATGTGAAAATAACTAATTACAAATGATACGAAAGTTTTCTATCGCAAATACTTCTACAAACTTAAGAAAACATGCTCACTTATCGATAGAAGTTTATGCTTCATTTTACTGCTCAGGTTGGTTTGTACAACATAATAAACAACAACGCTCCATAATACAGCTAGTATGAAATATTTCTTTCACTGAGAATACACACAATTATGAAACAAGCGTCACAATTTCAGTTTTAAAAATAATTTTCTATCAATTTACCGCAAGTTGACATTAGATTTATTTATTTTGGGAGCCAGTCGTCACTGGCTCCCAACAGAAACAGGCGTATACGCGAAAGGGATAAAAAATATGCATATTCGTCTCACTCAATCTTACTGTTTTTATGGTAGTAGGTACATACTCGCGTCTATGTTATTACTGTTATGTCTTTAGTGACACTAGCAAGAATAAGACAAATCGATTGACGTAAAAGTCATCAAAATCAGCCGACGCTTTTTATCTCTAGAGTGCCATAGAGGAACATACATACATAATTATAGGCCGATAAACAAAATACCCTCCGCGCAGTGGGGAAAAAAACTTTGCGTGTATTGTCTTCAAAAGAGATACTATTTCTTCCGTATCCTTATGTTGACGCAGGGGCTTAGTCTAATAACATTCAGATGACCTATAAAGATAAATATTTTGCGCAATTGAATACCATATTGGACTAAAATGCTGTGTAATATTTCATTGAAATGAATAATTTCTCACTTCAAGCCTCAAGTAAATTTTAATTCAATAAAATGCAACTCCTCGCAGATCCAGGTCAACGCTAAACCCAACCTCTTTTATTCAAAAAAGGTGAGCTCATTGAAATTATAATTAGAAATAATTGGATTTTTCAACGTTGACGAATTGAATATTAAACCGGCAGGGATCAGGAGGCCATCTGGTTACGGTCCATCAAGGACAAAATTCTGTTAGAGTGGAAACATCCAGATTACTTACTCAATCAATTCAGTGCACAATCACTTAAGTGATCATATATAAGCTGTAGATGATCATGCATAATTTTGAAACATCACATCCTTTGTTGATTTAGTCATGGTATGTTGATTTTGATTAAGGTGGTGTAAAAACTTGGAATCATGCCTGTGTTAGTTTTTATAAATCTGTTAATCTTTTTATCCAATAAATATTATAAATGTATAAATTCATGTGTGTTCATGTATGTCTGTCACCACTCAGCGTTGAAACGGCTGAATGGATTTTGGTGCTGGAATAGCACTAAGAATACTTTCATCATCGTCATCATTCATCATCACTATGCAAGGCGGTGTAACCGGGGGGCATAGCTAGTTTTATTTATATCTACTATAACACATTTGGTCATATTTTAATTGCCAACTTCAAAAGGATTTAATAAAATTAAATGAGAACTAAGCATTCTCATAAACAATGTTCTGATATCTCATATTTCTTGTCTAACTGCACTGGTCAAGCCTTTGTCGCGTCAATCCAAGTCTTAAGTGAAATCTATGGAATTATTAATCGGGTTTAAGAAATAGGAGAAAAGGACAGCGGTTCTTAAAATGAAGAGTTATTTGATCAAAAGATATTTTTGAAGAATATTTTTTGTGTAAAATTGGGTCATTTCACGATAATAAATTGCTATGAATAATAAAAAAAAAACTAAAAATATTAGATTAGAATAATGTGCTTTAACTCGTACGATAAACATAAATCTTGGTAGGTGGATACATTATAGTGATAGATAGATAGATAATACTTTATTGTACACCAGTTTTCAAAAATTTACAACAAATAGAAACAATCTTATAACTAAAGTACAACGGGCGGACTTATCGCTAAAAGCGATCTCTTCCAGTCAAACTTTGGATGGAAAGAAATAATGGAGTGAGAGAGGGTGGCGGTGTAGACAATTAAAACAAATATATATAAATATATATTGAAATAATAATAATTATGAAATAATAAATAAAAATAAATAATAAATAAAAATAAATAAACATTACATGCCATTAAATACAAATACACATACTATAATAAAATTAAACATATAAAAATAATAATAATATCTATAGATTCCAACACATAGATACCTCTAAAATTTAAGGAGATACTAGTTACAATGACTGAGGAAGATAAAAAAAACTAGCTATTTAAATATTGCAAGTGACGGAGCCTGTCTGATGTTGATTGGGAGTGCATTCCAGAGACGAACAGCTTCTACAGAAAACGACCAGTCATAGAACACATTTCTATGAATAGGCACTTTCAACTGAAGGTTTTCTGATGACCTAAGGGAACGAAGATGAGAACAATGAAGAAACTCAAATCGATCCTTCAAATAGACAGGAGTTAAAGGATTGAACAATATATTGTATAATAGAGACACAGTATATGAGTATTCTGGCGAAGTCGTATGGGCCGCCACATGAGCTTATCGCGGAATAAGGATACATGATCATATTTACGGAGACCGAAAATAAACCTAATGCAATAATTTTGGAGACGCTCAATCTTATTCAACTGGTCCTCCATCCCATTTTTTCATGAGATCAAGCTTAGCATCGGCATAATCAAGGATTGGGAGAAGAAGAGTTTGCGCAAGTGTAATTTTAGTAGCAGTTGGAAGGAAGTTACGTAACCTTTTAAGGGATGCTCCTGAAGCAAATATCTTTCGGCTTACTGAAGCCAACTGAGGAGCCCACGAAACACAATTTTCCATCAAGATACCTATTTTTTTTACTTGTGCGCTGTATGGCATAACGACACCATCGAATGTTACCTTTGGAAGTACAGAAAAATCAGCCCTAGCGATTAGTCTGGAGCTCCCTATGACAATTACTTGAGTTTTTATTGGGTTGATTTTTAGCCCAAAACGTTTGCTTGTTTGTTTAGTGCATTGCTTTTAAACGTGGAAAAAGGTCATATGAATAAAAATACTAACCTACGAATAATAACATCCCAATAAACGTAGGTATGTATTTATTTGAGAGTAATCACCTAATTAAAATTCTTGATTGTTTAAATTGTATTTCAATGAAAGCTCTGTTAAATGTAATTTCTAGAAATTGTATTTGTTTTTACAATTAACCTTCAGTTAAGCTGTCACTCAAAACAGAGTTTGTTTTCGGTGTCTAGTTTTTAGTATAAGGCCAGATTTCCAGAATTACCTCAGTTTGTATCTCATTTAGAGCGTAGGTTCAAGTATAGATCTACATAGAAATAACACAGAGTCGTTCTGTAATACGGGCATAAGAGTATCTCATTGTCAATTTTCTCCACCTTTTGCTTAATAATAACTTATCATGAGGCGTGATGTAGTCAAAGACAAGCTTCTTAGATCAAAAAAGTACCCGATTAAAACTTTATACCTCATTTATCCTCACCCATCAATTAGACTAGGGCTAAAGAAGCAAGTATCAATAAGACACCCTACAATATATTTTCCACCACATCCCATTTTTCGACAAAAATGTTCCACATTTCGCCAACGTCATAAATTATATCCAAAAGGACAGATCCGGTCCTGGGTGGCGCGACGAGCCGAAATAACTTCCCAAGATAGACGGGTCGTGTGAAACGTCCCTTAGACGCGGGAAGCCTGGATGATGTATATAGGAATTATGTGAGACATATTTCTTAGGTCTTGTAGAATAATGGTCTGGGGTATGGATTTAGGAAGGAACGGTTATTGTAAATCCTTCCTTTGGAATATTCTGAAAATGTCATAAGGTAATGTGAAGTGATTGCATGCGACGCTGGGCCGGTCATCTATCTTGAAAGGGCTAAGGTTATAAGGTTAAGTAACTAGCTTTTGCTCGCGACTTCGTCGACCTGGACAACAATTTCTCGCAATAAAAAGTACTCTATGTCCTTCCACAGAGTTAAAACTATCTCCACAAAAAAATTCATTAAGATCGGTTCAGCCGTTTAGTCATGAAAATGTAACACAGACAGACAGAGTTACTTTCGCTTTAGTAATATTGGTATGGAGTACGAATATGAATTTATTAGGAGTACTTTAATGAAATTATCAATTCTAAATAATCACTCTCATTTTTGATCAGCCATCATCATTAGCGTGTAGAGTCCACTGCTGAACGTAGGTTTCCCTCATAGAAAGACACAAGGCTCGATGTTTGCCTCCAGCGGTTCTCTCCGACTCTCACTAGGGCCCCAATTCTGTTAAACTATCGAACCACGATAACGCTATTCGATTGCAAGAAAATCGCCGAAATCTGCTATTTATAGATTTTGACTAGAAAAACACAATAATGAGGTTAGGACTTTGATGTTTGATTTTAAGCTATTATTAATAATTTCAGTGGCAACACTGAAAGCATTTTCGAAGCCGTAGAACATCCGTGGTACTGCGTTATTTATGCTACAAAACTGCGATTGGTACTTAATTTAGCAGACTACCAAATTTGACACGTTAGACAGTCCAATCGCAGTATTTTTGGAATTTGGTTTGTTTCATTCATTTTATGTTTGTTTGACAACACAGTGTTGCCAATGGTAGAATTTCAAATATCAACCTAAAATTTACAAAGTGGTATTACTAAATGGTATTTAAAAACAGTTAGGTAGGTACATAATCAAAAGTACCTAGTTTATTTAGTGTTTGCTTGTCAAAAATAACAGGACTCACATAGAGTGACCCCAAAGTAGGATTCCGTGTGTGATGGGTGTCAACACACACGCGAGTACTGATCCGACAAACAATTATTTAAAAGGTTGACACAATAATTGATCAATTTTATATTAACGTAACATAAAGCGATAGAAAACTGTTAGAAGGGACTTGAAAAAGTCACAAAGCTTCTAAACAAGAGTGAAAACTCTTGAGTTCCGACGCGCAACTCGATAATTCCTTAAAGAATCCATGAGATTGTGGCCTGCCCACTTCCATCAACCAGCATTTCCTAATAATGACTAAGCATCAGCATTATTTCGTTAAGTTATCCTTTTTTAACATAATTAAAATGGGGTTCACTCATCCAAATTCGAAATGTATTGCTTTAAAATAAACTTACAAAAAAGTAAAAAACGACTTCAAATGAATAAAATAATCTTATGTGGTAAACAGTTAAGGAAGTCTGTGCCTTTGATTTGGTTGGATTTAAGAAAATTTGGCACCGACTTTCTTAACTGTTTCTCACATAAGATTTTTTTATTCATGTTAAAGTCTGCTTTTTACTTTTTTTTTAAGTTTATTTTATTTCCCTAGTTTGAGTGGCGTGAACAATACAATGCACATGGGATTACAGCAATCGCAAGTAACTTGCTGTTATTGTTTGAGGAGTTCCTTTGTATCTTCGAAGGTCTTCATCAGATCTTAACAAAATTATAGAAATCGGACCATACCTAAAGCATATCCTATTCTATAAAAAAAATACTCCAAAATCGACCCACATTTGACGAAGATATCGCGTTATAAAGTGGATGAAAGCTAATAAAATTAAGCCTTGCCCTAATATTTCACCCTTCGAAGTGGAATATTTTCATAAAATTTAAAGATCAGACCCTGAGATATACCTTATCCGTTAAAAAAGTTTTTTTGAAATCGATCCACTATTGCTGGATATATCGCGTAACATACACACAAAAAAACACACGGGTTGAATTGAGATCCTCTTAAAGTCGGTTGAAAATTACTCGTAATTTTGTTTAATTTATTTGAATTTTTCATTTCATGAAATCTTAATAAGTGCAATTAATGCCTGTCAAAGTCAAAGTCAATGATTTTTCAATTTATTTTATCCTCCTACCACTTCGAATCAGAAACGAGGAAATCCGTAGAAGAACCAGGGTTACCGACATAGCTTTCAGAGTTTGCAAGGTGAAGTGGCAATGAGTAAGCCATTTAGTTTGCAGAACTGACAACCGCTGGGGAATAAATGTTCTTGAATGGCAACCACAAACAAGCAAGCGAAGTGTAGGGAGACCCCCCACACGATGGACCGACGACATTGTAGCCATCGCAAGAAGTCGGTGGATGGAGGTGGCACAAAATCGCTCGTCATGGTGCTCTTTGGGGGAGGCCTATGTCTAGCAGTGGACTGAAATGATGATGATGACCTTTTCATTAAAACAAAAACAACCCATAAGTTTTACACACATATAAAAATCCCAACAAAATCTTCTTCGCTCCCCAAAATCCTAATCCAAAAATGTTCACTCGGCTTGGAAGATGTAAGTCCGTCCGACGCACACAAAAATTTTCATATCCTTCCCATTCCTACCTGACTTCAATTACATACCCTATTTCAGAACTTTAAGGTCTAAAGTTGTTTGGTGCAGGTTACGGTCTAATCGTCCCATGAATAAACACGCTGCGCGATTCGGCAGGCATAGATTAAACGGTTAACAACGCACGAAGAGCCCACAGGTTGCTTTGTATCTGTACCTGTAAAACTGAAACTTACAGCCCTTGAATTATGTATGAGTGAGCGTTTAGTCTAAGCTTCTGACGGAAGCGTAATAAATTCGTAAATTCATTTTTAACTGACTACGGCAAATCAAGGAAAGGGTAATGAGTTTAATAGGCTATGTATGTATGTGGTTATATGGATGTTCCACCATAGCGTCACCGTTATTGGTCCGATTTTGACAAATAAGGTGTCAATCGATTTGTCTGCAGGTATAAAGTGTCATAGGCTAATTTTTTAACCTGACTACGGCGAAGCAAAGATAGGTTATGTGTTCAAACTAAAAACTAGGTCAAATTTGAAAAGTGAGGTATCAATCGATTCGCCTTCATCGCAAGAGTGTCTTATGCTATTTTTTACCCTACCGTAGTTTAGACCGGGTTTTAGTTTTTGAACTTATTACATAACATGCATGTTCAGGTATACCTACCAATCAGGTTTCAGTGTGTCAGGTGTCATATTATATTTTTAACAGCAATAAAAATATATTTCCAAATAAAAAAGTTTATATTAAAATGTGCTTTTGTAAACAACCACTAAAAAGAATAAAATAATTACAATTGAGACAGAACAATACCACTTTTTTGAAATTACCAATATAATGATAATGCAAAAATGCAACTTCATTTATGAAGGAGTTTTTTGAAGGCCAAGCAAAACCTAATAAAATTTATTATCTTTCCAACAAAATTATTACATACCTATCTACGCACCCCCGAATTAATATGCAGTTTTCCATATAGGATACGTCATAACGCACCCTCATACAAAACACGAAACTCACTTTAGAATCAAGGCGTTGATAAATTATAACCAAGGATGAATAACCTAAATAAAAAACGACTGAATTTATTTGACGAAAACTAGCTAAAATTTCACTGGAATGAAATGGAACTCTTTAAAAAAATGGTAGCTCATCTCGTAGACATAAGGAAACATAAACACTAGACAAATGGATTTCTAAGTTGTAAATATACAGAGTGGAATTTTTTAACTAGACCCAGAAGGAAAATACTCTAAATACTGGAGATAGCAAATTTTACTCAAAGGAAACAGTCCTTTATTTTTAATAAGAAACCAATCTGCATTCAAAGATTTATGAACATTTGCTTGCCACACTCGGTAATCGAACCTGCTAAAATCCAAAAAAAATACATCGTGTACTTTTATGGCATCAAAAGCGATGGTGGCCTAACGGTTCTATAGTGCAATTTAGAATCCAACGATACCGGGTTCAAAACCTAGGCTCCGCACCAATGACTTTTCTGAGTTATGTGCGGTTTACTATCGCTCCGTGCTTCGGGGGCACGTTAAGCTGTCGGTCCCGGCTGTTATTGATTAATAGCAGTCGTTAAGCCATGTCAGAGGCCCTCGGGCGGCTTGACTAACTCTGACACCAGAAGCCAGCACTACCTCATACGACATACAAGCAAAACGGCATCATTCGATACGGTCAATCAAATATCTTTAAAAAATATGGTAAATTAAATAAAAAGAAAAACATGAAATCTAAATTTATAAATACAATGGGACAAGATAAAGCACAATTACTCAAAGGTCGATCAGATAACTAATTATGTTAGTACCTTATTAACAATTTTCTTTGACGTAATTTATATATTTAAATGACGAATACCTATTTAGATTCCAATTTTCACGTGTGTGTAAATAAACTCTTCATTAGATAATTTATCTTCTCATTATTAAAAAAACAAACTTGTGTATCAAGCAAAATGGAGCTCATTTCGAGCAACTAATTAGTTAGTTTACCCTTTTTTACCGACTTTAAAAAAGGAGGAGGTTCTCAATTCGACCCGTATGTTTTTTTTAATGTTTGTTAATTCAGAACTCTTATTAAATTATTTTTTTGTTTGCTGGGATATACTTTCAGATTGGTCCCATAGATTTTTTATCAAAATCGGTTCTGTAGTTTTTTAACCAGTTCCAATAATAATACAAAATTGGTGCAAGCGTTCGCGAAGTACGAGCGTATGAAGTCGATTGTTCACGTTTTTGTCAAAATATATATATAAAAATTATTTTTGTTCAATTAAAATATGATAAGATTTTATGGATTTCCTTTTGTTTTATTAAAAGATTTGATTCTTATGATTGACCCTATCAATTGATGCCATAAGAGAACAGGAAGTTATTTTTTCGGTTTTAGCCGGTTCGATTCCCGAGTGTGGCAAGCGAGATTTCAAAAATCTTTGAATGCTAAAAATAAAGGAATGTTTTCTTTGAGTAAAATTTGGTATCTCCAGTATTTAGAGTACTTTCCCTCCGGGTGTGGTTAAAAAATTCCATCCTGTATAAATCCTTTTTTAAAACAATCTTTTGCGAGACACCACCGGTACCACTTAAGACCTGAGAACTCATGTAGCCAATAAAATAAGCCTAAACTCGAAAGTATTTTATCATTTGATGGTTAGTGGGTTAGTGGGTTCCTATGGCACCGTCTCCATCATTAGACCCTGAATATCACATAAAACCAGAGAACTCATTAAGACAAACCAAACAAGCTCAAACTCGAACGGTTCCATCATTTTGTTGTTGACTTCTTGTGACCACCTTCCAGCTCCATCACCAGACCCCGGAACCACATAACATCAGATAACTCATCAAGACATACTAAATGACCATGGACACCACATAACACCAGAGAACTCATCAAGACAAACCAAATAAGCTCAAACTCGAATGCGTTCCATCATTTGTTGTTGAGTTCCTGTGACAACATTTCGGCTCCATCATGAGATACTACATAAAACCAGAGATCTTATTAAGACAAATCAAATGAGCTTAAATTCAAGCATTCCATCAAACGATTGTTGAGAACCTTTGACTACCTTCTGGCTTCATCATTAGACCTTGGATACCACATATAACCACACATAACCATATAACATCAAGACAAACCAAATGAGCCCAAATTCGAAGGGGTTCCAATATCCAATTGTAAAGTTCTTTTGACTACCTTCCGGCTCCATCATCAGGTCAGCTCAATATTGCCAAACCATAATTATCATCAGATCTACACCCATGTGCAAAACTTCAGCATCTTTAGTCGTCGTAAAATGGTTTAAAATGGACTTGCAAACTAGTACCAAGCATAGTAACACAGTGAATTAAATTAAAGCTTGTTTAAAGCTACTGAACCAATTTTGATGAAATTTATACAGTACCACACTAGAGGTCTTCTTTCTCAAGTAATTAAAAACAACCATCTAATACGGTTCAGAAATTCCCAAGATATTAGACAACATAAACTATAAACCAATTACATTTTCTAAAAAAAACTACTGAACCAATTTCCCAATTTTTTATGTAGTTTATTTGGGACTACATTAAAAGTCTATATCCTCTTTTCAAAACAACCATCTTAATTGGTTTAGAAATCTTATTGATTTGAGGCAAAATAAAAGATAATCACAATATCAAGGCAATATAAACACAAAATCAAATGGATTTCCTAATAAACGATTTATTCTCAAAAAACTGCTGAACTTATTTCAATAGAATTTATATGAAACCACCTGGAGAGTATACCCTATCATAATAAAAAATAATGTTTATAATCGGTCTGCAATTGACGGAGAAATCGGCCGAGATACGTTAAAAAAAAACATACATGCATTCAAACATATGTATAATCCTCCTTTTGTGAAGTCGCTTAAAAATACCATTGTATTTACTAATCAACGAGTCCAGTACTGTCTAGCAGGTGAGATTCCTACCTGTATTTTTCTTCAATTTTGCATATTTATTCTAATCGTCAGCTAGATTGGAGGGTAATATGACTTGAACAGTATTGAAAATTAAAAATACATAGTATGGATAGAGAACGGACTACTTAGCATATAAATATAGATAGACATTAATAAAGTAAACCAGGACCAAACAGCAAACTCAACCACTAATTGGAGAGCAGAAATTAGTGTCTGATTTTCAGAATCTTTATTGTTTTGATCATCAGACAGGTAGCCCCCAGAGGTAGTGGTCATGAGAGAAATTGGATAATTATGGTACCAATATATTCTCAAACAAAAAATAAATAAAATAAACAATGTACCCGCTACCTCCTCCACCTTGGACGGGACTCCAAGAAATGGGTGGACTAATTTGCATGTTATTACGGCTTAATCTGCGCCACTCGTATGGGAGATCTTAACTTGTTCGACAGAATTTTTGCACTCTCCTTGTCGAATTGTAAAGGAACGTTTGGGAAGCGAAGTTGGTTAGGAGTTTTGCGTGTACTTAAAATCTACTTTGAAAATGCAATAATTTACCTAATCTTTATTCTAATTTACATATCGTGTCCATAACGTAGAATTGATCATGTCATGAAATCGTCGATAAATTCATGACATGGTTCTATTTTATGAAATACCCAGCTTGACCATATCGTTGAAAAATCAACATTTGGTGATATTTCAATCCACGTTGGCCATATTATTAAATATAATTAATGTAGAGCTTTCATGATACCGAAAAGCTTTTCAAACAGATAGGTTTTCAAGGCTAAAAAATAAAAACCTATGCCAACAACCTAGCGGCCATGTTGGGCTTCCGCCCTCGCCTTCTATTTAACGATAAGATTTCTAATGTTTGGCCATATCTTAAAGTAGAAAGCGTTTAGCTGTTCATATCGATAAACGCTGATCATTAATTGATCTGGAAAACCATTACATGAAACGAAACAACGAAATCTCAACGAATCGAACTTGTCAACAAAAGTTTCATGAAATATAACTTTTTCATGATGAGGCCAATCATTTCATGTTTTTTATGATATCGCCGGGACTTACAAATATAATTAATCAAAAGTGGGGAGATTAGGTACAGCTCCTCGGGTGTGCACCGCGCAAATAGGATGCAACGCACACAATTGGCCTACAGTCTCGTATGTCTCTCTATCATTGTTGAAGCACGATGGGCGGTGGGAATGTAGATGTGTAGATGTGATTGTCTATAGTTTTATCTAGTAGTTTTTGTTTACGTAATATTTAGCGTACCTTGTCTCCCCCCCCCCCCCCTTATCTATGAATGTACTTTCGCCATAATGTTGACAAAAGTCCATGCCACTGCGCAGCATAACACAATCATTTGGCAGCAAGTCTTTGTCCAATGGTTTCAAACCATCCGTCAGCCGAAGCCTGATTATCACTACAAGACCACATGTAGGGATTCAGACAAAGGTAGCTACGGACAAAGGTGACTCGCTTCTCTCATATGTATTGTGCATCATTACAAAACCAAAAAACCTGTCTAGACTACGCCTACCTCCCAATATTCCATCACCAACTCTTCAAAATTTGTTGATGAAGCCCATGTACTGAGATCATCAGGGATAATAACTGTTTGGGAAACTTTAATGGACTTCTGAGACATTGAGTATGTGGCTTATTGTAGTTTGTTCGGAATATTGATGAGTTTTTGAGATGTAGGTAGGTAAGAACTTTTATAAGCAAATTGCAAAGATATACGATGAGTGGAAAGTTAGATGTCTGGAAACTTTAAAGGTTATAGATAGTAGTGAATATATACTAGATAATAATAACTTTTCAAGCTTTAAATTCATAATATTTTTTTAGAACATATATTTTTATAGAACAGCGTATCATAGATTGGGGCTAGGTCATCATCATCATCAACCTATGTTAGTCCACTGCTGGACTTAGGACTCTCTCAATGAACGCCACTGAACCCGATCTTCGGCTCTTCTCATCCAGTCGCTACCAGCTGCCTTTCGCAAGTCGTCTCTCTACCTGGCCGGCGGGCGTCCCACACTACGCTTACCTAAACGTGGTCTCCACTCCAAAACTCCTTTTCTCGAACGGTTGTTGGTGACCAGACCATTGCCACATCAGCTTACTTATTCTGTGGGCTATGTCGGTTTTCTTGGTTCTCTGGCGGATCACCTAATTCCGGATCCTGTCCTTCAAAGATACTTCAAACATAGCTCTCTCCATAGCTCGCTGAGCGACTTTAAAAATTTGTGGACCAGCCCCACCGTGAATGTCCACGTTTCGGCTCCGTAGGTGATAACTGGTAGAACGCACGTGTTGAAAACTTTCATGTGTGGGTGGTGGCCTACCTTAGCCAGGGGATTATTCGCACTCCCTGCCCTGCCGTTACCATGGCTAGGTAATTGGTGTAACTTGTCCTGCATGTATTTAAATATTTTTTATTGGTAACTATGAATGTTTCAGTATCATATTTAAAATATTCCCGCTGCTTGGCCATGATGGGTTTCGTCAAGTTTGGTTGGGTTATCATTAAGTATTCGCAAATAAAATTTAAGTTCAATAACTAAAAACCTGCTATGGTCTTAGTGTACTAAAAAGTCACTACAAGAATTTTCACACACCCATCCACATTCACATTCCTCTTTTGTTTTTTCTTGTTTCGCAGTAGTCGGGTAAAAAAATACCTCAAATTGCTTAAAAGTACTCAACCAATTTCCTTTCAATTTAAACGAGACCACCATGAACCTTTTCAAATAATCATTTATATCAGTCCCTAAATCCTGGAGATATAAAAAATATGACGCCGTTAAAAAACACATTTTAACTTTCAACATTTGTATTAGCCTATCACAAACAGACCACAGCACTGACAAGTAAGTCCACTTCTAAAAGGCCGTTCATAACATCGCTACATAATAATATATTATTTGAAACATAATTCCTTTGCAATAAAGTTGAAAATTCCACATACCACACTATGAATTCCAAAGTGCCAAAAGGCAAACAAATTCAAAATCCCATACAAACTCACCTGCAATATCGACGGACCAACACGTTCTTTTATCGACACCACTAACCGCCTATAACTCTTCTATACGACTCCTAAAATCGCGGTCGAAGACCGCGCTCAAACGGTGCACCATTACAATATTTTCACATTGAAATAGTGGGAACAGGGGGTTGCCTTTTTGACGGTAAACGGTTCAGAGTCCGTTAAGACGCAAGGTTATTCTGAGAAATAAATAACAGACACTCCCATCCCGTCATGTTTATGGCATAATGTATACCTTAGGTACCTTTTCGAAAAAAATATTTACAAAAAAATGGTGAAGCTCCCACCGCTTTGTCAGTTAATGCGCCACCAACATATTTATGTAACTTAACTTTAGCTTGGAATAACTTACTCCACAATTTGTATACCGAGTTATAACAACTGCTGCATGCTTAACAACACTATGAGGTATGAACAGTACGAAAATATCGATGCCTTTCTTGACTTTCTATTATATATTTTTTCCGAACTTGTTAAGTAATTGTGATAATAAAATAGGTGTGTGTTTGCTTATGTTATTCTATATACCTAGACAAATTGGACGGAGCCGAGATTTTAATAAGAAAGAAATTTTAGTGGAAGAAATATTCACTTAACTTGCTGGAAGTTAATTTTATTGGTCTTACTTTTGACCGTACAATTCAAGCGAAGATAAAATAATGTCGATTTCTACTTAATAACTTCCTTATATAACTTCATTAAATGCGCAGGCGATTCAAGAACATATTTCATTTGCAATAACAACTAAGTAGTTACTTTTCTCATACAATATCAGGAAAAACATCTAAGTACATAAATGCTTATTCAGCTATGCGCAATTAAATCAAGTCAACATGTAGAGTACCTCTACTGCGCATTATTCATAGAAATCAGCGCACAAAAAGTGCTTACTTGGAACTTTCACAATATAAGTTAGTACTTACTTGTATGATTAAATATGTCGCAATTGGACTTCGGTAAACAACGGTGGGTTTGTGGTACGTATAACATATTTTGTATTTTCCTTTAGTTTTGCAATTTCTTGCTCAAATAGGTATAATAAACCAAGTTATTCTCATACTAATTTACTAAGAAGATATTATTATATATTATGTACTTGCTGCTTCTTTTGAGCGCTAATGCACACCAATATTTAGAAGTGAAACGATGTCTGTTTGTTTGTTTGTTAGGGAAGTGTTCACGCCCAAACGGCTTTGATGAAACTTTGTAAATAGGTAATGGATAATTTAGAGACCAACATAGGATACTAATAATCCCGGAAAATTGTAAGTTGCCATGGGAAAATTGGAAAAGGTTGATTACTCACTGTAAAGAACATAATGACGTGTTGCCATGGCAAAATAATAATGTACTATACCTTATCATAAGATAGGACTTTCGCGATGAACTGTAGTCCGCGCGGACGAAGATTGTCTGATTACTGAGAAAACATCTTTTGATTGTTCCTCAATTAACATATATAATATTCAGCTTTTATACCATAATGTAAGTATATCTATAATTGATTAAAGGTGTCTGACAAATGGTTGCCACTGATCTAAGTGTCTGAGAACGGATGACGTGATTTAAAATATTATCCAAACCAATATATAAAAGTGGAACGTTGTCTGTTTGTTTATTTGTTTGGAAAGGTTTCATGCGACAAGGGCTGGATTTTTATGAAATTTGGAATGGAGATAGCTTATACCCTGGAATAAAACATTGGATAATTTTTATCCCGAAAAACTGAAAGTTTCCACGGGAAAACTGGAAAAACTGGAAAAATAATGATAACTCGCTGAAAGAAACGGTTGCCATGCTATGTGGTTGCCATGGAAATGAAATAACAAGTATGTCAAAAACCTTATAGAGCATTGGAGCAGTACCTACTTTTGCATTGGTTTTTATCCTAAAAGATCATAGGATGCTTTTTTTCGCGATAAACAGTAGTCCGCGCGGACGCAGTCGCGGGCGGAAAAGCTAGTTCCAAATAAAATAAATAAAAACTGAGATTATATTCAATTGTATACACCTTTGCTACCTGTTATCTTACAAAGCCAACGTGATCCAGACTTCATAGTCGGGGATCATTTTTACCTTTAATAGGGACATCCACAGAGAAACTTTTTGCTACCATTTTTATACCTGATTATATATGTAATATAATATCTTTACAACATAATTAATACACACCTATTCATCTAAACACCCTCATAAACACAAAACGCACAAGAAGAAAAGCAAGAGGACGCAAACACACGAATGGATTTTGACTTTTACGCTTCCACAAACCGATTCACCCGTATGCAGCAATCTAGTATATGATAAAGTTTTTCTAAAGAATTGCTTTAAGGGATTATTTAATTTTCAATTAGCACGTCAAGTCATTTAAAAAACATATCCATACCAATATATAAAAGTGAAACGTTGTCTGTTTGTTTGTTTGGGGAGCTTTCACGCGATAACGGCTGGACGGATTTTGATGAAATTTAGAATGGACCCTACCCTTTCTTATACTCTAGAATAAAACATAGAATACGTTGTATCCCGGAAAATTGAAAGTTTCCGCGGGAAAACGTGAAAATGTTGATTACCACTGTAAAGAACGGTTGCCATCACAGAATGGTCTGTGGTTGCAATGGAAACGAATTAACAAGTCTGTCAAAAAACATCAAGAGCATTGGGTGCTATACTTACCTACTTTTGCATTGGTTTTTAATATCTTAGAAGAAAATAGGATGCTATTTTTCGCGATAAACAGTGGTCTGCGCGTACAAAGTCGCGGGCGGGATAACTAGTATTATATAAGCTTAACCATATTATAAATGATAGGTTCGGTTTGGCACCGACTTCAACAAACTTTTCTAATGTTGAATTTTTGTATGGTAGGTTTTACATTTTTATTTTGAAAATGTCATATGTTCATGTTGAATATGATTATTATATTCTTATTAGTGGTATTTGACATAAGATCATTTCTATTATGAAGTCGATTGTTTTTTTTGGAATAATATTTTTAGTTTGTACGTTAAAAGTTATTATTACAATAACTGCAATAACACATAGGTCACTTTTAACCCAGAGAAATGACCACGCGTGAAAAACCGCGGGCACAGCTAGTAAATAGTGAATTCGTAGAAATTGGTTTTCATGTAAAAGTTGACAACCTCCTTATTTTTTTAAGTTGGTTAATAAAAAACAAAATATTTTTCCACAGATCCTCCAGAACGACATAAAACCACTTCTTCAACAAAAACCTTGGACCAACAACAGGGTGCTATAAATAAAAAGTGAAACAATTAGCGCACGCGCGAACTCTTAATACATGGCCGTTGCTAATATGAGGTCGTGGAGTTGGCAACTGGCCAGGGCAAGCTTAAGGGCGGGGATACAGTAGAATGAAATATAAAGGTACTAACATACCGACACGGCGAGCGGTGAAGAACGGTGACGTGACGTTGGCGATCCATCCAAAATGAAGTAAGTATGTAGCAGTCTATTGTTCATTTTGACGACTTCAAAATTGATGAGGTTCTAAATTGGACAGTATTTTATTTTTGCGTTTAAACACTTTTGGTAGTGGTCTACTGGGAAAAAAAAACTTGGGCGATACTCACCGTGCTACGAATTGCCCTGGTAATAAAAATCCGCATGCAATTCTAACTGTGTCAGAATTTTGTCTGAAAGTCCCCATATCACTTGGGCTATTTACACCGTGAACTGAGTCGGACGTCGTGTGAAATGCCCCAACACGAATCCCAGAATCCATAAGTCTGGGATTTCTTACAGATTCGGTATATTCTGTTTTATTTGAGAAGGTAGGCATCCAGGATAATCGCAAAAAAAACTATGATAATTGGTCAAGAAGTTTTATCTAGCAAAGCTTACAATTTTGTGGTTTATTTATTTTTTTGAAACAATTTATTTTATTTTATGTTATGAACTGCAAAAATATACACCTACAAATTACCAGATTTCTAAAGGATTATAAAGTGCAAGCTTTTTATATTGTTTCTTTAAAAACTCCCATCGTTAAGCTTCGTCAAGTCTTCTAGTCGTCGTAGTCGTCTTCACAGTGCCTGAACACAAAAGTATTATTGAATACTTTTTAGGATGCACTGATTGCAGTGCGTCCTACCAGACATGACCTACGGTGCCGAAACGTGGACACTCACGGTCAAATTAGTCCACAAATTTAAGGTTGCTCAGCGAGCTATGGAGAGAGCTATGCTTGGAGTTTCTCTGAAGGATAAGATTCGTAATGAAGATATCCGACGGAGAACCAAGGTAACCGACATAGCTCAAAGGATAAGCAAACTGAAGTGGCAGTGGGCTGGTTACATTTCTTGAAGAACCGATAACGGTTGGGGTTGACGAATTCTCGAGTGGAGACCACGTTTAGGTAAACGTAGGGTAAGACCCTGTGGCCAGGTGGAGTGACGACCTGCGAAAAGCGCCTGGAAGAAAATGGATGAGCAGAGCTGAAGACCAAGCTCAGTGGCGTGCATTAGCAGAGGCCTACGTCCAGCAGTGGACAGATATAGGATGTTGATGATGATGATGATGATGATGAAAACTCCCATAGATAAAAAAAATGTTTTAACAAAATAACCCTTTTTACTCTCAAATAACACCATTCAAAAAACTCCATCTTGTCTGCTCTCTTCAAATACATTTTTAAAGTGTTACTAATATTAATGAGCTTATTAAAACACGGTTCTAATTAAGTAGCTTTAATCATTCCGGTTAGTAAAGGCCCCCAATAATAAAGATCAAAAGTAATTCAACACTCAATTTGTAACTCAAACAATTTTGCACAAAGAAATAGGAATACCTCTAGGAACTCAAATTTTGTGAGCAATCGCTTAAGGTTGTTTCTAATATAATTAGGTCTGCAGGGATGGAGTAAGGCGGGCGTTGCTAATAATATTATGGTCATGAGCAAAGCAGTCTGAAACGAATAATATTTTTATAATTATGACTGCTGAGATTTATTGCATGTCATGTCTCTCATTAGTATAAGAATAAACTGAAGTTACAATGTAGGTACCTACATCCATTCAATGACAATACAATTTATTGCATGTCATGTCTCTCATTAGTATAACAATAAACTGAAGTTACAATGTAGGTACCTACATCCATTCAATTATTTTGTTTTCACTCACGTAACAATAATGCGGACTATGAAAATCATCATCATCAACAACCTATACCAGTCCACTGCAGCTGTACACTGGCCTCTCCCAAGGCGCGCTACTGAGCCCAATCTTCGGTTCTTCTCTTCCAATAACTGCCAGCTACATTGCACAGGTCGTCGCTCCATCTAGCCGGAGGATCTACGTTTGCCGATTCGCGGTCTCCACTCTAGAACTCGTCTACGGTTATCGGTTTTACAACAAATGTGACCAGCCCATTGTAACTTCAGCTTGGTAATTCTCTAAGCTATGGCAGTTATTTTAGTTATCTGCCATCACCTCATTTCGGATTCAATATCTCAGAGAAACTTCGAGCAAAACTCGTTTCATAGCTCGCCAAGCGACCTTGAGCCTATGGACCAGCCTCACCGTCAGTGTCCACGTTTTGGCTACGTATTTCATGACGAGTAGGACGCACTGGTTGAAGATTTTTGTCTTCAGGCATTGTGGCATGAGCGACAAAAAAACTCGACGCAATTTTCCAAAAGCTGCCAAGGCCAGCTGAATCCTCCTACTGGCTTCCTTCTCAATTATTTTTTGACAATTGGTCTTAGGTAAATAAATATACTCCTGTACAATTTCGAAAGGCATGCCACTAACTACTATTGGTTCTAGTATAATATTGTCATTGATCATGATTTTTATTTTGTTTATGTTCATGCAGAGACCAATTCGTCGTGAGACTTCAGCCCGGACAGCCAGCATCTGAAACAGGTCTTGCAGCGACTCCACCATTAGGCTTATATCATCTGCGAATCGCAAGTATGAGATGAACCCACCGTTCATGTTGATGTCCACCCCTTTTTCAGTCCAGAGTCAGTCTTTTTTAGTCTTAGTCTTTTTTCAGTTCGCTATCCTCCATTGCGGTCGTTAACAGTTTCGAGGATATAACATCCCCCTGTCTTACTTCTCTGAACAATGTGATAGGCTCTGTGATACTCCAGTCCTGTACTTTAATACGTCATACATACATCTCAGCATTTCGATATATTGCCAATCCACTTGGCATCGCTGCAAGGAATTAAGAACAGACCGAGTCTCGATTGAGTCAGAGGCTTTCTCGTAGTCCACAAATGCTAAGCACAGTGGCCAATTATACACTTCGGTTTTCTGTATAATCTGGCGCACTGTGTGGATGTAGTCTACGGTGCCATATTCTCCTCAAAACCCAGCTTTCTCGGGAGGTGGAAACTCGTCAAGTCTTCGCACGAGATGGTTTTTGATGACCCTTGAGAACAATTTATAGACATGGCTCAGATGTAAGGCGGGTCTATAATTTTTAAGCAAGCTTTTATCACCCTTCTTGAAAAAAGTACCACCACACTCCTGTGCATTGCCTCGGGAGTTGTTCCACAGTTGACAACGGAGTTAAATAGGACCTGAAGCTCCTTGAGAACAAGTTGACGCTCATAAAACTTGTTTTATGGTGGTAAATTATGGTATACCCACCTTTAAAAGCTCCGATATAACTCAGTGTTCACTGGAAGCTTTTCCATTTTTCAATTGTCGCAGTGCCATCTCCATCTCTTTCAAGCTGACGTCTGGCAGCTCATCAGTATAGTGGCAAGTCAACGTAGTTTTTGAATCCTCACAAACATACTCTGGCCGAGGAGCATGCGAAGCGTATAAGTTTCCGTAAAAATCATCGATCTTGGCAAGAATCTCCGATTTTGACACGACGGTTCTGCTATCACCTGTTTTTAGCTTTGTCAGGTGACTCTTACCAATTTTCTGAACGAACTTTAGACCCTCGGTTTTGCTCTATTGCCTTTTGTATAAGGCGTGCGTTGGAGGACCGAAGGTCACGTGGTGTCGGCTTTTTAACCTTTTTGTTACGAGCCACCTGTGAGGACAAAGGAGCTTGCGTACTTTCTCGTCTCGTACTTTGTCGTACTATGGAAATAGCTGACAATAATTCGTTATTACTTCCTCTTTTCAATCGTTCCTTCGTTCACATTCTATGAAGTATGCAGATACTTGGCCGCCATATCTCGAAACCTCCCAATAAAATGACACCATAAAATAATGCATAAAAAATAATCGTCATGACAGGGATAAAATGGTTAAGAATATTGAATCTAAATCGTCTTCCCCTCTGAACGTACCCCTAACTCCGCCCTCGTACCTCGGTAACTTGAACAAACGATGCTGAGAAAATTTTGAGGGACCTTCCCTCAGTCATTGTTTAAATTGAGTGTGCTTGGGTAAACGTTTGTTTCAGGTTTTAAATAAAGATGAGCGTTGGGGTGGAAAACTATCCTAAAAAGTTTTACGCGTAAAATATAAATTTTCAAAGAAAATAAACAAAATATATTTAAGTAATTCTGACCTGTCTCGGCTCCAACTGTCAACAAGGTGTTCCAAAGCTTTCAAGGGGATTTTGTGATAAAACACCACCAAATGCAACCTTTGATAATGCAGCCATAAAATGCAGCATGTACTTTGTTGTGCAGCTTTTGCTAGCGTTGCACTACATAGAACTACGGCACCACGTTTTTGATACATTGGACAAGTGGTTTTCCGCGTGGACATTTCTGTGATTACTAGCCCAGAGTGACGTCTGTCTAACTGTCTGTGCATCGCGGCGGCGGTGTGCGGCGGGAGATACCACGTGAAATGCACCTTAAAACAACTACTTCCTCAACACACCATTTTGTTTACACGTCTATATTCCGACAACTTTATTCGCAACTCTATGCATCCATCTTCTTCTATACAGCATTCTTTATTTCTTTCTTAAATCTATGCACATGTAAAAGCTGTCGCACAGCAGACCATAAAAATTCTTTGATTACACTCCAAATCCAAACATTATCACCCAATGCACATCAATGTGCACCCAAAAAAGTTCTTCAAATGCACTCCAAAGTACACTCCTAACGTCTTCTCCCAGTGCATTCGAACCCTAACCTACAAACAAATTGATGTCTCGGCTCCGGATTGTCCCGCTACTTCGTGGCATTTAAAGCTTGCCACATTGCCCACATAACTCTGTAATACAATGTTTTATGTGCATTACTTTGTTAACGGAGGACACTACTTTTAGTTGTAGCCTTTTCTGAATAGCGTGCTAAAACTGCTGGTCAGCGATGTGATAAGGTATAACTCAGCAATTATAATTCGAGAATGATCTAAGGTTAAAAAGTATTTAACCATCTGATTACAAACCACTTTCTCCAACATTTTTGATAGACAGGGCAAGGTGTTTATAGGTCGCAAGTCTTTAACTAATGCAATATTTAGTTTTTTGGAATAGGTCTTATAACAAAAAAAACAGACATCAGGAAACGTACATATTAATATGGACAAGTTCACATTTTTGTAATGATGCTTCGTGTGGTAGGCAAAGATAATAAAATCATAATGTGATGTGATCAAAACTCTCAGCGTTAGAAGAATACCCATTAATTGTACTTGCTACTGCATCTTTACTGACTGTTCCAAGTTTAAAAACAGATAAGCTAAAACGATTATACTCAAAATAGGTAAGATCTAAGATACTTACAAAAAAAAAACAGGGGCATCGAGGAAATGTTTATTTATTGCATCTAGTCTACCACAGAAACTTAGTATTTCAAAGTTATGCTTATCATTTGGAATAATTGTTGGAGGTTTTTCCATAGTTTATGGGATTATATATATTCTGATTGATATAGTAATCAAAATATACTGTTTTTTTTTTCTGATACATTGCATTAATTACTATATGTTTCATATCTTTATACAACTGTTAATAACTTTTTGATACTTTAAACTGACCATGGTAATGGTCACATATGCGTATCGTTTTCTTAACTGTGTCAGTAAGCCAGAGATAAGATCTGTTTAAAATAAATATTTTCGTTTCTGGTGCATGCAAATCAAAAGATACAGATTATACTGATTAAAAAGAGATATCAAATTACACGTTACACATTACTTATTAAACATAATTAATTAATTTAATTATACATTACTTGTATTTGCAAAACTTTGCCAATTAATCAAACTTAAATCTTTATTAAAATACTCCAAAAGTATATCCCTAAGTGGCCTGTATACAATAAAATAAGGGGTAGGTTTTTAGCCTTAATATTAAATTCTACAGATACCATTGCATGGTTACTCAAGTCAGGGATATGCTGAACATTAATTGATCGTGCCTTAATATCAGTACATACTAAGTTTATTAGAGTTTCACTGTGATCGGTAAAATGAGTCGGTTTCGTTACTAATTGCTTAAGATTGGTGTAGTTTAAAAATGTATACTTTTGTTTTCTGATGCAGTCAGTAAGTTTATATTGAAATCTCCAAGAATTGCGATATAACCATATTTAGCAAAGCTAGCTACCAACTGGGTCAATACATCTAGAAATATATTAACATCAAGCCAAGGTGGACGAAACGCTGTACCAACTTTTTTTTGAGTTTTCCTTCAGGCTCAGCTACATCTGCTCAACATACGCGGTAGAAGGATGAGGACATGCTTGAACATTCACTCCACGCTTTACGTAAAAGCCGACTCCACCTCCGCGTCCACCACGCACAACCACCGGCCTTGGCGTGTACCGCGCCGGTAGCCGGGCACAACGGGCGCACATCCACTTTGACCTTCTCTTAACCATGTTTCATTGACTGCCATGATATGGACAGAAGTTCTCTCCATGGCCACAATAAACTCATTGTGTCGGGTTCCCAGTGAGCTTGCATTAAATAGTCCAACCTTGAGCTGCTTAAAATCATTATAAGATGTATAAATCTTTACCAAACACATAAACATGCATAAACATGTATGTCTTCAAACAACAAACAAAATATGAAAATCCTATTAGACTTGTAAGCAGAACTACTAGAATATGACTACTAGGTAACTTAAGACTTAATTTAAAATTATTACATTGAAATGAGTAAGGCAACATTAAAAAATAAAAAACAGGTATATAAACTGTAGTAGCTTTCGCAATGGGACATTAGTACTTTTAAAATTAGCACAAATTGTATAAGCAAAACATAAACGCACACAATGTAGCCAGTAATAACTTGGAATACTTTTTCTGCTCCAACTAAACAACTTGATCCTGAGTCTGCCGCAGTCCAACTACATCTAACCCAAAAAAAAACTCAAGATCAGATGCTGACCGCACCCGGAAGGATGCCTTCCCTGACTCACGACGAACGAGGATTTGTCCGCCCTTGGTCCAGACATACCTCCAGCCCTGATGTCAGCTCTCCTCGCGCACCCTATGTAACAACATCTTGTTCTGTCTGGTGAGGCGCTCGTTCACGTAGAACATAGTTGGCGAGGCACCGAGGCCGAGCCCCTCCGTAGTGACGTGGCGGCGTACGCGCGCACTCTGCAGAAAGGCGTTGCGCAGCTGTCTTCGTGCCAACTGCACGAGAATCGGCTGAGGGTGCGGCGTCGCCTGCTCACCGCCGCCCAAAGGCACGCTGCGCAGGCCTGACCGCTCGACCGAGACGAAGTCGCGCTCCTTACAGACTACACCCAATATGCCGGCGATGAGATTCACGAGACTGCCGACATTTTCTCCTTGCTCCTCAAGGGACACCAGTGATCTCTATGTCGTTCAGTAACCTGTTGGCTTAAGCAATTGAATAGTTGATTTCTTGAGGGAACGATCTGTTCGAGTAGTCCTAGAAGGCTGCTCATCTGATCAAATGGCTATCAATGCCAGCTATGACGCTGTCCAGTTTCAGAGAGAGGCTATGGTGGACCGTTTAAATTTAGCCTTAGAAGCCGTGTTCGATTGGGGCAATGCTAACCTGGTTAAGTTGAATGCTTAGTTGAAAACGCAGTTTGTTTTCTACTAAAAAGAGTCCTTTAAACCGATTTCCGTCTTTCCAAAGTGTAACACTACCAATAGGCGACATCGTCATCTGGAGCTTTTGGGTGTCGAACTCACATCTAACCTGAATTTTGGGTCATATATTGAATCCAAAGCCAAAGTAGCTGCAAAAAACTTGGTATTTTGTCTAAGG
Source organism: Alsophila aescularia (assembly GCA_946251855.1). Classification (NCBI taxonomy): domain Eukaryota; kingdom Metazoa; phylum Arthropoda; class Insecta; order Lepidoptera; family Geometridae; genus Alsophila; species Alsophila aescularia. Next base: position 26,579,139 of record OX276379.1, on the reverse strand, counting down.
TTAGGCGGTACTTCACAGCGGGACAGCTTTTGAATCTTTATCAAGCACAGGTCCGATGTTGTATGGAGTACTGCTGCCACCTCTGGGACGGATCTGCCAAGTATCAGCTCGACTCTTTGGATTCAATTGAGAGGCGTGCTATCAGGCTCATTGGGGATGACACTCTGGTAAAGAGTAAGCTTCAAAGTCTGGCACATCGACGTGAGGTAGCAAGCCTGTCGTTATTCTACAGCTCATGCAGTTCTTGTGCACACTCTCCATAGTGCACTATGGAGAGTGTGCACAAGAACTGCACACCCTGATTCACCTTTCCATCACCGTATGACTAGATGTTCAGCAAAGCGCCACCCTTTTACGCCTTTCACGCCGCTTCTTCATTTATTATAAGAGCGGCAAAGGAATGGAATGCCAATGTTTCGGTTAAATTATAACCCAGGTGTGTTCAAGTCAAGAGTGAATAGGTATCTACTAGGCAAACGTGCTACACCTTCGACCACATCATCGCTTTCCATTAAATGAGATCGTGGTCAAACGATTGCCATGTCCGTAACAAAAAAAATAAAAAAATATATACATTACAAAATAAAAACTCAAACCTTGAAAATTAAAGAAGAAATATATATTTTTTATATTCATCCTGAGATTTGATCACACCCATTCGTTGAGATCAACCTTAAGCCGTTCAGTGGTGACAAGCAACTCATCGACCTCGGGACGGGCAGGGCCTTGCAGCTCGACGTACTTGTCCTCGAATCCAATTAATCGAGCTTCCATGTCCTCCATGCGTCCTCCGAAGCTCGCCACGGTGATCCTAAGCAATGTCATCTCTTCCCGCATTGCATTGATATCCCCCAAAATGATGTCTCTTGATGCAAGAGTTTCATTTCACCCATGAGATCCACAGCAGTCACATTTGTGGGGATCTCCAGTGGAGTGGCAGTGACATTAGTGGGGAGTGCTGGACAAAACCATGACTTTGCGAGCTTTACATCGTGCGGGATGTTTACACAGGCACGGAGGAAAAAACCTACGCATTTAGTGCATTTCACGTCCTCTGCCGGGGTGGCAAAACGACCACACGCAGAACATTTAGCCATGTTAATTGTCTAGCGTAGGATTGATTTACACTGCATGATTCAAATGAGCTTCCACAGATGGTGCTAATAATAATGTTATGCAATAACTCAGAAAAACTCTGATTTATGGCTGATAAAGTATGTGAATATAGGTTGTAAAACTGTCTGGTTTAATTAGGCACTGGTTGTTATCATTAGTAGGGAGAAAACTGTCACTGAAACGATGATGACGTGAAAAAAATGTTTTTTATTATTTATTTGACGGCCGGTTGGTCTAGTGACTAGTGACCCTGAGAACGAAATCAAACGGTCGCGGGTTCGAATCCTGCAAGATGCAATCATTTCTGTGATGAGCAGAAATGTTTGTTTCCGAGTCATGGATGTGATATTCGTATTTATCTATAATTATCTGTTATCTAGTGCTCATAGTACAGGGTATCCTAGTTTGGGGCTAGGTACTCGTAATTGGTGTGGAATTGTCCCAAATATTTTTTTTTATACACCACTACACAATCGCTACAGAAACACTTTTTCACTGTAGACTTGAACTTTTGCAGACAATCTATGTTATTTTTTTCTATTTTGAAAGGGGTCACTGAGTGAGTGACACTTTACACAGAGTACAACTGTCACCACTGACGTTTGTGACGTCAATAACACTCTTGTGATATAGACGAATCAATGTTGATCATCAATGTCGGATGTTGATAAGCAAGGAAACCTTGCTTATCAACATCCGACCAAGTTTTTGGTTTGAACACATAACCCTTCCTTTGCTTCGCCATAGTCGGGTCAAAATCAAACCACATTTTTAGTTTTAACACATAATACTTCATTTGTTTCGCCATAGTCGGGTAAAAAAAATGCCTATAACACTATCGAATAATACCTCGCTTTTCAAAATCGGCCTATAGGGGTGACATACATACTCATTACCTTTCCCTTGCTTCGCAGTAGTCGGGTATAAAGACGGATTCCACACCGCCAAATTTAAAATGAAGCACCCAAGATAATTTGCCGATCCGTTTGTATGCACACGCCTCAAGTGCAAGAGGTTTCCGACATTTGCACCATGTTATGCCGATCGGCCGCCAGTTCGCACTTGATCGCAGCATGATCTTATCTTCGTTAGTCGTGATAATTCTGTCAAGTTCCCACGAAAAATAATAAAAGAGAATGCCTTGTTTGTGATAAAATTGTGTATTAACCACTTATCACCACAAATGATCCTTTCACGAACACATACGCATGCTATGTTTCACTATTATTATTTTTTGCCGGTGTGGAATCCGTCTTATTTTGAACTTTATTGTCTTTGGCCTAAATGAAGGTTGCAACGGAATGATGTGGATTTACGACTTTTCATAGGAACGTTATTGATGTTTATTTGCAAATAGAAATATATGAAATACTTCATAGATAACTCTATTACAAATTCAAAATGAAATGAAACACGTAACTTGCACAAAGAGCGGGCAACACAAAACTTGGCTGTGACAGGCGAATGAATTAAGGAAAGACCAAGGGCACAACATCTGAGACTTTAATCGAATCACGTTCCAGAACATCTGATCCCGCCCTAAATAATGTATTTGTTTATTTATACACGCCTTTACTCGCCTTTTGGTACAAGAATTGGAAATCGGATGAGTTCAATGGTATTCTTTGTTCTGAATAAGAATTGGATTGAATTTGATCATATTTCGATAAATAGTGCGGTAAATCTTTACCACTAAATAAAAGTGAAACGTCTGTTTGTTTGTTTGGGGAGCTTTCACGCAATAACGGCTTGATGGATTTGAAATTTTGAAATTTGGAATGGAGATAGCTTATAACTTGGAATAAAACATGGAATATTTTTTACCCCGGAAAATTGAAAGTTTCCACGGGAAAACTGGAAAATATTGATTACTCGCTGTAAGGAACGGTTGCTATAGGGACAAAATAACAAGTCTGTCAAAAAACATCAAGAGCGTTGGTGCTATACCCACTTTTACATTTATATAGACGGTTAAATATGTTCGATTGTATGTATTTTTTTTTTTTGTTTTATATTTATGTCGATCGGTTTCTCCGTCAGTTGCACACCGAATTAGAAAATTCTTTTTAGTTTGAATGTGTGTACCAGGTGGTCCAATATAAATTTTATCAAAATTGGTTTAGCAGTTTTTCGAGAATCAATAGTTTTTTAGTACATCCATTCGATTTTGTTGCTTTAGTACATCCATTAGAGATTGCCTTGATTTTGTGTTTATATTGCCACAAATCTGTAAAATTTCTAAACCGATTAAAATTATAGTTTTTTTATTCAAAAGGGTAGTTTTTTAGTGTAGTCCCATATAAACTCCATCAAAATTAGTTCAGTAGTTTTATTAAAAAAACTATTTGTTTTATAGTTTATGTTCTATAATATCTTGGGATTTCTGAACCGAATTAGATGAGTATTTTTACTTGAGAAAGAAGACCTCTAGTGCGATACTATATAAATTTCATCATAATTGGTTTAGTAGCTTTAAACAAGCTTTAATTTAATTCACTGTGTTATTATGCTTTGGATTAGTTTGCAAGTCAATTTTAAACCATTTAACGACGTCCAAAGATAATGAAGTTTTGCACGTGGGTGTAGTTCTGATGAAAATTATGGTAAATACTATTGAGCTGACCCGATGATAGAGCCGGAACATAGTCAAAGGAACTCAACAATCGGATGATGGAACACCTTCGAGTTTGGGCTCATTTGCTTTGTCTTGATGAGATCTCTGGTTTTATGTGGTATCCAGGGTCTGATGATGGGGTCGGAAGGAATTCATAGGAATTCAACAATCAGATGATCGTACTCCTTGAGTTTGGGTTCATTGAGTTTGTCTTGACAAGTTCTCTGGTCCCATGTAGTATCGAGGGTCTGATGATGGAGACGGAGTCATAGAAACCGATGACCCAACCATCAAAATGATGAATCGTCTTCGAGTTTAGCCTTATTTGATTGGTCTCAATGAGTTCTCAGGCCTTAAGTGGTACTGGTGGTGTCTCGTAAAATATTGCTTTAAAATAGGATATATATATTTACAACTTCTCAATCCATTGGTTTGTCTTTGTTTCGTCATATCTACGAGATGACTAACCCTTTTTTAAAGAGTTCCATTTCATTCCGGTGAAATGAAAGAAAGTTTTCATCTCTGGTTTTCATTTACCAACGCCTTGAGTCTAAAGTGTGTTTAACTATTTTCATCATTTATTATTTTTTCTTTCTTACAGAGTTTTTGCATAAGGTTCATATTTTGGGCAATAATTAACCATATGTCTGATTATCGCAAAAACATTAAGTGGTTACCTATTTGCCTTCGCCGGAATACTCACATCCTTTCTATTCTATTTAATGTTTTATTTATTCTTTCTACTCTCTCCTATCTCAAATAATGTATTGTGTTCTTGCACATGACCCGCTCCCGATATTTACGTTACTTAAAAACTCTTCAACTCAAGTCACCTTCCCACAGTTATATGAAAAGTTATTCACAGTAAATGCTGTGAAACTGTGGAATGCACTTCCGCTGAATATCAGACGAGCTAAAATATTACGTCAAGAATTTTAGAAATCGTTTTTATACCCGTCGTATCTTCTAAAAAAACGCCAGTAAGCGTAATTCAACATCATTGGCAGCAGTACTACCCACTATCACTTTACCACTAGACCATAGACAACTACATTTTGATACCTCGGGTTACATTATTGCAATTTTAGAAGGGAACTAAATTTTTTTGAAAAATATAATTCTGCTTGTGTTACTCGCTGATAATTTAGCTTTCTTTATGTGAAAGAATTTTTAAGGTTGGATGTTTATTTTTTAAGTTTATCCATTACAAACAAACAAACAAACACACTAACAATCAAAAAAATCATATTCTCTTTTTATTATTAGTGTAGACGTGTATTAGTAGCATATAGCATTTCCTACGTTATTATTAATAGATGTTCTGTGATTTCGTTTCAATGGCAACGTTTCATAGAAAAAGATCCGTATCCCCTTCTTAGTTTGTGATACAAAGTAATCGAGTTTTTATTCAAAATTTAATACCTCAGATTTCATTATAGCAATTTTCGAAGGGAAATATAATTTTTGAAAAATAAAATTTTGCTAGTGCTAATCGTTGATAATTTAGCTTTCTTTATGTGAAAGAATCAAAATTTTTCTATATATATCTATATTCTATATGGGTCTATATTATTTGAGTTTATCCATTACAAACAAACAAACAAACAAGCAATTAAATGTTTCCTCTATATAATTTAAGTGTAGATAAAGTATTATCTATCTATCTAAAAAAAGCTGTTTGTTGTTTGTCGTATGAAGTAGTGCTCGCCTCTGAAGTAGTTTTAGAATTAGTCAGGCCGCCTGATGGCCTCTCACATGATTTAACGACTGCTATAAATCAATAACACCGGGACCGGCAGCTTAACGTGCCCTCCAAAGCATGAAGCGATGAAAAACCGCACATAATTTAGTCATTGTTTCTGCGGAGCTTAGGACCGAACTAGGTATCTTTGGATTCGAAGTTGCACTATTAAATCGTTAGGTTACCATCACTCTAAATAGCTGCATAGATACATTTTTTGTAGTCAATGTCCAACATTATAAAAACTATAAGACATCTTATTGCCGTGTGATACTAGTGTCACTGCGAGCTGTAGACTTCACAAGTCTGTCTTTGCATAGCTAAAAACTGAATAAAATGTTGTCCACGCACTATAAAACAAAAACCAGAGAGAAATTTGTTGAAATAGGTATAAGTCATTTGATAAATTACGGAAAAAAAAAAACGACAAATATATACATTTATAATTATCGAACCATATCACAAAATTTCACGAGTATCGTTTGAGGAATGCAACATATATAAGAGAACTGCCGTGCAACCACAAGACATACAAAAACATTTTTGCCCAAGCTGAAACGAACACGCTTCACTCGCGCTTTGCGCTCGCTCGGACAAATAGGACTGGGGTAGTCCTATCTACCCCATACCCCGTCTTCTCACCCCGCGATAGCTGTGAGTATAGGCAAGGGAATTCAAGAAAGGGGCAGTAAGTAGCATTTTATTGTGTATGTTGCATGCATTTTGTTGTGCCAAGCATGGTGATCATAAAACCGCCCTAAATAGGCAAACAGCCATCAACTCGTTGTGGAAATCGATAGGGACCAGAAGTGGAAGACTTCCGGCAAATAATAAATATCAGAAATTTACATAATAAGGTAGTTGCAGTTTGATAAAAGTATCACAGTAAGTATAGCTAAGTTGGAGAGCAAACCCTTTTTAGTCCCTAGTTGTACCCCAACTCTACACAGCGTAGACAGGCGGGCCCATTCCACTGTAGTTTCATTATACTGGCGCTGCATTCCAGTATGTCAGGAGTCACAGCCCATTCAGCCCCGGTTAGGTTGTAAGTAGTCTTTGAAGAAGGTCTGGGCAAACAATGGCCCGCCATCATCGGTCGCAATTCGCGGTTGTGAATACAGTATGGGTACTTATGTTACGTCTTGTATTATGACCATGCTTGGTTTCTATAAACTACAAACATACCATGCGGATCCTGAATTAAGCCGACTAACTTGTCATAAGTTCGCGACAAAAGATATCTATACCTGTAGCATGGAATAACTATATACGCTTTAGTTCTATATCTTACTCGATTGCAAAATCACGATCCGCGGTGTGATCCGTCATGAAAATCTTTTAACACGTCGCTCTGCTCCGTTAAAGTTTTGTCTAATGCGGTCATAGTACCTCGTTACGTTATTTGAGTTCAAAACGTATAATTTATTGTGTCAACTTCACAACATTATCCATAATGCAAATTCTGAGACCAAACAAACAAAATATTGTGGCATTTCTACCAGAAGTACGGTTTTTGAGCCATGCATACGCATGCATCATTGCTTCCAAATAAATATTTATGATTATCCTACAAAATTAATTTACCTGCAATATGAATTCGATTCTAATACTCATAGTTAGAATCAAATTCGCGTTAAAATTTCCATACTGGTTTTCCATAGCGTCGACTTCAAGTGGAAGATACCTGTGGGTTGAAGGATGAGACGAAGCGATACCAAAGATGAAATAATAATATTTTGAATGGACTTCAGAACTTCTCTGGTTACGATTAAATTAAAATTCAAAAACTCAGTATAACTATAACAGTACCTCAATAGATTTATAGACAAGGGAATGATTTGTTTTATACAGAACTTACGATACAGAAACATTTGAGGTACGGATATTAAGGCACGGTGAGAACTCTACCGTAGGGTGATAGGTGCGGTAAAGTATGGTTGGCTATGTTAATTAGTTTGAGCTACGAGTAATAGTAGTTACCTCTACCATTTGCCGCAGTGTGATTTTAACAATTTATTCACTCATCGCATTAAACACTTGGTTTCAACAGCTTTCAACTAATATACGGAGTTTAATGGCTCTCGTAACTTAGTCCATTATTCAACTGTCCGTAGAAGCAACGCAGGTCAAAGACACTGTTTGTTTTAGTCTGTCTGACGACGTTTCTGTACTCGTTTCTACGTTTGTAGGATGTTTTGAGTTACTGATGTACCTAACATTTAAAACTTGCGCCATATAATGGTCTATATACATTAATCGGCTTTGAACCATGGCTGAATACAATATTACGTTCTTATTTGTAATAATACATGGTTGTGAATTGAATAAATGTTTTAAATCGTGTAAAAATGATGAGAAAGAAATGTTTGACAAGTACTTTGTTTGGGTGTTTGAGTGAGGTGCGGCGTGTTTGTTTGTGGCTTCATAAGTTCCTATTTATTCATCCTGTTGTAAAGAAGTCTAATTTAATAAAATAGTTTCATCATGCATAAGCACGCCTGGGCCCTTATTCGCTGTAACCATTCACGCGTCGCATTAAGATAGCTTCGTGGATTCGATTGGAAACTCTCGTAATGACGTCACACGTGTTCGGTAAGGAATTTCTTGTGGAATAGCGAATATGCGGCCTGACCACTTTTGGGAACGCACCATACCACCACCACCATTTACCACTACCATTTTCTTAACTCGATTTCCATCCATTTTGAGCGTTGTTAGACATTTTACGGTATAAAATTACGTCAAAAGTTAAGCATTTGAAACTTACATTAGATTAATTACACTTGAACATAAAGAGCGGTATTAACCGGTATTACAGTAGCAGTTACATTACTTTTGTGTTGTGTTATGCTCAGAAAAAGCATTATAGGTTCAATGTGTTTACCGAGTATGTTGTTACTTCACAATCATATTACTCACTTGTTGTCAGAACTGTTTCCTTTATTGAATTGGAAAAAAACCATACACAAAGCTTTTCCACGGAAGCATTAACGTGTCTCTGACCTGTACATTAGCTTTATTAGATAACAAGATTTGTGCAAAAAATTAGTTAACTAGTATTAATTTTGTTGAAGAAATTAAGATAACGCCGGTGCCACTTTGGCAAACTCTCATTTGTTAAGTGGTTCGGAAGAGTGGCCACAAGTGTTTTTTTTTATTTCTTTGATCTTTCGTAGAGTAATTAAAACTTCAGGGGAATAATCTCAAACATTAGCGTCAATAATTAAACAATACATCTTCTAAAATCACATTTTTCTCATGTGATTTACCCGTTCTAAATGCTTACGTAAAAAGCCCTTACTGAGAATCTATGGCTTTTCCCTCTTGTGAATCTAAACTGAGCATTATGTTGTGCTAACTTATAAGGCTTTAAACTTTGTAATTACTTTTCAGACTAACTTAGTGTGAATACTAAAATAAAAAGCCGTAATGACAAAATTACGTCTTTTCACTATTAGTATAATCATAAGAAACGGGAGATTTACCATAGATACTATTTATATTGAGTTCCCAATATTTTGGCACTGTGCAAGCGCCATGATCACGGAGAACTGAAGTAACTGCGGGTGGAATAGTTTTTAAGGGCAGACAAAATGGTCTACCCTCTTTCTCACTTTTTTATTACGCGCGACACCAGTATCATTGTTCACACTTTCGTTAGTAACTAGATCGTGACACACAACACTGACAGTATCACCTCGCGTATTAGGGATGACAATTCTTCGGTTTTCAGATAGACGTACTTCCAGACACTCGACAGTTTAAACCGATCCTCACGATTGAAGTTTTTGAATTTGGTAATTTCAATCGCTTCTAACCAGTCTTGGTATTTAGTGTCGTTCTGTAGATAGTATCTGAGGGTTATGTACCTCGATCCAGTGGTTTGACCCCGACTCCAAAAGATGTTGAGCAATGGCTGACTTCTGCGTGTCATTGTTCTCGACTGCCCTAATATATCCAAGAGTTTACAAAAGTTAGAGTTTTTTGAGCGTAAATACTGAGACAGCTTCTTGAAAGGAGTGAAAATGGTTTTGACAGAGAACTTATTAAGAATATTAGCAACCTTATCTGTCACTCCTTTTGCGTAGGGTTTTTGTAGGGTAGGATGATTATGGCGCTTGCAGCAGTGCCGAAATATCAGGAACTCAATACAAATAGTATCTATGGTAAAAATCCCGTTTCTTATGATTAAACTTATAGTGTACGTGACCATGTCAGTTTAAAAAAAAACGTCTTTTCAGACTATAAAACCCAAAATTTTGACATAGTTACGACGGAAATCCTTATGTTATCTTTAGATCCGTACGAGATAAAGCTTTAGGGTCAGAGCATATTTAACGCCCCGGCACCGGATCGGCAACGCCTCGCCTCTGCGATACGTAGTAAATATTTAGTATTCTGTGCTTACGGTGCGTGGTCAACCCGCCGTCACCGCGCCGTCACCTCGCTTACGACTCGCGGTCGCTGCAACTACGGCTTGCGGGCTCAACTTGCTACTAGCGGCCTGCTCACCCTTGCCCAGTGTTGGAAAAAGAAGGTACACAAAAAAGTTAAAAGGAGAGTATTAGTAAAAAAAAATATCAACAAATATTTTTATTTAACCTGATCAACACCAGTTACGGCAAACTTACTACTCTAAGTTTAGCAGTTTTTGAATATTACTTTCATTGTAAGAATTTCATTTTATAACATTCTTCAGTAGGAATAAAATCTGTACAATTTTTTTGCTTATCTTTGCACTGTTTTACCTATTACATATAGTGCAATATGATGCAAAGTAATTTTCTACGTTGTTTATTTAATTCCAAAAGCATCTAAAATCAAGGTACTTACTTCATTTATATGATTTTTTATAGCTGTTAACGCTTGCTTAGCGTAAATATATATAATAACTTTTGTAATGGAAAAATTTGGATCATGGAATAGATTCGAACATGCATACTGTGCCTCAGCGCGGCACATGCCTTTACCAATTCGGCTACCGAGACCTATGATGCGTCGCCATCCAAATATTTCCACCTTCTTTGAACCTGTCTTATGGGGACGATAACGCTATCTATCGATAGTATTACGAACTAACTAACCAAACACGGCTATTATTGATTAACTTCGTGTCTGAAAGATAACGCCTCCCAAATCTATATTTGTATGTTTTTAACGCCTGCTTAGCGTAAATTTATATAATAAAAAAAACTTACTTCATATCAATAAGATCATATTAACATCACACGATTTTGTGCCTTTATTGGCATTAATCAGATTTAGTAAGATTCGGCATTTACTGTGTTCATTTAGTCAAAATTCATTAAAAAAAACAAGGTACTTGGTCCATGTTAGTAAGGTTGAAAATAATAGTCACTTTTTATTATAATAATAGATATTAGAAAATGAACAATGCGCGAACGCATAATTTATTTTCAATTAGGGTCATAAAGCTCAACTAAAATAAATAAAGGCATAAAAAAGGAGCCTGAATTTTTTATTAAATTCACACAAAATAAATGAGTATAATTATAATAAACAGGATATTTACCATGGATACTATTTGTAATGAGATCCCGATATTTCGGCACGCGACAGCGACACACAACACTAACAGTATCACCTGTTACTAACGAAGGTGTGAACAATGGTACTGGTGTCGCGCGTAATAAAAGAGTGAGAAAGAGGGTAGATAATTTTGTCTGTCCTTAAAAACTATTCCACCCGCTGTTTATATATAATCCTATATATAATATATATATATATATATATATGAGAGGATTATATATATATATATATATATATATATATATATATATAGTATTTGTAGTTTTTTCATCTTTTTTTTTTGAGCATCATTTATAAGATACATGGGACTTTAGGAAATTAAAACCCGAGTAGTCCAGTTAATGGAACATCTGGGAAAAAACTACAAAAAACATACTAAACAACCATACTGGGAATAAACCAAGTCTAGACGTCAGCCAGACCGCCTTGCCGTAAGGAAGGCGTCGCCCCGCCGTAGCCGGGTGGACGCCTAGCCGTCAACCAGCCGTCGAGGCGTTCCGGTGCTGATCCGTTGCCGGGTCGTTAAGTCTGCTCTGGCCTTTATGAGTAACAATAACAGATAGCATTTTCTTTGCTTATTCCGTATATGTATATAAGTCATTTTAGGTAAAACTTTTAGTTGTGGGCTTCCATAATATGACGGCAGTATTGTGACTTAACTATAATAGACATATAGCCTCGTTTTTTTTTGTGGGTCTTGTTGAGTTCTTTAAACATGTATTTTATGTATCAACAAGTTTTCGCAGCGCACGCCAATAAAATAATTCCATATGCAAATTTTTGATACCTTGGGTTACATTATTGCAATATTTAGAGGTTTTTTTTTAGTTTTGTGTAGAACATGCTACTTGCTGATAATGTTACATTCTACTGGTGGAAGAATTTTTAAAAACGGTTAATTATTTTTTGAGTTTATTCATTACTAACAAACATACAAAAAATCAAAACTTTTCTCGTTATAATATTATTGTAGGTGTACTAGTTTACGAGCTTTAGCTGAATAATAATCTTCCTGCATCAACTCTGAACAAAGTTCATAGAGGCAGAATCCAACTGTAAACACAACTTTGTTCGCGCGTCACGTAATAACTACTGAAAGGTTTGCAATTCGGTTTTCATTGCTGGTCTTGGTTATTTGCACGGCTACGGATATCCAAGTCTGTGCATGTCCGAAGCGCACTTGATCAGTTATTTTTAGTTTGGACTTTTGCCACTCCTGATTAACTACCTACCTATCTACCAAACATGATGATTAAAGAACGGTTCGGGAGTTACGGTCAAGCTAAAAAATGAACATAGCAAACACGGATTCGTCCAAGTTGATTTGGAGTTGTCGATTTGCTCGGTTGACTGAGCAAATATGTATCATGGAAAATAAAGTGTTTTTGAAAAAAAACGCATTAAATTCCATGGTACATATTAAGATTACATTTTCTTTCTACGATAGATGTTTTATGTTATGAGTCAATATATTTAATGTTTTAATTTTTCTTTCAACCAAAAGAAGAATTGTTTGGTTGAACCCACACTTATCTATGCCAAATGACCAATAAGAATGACTTCGGATGAAGGTCAATATTTAAATACAAAAAGGTCAAGGCCTCCATAAGGTAAAGCGTTTATGTTCACCTCGCCAATTCTTATGATTCTTTTGTGGAATCGTGAAGGTATTCCCGTGGGCGTGAGACCTTGAGAAATAAGTAAAAGGCTGGGTGCGGGATAGATATAAAATAGGTATGTAAATTCTGCGTATACTTTTGGTTAGGCGTTTGCAGCAAGGTTGCTAAAACTTATTTTGTTCATCCCATTTAAAATGCTTTGGGTGCTTTCGAGTTGACGATAGTACACGCTTATTTAAACTAAATATACCGTATTCACTCGTAATTTCAAGGTTATAAACAATCAGAAAACAAAGTCTTTTTGATATAGAAAATTAATGCGAGTGTTATTTATTTAAAGGAAAACCGTGCTAATGCCTCAAGTAATTAATGACTTAACAACCAAATAGACAACGTTTCACGTTTATAACATTAGTGGGGATACGGCAATAAAAAACTCACGTGTAAGAATATATTCAGGAAAACTGCTTAGGTCTACACTAGGATAAACTGTACTACGGGTACTATAGACATTGGATAAACACATATACTAGCAGTTTCATACTATTTTGAAGTCCTGCGGGTGCTATACTGGAAGGCCGCGATGGAAGGCTACTAAGCCTCCAAGCCCCTTGCGAGGTGTTCCGAGAGCAGTCACACAGAACTTAGATACAGTACTGTATTATCCATATCCATTCTAGGCTTAACTTGGTTACCAGCTTCGAGTACTTTGACACTGTGAGATAGTGGTCAAAAGAGAGACAACAACAACAAAATGCATTCAATAATACCGCCTCTGTGTCTGTGCTGTGTCAAGATATACTTATTAGTACCAAAACCACAACTTGTCTTATCACCAACGCAGTCAATTTTATTTTCAGCTTATATTTCCTCAATCTAAACAAATGGTAAACCTTCTATTTAAGCCCCAAGAGAGAACAGTTAATGTAATCGTCGTAAGCAGCAGTAAATGAGAGATGGGACTGAACGAATTACTGTTGTAATAGCTAGTTTACACTGTGCAAGTTACTGCTCAGATAGTAGAAAGAAAGTATGTTTACTGTTTACAGATGGGTCGACAAAAAATGTATAACGTGTTTAACGGCCTACGGTATTTAGTGATGTTTCTGATGTCAACCGGCTCCAAGGATTATCCATACAAAGGTAATCGCAAAGTTATTCGCATTCTTACTCTTTTATCTGTATATATAACGTCTTAGTCGAGTTAAGGCTAGGGGCTCCAAGGTTACATTTTCCCACTCCCCACTCCCCTGCCACCTCTCCTCACTCTGCCACCCGCTACCCGCAATAAGCACTGAAGTGCCTGTGTAACAAGGTTGAATATCGCGAGCGCTGTTTGAACACAATTGTGCTTAGAACTTAATAACGTATGTCTCAAAAGTTATTTATTTTATTGGCAGGCTAATAATTTAGTTAGGTAAATTCTCTCTAAGCATTAGATAATAAACTATATTTTCTTGCTGTGGAATTTATTTTAGAGATAAAACTTAAGCCGTTGAGTAGAAAAATGTAAATATTACCGAAAATAACGTAATTTTTGATAAGAAAATGTATCGAATGAAATTCTGTTAATCATGTTTTTGTCTAAGTCTTAGAGAGATGTTAAGTTTCACATTTATCAGGTTTAGCATATTTATGGAAAACCCCTTAGAAAGCAGATGTGCGATTCTGTAAGCAACTCACTTGAACCGGCAGCGCGGATTCAGCGCTGTCGCAGCGCTGTGGCCAGATTGACATTCAGTAATGTCGATAGCGGGCTCGAAAGAGAGCTCACTTTCGAGTTTCGTAGCAATCTCGACTCATTTTGTATGGGATGACAGATTTATTGACATTCTGTAAACTCGAAGCTCGCTGTGTTTGCTTGACCTTGGAGCCCGTCGTTCAAGTTTGAGCTGTCAAATGAAAAGTTACTAATTCACTGGTGAACTGTGAAGACGCAAAATCTAAAACCATCTGTGAACATTAATGAGACTCTTGTGTGATTTGTTTTTATTGTTAATTGTGTAAAAAACTGTGTTATGTTCTATTAATTTTCTAATAGGACAGTAGTATTGCTCGATTGTTTATACATATTGGCAAGTAGTTAGAAGAAGCAATTTCCCTTGATAATCCCGTCATCAAGCACGTAGGTAATAATAGAAGGCAGCAGTTACAATGCCACTACTAGGATTATGTGGAGACTCTTCCAAGAGTTAGTTGAAAGTTTAGAATGTGATACCAAACCTTGAACACAGCTCCTACAAAGAGGAATATCACTAAGAACGAAGGTAAGTGAGACATGCTAAGTTTGTGAGTTCTGAGTTTGTGCGAAGCCGCGATAGCTCACGTAAGTACTTACCCAGCAAAATCTCAAAAAAGATGTTCCCACTGTCTCCGTGTGTTGTATGTTCCACTCACTGTTCTCAGAAATATTTTGGCCAGCGATGACTTTCTCTCCATGTACATAATCCACAAGAACACATACCTAGGTACTATTTTAGTGCAGTCAGGTTTATTTCTTTGTAGGTCAGAGTTAATAATGAAAGATCGTATTGGTACACAACTCACTCGGAGGAAGCTGAGACAACACAACACAAAGAAATACATAAGTTCTATGGATACAACACAAAATATAAGAATTGAACAGCTATAATCATCAAACTATGCATGAATACAAACGTTATTGATGAAAAAAAGGGTCATCAAATTGGTTGTATGTAAAAACCACTTGAGTCAAGTCTTGAAATATTTGAAACACTTGATTTGGAAGTAGTATTATTAGATATTCTATGCTGGGATTACCGACAGGAATTATTCAAATAGGGTGCACGATTTTTAATTGTCTAAAAACACTTGTATTTGTTTAACGCAGATTTAGTTTTTGGTAATATTGGTTGGATTGGATTGAAATGTTTACCCAACACAGTGAATAATTTCCCGAATGTTTTATCAAACACCAACACTTCCATTATTCTAGGGACACTCAGACCAAATATTACTAAAACATCTAGTCTGAGTACTTAAATCTCATTCCATGATGAGTTTTACTTAATTTATAAGAAAGTAAATCTCAAAGTCTGTGAAACTCAAACGAAGCGGACGCGGGGTAAGAATAAAATGACAATAAGTACAATATTGACTTTTTAAATCATTATCAACTATTTCTGTGAGATGTTTCTGGGCCTATGTCCCAACAGTGGGAATAATGATGTAAATTAGATACTTTTCTACACCAATAAAATGATTGAAACATACATGATACAGACAGAATAAAGACTAGACTGGTGCATAATGCCATTGCCAAGAGCAATTATAATCTATCTGTCATGACATTAAGCATTAAGATGGCCAGTTAATACTGCTGTATATATTAGTTTAATAAATCCACCATACAACATCACACATTGACTTTACCACAGTTTTCTTTAAATTAATTTTAATAGCAACACTTTTAGACAAGCATCAAAGCTTACGTTACTTGCCATTACATAATAATGCCACATTTTTATTAGAATTGATCAATTTTATTGGGCTTTTGTTCGGAAACAATTTCAATTTGTTAAAAATAATGTAACGACAGCCAGATAATGTTTTTGTAGACCTTATTTTAAATATTAAGAGTCAAACTAAAAAAAACGGCATTTGCCGAGCAACAATTTTTTATCTTGGTATCATTATGCTACGAAACTCGATCGTGACGTCATTTTTGTAGCTCAATCTCACATCAATTGGCGAGATTTTGCGTTCTGAATACCAATTCAATAAACTCGATACATCCTAAGTGAAGTGAAGACGGTCACTCAGTGACCGCGCTCACCCAAACGATGTTTTTACAGAATTGCTCTGCAGAGCCTGGTCTTAAAGGTTAAAACCATAAACAACTCACACAAATTACTCTACAACCAATAATGCAAGTAAATGTGATATTATGTGAATATATCAGGATCAGAATCAGAATTATTTATTCACAAGAATGTAATAGTTTAGTAGATAGTAAGAATAATTAGTCTAAGTCCAGTCCATAACAATGGTGTGCAAATATATCTATACAAGAATATACAATTAAAACATACAATGATAAGAAACAAAATGCAATAGTAAAATATAGGGTTTATTAGTTAATTAATGTCAAAATGTTAAAAGTCAAATTAAAGTTAATGTCAAACATAATAAAAAATTAAGTCAAAGTTACCAATTAGCAAGCATTAAATTAAGAATTATAACAATAATTAATCATAATCTGTTTAATTATTTTCCTTAAATGTCATGTGCTCATTTAGATTATAAAAACTTTTTTCTGAGAGCCAGCCCGTTTTCAGTTAGTTTTCTTTTAAACGTAATGTTAAGCGTCAATTCAATTCAATTCAATTAAATGTTCATGGTAAATGTTCATTTATTATGCAACTTAATGGCATTAATGTACATATTTAATCTGAATCGAGGGATATAAAGGTTAAATTTATTTCTAGTAGTGACATTTCTCTTTACTATTTCTGCATGTACCTATATTGAAGTATTATGGATGCTGCTTTACAAACACACATAGCTCCCTAATGTACATGCAAACCTTTGGTAAAATGCGAAATTTCTTAGATAATGGTTTGCAGCTGTCCATAAACCAGGTGCCAGAAATAGCTGTCACGCATTTCTTCTGGACCCTAAATTCTTTCTCAATCTCAACCGAGTTACCCCATAAAAAGAGACAGTAAGAGAACACTGAAGACACGTATCCATGGTATGCACTTAGTGCTGCTTCAGTAGATACTGTTTGCAGTAGCAGCTCTACTGGCTAGTTTGTAAGTAACTTGCATTGTATAAACTAGGCATATTTGTGATGTGTCAATGAAGTCGGACAGAATTAGATTGCCCCCAAAATGCTGTGAAATTAGATGAGTCGTTGTATGTTATAATCCCAGATCCCAGTTCTTGAATTGGCAGTAATAATGTATCTTTTGCTACACTAAAACGTACAAAGTACAGCTATGTTGCAGAAGATTATTATCATTAAATTTATTGTGCCTAGGTTCAAAATTGCATGGATCAATCTATCTATCTATTTATCTATGTATATTTAGAAAAAAAGTGTCTAAAAACAACATTATATCATTTTTTTTAAATCAGATCTGTCTGTTTGTTTGTCTGTATGTTTGTTAACGCATTACGTAAAACCTACTTAACCGATAATGATGCAGTTTTCACTGTCGGATAGCTTAGGGTTTGACTTAACTGGGGTACTTGGTATCTCAATCCGATGAGCAGAAGCCGAGCAATCGATAAAAAAACTTTTTGATGGCAGAAGGAATTTTGATCAAATGTTGATATTATATTTGTATTTTAGGCCTTGGAACAGCACATATAGTACTTTTGACCGTTAGAAATAAAAACGAGTGCAAAAACGCGGGCATAGCTAGATTTCTATAAATTACAAAACCTTCAAAGGAATTGTAAGAGAAAAAACTGTTTTCAGCACATATTGGTTACACTTACAATACAACGTTGTATTTGCTCGAAGATACCTAGCTATGGAGATATTTCTATTTAAATTGATGTCCCGGACAACATATCGAATTGCAGTAATAATTCATTGATCTAATGTATCTAATACGCTGGACATGCGTCCAGCGTAATGAGTATTAGATACAGAAATTGTATGTAAATAACTCTTCGTTGAGCTTGTTATAAATAGATATAAAGCAAAAATGAGGAACGGTCTGAAAATTTGAGTTTTTTCATAATCATCATCAGCTGGTCTGGACATGGCCTCTTCTAATACACCACTAAGTATTATTAAATCCAGTTATTGCAGTAAGCAAAGTAGTTATCTCACGCGCTACTATGAGCCATTTCTTTTAATCACTCTTTTAGATTCAGCCACGATCTCATCTAGTTTTTTGGGATAACAAAGATGACAGGAAGTAATATATTTGAGTGGGGTTCGCAAGGCAAAACTAGTCTTGAATATAACGCAATATATGGCATTAATACTAGGCCAAAATTGAATCCCCTTGTCCAATCGTACGGCGGCGACAGGACGGGACGGCACGTGATCGGAAAGACAAAACTTTGCAATCGCATTAAATGGAATTTAACCAGCGCTATTGAGAAAATTAATCTGTGGGTTTGTTTTTCGAGTAAGGGCTTATGTAGTGTGGCCTAGCAGATCGCCAAACTGACGTGAAAAGTATATATACCTACTCACTGTCATACTCAGAGATGACAGTTAAAGTTTAGTGATCATGAAATTGGGTATTTTTATGGATTGTAGAGTTTCATTCATATTCATATTTATTTCTCTGTTTCCACATGTAATTAGGTTAGGGTAGGTTTATGCTCATTAATCTTTAAATTGACAATTACTTCTTCTTAACATTACAACCAATACGAGCGGTAACTGTGGTTACCGTTACTGTATAAAAAAAAAACGGTGTCTCGGTGGACGAGCACTCGCTATGAGTCTTTAAGATCCTGTAAGTCCGTCAATGTCTTTAACGCACCTGTGGTATGTAGACAATAAGGCGGAAAACATAAATAACAATACTATTGGACGTTTCTACACCCTACGGGATTCAGCTATAAATATAAGTTATCTTAACGATCACGCAATTGCATTGGTCTATTCATTATGTTAATTCTTGCACCGTGCTTTTACCGAATTTATCAATACCCGAGAGTGAGTTAAAAAAACGGAGAAGTTTTTAATAATATCACTTACATTAAGTTGAATCTTGCTACATCTTAGCCATCAAAAAAAAACTCCAAAATTAACCCTACATCACTAAAAACGTTCTCGGAACGACAAAAAAGCACCCGTCAAATTATCCCTATGTTAAATGGCTCATGCCCGAAACTCGAACTAAAATAACCAAAGTTACATCATAAAATGGAACTTCTCCCAAATAACTCAACCCTTATGGAGTAGAGTGGAATTGATGACTGAACCGTGAAATGGACATAATAATGGGTTTTCCAAAACTCTAATCAATATAGCCATTAGCGGCCCTTCGTGAAGAAGTGAATATTGCCGAAGTGGAATGGCTTGGTGGTGTTGTAGCTTTTTGGAGAGGATTTACGCTGAGTTAAATTTTACACTAATTTCAAAATAAATTAAGTATTTACCTAAGCTCTGATAATATGAGATGATAAAAATTTACGCTAGGCCCGACCCATGGTTCGGCTCGGTTTACAATAATGTAACAAGAGCTTTATACTTATACGCTACCCGTGTTTAGGATGGGTACACATTCACAATGGAAAGCAGTTGTACGGTCGTTAAGACTAATCTTCAGTCTGCTCGAATTATAATGAGGGGTTGAGTGTCATTTCACATAGAACTTACGTGAATTTGTTTCGTATTTTAAGGATGATGAGGTAAAATTATAATTACAATCAGAGAAAATTACATTTGGCTGTAATTATTGAGCTTTTTATTTGAACACTTTTATTTTTTGATTTTATAAAATATTAAATAATCGTTAATTCATTGAAAACCCGATTTCAATAGCTAAATCCATAAAAAAACCAAACCAAACCAATTTTTATTAAATTAAGATTAAATTAAAATAAAAAAATCGTCTTCAAATTATAACAAGAAATTTATGTGGGAGGTCTTTTTTATATAAACACTGAATCACCCCAATTGGTTCAGAAAGTCTGGAGATGATACGTGCGAAAATACCTACTCAAAACACCCATACTCAAAAATAAACAGCCAAATTGAGAACTTCTTGCTTTTGGAAGTGTACACTAATATTATACAGAGAAAAGATTTGTTGTTTATATGTTTGTATATGTGTTTGTTTGTAATGAATAAACTCAAGATATATTGAAACTATTTATAAAATTATTTAACTTATAGAAAGCTACATCATTAGTGAGTAACATTGGCATTTATTATTAAAAAAAATTGAAATCCCTTTGATAATTGCAATAATGTAACCCAATGTATCCAAATTTTACCTACATAAGTCATCATTTGGCGTGCGATG
Source organism: Alsophila aescularia (assembly GCA_946251855.1). Lineage (NCBI taxonomy): Eukaryota > Metazoa > Arthropoda > Insecta > Lepidoptera > Geometridae > Alsophila > Alsophila aescularia. The sequence goes on along the minus strand of OX276379.1, from coordinate 26,558,535 downwards.
CGAAAAATATTGATGATACATGAAATAATGTACTAAATGTTTATAGCACTAACTATTACCCACAAAAAAAAACGAGACTTTATGTGTAACTATTATAGTTAAATCGCAATAACCATTTTTAGTTTTTTGTGTAAAGCAATATTTAGAGAAACCCTTGCTACCCGTGCGAAGACGGGGTGAGTCGCTAGTCTATTATATATATATTATAAAGTAAAAACATTTCTATAACAAAAAGTGATAATTAACTAAAACAAAAAACTTTTTAATTTTGGAAATGTTTACCGTCATACAAGCATTGAGTGAGTTATGTGATACTTCCGTGCTAAGGGCGGGGGCACAACGGTCGTGCGGTCGCAGTGACTAATTGAGGGCGCACTGCGGTCCGCACGTTAATAGTAATGAGGGGTTGAGTGTCATTTCACACAGTATGTACGTGATTTGGTTCCGGATTTTTGAGATTCAAGTGTGGATCATTTTCATGGGTGCAGTTTTATTGGGTTTTTAACAATAAATATAGAACTAACAAAAATGCTGCAGTTGATGATGTTAAATTGTATATGATATTGTTTAAAAGGTATATTGAAGAATTATCAATGCCTTCTAGTTCACTAACAAGTCTAATAAAGCAATTCAAAACTATGGTTTGTGGAAAAAAACACCATACATTGTTTTAGTTGCTGCTGCAGAAAAGCTTCCAGCTGGCTACGAACTACCGTGGCCAGTTTGGAAATATCTAAACTCATGAAGGCTGTTGTATTGCATAAGTACAATCAATTTTGTTAATTAGAGCTAGACACTCTGCCTCAGCGCAATGTAATAAGCAAGTATTCGTCAAATTTTTGCGTCGCGGTAAACCGCAAAACCGTTTTCTTCTGAAGTAAACTTCAGAAGAAATTTGTAGATGTCGTTTGTGTTGTGTGCCGTGACGACTGTTTTTATTTTAAACTAGAAAGTGCTAAGTTGGAGACAACGCTTTTCCTTCTCGAAGCTGACACCCGCTTCTTCCTCTTCTTGTGATCAATGCAACTGGATCGAAACTCAGTTGAGGTAGTAAACAAAATAACATCGCGATATTGCTTAAAGTTTAAAAGTTAAATTAAATTGCTTTGTTTATATATCGGTCACAAATTGCTACTGTAAACATTTACAGTAGCAATTTGTGTTTACATCGCGATGATAACATTATCATCGCGATGTAAATACTCGTACACCTGCCTAAAAATATCAAAGTCCTCTTTAAAGCTGCAGTTTCACAAACTTGTAACCCAAGCTTATCCTTCCACACTCGACCTGAACTTAATAATTTATTAGGGTAATTCCGTCACAGTTTGATAATTCCCATTTTTATGGTCGAACCCCCATAAAATTTATGTCACCGTTATATGGGATATTCGCTCTGGCTTCGATCGTATAATTGATATTCTGCCATCGTTTTGGACGCATACAGTTGACTTGTAGGCAGTAAATCAGCTTGTGCAAAATATGAACAGTACATCTGTCAAATGGTATGCGTCATGCCTTTTGCAATTTAATTGGATTACTATGCTGTTGTTTATTCTGAAATTTCTACACTAATATAATAAAAGTGAAACAAACCTTTGTTTGTTTGTTTGTTTGGGAAACTTCACGCGATAACAGGTGGAAGGATTTTGATGAAATTAGTAATGGAGACAGCTTATACCCTGAAATAAAACATGGGATACTTTTTATCCCGGAAAGTGGTAAGTTTCCACAGAAAAACTGGAAAATATTGATTACTCGCTGTAAGGAACGGTTGTCAAGGAAAAGAACAACGAGAAGATAAATAACGAGTCTGCCAAAACACATCAAGAGCGTTGGTGATATACTTTTGCATTGATTTTCAATATCCTAGAAGAACAAGGGATGCTTTTTTTCGCGATAAACTGTAGTCCGCGCGGCCGAAGTCGCGGGCGAAAGCTAGTCAATAATAAACTTAGAATAAAGCATCATGTTCTCAATAAATGTTGCTGATCAACGCGTAGAGAAACGCCAGTAAGCCTAATTCAAACTCTTTGGTTTGACATATGAAATTGTTATTTTAGGTAGGGTAATTATAGAAAGAGGTTAAATTACACTAAGTACTGTTTGTATCTCTATATGTGATTATACAATGCAACCAATTTATCTGTGAAGTGCATAGATCCTATTAAAGAAAGGGAGGACTAGGAATCAACTGCTCAGCGTAGACCGCGTATATTAGGTGCAACGCACACAATTGGCCTCAATCGTAATCGGAGTGGGTTTGGTGTAACACGTGCATGTACATAGCACATATTAATCCATATACGCAGCAAAAATGCCTTCCTGTGCTTTCTATAAGGTGCACAAATAGCAAAATAACCAAAAGTAAGGTACACGGCATTACTTTTCACTCATAAGTACTTTAAACCTTCATTTTCTTTAAAATTTTACCGATTGATATTGTTTGTAAATAGCCATTTGCAGAAACGGACATAAATATAAGATTCGTAAGAGTGCGACAAGACAAACGGCGTATAAAAGTACGTTAGGTATCCGTGGTCAGCTCGCTTTGTACCGGCAGCAATAAAAATTGTCATAAATTTTAAAATAGACATTCACTTAAAAAAACCCTATTTAATTTAATTTTAATCTTCCTAACTATAAGTATTTGCCCCTTGTTTATATTAGTAGCACAAAATAATAGATAATAATAATAATATATAGTGTTTAACATGTTCCTGATATTTCTTCACGTGTGTATTTGGCTACTCTACACACACTGATGTGTTAATTGTTATTAATAGGTTTCTTAAAGACGAACTGTGGTAACATGAGTGGCTACAAGCTATCAGAAGACAGAGGTGAGAGCCAATTTGGCTACCCACCAACAACAGTCGATTATGTTTTATACACTTCAAATCAGAAGATATGTATACAACTCACAAAGGATAAAGGAAGATATTAAAAAGCGCAGTGCCATATTTACGGGTAGGTAGGTGATATGTACTTAGCTATATTGAAGACGACAACAAATTAATATCGTCGTGAAGTTGGACGAAAAATAAACCCAAACATGTCTTAATATAAATCACGTGTTTTTATGGAATACTTTTGTTTTTTATATATTTTTCCCTATCGATTGAGACTAATTCCATTTATGGCCAAGCAATAGTATTTTTTTATTTCCTCATATTCTGATCAGCGGTCCAAGCGTGATTGAGTAATATTTAAACAAACTTTCGTAAAGGGTATTACAGAACGATAAAATGTTCAAATATTTTTACCCAAGCATACACTTTCCGTTGCACAGGGGATATGTAGTAGATATCTACTTCAAAAAATACAATATTTATTAATAGGCATTTAAAAGGTGACTCAAGTCTAAAATATAAAAATATAGGCTAGTTTTCAGACTGGTATTTGGTAATCAAAACCGCGGTGGAAGCAAGTATAATTTTAATTAATTGAAATTTATTTGCTGACGGTTCCTACATAACTTTTTGTATATGGACTTAGACGGACTTACCCGATACCCGAATCGTATTTGGTTCGAGTGTGAATATTGTTATCTCTTTTGCGCTATTGTCCGCGCATGTCTCTCTATCTTTGTGATGCTTATAGTGTACGATAATACGAATTTAACTGGGTGGGTGTGTTTGCCTGTAGTTGTATCTAGATTGGGTGTAGTTTACATGATGTTCTAGGTTGCCCCGTTTCTCCTTTGTCTTTTTTTGTTTTTTTGGGTCAATGGCGAAGTGGCAAAAAAAAAATACAACCGCCACGACTGAAGTTTATATATTCTGTATTTTTCTGTTAATTGTTTGGTCAACTTATCGAAATACTAGAACACTCACACCACCATCCAGTGCACATATAATATAGTGGTACTTTACGTATATTCATTCTCTAGTTACAGACCATATTGGAGATCAATAGTCTAGAGTGTCTACAAATCCTGAGTTAACTGCAGTTGTATAAACGTTTACTTGACTATTATATACAACTTAATCATTTACATAACAAGAATGCCGATAATACACTTCTATAAAACGACAACACCGATCAAATACCATTAAATAACTTTTATGAAATTAAAGTCGTATCCACTTGAATAGACGACTTTATTTTGCTACTTGAGTGGTATCTTCTAATTATCAATTATGTTCTATCGTTGAGCGGGACCTATGTTTTTCATATAAAATCATGGACAAAAACTTGTCCGTCAGGGTTAAAAAAGTTTTATACCGTGGATAAAAATTACAACGTGATAATTGTTAAATGAAAAATATGATTCAACAATTAATAGTACATTACAGCCGCAGTTACATTTAATGACTGCGTTGCTGGCAGCGATTATGATGGCGTAGAGTGCAGTGTAGCGCAGCGTAACGCCGGTCCAGGCCATCACAGTGCGGTCAGCATTGCAGCCCTTGGTGGCCAAGCTGGAATGAAGGCCAAGACTGAAGGTCGAGGGAAGGCGGAGAAAGTAGCTAAGCAAAGCTTGAGGCCATCATAGCTTGCCCAGAAGGGTAGTCATTGAGGACAAAGGCTTGTATAGTTCTTTACTCAAACAATGCAACAACAACAAAAACAAAAATTACAATACAAAAAACAAAAACAACAATAACAACAACAACAAAAACTGCAACAACAAAATTAACAACAACAACAATAGCTAAGAACCATCTCGATCACATCAGCTTTCAAACAGAAAAAAAACTACCTAAATAGGTCCATTCGTTCTGGAGCTAAGAAACCTCACTGTTCGCCTTTGGTGGTTAACAAAACCACTGAATAAATAACAGTAATATGGCAGAACACGACAATAATAGTTTTTTCAAAGGAAATTGCTGTTGGAAAAACTCACCAGTTATGAAATTCCATACACCTATGCTGGCGCCTATTCAAGAAGCGCGGCAAGATCGACATTGCTCAAAGAAGGTTGTTGAAATAATGACCACATTACAAGCTTGTTTGAGTAACATATATAATTAAAGGTGATTATCATTTCATGTCTTTGGCAATGTAGTATTTTTTTTATTTATTATTTGGTGGAGCTATAACCTTACCAATAATCCTTTTAACTAACTCTTCTTGATTTCAATTACACCTTTTGAGTAGACGATAACTTTTAGAGCTGTATAAGACACGATGATTGGTCTATTTTGTGTTTTTCTTCACCTTCATATACAATATCGTTTAAGTTAATACAATATTATGATTTTAGCGTAAAAGTTTCGTTGTGAGATGATAGGAATAGTTATCTAATGATTAATTCTTTATAATTCATGTTAAAATGTCGTATAAACGGCCTCAAGTTATATGTTACATTATAGACTGGCCTATCTTTAGTAATGTATGAATTTTAACTAGAAATGGGATGATTGTTGAATAAGAATTATCGAAGTTATGTATAACTACCTCCAGACATACTTTTTAAACATGTTATGTACCTCGGTATTGTGTATTTTCACAGAACAATGTATTATCTGTTCATAATATTAGTTTCTGTAAGGTAAAATATTTACCGAAGTTTGTTGTGTTCAGGGATAGGTTTCAGATAAAAACGAAGTATGAGGAGTTGTTGTCTGTAATTTTTATCTTACCTTGTTAGTTTATTGCGTTTTTCTTGTTATTTTGCCTAAAATTGTAAAATTACTTAACCAGAGATTTTTAATCTTAATGATAGTGTAAATTTTTCTGAATCTATTGAGTATAATATTTTTGTTGAAAAACGCCCACAATCTGACAAAATTTCATTTTTAGTTTATTTTATTTTAACAGAAGTCGTCAATTGGGCATTTGTTGTCAAATTTATTCACTTTAATTTTATAGTTCGAATGTAAATCTTAACCGACCTCACCTGGTTCTGCATCAAAGTCACTGCTCATTGATAATTATGTCATTTATAACAAAGTTCTTTTTTTAAACCTTTGAAAGTCTTCCTTCTGAATGTAAACAGATTGGGGGTCAGTTATCTTCTATCTTTCAACTTATCATCAGGCCTCTATTAGATTGTATTCTTTTTGGCCTCTATTAATAAATTGTTTTAAAGCCTCAAAATATTATAAAATATTTTCTTGAGAAACAGTTATCATCCAGTTTTCACCGAGTTATCAGATAGATATGTATTATCCTATCTTCACTGAATTTTCTTTAATAAAGATCTTTTGATCTTTCAAATTCTGTAAATCTAATAAACAGTGACAAAATATTGTAAAAGTGCATTAGAATTTAATAAAAAAAAATATGTGAAAAAGTGTTTCCTTAAAAGGTATAAAATTTTGGAGTGTTTTAGTTCAACAAAACAATTACTTTATTTAATACAAATGAAAACGGTAAAGTGATCCATCCTGGAATTTGCTGAACTAATTTTAAAATAATTCCATTTAGCCCATAGATCACCAAATGAAGCGGCCGCATTATACCAACTCCTCATCACCAATGACAGTTTCGCCGGAAGAGTGACATCACCTGTCATTGGAGTGCTTCTGAGGAAATATCCAGTGGAAGATCAAGACTGCTGATAATTGAAAGGGAGGGAATGGTCGAGCCGTTGTAATCTAGTATGGAAAGCTATAGTGCCCCAAGGCACCTGATTACTCCGCAGATCCTCTAGAATTAAAGGTAGCTCCAGGACTGGCTACACTACATCACCGAGGACTAAAGTTGGACGAGTAATTGAAGACCGAAACTCTACATCAAGACCAAAACCTACTTCGAGGCAGTCGTGTACGAGTTGCTATCTTCCCCTCCTGACTCCAGGCTGCTGGAAGTCCATCTCAAACAGTTCCAGACGCTTCGTTTGCTCCTGACGAAGATCATTCTACTTCACTAACCTTACATAAAAATATTTATTTCTTCGATATTAATAAACCCAAGAATCCTTCCCTTATAGGTTAGGTAGTTCCTCAACTTAATAAATTTAGGGAAACCTGACAGGGAAACTTTAGAGTCTCAATTTCTTTGCCCTTTAGGAGTCGGCTTTTACCTTATTACTTTAGACAAGGATAATGGAAACCGGTATCTTGAGGTAATTCTGTCACTCTTAATATACTTCAAACAGATCCTCAACATATATTTTAAAAGGCCCTCGTGTCTTGTCGTTATACATGAAATCAAAGAGTATTGATATATGTAATATCTATTCTTTAATTTTAATTTTTGTCCTTTGCGTATGATAGCCCAGGTTAACGTCTCATGCTCATGAGGTTTTATGTCTAAAAAGCATAACTCCCCATCCATCATTTACGGCCTCTTACAGTAGCAAGCCATAGTCATAGAACAATTATATGAATTCATACCATCTTAAGAGTATATTGTTAATGGCCATAAAACAGGGGTAAGAGTAATTCACGATCTTACAAACTGTAAGATAACACCTTACCTCTACGATCCATTAGTCATACACTTATGACTTTTAACTGGAAGTAAGGTAATTCATAATTTTACAATCTGTAAGATAAAAAACCTTATCTCTACAGTCCAGTCTTTTCTTAAGGGTTATGTCATTACGTTCTTCTTTGGCTGTAGATCTTACCTCCAAGCGTTACGTCATAATATAACGTAAAAAGGTAAAACCTCATATCTACCTCGTTACGTCACACAACGGCATAACACGTAGATACCTCCTCTTACTCCTATTTAAGAGAGATCCATCTCTCCTCTTCCTCATTCTCACATGCGTTAAGTGTCAGCATACAATATGTTACCCAAGCATCAATGATTTAGTATGTTTTGTGAAAGGATTATTACCGAAATCCCCACCAGAACGTCCCCACCAGTGGGGATTTCGGGAAAAAGCTAAAAAGTTTTCCCGAAATCCCCACCAGGATAAGCAGTGGAGATTTCGGTAACAAACATAAAATATTTTTACCGTTTTCCCCACCACGGCTAATAGAGAACTATAGGTACCTTATTTATCTTATTTCAAGATTACCTACTTATCAGCTTTACAGAAAACTGAAACAGGCAAACCATGAAACTGTCAAGTCATGTACTGTCATGTCTATCATGTGACCTTTCAAAGGGAATGGTTTATCTCTGCTTGGTGCGTTTATTTTGTTGACGTGAGGGTTGATCTTCCCTTTATACCTTTGTGTAGAATACTGATAAGGCTTGTAAATGTTAAACAATTATTGACCACTGGACCATTACAGGAAGATACGCCTTGTCAGAGTCAGAACCAGATCAGTGATGTTACTTTGGGCAGCGGATGGACCGATGTGTTTTTGAATAAAGGTTTTATTTGCTTCCAATCTTGCAACAGACTTTTCAACCACTTCTTCTTTACCGGTTCTCACGAAACTTCGCACACAAATTTAATCCCCGTGACCACACATTTTGATAATTTTATCGCTCGATGCTCAAAGTCAGATGCAGCAGAGACCTGCAACTACCAAAAACGTGAGTGTTTTTGTTTCTTAACTTAAAATACTGACCTATTTTATGTTTTGATTTGTAATCGCTCTGAATGGTGAATGAAAATTAAGTTGGGAAGTTCCAATGTATAAAAAAAAATAAGAAACTGTGAAATTGACCAACCTGCACTGGGCCAGCGTAGGAAATTATGATCCTCTCTCTCACACATACACGCACACACAAACACACCCTAATACACACACTCTTTGTGTGAAGGCCTGTGTAAGCTGAGTCTGCCACGGTATTCACATAGATCGAAATAATATGAATAAAGTCGCATTAGCGGAATTTTTTAAAAGGATTTTTTGAAATAACTGGAGTTACTCTCGTATATTACTTAAATTATTCCAACTATAGTTTCAACCATAGCGGGAGGCGAGATACGTTTGCGATCTTTCCGCACTCACCTTTAGAAAGACCAATGGACATGGTACGTTAAACTACCTTCGTTATTAGCTTTTTAATTTTATCATAATTTTTAAAGAATTTGAATAAATGAGTGTTTATATACTGATATTTTCCTGTCAAATTTCCCTGAAATTCGTGCACAGTTTTTTTTTAATAACCTTTTGTGTCCCATGGCTGAGCAAAAGTCTTCCCTATAATCTATACTTATATTAAAACTGTAACGGGTCCAATTCTGTACATTGAAGTATTTTTTTTTATGCAAGGTACTCTTTGTTCGATACTGAAGCCAAAATCTGTACCGTCCTGTTTTTTGGGACGTTGTTAGGATAGATACCAGTAGTGTAAAACTAAATTTGCAGCTTCGAAAGACCTGAGCTAACTTTATGGTGCTCGAAAAACGACGAATTTTTAGGTAATTTTTCAGATTTTAGCTTATAACATCTAAAAGGTGCTTTCCACGGAAATGTTATCTGTAACACTTATAAAGAAACCAAAATTTTATATAATTTGAGCCCAACCGTAGCTCTGTTACTTTTTTGAAAAACCTGTGTTGAAAAAAATACTTCAGACATTGGCCCTTTTCCCTAAAATGTACAAAGAACAATGGCGAACTCCCATACATACGTTTATGTCAGTCAAATTCTCGGCGTCTTTAGACAAAAAATATCGCTAGTAATTCAGCATCATTTCCTGAAATTGTTAGTCTAAGATTTTTTTTGGGGGAGGCCAGGTATAATTGTTATTAGGCTTCAAAGTTGTGTAGGTTCTGTTACTGTTAATAACCTTTGAAACAAGTCTTAGAGATTTTAATTATTTTATCCACTTAGGTAGGCAAGTAAGTACTTATGCGTGATAAATATAATGTTTCAAGATGATATTATAGGTACCTAGACCTATTCAATTACCTATCCTAGTGTAACAGACTAAGCTTTTGAATAAGAATTATTTTTAATCTGTTACTGCCTGCCGAGATTACAAAACAATATATTTAGATATGTTGTTGCTGTTTCACTGTGCAGGGAAAAAGTTGTCCCATATTAGCACAAATGTTTTGCAACAATTCCTTACACAAATCTTTGTTTCTTTCGTATTTATTGTTCAATATTTTAACTAACACGCCCTATGTACTATTATTTCTTTCACGACCTGGATGACTGGTAGGTAAAGCTGTTAAGCATTAAGTCCTTCCTTGTACCTACACTATTTTTGTGCAAAACAATTAAATAAATTAACATACCCTATTATAACAACAATTCTTTACACTTTCTCCATAAACTATAATGCATTGTATTCCCTTTGCTACGAGTATAATGTTTTGTATAGAGGTTTTATATTGACGTACCATTTTGTCTATAGCACAGTCTATATTAGTATTCTGTTTATCGCAAGGAGGTTGAATTACGCTTCCTGTTAAAAGATTTAACGCCAGTAAGCTTAATTCAACCTCCTTTGGTTTAAAAAACTGGGTCGGATGTATACTGTGTTGACAATTTTGACGTCCAAACTAGAAATGTCATTGTATTATATTATTTTTTTCACCCGTTGGGCAGGCAACAAGGCCGGTTAAACATTGTAGGAAGGAAATGAAGTTACAATTTCATGTTTTTTTAAAGATTTGTTAACCTGGGTTTTTCTAACTTACAGGCAATGTCGAAAAAACGTAAAAAAATAATTACTTAAGTTCTGTAGAAATGATATGTCAAGACACTGCAAGATTTATCGCATACAATTCCGCCTATGTTCTTTGTAGTTTTAGCCGTCTTCTGAGCAGATTTTCGGCTATTATACTCATTCTTCGAGAAAAATCATGAAAAAACAGTTATTTAACTTTAATATAAGTACAAGTGAAACTTTGTAGGACCAACAGTTCTCCTGTTATCTGGACAAAACATTTTGTAAATTTTTAGTAATTTGGATTTTTCAAGAAATGTAAATTGTTATTAATATTGCTTAGTTATCTATTGTAATGTTATTTTAATGACATCAAATTAATAAATTTGATTTATTTTTAGTGCATCATACATACATACATATAACATTTTTTTAAATCGTGTGTCTTCATCAGACAAAGAGACGTTTGTCTGTTTATCTGCGTCAGTTTATACGCGTATCACGTAAAAACGACTACACCGATTGTGATGCGGTTCACTGATGGATAGCTTAGGGTTTGACTTAAAAACTGGTGAAATCATTACATATTGTTCGACAAGACAAGTTCTGTACTAGCTCGAGAGAAGTTCTTTGTACCTCGAAAAGTGCGTAAGGCAATAGAAATCACTCGGTTGTCTAATTTCTACCGGGACCGTGGATGGACTGCCTCCAGCTTGGAGAACCATGCTTATTTTTCCTCGATGCAGCCAGTGGTAAGCAGTCCAGACTGTGACATAGTCAGCATTGTGTGTGGCGGCACGTTTGGCTATGATACAATGGATAGTGATTGAGTTCCATCGCCACCGCCAGCAGGAGTTCAATCCCCGTCAACGGCGGTGCAGCGCAGTACGAGCACCGCGCGTCCCCGTTCCCAGTCCTCACCGCATCTCACGCGCTGCTCTCAGCAGGCCGTAGTCCGCAGTGCACGTCGGGATCTCGCGGCGTGAATTCCTGAGGAAGAGCGTCGCATACGCTCGAAACCTAGATCAATGTTTTCGGCAATAAAGACGTGAGTAAAAGCGATATTATAAATTATTATTGGATTTGTTTATGGTTTAGTATGGTATAAACTTGTTCTCCCAAAATGCAAATTTTACGGAAAATCTATGACAGAATCTGTAGATACCACGTTGGTTCCCCATCCTCTTTATAAATAGGTATAGCACACAACAGAGAAACGAAGTACAGCTAACACTCAAAATTTTCAACTTCAACTCCCAAACTCAAATAAAATTCATTTTTCACCATTACGGATCACATTGAGCATTTCAGCTGATAGCTTTTGTATTTTGCTTGTTCCCATCTACAATTATAATAAAACTGTTACAGGTCCAATTCTGTACAATGAAGATATTTTGTATATTTTTTTGCGGCTGCTATGAATTCAATACTGAAGCCAAGTCAAGTCAAGCCAAGTTTTTTTGTCTGTCTGTCTGTATCCTGGCCACGTATCACGCCAAAACTACTAAATAAATTCGAATTAAACTTGGTATGACTTGAGTTTATACTACGAGATAGGACATTGCATACTTTTCATCCTGATAAATGAAAGGGTTCCCGCAGGATAGGGATTAAAAATAATTTAAAAGAACACGCATCACGCTGAAACTACTGCATGGATTTTGATGCATCTTGGCACAGTCATAGTTTATATAATAATTAAAAATTGAAGATACTTTTTATACCGAAGAAATAAAGGGTTCCTGCGAGATATATTGTGTCCGAATTCTGTACATTGACGATATTAAGTATTTTTTTTGGATTCTGTTCTATTATTCGTACAAAAGCCATTTTTTTTTTGTGTTATGTCTGTTTGACTGTATCTAGGACGCGCATCACGCTGAAACTACTGAACTACTGAATTCAAATGAAACTTGGCATGATTTGAGTTCATACTACCAGTAGGACATTGGATACTTTTTATACTGGTAAATTAAAGGGTCCCGCAGGATAGGGTTATTTTATTTCGATTTGGTATTCATGTTTTACGGTTAATAGTTACTTCCGTAGTTCAGCTTTAGGATACTCAAGGAATTAGTTACTAAAAAACTAACTTCCGGTAGTTTAGGTCCTGGAATAGCACAAAGAGTACTTTTAATCAACAGAAATGACCACACGTGCGAAGCCGCAGGCATCAGCTAGTCTAACGTAATAATTAATAGTTTAAAAAAACTAAAAAACACGCTTTATATAGAAAACCAAACTAAAAAATAGAAAATAAATTTTAATATTGTAAATAAGAAAAAAATGATTAATTTCAAAGAAGCGTGTTTTTAGTTTTGTTAAACTATTATTTATTTTCTACTTTTTAGTTGTTTTTATTGTTTTTTTTTTCGAATTATTGCATTGTCATCGGTCTTTGACAGAAATCTGACCGTTTAAAGTGGGTCAAAATAGCGTCCAAAGAAGTCGGTTACAAACATACAAACATACAAGTGAAGCTAATATTTATATATATTTTTTTTACGCTTTAGCGTATAATAAGAAAAAATAATAGTTTAAAAAAACTAAAAAACACGCTTTATACAGAAAACCAAACTAAAAATTAGAAAATAAATTTTAATAGTGTTAATAAGAAAAAAATGTTTTATTTCAAAAAAATCGTGGGGTGCATGGGTCTATTGACCCACATTTATAAATATTTCATTGACAGATATGAGAAGCACCGCACGCTTTTTTTTTTAAATAAATCATTTTTTCTTATTTAGGTACTTTTTTTATTTATTTTTTATTGTTTTTTTTTTCGAATTATTGCATTGTCATCGGTCTTTGACGGGTGTGCAAAATTTAAATGAAATCTGACCGTTTAAAGTGGGTCAAAATAGCGTCTAAAGGAGTCGGTTACAAACATACAAACATACAAGTGAAGCTAATATAAAGCGTATATAAAATGTATTATTTCAAAAAAATCGTGGGGTGCATGGGTCAATAGTTATAAATATTTCATTGACAGATATGAGAAGCACCCCACGCTTTTTTTAAATAAAACATTTTTTTCTTATTTACACTATTAAAATTTATTTTCTATTTTTAGTTTGGTTTTCTATATAAAGTGTGTTTTTTAGTTTTTTTAAACTATTATTTATTTTCTACTATTTTTTTTTCTTTTTTTTTCGAATTATTGCATTGTCATCGGTCTTTGACAGGTGTGCAAAATTTGAATGAAATCTGACCGTTTAAAGTGGGTCAAAATAGCGTCCAAAGGAGTCGGTTACAAACATACAAACATACAAGTGAAGCTAATATAAAGCGTATAAAAAAACTATTCTCAGCTTTCGTTTGTTCAGATGCTCGGGCTGCTCAGCCATACAGAATATAATGATTGTAAAATTGTACGCTGAACCTATAGAAAATTTAATATGATATACCTACAGCTTTGTGCAATGTAATTAATTACCTATTTAACGACTTGTGAAAAGAGGATTTTTTTTGGTGCTCTTGTTGATTTATTTGTTTTTTTTTTTATTTGATCTCAAGGATTTCTGAAATGTTTTGGATCATTCTTATTTTATTTGAAAGGGTAGAACTTCTAGTATAGTTTCAAATAAATTTCATCAAAATTAGTTGGTACTTCTCATTTTAGTAAAATCAGAAATAGTTTTTTTTTGGTAAACGATTTGAGATATAATAACATAAGGTTTATGAAATACGCAAAGTACAACTTGGCCAGGCATTATTGAAAACCACTTCAACCTACGTGTTTTAAAGCGCTGCCATTAATTGGGAAAACTTTTATTAAATATAACTCCTTAAATTACTCGAAAATCGCACATAACGCATCAAATTGGCTTCAATGCAACGGTTCTTGTATTGAAATGGCTTAACTTGTCAAATGTCTTTCGTAAATTTTCCACTTACCGCACATTTTTGTTACGGGATTTTCTACTCTATTATTAGTGTAATGGTGATTATTTTGTGCTATTTTTATTATCCCACTAATATAATGAGTAAAAATGTTATGAAGTTGATGTAATAAGGGTTCATTGCGTTCAGAAATGTTCGTGTTGGCTTTTAAAGTTCACCAGTAAGCAGTTTTATATTTAAATTTGCTCACAGCAGTTCAAAAGTTGCTCTTTCCGAATGTTTTTGCTTTAATAATTTTAATGGCCAATTTTTAGGTTAGTATATAAGGTATTACAATTGGGTTTTAGTTTATTAGTTCCTGCAGTTTTCCTGAATTGTATTGCAGATTGTTCTTACTATAATATTAATACAGAATACAGATTGATTCAGTGAGAGGCCCGTATTCATGGTAAATACAAGTCCATGTAACTACGAGTATTATGACGTAGCTAACATCAAAAGAGTATTTTAGGGTTCCGCAGTCACATAAGGAGCACTTATAGATTTAATATGTCATTCGGTCTTTCTCGCTGTCCATCTGTATGTTCATGTTTATGTCCCAGCCATTTTATTCAGTCACTATTAACACAACAAAGTTAAAATGTGACACTATGTGATATTTTTTTCAGCTCTTATACCTATGTAAAGAGATGACGAAAAAATATTGTTTGTACCCTAATAGAACAGGACCCTGGGTCTCGAAGAATAAGGTTTTTTTTTAAATTATTACGTGATTTAATTGACAGCTTTTTATTATTTGTTTCTGTTTAAGAAATATTTTTGCTAGAGTTGTATGTGCCTCAAGGAACTCATTAGAGCACAGATTCAAAAATTTAAAAACATATCTTGAGTACTTTGATATAGTAAGAAGTTAGTAATAAAATCATCACGGCAATCTAGAATTTACGTATGTAAATTCTAGATTGCCGTGATGATTTCCAATGCTGTTTTTATAGTTAATTAGCTTAGAATCCTTGCTACGGAATCCTAATTCTGTTTGTCCAACCCGCACTTAGCAAGTTTTTGGCTTTTGCATTAGAACTCAGAACGACACATAATCAGGATTAGGACACTATGAACTCAAACATTCCGTGTTGTACAATCAGACTCAAACACAAGGAACTCCGTGAAGTCTTCAGAACTTAGTCACATGCCGATTAACTATCTAAGTCTCACTGAGAGTTTCAAGGAACTGCACTCAAACATTCAGTGTTGACTGAAAGTTCAGACTTGATTTGATTAGTTTAATTAATGTAGCCTGGAGATGAGAGGAGCGTTGAACTTCATTCACGACGTGAATCACCGGAATATCTGTAATAATTTCGTGATGGCATCAAGCGACAAACTTCTCATGTTAACTGACCATGGAACTAACATTTGTTTTTTTTTTATTGGATTAACATTTTTGGCTTCCTGACGCCTTTATTTAAATCTTAAGTTTTTTGTCTTCGGTAAGCATACTGACAAAAAATATATATTTGTGCTAACCTGATTAGAATACTGTTCATGGTAATCTTGGAAAGATTTGATTGTTTTTTTCTAATGGATAAACACAAAAAATACTGAACCGATTTTAAAAATTATTTCGCCTTCACCATGGGCAGTATTTTATTTTTCTAAAAATTTGAGATCCCTTCGAAAATGATAAATAATGTAACCCAAGGTACCAAAAATAAAGAACGGAAATTATGTTGCCATGGAAACTAAATAATAACAACACTGTGTGTATCACTGTGTATGTGTGTGTGTGTGTGTGTGCGTGCGTGCGTGCGTGCGTGCGTGCGTGCGTGCGTGCGTGCGTGCGTGCGTGCGTGCGTGCGTGCGTGCGTGTGTGTGTGTGTGTGTGTGTGTGTGTGTGTGTGTGTGAGTGGGTGTGGGTGTGTGTGGCATCGTAGCTCCCAAACGAATGGACTGGTTTTGATGCGGTTTTTATGTTTGAAAACTGATGTGATCGAGATGGTTCTTAGCTATAAGGAGGGAGGGGGAGTTTATAAAAGGGGGAGGGGAAGGGGAGGGGGAGGGGGGAGGAGGGGGGGGAGAATTGTAGCTTCCAAACACATGAACCGGTTTAGCTGCGGTTCTTATGATTGGAAGCTGAGGTAAACAGGACGGTTCTTAAGTATAATGGGAGGGGGTAGGGGGAGGGGCGGATATCGTAGCTTCCAAACGAATGGACTGATTTTGATGTAGTTTTTATGTTTGGGAACTGATGTAATCGAGATGGTTCTTAGCTATATGGGGGGAGTTGAGAAAAGGGGGTAATTTTGATGCAGATTTTTGGGTTTGAAAGCTGATGTGATCGAGAAGCTTCTAAGCTGTAATGGGAGGTGGGGGATCGGGGGTTATATACAATTTTAATCATCACCATCATCATCATGGAATAACACATACGATGATATCACCATCATCATCATCATCATCATTATCATAGTTCACACTCTCAAACGGCTGAACGGATTATGATGAAAATTGGAATAGAGATAGCATATATCCTTTTGTCATCATCATCATCATCATACTTCACTCTCAAACGGCTGAACGGATTTTGATGAAATTTTGAATAAAGATAGCTTATACCATGGAATAACACATATGATACTTTTCATCATCATCATCATCATCATCATCATCATTCCTAACGCGGGTGAAGAAGAGGGGCGCAGCTGGTCTGTTATAAAAAGGCTTGCATGAATGTCAAATGATTCTTATATTGTTTCGAAAACTGGCAAAATTACTTGCTTGCTTGTTGTATGTGTTGGCCTCTGGTGTCAGAGTTTGTTAGGCCGGGGAGGGCCTCTGATGTTAATCAATAACAATCGGGACCGACGGCTTAACGTGCCCTCCGAAGCATGGAGCTTATTACTTGATAAAAAAGTTAAAGGTGACATTTCAACTTTTATGCATAGGCATTCGCCCTTACAAGCAGATGATTGGCCCGCTCTTTTCTGCACTCAGTTATAAAAAACGACGGTTACCTAGTATCCATGAAAGATGAAAAGCTCCGACAGGAACTCCCCTGAAATTCAATATCTGTCCAGTGTGCACACGACACTCGATATTGAAACCGGCTACATTCAGGGCACGTACCGCAGTTGATAAAGGGTGCATGCCATTCCATGTCACCGATGAGAGAGATCAGAATATTACCTATGTACAGTCTTCAGAGTTCATGGCCCTCGTGACTATTCTGTTCCATCCCATCATATTACTTTCTAAGGTTCTTATCAACATGGAGGCATAAGCGTAAGTATATTTCTTGTACTGTTGTGTTTATGTATATATTATATGTGTTTGTATGTACTTAATAAATATATATATACATACAAGCTGTACCCGCGCGTTCACATGCGTGGTCTTTTGTTTTGGTTCAAAGTACCGTAATGTACTATTCCAAAAACCAATAAACCAATATTTAATCAAAATTTCTTCAGCCGTCAAAAATACTTTGTAGAAATACTACTAATCAATTGCTTGGCTTCTTACTCAGAAGATTAAAATACCAATTATACCAGTTTTTAAATCAAACCCTAAGCTATCTAACAATTAAAACTGCATTGCAATCGGTCCAGTAGTTTTTACGTGATGCGTGAACAAACAAACATACAGACAAACAGACAGAAAGACACGATTAAAAAAAAAAGTATTCTTGTTCAATTTCTTTTTTAAGCAGAGCATTTTTTTAAATCTTTGTATAGCCTTTTTCGTACCTATTGCTTTATTATAAGTATAGATATATGACTGTGTCAATTTGCATCAAAAATCCGTCTAGTAGTTTCAGCGTGATACGTGTTCTTTTTAATAAGTTTCAACCCCTATCCTGCGAGAACCCATTAATTTTTCGAGATGTATCCTTTGTCCTACCTCGTAGTATGAACTCAAATCATACCAAGTTTCATTTGAATTCATCCAGTAGTTCCAGCCGCGTGATGCGCGGCCAAGATGCAGACAGACAGACATACAGACAGAAATGGAAAAACATACAGATTAGACTTCATTATCGAATAGAGAGTAAACTCCAAAAAAATATTTCACAATATCATTAATGTACAGAATTTGGACCCATATCCCGCAGAAACCCTTAATTTTTTCAGGACAAAAAATATCCGTAATTTTCTCCCATCTTATAAATTATGTCTGTGACAAGTTGCATCAACATACGTTCAATAGTTTCAGCTTGCTACGTTTTCTGTTAAATAATTTTCCAACCCTATCCTGCAGGAACCCTTTAATTTTTCAGGATGAAAAATAGTAATAGCCTATGACACTATGCCTGACGACGAATCGATTGACACTTAGCTTGTCGAAATCGGACCAATAGGGGCGACGCTATGGTGGAACATCCACATATATACATAGACTGTTAAACTCATTACCCTTCTCATGCTTTGCCGTAGTTGGGTAAAAACAATTTGACGTCTGAACGAACTTTGACGAAATTTGGTATAGTGGTACTTTTGGTTCTGCAATAATTCATAGAATCCTTATATCACATAAAAATTAACACGCAGGAAACGCCACAGGCACAGCTAGTAGTAATTAAATGTTCGGTATACTTGGTAGAAGTACAATTTACAGAGCGATGGGTTGATATTCCAATGGATTGGTCATTTTCTTTCAATATTTAACCTAAACTTACAAGCGTATAAATTTACCAGATTAATCCAGCCTCAAGGATCCAAGCACAAAATCCTGCACTGCATAATGGAAATCACAGCGCCCTGCATGCTGGCATGCCGGCGTACAATTACGTGTTACGTACTCATAGGGGTGTCTGCCGTGCTGTGCGAATCACAGAGGGCAAATGCTTGTTTACTTTTTGGAAAATGGGGGGTTATTTTTGATGATTTCTGTCTTTAAACAGCAGCCTCAGAGGAAGTGGACTTGGCAAAGCCCGGACACTGTGACAAGAAAAGAGATTGACTTCATCACGACGGATGATAAGCACAATTCAGGGATGTCTCAATGACCGCAAGGTTCGATACCCGTAGTAATCACAGTCTACTCAGAGGCTTTTTTTTATTTTTTATTTTTTATTACGGACTAGGCAATCTTTTGACCACGATCTCACCTGATGGAAAGCGATGATGTGGTCGAAGGTGTAGCATGCTTGCCTAGTAGATACCTATTCACTCTTGACTTGAATACACCGGTGTTAGAATTTACCGGAAACACTGACGAGGGCAGGGCATTCCACTCCTTTACAGTTCTTATAATAAATGAAGAAGCGTAACGCTTCGTTCTTGTGCGAGGTATTTCAAACATGAAAGGGTGGTGCTTTACTGATCGTGTAGTAAAAGAAATAGAAATAGCGAACTATGCAAAGTACGTCCGCCCGTGGGGCGGAGATGAACCACTTAATTTGGCCGACTTAATATGATTGCATCATCCAACCGCATGGTAAAAATACGATATTTTGCATGTCATTTTAGCAAAGTACAATGAATAAATGATCTCAGTTTCAACCTATTGATATTGATAAATATTCAAAGACCCGAGTGATCTGTCTATAATTTACCACGATGAGTAGCGAATCGTGTGTGTGAGATTTATAAACATATCTATAATAATTATACGTACTGTAAGGTTATCAAAAAAGTTTTGTAATGTTGGCCTTCAGTTGGTTAGGTTTGTCGAGTAGGAGATAAAACTTATCTGCGCCAACTATAGTACCTAGTAGCTACAGCTACAGAATAAATAACTTAAGGAGTATTCATAGAAACAAATAAATGTAATTGTTATATTTTAATTGATTCTACCACCAGATTCACTACATAGAAGAACTGGCAAGAAACTATGTAGCAAATATATTTTAATCATCATTATTTACAATTATAATTAACACATTATTATTATCATACTAACAACCTATAAGTGATACTTGGTCATAGTGATATTTTATTATCATTTTACAATCACCACAGTTACACCTGGCACAATAATAGCATTTAAACAAAGTGATCCTGACCTAATCATTTCGGACACAATCACATTGACCATATTGGTTATAATAACATGACATTGAACCGACAGTACCTATGTAGAATCTGTATACTCTTTGGTACCTATTTGCAAAATACTCCGTTACACACAGTAAAAATGAGACAAGGAAACAGTAGCAGAACAATAAAGTAATATAAATAGTACTTAACTTGCCAAGGTCCTCTCGGTGCGGCGGCCACAAGAACATTAAACATTGCCTTTTTTTTTTAGAATGGATATGTGCTGTTGGTCTATAACTGACCTCTACAGCGTCACCAGACGGTGGGGCGGGCGCAAAAGCGCTCCGCCGCAATGCGTGACGCAGAAGGCGCACGCCAAAGTTAAGTTTTTGGCTACTTGCTCAAGGGCACCCAGGGGGTACGAACCTCGGCTTGGACAGTTGCCATTGATTACTTGGGGAGTCGAACTAAACACCCCTCGATTTCTACCGTTAGGTAGTGATCGAGGGGGCCCTCATGAAATGGCTGGAGCCATTTAAATCAATTGCATAACTGACCACCGATTCGGAATACACCTTCGAGAAGAATCGGCAAGAAACTCGAAGGCGAATAAAGTCGACATTAATTACGGGACCTTCGACCTCGCATCCGGCGAGGTCGGTGTCTGTGTCTAATTGTGTTGAAAGATGCTGAAGATGAAGGAGTGGGTTAAACATTGCCAGAGAGAGCCTTTATATAACATTTTCGAACATCCGACGCTGTCAGAAGTCATCCGAGATGAAGACTACCGACATCGTCCGAGCTATTTGAGTCGTTTGAAAACAGATCAAGGAATATCTACCATTTACTTTCTTAATTACATTAGTCATGTCTGATAGTTGTATTGGAATAAATTATAATAATTATGGCATAATAATACAGATGTTTCATAGTGATGGATGACATACATCGTAAGTTTACACGTGGTACTTTACTTTTCTTTAAAGTAGTCAATACTTAGTTTCAGAACAAATACTTCTTTCTGAAAGCTAGATACATAACATTTACATGTACCACGTATTATTTTTATACATTTCTATATTTACAATAAATAGTAATCTAACACGGCCATACTGACTGTGCTTCGTCCTCGAAGTACGAAAACTCTCACAACACTGAACGTCCTTAGTCAGACAAACTGTTGATACGAACATTATTGTATTTAACAATGCTTAGTAACATAGTTTATCATACATGTAGTTGAATCGATATTACAAGTGATTTTATTTTCACACATACTGTTGATACAACTAACTTTTGCATCATCGTGTGTATAGTCATTTTATTTTCACACATACTGTTGATACAACTAACTTTGGTATCATCGTGTGTATAGTCATTTTATTTTCACACCAAATATTTATCCATGTTGAAGAATTTTGATTTTATCGATATCGATACGTAGAAATTTTAACCATCTCTATTGCTACTTGCATAGACATGTAAGTCCGTCAACCGCTGCTATTGACTTTGAACTTACACCAAACAAGTAACCGACCAGCGGATAGAGGCAACTTCTTTTTTTCTTTTTTTTTCAATCAGCTTAATTATCTGGCAACTTTTTGTTTTTCTTTCCTGTTTTGTTCTTTATTTTTTAATCTTCATAATTGTCTACACTAAGTTCCAGGTTATCATCAATTTGAACCGAACCCCATTTCAACGATCATGCACACACGGTATAGTCATTCATTGGAGTTTGGTATCCAGGTCAAAATTAAGCCTCACTACACAATTGCATGACAAAAATCTTTCAACAAAATTGTATTCGACTAAACATAATTTCCTTCAATAATACAAAATCAAAACAATATTTTATCAACATGTAAAACTGACTTTTACCCGCTTGGCCAATGTGTTTCCTTATATTATTCTGATTCAGATACCAGGTAAGCTAAGCGCCAGCATGATTTGCTCTAAGTATGTACGTACTGAACAGCTTTAATTTGAAGACTAAAGTGCTTTTGTATTTACTGTCATTTTCACAGTCGTAACGCTGCTCCATCATCAATCATCCTGCGTGAGAATCTCGACGTTTGAGCACCAGGATTTGGCGCCACTGCTGTTCGTAGCTAGTAGCACAGACCTGTCAGCATTTTTCACCGCGCTGCTGCCGTGAAGCTTCGTGAATCATCCCTAGAAGTCCCGGATGGCCAGTACATTGTTTCTGAAATTGATAACGGTGTTGTATTTGAACTTATTTCACGTAAATTCGATCCCGCTTCTGATGTGAGATTTATAAACATATCTATAATAATTATACGTACTGTAAGGTTATCAAAACCTAAGTTTTGTAATGTTGGCCTTCAGTTGGTTAGGTTTTTCGAGTAGGAGATAAAACTTATCTGTGCCAACTATAGTACCTAGTAGCTACAGCTACAGAATAAATAACTTAAAGAGTATTCATAGAAACAAAGAAATGTAATTGTTATATTTTTATTGATTCTACCACCAGATTCGGAATACACTAGAAGAACTGGCAAGAAACTATGTAGCAAGTATTATTTTTATACATTTCTATATTTACAATAAGTAATAATCTAACATGTGCGACTCCAAATAGATAAATGCGGAAACCGGCTAATTTACCTACCAGAGGTTTGCGACGCGAATGCTTATTATGACAAATAAGCGCAAAACACCATAGTTTTACCTATTATTTGCCATACGAGAAAGCGAGATAAGCGAGTTATAATAAATAAGCGTAGAAAACGATATTCCTACCTATTATTTACTATACGACGAGTACGATGTAATGTATGTTATCGACAGTTTGCGAGTAGGTACGCTTGATTCTATCACGTCACTCCTGGTGATGAGATAGGTCTGCTGTTCCTCACCAGTGGGGGAGGATCCCGGTCGATGGACCTACTAATGATCGCTCCTCCGCGAGTCGAAGGAGCGTGTTTGTGAATTTCGGGATTTGCCCAATACGAAGTACCTACAAATTTATTAGATTGGACGTCTCAGTGAGGAAGTAATACAGTCGCACTCACCGAATTCCAGCTTCGGCTCGCGCGTAGACGGCGCCGTCCATCTTGTGTGTCCAAATTACAGTTCAAACGTCCCACTAGCGTTCCAGATACAGATATTGTCCAACTTGAATTATTCTGGATGCAACCGAACACTACCGACCAAGCCCAATGCCGATGGGGCTGCGACCTTCAAGATCAGGTCAATGCGAGGGTCCTGAGAGCCTTTTGCGTGCTTCACAGGTCGACGTAGGTTGAGCACTGGTGGGCAAACCAGCGAGCAGCAATACAACTATAAACTACCCTCACTGGATGGAAATAATTCAACAAAAATAAATGCTTTTATACAATCTACCCTCGAAACTGTCGATAATATGCAAAATAAACATATAAATCATTACGCGGCTTCAACACCGATTGCATCAAAATTATTTCAGCCGTTAATAAATATTTTTTGATGACTCGTCTTGAAATGTAAAATACATAAGATTTTAAGCCAAAACCTAAGCTATACAACAGTGCCAAAATGCCCTCATTTCAATCGCTCGAGTAGTTTGTACGAGACAGACACCATATAGTAGTTTTTATGTGATGCGCAAACAAACAAACAAACAGAAAGACACGATTTAAAAAAAAATATATTATTTTTTCAGTAGCTTATTTTAAGTACCCTAGACATGTATTTTTATAAGTGAATGAGTGGCAATCAAACAGAAGGGTAACCTTTTAATTGTTAACAGCGTCATCAACAATTTCAAAGCCTAAATAAGACAGCTGATAATATAAATGACTAGTTTTCCCGCCCGCGACTTCATACGCGCGCACTACTGTTTAATGCGAAAAAAAGCATCCTATTATCTTTTAGGATTATTCTTAATCGACGCAAAAGTAGGTATAGCACTACTCTTGAAGTTTTTTGACATACTTGTTATTTCATTTCCATGGCAACCGTTACTTACAGTAAGTAATCAACATTTTACAGTTTTCCCGTGGAAACTATCAATTTTCCGGGATTAACTGTTTTATCCAGGGTACAAGCTATCTCCATTCTAAATTTCATCATAATCCGTCCAGTCGTTATCGCGTGAAAGCTCCCCAAACAAACAAACAAACAAACAAACAAACAAACAAACAAACAAACAAACAAACAGACAACGTTTCACTTTTATATATTGGTATGGATGGTGTAAACAGAGTTTGTCTACTTGACAACCCTAGCAACGAGTGGGCTACCAAGCCCAGGTGCCTAACTAATAACAATGTTCTGGCTACTAAACTCAAACTGCCTGAAAGTGAGAAAGCTACATACATTTCTTTCCTCATTTCTTTGAATTTACTAAGCCTAATTTATACATGTAAGAGTAGCGGCGCGCCCAGCCCTCTCCACCTAACTTCTGCGAAGACTCCATCGCCCAATTCTCCCACTCCCGTTGACATGGAAAGCATCGTTACGGAGCTCAAGCGGCTGTCCGCTCAACTCGCCTCGCTACCTGCCCTTACGGAAAGCGTGAAAGCCATTCAAGCTGATAGTGCGGATTTGAGGATGATGAAGTCCGACATTGCCGACTTAAAACTTTTGAAGCCCGAAATAGCCGACTTGAAGGCCTCCATGGAATTATTTCAGCATGGTATGGAAACTCTGCCGGATAATATCGAGATTAAGGGAGTCCCGATATCTCCTTCGGAGAACCTCTTTGAGATATTCAATAAGCTGGGTGAACACATCAACTGCGTCATCCCGAGAAATAACATTAACTACATCGCGAGGATTCCAATGCGCAACGAGAAGCATAACAAGACCATCATAGTCTCAGTGCATAACCGATATGCGAAGGAGGATTTTGTGGCCTTGGCCAAGAAGCGTTCTATAGTTCCGGTGGATCTCGGCCTGCAAGGAGATAACAGAATTTATATTAACGACCATCTCACACTGGATAATAAATCGCTGCTAAATAAAGCGAAGAGTATCGCGAAGGAACGGGGGTTCGCTTATGTCTGGGTCAAGGCATGCAAAATCTTTGTTCGAAAAAACCCAACATCCCCAGTGATAGTGATCAAATTCGAGTTAGATCTAAAAAAGTTTTCATAATGTCCTCACCGTGTACGAGTATGTTTCACAGCTTATTAAGTTATCAAATTGTTGAAAGTCATGTATGTTTTGTCTACTGTCGTAACCCCTGCTTGCTAAATTTAAATTTAGGTAACCTATATTATACCTTACAACTAGTTTGCATGCGCGGCGTGGCTGTGAGTGCAGTCGTCGCGCACGCCCTCCCTATTGTTCTCTTATCGCTTCGTGGCGGCCGATCGACGGTCAACTAATGCTGGTTGTGTGTTATTTTTCTTTGCCTACTATTTCACGCTACAGTTATTTTGCTCCTGCTTTGTCATTTAATACGTTTGTATATTGCTTTTATAAACATATTCCTCTCCATAGTAACAAATACATTCTTGCACTACAACTTCGTGCAATGAAGGTATTTATAATCGTCCATTATTGCCTTACCAAGGAATTAGGCTTCTATAGGTTTCGTTTAACCATACAGGTACTGTGCTCATTGAGTAAATATTCAGATGCTATAACTCACTTATATGTAAAATGGCTCCGTTAACAATATTTTATCAGAATGTCCGCGGTTTGCGTACTAAAACTAGTACGTTTTACACGTTGTACGTTAACTAGTGAGTTTTACAGAAATGTATGTATGCATAGTTATGATGTGATTTGTCTTACAGAAAGTTGGTTGCACGATGGGATAACGAACTCGGTGGATGATAGATACCTGGTGTGGAGACGAGACAGGGACTACCAGGCAGTCCCTCGGCGGAGGGGTGCTCGTCGCCGTGTGTCGAGACCTCGCTGCCGAGGGTCACCTCGACTGGTCTTCTTCAGCTGAGGACTTATGGGTGACAATATCTCTCCAACACGTAAGACCCAAAATCAATTACAAATTGCATATTTGTGTGGTTTACTTGTGCAATCAAAACTTGGGCAATTCGTTGGCTTTGCAAATATCTAACTTTTCAACTACCCTCAATTACATCATTTTAAGCCGCCCATTGGATCGATTCCTTGTTCTTGGCGATTTTAATTTGCCAAATCTTACATGGATACCCTCGAGTGACAGTAGTTCGCTTGAACCACGCAATACACAGGGAGCGAATCAAATCGATATGTTTGATAATTTCTCCTTATGTAACCTATCTCAATATAATTATGTTCCAAATGCAAATAATAGAATTTTAGATTTGTTTTTTTCCAACGACGTTGTCTCAGTTACACACTCTTATAGCCCATTAGTTCTTGAAGACCCCCACCATAAATCTCTCTGCATTTCAGCTGATTTTGTGCAGCTGCATGCACTCGAATCTAAAGCTTACTTAAAATAAATATATGGCTCGGGTGATTTCGATTCAATAACGTCAGAACTTGATTCAATGAATTGGCCTAATGAATTGAATAAAGGAAGCCTTGACGACGCCGTCAATGTCGTATACACTATTATAAATAAGCTCCGTAGTGATTTCGTTCCCACCAAAATTGTAGCATCAAAGCGCAAATACCCGCCTTGGTATCGGTCTCCGCTAATTAAACTGTTAAAAGAAAAACTCAAATACCGTTTCAAGTACAAGAAATATAAAAACTTAAACGATCTTGACTCATATAACACTCTGCATGAACGGGCGAGGTTGATTGAAAATGACATGTATTAAGCTTACATCGCCATTATTGAAAATAATATTAGACAAAACCCAAAAGCCTTCTGGTCTTATATTAAGAATAAAAAACAATCAAATGCTTATCCCTCTGTTCTCAAACTTGGCAATGAGTCTTCAGGTCAGGGTGAAGTAATATGTAATATGTTCAGTCAATATTTTCATTCCACCTTTCTTGCCCCTTCTTTATCTTCGCCTCACTGTACAATTTCACCATATAACTTGGAAATACCAAATACTACCACTGACATAGGAGATATTGAAGTTTTAGAGACGGAAGTGTTAAAACTTTTTAAATTACTTGACCTATAAAAAAAGAGCCCGGACGATATACCTCCAATCTTTATTATGAAATGTGCTGTAAGACTCATGGTGCCTCTCACCCTTATTTATAGGCGGTCTTTGAACGAAGGCGTAGTGCCTACACTTTGGAAATTGGCATACATAACCCCTATTCACAAGAAAGGTCTAAAGGATTATATAGATAACTATAGACCGATCTCAAAGTTATGTGTGTTTGCCAAAGTATTAGGAAAAATAGTTTATAGGCAGTTGTTTTCCTCACTTAAGCATTTGCTTAGCGATCATCAGCATGGGTTTCTTAAAGGCAGGTCCACTACATCCAATCTTCTACTAATATGTTTAGATATGTATTCTTTTAGTGAATACATATTTAAACATATTTCTGAGCCTGCGCAAGTTGATGTTATCTATACAGATTACACTAAGTGCTTTGATAGGATAGATCATGCCATTTTACTACGTAAACTTCAACAATTGGGTATACGTGGCAATTTATTTAGATGGTTCTCGTCGTATGTGCAAAATAGATGTCAAGCCGTTGTACTCAATGGTTTTACGTCTAATGCTATGTATATTCCCTCGGGAATACCCCAAGGATCGCTGCTCGGACCACTCTTGTTTATCGTATTTGTGTTTGATATTTCATGTCATTTTTATTATTCGAAAATTCTTCTTTATGCAGACGACATGAAAATTCTTTGCCCTATTAGAACTATGGATAATACTGTTTTGCTTCTGGATGATTTGAACCGTTTTATTAACTACTGTTCCCATAATAAACTGGATCTTAATGTATGTATGTTATGTTTGCTCTTTCACTCGCAAACCTAATCCAATTATTAGTAACTATCAAATTCAAAACACGCAACTAACACGTGTGTCCATAATCAAAGACTTGGGAGTGACCTTTGATTCAAAACTATTATTTGATGTGCACATTAACGCCATGGTTAATAAAGCTTCGAAAGCGTTGGGCTTTGTATTGAGGATGTCAGCTGATTTCAACTTAATTAACACTTACAAAAAATTTATACTGCACGTATGTTCGAAGCCACCTTGAGTATGCTTCCCAAGTATGGAACCCTGAATACGGAATCTATATCAACCGTATTGAAGGTCTCCAGAAACGATTTCTGCGTCATCTACAATTTCGTGCAAAGAAATTTCTGCCGGATTATGACTCTCGATGTAGAAAATTCTACTTACTCCCCCTAGATAAGAGACGACAGGCAGCAGATATTTCTTTTCTCATCAGTTTGGCAAATGGTTCAATTGACTGTCCGGCGCTTCTCGGAGAGATAGGATTGCGTGCCCCCACGGTGTTTACTCGAAGACCTAATCTACTGTACACCCCCCGAGTCAAATGCAACTACAGGAAAAACAGCTACCTTATCAGAGCTGCCAGGTATTATAACAACCTCTCAAAATTACTAGATGTGGATCTTTTTGTAACTTCCGCATCTAAATTTAAAAGACTTTATAACAACAATTATTTCACAACATAACTTTTTTTTTGTAAGTACTCATACAATTTAACCCTCTTATTTCATTGTATCTGATTGTTAACTTTTTTTTTTAATTTGCGTGCTCTTTATTATTGTATAATTTATAACATACCAGTGAAAACTTGTAAGTGGCCATCTGTTAAATTTTCTTTCTACTTATTACTGTATCTAGCTGTTAGTTTTCTGAATACAACAAAATTCCACGAACAAATAAAATAATGTTGGAATATTGATGCATTCTAGAATGGTTGAGAGGGTGATGGCTATTATACAAGTTAAACTCGCGAACGCGTGCTTCTTGTGGGAACTGGTCCAGCCTCGTCTCTTATTAGACATTTGTATTTTTATCCCATTTTAGCTAGATGATTAAGGGTTATCTTATTGGTACTTTTAGCTTTTGTGTTTTTCATTTAAATGTGATATATTATAATTTCTGAGATCCATACCAATATATAAAAGTGAAACGTTGTCTGTTTATTTGTTTGTTTGTTTGGGGAGCTTTCATGCAATAACAGCCGGACTGATTTTGATGAAACTTGGAATGAAGATAGCTTATACCCTGGAATAAAACATAATATAGTTTTTATCCCGATAATTTGAAAATTTCTACGGGAAAACTGGCAAAACTGGAAAAATGTTGACTACTCGCTATAACATACGGTTGCCATGGAAACGAAATAACAAGTATGTCAAAAAACATCAAGAGCACAGTAAATATATTAGTCTTTCCAGACTAATTTATGTACTGTGTCAAGAGTGGTGCTATAGCTACTTTTGCATTGGTTTTTAATATTCTAGAAGAACATAGGATGCTTTTTTCGCGTAAACAGTAGTTCGCGTGGACGAAGTCGCGGGCGTGAAAACTAGTATAAAATATAATAGGTATATCTTTAAGGAATTGTCATCAATGGTGAAAAAGATAACGACGAATGAAATCTCCGTAGAGTTTCTTGGTGCTCTTTTATTAAACAGGATAATTTCGAAGCACTGGTAGAGTAAGAAGGTTATTTATTTTTTCTGTACGTGATTCAACTCTGTGTCGGTGGTATGGCGTGTAAATAGCCTATACCGTGTGTACTCGCGTACCGTTATGGCTGAAAAAACTATTTGAAAATTCCTATTGGAAAACACTCGTATCTCCACTATATGCAGTAAATTAATACGCCGTGTCTGGATTAATGAAGTGGTGAGTGCCACTTCATTAATCCAGGCACACCTGCAGCTCCTCGAGGTACGAATTACAGCAGATGTACGTCTCCGAAGACCGGCGGGTAGGTGCTCCAACAATATTTGAAGATAAAAACAACACTTCCAAGCGTGAAGGCACTGTACACTTATAGTTCTCCAAATCGTCAGACACTGCAGTGTTAATAGTAGTAGTTTTTACAAGACCTTCAAGTCTTTTCAATTAAATATGATTATGTTTCCGAGGGAAGTAATTTATCACAACGGAGATTGAGAAGCATCCATTGCGACTCAACTGTCGACCAATCACTCGCCAGCTTCGAATGCATAAACATGCATGCGAAATGACTGCTAACGCCATCTCTCAGAGTTTTGGATGAAACCAAAGATATAACATCCATGAGAGCGGGCGCCTGCACTATATACGAGTGTTTTCCATATGGTTATTAATTTATAATATACGTAAATTATCAATGAAAAATATTCTAACTAATTTTTAGGCATTGACGCTTCACCATGCACCCCGCCTTGGAAGGTCACGAGACTTTCAAAGCAGACTATGAGAGTTTTATTAAGACAATATATTTAAGAGAAACTCCATGACTAATCCAGAACGGTGGATGACTCTATAGTGAGCAATAATAAAAATATTATGATTAAAATTAATGGTTTTTATTAAGAGTTAAATAATATTATTGAGTTGGTATATGATATACCTTGACAACTGGTCGCTTATAGCTACCAGATTTAGTTTTAACCATCACTACCCGGACTTGATTATCTGCACCTGGGTAGACATCGGTTATAACACCTAACGTTATAACACCTAACGGCTAGCTTAAAGGCGGAGAATCGTCCTGTCCCACAAGTACGACAGTTCCGACCTCAATAGGTTTGTCTGGAGTAGTCCACTTTTGCCTTGCAGCGTATGCAAATACTCTAGACGCCATTTTTTCCAAAAAGACTGGACCATACTGTCCAATAATTGTTTACGTTTTATCAGATTAATGCGTTTATCAGATAAGTGAGCTGACGGTAAGTATTGCAACGGAGTCGACATTAAGAAATCCGCAGGCGTGATCACTTCTGGATGAGGATCGGACGTGACCAGATTAAGGGGCCTGGAGTTCATAATGCACTCGATTTGCGCTAAAACGTTCTGCAACTCCTCATACGTAAGAAGCTGACTACCAATCACACGATATAAATGTGATTTTAGGCTTTTGATATTAGACTCCCACATAGCTCCAAAATGTGGAGCCCTGGGTGGAATCATTTTCTACTCTATTCGGCGGCTTTCGGACTCCCTTGAAAGAGATGACTTGAAAGTAGAGCTCAACAAGTAGCTATAAAGCTCATCTAGCTGGGCCCTTGCCCCCACGAATGTGGATCCATTGTCCGAGTACAGGAAGGAAATTTGACCACGACGGGAGATAAAGCGTTTGAATGCCGCCAGAAAACATTCAGAAGTCAAATCAGAGACCAGCTCAATGTGTACAGCTTTGGTCACTAGACAAACGAACAGGCAAATATACGCCTTTTGTGCATGCTGGCCTCTGCGTCGAGACAAGGTTATGCGGATAGGGCCAGCATAATCAACCCCTGTATGAACAAAGGCTTTCGCTTCTGAGACGCGATACGCAGGAAGGTCTGCCATTCTTGGCGTCGGATGAGACGGATTTAATTTAAAGCAAGTATTGCACTTCCAAACCTTGGATCTCACGACAGTCCTGGCATCTAATATCCAAAACCGCTGTCGTAAGATAGACATGAGCAGTCCTGGTCCAGTGTGACAATTCATAACATGATAATGTTGAATGATTATGTCCACAATGTGGTCACGTTTGGGAAGAAGGGCAGGATATTTAGCATCAAAGGGAAGAGCCAATTTGGAGAGCCTTCCGCCAATCCGTAAAATGCCTTCTTCGTCCACGAAAACAGCTAGATTTTGAAGTTTATTTGCCGGTAATTTATTGCCTTTAAGAAGCTCAATGTCTCGGCTGAAATGCACAGATTGTACAGCGCGGATCATAGCTCGTTCCGCAGCTAACAGGCCCTGTATAGGTTCCATAGCAACCTTCGGTCGTGCAAATTTAAGTACGTATCGAATTATGCGCAATAATTTGTCCCATGATGAGGTGCGCTGAGACAACTCGTACAGCAAAGGTTGCTCGAGCTGAGAGGTTACAGTCAATATATTTGCCTTATGCTCCGGAAGTTCTCCACAACTAGTGGGAGAGAAGCTCTTAATTGGCCAATCTTCGGGAGGATGGCAAAGCCATGACGGGCCGTTCCACCATAGACCATGTGAGACCGATTGTGACGGTAGCATGCCCCGGGAGAGGCAATCACTAGGATTTTCTACTCCGGTGACATGATAGAAATGTTCAGGAGCTAAGTTTTCCTGGCACTGAGCGACACGATTGCCAACAAAAACTGACCAACGATGCGGGGATGATTGGATCCATGATAAAGCAATCGTTGAGTCTGAGAATATTTCTGCAATCGAAATGCGAGCAGCATAAGTGTCTCTCACAGTTTTCACTAGTTTAGCCATGAGCACGGCAGCGGATAGCTCAAGGCGGGCGAGAGTTGTTATTTTGGTCGGTGATACTTTCGACTTAGCGCAAAGTAGTCTGACCTTGATACCTGAAGGGTAGGTACAGTGAACGAAGATCACACTCCCATATCCGTTCATACTGGAATCAGAAAGGCGACTAGACGAACTACGCAGTCATTAGCAACACCTACGTGACGTGGAATTCTTAAAGTATCCAGGAAAGGAAATTCTTGGGCAAGCGCGGAGAATTGTTTTACTATATTCTCCGGTGCAGGATCGTCCCAGCCACTGTTATAAAGCCACAATTCTTTGATAAGCAGTTTGGCGTAAAGAATCACTGGAGCGACCAAACCTAGTGCGTCAAACAATCGCGCTACCACCGAGAGTATATTTCTTTTCATACATTTCTCTGTAATTGGAGAGGTCATAAAAAATAAATTGTCAGCAGCAGGTTCCCAGGATAGACCTAAGACCTAGGAAGAGGTATTTTCCGAGTCAAAATCTAGTAATTTACTATGTGAGTCGGAGAGGTTATTCATTAAATTTGATGAATTGCTTGACCATTTCACCAAGTCAAAACCGCCTGCTTTAAACATCTTTATTAGTTCATCAGATAGCTGTTTCGCGGTATCCTGATCTAAAGCTGAATATACCAAGTCATTTATGTATAGACTGGTATCTGCTATTTTTGCGGCATCGGGGTAATGTGGACTCATGTCAGTAGCCAGCTGTCGCACAGTGCGCATAGCTATGTATGGACTTGACTTGAGACCAAAAGGAACGCAGTTGAACTGAAAGGTGCGCACTACATCATTCTCATTGAACC
The DNA here is from genome assembly GCA_946251855.1 of Alsophila aescularia. Taxonomy (NCBI): domain Eukaryota; kingdom Metazoa; phylum Arthropoda; class Insecta; order Lepidoptera; family Geometridae; genus Alsophila; species Alsophila aescularia. The sequence goes on along the minus strand of OX276379.1, from coordinate 26,525,188 downwards.
TAAACAATATACGCAGGTATTTACGATGGACAACAGATATACCAATACGTAAATATATTTGTTTTATATCAGCGTTCATTGCTATGGGAAATAATCTGAACTGTATCAATAACAAGAACAGATCGGTTTGTAAATTTGGACCAACGTGCAATACGTCATTCAATGACAATCCAGTGTGAGTCCTGGTACTTGGGTCTAGGACTATGCGTGGCATTGGTTTGTCCGGTCTTATTATGGCGTGATGTGCTATATAATAACCGTCAGTAAGTTCGGAGTCAGCTACTTGACTAAGGTAACCACTGTTGAGGTAATCTTGAATCACCTGGTTATAGTTCTCCCTTAAGACAGGTGATTGACGAAGCTTCCTTTCCAATGACAAAAGTCGACGGTGGGCGGCTGCATGAGAATTCCCAAGTTCAGCCGGATCTTTACAAAATGGCAAAGATGTTATATAACGACCCACATCGTCGCGCGTCACGGAAGACGTAAAAATGTTCTCGCATTCCGTCTCTTTAGGTGATAACGAACGAGTTTGGGGTACGTCCTCTAATTCCCAAAACTTCTGCAATAGGTCATTTAAAGCTAACGCAGTATAGGTAGCGGTAGGTATGACGTCATTATGTACGTAATCTCCCATCAAAACATACCCAAACTTAGTCAAAAACACGGGAGGCGCACGCGAATCAGAATCGAACCTATTCCCTAAATAAATATATGGGAAGAGCTGAGCACCCAACACAACATCAATATTTCCGGGAATATTCCAGTTAAAATCGGCAAGTGGCAAGCCCTGTAGATGCTGTAAGTCATTATCCCATTCTATGAAGTGCGATGGCAATTGGTTGGTAATGCATTCTACCACTAACGCATGTATAGTATATTTATGTTCCGGATATACGCGGGATTCAATATAGAAATATACGTAACCGATGATCGGTCGAGATGTCGAACCAATACCTTTGACAAAAGTATTACTCAAAGGTATTATTGTCAAATTGAGCATCCGACAGCAATCAGTCGTAATTAAATTATTTTGTGAACCATTGTCAATCAGGCACCTAACTACCTTCTTCTGTCCCGTACTACGAATAAGTAATGGTCCCGTACTACCTTTCGGACGCGCATATACTTGTGCGGTCGACAATAAGACCGCGGTGCTAGACTTTACTTCGGCAGTAAGTAGCACGGAGGCATCATGTGGCGACGGCGATATTTCACTTGGAATATTATGCAACTCGGCACGTACGCCAATATCTTCCTTATTTATATGAATAGAAGAGCGAGGTATCGGATTCGTCTGAGCGACGGCTAAATGCAGCGCAGGCGAGATGGCAGACGCGCGGGAGTCACGGGACGGCGGCGGAGGCAAGATCGACGGCAAACTGTCAATTATTCCAGCGGTATGTATATGTGTATTAGAATTTACATTTTTATCATTAAAATGTAAAAGATTATTATGACGTTTTTTGCAAAACTCGCAAAAAAAGACGAATGCCAATTTTTTAGACTATGCGAAACACTTAGGCAATTAACACAAACACGTTTCGATTTAATAAAATCAAAATGTGCCTTTGCATTCAAGTTTTTAAATTTCGCGCAATTATCTAGCAGAATATGGCTATTATCATTACAGCACGCACAGCGCGATAACGGAGCAAGCGCAGACGCAAGCATAGCAGAGGCACCAGCCTGCGTAGGTACATTATCACTCGCTACGAACGCATTGTAGGTATGAGCGCGCGGGTTGCGTGACGTAGAAGCGGGCGGCTTACTCGAGCTGCTTCGCGAGGTTGAACACGCAGGGGCAGCGGAGTTCGAGCGTTCTAAGATCTTAACCTGATCCTGCATAAAGCTTATTAGGTCTTTACTCGTAGGTATTTCCGTGCCTCGAACAGTCATTTCAAAGGTTTGAACAGTTTGACAATCTATCTTTCGAATGGCACAGTGTAACAGAATAAAATCTGTTAGATCACTTATACCTAACTGTTTCAGAGCTGCGATTGACGCCGAATATCTCTCTACGAACGAATCCAAGCTATTAGCATTCTGAGAACAACTCTTTAAATCAAGTATATTGTTCAAGTAGTGTATACCTAAAGCACGCTTATCTTGATATTTTTTCACCAAACTATTCCATATGATATTGTAGGTATCACCTGTCGGTACGATACCAGCGAGAACTTTCAACGCATTGTGTGTCAGTTTACCTACTAAGTATTGCACACGCTGTGAGTCAGACAACTGATTGTTGTTATGTATGTTTGATTTAAACGACTCGTAAAAAACCGGCCAATTCTCCGTTTTCCCGTCAAAACTGAGCAATAAAATTGGTGGCAAGTTAATATGCGTAGTAACATCCTTTGATGTATTGACGTTATCTCGCGATAGTAAAATCCAGTAATTATTTATTTTATTTCTAGTCCGTTTCACTCTAGTATACAAATCCTCGAACGAGTCTAAACTAGCATAGTCGGGGGTAGAACTTGGTTTCAAAGCTAACTTAATTTGATTAATTTGATCTACAATCGACTCAAACTTATCGCGGATGTCATCAATCGTTTCTGACTCGGTCATGAAGTTCTCATTCGATCTCGAATCGAACGAAGTTATATTTTTCGAGGAGTTATACAAACGATTAATACGTTGGTATAACATTTCTCTCTTATGTTCAAATAAGACCAGCGAAGTTTCTGCCATTGTATATTATGTGTTATGAAGTACTGAACAAAAATTTTACCAAAACATACGTAAAATTATGAGAATTATGCACTTTCGTTGATATTTTTTAAAGTGGGTAGGAAGTTAAAATTATTTATGTTTGGGATTTCACGAACAATTTACGTATAAAATCAACAAACTAAATAGCTGGTTAGGTTAATAATTATACCTATCCTTGGCTCGATAAGGACCATCAAATGGTATGGCGTGTAAATAGCCTATACCGTGTGTACTCGCGTACCGTTATGGCTGAAAAACTATTTGAAAATTCCTATTGGAAAACACTCGTATCTCCACTATATGCAGTAAATTAATACGCCCAATCACCACTTCATTAATCCAGGCACACCTGCAGCTCCTCCAGGTACGAATTACAGCAGATGTATGTCTCCGAAGACCGGCGGGTGGGTGCTCCAACAATATTCGAAGATAAAAACAGCACTTCCAAGCGTGAAGGCACTGTACACTTATAGTTCTCCAAATCGTCAGACACTGCAGTGTTAATAGTAGTAGTTTTCACAAGACCTTCAAGTCTTTTCAATTAAATATGATTATTTTTCCGAGGGAAGTAATTTATCACAACGGAGATTGAGAAGCATCCATTGCGACTCAACTGTCGACCAATCACTCGCCAGCTTCGAATGCTAAACATGCATGCGAAATGACTGCTAACGCCATCTCTCAGAGTTTTGGATGAAACCAAAGATATAACATCCATGAGAGCGGGCGCCTGCACTATATACGAGTGTTTTCTATATGGTTATTAATTTATAATATACGTAAATAATCAATGAAAAATATTCTAACTAATTTTTAGGCATTGACGCTTCACCAGTCGGCCCATGTACGAGTAAAGGAAATTTAATTTTCAAACTCAAAGCAAAATAGATTACCTAATTTATTTGATTTGTGCTATGATTTATTCATTATTAGCTGTATCCGCGGTTTCACACGCGCAGTCATTTCTCTAGGTTAAAAGAACACTATGTGCTATTCTAAAATACCAATTCACCAGTATTTGATCAAAATTTCTTCAGGCGTCAAAATGTTTTTTTATCGATTGCTCGACTTCTGCGCATCGGATTATGATACCAAGTACGTTATCCAACATTGAAAACTGAATTGCAATCGGTCCAGTAGTTTTACGTGATACAAACAGACAAACAGAAAAACAGATAGACATGATTTTTTATTAATGATCTTCTTTGTACAGACTTTTTCGACTATATTGCTTTACTAGCTGTACCCGCGGCTTCGCACGCATGGTCATTTCTCTAGGTTAAAAGTACTACCCAAAGCTATCCAACAGTGAAAACCGCATTGCAATCGGTTCAGTAGTTTTGACGTGATGCGCGAACAAACATACAGATAAACAGACAAACAAATAAATACTCAAACAGACAAACAGACAAACAGATAATCAGGTAAACAAACAGACAGACACGAATTTTAAAAATGTTATATTATTTTTCATTAGCTCATTTTAAGTACCCTAGACCTTTTTTAATTATCTTCATTGTACAGATTTTCTCGTTCTTATTGCTTTATTATAAGTATAGATTATAAGTACAGATACATACGAGTACATATTTTTTCCTTGTTCTTGAGATACAATACAATACTGAATTATTGAACAAATCGCAATAAAAAGCAAAATAACAGTAATTATACCTAAAATCTAATTTTGTACAATAAGCGGCCTTATTGCTATTAGCAATTTCTTACAGACGATATTTGGATGGACAGGAATATGATATAAACATTGCAGTCAGTGATGGAGACTTACTTTGGAACAAAAAGTAAATAGATAAATAAAAACAAATATATAACTCAATATTTTTATACATACTTACAATGTGTTATCATAAATTTTGTATTAAAAAAAAATCTAAAATTAGATAGTAAAACATATATATAAGATGTTAAGTTTTGTATGTAAATGTGCCATTATTTTGCCTATTTACAAGGCAAAATAATTGCAGTAATCAGTATAAGTATAGTAATCGCAGCGAAAGTATGTGTCTCGGAAGTTATTATCTGCTAGTCGCTGCGCAAACTGCTATTTTTCAGGCGCAATCCCAATGTTGAAGGTGAAGACAGCAATGTGTAACTGCCTCGCTCACTCGCTTGCATTTTTCGCATATTCTATCTCGCTCCTAATTGATTCTGTTTTATTCCTACAACAGTACCTGCGCAATAGTTCACAGAGCCTAACTTCACAAACATATACATTGGCTGCGCCTATTATACCTACTTTGATTTTGTTCTTTATATTCTACAAAGGTACACTATCTAGTTTTCCCGCCCGCGACTTCGTACGCGCAGACTACTGTTTAACGCAAAAAAAGCTTCGTATTTTCTTATAGGATATTAAAAACCAATGCAGAAGTAGGTACAGCACCAATGTTCTTGATATTATTTGACAGACTTATTATTTCGTTTCCATGGCAACCACAGACCATTCTGTGATGGCAACCGTTCCTTACAGTGAGTAATCAACATTTGCCAGTTATCCCACGGAAACTTTCATAGTGATAAAGAGTAAACCTTCGTATAAGAGTTCTTTAAACCTGTCTCCATTCTAAATTTTATCAAAATCCGTCCAGCCGTTATCGCGTGAAAGCTCCCCAAACTACTTGTACTATTATTTATTCTGTGCCCAAACAAACAAATAAGCAAACAAACAGACAACGTTTCACTTTTATATTGGTTTAGATTACTACGTTCATTTAGAACACGCCCAAAGAGTGAGTAGTTAGTAATTACCGAGATAATAATGCTACGCTTCATCTCACCACTCAGGTACTAGTAACTACCGAAATACTCAAGCCTTTAATTATACCTGCTGGGTATTTTTGTCGCAAACCTGAAGCAACGGAGAATAAGTTATTTTTAAGGTACAGAAGTCTTTTGACCATAACATGACTATGTTTGATACCTGATAACCATGTCGCGAAATAGTTCCTTTCAATAGTTACGGACAAAAGAGGGTGAAACAGGCCTCCCATAACCTGGTTGTCAACTATCCAAAGAGACATGAAGGCGTTAAAATGTAGTGTAAGTGCCAAATATAACCAGAAGTGGCGCCGCAAGATTGTGAAAGTCAAATTTTTGACCGCATCGTCACATTTACACATGTTGAGATAATGGTTATTAAAAATAAACTCTGTTTGAAAATCCACGTTCTCATTATATACTTAATCGTAATTATCTCGTCGTTAACAACCAAAATAATAAAATACGTTGTAGAACAATCCTCGAGTACCAAGATATCCCGTTATTTACGTTCACTTGTACAATTTATTAGAATTACGTGCCTCGCCGATAATGAAAACTCGAGCGAAATAAACATATGGATATATAAATTAACGCTCTGGTTTTAGGGTTGTTACAATACAATTAACTATTGTTTCCTGTTTCCATTAATTGATTGTATACAGAGACTTCACTCTGGAATTCTAGATTTGCTTGTTTTTTTTTAAATTCACTTACAAAAGGAGGAGGGGTTAATAAATTGTTCTGTATATACTAATTTTATCAATTGTTTGGTTGTGAGGTAGTCCTGGCCTCTGGTACAGCACATAATGTATAGTCCTTACAGACAGTAGTATATCGAGAAGTAACGGCCAAATTGACGCCCGCGGGCGGGGGCCGGGAAGCAGGGGTCTCAGAGTGGTTAAAAAACGACGGCTACTAATTTATTCATCGATTGACTGGCTTGTACTCGTCGGATTATGTAGGTAGTTTTAAAGTCAAAATCTTAGCTTTCCAATATCCAATACTGAAAATCGCATATTAATCGGTCCAGTATTTTTTACATCATACGCAAACATACAGTCACTTTATAAAAAAAATTGTTCAGTATCATATTTTAAATCTCCTAGCCTATTTTGTTTTTATCATCTTTGTACAGACCTTTTGAAAATTACTGCTTTATTGCGAGTAGGTGCTAGCTGTGCCCGCGGCTTTGCCTGCGTGGCCTTTATTTGGATTAAATGTATCCTATGTGTTATTCTAGGACTAAAATTAGGTACCTATAAAGTCAAACATACCAAAATTGATAATATATTGATAATATAATCGATTGATAATATATTGTCAGACGGCTAAACGAAAGCCGTCTGACAATATATTATCAATCGCTCGGCTTCTTAAATACACCAGTTATTTTTCTCAAACCCTAAGCTATCTAATAGTGAAAAACGCATCGCACTCGGTTCAGTAGTTTTCACGTGATGCGCGAACAGACAAACAGACAGACAAGATTTTTAAAAATGTTATTTTATTATAACATTTTTATTTATGTGTAATAATATTTTATTTATATGTTATAACATTTTATTATAATGATTATAATTATTACAATCATAGGTATTCTAATAAAATCATAACCCCTTATTTTTTGTAGCCGGGTAAAGAGACCCGCTAGTAGCAACCCTCGTTCTCCAACTGACATTAGATATCAAACTCGAAAACAATGCTTCGATAATCTACCACAGTACATACATAATTATATTAGTCTTTCCAGAAATATATGTACTGTGACTCTAATCTCCGTAAGGAGATTATTTATTTACTATACTACGAGTAGCTTTCACCTGCGACAATAAATTTTCCATCATTTTTTTTTTCAATTGCACGTCACAATTGCAATATATATACCTAATTTTGTGTTTTTACTGTTAGAAAAAATACTATTTTTGCTATGTAATTTGTGGTATAATATTTAAAACTATAAGATACTTTTGTTAATTTTTAAAACTGTTTTTCTAATCGTCTTTTATTATATGTGCCGCTTAAAACAAATAGAGTTTAATTTGGAGGGTGCGCGTAAAATATTTTTCACCTCACAACCTCGGAAAGATTCTGTTTGTCATTCGAAATCAGCGTGGAGTTTTTAAAATTCGAACCTTTCTATTCAATCATTTTCTATAGCGCCAATCCACTGAAAATACTTTATTACTAATTTATACTATATTATTATCCGATTCGATTCTACTCTACTTGACTCTATTCGTCTCTATTCGCCTCTTTTTGACTCTACTCGACTCTACTTGACACTACTCGATTATACTCGACTCTAATCAACTCTACTCGACTCTAATCGACTCTACTCGACCCTAATCGATTCTACTCGACTCTATTCTACTCTAGGCGACTCTACTCGACTCTACTCCACTCTACTCGACTCTAACCGTCTCATTTCATTTTCAATTATTTTCTACTTTATTCTACTCTATTCTACTCTCTACTGTATTCTACTGTGTTCTACTGTGTTCTACTGTACTCTACTGTGTTCTACTCTGTTCTACTGTATTATACTGTGTTCTATTTTTTTCTACTGTGTTCTATTTTTTTCTACTCTGTTCTACTTTTTTCTACTCTGCTCTACTCTGTTCTAACCTGTTCTACTCTGTTCTACTCTGTTCTACTCTGTTCTACTCAGTTCCACTCTGTTCTACTCTGTTCTACTTTTTTCTACTCGGCTCTACTCTGTTCTAAACTGTTCTACTCTGTTCTACTCTGTTCTACTCTGTTCTACTCTGTTCTACTCAGTTTCACTCTGTTCTACTCTGTTCTACTCTGTTCTACTCTGTTCTACTCTGTTCTACTCTGTTCTACTCTGTTCTACTATGTTCTAATCTGTTCTACTCTGTTCTATTCTGTTCTACTCTTTCTACTCTTTTCTACTCTGTTCTACTCTGTTCTACTCTGTTCTACTCTGTTCTACTCTGTTCTACTCTGTTCTACTCTGTTCTACTCTGTTCTACTCTGTTCTACTCTGTTCTACTCTGTTCTACTCTGTTCTACTCTGTTCTACTCTGTTCTACTCTGTTCTACTCTTTTCTACTCCTTTCTACTCTACTCGACTCTACATGACTCTACTTGACTCTATTCAACTTTACTCGTCTTTACTCGACTTTTCTCTACTCTAATCGCCTCTTTTCGTTTAAATTTGACTCTATTTGACTTTTTTCAACCCTATTCGACTCTTTTCATTTCTATTCTATTCAATTCTGTTCGACTCTATTCTATTATGTTTACACATCAGCCAGGCATTCCGCGACGACTCGTTTTTTATTATTATTATAAACACTATTTAATATATTATTTTAGCTGTTTTTCTTGCTCCTAGCATTTTCCTCGCTGTAGTGAGGTGAAAAGTTTTGTGTTGCGCACGGCAGCAAAGTTATTGGGCGTCTCGTACTTTTGAAACCAGAGCAAGCGAAGGATTCAATAAAAGTACTCTCGCCAAAAAATCACTTTGCAGCCTTGCATAACAAATAACTATTTTACTAGTACAATGTCGGTAGCACACTGCTTGATATTTTAAGTTTTCTGTTGTAAAATTAGTATTTTCGAAGCCGCGGACCTCGCACTCTCCAATCTTGTCGTACTAAACTTGGGCCTTTTATTTATCGTTAATAGCATCCTATGTTCTTCTAGTATATCAAAAACCAATACAATGTAGGTAGGTATAGCACCAACGCTTTTGATGTTTTTCGACAGACTTGTTATTTCGTTTCCATGGCAACCGTTCCTTACAGCGAGTAATCAACATTTTCCAGTTTTTCCGTGGAAAAGTACAATTTTCTGGGATAATAGGTATCCCATGTTTTATTTTAGGGTTTAAGCTATCTTTATTACAATTTGATCAAAAGACGTACAGTCGTTATCGCGTTAAAACTACCTAAATAAATAAACAAACAAACGTTTTCACTTTTATATATTGATGTGGATAAACGAGTATAGTACTGAGCCTCTGGTGTCGCAGTTTATCAGGTAAAGTGTAATAATTTTATAAAACTTAGATTAGACAAATAGCAAAATGTTGAATAATATAATTTCCTATTTCCTGCTTAGTTTTACTCATTTAAAATTATTTGCAAATAAAAGTAATTCGTAAAAGTGGAGTATATTTAGCGGATATCTTTGTGATCCAAGAATGCACAGCGAAAAAAGTTTTCTTCTCATAAGTAAGCAAAACGTTTTGATAGGAAACATTGAATATCAAAGAAATGTTTCTCCAAATATATATTTATTTTTATTTTACCCAAATATTTATTACGAACGGTTCCGTACTCAAAGGGTGCAAGCGGAACCCTAATACTATGCCAACGCTCCTCCGTCTGTATGTCTGTCTTACTTTAATGAGACTGAGGTACCTTTTGAACAGTATTAGGTAGACGGTTGACATTTTCGTAAAAATATAATTGGATCTTCATACAAGGCATGTGTTTTTTAGGGTCTCCTTGTTTTGGATTTATCGTAAAAACGTTATTACATACAAACAACAAAATGAGTGAGCTTAATTATAGTGTTAGCTCTAAATTAAAACAACAATTAATAAAAACCGTTAAAGAGTGAGTCGGACTCGCGCTAAGAATCCCGTTAAATGAAAGTTTTTTTTTTTTTGGTAAATACCTAACACAAATATTGTTTGTGTCCATACAACATCCATACCAATATATAAAAGTGAAACGGTCTGCTTGTTTGTTTGGGGAGCTTTCACGCGATAATCGCTGGACGGATTTCGATGAAATTTGGAATGGAGATAGCTTATACCCTAAAATAAAACATAGGATTCTTTTTATCCCGGAAAATTCCACGGATTCCGTGGAAGTTTCCACGGGAAAACTAGAACATGTTGAATACTCGCTGTAAGGAACGGTTGCCATGTAAACGAAATAACAAGTCCGTCAAAAATCATTAAGTGCGTTGGTGCCATAGATTAAGTCAACAAGCCACGGAGGCCATAACCAAGAAGTCTAAGTCTACTTTTGCATTGATTTTTAATATCCTAGAAGAACGTAAGTAGGAAGCTTTTTCGCGATAAACTGTAGTCCGCGCGGACGAAGTCGCGGGCGGGTAAGCTAGTTATTAATATTAATCAGTGCGTCCTAACATTCATGACCTACGGAGCCGAAACGTGGACACTCACGGTTAAACAAATTGAAGATCGCTCAGCGAGCTATGGAGAGAGCTATGCTTGGAGTTTCTCTGAAGGACAAGATTCGTAATGAAGATATCCGACAGAGAACCAAGGTAACTGACATAGCTCAAAAGATAAGCAAGCTTAAGAGGCAGTGGGCTGGTCACATTTCCAGAAGAACCGATAACAGTTGAGGTAGACTGTTATCGAGTGGAAACCACGTTTAGGCAAACGTGTTGTAGGATGGCCTATGGCCAGGTAGAGTGACGACCTGCCAATGGTATCTGGAATAGAATGGATGAGGAAAACTGAAGACCAAGCTCAGTGGCGTGAATTAGGAGAGGCCTAAGTCCAGCAGTGGACAGATATAGTCTGATGATGATGATGATGATGATAATGATGTACTTTTTCGGAGGTGCGCGAATCAGACTCGCACTTGGCCGGTTTCTATTTGTGTAGTTAAGTATGAGTTAAGAAAAGCAGTAGAAAACGTTTCATAAACTATTGACGTATAGAGCGGGCCCTGAAGTAATAGATAGAATAATTTATTACCAGAAAAATACAGAAACAAGAAGGTAATTTAAAAAATAAGCAGTATTATTGAATGCACTAGGCATGTCTTGGTGAAATTTAGAAGGGGCTCTCACAATTAAATGCGTATATGACATTTTGTATCTGTGCTGTTAACCGTTGAAAAGTTACCTAGAAAGGACACAACCCTGAGTGAAGCAATCATTTCATGGTAAAACTATAACAATAGAATGCGTAAGTACTCAAAATTTCTTGTCTGTGCTCTTGACCGTTGAAGAGTTATTTTACCTGGACCTAATCCTGGATGTCGAATCAAGTCATGATAACCATAACAACGCATTGTCATCGAAACTGAACCAACATTTAAAAACTCAACTCCGTAGGATAAGAGGAAGTGGTTCTAATTCATCTTGCAAGATTTAGCCCACACAATACTCAAAGCAAAATTAAAAATAGTTAAATATGGTCTCACCTATGTCAAGTATCTAGTCTACAATTTCACAGAAACTGACTTAGTTTTTCTGCAATTTGGATAACTTTGATAGCAAGCATGATACTAGATTTCTGCTACAAATGCTTTTTTTTTTCGCGATGATGAGCATCCTGTTGCCCATCGCGTCTTCAAAATAACATATTTTAACATAGAATACTCGTTTATTTCTAACAAAAGTCGATCAATACATTGCTTGCTATTTTCGTCGATTGAACGAATGTTTTCGCTCGGTTTGCAGACTGCTTTTGTAGTTACGTTTTCTTCTAGACTTTCAGTTGATGCAATTACGTTGAAAGCAATGAAGTTTGTCTTCTGTATTGGCGTATTTGTAGCTATTGTTGAAACGTGATGTTTGGAGGATAATAGACTTTCGATGAAGGTATTCTTTGGAATGTAGGGGTAACATTAGAGAAGATAAAGTTTTTAAGACAACGTGCTGTTAAGATTATGCAAAATTACTGTAAGGTTATATATTAAACTCTTTTATTTAACTTGCAATGTAAGTATGTATGTACTCGTATGTTTGTTTAGATAAAATCTTGCAAGCTGAATTACCACTTCCTCTTATCCTACGGAGTTGAATTTTACATGTTGGTTCAGTTCCAATGAAAATGCCTTTTTATGGTAAGCATGACTGGAATTGACTTCCAGGATTAGCTCCAAATAAAGGAACATTTCAGCAGTCAACAGCACAGATATGAAATTTTGTGTACATATTTTATTATGATAGTCGGTTTTAAGTTTTACCTTGACATGGTTGCTGCACTCAGGGTTGGGTCCTGACTACCAACCCATTTGAATTTGTTTTGTAATAGCCTAATCTGATCTGTATTTTAGAAAGCTTCTTTTGGCCGCGCTCGGTTTTCTTTTTTTACAAGGTTTTACAGGCAGCATAAGTCATGCAAAAAAGTACAGGTATTCTGATAGTTATAATATTTAATATGAGCCTAGCGGTATACTCGTGTGAATTAAAATCCAACTTAAACTTAAACAACTTAAAAGGGGTTATTCCCTTTCGATACTGTTTGACACTAAATAGGTCAACATTTTGACAATAATATCGGATTTTACATAGTTAAATCGAACATGTTAATTGATGGGTCACTACAACTAAAAAAAACTCAATAACTAATTCTCATGTTATCAAAGTCAACGTATTTATTGTAAATAGGCAACAATAATAGCACTTTTACAAGTCAAAATTAACATCTCATGAACAAAGAGAAATACATAATATATAATAAAAAGGTCGAATCAATCCAAAGGACACGGCCCGTTTTGCTAGCGCTTTCTGCCTAGTTATTAAAAGTTAATGTACATCAATAATTTAAAGTCATTTGTGTTCAAGATTATCCTATTAATAATTGCAAATAAGCAATATCTCTCAAGAACTTCTAGCTTTAAAGATAACAAGGTGCTTTTTACTAACTGAAACGCATTTTAAATAACTATACAGGCGCTTTTGGTCACAAAAACCTATCAGGCACTCCATCCAACCAGGAAGGCCAAGGTCGTCGGTTGTAGAATGCAATAACAAGATCAGAATTAAATGCTATAGTACACACGAATGCAAGTGCATCGGAACCAATGGATATCGCATTCACAAGTGACATGACATTTTGTGATATCACAAATGTCTGACATTTCTCGTAGTCCGTTTTTGCTAAGTGAAAGTGCAAAATCGTATTGTATTGTTTGTATTAATGAAATAACAAACAAATAATGAAATAGAAAAATGTTGCAATATACAAAATGCATTTTGAATAAACATTATGTGCATTCACTTTAATTATTGATACATTTGTCATATAGAAGTTTATTTATCATCGTACATACATTTCGTTGAACGGAACGTAAGACATTCAAAATGTCGTTGATTTTCAGATAGAACAATTTAATTACTTTAATAGCAGCCCTTTAAAGCCTGGAGTTCTAGAGATACATAACACAAGCCATAACTTTTATTTTATTTTTGTGAATTTTAACAATTACCTACAGTCAAAGTACATTCTAGGCAGAAACTGGCCATGTCCTTTAGATAAACTAAGTATTCTTTGAGTTTGAAAAGGAAATTTCCCTTTCATGTGCCAACAGAGTTAAATTCACACTGGAAAAGGAAATACCCTTCTGACTCTACCGGTGCTTCGGAAATACGCCCGTTAGAGAAGAGAACACCAAGAAACACTACGGGGATATTTTTTTTTCCATATTTGTTAAAAAAATATTTTTTTCACAATTATAACAAAACATGTAAACTACAAATAAAAAAGATAAAAGTGACAATGAGATGTCCCACAAACATCAAACAATCAAACTGGAAAAAATAAGGTAAAAAAATTCTAACTCGATAATTATGTTGTATAAAACAACGTGATTTCATGGTATGTGTGAGACATCTCACAAAGTACTTTAAACATTTCATTCACTTAACGTTAACATCAAAGTTATCACTTATTATTATCATAGAGCTTGGAGACATCAGGCCATGCATTTCTGTCATTAATATAATCATTTAAATTGTAATACGCTTTCTTTATGAGATTTATTTTAACAAAAGTTTTAAACCTATGCATTGGTAATTGATCAATGCCATCAGGTAACTTATTAAAAAAAGCGTTTACAGTTCCCCATATATGAACCATTAACTTTCTTTAACCGAAATCCAGACACCTTTAGTTTATTTTTATTTCTAGTATTAAAATTATGAACATGCCTTTATTTTTAACAAAGGTATTGATATTCTTCCGAACATACATTATCTTTCTTTCAAACTATTTTATTTATATTGATTATACCAAAATAGAGCCAGCATTTCCTTAAAACATAAAAGTGTTATCCAAAATGGATGTACCATTCACGTCAAGCCTCATATAGTTGATACGTTGATAACAAAACCTCTACAGCGACCATAAAAACTCACTGAAACCAGCAAAGTGCTCCCTATAAACAACAAGCGTCACTAAACAAAAGGTGATCTTACCTGATATTCAATATCACTTTTTACCATAATATTTTCCTTCAATATTCTCCTTACGGAAGAAAATTAAATTCAATAACAAGTGTGAGTGAAGTTCTTTTGACAAAGGCGCCCTGTAATGGCGTCTTTTGATAAACTATCCCCTTCTACTGGTATTTGGGCTATTGTGAGCCTTTGCCGCAATAAATCGCCTATTTGTAGTGGCTGTGAATGTGGAGGGCTGATTGGGCCTCATAATGGTTTCATAGAGAAGGTATTTTAGTTTGTGAAGTTCTGTGAATAATACATAAAAATAGGTATTAATCGTGTTACTGTGAACATATTATGCGCAGTTAAGATCTGCAATGCGCATCATTATCATTATCACAAACCTCCTGTATAAGTCTACTGTCCACTTCTGGAAAAATAGCTCTCCTAAATCGCACTACTGAGCCCAATTTTCTGATCTTTACATCTAAAATTACTGCCGTATTAACTTTGCGGAGATCGTCACTCCATCTAGTCGGAAGTTGTCCTACACTACCAACGTTTACGTAAGCGTGGTCTCAATTTGAGAACTCGCCTACTTCACCAGTTAACGGTTCTTTAATGGAGAACGGCCTACTGCCACTTCAGCCTGCTCATTCTCTTCGCTTTGTCGATTAATGTTGTTCTCTGTAACCAATTTAATTGACATTGGATAGACCACATAGCTCGTAGAACGGATAGCTGTTAGAAAATCAAGGTTCTCTAATAGCAACCGTGGACTGGAAGACTGCTCCATGAGCGCAGAACAGCCCTCCGTAAGGTTGACTGATGACCTGAATCACAGGAATCCGCTGGATGTAATAGCGAGAAACCGCTCGTTGTGGTGTTCTATGGGGTAGCCCTATGTTCTTACGGCTGAGGTGTGATGAGATTATAAATAGACAAACAAGCAAGTCTAATGATGGTAATCGCCAAGCCAGCCCATAACTACACAGCACTGTGCTTGTTAAGCTGAAATATATGTTTGGATAATTATTGCTATGCACAAAATTTCATTACATGAACGCATTTTCATTTTTCCAATTTGTACACTTATCTACAATATCTATACTAATACAACAAAAAAACAAACACTTTACCGCGTGCTCTGGAAACTTCTGGAGGTATCTACTGGTTTGTTCCAGAAAGGTTCCTGTAGATGTAGGTATTGCGTCATCCGACCGAAAGAATAATCGAAAGAGCTAAAAAACAGACTACGAACAAAACTAAAAAATGAGGCAATATGAGGTGAGCATGGTTGCTAACCAACTTGAAATCGTTATAGATCTTAAATGGTCATTCGAAATGAAAAATGATACGAGAAACTTAGAGATGATTTTCAAATACCTATTCAAGTATATCCCTTTTAACATAGTATGTTGACTTACATTTTTAGTTTTTCTCTGTTATGTAGCCTGGTTGTCGCCATATTAAATTTTGATTACTGCCTTGTCTATAGCAGCACTCATCCAAATCTGCCCATTTCGTTTGGTCACAATACATATATAGTAGTTAGGTAGTTAGTTACTGTAAAAGACTATATATGTAATGTGGTTTGGTCTACATTCCTTTAAATCATTGTAGATCCTAAATGTCATTCAAAATGAAAAATTATATGAGAAACCTAAAAATGTTTTATTTTACCTATTCAATGATACCTCACTGAAAATAGTTCATCGATATATTTTTATTCTGCTTTACCCGACTGAGGTTTATTTATGTGTTTGGGTTGTATGTATGTTTGTATATCTGTACGTTTCTTATGCGGGTCCTACAGCATAAACGGCTTGATATATTTTGATAATTGAGAATCATTGGATTCGTCTTGATCACGAGAGTGCTATAGGATATATGAAGTGTCAAGTAAAACCAATATGGCGGCTGTACTGCTGCCATATTGTATTTCCGACGAAACAAAAAATTACGAAGACCTATCAAGTGAGGTAGCAAAATACACGTCTTTAAAAGACTATTTAAAAAATATAGTATTATAATTCTTATAACTAAACAGTAGCAATTTTATTTTTAGCTTCTTACGAAATTTTCAATTTTCAATTATTCAAGTTAACTTTTACTTTTACGAGCTGGGGTTCCGATAAAATTAATGTACGCCAATTACACCAAAAATTAACACCTTTATTCGAAAAAAAAAAAACACAAAAAGAAATTAAACCGACAAGTAACACTCAAACACTCTATAACTTGACTGTACACTAGTCAAAAATTACTGAATACTCGCTTTGAATCACTATGATCGTTTTGTTTCGAATGCCAAGTCAAAACTGTCCCAGCCAGCCGATGCGCGCTCTATTTATACCGCGACGGAAGTTTCCAGAAGGTACTCGTATATACTCGTATGTACTAGTGGTAGTCGCTAGGTATTCGAACTTTCAAGGTTGGCGGCGCCTTTGATGTTGCCGCTTCGCGCCGCACTTTTAAGTACTTAAGGCCGGTGGCGCCTTTGATGTCGCGTCACGCCTGTAGGTAACTAAAACCGGCGGCATCTTTGATGTTGACGTGCTGCGCCCGTATGTAACTACCTACCGCGTGCTCTGGAAACTTCTGGAGGTATCTACTGGTTTGTTCCAGAAAGGTTCCTGTAGATGTAGGTATTGCGTCATCCGACCGCGGCTCCCTGAACATTTTTGTACCTACTGTTTTTCTAAGAATCGACAGCCGTAACAATACTATAGTCGAATGTTACAATTGCAACTATTAAGCGCATCACAGAAGATTAAGATACTATAATATTTGATGTTACGATATCTGCATATAAAATATTATAGCATCTTAGGGTATCACACACGGTAAAGATACGATAATATATTGAAATTATTAATTCGCTCGCAGGCCGTCCTAGGTGCCATACGTATTTTTTCACCGCTTTCTATATACAGAATGATAAAATATGAGTAATAAGGTTTCACTATTAGATTTATTAGATAGCTCATCACACGACGATTCTGATTTCGAATTTGATATGCATTAGCGCACTGTAAAAAGTGACCAATTTGGATAGAAAAACACTTTAAATTTAGAAAAAGCCGCGGTGTATTTAATCTTTATTTTATCTACAAAAAAATATCAAACTTATTTTAATAAGTCGAAGGAAACTTTTCTCGAAATTCATAATTTGATTAAGGAAGATATAGTGAAACAAAATGCGAATATGCGGGAGAGCATTTGTACAGAACAACGACTTGCAGTATGCTAAGAACCATCTCGTTTACCTCAACTTTCAAATATAAAAAACCACAGCTAAAACGGTCCATTCGTTCGAAAGCTACGATTCGCACCGCGCTCTCCCCTCCATCCTCAAATTATAGCCATGAATCATCTTGTTTACCCCAGCTTTCAAATATAAAAAACCACTGCTAAATAGGTCCATTTGTTTGCAAGTTACGATTTTTACCCCCCTTTTCTTTCTCACCTCCCCCCTTCCTTACTCCATATATCTAAGAACCATCTCGATCATATCAGCTTTCGAACAGAAAAAAAACGCATCAAAATAGGTCCATTCGTTTGGGAGCTACGATGCCACACACACACACACACACACACACACACACACACCTTAAGATGACATCTTTACAAAAATTCCATATCGCTCGATATCTTAAGATACTGTAAAATGCAATTATATATTATCTTCGCCGTTTGTGATGTTTCATATAAATTGTATGGCGAGCGATATTTTATCTTAAGATACAATATTATAGTATCTTAGTCGTCTGTGACGCGCTTTAAATTGAAGTAAAATATGTTAGCAAAAATAAATATTAAAGGACACGGCCCATTTTGCTAGCGCTTTCTGCCTAGATATTAAAAGTTCATGTTCATCAATAATTTAATGTTATTTGTATTGAAGATTACCCTATTACTAATTGCAAATGGGCAACATCTCTCAAGAACTTATAGTTTTAAAGCTATTGACAAGATACGTTTTTACAAGTTGAAACGCTTAAAAATAGCTATAGAGGCACTCCATTTGAATTTGTTTTGAGAAAATATTTTGAATTATAGAGTGTATCATTGAATAATTACAATTTATGGATATAATCTTTACATAGCCCTCTCAAAAATCATTTTTACATACTTACCTCAATTGATAGCTTCGTAAGTAAATGCGTTGATAGTGAGGATACATTATACCTTCGCAAACGTTGCGTGGCTATCATGTAGTGTAGTGTAGGCTATGCTACAGTAGATACACCTCAATCAAATCAGTCGCATAAATATTTATCCAAAACGTGAGCAAAACTAAGTCCGTAGTAACGAACGATGGTAAAGACATATTTGTAGAAGAAATCAGTCCGGGAGAAAAGCGAAGGTCGTCGGTATTATAATGCACTAATAAGATCAGAATTAAATGGTACAATACACACAAATGCAAGCGCAACGGAGTCAATGCAGAACTACTTGTGATAACTACTAAAACGTAGTGATTATATTCTCTTTGATAACTACAAAATGCAAAAAAGTATTCACAAGTGACATGACATTGTGTGATGTGACAGATGTCTCATATTTCTCGAAATCCGTTTTTGATAAGTGAAAAGCAAAATCGTATTGAATTATTTTTAAGAATGAAATAACAAACAAATATTTAAGTCAAAAATGTTGCAATTTACAATATTATTTTTTATAAACATTGTGTGCATTCACTTTAATTATTGATTCATTTTTCATTTATAAGTTTATTTATCATCGTACATACATTTCGTTGAACGGAAAGTAAGACATTCAAAATGTCGTTGATTTTCAAATAGAACAATTTAATTACTTTAATAGCAGCCCTTTAAAGCCTGGAGTTTTAGACATACATAAAACATGCCGTATTTTCTATATTTTTTTTTGTGAATATTAATAATTACCTGCAGTCAAAGTAAGTTCTAGGCAAAAACTGGTCATGTCCATATGTAAATACTAGCTGCACCCCGCGTCCCTCAAGAACCAGTCATTTTTCCGGGATAAAAAGTAGTAATCCATGTTATAAGCTACCTGCGTACCAAATTTCATCCAAATCCGTTTTGCCGTTTAAGCGTGAAGAAGTTACAAACATACACATACACACACCTTAACCCCTTACATACATACAAACTTTCGTCTTTATAAAATTCGTGTGATTATTTTTGCGGGCGGTCAGATCGTATTCAATCATGTTAATAGCAGTCGGGTTTTTGTATTTTTCTAATAATTTTTCTTTGGCGTTTGGTTGTCTACATATTAAATTTTGATTAATGTCATGTCTATAGTCGCGCTTGCAAGATTATGATAAATCGATTGAATCAAAATCGATCATCAAAATCGATCCACAGATTTGATCTAAATAGCGCCACAAAGGAACAGACATACATACATACATAGGATGATAAACAACTTAACCCAGCCTTTGCGTTGGGCATTCTTGTAAAATGCACCACGAGCATTACACTTACAGGCGTATTTTATTTGAAAGTTACGTCGGGTATAAGAATGCTACAAGTAAAAAAGAAACCACGGTGTGAGCGCTCGCTACCCGTGCGAAGCCGGAGCAAGTCACTCTTTTTATACAATAATGTGAGTAAAGAGAAGAGCAGCTCCTTCACTAGATGGTAAGTGTTATGCCTAACCATAATAACTGCAGTGCCACCAGAATTGAACTGTAAAATATAAAAAAAATAAAAAAAATAAAACCGGACATTTCTACACCAATTATCTAGCCCCAAACCAGGATATCCTGTTCTATGGGCACTAGATAATGGATACATCAGAATATTACATCCATGACTCGGAAACAAACATTTCTGCTCATCACACAAATGATTGCATCTTGCAGAATTTGAACCCGCGACCGTACGATTTCGTACCCAGGATCTCTCGTCTCTCTAGAGTAAGAGTTTGTCAGCCACGTCACCAACCGTCGTCAATATTGCACGCACTGTATTACGCTCGTCACCTTGAGAAATTGGTTTTAAATTGTTTGTTTCCAAAACGTACTTACATTCGAATTTATTATTTAACTAGCTGTTCCTGCGGCTTCGCATGCGTGGTTATTTCTCAAGGTCAAAATTACTCTATACGCTACTGCAAATCCTAAAATACCAATATATCAACATTTGATCAAAATGCCTTTAGACGTCAAAAAGATTTATATCGATTGCTCGAACCAAGTACCTCAGTTTTTTATTTTAACATTCAGTTGTCCAACAGTGAAAACTGCATCGCAATCTGTTCAGAAGTTTTTACGTGATGCGCGAACATTCAGACAAACAAACAGACAGACACAATTTAAAAAAATATTATATTCTTGTTAAGTAACTTATTTTAAAAACCCTAGACCTCTTTTTTATTTATCTTTGTACAGACTTTTTCGTACTTATCGCTTTATTAAATAAGGAACAAGCAAATTTTAACTTAATATATACATGTATTTTTTTTACATATATGGTATTAAACTTTCACATAAGTTGTTTCTCTGGAAACATTGCAGTTTATTTATCGGGTTACCTTACCTTATTCTTTTGTATAAGTTTACAGAGATTTACTTACGGGTAAGACACCAAAACAATGCCAGTTACTGTTTGCATAATAGTGAATGGTTACGGCATCATGTCATAAGTCAGCCATTATCAGTCTGTACCAGCGTTTGCAAAGGAGAGACCAGGAATGTATCACGAACATGGCTTTTTGACACAAGAAAACTGCAGTGTCTACGAGAGCTTCGTATAAATGCTAACATAGACTTATAACATAGGTGATTATGCTCAACTGTTGTGATTGCAAACCAGTCAGTATGCTACAGATTGCACTATGAAGAGTTTGCACAAAAACGGCACAATCTGATTACCGCATCACCTTTCCATCACATTACTATCACACAGTCGGCAAAGCACTACGGTGCACTCTTTTATGGCAGTAATACCACGCACAAGAACGAATTGAGATCTTTATTTATTATAAGAACTGCAAAAGAGTGGATACTTCTGCCCTCGTCAGTATTTCCGGTAAATTATAACCCAGGTGTTATAAACTTCAAATATTTTTGTGGCTGATATCACTTAGTAAGATTTTGTTGGAAAAAATGGAGTATAAAATCAAAGGGACGAGTAATTGAAACAAAAAAATGATATTTTTGAAATTCAGTAACTCGTCCCATTGGGACGACCACTGACGACTGTGTTGTGGTACGAGTCGTTGAACAAGCCGTGTATTCAAGTCAAGAGTGAATAGGTATCTACTAGGCAAGCGTGTATCATCTTCGACCACATCATCGTTTTCCATACGGTGAGATTGTGGTCCAACGATTGCATTATCCAATATAAAAAAAAAAACTAGAACCTTAAATAAGTAAATGAAGAAGAAGCTGAGGCCTTAGTTTAAGATGGGTTGTATAGCTTATTTTGAACTTATATTTAGTTTTGCGACAGATTTTCCTACTTCTACTGAATTTTATCAAAAATTGCGCTAGAGTTCAGACCATAAGTTAATACAACATTATGATAATTTCAATTTTTTATCTTCAAATCCTGATGCTCCGGGCTTCTGCCTATCTTAACTCTTGTAGTTTGTTGATTGAGGTAGTGTTGGCCTCTAGAGTAAGAGTTTGTCAGGCCGCCTGATGTTCTGAAACACTCTGACACATGACATGGCTTAACGACTGTTATAAATCAATAACAGCCAGGACTGAAAACTTAACGGGCCTTCCAAAGTACTGAGTGATGGTAAACTGTAGATAGCTTAGAAAATAAATTGGTTCGGAGCTCAGGACCAAACCTTAACTTTTGATTTGATATTTTTTATCATCATCATCATCATCATCAGCCCGTATCAGTCCATTGCTGGACATAGGCCTCTCTCAAAGCACACTCTTGTTTTTCAACTGCTGTCACGTAGCCGGAGGGCATCCTACATTACGTTTACCGTGTCGCGAACTCCATTCAAGAACACGTCTGCCCCAACGGTCATCAGTACGTCTATAAATATGGCCGGCCCTCTGCCAATTCAGTTTCTAATCCTAAAGACTTTGTCGATAACCTTGGTTCTCTGTCGGATTACCTCGTTTTGGATATGGTCCTGCAGAGAAACTCCAAGCATAGCTCTTTCCATAGCCACTTGTACAACTTCGAGAGCAGTTCCGCTAACAGCAATTGGTTCCGTAATAACATGTTCGTTGAGCTTATGCCTTGGTTTTGTCCAAGTTCATCTGGAGACCAATGCGTTGAGACGAATCAGCTAGGCTGTCCAACATCTGTTGCAAGTCTTGCAACGTTTCTGCCACAATAACTATGTCATCGGCAAATTTCAAGTATGAAATGTATTCACCGTTAATGTTAATGCCAAATCCTACCCAGTCCAGAGCCTTAACCATATCCTCCAATGCATTTGAGAACAATTTCGGAGAAATAACAGGAGGAACAATTTCGGAGACAGGATAAATAGCTGCAGCGTCAT
Organism: Alsophila aescularia; assembly: GCA_946251855.1. Lineage (NCBI taxonomy): Eukaryota > Metazoa > Arthropoda > Insecta > Lepidoptera > Geometridae > Alsophila > Alsophila aescularia. The sequence goes on along the minus strand of OX276379.1, from coordinate 26,502,097 downwards.
ACAGACATCTCAACACTTAGATATACCGCCAGTCGGCTTGGCATCGTTGCAGGGACTCCAAAACAGACCAAGTCTCGATAGAATCAAATGCTTTCTCATAGTCCACAAACGCTAGGCGCAGAGGCTGATTTTATTCTTCAGTTTTCTGTATAATCTGCCGTTCTGTGTGAATGAGGTCCATGCTATGGTGCCGTATTTTAAATGAAACCTGGCCTGCTCTGTTGGCTTTGAAATTCATCAAATATTCGCGCAAGACGATTCGGGATGACACTCGAAAACAGCTTGTTGACATGGCTCAGGAGGGAAATAAGCCGTTAGTTTTACAAAAGTGTCTTGTCCCCTTTTTCAAAATATAGAATAACCACACTCCTGTTCCATGCCTCTGGAGTTCTTCCAGAGAAAAAGACAGAATTTAAGATACGCTGAAGTTATTTAAGCGTGGGAGTACCTCTTGCCTTCAGGAACTCCGTAGTAATTCCGTCCTCACCCGGGGTTTTCCATTTTTGAGTTGTCTAAGATCCATCTCGATTTCATCAAGGCTAACTTCTGGCAGCTCTTCGGTATAGTGGCAGGTCCTGAAATCCTCAATATAGGGTTCGGGTTGCGGCGCGATATTTTTATAAGTATTTATAATATTTTAACTACGGCTTTTTATATGAAGCTCGTGCTGATATTTTAAGCATAAACTATCTCTGTGCAAAATTTCTACAAAAGTTAGGCATTTGGGCCTGAATGATACATAAAAACAAAAAGTTGCAAAGTATAAGCAATGAAGTATTAGATGCGATTACTAGAATTGAAACTACTTCTAATTATAGCATCATATCTTATGTATTAATTTAATATTTAAAATAATCCATCCTGTTAACGAAAACTTCACTTTGCTATCCGTGGATCACACAAAATTCTTTGATCCCACTTCTGTTAAGCGTAACCTTAAAATGTTCATTTTATTATATGGTACTTAACTACTTAGTCTGCGCAAAATTAGTTTGTAAAATTAAGACTCTTAAGAACCTCGAGAAAAAAAAGAGGGTAAATAGGAGGATACGCCGCAGCAACGACCTATGCTTTACAAAGCAAACGTGCGATCCCACGTGGAGTATTCCTCTAGCCTGTGAAACGGTATACCAAAGCACATATATATGTACTGTGACCAAAGTTCTTGCAATAGCCTCTCGACTCCCTTCAGACAAGACCCGCTAGAATTATTTACGAACCCGTACTCTCAGACTAACTCAAACCACTTAGCTTCCGAAAATATTTTGGCTCGCTTTGTATGTTCTACCGACTTTGCAGTAGGAAAAGCTCTGATAAACTATAAGGTTTAAATACCACAATCGCAATTTCTAAAAAAGTCACCAGCATTTTGTACAAAATTGGTCACATGAGGTGTCACATAACCCGCTCTAACCACTCTCCTAAATACCTTTACCTCGCATATGTAGAATTGTGGAATGACCTGCCATGTACCATCTTACCTCGGAGCTACAACATGAAGAAGATCCCTAAAAAAAATGTCTTAAATGGTCGGTAAAGCATAGGTAGGACCCCTGTGTATTGCAGATGTTCAAAGGCAACGATGGCCGTTTACCATTTTTAGCGCGGTGTCTACGCATCTGTTTGATTGCTGCATAAAACAAAATATATCATAGATAGGCCACAAAAAAGTCCCATTGTGTTAAAGTTAGTTATTCTAACGCTAGACACTGTGGATTTTTTCTATGCAAAAACAAGTTACATATTATACATCTTGATTTAGAACTTAAAACCTTACCTTTTTTATCACGGTTCTAAATAAGTAAATACTATTTAATTCAACTACTCATCATAATTATATCATAATCCATGTACTAAGCTCATTCATATTACAGCACATATTCTGTCCCAGCACAGAATAGAGCTGCAGCGTCTCGCTCGCATTGTCACGTACTGCGCTCAACCTCCGTAAAATATTATGTCGCTGACTGGCGTCACTACGGATACGGTAAAAAGAGAACAGTAGGCAACCTGTTTTATATGATGTAATGTATGTTTGTATGTATTGTAAGATCAACAACTGTCAGGCATCAACTGTCGGGCACTTGAAGAGAGCAGGGTCTATCTGACTAACTGATTATTCCTTGACTGGACTTTATCCAGTGATACGAGTATGCAAAGATCGCTGATAATTACAAGTAGTTCTGTGACAGTAGACCTCGCGAGCATATTTTTTTGCAACGATCTAATGGTACACACACTGGCGCTGTGACGATGTCATCCTCTTTCAACAACATTATAAAACCTCAATTGTTAGTTTATCTATGGGCGGGGTATTGTGACGATGTCATTCTCTTTAAACAACATAATAAAACCTTATTTGATAGTTTATTTATGGGCGGGGTATTGTGACATTATCAAATCTCATTTGATAGTTTGTCTATAGTTTATTCTAAAATTGAAATATTAACCTGTCATTCCTTCATTGTAATTGAATTAGAAAAAAAAACTTGAATTCTTCAAATCTTCACCAATTTTTTATGATACCAATTTAAAGTTACTATCTGACATATATAAAAACCATTAAATCGGATCTAAAAAGGCGGAGATATTTAGTAGCCCCCTTTTTGCCCCTTTTTGAATAAAGACCCTCCAATAAAAAATCCCAAACGACAAAAAAACAAACATTCATCAAACACGTATACCTTAGTTTCGTCCAGATCGGTTTTAACCTCCTTATGCGTGGGTTCGGTTTTATCGGTTTTATCGGTATTTTGTCTAAGGTTAGGCGGTACTTCACACCGGGACAGCTTTTGAATCTTTATCAAGCACAGGTCCGATCTTGTATGGAGTACTGCTGCCACCTCTGGGACGGTTCTGCCAAGTATCAGCTTGAGTCTTTGGATTCAATTGAGAGACGTGCTATCAGGCTCATTGGGGATGATACTCTGGTAAAGAGTAAGCTTCAAAGTCTGGCGCATCGACGTGAGGTAGCAAGCCTGGCGGTATGCTACAGATTGCACTATGGAGAGTGTGCACAAGAACTGCACAACCTGATTCCCCCATCACCTTTCCATCACCGTACGACTAGACGACCAGCAAAGCGCCACCCTTTCATGGTTGAAATACCTCGCACAAGAACGAAGCGTTACGCTTCTTCATTTATTATAAGAACTGCAAAGGAGTGGAATGTGCTGCCCTCGTTAGTGTTTCCGGTAAATTATAACCCCGGTGTGTTCAAGTCAAGAGTGAATAGGTATCTACTAGGCAAGCGTGCTACACCTTCGACCACATCATCGCTTTCCATCAGGTGAGATCGTGGTCAAACGATTGCCTAGTCAGTAATAAAAAAAAAAAAACGACCTGTAGAGGAAACAAACTGACAGGTGAAAGTAAATTAAAGGAATAAAAATTATATAAAAATAATGATTATAAAAGATAATAATTATCGGTGGATAATTATCAACTTAACGAATAATTGCACAAGATAACGTTACATATAGCTAGCAAGGCGATGTGATTCAAGCACATTTTTTTTACTAATGTCACTTGACTTTAAGTAGGTACAAGTTAAACTAACAAAACGAAAGTGTATATCCGTCCACTTGGTTTTTATGAAGTAAAATTAATTAAGTTTTGTAATGAGAGCTCAAACAACCATTTAGGATAGATTATTACCTAATCTGTCATAGTAAGACAAGAGACAAGAGTCACCAAGACAGGAGACATAATGTTCGCCTACGAACATATTTTCCACTGTGGCTATCTCCCAACCATATTGTTGCAGTAATCCAACATCTGCTATGATAAAGCACCGGAACAAAACGACGGGTTTAAACTTTTTAATTAGTTTCGGAACATGTAAGTCGGGCGGTACGAGGCAGTGGTACGGGGCAATGGTACGAGGGTTTCCGGTAAGCCGGACTGCCTCATTTGGAATGGAGGTTTGTGCATGATTAGCTTTGGATGTGAGTTCAGTCGTAGTTTTATCATAGGTTTGATTGCAGTGGTTTAAATTTTACTGTATGAAGTCATTATAGTCCTGGAAGTAGGGATGTTTCATTTTAAAGTTATTTATGTAAAGGATGTCTAAAGGGTTAGAGGTGCGAAAGTGTGAGAAATCCTTTTCATAGTATTAACACGACATTAAGCAGTCGTTCAAATCTATAAAAAAAACAGACAATATAAGAATGCATAGCGTCATCATCATCATCGTCAGCCCTTATCAATCCACTGTTGGACATAGACCTCTTCTTTATTGCGCCATTCATACCGGTCAAATTTTGCCTACATTTCGGACGATGTCATCCATCCATCGCGCTGGTGGTCTGCCAACTGGTCTAGTATATCCTCTAGGCCACCATTCCGTTACCGCTTTTGTCCATCTATTATCTCTTTGCCCAGCCGAGTGTTTTGAGGAAGAAGCCGAATTAGAGGTGCCACTTGAGTCATGTATCCAGCAAACACTCGTATCCAGCGTCAAATCTCCACATTTCGAACTCGGTATCTCAATGAAATGCCGAGTATGGCATGCACCATGGCATTTTGTGATACCTTTATTTTATGCATGTTCTTATTTGTGAGCGTTTACGTCTCGGCACCATAAGTGAGGGTAGGTAGAACACATTAGTTGAAAACCCTGGTTTTAAAATATTGCGTTTTTCATTTTAACCTTGAAGACGTTTTGCACTTTTTTGTAAGCACCCCATTCTAATTGAATACGCCTTGCAATTTCTTTTCCCTGTGACTCTAGACCAAAAGACAAAACAATGTTCAAGGTAAATATAATCATTCAGCACCTCTATTAGGTAGACTCCCACAGTAATGTTGGGTGATTGTATAGGATAACTTGCCATGATCTTAGTTTTGGATATAGTAAGGAAGGCTACCTGTTAGTTGGAAAGCATGCCAATGTATGTTGGTTATATTTTTGGTTATCAATTTGAGATCATCTGCAAAACTTAAGTGCGTTAATTGTTTTCCATCTGTGTTGACTCCTCTTTCACCCTAATTGAGAGTTTTCATGATGTCCTTCAAGACATTAGTAAACAGCTTCGGAGAAAGTATTGTGACGATGTCATGTCTTTTAACAACATTATAAAACCTTATTTGATAGTGTATTCTAAAATTCAGATACTATTGCAGCCTTCATTGGAACTTTAATAAGTTTATTATATCTGGAGTCCTATGTTAAATATCTGATAGCATTTTTGTTCTTGGTTGTTTTGATCCGTATTGTTGAAGCACGAAAAGTCTATGATAATAAAAATACTAGAGTCCCAATGGTATACATTTACCAAACATACTAAATTGGAAGAAGACTGAATAGAATAACCGAGTGCAAGATCTTCAAGCTACTTCAGCTGCAAGCCTATTGTCATCTATGAGAGAGAAATCTACTATCCAATCCAGGGGAAAACTTTGTGGTGCAAGTAGCACCACGAAGTTTGTCTCTGTACCTACTTCATATTATTGTTCGTTGAAAGTTGTTCTCTGAGGTGGTATACACCCTCGAGGACCACCTTGCAACAGTGTTTTGCCTTCACGCTTATTAAAAATGGGTTCAGTAAGATCTTGCAATTGTGCCTGCATAGTGGGTGACTCGTATTATACTCCCAGAGGATATTCAAATATCTCATATCCACCCCGCAACGATGGAGAGAGGGAATACGGCCCATTGCTTGACATTGTCGAAAGCCTTTTTGTAGCCAACAAAGGCTACGCACTTGGGCTGGTTGTATTCTTTACATTTCTCTATCAGTTGCTTTATGGTATGGATGTGATTAATTGAGGAGTATCCACTCCGGAAGCTAGCCTGTTCAACTGGCTGGGATTCGTCAAGTATGCAGTATGTTGCAGATGACTTTTGCGAACGCTTTTTACAGCGGCGAGAGAAGGCTGATTGGATGGTAGTTCTGGAGATTACATTTGTCACCCTTTTTATGTAAAATTCTAACGATAGCGTTTTTCTACATTTCAGGGGTAAAACCAGAAATCAAATTTTTGTTAAACAACTGTGTAATGTATTCATCGTCTACCAGCAGAATTAACACTGTAATACCATCTTCTTCTGATGCTTTTTCCTTGTTCATTCGAGATAGAGCATAAGCAACCGTCATAAAGTATAGGTGGCAGATTACTTTCCCAGACACACTTTGTGGGTTCTGCTCTAACATTATCGGCATTAGAAGTTTCAAGTTTTGCAGATTTTGATGCGTATAGCTAACAGTAGAATTCTTCAACAATACCCAAAGAACATAGGTGGAATTTTATGCGATAAATCTTGCAGCGTCTTGACATATCATTTCTACAGAACTTAAGTAATTATTTTTCTACGTTTTTTCAACATAGCCGGTAAGCTAGAAAAGGCCTAGTTAACAAATCAATTTAAAAAAACATGAAACTGTAACTTCATTTCCTTCCTGCAATGTTTATCTGGCCTGTTGCCTGCCCAACGGGTGAAAAAATATATATAATACAATGAAGTTTCCGGTTTGGACGTCAAAATTGTCAACATAGTATACTTTCCACCCAGTTTTTTAAACCAAAGGAGGTTGGATTACGCTTACTGGCGTTAAATCTTTTAACAGTAAACGTAATTCAACCTCCTTGCGATAAACAGAATAATAATATAGACTGTGCTATAGACAAAATGGTACGTCAATATAAAACCTCTATAGAAAACATTATACTCGTAGCAAAGGGAATACAATTAATGCATTATAGTATAAGGAGAAAGTGTAAAGAATTGTAGTTATAATAGGATAAGCTAATTTATTTAATTGTTTTTCACAAAAAATAGTGTGAGTGCAAGGAAGGACGTAATGCTAAACAGCATTATCTAGCAGTCATCCAGGTCGTGAAAGAAATAATAGTACATAGGGCGTGTTGGTTAAAGTATTGAACAATAAATACGAAAGAAACAAAGGTTTGTGTAAATAAAATATTTTGTGTAAGGATTTGTTGCAAAATATTTGTGCTATCTACTACCTAGCTCGCGCGCGAAAAAGCTACCAAGCGCACAAACACACGCATATAGTGCATACGCACTCGTAACAAGGTAGTAGACAACCGTTTCCCTGCACATGAAACAGCAGCAACATATCTAAATATATTAGTTTGTAATCTCGCTAGGCAGTAACAGATGAAAAATATTTTTTATTCAAAAGCCTAGTCTGTTACACTAGGAGGGTAATTGAATAGGTAGGTACCTACAATATCTTGAAACATTATATTTATCACGCATAAGTACTTACTTGCCTACCTAATTAAGCGGATAAAATAATTAAAATCTCTAAGACTTGTTTCAAAGTTCATTAACAGTAACATAACCTACAAAACTTTGAAGCCTAATAACAATTATTCCTAACCTCCCCAAAAAATATATCTAACAATCTCAGGAAATGATGCTGAATTACTAGCGATATTTTTTATCTAAAGACACTGAATTTGACTGACATAAAAGCATGTATGGGAGTTCGCCATTGTTCTTTAATCTCTATCGGTTGTGGTGGTTCCTGTACTATCCTGTGTCATGTGTGGTTGTTTACTTAAATATAATTTGTTGTTTGCTGTTATTGAGTTTACGTTGAAAAATGTTCGGTCTTCTATGTTGTTTAATCGTGTTTGTTATGCTTTTTGTATTAAAGGTTCTTAAATCTCATCTTATGGATTTTATTTTATTGTTCTATTATTTTTGATATTGTAATGAAATTTTGCATATTTCTTATAGTTTTAATGTTTCCTGTGCCAGTTTGCATTACTTCCGTTTTATACCCCCGATATGTTTTTTAGTAGTTTAGTTTTCTAAAACTATATTGCAAAGTTTATTGTTTAGTGCGTCAAGGTCTAGCTTTTCCCCAGTGAGTCCGTCGTGATTGTTTTTAAGCTCAAGTTGGTAGTCTTGGTAGTCATTTTGTAAGAACATGTAGTCGATCTGTACATATTTGTGTCTGAGTGTTTTTTTTTTGTGTAAAATGTTAATCTCCCCTCTCAAGATGTTAACTTACTCAATTGAATTAGGTTAGTCCTGTAATGATAATAATTTGAATTAATTAATTAATAAATATTTGGTGATAGCTTCCCGTTTTAAAGTGGTTTAGAACAAAAACATCGGTAGAAGTATGTTATTGGAAAGTGATCACGTAGTCAATCTCGTTTTTAGTACGGCCATCTGGGCTTGCCCAGGTCCACTTCTTTGATGGGCACTTTTTGAAAAACTTATTCATCATATACAGTTGATGTGTTTCAAGGAAGTTTACTAGGGTTTGCATACTGTTCAACTGAATCTTCATTTTCAAGCGGTGAACCTATCATAGCTTTAAAATCGCCAAGAATTGTTGTGAAGTGACAAGGGTTTTTTTTCTCAGGCACTTTTTATGTCATAGTAAAATAGGTCTACTTCTTCATTAGGGTGGCTTAAAGTTGGTGCATAAACTTGTATTCGTTTTGAACTGTATTTTTTATTCAATTTAATATTTACGTAGCAGACTCGAAATGCAATACTTTTAAAGATTTAAACGTTTTTTTAGATATATGTTTAGGCATGAGAAAACCTACTACACCGTAAGAAGTATCTTCATTACCCTTAAAATATAGAAGGTATCAAGTAGAAAGTTTTTTTTCCCTTACGTCGAACCACTGAAAGGCCAATAACAGCCCAGGTTATTTGATATGTTTCCACAATCAACTCAACTAACATATCGTCTGAATTCAGGGACCTTTTATTGAACGTAGCTAGGGTTATTGTTCGGCAGACGGATCTCTGCTGGAAATTTTTAGCACCCTCTGCCCTGCCGGAACTGGAGCCGCTGCTGTGACTTGGTATAGCAGGGCTGCTGGCGACTGAGGGCCGTAATGTATTAGCGCAATCCATAGTAAAGAAGGATTAAAGCCATAAAATACCACGCTGGCAAGTGCGTCTTGGGGAGATTTTTCGTAGAGCCTCGTTGGTCTATCTGTAGGGTGCACCACGGGCAGGTGAGGTTGACCTGGACGGCTGGATCTTATGTTACTCCTTACACTTGGTCTGTCAGCAGGGTGCACCACGGGCTGGTGAGGTTGACTTGGGCAGCTGGATCTTATGTTACCCCTTACACCCCATAGCGTTATGCAAATATGCGTTATTAATTTTATTCCAATGCATTATCGCGATGATATTCAATATGGAATTCAATTTAATGTCAGAGGCCCTCGGGCGGCTTGACAAACTCTGACATCAGAGGCCAGCACTACCTCATACGACAAACAAACAAACAAACAACAAACAATTTAATTTCTAAAAGTGGGTGGTTCTCAATTCGTTGTTTTTATATACTTACGTTCACGCTCATATCTCCAAGTTTTTTGAAGTGATTCGGATGATGGTATTTTTATTTAAAAGAGCTGTAGTCTTCCAGTAGTATCCCATTAAATTAGTATGATATGGTTTAATTAATTTAAATTTGATTCATTTAGGTATTTGATTCAAATAATTATTCCGTGATATAACGAGGGTATTGGAAAAATGTTTCTCAGACAGGAAATCCTAGTTAATGGGTAGGACATGAAGTGTCTAGGGAATTTTGTACCTACTATTCAAAATAGGCATGCCTATTTTGAATCTCACAAATTATCGGTAGCAACATACGGTAATTATTTTCTGATTATATTGCGACACTACATAACGATTATATTCTCCCAATCCTCAAAGACCGGAAGTCTTCTCGCATCAATCGCTACATACGAGTATCAACAATCAATAAGGCTTCTGGATATATCAACAAGTTAAAGCGCGAATGGTATCGGATTTCACAAACAGTGAGATCTGAACATGATCGGAACGAAACCAATTAGTGGCCGCGATCAATCCTCGTTGCCGTGACGTGGATTTAATCTGATTTATTGAACATCCACCCTTTTACCCCTCCACGAAGCAAGGGAAAGTTATTTTATCATTGAATCATCAATATTACTATAGCTCAAAATAAAAAATAATATAATCATGGCGAGTAAACTGGGATGTCTGCGAAAACAAAATTGAACGTTATGTGCTACTAACCCATAAGACAGTGTGATTGATGGATGAACGTCCAAATTTTCTCTTTAATAATTTGATATAAAGACTTACCTGATGATGAATGACGAAAGGTCAAGACATTAGGAAGAGTGGTGTTATGGAACTTAAATGGAATTGGACTGGACATATGGCTAGATGAAGTGATGGCAGATGGAGCAAGTCTTTGACCAAGTGGCAACCAGGAACTGACAAGCGGAAAGTCGATCATCCAGCAGCGCGATGGGTTGATTATCTCGTCAAGTAAAAGGAAAAGACATAGATGAGCTTAACATCCGAATGAAAGGCGTGGCAACAGCGAAAGGAGGCCTAAACCAAGCAGTGGTAGTGTAGTGGCTGTGAATGATGATTATGACTGAACTTCAATGACGGCATACCACAAACCGAAAGATAGCCTTGGTATTTTTTGGGAGCTGTACTTTCTTTTCTAAAGTGAATTTGAATTGATAATTATTATATTATCATCTGAAGATTGAGCTCACTGACGTGCATTAGGAGAGGCCTACGTTCTGCAGTGGACAAATATAGGCTGATTATGATGATGATGACATTAAAATCAGTTTAATTATACTATCACAGTCGCTATTTTCAGAGATGGTGACATCTCTTTTGCTGCTCCCTCACTTACCAACTTTTACACTTCACAAATTGGTTAAATGCATGTGCTGCGGAGAGGCACGGAATCATCCGCATCAGCGGGTTCGAATCTCGTCCATGATCCAATTTTTTCCCCTATAAAATTATTACATAATGTTCTCGCTAAGCAGGCATTAATGTTAAAATCATAACAATTTTAGAATATTTGTTTTTTTAATTGATATAGAGAAAAATGTTGCCCATTTCTTTACCTGTTTTAAAGCATGAACTTTTTTTTTTACACATGTTGCAATGATTCGTATAAAGGTTTAACACTGTGTGTTTGTCTCATTACATTTCCTCCTCGGACAGATTTAAAGAGCTTAAGTAGAAGCATCTGAGAGTAGAAGTATAAATTTGACTTTACGATCAAGGAGAAAATTTGAAAGTCGGATTTTCAAATTGGTATGCGGTTAGGTTGGTCCCGAACCGATTTACAGTAAATCTTTTTTAAATTATTCCACTTGGAATGCTTAGCGAGCATTCTTAAATACTTTTTGGATTGTTTCGTGAAGTTAAAATTGTCATCTTTTGCTGGTGGAAAAAAAATACAATCTTTACTATGATAAAACTGTAAACAGGCCTAATACTGTACAGTGAAGATATATTAAATATTTTTTTTTGGAGAGTACTCTGTATTCGATACTGAAGCCTAAACTGTTTGTTTTTTAATTTTTGACTGTATATCCGTCTGTCTGTCTGTCTGTATCATGGCCGCGAAAGCGAAAGTCTGTACCATGAAAGGGTTCCTAGAGGTTGAAAGTTATTTAAAATAACACGTCTCACGCTGAAACTACTAAATGGATTTCGATGCAACTTAGCACAGTCATAGTTTATAGAATGCGTTAAAATTGTGGATACTTTTTATACCAAAAATATAAAAGGGTTCCTGCGGGATAGAGGTCCAAAGTTATGTTAATTTTGAAGTAATAAATAATAATAATAATATATTCGGGACAATTCCACACCAATTACCTAGCCCCAAAACTAGGATACCCTGTATATGGGCACTAGATAACGGATAAACATACATAATACGAATATCAACATCCATGACTCGGGAACAAACATTTCTGCTCATCACACAAATGATTGCACCTTGCAGGATTCGAACCCGCGACCGTTTGATTTCGTTCCCAGGGTTACTAAAATAATAAAATGAAATAAAACTGATGTAGCTTAAAATAATGCAGTAGTTCTATTTCCTGCCATTTTATTTTTATTATTATCTGTGGCTGACCGACGCGCAAGCGAAGGACTGCGTGCTTCAGCATAATTATAATAGTTGGAACCAGCCGATAGGCAGACAGTATTTAATCGAAAGTATTTTAGGTTTTTAATTAGATTCAGTGGTTGGTTGGGTTAAAAATTATTTAAGATTGTTTTATTTGAAGTCCGTAGGTATTAGTTAGAAATTTATATTTCTTGGACGAGATAATAATAAGTAGGTAGGTTACCTACTTAGCGAAAGTAATTTTAGGATGTTAGTTTAGAATTTTGTAGACGGATTAGGTACGTTTGTTTGTGAGGTATTTATTTGACCCGAAGATCCTCTCCACGGAACGTCACTATTACTCCAGGATTGTATGTGAAGCGGTTGAAATTAAAAAGTATCCCAATTTCAACCGAGAGGATGGTTTTAAGTTGGCTGCATCCTGGAATCCCGTGATAAGCAAGTGTTTGCGTTTTATTTTAGAAGAAAGATGATGTAGATGTCGTTAGTGTTGTGTCGTGACAATTCTGTTTTTTCTTTCAAAACCAAGTTCGGGTAGTTGAAGACGACGCTCACCTTTCTCGACGCTGACACTCACTACTTCAGCCTTCTCGTGACCACGATCAATGCAACTTGATCGAAACGTCGAGGTAAATAAAACTTAAGTTTTCAGCGCGATTAAGTACCGTTGAAATATATGACTATATATATTTGGAGTTGATATTCAAGTTTTCCGGTTTTAAGGTCAGCGCAGACTTAACGCCCCGGCACCGGATCGGCAACGCCTCGCCTCGGTGTTACAAAGTAACTATTTAGTACTCTATACTTACGGCGCGTGGTCAAACCGCCGTCACCACGCCGTAACCGCGCTTACGTCTCGCTGTCACTGCGCCTACGGCTGGCGGGCTCCACTTGCTCCTAGCGGCCTGCTAATACCCACCCCCAGTATTGAAAAAATAAGGTACACAAAAAAATTAAGGGACAGTATTACTAAAAAAATATTAAAAAACAATTATTATTAATTTAACATGAACAACACCAGTATAGGCAAACTTTACTACTCTTATATGTTTAGCTTTTTTTGAAAATTACTTTCATTGTAAGAATTTAATCATATAACATTCTTCATTAGGAATAAAATCAGTAAAATTCATATTTTTTACTATTTATGCACTGTTTTACGTATTACATAGAATGCAATATAATGTAAAGTAATTTTCTACGTTGTTCATTTAGTCCAAAAGCTCTAAAATAAGGGTACTTACTTCATCATATTATAAGCATCACACGATTTTAAGCCTTATTTGCATTAACCAGATTTAGTAAGATTTAGCATTTACTGTGTTCATTAAGTCAAAATACGTTGAAAAAACATAGTACTTAGTTCATGTCAATAAGGTCTAAAATCGTCTGATACTTTTAAATGGTTTTGGAGCTACTTTCCAAAAATTTGCGTGGCATAATTTTGACCCTTATTGATATTAGTTAGATTTGGTCAGATTCAACATTAACTCTGTTCATTTAGTCACAATATGTTGAAAATCGTCTGATACCGTCTAAATGGTTTTGGAGCTATGTCATCATCATTTCAGGCTTTAGAAGTCCACTGCTGAATATAAGCCTCCCCCAAAGAGCGTCATGACGAGCGATCTTGTGCCACCTCCATACATCGACTTCCTGCGATGGCTACAATGTCGTCGGTCCATCGTGTGGGGGGTCCCTCCCTACACTTCGCTTGCTTGTTCGTGGTCGCCATTCGAGAACCTTTATTCACCAGCGGTTGTCGGTTCTGCAAACTGTATGGCCTTCCCATTGCCACTTCAACTTGCAAACTCTGAGAGGTATGTCGGTAACCTTGGTTCTTCTACGGATTTCCTCATTTCGGATTCTTTCACGTAGTGAAACACCGAGCATAGTTCTCTCCGTTGCACGCTGCGCGACTTTGAGCTTGTGTATGAGACCAATAGTTAGCGACCACGTCTCAGATCCGTATGTCATTACTGGCAGCACACACTGTTTACAAACTATCGTCTTGAGGCTCTGCGGTAACTGTCACGAGAAGATGTGGCGCTAAATTTCCCGAACGCTTCCCAACCGAGTTGGATTCGTTGGTTGACCTCTTTGTCGAAATTGGATCTACCCAATTGGATCGTCTGACCTAAGTAGACATAGTGAACAACAACTTCGATAAAATCGTTCCCAACATAAACCGGCATAGGTACGACATGGGCATTTGACATGATGTGCGTCTTATCCATGTTAATTTTAAGACCCACCTGTTGTGAAACAATATTGATGTCACTGCGCATTGTGCTTAGGTCTCCCAGTGTTTTGGCAGTGTTTTGTTTATATATCATCAGCAAATCGAAGGTGTGTGATGTATTCGCCATTGATGCAACACCATATCTGCTCCAGTTCAGAAGCTTGAATATATCTTCCAGTGCAGAGGCGGACAGTCTCCCCCCTGTTTGCAACCGGATAGAATTCGTGCTCCAATCTTGAATACGGACAGTAATGGTGGCCTTGCTGTACAAACACTTCAACACTTCGATGTACTGGTAGCAAATCTGGTACCGCTGTAATGACTGTAGCACTACCCAGATCTCGACTGAATCAAATAATTTCTCGTAATCCACAAACGCTAGAAATAGTGGCCGATTATACTCTTCGGTCTTTTGTATAATCTGCCGGAGCGTATGGATGTGGTCTACGGTGCTAAAGCCTTTCCGGAATCCAGTTTGTTTGGGAGGCTGAAATTTCGGGATTCTTAGCACATCCTGCTCCGCTGTTACCGTGGCTGCTACCGGTGCCAGGAATAACGGAGCCGCTGGGGACTGGGGGCCGTCTTTGCGGTGTGTCATATTGGGGGGTTTTGCCATAGTCAAAAAAAGTCGCTTGGCAGGCGGATTGGTGACCGCATTGTTACAAATATATATTCGGGGGATGCTGCTGCGCATTTCTCGGTTTGTATTCTCTTAGTCACCTGATACGACATCCACGGGAAGATTGGGAGGGGTCCTATTCTAAGCTTAGACCACCACGGCAATCCGATGGCGCTATGTACATTCCAAAACTTGCGTCGCACTAATTTGACCCTTATCTACTAATTCAGATTTAGTCAGATTCTGCATTTACTGTGTTCATTTAGTCACAATACGTTAAAAACATAAGGTACTTAGTCCATGTCAATAAGGTCGAAAATAATTGTCTGAAACTCTTATATTATTTTGGGGCTTTGTAAAAATATTAACATGAATAAATATTAATTTGATGAACAATGCGCAAACGCATAATTTATTATCAATTACTGTCATATGCTCAAACACAATAAAAAAAAAGAAGCCTGAAAAATTTATTAAAATCATACAAAAGAAATAAGTATAATTAAAAGAGGATTTAATATATAAAACCTATTTGTACCAAATTACACGTCTGTGCTTCTGTGCATCATTTATGAGATACATGGGACTTTAGGGTAAATTGTTATTAATATTGCACAGTAATCTAATAAAGTTATTGAAATGACATAAAATTAATAAATTTGATTTAGTTTTAGTGTATCATACCCATATATAACATTTTTGTAAATCGTGTGTGTCTGTTTATCTGCGTCAGTTTGTTTGTTCGCGCATCACGTAAAAACTACTAAACCGATTGTGATGCGATTTTCAATTATGGATAGCTTAGGGTTAGCACACAGAGTACTTTTAGCCTCGAGAAATGAACACGCGGGTGAAACCGTGGGCACAGTTAGTTATAGCTATAGCCATCTCGTTTACCTCAGCTTTCAAATATAAAAAACCGCAGCTAAATTGGCTCACTTGTTCGAAAGCTACGATTTGCACCCCCTTTTTCTCACCTCCCCCTCCCCCCCGCCCCTCCCCATATATCTAAGAACCATCTCGATCACATCAGCTTTCGAACGGAAAAAACAGCATCCAAATCGGTCTATTCGTTTGGGAGCTACTATGCCACAGACAAACAGACACACACACACACACACACAGTGATACACACCCTAAACTTATTACACTCGTTTCTTTGTTCTGAGGATGATTTTTATTCTGAATTTCCTTCATAAAGATTCTTTTCGGGAACTTTTCTGATTTTTTAATAGTTATACTGCTATTCGGGGTGGAGGGAGACTCTGGAGACAGATCGAAAGAATCAAAGATCATTAGAAATTGGTTCAACTGTTCTTGTGCAGTGAATGAAGTGAAGAATTCGACTTTGTTTCATTTATATAGATAACTCGTGCGACAAACGCGTGCGTGTTTTAAGGATCGCCAACCAAATAATAAAGCCAAAGAAATAGATACGGAGAAAACTAAATCTATGTAAATATCTATACTTATAATAAAACTGTTACGGGTCCAATTCTGTACATTGAAGATATTTTGAAATTTTCTTTTGGAGGATACTTTATATTCGATATTAAAGCCAAAACTGTATATTTTTTTTCATTTTTATATGTCTGTCTGTCTGTCTGTCTGTCTGTCATCATGCTGAAACTACAGAATGAATTAAAATGAAACTTTGTATTTTGAGTTCATACTAAGAAGTAGGTTATAGGATACTTTTAATCCCGAAAAATGAAAGGGTTCCCGTAGGATAGGCGTTGAAAGTTATTTAAAAGAACACGTATCACGCTGAAACTACAAAACGGTTTTTGTTGCAACTTGGCACAGTCATAGTTTGTATAATGGGTAAAAATTGAGAATAATTTTTATTCCGAAAAAAAAAGAGTTCCTGCGGGATAATGTCCCAAATTCTGTAAATTGTGTAATTTTTGTGGAGGCCGTTCTATATTCAATATTAAAGCCAAAACTATTTTGTAATTTTTGTTTATCTGTCCGTCTGTCCGTCTGTCTGTCTGTACCTTGGCAGCGCAACACGCCGAAAATACTCACTGAATTCAAATTAAATTTGGTATTATTTGAGTTCATACTTCGAGGTAGTAGGACATTGGACACTTTTCAGCCCGTAAAATTAAAGAGTTCCTATATAGGATAGGGGTTGAAACTTATTTAAAAGAACACGTACCACGCTGAAACTAATAGATGTGTTTTGATGTAACTTGGCACTGTCTTAATTTCTATGATGGGTTAAAATTTTGACACGTTTTATCCCGAAAAATTAAAGGGCTTCTGCGGGATATGGGTCCAAAGTTAAGGTAATATTTAAGTAATAAATAAAAAAATATTGATGGTTCTCTATATTCGATACTGATGCCAAAACTGTTTTCTTTTTGTTTCTCTGTCTATCTGTTTGTCCGTATCTTGACCGCACATCGCACAGGAACTACTGAATGAATTCAAATGAAACTTGGTATGATTTCAGGGGTTGAAAGTTATTAAAAAGAACACGTATCACGATGAAACTACTAGACGGATTTTTTGATGCAAATTGACACAGTTATATATCTATACTTATAATAAACAAACAAACAATAATGCAATTGGTACAAAAAAAGCTGTAAAAAAAGAAGATAAATAAAAAAATGCTCTTGGGTGCTTAAAAAGGGTATAAACACGTTATTTTTTTTTGATCGCGTCTATTTGTCTGTTTGTATGTTTGTTTGTTCACGCATCACGTAAAAACTATTGGACCGATTGCAATGCGGTTTTCATTATTAGGGTTTGATTTAAAAACTGGTGTAATTGGTATCTCAACCTGGTGAGTTAAAAGGTGAGCAGTGGACAAAAGTATTTTTCACGGTTAAAGAAATTTTGATCAAATGTTGGTATATTGGTCCTGGAATAGCACAATATGGTACTTCAAACCTAAAGAAAAGACCACGCGTGCGAAGCCGCGGGTACAGCTAGTATAATAATTAAATGATAAATACTTATTGTTTTTTTTTATTTACTTTGCATTGTACATAGATATTTAATTTACTAACTGTCGTACTACGTTCTTGGTACCTATATATAATCTTTATTCTGTGGCGCAACTAAATATAAAAATGGCTGTAACCTTGTTGGACGAACCGATTATGATAAAACATAAATTCAAGCCTCCGTAAGACTCCAAAGAATACAGTTTAGCAAACGACATCAAGATCCATTCAGTGGTTTTTACGCGATGAGACAAAATACACACAGACAGACAAAAATACTGCACTCTACTAATTCCATATACTTAATTACTAAAATAAACATGTTTTTTCTAAATTATCTTCCATGTACAGTTTTATTATATGTATTAATCAAAGGTCTTTTGAACTTTATGTTATATGTCTGTGTTATTTTGTCAGATTGTCTACCAGTCCTGCGTTTTATTTTAAGTACCTTACCACCACCACTTTTGGTTTAGGCTATGCTTTGATTGCTGATTACCAATCAACGCACAGCCTCAACTAACCAGTGACATGTCAGTTTTATATGTTTAGAAGATTATTAGCAGCGCCCCGCGGTTTTACCCACGTGGACAGTGATAAAAAGTATCCTACAGGACTGAAAACAAAACAAATGTGTGACAGTAACGATAAAATTGACATGACGAAAAAGGTTAGCACCAAAGTGGCAGCGGCCTTAAGCTTTTCAAAATCATAAGTCCGGCAAAGTCACTGTCTTAATTGTCTAGTAAACTGGATAATAATATGTGTTCACAATAATAAGCGGTCTAATAATACTAAAATATTAATAAACAAAATATTAACTACGTTGAATATTAAAGTCACAAAATTCATGATTAGTAGGTATTCGGTGTACTAAGTCTTATCGGTGGGAGATAAAAAACACAACATTGAAATATATATATCAGTAAATTAAATAATATATAATTAGAAATGGCAATTTAGGTCGTTCCATATTATCAGTTACGTCATTATTATAATTATATAAAACTAGCCAAGTACGAGTCGAGCCTTGCGCGTTCAGGGTTACGTACTATTATAAACTCTTCATAGATTGTTACTTAACCGATGACATTAATACAAAGATAATGGTTTATATTTTACTAGCTCTACCCGCAGCATCGCACGCGTGGTCATTTCTTTAGGTTAACCAATATACCAACAGCCGTCAGAAAGTTTTTATCGATGGCTCGGCTTCAGCTTATCGGGTTCTGATACCAAATTTACAAGTTGACATACCCTAAGCTATCCAACAGTGAAAACCGCATTGCAATCGGTCGTTTTTACGTGATGTGCGAAGAAACATACAGATAAACAGATAAACAAACAGACACACGAATTTAAAAAATGTTACATTCTTGTTCAGTAGCTTATTTAACTAGACCTTTTTTTTAATTATCTTTGTATAGAGTTTTTCGTTCTTATTGCTTTATTATAAGTATAGATGAACCGCATAAGTAACAGGGTTTATGTAACATAATTTTCCTAAATTTTTAATCGACTCGATATAGCAAGCTCTATACCACGATATTTTTCATACACGTATTAATATTTGTTTAAAAATATAATGAGAGCTATATTTGCTATATATTGTCAGCAATATCTCTAACAAGCACAAACAAAAAAAATATTACCCCTTCACTCCCCACCCCCCATTACAGCTAAGAAGCATCTCGATCACATCAGTTTTCAGATATGAAAACTCCACTTAATTGGTCCATTCGTTTAGGAGCTATGATTCTCATTTCCCCATTCCCACCTAATGCCCATTATAGCTAAGAACCATCTCGTTTACCCCAGCTTTCAAACATAAAAAAACCGCAGCTAAATTGATCCATTCCTGTGGAAGCTACGATTCTCATCCCCTCCCCCCTTCCCTTTTCTAACCTCCCCATTCCCTATATATCTAAGAACCATCTCGATCGCATCAACTTTCAAACAGAAAAAAACACTCAAAATCAGTTAATTCGTTTGGGAGCAAAGATTCTGACCGCCATCTCCCCCCCAAGCTAAAAACCATCTCAATTACCTCAGTTTTGAAACATTAAAAACTGCAGCTAAATCGGTACATTCGATTTCTCACCCTCTTTTCTTACTCTTTTTCTCTTCCTCCCCATATAACTAAGAACCATCTAAATCACATTAGCTTTCAAACATAAAAACCACATCAACTTACAGTACTTCCAAACGAATCAGTCCATTCGTTTGGAAGCTACGATGCAACAGACTGACACACACACACCCACACACCCACACCCACACCCACCCCACACACACACACACACACACACACACACACACACACACACACACACACACACACACACACACACACACACACACACACACACACACACGCATAGAGAGATACATACCCTAACTTTTTCTTGCACTAGAACAAAATCTTCCCTGCATTAGTTACTATTTTTTGTGATCAAAGATTGTAAACAAATAATGAGTAAATTCCCAATGACAGAACTAAAAGAACGGGATGGCAACATGTTTATTTTTGATATTATCTTTAAGGAATTCTAAAATTGTTGTTTTAAAATAATTATTTCAATAACAATTAACAAACTTTTTAATTATCGTTTTCAGTAGACCTTAACATTTATGTCGCCATTTTGTCGATTATATCCATTCCATTTTATACAATTTGATCACTAACTTGAATACAGTATAGACAAGCACGTGCCCAGACACTGATCTACGAGAGGAGTTTGTTAAAATTCCAACAAAAATGTACTTAAACCTAGTGGGAATCTATCTATCAATATTGTGCTGTGTCTTTTTACTGACGGCATGGTGCTTGTTGCCACACTGGAGGACTGTTCACAATTATATAGGTGTTAATCAAATCATCTTCGGGACATTGCATTTGATTTGCGAATATGAGTATCCTGACGAGTCGATCGGAGATGACATTGATGAGAAGCTATTTAAAGGAATAGAAATCAGTTTCATGGAACAAATACGTGATTTCTTGTACGTACTGACGATATGTTGGTCCCTTAACACGATGGTGATTGCCTATTTGAGACTAGTCCTGCTTTACCATGGAAAGATAAGCTATGGAATGAGGATAGTTACGATTGCTGCGTTCTGGATAGCGGCAGTAGTGGTGTTATTGTGCAGAAGAGTTTCGAAGATTGTTACTATAAATACAAATAGTATGGATTATGATTTTAATTTCGAGGATATTCGTTCGTCAATTGAGGATTTTGAACGCATTAACTATAAATGTTTATACCTATTTTGTATATTGTTAATCATGACCTTTACAATATTATTGTTCGTGAAAATTGTGCTTGCCGTGATGTCATGTTGCAAGAAGAAAATATCTAGAAGACGCTTCAGCCATATCGCAGCGCTGGTTGGAGTAGCGTTGCTGTGTGATACCATAAATGTTATCTGTTTCGTCATTCAAAAAATTATTGTGTATTGTAAATTGAAAATAAATATAGATTCGATAAATAAGATGCTTGTGGAAGTTCTCCGTGGACTAGGAGAATTTGATATCAACTATTCTTTAGATTCATATAACAATGTATATTATTGTACAAAAACTGTATTAATGTGGCGACTAATTCCTCACACGGCATTCATATTGCTGAATAGGAATTCAAGGGAACACTGGAGACAGTATTTCAGGAGGAGAATCCGTTTGTTACGCGCTGCACGCATGTAGCAAAATGTAAACCAATACAATACGTAATGTGTAATAAGTGTGATTTTTGAAATGGAAACCCTTCTTATTCTTTTGATAAGTTAACTGTTTTTTTTTTCATTTGATTAATATGCCTCAAACTAGTCTATACAAAATGTATGTTTACACTTCGTGTTCACGTTGTTCATTGCATTGGGCACGTGGCATACGGTTATTCCCAGGAGCAAATGTGTAAAATCTCTTTTTTGACATAATATTTTAATAATCTAACCAGAGCGATATTATTATGAAGTAGCTGTGCACGCGGCTTTGCCACATGGTTATTTTATTTAAAAGTAGGCCATACGTGTAATTTTAGGACCAAAGTTTCTATCAAGTCCCATATACTACATTTCTTAATAATTAGTTCTGCCAGCAATTAGTTTTCTATCGATTGCTCGGCATTTAATCATCGGATTAAGATACCAAGTACCCCAGTTTTTAAGTCAAACCGTAAGCTATCCAACAGTGAAAACTACATCGCAATCGGTCTAGTAGTATCGGTGGTAACAAACATACAGACAAACAGACACGATTTTAAACTTTATATTCTCGTTCAGTAGCTCATTTTAAGTACCCTAGACCATTTTTTTAAAATTATCTGGCTGAGACTTTTTCGTACTTATTGCTTTATTTTAAGTATAGAATAAATTGATGTTTTATCTACGATAATCTACATTTACACCTACACTAATATTAATATTATAAAGAGGAAAGATTAGATTTTTTGGCAACGGACTCGCGGTCACACCGTTTTGTCATACTAGTGTGATCACGTGGAATTTTATTTACTCGTGGTCACACTGGTATGAACACGTTTATATGTTTGTTTGTGATGAAAATATAAAAAAAAAAAAAAACACTTAGTAAGCTACGAGTATATAACGAGTATCAGCGAATAACATGGGCTGTATTTTATTTTCAAATAATTAAAAATACCTACGAAAATTGCAATAAAGTAAACCCAAGGTATCAAAAATTTGCCTATAAAAAAAACGATTACTGCTGTGAGGACAGGCATGACATGTTGCCGTGGAAACGAAATAATTACAAGTCATCCAAAAAGCTCCACGAACGTTGCTGCTAAAAGACTTTGAATCCCGCTTACTCCTGTTTTTGTTTAAATTAGTCAATCAAAACAATACACCACACTACAGCACTATACTAAATGCGTAATTACATTTAACGATTGAAATTATGCATTTAGTATAGTGTAGGTACAATGGTAGGTAATAATAATCAAACACTATTGATAGGCGCGAGTGTAAGTGTACAATTTTTAACTCGTATGTTAAGAATAATTATTATTTTTCACTAAATTGTCATAATAATCTAATCTTATTTAAATTTAATAAATTATGCTTAACTTGGTGATGTGTTAACTTACATAAATCTAGTACCTGGACTGGATAATGTGTGAATAAATAAATGATTTGATTTTAACTGACTTTATATTATAGATTCAATTTACTCTATTTATAGTCTTTATATCACTAGTACCATTGGGCAGTACCAGTGACACTAGTGTGTATCGCTAGTACAATTAAATTAAATACAAGTATCCAATTCCAGGGTTTACTTAAAGAAATAACCATTATTGGAACTAGAAAGATTATTTTATTTTGCAAGTATCACTAAATAAAATGCAAGTATCAGATTTTAGGCTTGCAACGGCTGAACGGATTTGGATGAAATTTGGTATGTATATAATTATGTACATCTTTGCGATTAATCGTTGAATCTACCTATATCAACACCCAGCACATGAGGCTTGTAGAAGCTTTAATCGAATTCTTTCTTTGTCAAACAATAAATTAGCTAAAGCGTCAGAACGGGCGCAGCTGCTGTATTTACATTTAAACAAGATATATGTGTGGAAAATTGCTGAGTTACAGTATTGGCAGTAGGGTATCTCAATTATGGACGCCCACATTTGTTACAAAGAGAACGAAAAACTGTCAACCAGTATTTTACCAACGGTAAGAGAAAAAATAAGAAACTAGCATTTGGCTATGTCAACTTACTTTACTGTAGCCATAAGCAATTCATATTTTTAAACTCTCATGGTAACATTTTTATTCGTTAAGTATATGATAAGCGTTTGACCACTTTTTATCACCTGTAGTATAGTTAATAGTGATACAATGTTCACCCTAAAATAGCATTTAGGCATCGAACTGACACCGCAGTCAATAAATAAAAACTTAGCTCTTTTAATTATTTTTGAAGTGGTAAGAGTATTTCGCAAGAGTCCAATCTGGGGGAATCCTCACTTTTTTTCATCTAAGATATTCAATCGCCAAGCATTTCAGTGTTTAGGTTTGAAGGAAAATGTTTCCTATTGTGTGTATTTAGCAACCATAGTTCTGGGTGGTACTGCAACTATCATAGGCAGGTGTGATGCTTACCATCCATGAAATAATAATTAAAAAAAAAGTATAAAACTACTACGTTAGAACATAATATAATTATAAAGGGGTATGTAAGCAGGCATTGCGTTCACGTATTTGAAACTAATGCAATATATCTGTCGCCGGCAGATAGCTTAATCTGCATTTTAATTAACTGCCTAGACTTTTGACTGAACGGTGCCATTCAACTAACGGCCTAAATGATATTCAGCGATTCATCAAACAGTTAGGTAAATTATTTGGATCGATCACGTTATACTTGCCTAAGCTATTCATATAAATTTATTTCCACTATCTGTCACCTTGCGCTGAAGCCCATACACTGTCAATATACATACTCGTAGTATTGATACCTAGACTGTGGTCAATATACGCCATAATAATATTGCAAGCAATAACAATGTTGGTTTTTCTCACAATTTGATTGCGTTTACGAAAAAAATAGTGACAACAATAACGTGAATTTAGCGTGACACGTCTGGGCGCTTATTCCCTATGAAATTCCTTGCCGAAAACGCGTGACGTCATTACGACATTTGCCGAACGATTCCACGCAGATATCTTAACGCGGCGCGTTACGTGCGTGAGTGGTCATAGCGAATAATGGCTCTGTCTGTAAACTACTGTTTAATAGAATTGCGCGTCAAAAACAAGGCAGGTTAGGTTAAGTTCATGGTTTTAAAATGTTTTTTAATCTAAAAACCATGTTCGATCTTAACATGACAACTGTTTATAATAATTTTTCTGTTTGCAAACTATTATGTTTGATACAATTGCGTATTTTTTGCCAATTGTATGAATGGATTAAGCAATCAGCCAGACAGTTAATTAAATATCATACGGCTGAATTTCTACACATATTTGTTTATTGTTGTGACGAACATTTAAGAATAAAATAATGTATATTACACGCAAAAAATTATTATTTATTAATGTATATTATTAATGTATATTTGGCTTTGCACGCGTGGGTATTGCTTTAATAATATATATATTTTAATATATAAACGAAAATAAATTACCGTAGTAGGTACAGTTTTCAATATCATTGCGACTGTCTCTGTTTGTAATAATAATTTACCAGTTATGGACATTATCTTTAAAATTTTGTGCAATTACATGTGATAGTGTCAAAAATATCGTATGCATGCTCGTTTTTTTTTGGATTATTAGTGTAGTCTAAGCCCATGTTAATCATTTACATAATAGGATTTTGTGCAGAAATGAGTACAACAGTTCCTAATGACAAGTCAGTAAGTAAGTTATTTCAATTCACCCTTCTGCAGTTCAATGACTCGTTCATAATAGCCAAGTCATCTGTTTTTTTGGCACGCACTTCGGTAATTTGATGGAAAGGTAATTCTATTGAGTGCTTGAAATATTTTTTAATCCAATCCTGTCGTGACTTTTACTTTAGAAGATATAAATTGTTCGTAAGAACGCAAGTCACTAAGTTTGTGTTGAAAATCTTAGCAAGAGCTTATTATGTTGTAAGAACAGGTTTTTAGTTTGTAAAAGAAAACTCAATAATTGTCTAATAAGCCAGATTAGGATAATGATCACAGTAAGGTGCAATAAGTGCTGGGCATGATTTCGTAATCCAAAATTCCGAGTGGAACTGCAATGTTCTAAAAATCATGAGCGGTTCTGCAAATGTCAAATTAAATTCAAGATGGTGAAAAAACTGGTTGTTCCATAAGGATTTTAAACACCTCGTGCGTAACCCCTACACCAATGAGACGGAAATTGCATGAAAGCCTACCTCGTGTATTCAGTTATTCAAGATGGTGGATTATGTATAGTTGATGTAAGTTGTAGACTGTTGGTGTTGGCAAATTTGGAACGACTTATCATTCTGTTGTATAAAAATACGATAAGCAATAAACAATAATTATATAATTATGTAATAAAAAAATATACTACTTCAAATGTGTTTGTTTGATAAGTTTTAATTTAGAACTGTGACCACCCTAAAGAAGTTTTTTGTTTAATGTAAAAAGGCTATGTTACGTGACGGGCGCGTGATGAGGGAGGGGAGAGAGAGGCGATGGAGTAAGGGGAGATGGACCAAATTTGTACGCATAAAAAGTTACAAGCAGCACATGTAGATTAAAAAGCTAATCTAAAAACCACGTTTTTTGAAGGGTTTTTTTTTCAATATGCTTTGTCATCAAGAGGTGAGCTACTCTGAAAGTTTCAGCCGGATAGCTAACCGAGAAGTGGTCAAAATTTAAGTTGCAAGATTCCACCCGGAACGACAAACAGGAATGTGATTTAATAAAAACTTGGTAAAAATAAACATAACGAATAGTAATAAACGTGATGAATAAGGGAATTATGTGTATGTGCAATTTGTAAATTTCTACGTCAAACAATATATCGTTTGAATATGCAACAAACTACACTAGTTTTCATAAACAATTTCGTTGGCAGTCTATCAATACTTTCACACTTTGGTGGTGATCACCATCGTTTATTAAGCCATACCAATATTAAATAAATAAATAAATAAATATATTCGGGACATTTCCACACCAATTATCTAGCCCCAAACTAGGATACCCTGTGCTATGGGCACTAGATAACGGATAAACATACATAGATAAGAATATTATCCATGACTCGGAAACAAACATTTCTGCTCATCACACAAATGATTGCACCTTGCAGGATTCGAACCCGCGACCGTTCGATTTCGTACATAGGATCTCTAGCCACGAGACCAACCGGTCGTCAAACACCAAACAAACGTAAAACGTTGTCTGTTTGTTTGTTTGTTTGTTTGTTTGGGGAGCTTTAACGCAAAAACGACTGAAAGGATTTTGATAAAATTTGGTATGGAGTTAACTTATATCCTGACCTGAAATAACACATAGGATAGTTTTCATCATCATCATCATGATCATGATCATCATACATAATCATATAGGATACATTTCATCATCATCATCATAATCATCATCATCATTCCTCGCGGGTGCAGCTCTGAAATAAAAGTTAAATTAATAAAAAAATAAAAGTTTACATTATATATGACCAAAAAAACGTACCGTAAGATATTGGTATTTCCAGCGTATTCAAAAGCTCAGATTCAATATTTTTATCCCAGGAGATTAGAGTTTCAGTCTTCAAAAGGCAAACAGAAGGAATTCATTGCGACATGGATATTGAAAACTGTCCAAACACGATGTCGCTGAATAATTCAATGGTTCAGATATATGATTCCTTTTACTAGGGATGCAATAAAAACTGGGTAAGTGTGATTTAGACACGCGCGGCAAA
Source organism: Alsophila aescularia (assembly GCA_946251855.1). Taxonomy (NCBI): domain Eukaryota; kingdom Metazoa; phylum Arthropoda; class Insecta; order Lepidoptera; family Geometridae; genus Alsophila; species Alsophila aescularia. The sequence continues at coordinate 26,474,959 of OX276379.1, read as the reverse complement.
GATTTTGTAGAAGGTATAATTTGACAGTTATAAGGTCCTTGACCTTTGGTGTATGGACTTTATTTTGATTAACGATATGTAGTTCCTGTAGCCAACACTATATGTTTATAGGTGACGGGTGGTTCTAAGAGACATTCAAATAACTAAATATATTTTCCAGAACTGAGTACTAAACTCAAAAACTACGAAGTCACAAATGAACATGTAAAATTATTATGCAAATCTAAAAACCCGGCTGCGAACAAAATTATGGAATACGAGCTGACCGCCCGTAAAAATAATCACACAAATATTATAAAGGTGAAAGTGTGTATATATATATTATGTAAAAGGTGTATGTGCGTATGTTTATAACTTTTTCACGCTTAAACAGCTGAACGGATTTGGATGAAATTTGGTATGGAGGTAGTTTAAGCCCTGGATTAACATAATAATAATAATAATAATAATTCATTTATTTCAGATTATCAAATCCATAATTAAATTAAAACACAAATTAAATTAAAACACAAATTAAAAATAAAATTAATAGAAAAAGAAAATTGAAATTAAATGTCACAAATTAAAATTACAAAAATAAATATGTGTTAAATTAACATTATATTATAAATATGAGGCACCGCTGGCATGCAGCTGCATCCACCTTCTCAGCATCAGCGAGTCTCACCGCTCGGACAATACGCTCAGAATACCGTTCGGGCTGCCACGCATACGCTTTAACAACGAGGCGCACCTTTTTCTCATTATAGCGTAGAAATCATCGGTTTGCGCCTCAGCAAACATGGAGGACGCGCTACAAAAGCGTGGCAGCCCCAGCAATATCCTGAACGCATTATTATATTGAACATTCAGTACTTTGTACGCCCGCTTTGTAAAACTGGCCCACAGGCTGCACGTGTAGAAGGTCTTGGAATATGCCTTGAATAATGTTACCTTAAGTTGTCTGGTACAACGTGCAAACCTACGCGCCAGAATATTACACCGGACAGACAAAGCCCTGCGTTCCCTCTCGATGTCTTCATTGTCACACAGGTCGTCGGTCACCCAGTGACCTAGATACTTAAATGAACTTACCTTATTCAAACGCGTGCCGCACAGAGTTACATGTGGAACTTGAGAGTAGCTTTTGTTACTTGCCTTAAAATTCATGAACTCACTCTTCTTCGCGTTGTATCTGAGCCCATGAGCTTCCGCGTACGATTGACAGATGCACAGGAGTTTCCGAAGCGCTGCAATCGATGGGCTCAGCAGCACCATATCGTCAGCGTAGCTAATGTTGTTAATGATTACCCCGTCTATAGAACAGCCGACACCAGTACTGCTGAGCTCACCAATTAGCCGATTGATGTACAAGTTGAAGAGGCGGGGCGAGCTCAACCCCCCCTGCCTCACCCCGCACTCCAACCCGTACCCATCAGAGTGTGCACCTGCCCACTGTACCCTGTTTCGTTGGTCACCGTACCAAAAACCAAACAATGAGATGACTTCTTGAGGCACCTCCGCCTCACATTGCAGTTTCTGCCATAGCTTGTCATAGCATACCAAATCAAAAGCCTTTGACAGATCGAGATAACAAGCGTAAACCGGCGTACTCCGACTGGTATAGTAGGATAGTACTGAACAGTCTGCTTGAGGCAGAGAATAGCAGTCTCGGTCGCCAGACCTGGTCTAAAGCCAAACTGAGCGTCATGAAGTTGGATATGCTTTTCCAACTGCTTATCAAGCCAACTGTCCAGCACCTTTGCTATAACAGTAGCCAGTGATATAGGTCTATAATTAGATGAGTCACCTGATTTGTCTTTTACGGTAGGTACTACTACGGTATAAATAAGCTTCTCAGGTAAGTAACTATGACTAATACAAAGGCTGAACAACATTGATAGTACTCTAGGCAAGTGCACTCCCGCATTCTTCAGGTGCTCGACGCTGAGATCATCGTGTCCAGGTGACTTGCCTCTCACCATCTTCATGATAACCGCCGCTACCTCCTTAGCAGACACCCTGAGTGCATGGTTCTCAGCAACAGGCACCCGAGATGCAGGGCCGAGCGGAGACTCAACCTTGAAATGCCGCTGAAATTTACAGGCTATATCATGGGGATGATGTTCACTACCTACGCAGGCAGGAAGGCCCAACTTTGGGTTCAGCTTCTTCGTATTTTTCCAAAAACTGCTAAAATCTTTGCTGACATGATTTTCTGCAATTATGTTCATTTTTATTTGAGTTTCATTTTTCTGACAGTAAGCTAATTTAGATTTAAAAATCTTTCTAGACTTACACATATTAGTGTAGACGCTCCCAGACTTCAGTTTACCTGCCAATACCTACGTTTGAAAACAAAGTCGCGCCCTCCTGTGAGCATCCCTGACATACCGATTACATCCAGTCACATACTTACGACTATTTCGTTTAGTTACACAAAAACAAGCCTTTGCAGCCGCGGTCAAAATATTAATTACCATGTCATACATTTCATTTCATATCAACTTATGTTCGTTGTTGTCACACATACGGTCAGCACAATTTTGAAAAACCGGGGGAAAGTCAATTAATCTTAATTTAGAATTATAAATACATGAATATTTTTCTATCTGTTCCGAATCTCTTTCACCCCACTTTACACTATTAAAGACCATGCTATTTTGCTCCGTATGCTGTACGCTGGTAGGTCGAATAAAATTAAAATTACAAACAATCATTAGAGGATAGTGGTCAGACCAATAGGTATCATAAAGTACAGACGCACTTAATGTAGCCGAACGCGCGGCGCTCGTCACTACGCAGTGATCGAGCCATGTATGACTACCACTCGCAGCGCACACAAACGTATAAGTGTCTGTTGGTAAAAGCTCCATATCTACGCATGACCAAGATTGTTCCGCACAATACGTCAACAATTCTTTAGAAAACAGCTTACCCGGATGAGCGTTAAAGTCTCCGAGCATAACAACTGAATCCACGTCATTGCCTTTAATGGCGTTTATTTCATTTAAACAATCCGTAAACTCACAAAGGTTTTCAAACAAATTGTTAGGCATGTGCACTGTTATCACTAACAGAGACCGGTCGACGCACACTATCTTTATAGCAGCGATACGCACACTGCTGCACGGCATAACAGACACGCTCGGGAACACTGCAGTCCTCCACAGCAGGGCTACGCCACCATATGGCCTCCCACGAAGCACACCCGCAGACGTGTCTACTGACGACTTTTCGGTAAAGGAGAATGCGTCATCAATTTTTCCCAGCAATGGAATGTCGTGACTTAACAACCACTTTTCTTGCAGCGCCACGATGTCTGCTTATCTACAAAGCCTTCTCACAAGTCGAAAGACCTCGTAAGATTTTTACAGTTAAATGATATAAGTTTAGTTGTCAAATCCATGTGATAGTTTTGATTTGTCAATATCCCGATAGTTACTACGTCACTTAACTAAAAGGCTACTTTTTATTCCGGAAAATGCACGGTTCCTGAGGAACACGGGTGAAAATACGGGTCGCAGCTAGTACTTATAGTTTCATTTTTACTTACATATTTTCCAATTTTTTAATAGTTGAAATTGCAACATTATACTATTATAGTATTTACATGAACTTGAATACACTTAAATTGAAAATTTTGTAAGAAGATTAAAATACAATTGCTTCTATTTAGTTATAAGAATTATATTTTTTTAAACTGATATTTTTAAGACCTTAACTTTGATACCTCATTTGATTGGTTGTGTTCAGTTTTGTTCCAACAGAAATACAATATGGCAGCTGTAAGCCGCCATATTAGTTTCATATATCCTATAGCACTCTCGTGATCAAGACAAATCCAATGATACCTCATATGTCAAAATCCATCAATCCGTTGAATCCATCATTGCGCTTAAGAAACGTACGAGTACAGGGGTTTTACCATACCGTAAAAGTATAAATCTCCACCGGAGCGCTGCCACGAGTCTGTTGATACCTGTTTCCCAGGAGCTACTCGTCTTAACCTCTGCACTGCTGCAACTCTAACGCTGCACTTCTAGGGCTGCTGCACGGTCACTTTTGCTGCACTTTTAGCAATACCGCACCCGTACTACTGCTGTATCATCAACATCAACATCGCATGCCTCAAAGCTAAGTCCCAAGCCGAGGGATAATATCACAAACTCCACCGCTTCCTGTAACTTACTTCCTGAGATCTCATCTGTTACCTTTTTATTTTATTACACTGTTAGTTACCTATTTCTTCTTTTTCTTAACACCTACCGCCACTGCTAGATAGGTGTTTTTAATTGAATTCACAAAAGGAGACGGTTATATATTCGGCTGTATGTTTTTTTTTTATGTATGTCGGTCCATATCTCCGCCAATCGCGGACTAATTTTCAAAAATATTTTTTTGTTTGAAAGGTTATGCTCTCCAAAGCCCTTTCAAGTCAGGTTTTTTTTGCCTCTGGTTTTAGTTTAGGCCTTTTCGGGAATTACATATATGTTTGAATGTGCTAATCAAAGACATGCACGATGCAAGGGGCATTTCTCTGGACAAAAGTTACCCAGTAGTAGTTGTACACTGTGAAGTTTTTGTACCAACATTTGTTCAGTAACTACTTTGGACGTTAAACCTACACAAATCATTATTTAAACCAAAAACTTTACTTCAAATGGGTTTTCATAAAACCGCTACAATATTAATAATTTTTGATGAAATTATAATAGAACTACCGTGTACCATATACGGATACAAATAAAAAAATATATGCCCCAGACAAAATATTTTCATCAATATTACGGCCATCACTACCGCTGCCCCTTGATATTTTTGAACCATTAGATAGAATTAGAACATGTTACCCATGCCGCAATTTATTTAGAAGACCGCAAACGCGTGTCAATTCAACCACTTAATTGGCTCAACATAAACAATGAGAAGTTTCAGCTAAAGCCCAATTAGCGCACTAATGGAACGACCGTGTTGAATCGTAGACACGGGTATTGATGTAATAGATACCGCAATGTGGTCGACAATAATGTGTGCTTAAACTTGGAGCTAACCAAAGCTACCAAAAGCTACCAAAGAGGTTTGATTGCGCTTAATGGCGTAACAGTAAGCGTAATCAAACCACTTTATACCTACTTACAGCGCATATATTTCAGTTTATTTTCGACTACAAGTTGATTGTGTAAGCGAAGCGATAATATCACAAAAACTTCGTACTTATGTCAATTTGTTATTCTACGAAGCAATAAATTGACTATATTAAGTATTAACTAAAAAAACTGTTAATTTGTGACGAAATGAGAGATACCTAATAGGTCTACTATATCAAATAAAACCTAATAGTACAATTTGAGATATACTATATATAATAAAAATCCTAGAGATATGTGTGAACATATCACACAAATACCACAAAGTCAAATCAAGAACGACTTTCGAATCGAATTTCGAAAGTCGATTTAAAAAAAACTGTTTCCGATCAATACATTGCTCTCGTGATAAAATCTAAAATACTATTAATATATTTTTTAATTGATTTTATATGATTTAGGAACTTGCGGTATCTAGTGTGTCTATAACTGTGGTCACAGCGAGTCACGCCTTAGTAAGTTTCATTTAGCTAAGTAAATATGACGTGTGGATAAAGTTATAATATAATTTTGTGTAAATATACCTACGTTTGAAGACAATCAATTAATCAATTAGTGCTCAGAAGTATCAAAATTTTAAAAGGTAACTGTTAAAAGAAATGATAATTATCACATTGAAATCATATAACTAGCTACCTTAGGCAGATGCCACACCTGTAATCGTCAATAAATCTAATCAAGCGTTAAATCACTTGTTTAATATGGATTTTTACCAATTTAATGCTCGATTAGCGTTATATAACGATAATGAGTTCCCGCTCCCATCTGATCTTGGTATCCACATTCGACAACATTGACAGCAAATATAGGCTGTTCCAAAAATTGTTAGTAAAATCAAAAATAATATAGGGGCCTTTTTTATTGTTTTTCAAAATACTTCACAGCAGCCTTTAATCTACTATATCATTCGACTAAACCAGCTTTCAAAACATTAAAAAAACCATGCGTTACGTTGAATAACAATCGCCTGAACTCATAAATTGTCTCATAAAAGTCTTAAATTTTCTTCCACATAGCATTTTTTTTCAATAATCGGTAATAAAAAAAACACTGGCCAATTGAAAAACAGGAATAAAAATAAAAGTATACGATATATCCAAAAAATATTTTTTTTTAAATGTTCTTTTGTACACAAACAATAAAAAGAATAAAATAATTACAATTGAACAAAGACAATATCATCATCAGAACAAACCTACTCTGCTGGATAAATGCCTCTCCCAAAGCGCGCCATTGAGCCCGATCCTCGGCTCTTCTCTTCCAATGACTGCCAGCTACATTGCGCAGATCATCGTTCCATCTAGCCGGAAGGCGTCCCACAAAACGTTTGACGATTCGCGGTCTCCACTTCAGAACTCATTAGCCCCAACGGTTATCGGTTCTACGACAAATGTGACCAGCCCATTGCCACTTCAGCCCGCCAATTCTCCGACTTGTGTCGGCTACCTTAGTTCTCTGCTGAATCTCCTCATTTTGGATCTCTCGCTCGCTGAGCAACCTTAAGCTTGTAGACTAGTTTCACAAGCAGTGTCCATGTTTCAGCTCCGTATGTCACATGCACTTGTTGAAGACTTTTTGGCTTCAGGCATTGTGGAATGGGCAACAAGAAGACGGAATTTTCCAAAAGCTACCCAGACCCCTTGAATCCTCTTATTGGCTTCCTTCTCATAATTGTTCCTAACCACATAAACAATTTGTCCCAGGTAAATATACTCCTGTACAATTTCAAGAGGCTTGCCATTGACTACTATTGGTTCCGGTATAATATTGTCTATGAACATGATTTTTGTTTTGTCTATGTTCATGCGGTTACCCCTGTTTTCGTGAGGTGTCCGCAATCAATTATCACTACTACTTTCTTAAAATTTAAAATGTAATACCATTACAAAAATACAACATAAGAAAGAATTTTTTGAAGTCGGTGCCAAACAGAGCCATCATTTTTACCCGATCACGGCCAAGCAAGGGAAAAGTAATGAAGTCAACTGTCTATGTATGTATGTATGTATGTATGTATGTATGTATGTATGTATGTATGTATGTATGTATGTATGTATGTATGTATGTGTGTATCTATATATATATATATATATATATATATATATATATATATATATATATATATGCAGGATTACTGGTTATAGGTCATGATCCCGTGGCAGGGTGTTAGGGCACGCTGTCCTCTATCAAATAACCCAGTAATGCTGGATCATTCTCGTTAGCTCCAGTGCTGAGATCCATAATAGATCTATGGAGATTCAGATCATAAGATCCGGTGATAAATATATACATGTAAAATGGATCTATGGAGAATATTTATTCTCAATAGATCTGTTTTACAAATTATAATTTTATGGATCTCCTGAGTGTTTTTTTATCATGGTAGTTATTTTTTTCCAATCATCAAATTAAAGAGCTTATGTTATTGTTATGTTGCTTTTTCGTATATTTTGATATAAATTAGGTTTTTTCGTGACCTAACAAGGTTGCCTAACTAATTTAGCTACGAGGAATAATTTTTCCTCGTAGCCAAACTGCTTGTCATTATTCTATTGACTCAACCTGTATAAAAAAACAAAGTCAACCATTTTCAAGATAAAAAAACGGATGGGAAGTATGCTGTGTTGACGATTTTGCCGTCCGAACCAGAAACGTCATTGTATTATATATATTTTTTTTCACTCGTTGGGCATGCAAAAAGGCCGGTTAAATTTATAACATAAAATTTAACCATTGTTTTTTGTGGCTTCCACAAAAGATTCAAGTTTTTTTTATGGTTAAGCAGGGAAGCCAGTCACACTTTGGCGGATAAATAACCAAGGTGCTTCATCAATCCCTACCTAGTAGGTAAAGGGCTGATTCCACTGGTAGAAACCTAAAAGTGAGCACATTACTGCATTTTGAGGAGCTATCCCTCTATTCACGCCGAAGATCCTCATCAGATCTTCACCAATTATTTATGAGACCAACGTTAAATAACCCTACAAATGTAAAAAGAAACATTAAAATTGGATCTCAAAAAGCGGATATATTCAGTCCCTTTTTGATTTATGTCTTGTTTTTAATAGCACTTGCAAGATTAAGACAAATCGATAGAGGTAAGAATCATCAAAATTAGCCTACGCGTTTGGTCTCTAGAGCGCCACAAAGGAATAAACATACATACATAGGCTGATACACATATTACCCTCCTAGCAGTCGGGTAATTAGACGCTCAGCTCAGCAAATTAGGCCCAAATACGGCAGAGGCACAGAATACCTAATACGGTATAGGTACTTTCCGTCACGCCTCTTGTCGCATTCATAAAACAATCGCGTGACGACTAGGAGTCTACTACTAAGGAGTTCGCATATGGTAGGCATGAATCTGTAATACTTCGTAAACTAAAAAGAGGTTCGTTATGAATAAATATTAGGTTCTCTTCTCAACGATTCATTAGACTATTCCAAACCAGCTAACCGATAATGGTCTTACCTGATATTAATTAATACAAGCAATTGCTTGCAATATATCGCTGTAATATAGACTAATCCAGGTCGGCTATACGGAGCCATTAGTTTAGGCTATTACGTACTAACATATTGGCAATGCTTGATCTTAAGCATAGACGAAATTAAGTCATTAGTGAAACGCAAATTACAAGTCTAGCATTCCTTCATGTTTAGACCGAATATAAATGTATTTTTAGCAGCACACACATATTTAGATTTACATTACAAATAAATAAAATATTAACCAACTTCATAAAGATGATGATGTAAATTAAGAACGTTAGAAAAATATATAAAGCAAAAGAAATAATAATAAAAAATGAGCCGTTGCGGGACTCTTGGCAGATGTGTAAGCATCGGATATGGCCGAGCTGAGGCGGAAAGAGCCGACGACCCACGAGCGTAGCATCGCCGCATGCTCGCGTCGCCATGCCAAGATTCGTCGTTACCCCTGTACCATGTCATTAGCATGTTTGCACATCAAAAATAAAATCACTTCAGATGCATACATTTTTCAATAAATTGACACATATGTCAAAAAAATATTTATCTAAAGTTCATACGTACCTTATTCTGTATAAAATTAAGTACAAAGAGGAGTGTACCTACATGCATGTGAGAGAAATTTTAATTACACTGAGATTCTCAAAGGAGAGAACGTCTTTGTAAGAAATAATTATTTGCCAGGTACTTACCTCAGGTAATGAAAAATCTTTGTAAGGAAACTGTATTGTGGGTAGAACATGAAATGCACAGGTTGTGTCTTGGATCGATAAAGAACAGATGTCTTTATAGGATGATAGTGAACATGAAAATTGGCTTATCTATCACACTAGTAAACTTAATTGACCCTTCCAGTACCGTAGATTTTTCAAACAATAAGAAAACAATAACTTCGCACGCCTGGTGCTGGACAGAAAAATAACACTTAGTAATTTTATGATATATCTGTCGGGCATATCTATTCACTCGTGACTTAGGGACTCCTAAGACTCCTAAGTCTCTGATATACGCGGTAAGCATAATATAACTGTGGAAGCAAAATGCTTCATGCCTAAGGGTAGAATATACCGGGAGTGTGGGAACTAAACAATTATTGTTGAACTAGCTGTACCCGCGGCTTCGCACGCGCGTTCTTTTCTTTAGGTTCAAAGTACCATAATGTGCTATTCCAGGACCAATATACCAACATATGAACCAACTTTCTTCAGCCGTAAAACATACTTTATCAATTGCTCGGCTTCTAACTGACCGGATTGAGATACCAATTACACCAGATTTAAATCAAACCCATTATTATGTTTTTTTTTATTTTTTTTTCATTATTTTATTTATTAGTTTCAGGGCTATCTAAGAATGAAAACCGCATTGCAATCGGTCCAGTAGTTTTTACGTGATGCGTGAACAAACAAACATACAGATAAACAGAAAGAAAGACTCGATTAACACAAAAAATATTGTTCAATACATTTTTTAAGCACCCAAGAGCATTTTTTTTTCATTTGAATTCATTTAGTAGTTTGGGTGCAATGCGCGGTCAAGATACGGACAAACAGACAGACAAAATTAAAAAGTAAAACAGTTTGGCTTCAATATCGAATATAGAGAACCAGCCAAAAAATATTTTTTAATACTTAAATATTAACATAACTTTGGACCCATATCCCACAGCAACCCTTTACTTTTTCGGGATAAAACGTGTCCTCAATTTTAATCCATCATTTAACTTAAAACAGTGCCAAGTTGCATCAAAACCCGTCCATTACTTTCAGCGTGGTACGTGTTCTTTTAAATAACTTTCAACGCCTATCCTGCAGGAACCCTTTCATTTTTCGGGATGAAAAGTATCCTATGTCCTACCTCGAAGTATGAACTCAAATCATACCAAATTTCATTTGAATACATTGAGTATTTTCGGCGTGGTGCACTTCCAAGGTGACAGGCAAGGCAGACAGACAGAAAGACAAAAATTAAAAATATACAGTTTTGGTTTTAGTATTGAATATAGAACGACCCCCAAAAAAATTACAAAATAATTTTAATTTACAGAATTTGGGTCATTATCCCGCAGGAACTCTTTATTTTTTCGGGATCAAAAGTATCCTCAATTTTAACCCATCATATAAACTATGATTGTGCCAAGTTGCATCAAAATCCGTCCAGTAGTTTCAGAGTGGTAAGTGTTTTTTGAAATAACTTTCAACCCTAATCCTGCGGGAACCCTTTCATTTTTCGGGATGAAAAGTAGCCTATGTCCTACCTCGTAGTATGAACTCAAATCATACCAAGTTTCATTTAAATTCATTCAGTAGTTTCAGCATGATGCCTAGCAAAGATACAGACAGACAGACAGACAGACATACAGACAGACAAAAATGAAAAAAAAATATACATTTTTGGCTTCAGTATCGAATCTAGAGTAAGGTCCAAAAAAAAAATTCTAAATATCTTCAATGTACAGAATTGGACCCGTTACAGTTTTATTATAAGTATAGATAAGCACGTCAACAAGACATAAGTTCAAATACTAAAACCCTAAAACCCTACGTCGGGTACTACTATGGTCGGGTACAAAATAGCCTCATGCGATGAAGACGAATCGATTCATGCCTCGCTTGTCAAAAGTGGACTACGTTTTTAGTTTGAACACATAATTCTTCCTTTGCTTCTCCGTAGTCGGGTAAAAAAGACAGTCCATGACGTTATATCGATTGATACCTTGCTTGCCAAAATCAGGCCAAGTTTTTAGTTTGAACACCCTTACTTTGCTTTGCCGTAGTTGGGTGAATAAATAAATCCTATGCACTTTATACCTTGACACCTAGCTCGTCAAAATCGAACCAATAAGGAAGAAACTATAGTGGAATATCCACATACATAGATACATACATACATACATATATACATACATATATACATATATACATATATACATACATACAAACATAGTCAGGTGCTAAATTCATTACCCTTCCCTTGCTTTGCTGTAGTCAGGTAAAAAAAAACATCTAAAAACTTTATGAATGAATGGCCAACGCAATCACCGTGTCGCATCTGTGTATTGTACCTACCTTTTATGTACCAAAACAATACCCATAACACCAAGAAACTGAAACCTTCGACAAAACTTCTTCATTAAACCCACACACAAAGTCGTAATCCTCAAATTTTAAGTGATACATAAAGCTAATGGGGTCCATTAAACTCCATAAAATGCATCTTGGGACCCTTGAAACTGGATGGGAGGGATCAAGTGGCGCTATCAGAATAAATAAAGACATTATACGGGACACTAATTAGTTGTAATGACTGTACCTACAACTGTTAGGATTGTAAGGGATTATTTGAGTTTGGTTGGGGTGTACCTCGGAGGAGGTTTGGTAAAAAACTAAGTGTTATTCTTAAAATTGTGTAGTTTAGAACTGATACTGAATCTATTTAATACTCTTTCGGAGTCCTTTAACCACACACGCATAAATAACACTTAAGCGCTCGAGTACATAGGGTCGGTGCTGGGAATCAAATTCTTCATAATGTATATTAACGACCACTGCACAAAAATAAACCATGTTAAATTTCGGAAAAAAGACAATAAAGCAAGAGTAAATAATTAAAAAGTTGATCTTGAAAACATAGGAATATCGTTAAATCGTTCTGACAACTAGTGCTGCTTCGTATGTTTTTTTTTCCAGTGACTGCATTCAAAGACAGAAGTCACTGGCGTTTTAATAAATTGAACTGATTATCCTGATTATTTCAAAAAAAAAAAACAACGCGCTCAAATTTTCGATATGTTAACAAAACCATCTCTTAACACGGTGATGTAACATCGACATGAAGAAGAAAAAAATAACCAGTTTTAGAGTATGTTCTTGTGGCATTAAATATTTTCTCTTTCAATTTGAGGGATCTCCATCACTTCGCCTATATTATATTGAATCATGTGAGGTGGTAAAGTCAGCTACCTTCTTCTATTATTTATATTTATAATAAAGCATTAGGTAGAAACCAAAAGTCTGTACGTAATAGCAACTGCATCCTAGTACACACATCAGTCATTATGTATGTGCAGTAATCAAGTCATTCGTACGCGTATGTTAGAGTTATTTTAAACAAACCCTAAAGTGAAGAGAACGATTTTCCACCAGAAAATCATTTTGCATCTCAAGAGAATACGAGAATGTTCAATAGATGGCCAGAAATGCCGTGTAGGTCCGGCTTAATGGCATTTGCTGACTGCTTTGACTGTCAGTACGTGTATCAATATGATGTAGTTCACTTGACTAAAGCAAAATTATTGTTTTAGTAACTATAGGTACATACAATATATAATTTGTTTCAATTTGTTTTTTGTATATTTTATTGTTGTTTTTAGCCTACTATGGCGAAGCAAGGGAAGGGTATTGAGTTAAACAATCTGTGTATGTATGTTTGTATATATGTGTTTGTTCCACCATATGATAACGTTGCTCCTATTACTTTTACCCGACTACGGCGCAGCATAGGATGGGTTATGTGTTTAAACTAAAAACTAGGTCCGAATTTGACAAGCGAGGAATCAATCGATTCGCGCAAGGGTGTCATAGGCTATATTTTAATCAACCGTAGTCGAGTTTTAGTTTATGTAATTATGTCTTGTTTGTTTCCCTACTATTGGATAACGTGTGATCCAAGTAGGTCAAATAAATACATTTAAATTGATAGATAGATAGATAGATAACTCTTTATTGTACACCACATAGAACAAAAAATACAAAAATAACTAAAACATTTATACAAAATAAATGGGACAATGGGCGGTCTTATCGCTAAAAAGCGATCTCTTCCAGACAACCTTTGGATGGAAAGGAATTAATATACGGCAAAGACGGTGGTGCATTATAATCTAACAAATAAATAATAAAAACTGAATACAATGAATAAACATATATACACATATATTCCAATATACCTACACATAAATATGTAAATATATAGTACAGTATATATATATATATATATATATATATATACATATATAAATATATATCCATATACATAGTATATACATTATAATAAATTACATTTACAAAATATATACAAACATAATAAAAATAATATACAGTGAAACCACAACAGAATAACAACAAAATAGCAAGAAGTGATATTAATTAGAGAGATAAAACTTCTTTACTTGAAGTTTAAAAACAGGGAGTGACTGGGCTCGCCTTATAGTAACTGGCAGAGCGTTCCATAGGCGAACTGCTTGGATGGTAAATGAACTGCCATAAAAAGAGCTTCTATGTAGAGGGATCAACAAAGCTAAATTTTCTGATGACCTGAGTGACAACTTGTTAGAATCAGACAGGAAATTAAAACGTTCCATAAGATAACAAAAAACGTTCCATAGATAAGATATTGAATTGAAATAATAAATAAAGCTTTATCCCTGTGATCACACGGGATCTGATAATTATGGTATGTAGACCAAATATTACATATTTTTTTATTCAGGCACTTAAAAATATGCACACAAAAACTTGCATGCACAAAGAAAATACTACAGGTTTATAATACATCGACTGGATTAATAGTTAGTATTTGGCTTGAATATTAATATTCAAGCCAAATACTGATTAGATCTTGAGCTTTGGCAAAATAAATTCCTCATCATCCATTTTTGTCTTGCCAAAAAAGCTTATCCTTGCATTTTCACCACCACCACAAAGTAGAAAGGCAGTGCGATTTCCGCCAAGACCGTGTCGACGGGTGTTCCTCGAAAATCTAATTAAAACAGCCAACGGACTGCAAGAAGGCCCTTCCAACACTCTAATTACATCTTTGTAATTTGTATTTCATTGCGATTATGAGACTGGGCCAATTTCGGCCAAGTGGTGGAGATGAGGCCAGTTTTCGAATGTTTTAGCGTAATTAGGGAAGGGTTAAAGGTTATTGGGCCTTATTAATGTTCTGTTTAACCGTGGCACATTATACGCCAAATAAATAAACAAACAGTTTGGGTGAATTCAAACTGTCATAATCGATGTTTTACTTACAGTAAAACATCGATTATGACAGTAGATCAGAATTAATGCACTAAAGCTTTTTTCTGTCGTACAAAGACACCACGCCTTTTCAGTTTTAGTATTTTTGTTTGAAGCATTGAGTCTAGTTTACGTTAATTAAATATTTTGTTACGATCCATACTAAAATAATTAATTCAAACTTATTTAAATTTTTCGTCCATGGCCGTCTGTTTGAAGATCAGGTACAGACTTCCAAAGGAGATCTAGCTAATAGTGGCAACTGTTTCAAGTATGATTGACGAACGTGTATTACGTTCGTTGATTATACGCACTAGTAACACAAACACGAACCCCTTGATTCTTCACATTAGGTCAGAACAGAAACTACAGTCAGACAAGTCAGATGAGCGAGAACTCCGTGCAAATATTTCTGTGCTACTTGGGAACACTAACGGGCAGAATACAGGTCCAAAGCGAAACGTAAACTTCAGAAGAAGATGGTTGCACATGAGGCTGAGATTCAAACATTTCACGCATTCACACAATATGTATGAATTTACAATCATCAAAATATTATCTATAGGAAGCATCCATTCTCATATAAAAAGTATCCATATACGTGGAAAGGCAGGATGGTAACGAAGAAGAGCAACTAAAAAAATATATTTTAAATAAAATTAAATAGACTTAATTTTTTAAATATTAGAAACAATAGCTAAAAAGAATAAAATAATAATAGTTAAACAAAAAAAAATATGCTTTATCTAAATGAAAAAATATAATACCAATAAAAAAATACCGGTTGACGACCGGTTGGTCTCGTGGCTAGAGATCCTGGGTACGAAATCGTACGGTCGCGGGTTCGAATCCTGCAAGGTGCAATCATTTGTGTGATGAGCAGAAATGTTTGTTTCCGAGTCATGGATATAATATTCTTATCTATGTATGTTTATCCGTTATCTAGTGCCCATAGCACAGGGTATCCTAGTTTGGGGCTAGATAATTGGTGTGGAAATGTCCCGAATATATTATTATTATTATTTTATTACCTAGAGAAAGAGTTTTTTGAAGTCGGTGCCAAATCGAGCCCCAATTTATGGTTGAGCTTGTTTAAAATTTATATCCATACCAATATACAGGGTGGCGCAATAGAACGTGCATATTTGAAAAAATAAAATAAAAATAAATACAAAAGGTATAGTCAAAATAAAACTAAGGTATTGTAAAGAAATAACTGAAGTTTATTTTTTAAAAATAACATCATCTAAATGATGACCCTCTCTACGACGGCACTCCTCTAATCGCAAACGGAAATTATTGAAAACTTTCTTCAGTAATGCTGGTGTAATTGTTGCCATTTCACCACGGATATTCTCCTTGAGCTGATCGATGTTTTTCGGATTATTGCTGTAGACTTTGTGTTTGAGGTATCCCCACAAAAAAAAGTCAGGAGGCGTCAAGTCTGGACTACGTGGGGGCCATGGGATATCACCTCTTTTCGAAATCAGTCTGCCAGGGAACATCTGTTTCACAACCGCCATGGAGTTATTTGATGTGTGACAGGTAGCTCCGTCTTGTTGAAACCAAGTCCTAGAATTCACTATTCTTGAATTTTCAAGCTCTGGAGCCAAAAAACCTTCCAACATCGCAACATAGCGTTCGGTATTAACAGTGACGTTTTGCCCCCGCGTATTTTCAAAGAAAAATGGTCCAATTATTCCTCTACCAGAGATTGCTGCCCATACTGTCGCTTTAGGACTATGCAGTGGTTTCTGGTGCTTGAGTTTGGGATTCTCACTGTTCCAGTAACGACAATTTTGACGGTTTACGAACCCATTGATATTGAAATGGGCCTCATCGGAGAAAAGGATATTGTCATAATTGGAAAATCGATTAAGCATTTCATTAGCAAATGCGAGCCTTGCTCCGAAGTCAGACTCTTTCAATTCTTGTGTTAACTGCAGCTTGTAAGGATGCAGTTTAAGATCCAAGTTTAAAATTCGTTGCAAACTTCGTCGCGATAAGTGTAAGACAGACGATCTCTTGCGAGTAGACATTTGTGGATCTCCTCGTACCGACTGCATAACTTTCTCAATATTGTCGTCGGTCCTAGATGTTCTTGGACGACCTTTTGCTTGTGGTTTAAACGTTGAACCGGTGTCTTCAAAACGCTGTACCCATATTTTAATTAAATTACTACTCGGAGCTTCACTAATTTGCCGTAGTCCATATTCAGAACAATATAAACGCCTAGTAACGATGTATGAACGAGAGTTCTCGTAAAATGCGCGCACGCAAAATGCGCGACGCTTCCCGTCGAAGTGACTCATAGTGACTAAAACTCCATGAGCCCGCCTACCCAACGACGCAGGCTCCCCCCGCCCGCGCACTTTGTACCCCGCAAAAAAAGATGATGCAATATGCACGTTCTATTGCGCCACCCTGTATAAAAGTGAAACATTGTCTGTTGTTTGTTTGTTAGAGGATCTTTCCCGCGATTACAGCTGGACGGATTTTGATGAAGTTTGGAATGGAGATAGCTTATATCCCGGAATAAAACATAGGACATCTTTTGTCCCGGAAAATTATAATTTCCATGGGAAAACTGGGAAATATTGATTACTCGCTGTAAGGAACGGTTTCCATGGAAACGAATTAACAAGTCTGTCAATCTTCATCGCAAGACTGTCTTATGCTCATTTTTACCCAACCGTAGTCGGGTGTTAGTTTTTGAACGTATGTCTCGTTTTCTGTTTATAAACTAGCTTTGTGAACTTCTCCTGTGCTTTTGAAAGTACTAAGAAGTGCGTGACGGTGTGGTCAATTGTGGCCAATGCTAGGTCTAAAATAGGACTGGCTCTAGAATTAATGCAGGTGGATACTAGTGCGCCCTACCACAGAGAAATAGTAGAGTGCCCAATTTTGTTGACAAGTTATTTAAGTTAATTACGTTAATTAAATAGACTGTGCTACAGATTTGTTTGCCTGCTTTACTTCTCATAATGAACTACCATTTAAATAAGTCGAGTGAGCAAAAAATCGGTAGTGACAGAAAATTATAGACAATGAAAAACGTGGTCATCAAATCAACTTTGACGCATCAAGTTCTATTATGAGCAAATCTGTTGTTAGGAGTTTGTTAATAAATGTCATAGTGAGACTGTAAGTTCAATGGGGGTGTAATATTAAAGGGTTTTGTCAGTTTTCATACAGTATTGCACTTTGAAGATTTAAAAAAAAAAAAGTGTAAAATTTGAGGCTACATGACGCGAGGATTCAAGTCGGACAACTATTTTATTCTTTATATCAGCTATAGAATACTGTGAATTATTAAATGCGTTAATTAACAGCAATTCATAGAAACTCCGCCAGATCTACCAGTGAGTTCATTAATCATTCGCTCACGTCCACCGTCAATGTTATTCTCTGTTATTTGTCTTCGGCTCAGAGTTTCGACGTGCAAATATCATCTTAGACTTTGTTATAATTAATTGTTTGCGTTTGCTATGAATGTGTGGGTACAGTTAAAGAATCCTTCAGATCGAGCCGGGTGATCGTGGCGTGACTAATGGCGATCTGTAGAAGCAATCAATCAATTAACCAGTTTTCCAGTTTGTGAAGTTGGTTAACATATTATTAATATATTAAAAAATTTAATATATTAAAAAAAAAACACCTCGTCATCCGTTTTCCCACGTTGTGCTTCTGCCCCTTGTTGGTCTTGTGGTAAGTAGTATAGGTTTTTTTTATTTACCAGTGTGGCGAGTTCTATTACCTGCGGCTCTGTTTTACAAAGGAGACAAATTTAGCTCAGACACATAAAGAAAAAATTGAAACTTATAAGAATTTTCAAGTTTACATGTGCATATTTCGTATTTTGCATTGCTTTAAATATTGTTAGACTTGTTATAATGTTATTTTTTGCTTTTCAGTCATTCTAATCAATTTATTAATTAATAATTGATTAGAATGATTAAATAGAAAAAAAAATGATTTGAATGATTGAAAAGCAAAAAAATAACACTTGACACTGTGAGCCATTTAGCACGATTTCAAAATGGCCAAAATATTAAATGTGGCGCTAAAATAAATTGAACGCACCAATTGTATTGGAAATTTTATCGTGAATGTTGCCAATAATGTCCGTGCATTTCCACCATCTGATTTATCTATACTGAATACGAATAAAATAGTAACAAAAGAAAGTACAAAAAAGATAATTAAAAAAAATTATCTATGAGACTTAAAATAAGCTACTGAAAATGAATAAAACATTAAAATATTTATTTTTTGACAAACGCTTGTACTTTGCGAACGCTTGAACCAATTTTTTCTTATTATTGGAACTGGTTAAAAAAATCTACACCGATTTTGATAAAATTTCTATGGGACTAATCTGAAAGTATATCCTCGCAAACAAAAAAATAATTTTCGAAATCGGTTCAAATATCCCGGATTTCTTATGTTACAAACATTAAAAAAACATACGGGTTGTATTGAGAAACTCCTCCTTTTTTTGAAGATTTGACCGAATGAAATACGTTCAATGAAATCGATAAAAACTATTTAATAGCGGGATTTTGAGGTCCAGGAATAACACATACATACTTTTAACCCAAAACGTATGACTATCGGCCACACACACGCGGCTAGTATTAAACAAAGTAAATGTAAGCGTCACTTTGATTTTGACAGCATAGTGGAATTTTGAGGTGAGATTCCTTCTTCAGTTCTTTCTATGAACTGATTCGAACGGTGTTTAAAGGGCAGGCTTTGCAACATGCGGCCGGGCCCTTCTTCCGGCTCTACAAAAGTAAATAAATAAATCCATACCAATTTATAAAAAAGAAACGTTGTATGTTTGTTTGTTTGTATGGTTAGTTTTAACGCGATAACAGCTGGACGGAGTTTGATTAAATTTGGAATGGATATAGCTTATTACAGGGTATATATTATTACAGGGTATAATAAATCCTTTTTATCACATAAGTTTCCACGGGAAAACTAAAATGTTGATTAATCGCTGTAAGGAACGGTTGCCATGGAAACGAAATAACAAGTCTGTCAAAAAACATCAAGAGTTGTTTTTTTTCTACTTTTGCATTGGTGTTGCGACCAAGACTCTCGCGTAGGTGCGGGGTCCCAGTTGCAGAGAATGAGACTTAGTTGAGCCCAAGATAGGAATATGAAACGAAACAACACTTGTTGACACTTAAGCTGGTATATTTTCACAAGTTGTAAACAAGGGTAGAAATACAGAATTTAGTTTTTGATATCCCCGTTACAAGTGTTGGCTATCGGATCCTTAATATACTTTTGTGGTGCTACTAATTAATATTGGTCACTTCTGAATTCTTCTTCTTTCTGATTGAGAGCTTCTTGTCTTCAACAGATACTGCGAACGGGAACTTGACGAATGCACGAATATTCTTTGCAGTATGGATTTTTATAGTTTACATAAAACAAGCGAAGCTCTCCTGTTGGGTGTTTTTTTTCTATCTTTTGATCTTTTCCACGCTCGGAAACAGACATAAAAAGTTGTCCCAGAAATTCCCTACAGTTGTACCTCGAATCCTCACCACGAAAAAAGCCTAATTTTTATGGCTTTGCTACGGGTGCGAGGAGAACTTCCAATCTTATGAACTGCTCGCACCCGTACGAGGACGGTACCCAAACTTTAGGTGTTTTCCTAAAGTTTGTCCAGTTTCTAAACATTTCTATGTGTGACTCATCGAAAGTGAACACACTTTGCCGAATCTAGAAACGTTTCTCCCAGGGAGCTTCCTCTCGCTCTTACCATCTACGTTTTATATATTTCTAATTGATACCTTATTTATTTTACCTTAGGCTGGCTCAAGAGTACTTTGCTTGTAAATAAGTTCCTTTTACAGAGCGCGGCTTTCCTCAACCAATCTGTACCTCTAAGCCCATGCATCCACAAAGCGTTTCAGTTTGTCTGTGGCTGCATCTTCATAACTATAGGTACGCGGCTATCCCGTATGCTTTAGATGTCATACGTGATGGCACGTAGATTCTACACTACGTTTTCCTATTTGCTAGGTCCAAAGAAAATGATATTCATTTCGCTTTTGTGTTATCTCGCTTACAATCTGAATAGCACAAAGCGTTCGCAATCTCGGTATTGCGAACGCTTTGTGCCTGTCGAACTGTGTTCCTAGTTTCTGATTATTGCGTTTATCTTTTTAATAGCTTATGTTCTAAGATTCTATACATGGCTACCCTGCGTATACATACATACATACATACATACATACCTATATATATATATTTATACGCAGGGTATATATATATATACCTATACTTATAGCTATATAGATCAAATATTATTGCGCTCGTTAACAATTGGTTTTTAATATCCCAGAAGAACAAGGATGCTTTTTTCGGCCGCGCGGACTACAGCGGTAAACTGTAGTCCGCGCGGACGAAGTCGGGTGCGGGAAATTTAGTAAATAATATTCAGGACAATTCACACCAATTACCTATATCTCAATGGCTCCAAACTAGGATACCCTGTATTATCAGAACTAGACAACGAATAAACTTACATGGATATGAATATTACATCCATGACTCGTAAAGAAACATTTCTGCTCATCACACAAATGATTTGAACCCGCGGCCGTTGATTGACTAGTCAGGTCACTAACCATTCGGCCAACCGGTCGTCAACTCAACACATCGCTTAGGTATACGCTTTTCCAGCGCAGCCATTGTGAAATATGGCAAACTAGCTGCGCCCCGCAGCTTTGCCAGCATGTAAAATTTTCTGGAATTAAAAGTATTCTATGTTGGTCTCTATGGTATACAGCATATACGTACAAAATTTCATTAAATTCGGTTCAGACGTTATCACTTTAAAGCGTCCCAAACAAACAAACAACATATCACTTGATATACATATTATTACGGACGGGGATTATTAGCAGGTGGCATTCTGTAATCGTAATCAATTTAGCCGTTTTGACGTGAAAGCCAGTACAACCAATCTACTGCAGTACTTCTCTTTATGTTTAAGTACTTACGATTCTTTTGTGGAGCTATAATCTTATCGATTATCCTTCTATCTAACTCTTCTTGACCTCCAATTATACCTTTTGAGTGGATGGTAGTGTTTTAAAGCTGTATCTGTTACGATGATTGATTTATCTTACGTTTCTCTTCAACTCTGTAAAAAATATCATTTATGTTTACACAATATTATAATTTTAGAGTAAAAAATTGATTGTGAGATGATAGGAGTAGTTATCTGATGAATAATCCTTTTTTTTGTAAATGTCCTATAATCGGCCTCAAGTATTTTGCCACAATATAGTCTGACCTACTTTAGTAATGTATAATTTTTAACTAGAAATAGTATGAATATTGAATCAGAATTATCGAAATTATATATAACTACCTCCAAAACACTCATCTCTTAAAACACGTTACTCGGTATAATGTATTTTCATAGAACAACATATTATCTGTTAATACTATTAGTTTTTGTAGGTAAAATAATTTCCAAAATTGGTTACGTTCAGAGTCAGATTTTAAATAACTTGATATATGTGGTATTATTGTCTGTAATTCTTATCTTACCTTGTTAGTTTATTGCGTAAATCCTGATTTATAAGTTAATTTGTTAAAATTCTTGAATATTATATTTTTAATCATAAATATAGTCCTGAATTTTCTTATTCTTCTGAGTTAAATATTATTTTTGAAGGACGGCTACAGCCTGACAAAATTGCATTTTTAGTTTATTTCATTTTGACAGAAGTCGTCAAATAGGCATCTGATGTCAACTTTATTCTCTTAAATTTTATAATTCGAATGTAAATCTTAACTGACCTCATTTAATTCTATTTCAAGTTACTGCTCATTGATAAATATGACTTTTATTACAAAGTTCTTTTTTCAAGCTTCTTTTAAATGAAATCAGATTTCATTTAAAATCCTTTTAAATGAAATCAGATTGGGAGTCAGTGTAGATCCAGACTTCTAATAATGAAGATATAAATATAATATATAAAAGAAATTCCATTTAAGATATTTTGTCATTTTCTAAAGTTCATGTATAAAGTGTTTTAATTAAATAAACAGAGTCAAAATTTTAAAAGTATTCGTTTATAAAAGTGAAGAATTCTTGAGAGTTAATGAACTATTCTCCCTAAACACATAGATTTTAGAAGAGTTATCAGACTGCGGCTCAACCACACTCCACCAGCTACAACGGCTTCGCCAGGGAGGTGACAACACCGTACCCCGAAGATCTTCGGAGGAGAGACGTCCACCGAACATCCAGACGGATTCAGTTCGAAGGGAGCTCGTTTGATCTGGTATGGGAGTTAAACTGCTTTTAGGCACCTGCTTCATCCCACAGATCTTCGAGAATTAAGACGACTCCAGGACCAATTCTACCACATCGCCGAACATTGAAGTTGGAGACCAAAACTTCTCATCGGACCGTGAGCCTACTTCGAGGCAGAACGAGTTGCTGCTTTCTTCTCCGGGTTGCTGATCTCCTCTCCGGGTTGCTGATCTTCTCTCCAGGTCGCTGATCTCCTCCCCGAGTCACCGTCCACCTCACCGAGTTGCCAAATTGCCGCCTTCCTCCCGAACAGTTCCTGTTACTACGATAGAAAATTTACTTCACTAACATATTAATATTTGCCTATTTAAAATAATTAAATATAGGAAGCCTCCCCTTATAGGATAGGTAGGCCTTCAACTTATTAAATTTAGGGAAATCTGATAGGAAGGCTTTAGAGTCGCAAAATTCTTTAACCTTTAGGAGTCTGTTCTTAAAATTTATTTTCTTTGACTGATTTGGATAATTCTATAGATTACCTCAATTATCTATAGATTATTCAAGATAGTCTCTGATTAATAGAGTACCTAGAGGTAAACCTCCCGTTTTCCCTCTGGTTAATCTATAAAGATATCTTGGAGTAATTCTGTCATTTTTAATAAATAGATCTTCAACATATCTTAAAGACCTTCGTGTCTTGTCATTAAATTTAAAATCAAAGAGTATTGATAAAAATAATATCTATTCTTTAATTTTAATTTTTGTTCGTCGTAACGTATGCAATAGCCAGGTTAATGTCTCATGCTCATGAGGTTTTATGCCCTAAAAAGCATAAATCCCCATCCATAATTTCACGGCTATTCCTCTAGAGTGGCAAAACCATTGACATAGGACGAAAGGCCTTCATACCCTCTAGTGGCCTTAACATAGATGTAAGCGTAATTCACAATCTTGCAAACTGTAAGATAGCGCCTTACCTCTACGGTCCATTAGTCGTAGACTAAGGTTTAACTGAAAGTAAGGTAATTCATAATCTTGTCTTACCCCTCCAGCCAGTTTTTCCTTGAGGGATATAACGTTCTTCTATGGTTATAGATCTCTCCTCTGAGCATTACGTCATAGCGTAGAGCAAAGAGGTAGAGCCTATCTCACTCTAGATAAGCTTTGATTTTGCCTCCAAGCATTACGTCATAATATAACGCAAAGAGGTAAAACCTCCTATCTACCTAATCGTTACGTCACCCACACAACGGCGTAACACGTAGATACCACTTTTAAACCCTGCGTTACACGACACTACCTAAATTTATCCAATTTCCCGAGTGAACTTTCCATTTTCCGGATACATAGATTCCATTACATATATAATGTATCTTATGTTGATCTTTGATCTTTGATCGTTGATTTTGATACATTATCTATCATCATCATCATTGGCAGCTCAATCCACACACGGCAGGGCATAAGCCTAGTCCCTCTTTCGCCAATCATCTCCATCTTAAGCCAATCTAAGCCAGGTCTTTCCTATAAACTTATTGATGTCATCGACCCATCGATGCACCGGTCTTCCACGGCTGCGCTTTCCCACACTGCCACCAATCTGTGAGAGATCTACTCCACCTGCTATCACCACATCTTGCCAAGTGTCTTGCCTATCGCCACTGAGTTTATTTATATACGGAATCCGATGTCATCCACCTTGGTTCTTCTTCGGATCTTCGTATTTCGTACTCTGTCGCTTGACTTTATGCTTAACATAGAACGTTACATGGCTCGTTGTGCGACTCATATCTTGTGCACAGTTTCCTTGGTGAGCCTCCATGTTTTGGCACCATAAGACGTCATTGTGGGTAAGACACATTGGTTGTACAGAAGGATTTTCAGATATTGCAGTATCTTTCTGCCTCTGAGCACGTCGTTGAGTACCTACCTATATTCAAAACTTCATCCTAGTTGTTTTTGTGTGACAGCGAGTAATAAATAGACATTTTACCGTATTCCGGGATAAAAAGTAGCCTATGTTGGTCTCTGTTGTGTGTTAATGTGTTGGTCCACACTATCTACATAGGTACACATTTTCATCAAAAACCGTTTAGGCGTGAAAACGCCACCAACCTGAAAAACAAACAGACAACGTTTTGCTTTGATATAATACTAGCTTTTGCCCGCGACTTCATCCGCGCGAACAACAGTTTATCACGAAATAAAGCACCCTATGTTCTTCTAGGACATTAGACAATGCAAAAGCATAGCACCAACGCCAAGTATTATCTATGACCAACACTCTTGATCTTTTTTGTCAAATTAGTTTTTATTTCGTTTCCATGGCAATCGTTCCTTACAGCGTGTAATCAACATTTTCCCGTTATTGCGTGAAAGCTCCCCAAACAAACAAAGAAACAGACAACGTTTCATTTTTACCCAACTGAGGAGGGTTATGTGTTAGGGTTGCATGTATGTCTGTTTGTTTGTTTGTATGTTTGTACGTTTCTTAGGCACGTCCTACAGCCTAAACAGCTTGATGAATTTTGTTACATGAGGTATCATTGCATTTGTCTTGATAACGAGAGTGCTATAGGATATACGAGTATGAAGTGTCAAGAAAACTAATATGGCGGCTTACAGCTGTCATATTGTATTTCCGACGGAACAAAAAACTACCAAAATCTATGGAGTGAGGTATCAAAATACACGTCTCTAAAAGACCATTTCAAAAATATATAATCCTTATAACTAGACACTAGCAATTTTCTTTTCTATTACAAAATGTTCAATTCAAGATGATTTGAGTTATTTTAAATACTATAGTCTAATATTGCAATCTAAACTATTAAAGTAAAGTAAAATATCTAAGTAAATAAGAAACATTTAATTTGTATAAATACTAGCTGCGCCCTGCGGTTTCACCCGCGCCACTCAGGAACCATATATTTTCCGGGATAAAAAGTAGCCTATGTGTTAATCCAGGGTATAAGCTTTATATTATTTTATTCAAAGCTGTTCAGCCATTTAAACGTGAAGAAGTTACAAACATACACACCTCCGTACAAACATATAAACTTTCACCTCTATAATATTAGTGTGATTATTTTTGCGGGCGGTCAGCTCGTATTCAATAATTTTGTTTGCAGTGGGTTTTTTATATTTGTATAATAATTTTACTTATTATATATTGGTGTGGACTACAAAATTAACAACGAAACGAAACGGACGAAAGGTCTGACTAAAACGATCGAATAATATTTTTAATAACTCATGCGACAAACGCTTGCGTGTTTTAAATATTGCCAACACCATGTAATTTTATTTTGGGATAACTGTGGCGCAACGAAATATAAAAATCGGTAAATACACGCTGCCCCTCCTGTTGCCAATCCCCCGGGCGCCCGATACACGTGGCCTCTCCTGTTGCCAAAATTTAGAACGCCCGGTACACGTGGCAACAATTGTGTAATTTTTTCGATTTAAATAGAATTCCGCGTTCCTTACCCAATCTGAGTATTTCATTCATTCAATAGATATTTTTCCTCTATGATAAAACACTAACCTTTAGGATAAATAAAATAAATCAGGACCATAAATTTTGACAAAACTGTTTGCTGGTCTTCAAAAAGATATTCTGGTCACTTTTTCTAATAAACTATGCGATATTTTAATGTTATTATATAGATAGATTCATGTTATATTCAAATCGATGACATCGATCTTATTTCCAAGTTTTTTTTTTCTAGAAAATATTCCTCTATTTGGCTTCATCTTTTTTCCGTGGTGGTATTTCCGTACATAATAATTTCATAAGTCTGTGGTTCGGTTTGTCAGTGGCTACATGTATTCAGCCAATCACAGGCCGAGTTTTGTATGATTGCGCCGAGCCATTGAGCAAGGAATGGAAAATAAGTTTGACGCGACCACAGCGACAACAATATTTTCGCGCCAATTTGCCCGGAGTGACTATTACTTATTCTGTGCCTATTGTAAACACAGACTTGGACATAAGGTTCAAAATGATTTAACCGGTAACTGCTTTTTGGATGAAGTGATTTTGATGAAACAAGAATAATAACCTTCGCAAGACTCCAAGGAATACAGTTCAGTAAACGGCATCAAAATTCATCCAGTGGTTTTTGTGTGAAGAACAGACAGACTGACAAAAATTCTAAAAACTGTTTATTTGGATTCTACTTCTTAAATACCTATACTCTAATAAAAATAAACTAAGTTCTCTTCCTTGTACAGACTTCACCTTGGTTACAGTTTTATTATATTTATGGATATAGATAGTGAATACGTAAACATGTTGGTGTGCATTATCTTATCATTCATAACAATATAACATTATCTTCTGTTCTGTTCTGTTCTGTAACGCAATGTTATTGTGCTTTATGAAACCTCTAGTTCATATAACATACTTGATAGGCACATCCAATTATGGGAGAAACGGGTAACCAGTCCCATCCTATACCAAATAAATTTTCAAGAAGTTAAAAATGTATGTTTATTCTAATGGCTGAAAACTTTTAAGCCCTGATCTTAGCAGAAAACCCAGTTTGACGGTACAAAATTAAATTTGTTAGTCGGTGTGGCTAAGCAGGAGCCCACCCAGTCTAAGGAAAATAAATATTATTTTAGAAAAATTATACCCCCGGAAGCTAACTGAAAGAAGCACGTAAAACAAACACAATAAGCAATTAAAGCATCTACAGAACAAGCAATTTCTTTTATTTACAGTCCCGTTAGTGGAATTAAAATAGGTTAATTTACCTATATAAATTACTTATAACGGTTCCGGCGGCGCATAACTAGCTTACAGCAATTCGCTCGCCTTTCAGAATTTACTTTATGGGCCATTGAATTTTTAATTGAAATGTTGGGAAGCGCAAAGATTTGATGGTATTTTGGTATGACTGAGATGGATGACTGAGTGTTAGACTTTTTTAAGTATCTAATTGGTGGTAATATTTAGTTCAGCCTCAGTACATGCGCGCGCGCATAAACCGGTTTGTGTACTGTTTTTTTTTGTAACCACAGGTACCGCGCGTGTTGAGACTTTATTTTATCTAGGTTTTGTTTTATCTACTGTTTAAGTGTTGTGTGAACTAGCCAAGGTCATCTGGTAATAAAATATGCCTGATATTTAACCTAGTGTATTAGAATATTTTTATTATTTTACGGGGTTTTATATGTAACTAGCTTTCCCGCCCGCGACTTGATCCGTGCGAACTACAGTTTATCGCGAAAAAAAGCATCCCATTTTGGCATCCCATGGCAAACACAGACCATTCCTTACAGTGAGTAATCAACATTTTTTCGGGATAAAAAGTATCCTACGTTTTATTACAGGGTTTAAACTATCTTCATTCTAAATTTCATCAAAATCTGTCCAGCTGTTATCGCGTAAAAGCTCCCCAAACAAACCAACAAACAGACAACGTTTTACTTTGATATTTAGACAGTAATTAAAAATTAGGCTTAGTTTATTAACTAAACGTGGGTGATTCAAAGTTTTTACAAAGTAGTTAAGATGGAAAACTAGCGATATTGAAATGTACTTTACACTTATCAATATAAATATTTATAACTCATATTAAAGTTGTTTTGTTGTGTTCAAGGTTCAAAAGTCAAGATAAGGCAGAAAGTAGCTATTATACTCTTCTATGAAGGCAGTCTATCTGCTTATCAATCCATACCAATATATCAAAATGAAAAGTTGTCTGTTTGTTTGCTTGTTTGTTTGGGGAGCTTTCACGCGATAACGGTTAGACGGATTTTGAAGAAAATTGTAATAGAGATAGCTTATACCCTAGAATAAAACATAGAATTCTATTGATCTCGGAAAATTTTAAGTTTCCACGGGAAAACTGGAAAATGTTGTTTACACGCTGTAAGGAATGGTTCCCATGGAAACGAAATAACAAGTCTGTCAAAAAACTTAATTAGCATTGGTGCTATACCTACTATTGCAATGGTTTTTTATATCCTAGAAGAACATAGGATGCTTTTTTTTTGCGATAAACAGTAGTCCGCGCGGACGAAATCGCGAGCGGGAAAGCTAGTATTATATATTGGTGCCGTTAGAGCAAGATGACACGAATGGCAGGAGCGTCAAGGTATGATGCCAATGTCCGCAACCTCCGCAACAAAGAGTGCCAGTGTCAAATAAAATGAACAGGTTGGTTAGGGTTGGTAACTTATGAACATAACAAAATTTAAAAAATAAGCAATCTATGGCAATGAAAAAGGAAAACAAAAAAATTTTTAAACATGATTGATGTCCAAGTTAAAGTCAACAACATTTTATTTTTGTCGGCTTTACAAACATATTGTTAGCACAGTACACATTATATCATACTAGCTGCACCGCATGCACTCTGCATGGGTGTAGATTTTTTCGTTATAAATAGTTTTCTATGTTGATCTCTGAGGTACAACTACAGCATCTATTTACATACAAAATTAATTAATTTCAGTGCAGCCGTTATCGCGTGAAAACGGCTCAAACAAATAAACAAACAAACTGGCAACATTTTACTATTATTTATTAGGGGGAATAGTGTGTACTGTGTCCTAAGCTACCACCAAACACCACATAATATAACAAAAACTTGACTTCCATTCGGAATATGTCCTCCTTCTTCAAAAAAAATAAGGAACAGGATATACGGAACCGCAAAACGGACCATTTCTCCCAGCAAATAGCCAGTTTCCATAGCCGTGAAGACATTACCTCTCAAGAATTTACCTCTCATAAAAACCGGAATGATATTTCAGCATTTCCAGAGCTTGAAATGCTTCTCTGCAATGCCACTTGACATACCGACAAATGGCGACGTATTTCTAGCGCTTTAAGCGCAGTATATGAGCTAGACAGAAGGACTTCTGGCTTAGGTAGAACTATGGCAAATCTAATCAAGAAATGTAATATGCCTTGGCTCTCCGGAATAAATTAGATGAATCACAAGAACCTAAGGAAAAAAAACCTTCCCTATAAAACAACAAAAGTAAAGTGCAGAGATATTAAAGGTAATTTCATAAAATTCCAAAGAAGACGGGCTATACGAGTACAATCCCAATGCAAGTTTTTTTTAAACAGTTATACATTTGGCTCTCAGTTTGGCCAGATGGTAAGTGCTGATATTGCGGAGGGTAAGTAGCACGCACATATAAGGCACTTACCATCACTCATTTGATAGCATTAGATTCCCTACTGCTATATTACTTGAGCCTATTATTGTCGGCCGTTGCAACGAGCACGTTTAACATTATGTCTTTAATAACCGCAAAGAGGATTATTATGTTTCTGCGAATGGATGTTCCTGCCGTACTTGGAAGTATTCACGTACTCGTATGTTTTTTATTGCATTAATAATTACAATTCCCTAGAGGAAGTGTTTCAATAGTTTAATTGTATGAGCTTTATTCATTAGAGTAATGAAGAGAACGGTTTGTGTAAATTATTAATTAGTATATTTTTTACCAAAGTTAGAAATCTACATTTTAAATTAAATAATGGTTTATTTTTGGTATTTTATAATATATATATAATTAATATATATATATATATATATATATTATATGTCAAAGCGGTGGTACTCGTATTATAATTTAATTAGTGAAATTATAATATCACGGCTTTGACAATATACCTACGACATATATGAAAGTATATAAAATCTTCTGGGCCAATTTCCTTAAATTCTTTATCTACACTCATTTCATAATATACTAAAAATTAACATATAAGTAGATAACATATATATGTACTAGCTTACGCCCGTGACTTCCTGCGCGCGGACTACAGCTTATCCGGGATAAAAAGTTCTATTCTATGTTTTAGTCTAGGATATAAGCTATCATCATTCCAAATTTCATCAAAATTCGTCCAACCGTTATCGCGTTAAAACTCCCCAAACAAACGTTTTCACTTTTATATATTTGTGTGGATAGATTTTGTATGAGTAAAGAAACGTAGCGTATACAACTGCACGTAATTAGGTATTAAAACACTCTTGTGATACTATTATCACTATTACCCACAATCGTGTTTTAATAACCCCAGTCATAACAACTACATAAACTAACTACTAATTATTAGACAACTGCTTTGATAAGTTATAACAAAACCACATTATTTCATTTCAAGAAAAACGAGGCTTTATCTTCGTTCCGGCTGATGATGATGATTATGATGAAAAAAAAACATAAACTTACGGACCTTGCATTTCTCATTTAATCATTTCCACCTCAACTTGTTCACGTACTTACCTATCATATGAAACAATTAACTTTTAAGAATTTATTTTCAAATTAACGCCCCCGACGCAAAAAGAGAGGGTTACAAGTTTAGGGTGTATATCTGTGTGTGTGTTTGTCTGTGGCATCGTAGCTCCCAAACGAATAGACCAATTTTTCTGTTTGAAAGCTGTTGTTTGAATTTTTGTCGTATGAGGTGTGGTGGTCTCTGGTTTCTGAGTTTGTCAAGTCACCCGAGGGCCTCTGATATGGCTTAACGAATGACAGCTTAACAACCGACAGCTTAACGTGTCCTTCGAAGCATAGAGCGATGGAAAACCACATATAACTTAGAAAAGTAATTGGTGCGGTTGTTTGATAACTGATGTGGTCGAGATGGTTTTTAGCTAATGGGGAGGTGGTGTTGGATTAGGATCCAGTGTTGCCAGTCGCCGATGGTCAAAAGTAACACGAGACAGTTCAAAAAGTAACATTTTCACGTGAAAAGTAACATTATCTTATTTTATGTAGAAAACAATGCTAATACTGTAATATGACAGTTTATTGACCGAGCGAGCGCAAAGCGTCTCCGTTACAGATGGGCAAACATGCTTTCGTACGTCCAGCTGTCCGCGCGCCGTCCGCCTGTCCAGCTGTTCTCTACAGGTCGCCAAATCTTTATGAGACCAACTTAATTTTCAATAATAATTACTACCTTTTACATAAAAAAAATTAAAATAACCATTGAAATCAAATCTAATAAGGCGGAGATATTCAGTAGTCCTCTTTTGCCACTTTTTGGAGGAAGTACCCCCCCCCCCCCCCCCCCCCAATAAAAAATCCCAAAAAAACCTAAAATTTGTTAAATCTGTATACCAAGTTTCTTCTAGATCGGTTAAGAATACGATCTGTAGAGGAGACAGCCGGAAACACATACAAAAGCATTTTTGCCCAAGTTGAAACGGAGCCGCTACGTTTGCGCTTCGCGCTCGCTCAGTCAAACAGTCTTCATTCATAGCAACAATTCAACTTATTCGCGATTGGTCCATTTCGCGTTTCTTCCAATTCGAGACGATGATGGCTCAAAATCAAGTACGCCAACAATTTCACGCCTTTTTTTATTCCTGGATAAAATATGGATATATATATATTTGTGTCGTAAAAGTTACATGAATGTAACATGAGGGGGTCAAAAGTAACTTAAAATGTTACAAAAGTAACATTCTGGAAACGCTGTTAGAGGGCTCGGCTGTTTCAATTTGTGCTTGTATAATACGTTACTCACAACTTCCCGAAGTAAAAGGCACAGAACAAATACCCTCTAGAAATGACAAAAGCTTACCGTAAATAATCAGAATGGGAACTTTAAAAACATTTTGAACACGAAACAAGTGCAGCGTTTAATTTTTCGATCTTCTTATTTTACATAGCTACGTGACGTTGTAATAAATCATATGCAGCGCGCGTTTGCAAACTGTATTCGGGGGAAGATGAGCTAAAGTAGTTAGCGAATGAAGTTGTGACGAGAAAGCCAGGGATGTGACATTTTTAGTAAATTGTATTTGAATTTATTATATACTGCGTGAAGTATCATTCATTCTCCTCAGAGAAGGAGTGACATCATGAAGATATAAAGAATGATCGATGATGATCGAGATGGTTCTTAGCTATATAGAGAGGAGGCGGGAGGGGGGGGGGGGAGTAAAAAAGGGGGGTGAGAATAGTATCTTTCAAACGAATGGACCAATTTAGCTCCGGTTTTTATATTTGAAAGCTGAGGTAAACGAGATGGTTCTTATCAATAATGGGGGGGTAGAGGGGGGGGATGGGATAAGGATCGTAGCTTCCAAATGAATGGACTGATTTTAATGCGGTTTTTTATGTTTGAAAACTCATGTGATCGAGATGGTTCTTAGCTATATGGGGGAGAGGGAGGAGGGGGGCAATTTTCCGGGATAAAATTTATTCTATGTTTTATTACAAGGTATAAGCTATCTCCATTTCAAGTTTCATCAAAATCCGTTCAGCTGTTATCGCATGAAATCTCCACAAACAAATAAACAAACAAACAGACAACGTTTCACTTTTATACATTATTGGTTTGGATAAGTATAGATGGGTAGAAGTTTGAAAGTTGGCATTTCTTGCCAACTTATTCCTGGCATGATTTATTTCCATCAAGGACGTAACGACTTATAACGATTTTGAATCAATTCTGTAGTAACCGCAATTTAGTAGCGTTTTAAATTAGACGTAAACGAAGAGAGTTTCTTAACAATCCTCAATTGTCTCACACTTTTTTCATAATACTGCATTGCATAATAAGGACCTTTGCATATCCCTCGGTCTTAAATTGAAGCCTGCAAAGTGATTATATAAAAAACAGTATGGGATAAATCTTCAATCCTTATTCACATGTTTCATTTGTAACGAAGTTGTATACGCACGCACGGATGTTTTTGTGATATTTAATTCGGTAAAACTCGTGTTTTATAAATGGTAGAGTAGTGATTTGGGTGTTTTTGTAAAGATAATGTTGAGAATATTCGATACAATATGTTTTTTTTTTACAAAAATCTACTTTATACAAAGTAAATTAAAAAAAGGATGGAAAACAAGTATAAATCACTAAAGTGGCTGCGGCGCCTGGAAAATCCATACTCTCATTAAAAAAACAAACGAGCCTAACAGTAGTCGCATATAATGATGTAATATCTGATATATGAGGGAAAACGCGTGATGGGTGATAATGATGACGGTGATTATGATGTTGAAAAGTTTTCTAGTTGTTATTCTAGGGTATAAGCTATATCCTTTCTATATTTCATCAATATCCGTTCAGCCGTTTGAGTGTGAAGTTAGATGATGATGATGATGAAAAGTATATCCCATGTGTTATTCCATGGTTTAAGCTATCTCTATTCTAAATTTCATGAAAATCTATTTAGCTGTTTGAGAGTGAAATAAGAGGATGATATTAATGTTTTACACTGTTTAACACACATTGTTTACGCTTTTCATGAAACCAATTGCAGAAAAGCGAGTGGAAAGAGAGTTTACAGTATCGAGCGAACGAGAGACTTCCAGGAACAAATTAAATTGTACGACACGCGTAGTCGTCATGGTCTTGATCGGATCACGCAGTGTCGCTCTTTTTTAGTCCTAATTCATAGCCAATGCTATCAATAAATGGTGGATAAAGACCTAAAAGCTGCTTTAATATTTGCACATGGTCAATAACAGTTTATCTATGAACTTCTTACAGAAAACATAAGAGATCAGCGGTAAGTAGCTTTTACTTTGTTTTCTTCCAACCACTGCAAACTTATACTGCTTCAGACAAAACTTTTTAAAATTGAATAGGTTAGGTATGATATTTGAAATGCTAGGCACAAGAACGCCCCTACTGCAGCTGTATCACAGCAAAGGTTACTGATGAGTCTCTCTAAATGTCACTGACATTACGCCTTTGTCATTGTCAAAAGTGCGTGTGTGTAAGCAATTTTGTTCCAGAGTTAAGCCCTTTTATAAATCACCTCTCTAATACGCCCTCCCATCGCCAGGCGTCATAATATAGAGCGTAGTATCAGCTGGGTTTACCTTGAATTTTTTTCTTGCCTGACCGTAGAATTCTAATTTATGGAGCGTTCTGTGGTATAATTTGTTGGAATATAAAATTATTTTGGCGTTTTTTAGGCTTAGTTAATGATTTATGAATTGCAGGGTTAGCTAAATACTTTTTTCATATCATTTATTCGAAAAACGCAGATTGGTTCCTCGAAAAGTGTGGGCAAAGTTGGTCTTTTCTTATCAAGACTTTCAGAGAGGGCAGTAATGAGTTTGGAATTTGAAACGTGAATTTTGCTAAGACATTTCCTACGTACAATGGAATTTTGTTAATTTGGACGCGTGGCGCGCTGAATGTATTTGAAAAAATAATAATTCTGTGAATGTACGGCATAGACAACAGAGCCTATCCAGAGAAATCAATGATGTACGGAGAGGTAGAAAAGATAAAAAACGCACGAATTACGATATCATAGTCACGGTGACAAGGAATATTGACAGTGCAAAAACTAAATAATTTCACGAACATGCAAGTGTAGCGAAAGTAGTACCTATACTAATTACACCTGAAAAAACTACACAATAAATATGATACAGAATCTATTACCAACTAAATTCCGGGAATAATATTTGAAAGCTTATAACAATAATTTTATCGAGTGTCAACTGCATTGAAGTGTTTTTCGGAAACATGTACCTATTTTCAAGAATTACCCTAATGTAAGCAACCTTCACAAGTTGGCAGCCAGTAACAATAATTACATTTAAATCGAGATCTACACAAAATTTTGAACACAAAATCTGAAGGACGTAAATCAAAGAAGTACTAAGTGTATAAATATTTTTAGTTACGTATAAATAAATAAAGCACTTAATACTTACTATTATTCAAATGCAATCACACGACTATTTGTGATGAGCGTGTCGCGTGGTACACAACCGTTCATCACAGTTCGTCATCAAAAGATTGCAAGCAATATTGTGCCATCCTTTTTCCACAAGCTGTAACGTGAAGGAATCTAGTTTGTATAAAGATTGCGGTTTGATAACAAAAAAAATATATAGAAAAAAAAGGTTTTTAAAATTTAAGTTAAAGTTAAAGTTCTAGCATCCAGGAGTGACAGGATAGGTGTCCTGAGAAACAGGAGCAACTTTTGGGACCAGGCGGGGCAAATGGAAAAATTGGGAACATTGGGAGCATTTAGGAAATTTGGTTTTATTGGATGGGGAACGACTAGAGAACGCAATATGCTGATTTCGAGATGTGAAAGATAAATACACGTTACTTAGTGAAAGATTTTAATAGTTTACCAGGATAGACACAGCGGCCAAGAAAATGAACGCTTTGGTTCTAGGACCGTGTCTTTGTAGCTAGTGGAGATATCTTTTGGTCACATCCTCCACATAACAAAAAAAAGCTATATTAAACATAATCGTGTAAATAAGTTAACGTTGCCCAACGTAATTAAAAAGTGTACCGGGCTATTAACACCGTGAAAAAAACTGTAGGAGAAGTAATATTTACGAATAAACTGTGAATAAAGTCAAGAACAAGGTTCTGCAGTGAACGACGAAGCATCCAATCATCCAGAAAATACAACACAAATTACCAGAAGTATACATACTAGAAGTGTGTACTCGTATATTCACGCAATCCTAGAGTATAACGCCAACACAAACACTGGATACCACTAACTAAACTCATCATAATTACTATTTTTAGAAGAAATAATTTTAATCAGTCAGTTTGGATTTGAATCAAAATTTTGCATACCGTAAACAAAATCTGCTTTATCGACAAAGCACCGCATAATAATTTATGACAACTAGCGCTACTGTGCTAGGGACGAGAATTTGGAACCAACAAAACTAAGTGACCCGATACGCCATCTAAAACGATACTAAGCACAATCGATAACAAATCTGTTGGGCACGCTTTTTAGAATCCTACAACTTAGAACCATATCACTTTGAACGCATTGGCACTGCAGAGGGCGCATTGAAGCTTGACACACAACTCATTAGAACAGTCCGCACTTTAAATCCCGTTAAGGCGAATTTATTTTGCTTGAAGTTTATGTTATTTAATTTTCACTATTAATTTTTGAATCGGAAATAATTCTAGAAATACAAAATGGTAAGCGAAACTGACAATGTGACTTTTAGACAACCTTTTAGAAGAAAATCTGACGAGTCAATAGATGCTTCTTATATTTCTATGCAATCAGATGGAAGAGCCAGGATCTTACCAGATTTATCTACTGACTTTACGGAGACAAATTCTGAAATACTTGAAGAAAACAAGAAATTAAAATCTACCTTGGACAGTGCTAACAGAGAAATAGAATAATTATCTCTTAAAATAAGATCGCAAGATAAACAACTCAAGGAAAATCAGTCCACAATAAATAATCACGTTGCGCAACTCTGAGCTTTTGTATGAGACCAATAGTTAGCGACCACGTCTCAGTGCCGTATGTCATCACTGGCAACACGCACTGATTATAAACTTTCGTCTTGAGGCTCTGCGGTATCTGTGACGAGAAGATATGGCGTAATTTCCCGAACGCTGCCCATCCGAGTTGGATTCGTCGGTTGACTTCT
The DNA here is from genome assembly GCA_946251855.1 of Alsophila aescularia. Lineage (NCBI taxonomy): Eukaryota > Metazoa > Arthropoda > Insecta > Lepidoptera > Geometridae > Alsophila > Alsophila aescularia. The sequence goes on along the minus strand of OX276379.1, from coordinate 26,437,622 downwards.
TTGTCGAAAATTTGTTAGATGGGACGTCATCTCGTATGAAACTTATCTTATGCGCCCGAGAATCGATCTAATGCGATATATATATATATATATCTATAGATCTCATCTATTCACATAGTGATATATCTCTCCGTTTTGGATGAAATCTGTCAAACTTAAAAGGGCTTAACTTGGAAACTATTGATCCTGGACTAGTAGTCTCTTTACAGAAGTGATAGATTTCATCAATATCTCCATTTTGGATGACAGCTGTCAAACTTAAAAGGGCTATAATTCTTATACTAACGATCCTAGAATAGTATATTTTTTTTACAGAAGTAATAGATCTCATCAATGTCTTCGTTTTGGATGACAGCTGTCAAACCTAAAATGGCTATAACTCTGAAACTAACGATACTAGATTAGTAGTTTCCTTACAAAAGTTATAAGTCTCATCGATATCTTGGTTTTTGATGACATCTAATGCAAATAAACTACTACGGATCAATAGTTTCCACTATAAAGCCTCTTAAGTTCGACAACTGTCATATAAAAAGAAGATCTGGAAGAGATCTATCACTTTTGTTAAGAAACTACTAGTCTAGGATCAATAGTTGCCGAGTTATAGCTAATTTTAGTTTGACTGCCGTCATATGAAATGAAGATATCGATGATTTCTATCGCTTCTGTAAAGAATTTACTAGCCTAGGATCAATAGGGTCCGAGATAAAGGCCTTTTAAGTTTGACAGCTGTCATATGAAATTAAGGTCTCAATGAGATTTATCACTTCTGTAAAGAAACTACTAAACTACGATCAATGGTTTCCGAGTTATAGCCATTTTTAATTTGACAACTGTCATCCAAAACGAAGATATCGATGAGATCTATCATTGCTGTAAAGTAACTACTAGTCTAGGATCAATAGTTCCCGAAATAAACCCCTTTTAAGATTGACAGCTGTCATATGAAATGAAGATCTCGATGCGGTCTATCACTTCTGTACAAAAACTGCTAGTCTAGGATCAATAGTTTCCGAGTTATAACCATTTTTAATTTGACAACTATCATCCAAAACGAAGATATTGATGAGATCTATCATTGATGTAAAGTAACTGCTAATTTAGGATCAATAGTTTCCAAAATTAAACCCTTTTAAGTTTGACAGCTGTCATATGAAATGAAGATCTCGATGAGGTCTATCACTTTTGTTAAGAAACTACTAGTCTAGGATCAATAGTTGCCGAGTTATAGCCAATTTTAATTTGACAGCTGTCATATGAAATGAAGATCTCGATGAGATCTATCACTTCTGTCAAGAAACTACTAGTACAGGATCAATAGTTTTCGAGTTATAGTCATTTTTAGTTTGACAGCTATCATTCAAATCGAAAATATTGATGAGATCTATCACTTCTGTAAAGAAATTACTAGTCTAGGATCAATAGGGTCCGAGATAAAGCCCTTTTAAGTTTGACAGCTGTCATATGAAATAAAGATCTCGATGAGATTTATCACTTTTGTTAAGAAACTACTAGTCTAGGATCAATAGTTGCCGAGTTATAGCCAATTTTAATTTGACAGCTGTCATATGAAATGAAGTTCTCGATGAGATCTATAACTTCTGTCAAGAAACTACTAGTCCAGGATCAATAGTTTTTGAGTTATAGTCATTTTTAGTTTGACAGATATCATTCAAATCGAATATATCGATGAGATCTATCATTGCTGTAAAGTAACTACTAGTCTAGGATCAATATTTTCCGAGATAAAGTCGTAAAACCCAAGTTTAATTAAATAATTTACATACTAAAATGGTTCAGAGACATGTACTGGTCTACTTATGACACTATCACAAGGCTCTCGACAATTCTGTTTAAATCAATAACAGATTAATCTTCAAGCAATATCGATTTATTTTCAGAGTATCAAATTGTCACATCACTATTTTCAAAAATGAATCAAAAAGAAACAATAAATGGTTGCTAACTGCATCATAGTAACATATAACAAATATATGGCTTATAAACCTTCTAGCCACTCTAGTTACTCTGTGCTTAACATATGTCTTGTTTTTTTTAAAGCACCTATGGTTTTGATATATGGTTTATACATAGTTGACTTATAAAACTAGTAAATATCAATATAATCAGATTTATCAAACAAACCATTAATCAGCCAAGAAACAAATCATTTAAACATCACTTCAACCGACTGTAGCTTTTCTTTTCGTTGCTCAGATTTATTAGATCCGAGTTCCGAATATTGTACTCGTAGTAAGAATTGGCGCAGAACTCACTGAAGAATTAAACATAATAAAATATTTTCCCAAAAAAATTAAATCGACTTCATAATAAAAATGTTGTTTTGTAAACAACCACTAAAAAGAATGAAATAATTTACAATTGAGTCCAGTACAGTATCACTTTTTCGAAATTACCAACGTAATAATAATTCACAAATACAACATAAGATAAGAAAGAGTTTTTCGAAGGCGGTGCCAATCCCAGGGATCATAAAACTAAAACTACACCCAGGTGCAAAACTTCAGCATCTTTGGACGTCCTTAAATTGTTCAAAATGAAACTTGCAATCCAGTCCTAAACATTATTACACAAAGAATTAAATTAAAGCTTGTTTAGAGCTACTAAACCAATTTTGATGAAATTTATACAGTTCCACACTAGAGGTCTTCTTACTCAAGTAAAAACAATCATCTAATTAAGTTCAGAAATCCCAAGATATTAGAGAACATTAACTATAAAACAAATAGATTTTATAATAAAACTACTAAACCAATTTTGATGAAATTTGTATGGGACTACACAGAAAGTTTACCCCTTTGAATAAAAAAACAACCATCTAAATCGATTTAGAAATCTCCGAGATAAACACAAAATAAAAGCAATATAAACACAAAATCGAATGGATCTACTCAACAAAACTATTTATTCTCGAAAAACTGATAAACCAATTATGATACAATTTATATGGGACCATTTGGAAAGTATACCCTTTCAAACAAAAAAAGAACATTTCAAATCCGTCCACAATTGACGGAGATATAACAAACATACAGCCTAACATATAACCGTCTCCTTTTGTGAAGTCGATTAAAAAGTGGATTATAGCAAGGAGATGCTATCACCCATGCTGCTTAATTTAGAAGTCAGTCACGTCATACAACATTTTTTAACAGTAGACTAGTGAAGCTTATGGGAAACATAGGCTGATAGCGTAAAAAGAGGATACCAATATATACTCACGTCTACGGCTAGTGTGTGCAGATTACTAGATATTTGTAGGAAAATTAAGGGACTGGGCAATTCAAAATAGAACTACGTCATTAGAAATGCAAGTATCGTTGAAAATAGATCGTTAAAAATATGTCTCGGATAAAACCAAGAGACAAAACCAGACATTTCTCTCTTGTTTGATATATAACACTATTTTGGTGTCGCACAAAAACCTACCGAGCCACACAACTTAGGCTTTCATGTATATGTACCCTTGATATAACGTCAAAAATAGTCAAAATTTAATGTCGTCGTAGGGCTTAATATGTCATATACAAGGAGGAATTGCCCCCTATTATTTTCGAAACAGCACCCATTAAACATCATAATCTCCTCCTAACCCTCAAGCTACTAACGCAATCTATTATGATCATTACTGCTTAAGTAATAAAGTAAAAAATCTGTACGTTGCGTAATTAAATTGACGATGGATCGATACGCAACTTAAGATGCGGAAGCTTATTCGAGATATATTTTAGTATATAGCACAGCTAGCTGTGCCCGCAGCTTTGCCCGCGTGGACAGTTTCCTGACTTGTGTCTTGTTAAAATGTAATATTCTTGTTCAGTAGATTATTTTAGGTACCAAAAGTCTTTTTTTATTATTTTCATTGTACCGACTTTTTGGTACATACTATATATACACTATATATACTATTTGTATTATATTAGGTTAGCTAGCTGTGGCCGTGGCTTTGCCCTTGTGGTCAATTAAATGGGTGAACTTAAAAGTACTTTATGAATTATTCCATGGCCAAAAGAAACTTTATGGTGCTATTAGCTGCGCCCCGCAGCTTCGCCCGCGGTCAAACTTTGCCACTCCCACAAGTTTAGAAAATTAATCTTAAAAATTCCCTTCCTTTTTGCATCTATATTTATTATCTACTCGGGACGGATACAAATTCAAAAAATCAAAGATAATAAAAATCTGTCCAGCAGTTTTGAGTTATAAATAGTGTAAGTAACACGAATTTCTGACTTTCTGTTATATATCCAAATTCTTAAATGTGTCTGCTCTCCTGGTTCTTAATTTTTTTTTTTAAATATAATCACACCATTTCATGTTCATGGGGAGATAAGTATACTCACTTTTAATAACTATAATTGTCAATTTAGTATCTCCAATTTTTTAAGTTTTTCTGCTCTCCTAGTACTTAGAAATACATTTTTTAAATACAATCACACTACTTATTTAATGTTTATGGGGCAGTATTCTCACTTTTAATAACTTTATTTGGCAATGTCATATCTCCAACTTCGGGTGTTTCTACTCTCCTGGTACATAGAAATGCTTTTTTTAATATAATAATTACACCATTTAATATTCATGGGGAGGTAAACTCATTTTAAATAACTTTATTTGTCAATGTCATATCTCCAACTTCTTAAGTGTTTCTGCTCTCCTTGTACTTCTCACTTTTAATAACTTTATTTGTCAATGTCATATCTCCAACTTCTTATGTGTTTCTGCTCTCTTTGTACTACTTAGAAATACTTTTTTTAAATATAATCACACCATTTAATGTTCAAGGGGAGGTTTAATCACTTTTAATAACACACTATTTGACTCTTTTGTATCTCCAACTTATTAAGTATTTCTGCTCTCCTGGTACTTAGAAATACTTTAGTTAAATATAATCACACCATTTAATGTTCATGGGGGTATACTCATTTATAATAACTTTATTTTTTACTGTTACATCTCCAACATCCTAAGTGATTCTGTTCTCCTGGTACTTAGCAATACTTTTTTAAATATAATCCACCATTTAATGTTCATGGGGAGGTATACTCACTTTTAATAACTTTATTTGTCAATTTTGTATATCCAACTTCTTAAGTGTTATGCTCTCCCGGTACTTAGAAATACTTTTTTTTTCATATCTTAAAGAAAACGATTTTTTTTTTCTCCTATTTCGAGATAAAAAGTAGCCTATGTGTTAATCCAGGATATAAGCTATCCTGGTACCAAATTTTATCTAAATCCGTCCAGCCATTCGAGCGTGAAGGAGCAACAAACACACACACACACACACACACACACACACACACACAAACATACAAACTTTCGCATTTATAATATTAGTGTGAAGTGTGATAGGATGATATACCACTTTTAATCACAATTCGTTCTGCAATCAAATTGTTTATATCGATTGTTCGGCTTCTTCTTTTAGGTTTGAGATCCAAAATAAATAGATTTTAAGCCAACACTGAAAATAATATTTCAATCGGTCCAGTAGATTATCGTGATGCGCAAACATACACCAATTTTAAAATGTTTTTTTTTTCAGTTGCTGATTTTAAATCCCAAAATGATTTTTAATCCTTAGACTGATATCAACATACCATCATTAAATAATTTCTATAAAGGAGACCCATACGCAAAGGTAATATTCCGCGACAATTATTTTCAGTCAAATATATTAGTTAGTGTATTACATAAAAGAGAGAGCGCCGCAGGGCGATTTCCGTAAACGTATTTACGTTTGGTAATTAAATCATCTGTTGAATACGTTATGGTAATATTGAGTCTCTCTTTTTTTACTTATAAACAAACAGTAGATATGTAGCAAACAAAATGTCAGTACAATGACGATAATTAAATGAAATGGGTACTTAAAATTACCAAATGAACAAGAAAATATCATTTTAAAAAATGGTGTCTGTTCCTACGTCAAGTAAAAACTGCTATACCGATTGCGATGTAATTTTTTCACTTAGCTTAGAGTTTGACTTAAATAAGTGTACTTGGTATCTCAATCAGATGAGAAGAAACCGAGCAATCGAGTAAAAACGATATAACGTGGAAGGAAGTTTGATGATGATGGAATTTTTGGATCTTTAATGACACATAAGATCGTCATATCACCGAATAGTTATCACGCGGGCAAATCTGGGGCCACAACTAGTTGTTGTATAAATCTAAATTATTTTGAACTTAAAGATATTTGTAAAATAAAACAACGAGACTTTTAGAAAATAAATAAGATTTTGATGACACGTCTGCTGCCTGACCGCGGATACAAATTGTAATGGTAATCGTGTACGATTTGTCATTTTTCTTATACTAGAAATGACAAATTCAATACATTTACCATTACGATGCGTAGCCGCGGTCTCCCCGCTGTTTGGAAATCGAAAAAAAAGTCTTAAGTAGTTAAGATGACCATTTTTTTAATTATATATTCCTTGTTTGGGATATATCGGAGCGAAAAACCATCTCACTGCTGGAGCAATGAGATCGTTTTTCGTGTTTGGCTTGGAAGCCAACCTCACCTGCACGTGGTCATCTTGGTGGAAAACAAACTAGGCTCTGGCAACCGACAGATGGCAGTAAAAAAATCCCAAAACAAGCGTAGCCAAATGGTATAGCCCAATGACTGGTGATGCTGCTGCCAGTGACGGGCAGCAGCATCACCGGTGCAAAAAGCTACGCCCTGCGATCGCCAACGATTATGGGAAAAACCTCCTTATTAACGGCACAAATATTAAATGGCCCCCAGTTCCTGATTGCCCTGCTAGTCCTGACCAAGTTGGTGGTCACGAAAATGGCAGGGCAGGGGGTGCGAAAAATCTCCGAGCTACCGTAGGCCACTCAAAATAAAAACACCTGACTCTAGCAACGTACAATGGACGAACGATTAGCGAAACTTGAGATGGAACTCACAAAGATCAGGAAGCATATTCTAGAGTTAAGTGAAGTCTGAAGAGAGGGGGTGGATACAATGACCCTGGAATCGGGCCACCTATTTTCCTTTCTAGAGGGCGATCAGCAGTCCCAGTGGCGTGGGGTTCCTTGTCAATAATGTCCTCATTGATAATGTTGTAGAAATATCCAGTGTGTCAACCAGCGTACCTGGTTTTTAAGCTAACCGAAAGGTATATATAGCCATACAGTTTACAGTTGGTCATACAGTTTTACGCACCGACGTCGGAACACTTGAGTGATAATGTAGAAAATATGTTAGATGATATATTTTCGGCCCTACATAACACCTCAAAGGCCAACTACAACATTATCATGGGGGACTTTAACGCCAAAGTGGGAGTAAAGACCTGCAGTGAATTGAGAATAAGTCTACAAGTTTATGGAGACAGGAATCTCAAGGAGCAAATGCTAATCAACTTTTTGGTTCATTTTCCAAAAAGTTTTTTCTGATGAATTCATTCATCAAAAACCAGCCCCAGAGGCACTCAAATAACTGAAGAATGGAATGGCCCCCGTTGAGGATGATATAACTTCGCACTGTTTTTAACAGTAAAAAGGTGGGAGAACTTTAGAGGCGTGGAGCAGGAGTTTTATAGTACTATTCTTTAAAAAAAGGGTATATCCCTTTTAAAGTCGTCTATAAGTTGTTTTCGAGGGTCATCACAAATCGTCTCCCAAGAAGCCTTATCGAATTTCAATCTGCTGAACGGGCTGGGTTTTAAAATTTAGCACCATAGACCACACACACAGTGAGGCAGGTTATACAGAAGTCTGAAGCGTATAACCAGCCTCTGTGTTTTGACTTTGTGGATTATGAGAAGGCCTTTAACTCTGTTGAAACCTGGGTGGTTCTGGAGTCTTTGCAACGTTGTCAAGTGGACTGGTGATACATCGAAGTGCTTAGGTTTCTGTATGATGCCGCGACTGTGAGTGACTGTGACTGTCCAAGTTCAAAACCAGCAATCTAAACATATCAAACTGCGCAGGGGAGTGAAACAGGGGAACGTTTTATACCCGAAACTGTTCACTAATGCCTTTGAAGATGTATTGATGATGATGGATAGGAAAGGAATGTGAATTAATATCATTGGCGAGAACATTAAAAGTGTGAGATGTTAATGATGGAGTCGCTGCAAGACTTCCAAAGTACGCTGACCAACCTGGCTGAACGCATCAGTCTCGGAATGAACATATATGAGAACAAGATCATCTTTTACGATCTTATTGACCTGGAACCGATTGCAGTTGTACCGCTTAACATTGTCCAACAATATGTTTGCCTATGACAAATATTGCAATTCGGTAAGAACTACTTTGAGAAGGAAGCAAACAGAATAATTCAGCTGGGTTGGGCAGCATTCGGCAAGCTTCGTCAAGTCTTCTCGTCGTCCACACCACAGTGTCAGAAGACAAAAGTATTCAATCAGTGCGTCCTACCAGTCATGACCTACAAAACCAAAACGTGGACACTCACGGTCAAACTAATCCTTTAATTTAAGACCAGGCTCTGCTTTTTAAGGGTTTTTTGCATAAATATGCTGGGTCAACCACAAACCTGATAAATGTGAAACTTAACATAAATGTTTTTGAGATCTTTTTCACTCTAAGACTAAGACAAAAACACGATTAACAAAATTTCATTCGATACATTTTCTTATCAAAAATTACGTTATTTTCGGTAATGTTTACATTTTTCTACTCAACGGGTTAAGTTTTATCTCTAAAATAAATCTCACAGCATGAAAATATAGTTTATTATCTAAGGCTTTGACAGAATTTACCTAACTACATTATTAGCATGCCAATAAAATAAATAACTTTTGAGACATACGTCATTTAGTTTCGAGCTAAATTGTGTGTTCAAACAGCGCTCGCGATATTCAACCTTGTTACGCAGGCACTTCAGTGCTTATTACGGGTAGTGGGTGGCAGAGTGTTGGGTAGGTGGCAGGCGAGTGCGGAGTGGGAAAATGTAACCTTGGAGCCTGGCCTTAAGGTCGCACAGCGTGCTATGGAGAGAGCTATATTTGAAGTTTCTCTGAAGGACAAGATTCATAATGAAGATATCCGACAGAGAACGAAGTTAACCGACATAACTAAAAAAATAAGCAAGCTAAAGTGGCAGTGGGCTGGTCAAATTTCCCGAAGAACCTACAACCGTTGGGGTAGTAGATTCTTCGAGTGGAGACCACGTTTAGGCAAACGTAGTATAGGATGCCATGGCCAGGTAGAGTGACGACCTGCGAAAAGCGGCTGGAAGAAAATGGATGAAGAGAGCTGAAGACTGAGCACTCTGGTGTGCCTGTGGAGAGGCTTACGTCCAACAGTAGACAGACTGATGACTGAGATATGCTGATGACGATGTTGATGATGATTCCGTTTTTAACGATTTAAACAGAATTGTATCAGCATTCCATACAATTTAAAAAATCTGATAATACGAGCGCAACTTTGTGAATGGATTTCCACAAAGTTGCGCTCGTATTATCAGATTAATTTTTGCAAAAAACATATTTAAAACACGCTTCTAGAGATAAAAGAATCAAACTATTTAAATCAGAGGCTCCCAAACTTTTTGGTCTCGTAGTCCACATGCTTTGTTTGTCTACCATAATTGTTTGTCGGTTTTGGGTAGACCATCGTCTACCCAAAAAAAAAAACCGACAAACAATTTTGTGGTGGAAAGTATTTTTTTTCAAATTCTCACTTTTAACGATTTAACTTTCTAACTAATGTGAAAAGTATTGTGAAAAACTTTAAAACACAAATCCTAAACAAAACACGAAACCATAGTGTTATTCAATCTATTTGTTAAGTTTTCACTAAAAACTAAGCAAAAAATCTCCGTGATATTTTGCACAGATAAAATTCTAGCTAGTTAAAATATTGAAACCAGAAAAAAAACGTACACAGACGGAGCTGCGAGTAATGGCTAGTTTATAATAATTCTTAAACAGTTACATAAAAGTTAAACGGCTTCATAAATAATGCACTAAAAGCTAAAAAAAACGTGGTGTGGCGAGTCCACTTTCGATTACTCAGGTTATGCTACGCGTCACAATTTTAGTTTATTTATTACCTTACATTATCTGCATTATTCTTATGTTTCTTTACAATAAAACCGTTTAACACAAAAACAATTTTTAACTGTTTTATTTTTAAGTTTTTATTTAGTTATTTTTAAGTGTACTGTGTTGTTCTTGTGTAGCTCTTTCATTTGATACACATATGGAGGGAATTAAAAATAATAAGTAATTCTTCATTTTGTGGGGGCGGCCATTTTGAGTTTGTTTTTTTTTTTGCATGGTGTGCTGTATTTTACTAGCTAAGCCTTTTTATTTGATACCCATAATGAAGGGGTAGAAAATTTTGTAATCCGGAATTTTATGGCGGCGGCCATCTTGGATTTACAATTCTATTAAAAAATGAATATACATAATTGTATTGTTAACGAATCTAAAGGTGTGCACCAATTTCAGATCAATCTGTCAACAGGAAATGGGTAAAATAACAATTATCTACTAAAATTGACCCAAAAAACAAACAGAAGCTAAATAAAACCATTTAATATACCTAATGACTTATGTATTAATATAATTTTTCATCACGAATCATGATCATATGTTTTAAAAAAACTACATAGGTAGTTTTATAATTTATGTGGATAAATATAAGTCTTTAAATTATAAGAAAGTAAATAGGTACGTTAATGGTTAGGTAGGTATGTATTTAAATAGGTACTATCTGTGTGTGTGGATTATTCCATTCATGGCAAGCCAAAATTAAAGTGTAACGATCCACTATGGTGGAACCCATTTATGTTTCATGGACCCCCAATATTTTTTTCACAATTTTTTTTGCTGGTCGTCGTTGATATAGACCACTTTGGGTATCACTGATTTAAATGATCACAGAGTCTGTCGGAGACAGATTCAATGTCCGTCAGGATTCTGGATAACTGTTTATTGTGATGATTTTTAATATGTCTGGTCCACATGTCAATAATTGCTTAACAAAATAAGGGCAATAATTTTCCAGTTTCAATTTCTTATCTTAGACAAAAATATGTAATAGAATCGGACAAAATAACTTAATACAAAAACATTTAAAAAACAAGTGTTTGATTTAGTAGCCACATCATGATAAAACTATCTACTATATAAACTATCGTGTAGGCATTTAATTGTGAAAGCCAAAAAAGGCTTTCACAATTAAATACCTACCCGATATTTTGTGTCCATGCTGTTAACCGTTGATGAGTTTCCTAATAAAGAGCCACTTGGATTGCAGCAACCATGTCATGGGAAAACTTCTAACAGGCTAACATAATATAATGCGTACACAAAATTTCGTATCTGTGCTGTTAACCGCTAAGGAGTTCCCTAGTCAGGAGCCAACCCAGAGTGCAGCAGAAATGCCACGGCAAAACTTCATACCGGCTTATATAATTAATTGCGTAGGTTAAACAAAATTTAACTGTGCTGTTGACCATTACAGAGTTCTTTTTTTTTCTTACCATAAAAATGTATTGTCATCGGAACTGAACCAACGTGCATAAATTCAACTCCGTAGGATAAGAGGAAGTGGTTCTTAATCAGCTTGCTAGATGTAACCTAAGCATACATATATACAGACATACATACATACAGATAGACGCACATTCAAACATACATACTGTAATGTTATAAATGGTGCTTATAGATAGAACGAGGTTTGATGGTAAAATTGTTTTTTTTTTTTTAATTTAATTTAATAATTATGAAAAATTGAGGGTACTCACGCCTGAGGTCAGGTAGGCGAGAATCGGGAGGGTCTTTAGGTATCCCTGAGTAAAAATAAAGACTAATAAAATTTTGGGTCAAGTCGAAGAAGTTTTAAGAGATAAAATGGGGCAAGTCCCAAGCTTAACGTGGTTCGACTGTAGCATCACCATTCTCTAACTTTCGTCCATCCGAACACTACATTCACGCTACTTTCTACAAATTTAACAAGAAAACTCAACAGCCAAGCAATCGAACGTTCAAGGGCAAGGTCAGGTTCAAAGTCCGTGAGATTGTCATCAACTATTGAGTTAAATATCGGAAATAAATGAAAAAAAAAAGAATTATATTATCAGTTATTATTTGACTGTCGATATGCATCAAAAAAAGAATAGGGTAGACAATAGTAGATTGTAGTAAATAATATTTTGCCAGCGTGGGCGCTATTTTGAATCCAGAGCGGAATAAAGGATTCTAGAGTAGAATTCCGAGCGAAGCAAGGGATTCTTAAGTAGAATTCTGAACGTAGCGAGGGATTGACGACCGGTTGGTCTCGTGGCTAGTGATCCTAGGTACGTAATCAAACGGTCGCGAGTTCGAATCCTGCAAGGACCAATCATTTGTGTGATGAGCAGAAATGTTTGTTTCCGAGTCATGGATGTTATTATATTCGTATATATGCAATGATGTTATATATAAACTGAGGTACCCCACGTTGTACCCCACTCTGCGTGGCAAAGTAAACATAAGCTAGTCAGCCTGTGTCGACTTAGTCCCAAACAGAGTGGCAACGATGCAACACGTAAACACAAGCGACTCCCTTAACATGAAAAATTAATCAAAAATGCCATCTTTAGAAAGCGCACTACATACACTGGGAAGACTGTTAAAGGCAGGAAGGATGTGTTTTGTTCATTTTTAAGTACTGTTTACGGTATTGAAAATGGAAAATAATAAATTTCATTTTACCCTAAATCAACTGTTGCTATGTTGCCGCTTTGCCACCTACACGAACGAGACAAGTAGCGGGTTACGTGTAAGAGCGACAGAGAGAACGCTATTCTGGCAAGGAGCGTTTATAGTTCGTATGATGCTAGGGGATGTTGGGGCTTACCAACGCCTGATAATCGTCAGTCTGCGCTCCGACCTGTAATTATTTGAAAACAGCTTGAAAAGATTGATTTTATTGGATAATAAAGTGGTTCGGTCCCAATCGTTTTTTTTTTAGTTCAGGTTGTCCTAGCGGGTTCATCGACCGCGTAGTGAGTAATTGTGTTTTTTATTTGTGTTGTTTTTAGTGATTTATAGCTTGTATTTTGTGTTATTACGTCAAATAATACTGTAAGGAACATATTAAAATGATAATGATACATGTTTTTTTTATAGCGAAAAGGAGATTAATAAAAGTAAAAACAAATTGGAAAAAAACAAACGGTGAAACATCAAACAACATACAACATAATGGGTATGATGTCTCTATTGGTAAAATCTCATTGTATACATATATGTATGTTTACCCGTTATCTGGTACCCATAGTACATGGTGTCCTAGTTTGGGGCTAGTTAATTGGTGTGGAATTGTCCCGAATATATTATATTATATTATTCAATATACGTCGCCCGAGGCTAGACATAGGTTGACTTCGGATCTTTAGTACCAGAGTTCAAATTCCAACAAAGGAGTGTTTACATTTTGCACATTAAAGTAAAAATGTGATGGCTTATAGCTTGAATATGGCCAAGTTAAGGCGGAAAGAGCCGACGAGACGCGGAAATTCATTATTGCCCTTTCTGAAAGTCTTGAAAAGAAAAGACCTACTTTGCTCTCACTTTCCAGGAACCAATCAGTGTTTTTCGAATAGATGTGATGAAAATGGTATTTCGGGCGCGACTTAAAACTAACGCCAATTGTTAATCACAAGAATCTCTGGCGTTGAAAATAGTTTCATAGCATCGTGCGATACAAATCACAATGCCAGCCTTATCTATGCGTTGACCGGTTGCTATCACTATCAATGATTTCAATCGCTTGGATCGTAATTTGTACACTTATAAAGTACACTTTTGTCTTCACAATAAATAACGCAGACAGGGAATAATGTTCCCGTGAAGCGGGAGATTACACCACTTTAGTGACCGTTGTCCACGTCCACAGCATAAATAAACGTCACGGATAGTCTCGTAGTGTTACAAGAAAGAATATGCCAGACGGGCGAGCGTGTCGCTTACTGAAAAAACAAGATGTACTGCAGTCGACGAAGAGAGAAGTAACAGGGCTTCTACTATACCCGTCCAATAGACGAAGAGGTGTGGTGGTCGCGGAATCGGCACAGTCCACGCGTGGACAAGCTCGACTCGCACTAAATTGTACCCAAAAATGGATGACGCACGAAGCGAAGACACTAAGCAAGCCGCTATGCGGTTGTCCGGGATCGCTTGCCTATTCGTTGTCAACTGAATTTGAGGGGTGCCGGGTTTTCCCAGGGTGAAACCCTTTCTGAAAAATCCAGAGAAAAATATCGTAAAGATCGCGACACAGATGCGCCATGTCGGCTGCCGTTAATAGCTTCGTGGTCTTTACGCGAACGAATTCGTCGTAATCGGGCCGTTTGCAATCACAAAATGCAAAGAAATACTTACTCCTACGGAATTTCCAATATCCTGGGAATTCAATCTTGCACTTCGTGATTCGCTCGTGTGTGCACCACGACGCTATCTTTTTGTTCCTTGTCGACTCCATGAAGAGCAAAAAATATGGATATTTTCCCTACTTTCCTTCCGGGTCACGTGACCAAAAGCTGCGTTTCGATCACCCACACTCACTGACCCTACCACCACGATTTTCCCAATATATTATTCTTCTGTTTAATAACTTTCCTAACTCAAAATTGCCGTTTCATTTTGTATACTTACCGTTTTTGTTGTTATTTGTAAACGTCCACTCATCCGTTTGGCTGATGACAACAACGAAACGCACTCGGTCGTGTTGGCGGTGTAAATTGTCTCGCTGTGCTGGAACCTCCCGCGGTTGTGTTCTTTTAATCGACCTACGCCTTTACAATTTAAACTTATGGCCATTTATATTTTATTTACTATAAAATTACTTTTTTATAATCGTTATCTACTTTGTTTTCATTAATTAATTATCATCTTTGCATCTATAATAACCAACCTCATGCTTATCGACCATAGCGCTAAGAATAACGTGCTTTGACATCTATCTTCTCGTTGTTTGCGGCTTTGTTCATTGTTTTGATTGACGAATATAATTACAATTTCATTATTAAGTAATTAAAATATGTTTCTCACTATAAATCGTGCTATTATTGTCAATTCGTGTAGTGAAAAATAAAACCGGTGGCTGTTGTATTTGAACAAAATGAGGGTTGCATATTTCTTTTTTCTTCTTTTTGTGTGTTGTTGTGGGTGTGTGTTTATTTACTTCTAAATGGAATATAAATTCTATTATTTAAGTATTTTACAATGTTTAATTAAACGAGTAGTTCTTATTTTACGTTATCTAGTGCCCATATTACAGGGTATCCTAGTTTGGGGCTAGGTAATTAATTGGTTTGGAATTGTTCCGATTATATTTATATATTTATTTTATTTATATATGTTAATAATGCGTATCTACATGTTGTTTGACGATGAATTAAAGATGAGTTTTATGTGCTGTGTTGTTAACTTGTTTATTTACTTGTTGAGTTGTTGTTTTTGACTGCTGCTTATAGGTTTATTGTTTTCTATTAACGATGAGTTAATAGCTACGCTACAATACATACAAACTTTGCAAGTTTAATTGATGGTATGAATTGAAGCAGCTGAGAACCCCATTTTTACTTTTCAAGTCAATATTTTTATAGGTTATTTACCTGTATAGAACAAAATTATGTCCAAAGAGGGGTTTGAATTCCCATATCGGCATTTTAGAGGCACTTATCCTGGGGTTGAATTTCGGGACTTTCATGATATCTGCGGAATATGGCTAATTTGGTTTAGCTATCTGCTGGCTACATTGCCATGAAAGAAGAACAATATGGAGCGCAAGCAAGTTTCGCTATAAGCGCTAGAAATTCACGTGTGCCAAAAACTCGTTTCACGTAATTGCTTAAAAATCACATTCAAACAAACGATTTTCCATGTCAGTGGTATGTGGGGAACGCGCGTTGCGTTTTCAATAAGTCGTAATCTGCGGTTTTCCTTTAGGAGGAGGTTCTTAGTTCGTCTGTTTTTGTTCGTTTTTTTTTATCTCTTCTGGTATATCTGTATGTACCGAATTTGATGATTTTATTTTTTATTTGAATGGGTAATAATATACAGGATGGATTTTTGAGAACCAAGTAACAGTAAGGAACCGTTATATTTACAAAAAAACGTTCCTAGGACACTATCCTTAACATTTTGAGATATTCTGAACTGCATTCACAGATTTTGGAGAAAAATTACAGTCAGCAAGATAACGGAAATTTTACACAAAACTTTTTTAATGCCAATTTATCCTGTTCCTTATTAGAATTAAAATTATCTATCGGACCGACTGAGGTTTGAGTACTACAAATGCCAGAAATTGAAAGAAAGAAAGAAAAAGAAAGAAAAAACATTTATTTGACACACAATTACAAAAAAAAATACAAAAAAATTACAAAATATAGTAAAAATTTAAGTGCGGTGCCAAAAAGACCGCGCCTGAATTATTATTTTTTTGCGCTTGAAATTGCGAAAAACTTTTTCCATAATTTTTGTACGAAATTACCTTATCCGTTGTACCTACAGGAAAACGTTCTTAAAAGACTCTCTTTAACTTTTAGAGATATTTTGACCTGAATTTGCAGATTTTGTAGCGAGAAAATAGGCAATTTATACAAACATTTTTCTGATGCCAATCGATCCTGTTGCTTATAGGGATCAAAAGTTCTACTCTTCGCCCAAATTCTGCCCAAATCCAAAACTCCGAGAGCTTTCAGTTTGTTCTCCAAAATCGCTTCCAAATTCTTACCAAATGCGACACAGTGGACGAAATAAACAACGGGCTGGTGGAAATTGTTCAAACAGTCGGGCAAAAGTAGAACGTAGAAACTCTCTGAGCATACACTCAAAATTATGGCAGAACGAGGTGAAATGAGTCTGCAGTCTTCAGTGGATAAGTCGAGTTACAGCTTGCTTAAAAACAGATCTCCAAGTCCATGCGACATGATTAGCGTTCCTATAATACTACTAGTATTAAGAACGCAATAGAGCAGAACAAAGGCTGCAAAGTGTTCGCAAGAGATCTGTCTATTGGGCAAAGCCTGTTGACGAAGCTGAAAACCGACAGTGGCAGCATCGTTTCGTCGAAGCCAGAGATTTTGAGTGAGCTCGAGAAGTTTATGGACAATTATACACCTCATCGCGTAGTCCTCCTAGCACGACTAGCGATGCAAAAGCCCGTTTGACCCGACATTATACCGAAGATATCCCGGACGTCAGCCTATACGCGATCAAAATGGCTCTCAAACAGCTTAAGAGCAACAGGCACCAGGGGAGGGCGGAATAACGACAGAGCTTCTGAAAGCGGGTGGAACACCGGTATTTAAAGTGTTTCAGAGATAGTTTAACTCGGTCATCTTCGAGGGTACTACTCCAGAGGCGTGGCACAGGAGCGTAGTGGTATTGTTCTTCAAGAAAGGTGATAACACCCTCTTGAAGAATTATAGGCCCATTTCGCAGCTGAGCCACGTCTATAAGCTGTTTTCTAGAGTAGTTACAAACCGTCTGGCTCGTAATTTCGACGACTTTCAGCCTCCCGAACAAGTTTGATTCTGGAAGGGCTTTAGCACCGTAGACCACATCCATACGCTTCGGCAGATTATACAAAAGACCGAAGATTATAATCGGCCACTATTTCTAGCATCTGTGAACTACGAGAAAGCCATTGATTCAGTCGAGACCTTTTAAGTGCTACAGTTATTACAGCGGTGCCAGATTGATTACCGGTACATCGAAGTGTTGAACTGTTTGTACAGCAAGGCCACCATGACAGTCCGTCTTCAGGATCGGAGCATGAATTCTATCCAGCTGCAAAAAGGGGTGAAACAAGGAGACGTTATTTCTCCGAAACTGTTCACCTCTGCACTGGAAGATATATTCTATTTATTAACATCAATGGCGAATGCATCACTCACCTTCGATTTGCTGATGATAGAAGTTGTCATGGCAGAAACTCTGGAAGACTTTAGCATAATACTCAGTGACCTCAATATTGTTTCTGAACAGGTGGGTCTTAAAATGAACATGGGTAAGACGAACATCATGTCAAATGCCCATGTTGCACCCATGCCGGTCTATGTTGGGAACGATATTATCGAAGCTGTTAATCACTATGTCTACTTGGGTTAGACGATTCAACTGGGTAGATCCAATTTCGACAAAAACGTCAACCGACGAGTCCAACTTGTTGGACAGCGATCGGGAAATTACGCCATATCTTCTCGTCACAGATACCGCAGTGCCTCAAGACGAAAGTTTATAATCAGTGCGTGTTGCCAGTGATGACATACGGCACTGAGACGTGGTTGCTAACTATGACTCATACATAAGCTCAAAGTCACGCAGCGTGCAATGGAGAGAACTAATATATATATATAGTTATAGTTATAGTTATATATAACTGGTGTGGCGTAAGGAATGGATAACCTTGTACCTACAGTTAGGGGACACCATGAAGGTCCAGAAAATAAAAAATATGCCCAGTAAAAGTCTCACCGTTTTCGAGTTAATCGTCATTTTTTGAAAAAGTAAGAAAATGGCACCCTTCGCCACTCTTTTCGGTGGCAAAATTGAAAATAAAAGAATTTTCTCAATCTGTTTTTTGGATAGTAGTCTGAGATAAGTGTGCTTTCGAATGTTATATGATTTTTTTGTGCCACGGTTTTAGTTTATTTGTAAATAAATAATACAACTCAAAGTTTCATGTTTTGCGATATTTTTTTGAAAGTTTAACCCCTCGTGGTGTAAAAAAAAATGTATGGTCACCCAAGTACCTAATTAATAAATAAATTGTCTATTTCATTGAGATTCTAAAATGATATAATACACTGTGTTTCCAGCTTTTAGTACAAAGATCATGCCATTAAACTGAGTGAAGGTCAAATTTTTCGAATTACCAGCAATTTTAAATTTTACTTTATTAGTTCAAATTCACCTAATAATAATATTTGTACGACAGTGGATTTACTTTAGTTTTTTATTTAGTTGAAATGTTTTTTTCAATTACAATGCTTGCCGATAACAAGAACCCGAATCTGTCCTTCTCTTTCATGTAATGAGTGAAAAAGAAAGACAGCTAGTGGCGCACCCGTGTAATAGACAATGCTTGGTGGTATTATGGGCTAAGGGCTTTCTAGTGTCAGTTTGCTATCATACTATCCCGTACGACATCGTTTTAATCTGCTTTGAATTGGACTCTTTGACATCGATTTTTTGCTCTGACCTTGGACTTATTTTTGCCTAGCGATTTGGACCCTTTAATTTGGTATAACGATATTGTGCTGTGACCTCGGACTTGATTTGCCTAGTGATTTGGATTTTTACCTGGTATTGCCTATTGACTGAAATGCCGCTGTTGTACACTCCGTCAGAGTATGCTCAAATGCATTTTATTTATGGTGAGTGCGGCGGTAATGCCAATCGAGCTGCAGCAGTCTACCGGGAAAGATTCCCCAACGTTCGCCATCCCGATTATCGAGTTTTTATTCGAGTGCATAACGCATATTCGGAAGGCCGAATTCCTGGAACATGATGAAGACCTTGTACTTGATGAAATTAGAGCTGATCCGACCACGTCAGTGCGACTCATCAAGACGAACAGGGATATCGACAAGAACGGTGCACCGGATTTTAAAGAAAGAAAAACTGCATCCTTACCACTACCAACGTGTTCAGTGTTTGCTGTCCCCTGCTGATCACCCTGCAAGAGTCGCATTTTGTGAAAAAATGATAAGGAAAATGACCAACGATCCCGATTTTTTTAATAAAATCTTATGGACCGACGAATCAACTTGCAAAAAGGATGGATATTTTAACATGCACAATTTGCACAGTTGGCAACTCACAAACCCTCATATGACGAGAAAAGATAGGTCCCAGTACCAATTTAAAATAAATCTATGGACTGGGATCTTGAATGGCAACATTATTGGCCCATTCGAGTTACCGGGTACGCTGACTGGCGAGAATTACTTACATTTTTTAAGTAACGATCTCCCACATTACTCGAAAATGTTTCTTTGGAAGAAAGAAGTAGAATGTGGCTGCAGCACGACGGATGCCCCGCCCATTACACCCGCAGCGTTCGCCAATATTTGGATAGCGTTTATCCCCGAAGATGGATCGGGCGATTGGGGACAATTTTGTGGCCACCACGGTCACCTGACCTCAACCAGCTCAATTTTTTCTACTGGGGGTGCCTAAAAGAGAAGGTCTACAGCGAGCCCATCGCCACTGGAACAGTTACGAGAGCGTCTACAAAGGGCTGCCCAGGAAATAACTGAGGCCAGATATGCGCGAAAAATCAAAAGATCATTGTTAAGACGGTGCAGAGCATGTATTAGAGCACATGGTGGCCACTTTGAACACTTGTTGTAAGTTTTTATTGAACAAATAAATGTTATTTTACAAATCTTTGCTTTTTACTTTGGGTTTTTCGCAAATGGCAGGTTTCTTGGAATTATTTTACCTAGTAAAATAAATTTTAGTTATGTTTGTAATTCGAAAAATTGGACCTACCTACCTAAAAGCTTGAAACACAGTGTGATATATCATTTTAGAATCTCAATGAAATAGACAATTTATTTATTTATTAGGAACTCGGGTGACCATACATTTTTTTTTACACCACGAGGGGTTAAACTTTCAAAGAAATATCGCAAAACATGAAACTTTGAGCTGTATTATTTATTTACAAAAAAACTAAAACCGTGGCACAAAAAATTCATATTACATTCAAAAGCACACTTATCTCAGACTACTATCCAAAAATCAGATTGAGAAAATTCCTTTATTTTCAATTTTGCCACCGAAAAGAGTGTGCCATTTTCTTACTTTTTCAAAAAATGTGAAATGGAATGGATTATAATTTGCCCTACCCTCCGAACTAGTCATAAACTGTATCTCAGACTGTAGTGCTTCTTAACCTCGCAAATGCTTGCTGACGACGAAGACTCAATGTGCATTAGACAAAGATGGATGCAATGCCCAGCACTCGTCTAAAATCTTAGTATAGGCAACATTTCCAGATCAAATTGTCGCCGTAAGTATTTTCTTGTTAGATAAGAGAGATGTTCATATACAAAATCTCGGTATAATACTTTTTAAATTAGTATTTAAATGAAAATTAACTCACAGAAATCAACTAAATGAACTGGTTTTATCAGTATTTTGTAAAAAAAATATAAAAAAATGAAACATAACCGAGTAGGAATCTATTAAATATATTATCTATACATAAATTGATATGTATAAATAATAAGATAAAAGAGAGAGATAAGGAAGATAGGTAAGGTGGGAGAGAGATGAGGTGAGATTGTCAAACAAGCTCATTATTGTAAAAAAAACATCAGATGTGCATGCTAACATGACGCGCGGCACGGTAAATTTAATGTTACTAATTGTCGCGAGTCATGTTATCGTGGAATATCTATTTTTTTTATTGTGTTGATTGTTTTTTGTTTGTTTGTTTGCAATAAATACATTTTATTATTATTATTATTATTATAAGATAATATATAAGTTTGATAAGAGTAATATACTTGTTTGTTTGTTTGTTTGTTAGTTTATCGTATGAGGTAGTGCTGGTCTCTGACGTCAGAGTTTGTCAGGCCGCCCAAAGGACCTCTGACATGTAGTATACTAATTACCTAGGTGCATAATAGATTATAGTTTGATAAAGGCAAAAAATACTTTTGTACAACATTTAATGGAAACTGATGAGCGAAGGGATAAAGAAAAGATAACTATGTATATTACAGAGTAAATCTGGTGAATGATTGGAATTATCGCGTAACATGTTAACGGCCTCAAATTTTACGAATATTATAAAAAAAAAAACAGAAAAAATATTTTCAAAAATGTAATAAAAATAGATATATAGATAGATAGATAACACTTTATTGCACCAAAATAAATACAAACAATAAAGAACTTAAAAAGTAGTACAATCAGCGGCCTTATTGCTAAGCAGTGATCTCTTCAAGGCAACCGTAGATTACATAGAGACACATCACTATATAATAGAAGGTAGTTGTTGGTATATTATACAAGCCCAACATTGACCATATTTCATATATAAGTCATAGGAAAAGTTATATAACAGTTGCACTGGAACAATTATAGATGATGAATTGAAAATTGCGCATTATTCAGTGATGAAAATTACCTATTTATGAGTGAAACTCCTGATAGCATTACAAGCGCCATGCTGATAGAAATAAAATGTTTTGTAGTGCCCTTTAAAATTGGTATACATGAGGCGATTTGACGGAACAAGATGTTTTTTTTAAATGTGCCTTCTCTGGTCGCCTGGCAGAAATGTAAACATCGAATATGGCCAAGCTTAGGCGGAAAGAGCCAATAAGCCACGAGCGGCTTGGCAAAGCGTCACCACGTGATGCACTCGCGTCGCTGCGCTAACATTCGGCGTTACCCTCGTACCGTGCCATTAGATTTTTACACATTAAAAAAAAACTAAAATTGCCAGGAATTGATAAATCAAAATTGGATTGCTATTTTCAAGTGCAAGAACAATTTTTGAATATCTGCAAAAAAAAAAAAACAATGTTTGATATATGGTATTGCGACAATAAAATAAAAACTGAAACTAGGTATAGAAAGATACGACAAGTTTTGGGCAGACGTGATGGAACCAAAATTGCTGAAATTCTATTACTATTGTCTCCTTCCTGACTTAGTCGTTCCTAGATATATAAGGAATAAGCCAATTTGTGATCCGGTATACTTGGTTGCACAAAGCAAGGAAAATGCTATTTCTGAAGAAGCACAAAAAAAAGTTAATTGCTCTTCTAATGATACTGTTGCTGCAACGATGAAATTGCTGATGTTGATAATGTTGATATCGCAGGCAGTTCCTCTCAGAACACACGGTCCGACAGTTTAGTTTGCTCAATCGGGCGACGTGAACTTTTTTTCCTGTTGGTCCGATTAGACAATCGCAAAACGAGAACCATTATTTTTTTGGTACAATTCTTCCGATCGATCGGACGATGTTCTTATTTTTTCCTGTGGGTCCGATTAGACAATCGCACCACGAGGACCATTTTTTTGGACAAACCGACCTGTCTGTCTGACGACGTGAATTTTTATTTCCGGTTGGTCCGCCAATTTGAAATACGATATTATTAAAAGTATTTTATTAATATTATACGTAAGAAGGGAGATTCGAATATAGAATACTGCCAACAAAATGGTACAAATTCGAGATTTATTTTTAAATGCTAATATTATTAATCACTCAATGCAAAAATGAATTTTGGTTGTGAGGATTACTGAAGATCCTTAAAATGCCCATAGTAGTAGTATTTTCATTTACATGACCACTTAAAATGCACGCAGACGTGAGCTTGTTACGTTTGTTTCAGATGTCGGAAGGTAAAAGAAAATATTTTAATAAGTAAACAGGAAGATTGTAACCGAATAAAAATTGCCTTTCACTATTGTAATGCAAATTGTGAAGTAATAGATACTCATAAGTCAAAACATTATTTATACATTTGCATTCAGTTGCGTTTGAATTACGCCAAATTTCCTTTCTAATGAAACTTGTCTACTATCCTTTGTAATGTTTCTGTTGTTATTTGTTTTGTTTTCATAACTCAAAATGCTTGAAATGGTTAATCCACGCAGCGGCAGCTAGTGTCGAGAGACATGAACTGGAAGGAAGGTGTAAACGATGCGGAAACCTCTGTCGGGAAGTAGTGCAACTTTTGGATGATACCATTGTAATAAACGTTTCAGGAATTATGTCAGGCCCTGGATAGCTTCAAACAAAGGGCAAATATTTGGAAAATCCGGAATAAGTCGTATCTTTGAGTTGGCGAACAAATCAGAAATTCAGAGGGCAGCGATTTACATGTCGAAAATAATTTACACATACAAATCGCTTGCGATAGTCACACCATGGAATGTTTTGACAGGTTGAGTAGAACACAAAAAACTTTCAGTTTGTTATTTTTTTAATATGAAGTTGAGATAAAAACATCTTAATCTCGGCGGAACTTGACTGGAATGCATCAGAGCTTGCTGGAGGACAGTGACATGTATAGCTTAGGCCGACAGGGTCTGAATTACGATGCAAGCTGCAGTGTTGTTTCCAGAGGTTTCTGAAAAACCGTATGTAATATTTCGGAGTACAGCCTGCTACTCACCGTAAAGCCAGAATCCGTATAAATACAAAAAAGAAGACCTGCTGTGAGATTTCCAATACGGACAGTGAATTAGTTGGTTTCACATAGTTGGCACGTGATTGAGATCGGCGCAGGCAGCAGAAGACACGCAGTCTTTTGTGTGGACAAAACGACCGAGATACGCAGTCCAGAACGAAGCCTGGAAACCGTGACTACTTGGTAACCGGCGAAATAAGTATACGAGTGCAAAAGCCAGGTTAGTGAAATATCCCGTGACTTAAGGATTGTTCTAACGAAATATGTTTTGATTTTGCGCCGCGACCATCTAAGGTGGGCACCTCGAGACAGCATTTAAACACACAGGAACATGGGTTTCAGGAAGTAGTCGAGCATCAACTGACGGCCGCTGCCGTCACCACTGCGAGCTGCTGTGCGCCAATCTCCGAAGGGCACCAGCCGTTTGTGGAAGAAGCCGATCTCTGAGGGGCACCAGCTGTTCGTGGAAGAAGCCAATCTCCGAGGGTCACCAGCTGATCTTCAACGCACCATCTGTCCCGTGGGACACACCATCTGTCCCGTGGAAAACACCGATCGTGAGAGACACCAGACACCGACTGTGGGAGACGCAGAAACCGTTCGAGAGGAGCGGAAGGCAGCGTTCATGGAGAGCAGGAGGATCTGAACGAGTGGAGTGAAGGAGGCGATCCGCGGCGGTACGCGAGTCGATAGTACGGTGACCCGGGAATCTTCCAGGTTGGTCCGTTCCAAATCATTTCGAGTCAACGAGCTGCGGTAGTAAGGGAAGCCTTCGCCTTATTGCGTGGATACAGTTTGAAAGATACTTTCCGTTTCAAAGTTTTACATCCCTCTGGGAAACACAACCCTGCACACACACTCTTGTTTGCACAAGTACTCTTTTAATTTTGCACGTTCTAAGGCATAGACAACAGTATTCCGTTGCGTTGTGACCAACTTACGATGAACTGCTGACCACTCTCTCTAAGTTTTCTACTAGCCTAGGTATTCAAGGTGGCCTAGGTTTTCTAGGCATTTCTAATGTAAATTCATATCGTACAGGCCGAATTTATGTACTTTTTATGTATGGGAAAATTTTGTAATCATATTTGAGTATTTAAATCTCATGATAAGAATTCACTGTGTAGACCATATTTTTGATGCAGAACAAACTTAGTTAAGTGTAAAAATATTTATTTTTGAATTCCTCAATAAAGGGGAGAGAACCAAGCTTTGATAACATATGTTTGTGTTTTTTTATTCTGTAATAATGCCCTTTGTTATTGAATTAACCATCTTGTTTTAATTACCTCGCCTTTACCTGAGAAGGAGGTCCGTTTCCTTAGCCGGGCAACGGTATTTATAACCGCGACCAAGATAACGCATTTTATAACCGCGTAAACTACAAATTCGTACGACGTATAAACTACTGAACTGATTGCAATGCGGTTTTCACAGTTGAGTATCTTTAGGATCTTAGCTACGTATTCCTTACTTAGTCTTTGCGTATCTAACACGTAATTGGCCGATTTTAATTAAATTTTTAATAGAATATAACTTTTTATAAAAATAATTATTATGTGGTTGCTCTAATTTCTAAAAGTTTGGTGATAATGGTCGTTGAATGCACAAACAGTTACCGTGCGTATCAAAAGTCGTAGACTACCTTGATAACGTAACACTTCCAAACTTAATGTAGTAAACAGGTTGTTTTATTCGTCTAATTGGTAGCAAATTTTACATTTGCGTCAAACGCCGAGTTCTTATCGGTAAATGTGATGGGTGAAAATGTAAACTATCATAACAATTGAAGCGGTCAGTGCAAGATTAGATTGGTATACTAAAAATCAATTGTGTCTCCAAATGATACATCACTCTTTCACTGTTCGCCTTAATTATCATTTCTTAATTTCAAGCTAGAATTAGAGAATGTCAAACACTTTAGAAACATTAATCGTTTAGTTACTGGATATTTAAACACGACGAGGACTGTCGCCGTTTGTTTTCATTTTGAAATCTTTCGTAAATGGAACTGCCAAGCATCATTGGAGCTATAAGCTGATCAGACGATTTAGTTTCCTCGAATTCTTTGAAAAATGTGACAAGGAAAGAGCAATGTTATCAAGTGCCCCATTCCAATTATTGCAGTTACGATTTGGAGTTATGGTTTACTAGGATTTCTCCTACCTACCACATTTTCTTGTTAGATTTCTATTTTTATATAAAAGAAAGTTATTTTTTTGTGTTATTATAATGTAGCATATAAAGTGCAATCCAAAATGAACACAAGAAAGAAGTGAGTTCCCCTTAAATAGAAACAATACGAAAAGAGTTATTGGACATTAATAATAACTATTTCTTAGTATTTACTTGGCACCTGATACAGTAAAATTACTTATTAGTCTGGAAAGTGAGGACAATCTGTTGTATATTAATGAGAAACAACAAACTCATTCCTAGTCGTCTCAAACACCTTTGCAATTCAATATCAATTTGAAGACGTAATTTCCAAAATATTCCGTCCATTCTAACAAATCCATTTCATTGACAGATGTTAATGACAATGGAGTAGGAAATCGGTTCATGCCCAATGTATCAGCTGCGATCCGTCATAATCAGCGATATTCTATTAGTTTCAGTAAACTGCATTGGGGGACGGATTAAGTAATGGGGTAAATTTTTAAAATAGGTACTAGTTTTTCAATGTTTATCTTCGTCGCTGGTGGAGGTAGGCCAGCTGATTTTTCGAACAGAGAATAGCTATTGCTATTTTGCGGAAATGTAGCTAATACTCATGGCACCATGCCACAAAACACATATAATTTTTATATTATTAGTTAATAATTTAGGTGTAAGATTAATAGTTTATTTTGGTTAAGGTTGTTATTTTATATATAAAATGTAAAATTACGTTATTGTTGATTGAAAATCTTTTATTTATTATTTAACACTTAATTACCACAACCAGTCTGTAGTAAACTTTTAAGCAAACATGCTGTATCATAAGTGTAGTATATTATGAGTGTAGTATATGTCTTAAAGTATGTATGTAATGGTTTCTCTCTTACAGTTTCCAAATAGAAAATACAGCAATAGGGCTACATGGTCTTTGGTATCTGTTGATGATGGGCATTCTAGAAGGTATTCTGATTTAGTATTTGAGAATGCATCAAAGTCCTCGGTTTCAGTCTCACAATAGCACTGATATTTGATCATAATAGCAATGATTAGAATAGTCTAATCATTGATATTGTGATCTGATTTATGTCATGGTCAAGGTAATGTTCATGATCAAAGTCAATGTCATGATCAAAATCAATGGCATAGGCTCTTTCCAGGTCAGCCGTGGTTGTAAACCATCCTTAAATTAGGTTCGGGGTGCCTCATTTGCTCAAATCCAATCTGTTTTAATATGGTCTAGGGTACTAAAAATAAGCTACTGATCAAAAATATAATATTTTAATAAAAAGCGTCTCTGTTTGATTATCTTTTTGTTCGCGCATCACATAATAACTGCTAGACTGATTGAAAGGCAGATTTTACTGTTTTATATCTGAGAGTTTGACCGACAGTTGTAAAGCACATTTTAAATATTATAAGCTTTTGACATTAATATCAATTTTTATATATTAGAAATTTGCAATTTCGTATGGAAATACCCAATATTATTTTCTTAAAAAAGTAGACCAGCCTAGAAGATTCGCAACTAAGTATGGATATGATCTAGTTCTACCTCCTTCCAAATTAAAAATTCACAGTACTGGAACGAATGAAATGGCAGTAAAAATTGATAATAAACTACCCGATATAATAAAAAAAGAAGAAAAACAATCAACATTCCATAGTAACCCAAAGAACTTTTTAATGAATAAATGCTGTTATACCCTTGACGAGTATTAAAATGATAAATCTACATATATAATTAATTGATATAATAGATAATGACTCGGTCTGCTTGCTACTTTTTGCTATACCCTGTGAGGGTCATATGTTGACAATTACACCTTAATGCCTGTGTTTTTTATTTACTATGTACATATGTTTTTGCAATAAATAAATTGAAAACTGGTGTACTTCGTATCTCAATCCAATGAGTAGAAGCCGAGCAATCGATAAAAATGATTTGACATCTGAGCGAAGTTTGATGAAACTTGGTATATTGGTACTTTTGGTTCTAGGTTAGTTACCACGCAGGCAACGCCACGAGCAAAGCTAGTATTGATATAAATCTAAATTGTTTCCCCCCGATGAAAACTGCGTGCGCCCACGGTTCCATCGCTACATCCATCAAGGATAATTGACGTGTCAAAAGCAGCTCGGTCTATTAGCCACTTCAATTTGTGGTTCTAATAACTTTACTTAAAGCACTACCGGTAAAAAAACCAGTTAGTTTTATTTTTTCAGCTTTCTGTTTTCTGTACTATAATTATCTAAAAATTAAATTATCATAATGTACATTATCATTAGTGACGCCAATGTATCTATATATATATAAAATATATATATATATATATACCTTTAATAAAGCAATGGAAACAAAAAAGTCTGTACAAAGATGATAATTATAAAAGAAATGGTCGAGGGTACATAAAATAAGCTACTGAACAAGAATATAACATTTTAAAAATTCGTGTCTGTCTATTTGTCTGTTTGTCTGTCTGTATGTTTGTTCGCGCATCACGTAAAAACCACTCGACTTATTGTGATGTGGTTTTCACTGTCAGATAGCTTATGTTTTGACTTAAAAAACTGGGGTATTTTATATGTCAATCCGATGAGTAGAAGCCGAGCAATTGATAAAAATTTTTTTGATGGCTGAAGGGATTTTGATAAAATGTTGGTATATTGGTATTTTAGGTTCTGGAATAGCACAAAAAGTACTTTTAACCTACAGAAATGACCACGCGTGTGAAGCCGCGGGCATCAGCTAGTTTAATGTAAATTAATAAATAAAATTTTGAATGGTACCTACACTCCTTATAATACTTGTCTCCTGCCCAAAACATGCAAGCATTAACTATGCTATTCGTTTCGAATGCGACACGGGCTCGTTGCTTTAAGACTATCGTTTGCCGGAAAGCATATCTTCCTGATTCCCCGATGCCATTGAGGCCTTATAAATTGTATTCAGTGGTCGCGAATTCGCGAGTGCTTCGAAGAGTGAGAAACTATGTTCTGGAGAACCGGGATATTGTCATTCATGCATGGTGGGTCCGTGCGGTGCTGCCGCTGTTCATCTGGACTCCTGTGACTGTGCCCGGGCTTCGCCCCTACTCGAGGTATGTGTTGCATTTCCCGTCTTTCCTTTCCTCTCTTCTTTTTGATTGTCTTCCATTGCGTTAGAAATAAGTTCACGTTTATCAAAGATTTAAAAAATATATTTTGGCGCTGTATTTTTTTTTTTCATTTCCATGGCAATCAATCCTTACAGCGAGTAATGAACATTTTCCAGTTTTCCCGCGAAAACTTTCAATTTTCCGGGATAAAAAGTTCTGTATTTTATTCTAAGCTATCTCCATTCCAAATTTCATCAAAATCCGTCGAGCCATTATCGCGTGAAAGCTCCCCAAACATACAAACAAACAAACAAACAAACAGACAACATTTCACTTTTATTTATTTACTAACCCCGAACAAAGAGACGGGTGTAATAAGTTTAGGGTGTGTATCACTGTGTGTGTGTGTGTGTGTTTGTGTCTGTGGTATCGTAGCTTCCAAACGAAGGGACCGATTTTGATGTCATTTTTTTGATTAAAAGCTGGGGTAAACGAGATATGGGGTACTCTCAAACGAATGGACCGATTTTGATGAGGTTTTTTATGTTTGGAAACTGATTTAATTATGTTTGTGATCGAGATGGTTCTTAACTATGGGGGATGGGGGGGAGTGGGGGAGTAGAGTTGAGTTTTTAGCTGCAGTTTTTCATGTTTCAAAGCTGAGGTTAACGCGATAATTCTTAGTTTTGATGCGGGGGGGGGGAGGGGGTGACGATCGTAGCTCCCAAACGGAATAGCTATAATGGGGTGGGGAGTAGGGGTTCCAAAGTTTTTTTATTTGTGCTTGTTTATTTAAGTCACATTATAACACCATTACAGCATACCAATGCGATGTTATCACCAAAAAACAAAAAACTTAACTTTACGTACATTCTAAATGTTTCTGTGTAACTTTCGTGAACTTCATCAGGATGCAGTGAAAGATATCAATATTCTGCGAAATTATATTAATCAGACGTATAGCACGTGAAATAGGGGAATACTTCAGCAGATTAGTCCGCGATGAAGGTACGCTCAGCGTTGCAGGGCGGCGGTGTGCGCCCACTCACCCATCCGGTGCAAGCAGCCGCTACTCTCCTGAAGTGCATTTCCGCATGATGCACTTCCCCACGAAGGACCCTAATCGTGTATTTGACGAGCGCAAGGTCCCTCCTCACCTCCAACCTGTTGTAGCCGACCATGTCTATAAAAAAACAGACTCGGGTACATCAGGGGATAGTAAGGATAGACACCTCACTCCTCCAATTGTAAAAAGCGCGTAAACTTATTTTGTTTTTATTTCCACCACGAAACTAATGGGGATTCCAAATAATAGCGCTTGTTTCCAAACGACTCAAGACAAGTGCATTATATGGAATTTTGATGACATCTATACTGTGAAAATCCTTACACTGTCGCGTACTTTGCAACATTGAAGTAAAGCTTATTGGTGTTATTCCACTATACTATCTTAGCGATATCTAGCTAGAGTCTTTCACAGTCTGACGTGTCCGCCACCGACAAAAACACTTTGAGGTCGTGTGCAAAAAGTAGACACTTCGCCTCCACTACGACCATCAGAAGATCGTTAATCATAAGAATGAACTCCAACGGACCTAAGTTATTCCCTTGACTCACGCTCGACAAAGTGTAGTACCCTCTCTTACTACACGTTGTCGAGCGAGAGTCAAGGCGTAACCCGCGTACTAAACGTACTGTCTGCGCTAAACCAGGTAGCTCGCAAAGAACTTCAATAGACCGGAATAAAAACTTATATGTTTTATTCTAGGGTATAAGATATCTAAATTCCAAATTTCATCAAAATCCGTCTAGCCGTTATCGCGTAAAAGCTCCCCAAACAAACAAACAAACAAACATACAACCAGACAACGTTTTCTTTTATATATTGATAGGGATATACAAAGGTGAGATTAACCTTAAAAATAAAGCTTTATTTTTAGGGTAAAGCTCGTCCAGCAAACTCTTAGAGAAGGAGAATGTTCAAATGAGCCAGTAGTTCTGTTCAGCTGGGATAGGCAGACATTTTTTACACTACGTATGCTTACAGACGAAAGTCTTCAACGCTTGCGTCCTAACGGTTACGACCTACAGAGCTGAAACGTGGACACTCACAGTGAGGCTGGTCCACTAGTTTAAAGTCGCTGAGCGAGCTGTGGAGAGAACTGTGCTCTGAGTTTTTCCAAAGAACAGAAAGAATTCTAAATGAGATTATCTACCAGAGAATCAAGGTGACTGATATAGCACTATAGATAAGGAAGCTAAAGTGGCAATGGACTGGTCAGATTTCCCGAAGAACCAATAACCGTTGGGGTATACGAGTTTTCGAGTGGATCGATTCCATAATTTTCACATTTGATGGTTGAACTTTACTCCGTATGATACCTTTAGAAGTTGAAAGCGCTTATACGCAAAAAAATTGTCGAGACTTTAACGGCCAAAGCGATTTATTTGTTTATCACATTTTAAAAAATACGTAATACTGTAAGTGATCTATAATTATTAATATTAGCTAACTACGAGTACTATGTCTACTTGCGTCTCCACACGCATCATCCATCATATAAATCCCCATAAACCACAGACCCCCATTAACGCTACAACAAGCGATTACTCTCTTTTACTACCTATCCTAAGCGGGTTGGCATGCATCTTGGTGATTGCATTAGTTGATGATATGATAGCACGTGATAGATTTAGGAACATAGTTATCTTGGGATCATTATTGCTGTATATAAATCAAACCTACGTTTGGTTATGTTACCCTTAGGTTAGGATAGGTTTGACAAGCCTACGGTTAGGCTAAACCTTTTTTAGCATATTAAATAAAGTTTTAACGCTATAGTGTTGTTATTTATTTACCTTTTAACCATATAGCAAGTGAAACTAATACACCATACCTGATAATACACAAGCAAGTTTATATCTCATAAAAGCTTGAAATTTACGTACCTATCTAAAATATACTGAATAGCATAACCTAAGGAGTATTCATAGAAACAAAGATATGTAATTTTTATCTTTTTTATTGATTATACCACCAGATTCGGAAAATACTACATAGAAGAACTGGCAAGAAACTATGTAGCTAATATATTTTTATCATCATTATTTGCAATTATAATAAACACATTATTATTATCATACTAACAACCTATATGTAATACTTGGTCATAGTGATATTTAATTGTCATGTTACATCACCATAGTTACACCTGGCACAATAATAGCATTTAAACAAAGTGATCCTGTCCTAATCATTTCGAACACAATCACATTGATCATATTGGTAACAATAACATCACATTGAACCGACAGTACCTATGTAGTATTTGTATACTCTTTGGTACCTATTTTTTTTTTTTTTTTTTTTTTTTTAACGTGCAGAACCTACACTAAGAATAATTTCTTATGTCGTAGGTCTGCATACCCTTCAAATTTACAATATAGCCAATATAAATAAACAACCATTTCTTCTGAAAAAATACAATATACAAGTTAAAACGGCAAGTTAAATTAAGGTGAGTACTTACAACATTTCTCTTATAATCATACTAGCGCTTGTTTAAGTTTGAGAGTGTGTATGTGTGATAGGGTGTGTGAGTGTGAGTGTGTGTGTGTATGTGTATGTGTGTGTGTGTGTGTGTGTGTGTGTGTATTTGTGTGTGAGTATGCGTGTTTGTTTTATAAGTATATTTCTGACGATCATACCAATACCTTCAGTAATAATTCGGTTTCGTCATGGTTAAGGTTTTTCAGCCAATTGTCCAGGGCTAGTTTCGCGTCTCTGATATTAATTGATGCTAGATTATTTATTGATTTACATGCGTTATTATACAAATAAGGGCCGAGAAAAGACTGATGACGTTTGGCTAGTTTCGTGTTAAATTTTGGTCTGCAGAAAACTCTGTCTTTTCTTCTTTTGTTTTTTAATTTTGATTTTAGTTCTATTGCATTAATCTGTTTGTGTTGGAATAGAATAAGGTTTTTTATATATAATTGTCGAACAGTCAATACTCCACAATCTTTGTAAAGTTCTACGGTTGGAAACCTAAATGGTCTAAAAGTTGCTACTTTTAGTACTGCTCGTTGAGCACGTTCTAACTTTAACATATAGGTACCGCATGCGCCACCCCACGATGTGTTGCAATAAGTTAGGATTGATCTGCAAAGTGCGTTATACACATAGAATATCAACGTTCGGTCAGCTACGTCACGCAAATTTTTAAAAACATATATAAGTTTCCTGACTCTTTTGCTGAGAGTCTCAATATGAGTAGTCCAGGTCAGTCTTCTGTCTATCATTATTCCAAGGTACTTAATATATGGAACACATTGTAATTTTGGGCAGCTGCAGCTTCCTGCTGCACAGTTCAAATGTACTCTAATTTCAATTATAGGTGTGCGGCCTCTTGCATTTGTAAATGTGATGAAATTGGTTTTATCTACATTAAGGGAGAGCAGATTTCCACGCAACCAATCAGTCACTGTTCTAAGACCTTCTTCAGCATGTGCACGAGCCTCTTCCCAACTATTACCGACAAAAATAAGCGCAGTGTCGTCTGCATATGAAAATATTTTACACTGTTTTAACTTTAGATTAAATAGATCGTTGACGTAAATTAGGAATAAACTTGGGCCCAACACGCTACCTTGGGGAACACCATAACTTATTTCTTTCTCTTCACTTGTATAATCGCCAACTTTGGTCCTCTGGGTACGTCCATTTAAGTAATCGGCCATTAAATGTAACGCACCATCTCGTATTCCAGCAAGTTCAAGCTTCTTCACAAGTATGGATACAGAGACTGTGTCAAAAGCTTTAGCAAGGTCTAAAAATACTCCTATGACTTTATTTTTCTTATCCAATTCACTCACAATAAAACTTGTCAGCTCAAACACTGCGTTATCCGTTGACCTACCAGCTCTGAAGCCAAATTGAGAGGGCGAAAGAATATTATACTTTTCTAGATATGATATAAGTCGTTTATTAATTATCTTTTCTAAGATTTTTGAAATAGATGGTAGAATCGATATTGGCCTGTAGTTTTCAACACATTCTCTGTTACCACTCTTATGGATCGGTGTGATTATGGACGTTTTGAAAATGCGTGGGAAGGAACCAGAAGACAGGCTTAAATTACAGATATGTGTAATAATGGGAACCAAAATAGTTGCAGACTGTTTGATAACTTTTGATGAAACGCCATCAAAACCAACAGCACAGTCGTTTTTTAGACCCAAGATTATGCTCAAAACTTCATTCTCATTAGTTTCTAATAAACCAATAGAGTTAACCTGGGATGGAAGTTGCGTAAGACTTTTATTGGAGTCAGAATGAGAGCTTCCTTGTATTTTACTAGCAAGAGTTTTACCCACGTTAGCAAAATAATTATTTACGTAGTTAATGGAGTCAAGGGGACAGTCTTTGGCCCTTAATAGAATATCATTACTCTTTTTTTCTTTAACTGTCCCTGTAATTATCTTTATTGTTTCCCATGTTTTTTTTACATTATTATTGTTTTTTTCTAACTCAGCTTTTTGATAATCAATTTTTAGTTTCTTTATCAAGTAAGTGCAGTAATTTCTATATCTTGAATAGGTTACTTTGAGGGTTTGATTCTTAGGAGTTTCCTTTAAACGAAGATGCATTTTATCACGAGTTCGGATGCAACGAAGAATACCCGCCGTAATCCATGGTTTAATATTACGCTGGTTGCGTGGCACTTTAAATAAGCGGGTGTTTACTTTGATAGTATCAATTATTTTGTTCATAAAGAGTTCTCCTGCTATATTAGCGTCAAGTGATAGAAATACATCAGCAAAATTTAGCGTTTTTATTTGTTGACTGATTTTGAGAAGATCAATTTTGGAAGTGTATTGTTTTGAAAATACTCAGTTACACACAGTTAATATGAGACAAGGAAACAGTAGCAGAACAATAAAGTAATAGCAATAGCACTTAACTTGCCAGGGTCTGGTTCGTGCGACGGCCACAGTAAAAGTGACCTTCATAAATAGCAGAAAAATATCATGCCACCTCACAATATTTTTCCACCAGATCGACCAATCAAGAACCATCAATGGCGTCAGGCGTGACGGAAATGTACAATTCACTTCTATTTACATTTGGATATCCATAATAATCGTATTTTAAGTATTGTAAGACAATTTTAAATCATTATATTTTTTATGGAATTATACTTGCAGATATTTCAGAGTTATAACAATCTGCCATCATTAATTAGTAAATACACAACTTTTCACAACAGACTTGTTAATTTTACTTAGAATAACGAATAACTCTATTAAGCATTTTAAGCATCATTACATAACTCCATAATCATAAATTCAAAGCTTTTGCATAATAAGTTGTTTTATAGATTCAACCACATTATCTTCGTTCAGAAACATATTTTTTATTACCACAGATTACAAACTCACCATAGATCTAAGAAAAGACATATTTACAAATAGATTTAATCGGTTGTCCCTTTTGGCTTAACAAGCAATATGTTATGATACCGTAAGTGGTAAAGTTATTCAGTGAGAATATTAATTACATTGTTAAATAATATGTTATAATCTAACACACGCAACAAAATGCAGCAGCCCTTTTTCTGAATTCCCTTATCTGGTTCTCACAGCACTCTCACGATGAGAAAGTGGTGGTAATAGTCTGGATAAAAAATAGTTAATTCCTTTTCCTGAATCTAAATCAATAGTAAGTGCTGTTGTATTATACATTAATAAACACTAAAAATTAATATTTAATGTTTTCCAACTGTCAACTGTAATGTACATACAATTTAATTTAAATGTTTTTATTTTCTTAACAAAATCGTCTGTGTATCATGACTGCGCTAGGACACCTATTCAGTCAAGCATTTTCCAAAATAATATAGTCTCATAGATAGGTACCGTTTATGTATTTTTTTATAAAAAGTGCATCATGATTGGAGTCGTGTTGTTTGTTCAGACTACTTAGTATATTCTTGTTGAAAATGTTCCATCAAAAAAATAAAAATTTAGTTTCAAGATATTGAAGAGATTTTGAAAAGAACAGAAAATAATTTATTATTTCATTTGCAATAGTATACAGGGGGAATTTTTCAAGTGGGCGTGGTTGGCTAAACCAGAAACTATGAGAAATAGCGAAAAATACTCAAAGAAGTCTCGGGCCCGATTTTGATGAAAACTAAAACTGCATTTTTGGATTTTTGAAAAAAAAAAACAATATTCCTAGGCAGGGATCGAACACGTTGATTTTGGAAAAAAAACCACACACTGTATTATTACACCATTCAATAGTGTCGCCAATAAGGATCGAATTCTGGGAAGAAATGACATAAGCCTAACCTAAGGAAAGAGCTCATTTTTAACGAAAATAGTTAAACCATAACTGATTAATTGTTCAAAATGATGAACGTTGTTTTCAATACATAGCTGAATTCAACGTCTCAAGGATTGTACTGCATTCAGTATTAAAATATTTTCTGTTCTTTTCAAAATCTCTTCAATATCTTGTTTTCATAGAGAAAAATTAATTGTCCAAGAGATTTCTCAAAGACAAGACCTATTTTATATTGATATGCCCATGAATTAAATTCAGACAATCTTTGCATCTGACCTACTGAAGCGTAAGCATACATTTTCTAATTTCTTTTGAATACAGCTTCTTGGTAAAGGTATGTAATCCTTTCAATTTTCATATATGTCTTCTCAACAAGTATTGCGGCCCGGCACAATCTTCTAGTAAAATAATACTCTCTGCATTTATTACGATTTTTGGTTCTAGCTCATTATAATTTCACATATTTTGCCAATTTGTTTTTTTTTCTTCTAAATTTTTGATTTAGCGTTTTGATCTTTTTATTTTGTACCTGCAATTTATCCTATTTTACTTTATCCACAAAGGTGAGACAGTGGGTAGGCACTTCTAACTGCAACAGTTCCTAAATTTGTTATCAAGCACAAAACCCGGTCTCGTATTAACCCACATTATTTTTAACATTTATTTGTTTATAAATAAATAAATATTAACACCTGGCCCAAAAAAATATGAACCAATACTAATAACTGTCCCACAAAATCCTGCTTGTTGATGTTGAATTATGGGCAAAATCAGTTCCATTGAAATTCGAACCTATAAATCGTATTAGGTTAATTTTGAGAAATGATGGTTTCCATTTTAGTTCGTTAAATAGCGGGAGTGGTTGTGAGTATGAAAAAACTCCTGTCTTTGGAACCTATGACCTGTGAACTGTCTAGACTAAAAAATATATTTCGTTTCTTCTAAAAAGACGTATTTATCATGGAGTACAAAAGTAGTAATAAGCGGAGGTTCTGAGGTAAAGCACTCCCAGGGGCACCCGAATCGCCCCCATGTATTTTAGTGATTTTTATATTTTCAGAATTACTACTTTATTTTTATTTTTCGACAAATCTCCAGATTTTGACACAAAGTTAGAAAATAAATAACAGAATAACTTAAATTTTATTCACAGCAATATATATATTAAGTTCGGAGGTACCTACAATCATATATAAACATGTTTTGTAGGTATGTCTAAAATGGTGATATGGTGAGATCTCGTTGTGCGTTTGCTGGTCGATTGTGTTATTATTGGGTGTTTTGGCACGTTTTTATAAAAGGCAGAGTGTACCTAGAATAAATGAAAATAAACCTACATCTATTTATCTATACATATAATAAATAAATATGAACGAAAAAGTCTGTACAAGAAGAAAAAAAAATGGTCTAGGGTAATTAAAATAAGCTACTAAATAAGAATATAACATTTTCAAAAATCATATCTGTCTGTTTGTTAGTCTTTATGTATTTCGCGCTTCACGTAAAACTACTAAATCATTTGCGATGCGGTTTTCACTGTTGGATAGCTTAGAGTTTGACTTTAAAACTTGGGTACATGGTATCTTAATCCAATGACTAGATGCCTAGCAATCGGTAAAAAAACTATTTGACGGTAGAATGAATTTTAAAGAAATATAGTTTTTGGTCCTGGTATTCCAACACCAAAAACTATACACGTATGGGATACTTTAAAATTAAATAACTACGTGGGCAAAGCCACGGGCACAGCTAGTAATATAATAAAATACGGTCAACCGAGGAGAAGTTATTCAGTTTCATGTTTAAATCACAGCATTTTTTTGAATAAAACGATATCCAATAAAATAATAAATTTCACTTTTTTAGGGTATAATCACTACTGTTAGGGTATTCTGTGGTTTAATAGTGCAATGACATGGGTTTGGGCTGGCTGCGGTTGGTCAATAACTATAACGTTTTGAACAAATAAGTATTTAGAGAAACCCATAGCTGCCCGTACGAAGCCGGGGTGGATTGCTAGTATGTATAGTATAGGTATAGGTAGTATAGGTATTTACAACAACAACAAAAAATGGTGGACCGCATTTTATTAAACTCTGTATAATTACAGCCGGAAAAATTGTCGGCACAGCTTCATCGCGGAGCCTCACATCTTCAAGTGATGTGTTAAAATATGTTTCATCAAACTGTAACGAACACACAATTTGGTCTTTGGAAGATTGGTCTAAATTCGGGCTTTTCATCGAAAAATACACCCAGATTCTTCGCAACATTCTTACGCGTGAGAACTTCACCTTGTAGGGAATAATTGAACATAAACTTGTGAGTTTTATGGTGAAACTTATTACAAAGCATTTACCAACATTAAGTCGCATGTAATTCTGATGACACCAGTTTGAGAGCTTTATTAAATCATTTTGCAGGTTAAATGCATCATTACAATTATTTACGACGGTAAACACTTTGAGATCATCCGCATAAAATATACATGGGCATGATAGTGAATCAATCAAATTATTTATAAATATGACGAATAATAAAGGTCCTAAATGACTGCCTTGAGGTATACCTGATGTGACAGTAATAGGTTCAGAGAGATGACCCTTCACTGCAACGAGCTGGCTTCTGCGAGTTCAATACGATTTAATCCATCGAAATAGACAACCATGAATTGCGAAACCTGACAGTTTTTTACATATCACTATGTGGTTTACTTTGTCAAATCCCTTTGCAAAAACTTTTAAACTTTCGCGATTCGAACACATAGTTAATATATCAATCATATATTTAAACGGGACTTAATCGCGCTAAAAACTTAATATTTATTTACCTCGACGTTTTGATCAAGTTGCATTGATCGTGGTCACGAGAAGACACTCTTCTCGTAAGGTTCTTATTCTCGAAAAGGTTGGAAGTTGTTTGCCTGCCACAAAGCCGTGCTGTTGCGGATTTAAAATGGGCTTAACGTGGTTGTAGAGCACATCATACACGATACTCTCAAACAGTTTTGCAAAACAAGACAATACACTAATAGGCCTATAATTCTCACATTGAGTCTTATCGCCCGATTTAAAGATTGGTATAACATGCGCTGTCTTCCAAAGCGTGGGAAACCTACCTGACTAAATCGACTTTTTGAATAAGATTACTATAGGTAAGTTTAGTTCATCAACACAAGTTTTAATAAATTTAACAGGAATTTCGTCCGGGCAAGGCCCTTTATTAATATCAAACTTTTTTATTTTCTTTATGATGACTTCTTTTGATATATCCATGTCACTGAGGGTGTTGTTATGGCTAGAACTAAGAGAAACATCTAGATCCGGGATGCCAGTAGCACTTTCAAAGACTGAGCAAAATTATTTAGAAAATAGCTCACACACTCCAAACGGCTCCGACGTTGAGTTACCTTCATATTTCTTAGTCAGAGGGATCGAGTTAGTATTCTTTTTACCATTGACGAACCTCCAAAATGCCTTGATATCATTATCCAAAGAATCCTCAACGGAGGCTACGTAGTTTCTACAGCACAAGTCTATCAAGCATTTGCTTTTAGCTCTGTAATAAACAAAACTGTCATAGTCAAGAGGATTTTTTTTGAAAAGTTTGTGCTATTTAAACTTTGCTTATAGGCATCTTTCATTATTGTTCTGGGACAATGGTATGTATTTACTTATAATATCTTTAAGTATAGCATAGAACACATTCAAATCTGTATCAATATTGACAGAAGACAGCTCAGAGAACCATTCCACTTTTGATAGTTCAGCCCTTACCTCCTCAAATTTACACTTGTTGAAGTTAAAGCGTTTACGAGAGTTTGGTTTTAAGGTTTAACTTATAGGCCAGCATTATTATCTAGATCCACAATTATGGCGGGATGATGACTATCCAGTCGACTTAGTGGATCTGCACCATATACTTGAATATTAGCTATGGATAGTATAAGATCGAGGAGACGGTTTTTTGCATTGACTATACTATTAAACTGCTTGAGTTGACATAAAGCTATAGTGTCGTATAATAAATGAGATTTGTAATTATGAAGTGAGCCAGCTATGATAGCGGAAGAGCCCAGCTCTTTAAACCTGGATAAGCCAGGGGTATTGTAGTCGCCAATACAAAGAAACTCCACATTATTACTCATATTTAATATAGTTTTATGACAATTATCATAAACATATTCAAGCAAGTCACGCGAAAGATCAGGAGGCAAGTAACAAAGACAGATATTTAATGTTTTATCATTTGTATTACAAGGCAGGATAGTCAACCATAGGTCTTCGACACTACTTTCCCATGAAATCATAGCTATCATAGCGGAAGAGCCCAGCTCTTTAGACTAGGATAAGCCAGGGGTATTGTAGTCGCCAATACAAAGAAACTCCACATTATTACTCATATTTAATATTGTTTTATGACAATAATCATAAACATATTCAAGCAAGTCACGCGAAAGATCAGGAAGTAAGTAACAAAGACAGATATTTAATATTTTATCATTTGCATTACAAGGCAGGATAGTTAACCGAAGTCCGTGTCGAAGACCTATCTTCGACACTACTTTCTCATGAAAATTCACGAATAACATAAATGCTATTATATATGTTATTGATATTATATATTATACTAGCTGTACCCGCGGCTTCGCACGCGTGTTCTTTTCTTTAGGTTCAAAGTACCATAATGTGCTATTCCAGGACCAATATACAAACATTTGAACAAAATTTCTTCAGCCGTCAAAAATACTTTATCAATTGCTCGGCTTCTAACTCACCGGATTAAGATACCAATTGTACCAGAAAAAAAAATGAACAATTCCAAAGTTATTTTAATATTTATTATTTAAATATTAACATAACTTTGGATCCATATCCCGCAGAAAAAGTAAAGGGTTACTTATTCGGGATAAAACGTGTCCTCAATTTTAACCCATCATATAACTTAAAACAGTGCCAAGTTGCATCAAAACCCGTCCATTTCTTTCAGTGTGGTACGTGTTCTTTTAAATAAGTTTCAACCCTAAATAATAACCCATACATTTTTGATATGTAAAGTATCCTATATCCTACCTCGTAGTACGAACTCAAATCATACCAAGTTTATTTTGAATTCATCCAGTAGTTCCGGTGGCGTGTTGCGCGGCTAAGATACAGACTGACAGACAAACAGACAAAAATGAAAACACATACAGTTTAGGCTTCATAATCGAATATAGAGTAACTTCTAAAAAAAAACTACTATATCCTTAATGTACACAATTTGGACCCATATCCCACAGGAACCCTTTATTTTTTTGGGACAAAATGTATCCATAATTTTCACCTATCTTATAAACTATGTCTGTGCCAAGTTGCATCAACATCCGTCCAATAGTTTCAGCGTGCTAAGTGTTCTTTTAAATAATTTTTCACCCCTATCCTGCAGGAACACTTAATTTTTTCGAGATAAAAAGTATCAAATGTCCTACCTCGAAGTGTGTACTCAAATCATACTAAATTTAATTTGAATTCATTAAGTATTTTTGGCGTGGTTCGCAGCCAAGGTACAGACAGACAGGCGGACAGACTGAAAATAAAGTGTTGGCTTTAGTATTGAATATAAAACGTCCTCCAAAAAATAACATAATATCTTCAATTTACAGAATTTTGGACATTATCCCGAAGGAACACTTTATTTTTCGGCATAAAAAGTATCATCAATTTTTACCCATTATATAAACTATGATTGTGCCAAGTTTCAACAAAAACCGTCAAGTAGTTTCAGCGTGATACCTACGTGTTGTTTTATATAACTTAAATAACTCAACGCCTATCCTGCAGGAACCCTTTAACTTTTTGGGATGAAAAGTATCCTGTGTCCTACCTCAAAGTATGAACTCAAATCATACCAAATTTCATTAAAATTCATTGAGTATTTTCACCGTGATGCATTTACAAGGTGTAGACAGACAGACGGACAGACAGACAGAAAGACAAAAATTAAAAAAATATGTTTAATTTACAGAATTTGGAACATTATCCCGCAAGAACTCTTTATTTTTTCGGGATAAAAAGTGTTCTTAATTTTAACCCATCATATAAACTATGACTATGTCAAGTTGCATTAAAATCCGTTCAGTAGTTTCAGAGTGGTAAGTGTTTTTTGAAACAACTTTCAACCCCAATCCTGCGGGAACCCTTTCATTTTTCGGGATGAAAAGTAGCCTATGTCCTACCTAATAGTATGAACTCAAATCATACCAAGTTTCATTTAAATTCATTCAGTAGTTTCGGAATGATGCCTAGCCAAGATACAGACAGATACCTACGTGTTGTTTTATATAACTTAAATAACTCAACGCTTATCCTGCAGGAACCCTTTAACTTTTCGGGATGAAAAGTATCCTGTGTCCTACCTCAAAGTATGAACTCAAATCATACCAAATTTCATTAAAATTCATTGAGTATTTTCACCGTGATGCATTTCCAAGGTGTAGACAGACAGACGGACAGACAGACAGAAAGACAAAAATTAAAAAAAAACAGTTCTGGCTTTAGTATAGAATATAGAACGGCCCCCAAAAACATTACAAAATATGTTTAATTTACAGAATTTGGAACATTATCCCGCAGGAACTCTTTATTTTTTCGGGATAAAATGTATTCTTAATTTTAACCCATCATATAAACTATGACTATGCCAAGTTGCATTAAAATCCGTTCAGTAGTTTCAGAGTGGTAAATGTTTTTTGAATCAACTTTCAACCCCAATCCTGCGGGAACCCTTTCATTTTTCGGGATGAAAAGTAGCCTATGTCCTACCTCATAGTATGAACTCAAATCATACCAAGTTTCATTTAAATTCATTCAGTAGTTTCGGCGTGATGCCTAGCCAAGATACAGACAGACAGACAGACAAAAAAAATACGGTTTTGGCTTATCTAGAGCAACGTCCAAAAAAAATTCAAAATATCTTCAATGTACAGAATTGGACCCGTTACTGTTTTATTATAAGTAATAGGTTATATATGTTATTGATTTAGTTATTGCAATATTATATATGTTATTGATGACCTTGCCTCATGCGTTAGAGGCTTTGACTGCGATAGTGAATACCTCAATTTCCACTTCAATATTTCCAGATGAATGGAAAATAGCAATAGTTCGTCCTTTGCCTAAGATTAACAACCCAATACTTGTTAAAGACCTCAGGCCCATTAGTATTCTTCCATGCTTTTCTAAAATTGTAGAGAATGTCATTTGCAAGCAATTAACAGAATTTATTGAGAACAATAAAATTCTCCTCGAGGTCCAGTCTGGATTCAGGAAGGGTAAAAGTACGTCTACTGCTTTGTTGGACGTCACCTATAATATTTTGGCATATAATATTTTATAAAGATGAGGTTATGTGCACATTGTTAGTGTTGTTAGACTTTTCCCGCGCTTTCGACGCTATTAACACCGCGCTACTTCTTTCTAAGCTTAGTTTTTAAGGGGTTCGACTTCGCTGCGCTTAAGTGGTTTGATAGCGGTATCTTTCTAACCGTCATCAGTACGTAGAAATGCATCAAAATTCGGGTGTGTCACTATCCTTTACCCTCACAACCGTAAAGAGAGGCGTTCCTCAAGGTTCAATTCTAGGACCAATTCTTTACATTTAATACAGGCCGATATCACCA
Source organism: Alsophila aescularia (assembly GCA_946251855.1). Classification (NCBI taxonomy): domain Eukaryota; kingdom Metazoa; phylum Arthropoda; class Insecta; order Lepidoptera; family Geometridae; genus Alsophila; species Alsophila aescularia. The sequence continues at coordinate 26,393,178 of OX276379.1, read as the reverse complement.
AATGCTTACAAAAATGTAAATATCACATTTACGCAGATGATATACAGGTGTATATATATACCTTTTCATCCAAAGGACATTGATGGTGCCATATATGATCTTAACGAAAACCTGCATAGGTTAGCCACATGGTCTGAAAATAACTGCCTTTTGCTTACTAAAACAAAATTTATGATTTTGTAGTGTGAAACTGATGTTTTGTAGTAAACATCAGTTAGCTTCATTATCAACGAACGTTAACTTATCACTGATGGGTGAAAAAATAGATCGGGTCTATGAGGCGCGTAACCTTGCTTTGAATGTTAATGCTGAACTGAGGTTCAAAAATCATATAGCTGAATCCGTCCAAAATTGTTTCTATAGGCTTAAGACAATATACAAGCTAAGACCATACCTCTCTGAAGAACTTCGCATACAACTTGTCGAATCCCTCGTGTTGTCCAAGTTGAATTATGCTGACACAGTGTATGGTCCCCGTCTGCTCTCGCGAACTGAGTGTTTAATTCAGCGTGTACAGAACGCCTGTGCGAGATTTTGTTTTTCAATACCACCGTGAAGTCACAAGGCAGGATAGTCAACCATAGGTCTTTGACACTACTTTCCCATGAAAATTGTCGAATAACATCAATGCCTTTCTTAACAGCGACAACTACTCCTCCACCGTCGCCTTTACTAATAGCTGTACTAGAGCGATCACGTCGGAATGTATTGTATCGAGAATCAAATAACTCAACATCATAGACACTGCTGTTCAGGTTAGTCTCCGAGAGACATATTTTATCATAATTACAGGTTGATGTATTCAGGTATATTTCGGTTATTTTGGACCGAATCCTATTGACATTCTGATAAAAAACCAACATTTTGGTGGATATTTCAAAAGAAGTCATCATAAGGAAAATAAAAAAGTTAGATATTAATAAAGGGCCTGGCCCGGACGAAATTCCTGTTAAATTTATTAAAACTTGTGTTGATGAACTAAACTTACCTTTAGTAATCTTATTCAAAAAGTCGATTTACTCAGGTAGGTTTCCCACGCTTTGGAAGACAGCGCACGTTATACCAATCTTTAAATCGGGCGATAAGACTCAATGTGAGAATTATAGGCCTATTAGTATATTGTCTTGTTTTGCAAAACTGTTTGAGAGTGTCGTGTATGATGTGCTCTACAACCATGTTAAGCCCATTTTGAATCCGCAACAGCATGGCTTTGTGGCAGGCAAATCAACAACTTCCAACCTTCTCGAGTATAAAAATTACTTGTTTGGCGCATTTGCTAAGAGACTTCAGGTAGATTCCATCTATACAGATTTTGCAAAGGCATTTGACAAGGCAAACCACATAGTGCTATGTAAAAACTGGCAGGTTTCGGAATTCATGGTTGTCTATTTCGATGGATTAAATCGTATTTAACTCGCAGAAGCCAGCTCGTGGCAGTGAAGGGTCATCTCTCTGAACCTATTACTGTCACATCAGGTATACCTCAAGGTAGTCATCTAGGACCGTTATAATTCGTTATATTTATAAATGATTTGATTGATTCACTATCATGCCCTTGTCTATTTTATGCGGATGATCTCAAAGTGTTTACCGTCGTAAATAATTGTAATGATGCATTTAACCTGCAAAATGATTTAATATAGCTCTCAAAGTGGGGTCATCAGAATTACATGCGACTTAATGTTGGTAAATGCTTTGTTATAAGTTTCACCAGAGAAACTCACAAGTTTATGTTCGATTATTCCCTACAAGGTGAAGTTCTCACGCGTAAGAATGTTGCGAAGGATCTGGGTGTATTTTTCGATGAAAAGCTTTAATTTCATAATCACTACGACCACATCGTCGACCGGAGCTCTCGGCTACTTGATTTATATCGCGGTCCACAAAACAATTTCGTTAAATAAAAAGCTTCATTTATCTTTATTATACACTCATACGTAGTACTCTGGAGTACAACTCATCAATCTGGTCTCCTCTCTACAATGTTCACAGTGATCGAATCGAACGCATTCAAAAGTGATCTCTAAATATCCTCAGCTATAGATGTGGCATGGGACGTAGACTAGCGTCGTTCAGGGAACGTTTAGATTATTTTCATGTGACTCCTCTAGAGGTCCGTCGCAAGTATAATTACCTTGTGCTGCTTCATAAAATAATTCATTCCACTATGGATTGCTCTGCCCTTCTTTCCCTCTTAAATTTCAATACTCGTTTCAGGCTCCGAAATCGAAATTATAATATTTTCAGCCTTCAAGTTTCTTCTAACAATATATCTTATTATAACCCAATAGTTAGGATGTGTCGCCAATACATTGAAATCCTTGACTCCAACAGAGACATCGATATATTTCACCTTAAGTTATATCAGTTCCAGAAGCAAATTAGGAGCAATTTATTTGAACCATATCATTGTAATGGTTAAATTAAATATTTTTATAACATGTAATAATGTCCTCTCTAGCGATAGTATTAGATAAAATTTAAACTTATAAGGCATACATATTATTTGGAATGTAATCTAGATCGTAACACTTACACTTAAAATTTTATCATGTAATGATTACTTTCTGTTTTGTGTCCTAATAAATAAATAAATAAATAAACAGATAACATATTTATGTATGGCATAAAAATACTTACAGGCCCTCCTCTATCTTCCTTTCTCGACGACGTAGAGGACCCCAAACGTAACTCAAAATCTTTGCGTTCCTGTCAACAAACATTAAAGCATCCGTATCTCCTATTTAGATTGTGATATGAGCTATATCGATCACGAGGCCATGTCACCAAAATAAAAGATTTTATAATGAAGATTTCATCAACATTCATATGTATTTTTACTTAAAATAATACGTTTTAGTAATTAATATTTCAGTGATTTATTTTTACATTAGGCAACTAGCTAATTGTCAAACTTTCATTGCCTGTCGTCGAATATAACCTACAACTTCATCATAATTAGTTATCTCAATAGTTTTAGATTGCAGTGCTGCTGACATCGGAATTTCAGATGAGGGTAATAAGATGACATGAATCACACTAATATTTTAGAGGTAAAAGTTTGTATGTATGTGTGTATGTTTGTTAGTCCTTCACGCTCAAAGGGCTGAACGATTTTGGATAAAATTTGGGCAACCGACTCGTGGTCACACCATTTTGACACACTGGTGTGACTACGAGGAATTATTTTTACTTGTGGTCACACTGCTTGATGTGACAATAAGTAAGCTACAAAATATAAGACTTGTAGTCACACCAGTGTGGAAAATCAAGAGACCACTTTACTTATCGACTTTATTAATTAATGCAGTAATTAATTAATTTTATGTTTATGTGACAGGTGTCAAAGTGACAGTTTTCAAAGTGAAGGGTGTCAACAGGTATCAAAGTGACAAGTGTTAACGTAGCAGGTGTCAAAATGACAGATGACAATCCAAGCAGTGCAATAAGAAGGGATTTTTTTAAATTAATTACATAGATTTTTGAAGGTTGGCAAAATTTGCGCGCGGGTGAAGCTGCGGACGCAGCTAGTATAAATATAAATAAAGCAGGCAAATTGTTGTTAGCAAGTAAAATTCCATGTCTTTCATGAATCTTCCAGTCAGGGAATATTAATTTTAGAATCCACCTCTTAACAAACAAAAAGTCCTATTGTAAGCCTGGAAATATTTTGCTAGATCTCCCCATGTTTTCTTGACAAAATATTATTTTTCTCTCACATTTAACCTCTTTTCTTACAAAGCCGTTTTGTTTCTTGCACGGTTATCCACTTTTTGTAACATAAAAGGGCTCTTTCAATTCATAACGGTTCTGTAGGGTTAAGGGTGAAAAAAATACTTCCGGGCCTTCCAGTGCTTTTGATATTAAAAGCAATTTTTTTGGATGCTCCATTTGGGTTATTATTATGGTCAACGCTTTACTGACTCCTTTTGATATAGTGGAGCAATTCGTGGCGATAGGAGTGGAGAATAATATTTTTAGGGTTTTTATAAGATATCAAGGTTAAAGAAAAATACTAAAAATTGGAGATGTTTTGCACCTTTAGATAGATAGATAGATAACTCTTTATTGCACAAGAAAAGAACTGATATTCAATAAAAAAGTCTTAACTTAAAAATTCGGCACCCTTATCTCTTACCCTTACCTATTTTTGCCTGGAAGAGATTGCTGATTAGTGAAGCAGCGATCTCTTCCAGGCAAAAATAAACTGAATAGAGACATATAGGCTGTTACAAAGGATGGTAGTGTGCAGAATTATAAAAATTTACCTACATATATATTAAATAATACAAATTACACAAATATTTAAGACCTTACATGAATACAACCTACTGTTAATAACATAAATATAAATTTATTATAAATATAATATTACATTCAACAGATTAACAACTTGATAGTATGTACAGATTCTTGGCACGGTCTTTAAAAAAAAAATTGTGGCAAGCTTAATGTTAAAATACATATTTTATATCTAAATCCTTTGGGGTGCCTTTTTTTGATATATATGTAATATCTTTCCGCTCGCTTTTCTGCAATCTTAGGGAGTGATTTCGTAAAAAGAGTTAACAATGTGTAACTGGATGTGTAATAGAAAGCAGGGGAAGCGCGCGCTATTTGATTTGACCAATAAGTGCGCGCGGTGCTATCGCGGTGATTTATATGCCATCACACATTTTTTTTTATAGTGCAAAATGTAAACTCTTTAATTGGGGAAAGATCTCCGGTACTTAAGACTGGCAGCCGAGCGGTCATCCACCGAATCAACCAGACTTACCGTAACAAAAAAGTAAGATGTTATAGATCAGATCAAGAGTTCCTGATTCACAGTTGAACAAAGAGAGCGCACGGTGCAAAACGTAGCTCGTTGTTTTAGTTCATCACCCAATATTATAAATATGAGAGTTTGTATTTATGTGTGTCTCTCTGTGTGTTCGTGTGTGTGTGCGTGTGTGTGTGCGTGTTAGGGTGTGTTCGTGGGTGTGTGTATATTTTTGTTATTCCTTCATGCGCAAATGGAAGAACGGATTTTGATGAAATTCGGAAAGGGGATAGCTAATACCCTGAAATAACACAAATTTTACTTTTGTTCATCATCATCATAGTCATCATCACTATTGCTTAATAAGAGAGTAATTGTTGTAACCAAAATACAGTATTAAAACTGGTTTCTGCACGGGCACTCGCTCTATTCCTTTAAATAAACATTTGGCCTTATAATTACAACCTCAAGTAGGCTATCGATAGTTCAAGATACTTTTGGCTATTTCTGAACCAATATACAAAGTAATTAATTTAGAGCCAGGCCAGACCCGATAACGAATTACGTGCTCTGAAAAAGGGTTCAAGCTAATAACCAAAATATTCATCCCAGCCAATAAAATACTGTTATATTATTACAGCAGCCATCAGACGTCGAGGAAACACAGAGAAAAAATAGAGTAGAAATAAAATGTATATGGGTACTTTTAAGCAGTATAAAGATGTAAGAAAAAAACGGAACATTGTAGATCATTGAAAACTAGGTCAATGGGGACTTATCTAATGAAACACTTATGTCAAAATACTAAAATAACCTAACGTGTCGGACACACCCATAGCCATGCCAACAACAAAGACCAACAATTAAAACCGCATTGTAAACAGTTATTTTTTTTTATAGTGATACGCGAATAAAGTTGTTTTTACTTTGTGTGCTGTGTATAGATTTGCTTAAGTTAACGTGGGCATAACTACAAGAGTTCAACTAATAGCTCGTTAACTATTAAATCCTAGGAAGATAGAAATTTAAACTTTTTCGATTGTTGTCTTTATTTTAGATTTACTGCCATACCCGGAGACGTAAATTGACTTCAATCTATCATTGTATCGTTCTTTTTGTATGGGTTTATTCAGAGTTTAATGCTAATGAGCGCTATTTGATGACTCCTGGTACGGCAGTAACTCCCATTACCATTCCAAATTTCAGCCTCCTAGTACTATGGAAGTACCTTACCTTTTGCTTAAGCCATATTTTAAAGTGAACCTTATAGTCTTTTTGTAGCCAAAGCAATGTATAACTATTATTGACTCATATTGGGTTTTATAGCATTTTGCTCAGTTTGTTGTTGATCGTTAAGGTGATATCAGACGATTCATTTTTCTTTCATTTTAAAGTAAGCCTTATAGTCCTTTTGTAGCCAAAGCAATGCATAACTATTATTGACTTATATTGGGTTTTATAGCATTTTGATCACTTTTGTTGTTGATCGTTAGTCCTATATCCAACACTGAGAAATTATCAGACAAACAAAAAACTTATCAATTTCGGTTAACCCATTATGGAGCTAGGTGGCAATGTCAACGGAGAAACATAGGCTGGATTCGACCAAACGAGAGTAAATTTTATTCCTAGAATAAAAGCATTTACAAATGACGGTTATTTTTCTTAGAATAGTGGCAAAGAAATGTTGGCTAATATTCATAGAATAAAATTTACTCTCGTTTGGTCGAATCCAGCAGGCTTCTATGGTCGACTTGAGACTGACTAGAATTTGCTGTATAGGCAATTTTTTATGAACAATATGATGAGTCACTTATAATAGCACAGAGTTAATCAGTCCAGTTTCGACTCTATTGCTATGTACTGTAACATAATTGTAACCACAATGCCGTCAGATAACAAATGTAAATCTATTTGTCTGAAGCTAGATAAGTTAACAGGCTCGATTTATCGCCACTGTAAATCAACCCTGTGGTTTTGTAATAATTTTAGTTAGAATTGAATATACGTGGAACGGTGACGGCAAAAATATCGAAGAAAATAGTTGAGAAATATAGTTTTAATTATTTTCTGAAGCTTATTTGTTGAGACAATAATGAATGGAGATACAACTATACTACCGTGTTGGAAGATTGTTTTTAGATTTAACATAGATAGATAGATAAATAGAAAGATTACATGCCTCTGTTTACATAACATATTTTGATCTAAGTTACAACAAAAACTTCTGCAGAAGCGACTCCATTTCTGTCTTCACACTTATGTCTGAGTACAGCAATTACCATTTACTACCGCCTACATTTTGTTTTATTCTCCCATTGTAGCCTAACTGTATCTGTGCGCATACCACTTTTCTCGCTGATGGTACACGATTACGCAAAATGTGCCACTAAATTACCCAGTGTAGTTGAGCTGAGCTGCTGGCTTATGCGGCGAGTATTTGGTTGTCGAGTGTACCAGCGGTCGAATGATTTTGATTGGGCAGTCTGGTTAGGGACCATAATTATTAAGATTTAATGACAGCTTTAAAGATAATAATAGCATTGTGACCTCTACAGTAAAAGGTTTAATTGTTAACAAACAATGCCACATAGTGGTTACGTATGTGTGCGTACGTTGCGGTAAGAGAGGGCTCCCAACGATGAGAAGTAAGAGGCGCTATTAGAACTGATTAGTAACTAATAATTACTATAGTAGAGCTGTTTTTTTTTTGGTACCCAAGCCATGACTAATTAACTTTTAGTTAAGAGTATTGGGGAGAGTCGCGAAAATTCATTTTTTTACCAGACTGCGCAACGCAAAGGCCCGGTTATATATTCATCAGCCTATATATGTATGTATATCTGTTTCTTTGTGGCAATATATGTACCAAACGCGTAGACCAATTTTGATTATTCTTACGTCAATTGTTTTGTCTTAATCTTGTGAATGCTGCTAAAGACATGACATTAATGGAAATTCACCAGACGTCATATCACAGAAGAAATAATAGTATCGGTCATATTGTAAAAAAGAAAAAAATGATGAAATAAGTTAAGTGGGGTATCATTGAATAGGTATTTAAATTCTCTTATTATTTTTCATTTCGAATGATCATAGAGGATATATATTGATTTTTTGGTTAGAAACCATTCTCATTAATTTTTATAAATATAAAATAAAAGTAATATATATTTCCTTTGGCATTATTGCAATTTTCGTAGGATCTCAAATATATCCATACCAACAAATAAAAGTGAAACATTGTCTGTTTGTTTGTTTGTTTGTTGTTTGTTGGAGCTTTCACGAGATAACAGCTGGACGGATTTTGATGATATTTGGAATGGAGATAGCTTATGCCTTAGAATAAAACATAGGATACTTTTATCCCGGAAAATTGTAAGTTTTGACGGGAAAACTGGAAAATGTTGATTAGTCGCAGTAAGGAACGGTTGCCATGGAAACAAAATAACAAGTCTTTCAGAAAATGTCAAGAGCATTGGTGCTGTACCTACTTTTGCATTGGTTTTTAATATCCTTGAAGAATATAGAATGCTTTTTTTTCGCGATAAACAGTAGTCCGCGCAGACGAAGTCGCTGTCGGGAAAGCTAGTAGAAAAATAAAATACAACCCATTATACTTGGTCATAATATAGCTTTATATAGATGTTTTTTTTTAATTGGTTAATTATTTTTAAGTTTATCCATTACAAACAAACACACATAAAAACATATAAAAAAACAAAACTTTTCGCTAATAAATATTTGTATACATTTTTCGGATTAGGATATATCTTAATCCGAATATATATCTAGGTTCGGAACTGTATTTTATTTCCAAATGCTTACGTATAAAGAAATTTATGAAAATTTTGCATTATCCATATTTTCACGATAAACAGATTTCGCTTGAATTTCGATATATGTAAGAATTAAAAAAAAAACAATTTAGAACTTATATTACTTATTACTTATATTATTAAATACTATCCAAATCCGAATAACATCATAATATGGTAGAATTGAGCTCATATTACAAATAATTTTGATATAACTTTGTATGGACAATTCATTGTTCTTGGTGAAAAGGACAAGTAGTCAATCAAAAGTCATCAGTTCCAATCTTTACAATATCTCTTTACTAAATTGTACAAATATTGAATTACATTATAGCTAAAGCCCAGTACATAAAAAGTACATGTACTGTGGCTAAAGCTACCTTTTTTAAAGCTTTACTATTATTGTATTCATCTATATTTTACTATACTCGTAAACTTCCGGTATTGGTATATAGCAAGAAATTTCCAAATGCCTCCAAACATCCTAACATCTATCAAATAATATTTTATCTCTTCAAATTCCCGCATCCAGAATACCCAAAAAATACTATATTTCATCCTAATAAGTGGCATTGTTTCCAAGCGTTTACGTTTATGACAAATTGAATATAATATTGTTCTACCAAACGTTGTAAAAGTGCCTTAATGAATTGGGTTCCTTAAAAAAGTATGACAGGAATGAATGAGCTGGCGTTACGTGTCTTCGAAAGAATGTGTTTTATATGAATATTAATATTATACTATGTAGTAAACGAGAATCGCATAAGGAAACTTATTTAAAGGACACTAGTACTTCTTGTTCACAATAATCTGTGTCAATTCAATACCTCACTGAAATTAAACCTGATTGACTTATCTTGTCAATAACCGGATCTGGTCAGATACATTTATTTGGACCCATATAATTTTAAGCCGCAGGAGCAAATTGATTTCAAAGCAAATTGTTTATTTGGTTTTGAATTTACATTCCATATATTAGAAACTTCTGATCTGTTAGCAATGTGGTTGTTTTCATGTTTTGTAGTGGTCTACCTGTTTTTTTTTTTTCAATATATGTAATTACTACTTTTCTAAAATGAAAAAAAAATATGAAAATATATCACTTTTTCTAAATTAAAAATGTAATACCATTACAAAAATACCTATAACATGAGATAACAATAAGTTTTTTGAAGTCAGTGCCAAAACGAGACCAAAATTTGAATATGATTGAGTTTTTATAAAAATTATACGTATTAAATGGTTTGACGTGCTAATTTAAACTTTAATCCCACTAATCACACTGATATTACAATACAAAAAAAGTGTGGGTACACAAATTATTTGCAAATAATTATTTTGTATGAGATTATATTATTTTATTTTATAAGTACCTAAGTATACAGTCACATTAGAATTACAAGTTAGATATGTGTAGCCACTGTTCTAAACAAACCAATCAGAGTTTAAAGTTTTAAAAATGAACATTTTCTTATCGAACGGAAAACTTAGTATGCAGATGCAGAACTCCATACATTAGAACTAACAGTCAATACAAAACGCAAAATGTCACAAAATGCATAAAAACAGATTCGTGCCATGTATCTTTTATCTCTAAAAACGTGTGTTTATGTTTATTACTCCTTTACGCTCAAACGGATGAACGGATTTGGCTTAAATTTGGTACCTTTGATTAATACTTATGCTAATTTTTATCATTATCATCATCATATGGTCATACACAAATCATGCGGTTGAAACTTCTGAGCAAGATCAATTTGAACTCTTACTACAAACCCACTTCCCAGCTGTCGTTTAGATAGTGAAGAAGGATGGGAAAACTCCACATATACTGGTAATTGAGGACTGAATTTTTGCAGAATCTATAGTCACAGAAGAGGCCCTTCTATGGGCAGTGAGTACATTCAAGTTCATTCAAATCCTACAAGGATGCTGGGATGGATGTTTTTTTTTTGGTACTAATCTAGTGGAGCCTAAGCAAAATAAAAACACCTCATAACAATCTTTAGAGCATGTCTCGCATGGAAGTACATACCTAAAGAATGGAGGGAAATAAAGGTAGTATTTTTGCCAAAACCAGGTATAATTGACCATACAAACAAGTTTTTCAGACCGATAAGCCTAAGCTCGCGACAAACATTCATAAAATTGGACCCTGGCAATAAACCCTGTCCCAACATGTCTATAAATCGGTAAAACCAACAGAGACTGCACTTCATCAAGTGGTTCACAAAGTTGAATCAGCTCTGGAGAACAAGCAATTGTGTTGTTTGGACTGACATTGACATTGAAGGGGCCTTTGACAAAACGAGGATGGGGTGAGGAACCAAGGCGTCGACAGCAGAGTGAACAAATGGGTCACAATCATGCTCTCAAATAGAGCTGCTAGCATAGAAACAGCGAATACACATCGCTGTCTTGTCACTAGAGGATGTCCACAAGGAGGCTTACTGTCCCCACTACTTTGGGTAGTGGTAGCAAACAAACTCATTGAACTCCTGAACAAAGATGGTATAGTTACCATCGGATACGCAGATGACCTGGAAATAATGATCTTGGGACTCTTTGAGGTGACTCTATGTGAAAAAATGCAGCAGGCGCTACGGATAGTTGAGAGATGGTGTGAACGCCACAGTCTATTCTATTTGTGAACCCTTAGAAGACAGAAATGGTTCTGTGTACCCGAATAACTAAAATATCAAGTTTATAACTACTAAACTTGTTTGATACAAAGTTGGCATCTGGCTAGATAGCAAGCTTTTGTGGGGGAAACATCTTGACCACACAACAACAAAAGCAACTAATATTTTGTGGCAAAGCACCAGAGCAGACGGAAAAGACTGGGACATGAAACCAAAACTTAACCGCTGGCTATACACCGTAATAGTGTAGCCAGTTCTCACTTACGGGTTTGTAATGTGGTGGACACAAACCAATCTGGCGACAACAATCACCAAACTACAGCAAATTCAGAGACTTGCGTCCTATTTAATCAGCGGGTGTGTTAAATCGACACTTTCAGCTACTTTAGACATGGTCCTGGATCTGACTCCTTTTCACCTGCACATACAGAAGGAAGCGATGGGATCAGCACTTAGGATAAAGTCCACAAACCATTAGAAGAGCAACAGACATTACAAATCACTGTAATATATTGGAAAGAGCAATAAGTATCATCCTAGAGGCAAGTAAGGGCACTGAGAGTAGCCAGCACACACCTTGATAGCAAGAGGTATGAGCTGGCTCGAATAAAGTGAACTGGGTGGTCTTGCACTCTCACATTGTTGCAACGTCTATAAGGATGGTGCAAGAAACAATTCAGGAGTTGGTTGCGGTTTTTATTCGCCGTAATTTGTATTATTTAAATCAAAAGCTCTAAACAAGACTACGACAGTGCTTCAGGCATAGGTCTGGGCATAGGTCTGGGTCTGTTGCTAGCAGAAAGGGCAATATAAGCATTAGACGCACTTTCTCCTCTTCTCTCAGAGGAGGAGCGCGAGGAAAAAATCTTTGTGTTTACCTCTGACAGCGCGGTCATTATTTATGCACTTAGAAGACCTGTAACTAGATCACGGGTTATAGCAGAGTGTCATGAGACTTTACAGGAACTAGCAAAGAAATACAAAACAATAGTTAAATGGACAAATGATCATAGCACTTGTGGAGGTAATACTATGGCGGATACCCTCGCCAAGGAAGGAAGCCAAAAACAGGTAAGTGACGGTGCAGTTGGTTTATGCAAACCGTCGGCAATGGAGGTGCGAGCACCACCATGCTGAAAGTGAGCAACAGAATATCTGGAACATGAAAATGGACTGCAAACATGCCAGATAATCATGATCTTGGCATGCAAACATGCCAAGACCATGATTTTCCCGACTCTTAACAAAAATATAACAAACAACATACTAAAGGTGCAAAGGCAGGACCTACGCCTTTAATAGGGCTTATCACAGGTCACTGCAACTTAAATTAAATCAGAAGAAATCAGAATTACTACTGAAATGCATGATTTTTCTCAGCGACCTAACCTCATCTCATTAGTACCATCTTCATCTTCACTATTTTCACTGTCACCACCACCATTTGTCACAGGAGCAGTTTTGCCAGTGACCCAGGCCCACACTCCACTATATAAAAGAGTTGGGAAGGCTTGGGTAGACTGATAGGGGGAAATGCACAATACAACCCAAGCGGGACGTCAGTGCAGGCCTTATCGCCCCATCTCAAATAAGAATAAGAATAGGAAGGTTTTATGCAGTAGCCATGTCATGTTGAAACAGAGAACAGGCTATCACAATTTATTCTGTATATAACATTTCGTGTCTGTGCCATTGAGGAGTTTCCTAGTCAGGACCCAACCCTGAGTGCAGCGACCATGTCATGGTAAAAATAAAAACCGGCTATCATAATAAGATGCATACGTAAAATTTCATACCTGTGCTGTTGATTGTTGAAGAGTTCCTTTATCTGGAGACCATGTCATGGTAAAATTTAAAACCGGCTATGATAATAAAATGCGTACACAATATTTTGTCTCTGTGCTGCTAGCCGTTGAAGAGTTCCCATAAATGGAACTAATCCTGGATGTCGATTCAGGTCACGCTTACCATAAAAACACATTGTCATCGGTACTGATCCAACATATAAAAGTTCAATTTCGTAGGATAAGAGGTTCTAATTCAGCTTGCAAGATTTGAAGTAAACAAACAAACATACATACAAACATTGAAAGTTAAATAAAAGCTTTTAAAAAATGGTGCAGTCTTTTGAATTCTGAGTGTTGACAGTTGGTGGACGCTGGTTGACTAATATCAATTGGTCTATCAATTGACCAGAATTATTTCAAAACACAAATTACACGATTACTCGACACTATAAACGAACACATAACTACGCGGCCTTAATAATTTATAAGAACTAAACACAGCAACGATGTTTTTAGACATTGCCGCCAGTGTTGCCACATCCAGGTAGTACCATTTAAATTAGTTCATTAATTTTATGTCGGATTGTTCTAGTAAAACCTATAAAACTTCTCACGAAGTGCTTTAAATTACAAACACGGCTAAAATAATAAAATCTCGTAACAAAAGTCCTGTCGACAACCTTAAGTCGGAAAGCGTGTCGAGCTTTGCAACTTTAAAATAACGCTTAATTTTCGCCAAACGTTCGTGGCAACTTTTTAATTATAAATTAATAAAATCTTCTAAGAGACATGCTTAAATGTGTTTTATAAGATAAAGTGTAAGAATGTAGGTCTGAAACGTGATTTTGGCATAACACTGGATTTAATCGTTGCTTTGGGAAAATTGTCGAAAATACTTGTGTTAATTTGGTGTTAGGTGACATAAAATATTTCAAAATACGCGAGTGGTACCAAAATGAGATGGATGTTATGCGGCGCACAATTAACACGAAGATCTTTACGTTAGAGTTGCACTACCAAAGAGTATACAAATATTTGTGCTACATTAGACGCCCGAGGCGGGAGAAGAGGCGACGCAAGTTATGTATTTGTCTCAACCTCTGTCCACTCTCGCTTGTTGTTATGTAGTCAAAATTATACTAGTGGCTCTGTGAACTGTAGACCTCGCACGTACAAACTTTTTTTTGCAAACAATCTAGCGGTGCACAGTCGTGCCATCTAGTAATCTTAATGTAAAATTAACATTCGTAACCAAGGTACTCTATCAAATCCATAACTAGTGGGTAAAGGGCTGATTCCGCCGGTAGAAACCTAATAGTGAGAAATTTACTGCATTTTGAGGAGCTAATCTGCTCATCAAACTAAGATCCTAATCAAATCTTCAACAAATTTTTATGAGACCAATTTAAAGTTAGTGACTTTCAAATAAAAAAGAATCATAGAAATATAATCTAATAAGGCAGAGATATTCAGTAGCCCCCCTTTTGTCACTTTTTGGACGAAGTACCCCCAATCAAAAATCCCCGACGATATATCTTTAGTAAAATTTAATTTGACCTGTATACCAAGTTTAGTCTAGATCAGTTGAGAAATGCGACCTGTCGAGGATAACATAGATCCACAGGCTTATTAGCTAACTAACAATTGCTACAATTGTGTAATTGTAACTCTCAAATAAGCGATTATCTTCTGATTCGTATTAGCTAACAAGCTACCACTTGCAAACTTACAGTAGTGCCTCCAGTGAACGATTTTGACACTAAAATTGTGATTGCAGTTGTGATCATCTATAAATTGCTCCAAAAATCGTATTAGCTAACGCATTGCGATTGGTAGCGTAACTGCAAAAGCGAGCGATTGATCCGTCAAAAAAGGTTACTACTCAAATAGCGATTGCTAAGAGATTAATAACCGAAATTACAATGTATCTAAAATCATTTAGCTATGATTCGAATAATTCCTGAAGTTCACAACTAAAAAAACAGTTTTGAATGATGACCAATTTATTTGTATGGGCGCTTGCCCCACCAAGGAATCGAAATGTCCAGAAGCGACCTATATCCCATTTTTAGCCTTAGGAGGCCTAGATTTTTATTTGCCTGTTTTTTTCTAAATAAAGAAGCGAAAAGTCGATATTTTTCAATTTTTTTGCAGTGAAAGTTCCTATTATTTCTGCACTTATATTGTCGGAGGTTATTTGCTAAATTATTCTTGTCAGGTACTTATCATTTTATCTAGTCATTGATTGTTCTGGGATCCAATAATTATGCACTTGTTGTGTTTGCCTGCTTTTATCAATCTACTAGCTGTGCCCGCGGCTTTGCCCGCGTGGTCATTTCATTTAAAAGTATAGCCCATACGTGTTATTCCAGGATAAAAAGTATTCTACATTAACTGATGCCCACGGCATTGCACGCGTGGCCATTGAGAGTACTCATAGAGTACTCTATGTGCTATTCCAGAACCTAAAATACCAATATACCAACATTTAATCAAAATTCCTTCAGCCGTCAAAACCATTTTTATCGATTGCTCGGCTCCTAATTATTGGATTGAAATACTAATTCCACTAGTTTTTTTAAGTCAAATATTAAGCTATTCGACAGTGAAAATTGCATTGCAATCGGTTCAGTAGTTTTTACGTGATGCGCGAACAAAAAGACAAACAGACAGACACGAATTTTATAAATGTTATCTTGTTGTTTAGTAGCTTATTTTAAGTACCCTAAATTTTTTTTTTAATTGTCTTCTTTGTACTTTTTATTAATTAACTACTACTGAGACGATTGCCATCATAGAAGAAAATAAATTCATCCCGGATTATCAATTTGTATTTAGAGAAAAGCATTCTACAATAGACCAAGTGCATAGAATCACTAATGTTATTGAAAAAGCTTTAGAGGAGAAAAAAGTTTGTACAACTGTGATTTTCTAGATGTAGCTCAAGCATTCGATAAAGTTTGGCATAAAGGTCTGCTGCACAAATTAAGAAAAATGGTGCTTAAACAGTTTGCAGATATTCTCGAGTCTTATCTAACACATAGAATGTTCAGAGTAAGGCAAGGAGATGCGTATTCAGAACTTAAGCAAATAAAAGCTGGAGTATCGCAAGGGAATGTCTTAGGTCCGTTCCTGTACTTATTGTACAATTGCAATATCCCAGATTTATAAAATAATACCATTGCCACCTTTGCTGATGATACAGCAATCATGGCGATTGGGGCTAATCAAGAGGAAGCGGTCGAGAAAGTGCAAACAGCCGTCAATACCATCCTCGATTGGACTAAAAAATGGAAAATAAAACTTAACCAAACAAAATCCACACATGTAGATTTTACAAACAAGAAAACGAATTATCATCCTGTATTTATAAACGATCAAGTAATACCACACGAAAATACGGCCATGTATCTTGGTATGACATTAGACGCAAAGCTTCGCTGGAAGGCCCATGTCAAAAAGAAATGCGATGAAATGTAGCTTCGCTACACAAAAATGTATTTGCTTCTGGGAAAACATTCTTCGTTGTCAGTTTGCAATAAATTACTTTTATACAAGCAAGTCCTCATGCCAATATGGACTTACGGTATCCAGCTTTGGGGCTGTACCAAATCCACTAATATACAGATCATTCAACGTTTCCAAAATAAAGTACTCAGAGGCATCGTTAATGCACCGTGGTACATCAGAAGTAACGACCTCCATCGAGACCTGAAGGTGGGTCTCGTTACTAAGGTTATTAAAAAAGTTGCCGAAGCTCACGAACGAAGACCTCATCATCACGTGAACGTCGAAGCTATCCAGCTCTGCGACAACACGGGCATCGTGAGAAGACTCAAACGGACAAAACCATTTGAGTTAGTTTAGTGATATAATAGTGACAATGTAGTATCAATTAGTTCAAATCAAATGAACACAAGAACAAAGTGACTTCCCCTTAAATAGTGACATTAAATTACACAATCACATTTTGTTTGTTTGTCATATGAGGTAATGCTGCCTCTAGTGACAAAGTTTATCAGGCCAGACGAGGGCATCTGACATGGCTTAATAACTGCTATTAATCAATAACAGCTGAGACTTACAGCTTAACGTATCCTCTGAAGTAGGAGCGATGATTGCAATAATGAACCGATAAGCTACCAGTGTTGTAAAATTACTTCAATACAGTTACCTACTGCCTCTAATTAACATAATCATATGGTGTGTAGCCACAGAACAATATAATTATGTACTTCCATATCTAAAGTGAAAAGTTGTCTCTTTGTTTGGGATGTTTTAATACGATAAATAATGAATGACGTACGGTCAGTAGTCGCATTTAACGTTGAAATAATGGTCAATAATTGTTGCTTATTTGTTTCTACTTGCTGTCTACCACGAGACATTTGCTGCCTTTGTATGTTGACAATAGATGATATTTTTTGAAAACTTATGTACCTGTGGGGTTCTTAACAGGATTTCAATCAAACAAAACACTTTCTTCTTTATTAAATGGACTGTATTCTTCTTTCTTCAATAGACTTCTTATTCTAGTTTCTTACTTCTAGTAGTTCACTGTTCGCCGTCTTAACTTGTACTGATCTCGGTCACATAACTGTACACATTTTAATTTTACTTCTTTATATTAATACCATCTTACGTACTACCTAACTATTTACAACAAAAAGAGAAGTCGACTTCATATGAGCCAATCACAGGCGTTGTGCGAGGGCGACAACAACATTAGAGCGAGAGGCCTAATGAGTACTTCAATAGAAAGATATTTCATTATAACGTGCGAGCAGGTAAGCTTTACTGGTCATAAGGAGTACTTAGATCTGAATTAACCATTTGCGACTGAGGTGTTCTTTTTGTCCGTAACAGTACTTATAGCAGGTAATTTAACCGAGAATCAAACAGGTACCTATTATTTGTAACAAAATTCCTGTTTAATATAACCAAGACAAAGATTTTGTTTACTTATGTTGTTTTTTTTTAAACTCGACCCAGTATTTGATTTATCTTGAAAACCCAATTGTATTGTAGCTCCATGCAAAGACCACTCTAGGAGATGTCTTTCTGTAATACAATATAGTAGGAATTTGTTGATTTTACTTATTTATACCAGGACCAAGCAGATATTTGTCACTTGTCACGAAAAATGATCATAAGCTCGAAACACGTCTTCAAAACATTTCCACTTTTGGTTTTAACCTAACGCTAACGCTTAACACTATCCGCTCAATGCCCCCGCTATAAATCAACCTATAATGTAAATACACTCCGATCACGTGACCATGACATCATCGCGGCAAGATAAAAAAATATATTTATATTTTCCGTTTGATTTTTGCCCCTGCTGCCTATAGCGAAAATACTAATAACGTCAGTTAACAGACAGTTTTTGAGACTGAGAGAGATGACAAAACAAAAAGGCAATTTTTTTTTGTTTGCGGTCACTGCCACCAATTGCTAGTGGCACCAGCGTCTATACAAATATTTCCAATCACAATTTTCATTGCGATTATATGACGTTCTCTTATGTAGATTCGGAGAAAAGGCTAATTAAAAAAGATTTTAATTTGCACAAGATAATTTAATTGAACTTTAAACTTGAATTAAAATGTAATAATAAATATAATAAAATGAACCGGCGTGGATAGAGTTGGGAATCGGACTGAAGGTAGGTTATATGGGAAGGGAGGTGAGACAATACGGAAAGATTTATGTATAGGTATAATTAATAATAAATAAATAATAAATATATTCGGGACATTTCCACATCAATTATCTAGCCCCAAACTAGGATACCCTGTACTATGGGTACTAGATAACGGATAAACATACAAAGATAAGAATATTACATCCATGACTCGGAAACAAACATTTCTGCTCATCACACAAATGATTGCACCTTGCAGAATTCGAGCCCGCGACCGTTCAATTTCATACCTAGGATCTCTAGCCACGAGACCAACCGGTCGTCAACAGGTATGCAGAAGGACAAGGGGAAGTACAGTATAACAACCCCCGAACAAGTGTAAATTTACCGTAAAAAGTAAGTTTACAGAAAACATTCGAATGAGTTGGTAAGTGAGTCAGTAAGTCAGGTGAGTGAGTCAGTGAGTGAGGCAAGGTAAAGTATAGTAAAGTTTGGTAAAGGAATAGGAGGCGCCTTTAGATTTAACATATTTTGAACTTATATAGTAAGTACTTAACCTATTCTTAATCTAGGCAAAGGAATTTCTTCCACATTTGAATCTACTTAGGTAGGTCTACTTGTAGGATATAATATTGACTTTACAATAGAAGTTTATCAGAAAAGCAGTATAGGACACTATTAAAATAATGGTTCGAATAGGAAAACTGATATGATTAGGTAAAATATTATTATTATTATTATTTATGAAACTGTCTTTACTCTCTAGTTATGCTATTTTTTTAAAAATTTTGAGATTGTCTAAGTTAACATTTGAAATTGTAACTGAGGACGTGTTAATGTTCAATTTCTGAATGATTTTAGAATTACAACATTTGTCATTTATAAGATTTAAATCAGAGTTTATGTAGGAGATATTGACTTGTTAATTTAACAGTGCCAATAATTTTACATTTTGGCATAAGGGCACACACTGTGGTGCTAATGATAGAATTCCTGTTCCATAAATGTTTACTTCTTTATTTTCCAATTCGCTTAATATTTCTTCTACATGAGGGTTACTTTCGTAAAGGTCAACAGAAGTCGGAATCACGATTATTTTGTCAGTGCTCTTAAGGACGCTAGAGTTAGATTCCAGAATTTTTGCGTCAGAGCTGAATGTTTTACTGTTCATTGTTTTTAGAAATTTGGAATATTTGTCATTTATTGTATCAATAGAATCAGTACTTAAGTTTTCTTGAACCTGATACATAATTTTAAATATCACTGCCGGCTATAACTCACGTGTATATAGTCGAAAACATTGACCTAGGTTTTGAGCGTATTCGACGCTCTTCTTCAGGAGTTCACGCCGAAGCTATATGTGCGCGTCGGGATCTCGCTCGAAATCTAGGTCAATGTTTTCAACTATATACACGTGAGTCATAGCTGGTAGTGATATTTAGAATCAGTACTCGCAGGAGTAGGTTGATTTTGTTCGATTTTAGGTTCATCGAGTTCGACAGGTAAGCTGATAGCTGGGTCAAGTTGAGATGTTGAAGGTACGTCAACGTTTTGACCAGGATTGAGTCGTGAAGTTGAAGGTAGGTTGTTAAGTTCAGGATAAGGATCAACATTAATTTCAGGAATCGTTGGATTTGGAAGTCGCTGGTCTATCGATGGATCTTGAATTGGATTTGGTAAGTCTAAGGGGCTAAAATCAATGTTTAGATCGCTACTGAACGGGCTAATGCGTCAAGATTCAGAGGATCAATGGGTTGTATTGGGTTTACAGGATATCGAGAGAGATCATCTGAAGCGGCATTAAGTTTTCCTTTCTGGTAAGCAATTTTGTACTCGTATTCCTCCAATTTGAGACGTCATCTTTGTAGCTTGCTACTAGGATCTATGTGATTAAAGAGCCATTTCAATGGCCGATGATCTGTGATGATCTGAAATTTACGTCCATAAAGGTAGGGATGGAAAGTTTTGCAACGTAAGTTTAGTGAGGGGAGCAGCTAATGTGCTAAGATTGGGTACAAAGCGTCTATACCAACTAGCTGTACCGAGAAACTTTTTCACTTCGCGAGCAGACCTGGGTGCTGGTATTTCTAAGATTTCTTTGACTTTATCAGGGTCTATGTGGACACCTTGATCATCAATTACGTAGCCTAGGTATTTAAGTTCATTTCGGAAAAAAACATTTTTTGGAAAATTTACTGTTATATCTGCTTTTGAAAGTTTTGCGTCTAATTTGTTAAGCAAACGTACGTGTTCTTCGTACGTTTTTGTGGCTATTATTATATCATCCAAATAATAAAAAAGAGAGTCATTATTAGACACATCAGAAAGAAGATTATCAATGAATCTTTGTTGCGTAGCTGGTGCGTTAGTAAGTCCAAAAGGCATAACCTTAAATTGAAAAGATCTATGACCTGGAACGTGAAAAACAGTCTTAGGTCTGTCTTCTAAACGTAAAGGCACTTCCCAAAAAGCTTTAGCAATGTCAATTGAACTCTGATATATAGAATATTTAAGGTTGTCTATAATGTCTGATATGAATGGTAATTTATAGACATATTTTCTAGTTATGTCATTAAGCTTACGACTGTTGACGCAGAATCTCCAAGTACCATCTTTCTTAGGGGTAATAATTACAGGATTTAGCCATGGGCTTTCACAAGGCTCTATAACATTATGTTCTAGCATTTTATCTACTTCCGCTCAAAGAGCTTTCTGTTTTTCAGGGATAATCGATAGCATCTTTGACGAATTGGTGGGTGGTCACCTGTATCAATACAGTGTTCATTAAGGTTTGTTCTTCCTTAAGGAAGTACGTCGGTAGAAATATTACGAAATTGTTCTACGACTGCATTAGCAAGAATCAATTGTGTGTCTGTAAGTCTGTCATAAGACTGTAAGTAAGTATCATTATTATTGATGATAAACATGGGAGTACTGAACTCTTGTGCATACTGACCGTTTTAAGTATGTCTGGAGCCAGCTTAAAAGTTTTCCAGAAGTCGATACCTAATATGAAAGGTTGAGTAATAGCGGGTATTACATGGGCAGTAATGATAGCAAACTTATTTTGAAATAAAGTTAGAAGCTTAATAGTACCAATTGAATTGATTGTTTGACCATTAGCAACAGAAACTTTGATAATTTGGTCACGTTGTAGTTCCAAACCATGTTCATGTAATAATTGATGTGAGTTATTACCTAAAATTGTAATAGCACTGCCACTATCCAATTAACCGTTAAGGGTTAAATCTCCAACATTTACTCTAAGGTATGGACGTTCAGTGTCCGATGTATTATTAAAGAGGAGCGTAAAAACGTTGTATGTTTTGAAAAATATTGAAATAGTTTTAAGCCAATTGGTCCAATCATTTTGATCAAAGTTGTTGTTAGTATTACAATTTTGTGTTTCTAGTTCCTCTCTAATTAGTTTTTTGAAGTTTTTGTACATACAGGGCAATTGGTAAAAATTACGTCTTTTTTACCGCAACGAAAACAAACTTTATGTCTGTAGGGACATTGACATAAAGCATGTCTGTCGTTTCGACAGCGAGGGAAAAATATAGGTAGTGCAGGTTTCTTAGAATCTGCAGCAGTTGAATGTACAGGGTAAGGTTGAGGGTAAGGGTGTGTTTGCACAAGTGGTTGTTGCAAGGTATTGTACAGATAATGTGGTATATTAGGTGTCGCACCGACTTTTTGTTGGGTATTAGAAGTCGAAGGTTTCGCAGTCTTGTAATGTAGAAGGAGTATCAGAGTTGGACATATCAATGCAACTTTCGTACCATTTGCAAGATTTAAATAATGTTGCGACCGAGTCAAGATCGTTTGGTGACAACCTTTGACCGAATTCGGGTCGCAAGTTACGCCTAAGAATGTCAGTCTTGGCTTTTTCTGAAATAGGCTCACGTAATTTTGCAAATAATTATTCTAATTCGGTAAATTAACAAATCACACGCTCATTTGTTTTTTGTTTGCGAGCATCTATGATTTTACGCAGTTTATAGTCGTTGTCTGTAATTTCAAATTCATTTAGTAATGTAATTTTGAAAGATTCCCAATCTGAGATTGTTTGTTTGTGAGCTCGAAACCAATCCAAAGAAGTTCCTTTAAGAATGTCGTATATGTGGTTGTATAGTTCAGTATGTGAAATATTTCGTGCAATTGCAAATTTCTCTACTTTCTGAATAAAATCTTTTGGGAAACTATCCCCCTTGTAAATAAACCGTTTAATTTCATTGCTTGATGTGTTGATCGAAATATTTTGTAATTTTTGTGTCAATAGGTTAAAATATGGTAAAGGAGTTTGTAGTTCTGAAAAATGATCGTGTGTATTTTCTATCGAAGAACAGCTTGGATTTTCTAATGTTTCGAAACGTTTTTGTAAATCGAAGAAACTTTCTGAAACATTTTTAAGTGTTTCTAGTTGTACTGTCGTAAGTTCGGTGGTAATATCCATGTTATTTAATCTATTTTTAACATGTAGAATATAGGACGCATTCTTCTCCTTTGTACCGGGTATGCTATTAAACGTGCAGAAATCATGGTTATACATTTTTGAATTTCAGCTATATCCTGTTCTAATTTTTAAATCCTGAGTTTGAAAATCCTGAGTATTCGAGCTATCAAGTAAGGTCGATAACCTTAAACGTAAATTTTCTACAGTTTCTGTTATATGGACCTCAGCATTTCGACATTTTAATTCATAGATCAATTCTGGTTTATTTAGATGCGCAGGGTCCATTGTTATAAATATGAGACCAGCAAATAAAATTAAGTGTTTACTTTGTAAGTAACGTTACGTTAAGTGCGATAGTAACGATTTAAAAAAAAAAGCGTTAATGCAACTACGCGTTAATGTGTCACGCATAATAACGCGTCAAAATATAGAGCGATTCGGAACTAGGTAGGCCGAAGTGAAATTCGGAACAAAGTTCGTATCAAAGGAAAATGTCTTACCTACATGAATGACTGGAATGCAAATATAAAATACACTTTAGTTTAGAAAACTGTTCTGGGTTTGCCAAATATTTCCAAAATGAATCAAGATGGCCTAGTGCCTTTTAGAATTTTCTGGGATCACTGCTTAGAAAAAATAGCACACGGATTCACAAATAAATTTCACATTTAAAAAACTCGAACTCGCAGGTAGGTAGGTTATTTTATTTTACGCCAATTGTCACAAGGCGGTCCCAGGCTTTCGGTTTGCTCCACCAGCCCCGGGACCAAGCCTCAGTGGACAACATAAAAATGTCAGGAACTATTGGAAGCACAGGAACAGGAGGAGGTGACCATAAACAGCGGCTTTAAACAAAACGAACAGTAACGACGGAATTATTATATATATTTATTTTAAGTCTCCAGTTGTTATAAACTTATTTATGTATTTTATAATATATTATTTTGTGCAATTCTGTGTTGCTAAAATCAATCGGAATGACAGATTATTTGAATTTAGAATGAATAATGACAAACTATCAAAAGGAATGAAATGGATTATGAAAGAATTAAGAGATCAAATGAATATTATTACGAAAGAGGTTTGACCTCGTTACAACGCGTCGGTGTGCAGTCATGAAATCAATGGCATAGTGTTTCTTTTTCACATGTGCTATTCTGTAAAATGATAATATAGCACTTTTCTTAAGCATAAGGGCTCATTTTTATTGTAGACCTTAACCCGACAAATAAAATTTTAGAGGCATAATACTCGTAGTATATCTCAAGGTACGACATCTGATTATTTAATTTTATGAGGCATAAAGTTATATTTGACAATAAGTATTATTCTTACCAACAACCCTTGTAGAATAAAATCGAATGACAAAATAGTCTCTGCCTTACGCGTATAATAATGAAAAACATAAAAACTGAAGTCAATTTTTAAAATGTAGTTGTTATCAAGTCTTATTCCACGATATAAATTCAAAAACTCGACAGAACCGATCTTATGCAATTATAAATCTATCAGAACAAAAAGAGAATTGGAATTATGATTCTTATATGCTTAGGAGGAGCGCAAGATACTGGTTTCAGCTGACTATTAAAGTTAATTTGGTCTGATTTTGAGATTCTACCTTAAGCGTCTCAGATCGTGTATTAGCAACTCATAAGTTCAAAAACTAGAACCACACAGTCGGGTAAAAAATTGCCTATAACACTTTTGCGATAAAGACGTATCGATTGATACCTCACTCGTCAAAATCGAACAAAGTTTTACTTTAAACACATAACCCTTCCTTTGCTTTGCCAAAGTCGGATAAAAAACCCAGCCAATGACACTTTACCTGAAAACAAATTGATCATCACCTCGCTTGTCTAAATCGGACCAATAGGGACGACGCTATGGTGGAACATCCACATACCCACATACTTACATACATAGATATACTGTTAAAATCATTACTATTTCCTTGCTTCGCTGTAGTCGAATAAAAAGTTGAGACGTTGAATATAATTTTAAGTCACTGCACCAGACAGAGTAATATTTTACCAAAAAAATAAATTGCCCGAAATCTACACGAGCCACTACGAGTTATTATTTTGTTTTTCTCCACCCTAAAAATTAATTAGCTCGTGCTCGCTATCTCAACACTCTGGTGATTAGTATTCTTCCTGCATCATCCCAAGAGCATAAAGTTAAAATAATAATCTCGAAGCTTCCTTCCCTTTGTTTATTTTACACACAGGAATAACGTCCGAGATACATTGTTTCCGGACTGCGACCATTGAATTGTAAACTTGAAAATTGTGGTGGTTAAGGAAAGCGCTGTGAAAAATAAACAAGTTAGTTTATCCCGGTTTATGTATAAGTTTATATAAAAAATATAATTAGTTTTTTTCTAAGATCCTTTTATGTTTATTCAGTTATTTTCTTTTAGTTTTATTTTTGTCCCTGAGTATTTTATTAAAGATATGAAAATAAATTACATAAAATATAGAATCCGTAATTTTGTCTTTCACGGATTGTTGAAAACCTGATCAAATAAGGATCAAAATGATAAAGTTATATTTTTACACGTATCATTCTCTTAGCTGATTATAATAAATACGTTTAGAAAAACATTAGAAATATGTTTTAAAATAAACATTAGAAATAAACATTTAAACTCATGTTTTAAAATAAACATTAGAAATTGGATATTTACCCTGTTTATCTTTTGTATTGAGTTTCTGATATTTCGGCACTGTTGCAAGCGCCATGATCACCGAGAAAGATAATAGTAAACTTGGGAGATATGAACAGTTGTGAAAAATAGTTATTTGTTATGCAAGGCTGCAAAGTGATTTTTTGGCGAGAGTACTTGTATTGAAACCAGAGCAAGCGAAGGATTTTAGGATTGAACCACGAGCGAAGCGAGTAGAGTGCGAGTGGTGTATCTTTTCCATTAAGGAATATTATTAATAATACTAGCTGCGCCCCGCGGTTTCACCCGTGTTAGGGTTGATGATGACGACGATGAAAAGTATCTTACCTGTTATACCAGGATATGCCTTAGATATATCCAGTCCAAATGTATTCAAAATCCGTTCAGCAACTTGAGAGTAAAGTGTGATGATGTCGATGAAAAGTATCCCTTGTGCTATGACAGGTTATAAATTATCTCTATACCAAATTTCATAAAAATCCTTTAAGCCGTTATTGTGTGAAAGCTCTCTAAACAAACAAACAAACAAATAGACAACGTTTTACTTAAATAAGTGGGGATAAAGGGGATGGGGATGAAATTTTTAGTTTAGTTTCCAAGCATAAAGCACTATTCTGGCCCGACTTCTTAACTCCGCACATAATATACGCGACATCTATAATAATAGTAATAAAGGGAAAAAAACGTATTATACCTCCAAATTTTGTTAAGCATCTCACTCAAAAATCTGGAATAGATAGATGCTTTATACGTTTTATGCTATGGAGAGAGCTATCCTTGGAGTCTCTCTGAAGGACAAGATTCGTAATGAAGATATCCGATGGAGAACCAAGGTGACCGACATAGCTCTAGGGATAAGCAAGCTAAAGTGGCAGTGGGCTCGTCACATTTCCAGAAGAACTGATAACATTGGGGTAGACGAGTTCTCGAATGGAGACCACGTTTAGGCAAACGTAGTTTAGGACGCCCTGTGGCCAGGTGGAGTGACGACCTGCGAAAAGCGGCTGCAACAGAATGGATGAGGGGAGCTGAAGACCGGGAGCTGAAGACCGGGAGCTAAAGATCAAGCTCAGTGGCGTGCATTTGGAGAGGCCTACGTCCAGCAATGGACAGGTAGACTGGCGATGATAATGATGACAAAAACGATATTATTCCTCGTAAGCAAAATTCAAAATCGTATGATGAAAGCGTTCCGGGCATTATTTTTATTAGTTTGTTCGATTACAATTTCCTTTCATATGAGAAATCTAAAAATTACACAACTTTTTTTGAGAGAAATTTAGTTTAAAGCTTGCTTTGGGGTCTTATACAATCGAAGGACACAATACCCAAGTATTCATTTTTCATTTATTTAATTATTTTTATCTTCATAAAGTTTTTTTATGAATCTATTGGATATCTGAAACCAAAGTTTTAGATACTTTAGACACTCATATATATGTTAACATGAATGTGTAGTACCTACAAAAAAACACTATCACTAACAATTTTAAATAGAAATGGTATTCTGGTTTGGTCTCTCTGAACCAAATCGGAAATGAAAATGTTTGTCGTAAGGCGCAAGAATCAATATTTGAACTTTACTACTACGGTAACTTGCTCTGCAAAATACTTGAAGCATTTTTCAAAGTAGCTGACAAAAGGCGATAAAATTAACAAAACTATCAATCTCGGCTTCATTCAATAAAGCCGTTGTCGGTGGGTGTCGCCGTGTGAAAAATGTGCGAGTCCGTTTAGGCCCCGGGGAAGCAATCAATCAATGGGAGAAATTGAGACTGTTCAGAAATTTTGGAAAGGGGATAAGTTGTAAGCGATGGCAAAACACATTATGGTAACGTCTGAATAATAAATTTTGCATGATATAGTCCTTGAAGATTTACACATTTTTTACATTTATACATGTACCTATCTGTTCCAGAGTTAGCTTTTTATATTTTAAAAGTTTTTTTAATATACTTTCCGTCTGGTTTTTAAAAAAACTGTTAAATTTAGGAGTTTGCTCTATTATTATTCTTGTTGTTATATGTTTAGGATCGGGTCAGAATGATCCACGTTTGATTAGTAATTGTTAATTGGTATACAATTATTTTTTTAAGGGTTCCGTACGCCCAAGCTGAAGTGGCAGCGAGCTAGTCACATTTCCCCAAGAACCGAGGAGTTCGCAAGTGGAGACAGTGCATAGGCAAGTGTAATGTAGGACGCCCTGGGGCCAGGTTTAGTGACGACCTGCGAAAAGCGGCTGGCAGGAGAATCGTTGTACATATCAAATGAAAGGTCTTATTATTAAAGTCTATTTTTTTATATACAATTAAAATCAATAGTTTTAAAGCTATTTAAGAAAATAGATAAAATTTGACCATCCCCCACTTATTTCCGAAATGATTGAGCCTAAAATGTTAAAAAAGAATTCAGATATTTATTTACTTATTACAGGAAAACTTATATGAAGTCTTTGGTCATAAAATAACATGGTCTTATAAAATCTTATAATTTTGTGAGATAATATTTTCATCGTATCGTAGAACCCTCTCTCCACGAATTTAACTCTTACTTGCCCGGTTTTTTTGTTAAAGTATCTTTCACTCACTCCTTTTTGAAAATTAAGGTTCTTGAGAATCAGCTCTTTCTGGCTTGATCCCTCAAGGGCTAAATCTTTCAAAAATTGTGCGAACATAATGAATACACAGATGTTTCATCCATAACCTCTGCCGAAGATAAAAGTAAATTTGGTATACCCATTATAATAAACGGAACTCTCTATTCACTTGGGCCAAATAGCTATCAGAGGCCATCAAACAGACATTTCCGCCCAATAGTCAGCCATTAGATCGACAAATATTTTTTCCCGTTAATTTGTTAGAAAATTGCAGAGATATTCTATTAACTCCATGTTGAAGAAAAGTTTTTTGCCGATAGTTTTTGTGTTCAGTAAAAGTGGAATATCACATTGATTATAATTAAACAAAAGAAATAATGTCGATGTAAATACATATTCAAAAACATAATTGCCTATAGTAATTATATGTTTTTAATGCCACTAAAATTGTAATTCTTTGGTTCATCATCGTGTACAAAGAATCTGCTCGGTCCTCTTCACTTCACTCCCCTTCGCATCCCCTTCTTATTTCCCTTTTCCTTTTTTGTCATTTTTTTATGATTTTGCTTGCTTTTATAGAATAAAACGGAGTAGGTAAGTAATCAGAGCTATAACCGCAAATATTTCTATGAATACAAGAAAGGTACGTCTCACTATGATAATAAATAGAAACACCAATTTCGTTTTCTCCTATCAACCTTAAATTAAATTGTGTTTAGAGTACCTTGTATACAACCACAAATTAACTCGCATGTACGCTAGTACATGCGACTTAATTTGTGGTTGTCTGATATTCGAAATTGCTACACAAATACTTTTTATCTCGTTGCATTATATTTTCGGCTCAAAGTAGAATACACTTGCAGCGCTACTGTGAATTCAAAGTTTGGAAATGTCTCCAATTTCAACTTTTGACTGGCCAAATACACACACAATGCCTTCTTTTGTTGTCTACTTGACAAACTTTAATCAATAAGATCTTTCTGACATTACATTAATTGAACGAGCGAGAGCCAAGCGCGAGGTAAGCCTCTCTATTTCATCTTGGGCAAAAATGCTTTCGTATATCCAGTTGTCCGCCTGTCCGCCTGTCCGGCTGTCTGGCAGGCTTATAAGCTAAGAAACAGCAATTGCGACTGATCGCGCGATCATTGCACAGTCGATTGTAAAACTGATTGCTAAAATGGTACTAAGTAAGTGGACTGTTATCTGTTGCTACTTCCCCTTGTCCTTCTGCATACCTAAAATTGCCAGGCCACTGACTCAACTTCTAAAAAAGGATATTCTTTTTCATTGGCAAAATCAACAACAACTTGCATTTGACCAACTTAAACACAAACTTACCTCTGCTGGCGTCCTCATTTACTCGGATATCTCCAAACCCTTTATCCTAACATGCGATGCTTCTAACCACGCAATAGGCGCTGTCCTCTCTCAAGGTCCAATTGGTCAACACAAACCGATAGCATTTGCTTCCAGAATATTAAAGAAAAGCGAATCCAATTATAGCACCACAAAGAAGAAGCTGCTAGCTATTCTCCTTGGTCTACCAGTAAGAAAGCTCCCGCTTTCAAGTGGACTTCTGAAGCTGATAAAGCTTTTAATAAAATCAAACAAGCTTTACCCAAGACTTCGATAGAGTTGAAAAACCCATAGCTTACATGAGCAAATTACTTACAGGTCCCCAAAGAAACTATTCTATCACTGAACGTGAACTCTTAAGCGTTATAACAGCATTAGAGTATTGGCGTTGCTACCTAGACAATGGCCAAAAGTTTACTATCTATACCGATCATTCTGCACTTCAATGGTTCTTACACTTAGATAATCCTACAGGTAGACTTGCCCGTTGGAGCATACGCTTATCAATGTTTAATTTTGATATTAAATATAAACGTGGCAAGGAACAGATACATTGAATCGTATTAAACCAATTAATGTGATTAATTATGATCCAATACATACTTCTGATTCGTGGTACACTTCTGTATACTCCAAGTGTAGCACAAATCCCACATCAACTCCTGATTATATGATAATACACAATAAACTCTACAGGTACACCCGTTCTAATACCCTCATAATCTCAGAATTAAGTTGGAAAGAAGTAATTCCATCTGAATTTCGTATAGCTATTATCGACGAAAACCCTTCGTTACCAACAGCAGCTCATTTTGGCACTTTCAAAACATACCATCGTATTAAAGTAAAATACTTCTGGCCAGGAATGTACAAAGACATTGCCAGACATATTTCCAAATGTGAAACATGCCTCGCTTACAAGCATCAGAATCAAAATACCATTCGTCTGATGGGTAAACCCAAGAACTGTTCTCGTCCTTTCCAACGCATATCTATTGATATTGTTGATGTTGATTATTGTTCCAATGACAAGTAAGCTTAATAGATTTATTTTTGTAGTCACATGTTGCTTTTCCAAATATTGTCTTATATTCCCCATGAAAAGAGCTACATTTTCTGTAACCAAACATATACTTGAGAACTTAGTTTTTATGGTTTATGGTATTCCAGAGACCATAATCCAAGATAATGACCCTCAACTAATTAGTCATGAACTCCAGGATTTATTTCAATATTACAACATACCAAAAATTCATTACATTCCCCGTTACTGTCCGCAAGTCAATTCTGTTGAACTTTACAACAAAACAATTATAACAGCAGTTGCTTCTTTTGTTGATAATGACCATCGTACTTGGGATTTATATTTAAATCAAATCCAATTTGCCATAAATTCAGCTGTTAATGAAACTACTAAATTCACACCAGTTTTCTTAGTATTTGGTTGCGAACTTGTAACGTCAGTTGATTGTCAGTGATTTATCTGGTAATCCCTTAGGCCGTTGGCATGTCAAAGACATTAAACCTATACCACGTACGCCTTAACTTTAACCATCACTTGTCTACTTACTTACATACTTTATTATAATTATGTACTATGAAAGCTACATTGCTTTCACATTCCCGTAACTTACCATACATTTAAATACCTACTTATGACCATTGTAGGTTCCCTAATTAGAAATAACCTTGTATTTAAGTTGTAAATAATGTAATTTTAATATAATTTCCCTTTACGGAGTAATGTCCACATTTTTAGCTTATTTTTTTTATTTACTTCATTAACTTTTTGGATTCATTATGAATATTGACTTCAAGTCCCTAAGTATTGCTATTCAGTGTACTTACTACATACTTTAATTCTTTGGTACTAACAGTAGTTAATACCCTACTTGTTAGCTATGCACTTTTAATTTTTTATTTAGAAAAAAAAAAAAAAAACATAAAGCATTAAAGCATAAAGCGAAACCAGTTCCATATATTATTTTTTACTACACCTACTCACAAAACTTCCAACACTGAAAAGAGCGGCAAATGTGATTACTCTATAAACCAAGCCTAGGTCACAAAACCAGTATTATCTTATAGTTAATATACTATTACCTACCTACTTACTTATATTATTTTAAAGTTCTAACACAACGTTTACTATGTACATACACGTGCTACAGGCAAGTCGTACCCTAAGGTACGTTTAGCCATTTTGGCAAACTAATTGTATATAAATATACACATACATACATTTACACATCACACACCACACACTTACCACATATACACATACACTTACATAATCACCCTGATCAGCGGATAGTGACTGTATAAATAGGCCTACAGTATACTGTATTGGTTCCACGAGTAACCTTTATATTATTTAGGGTTCCTCTTTCTTATGAATTTGTTTTATTTCCAAGGAATGGGAATAATACTATGAATGATGATGAATGAATGTATAATTTATGAATTTGAATGCATCTAGGAATCCAATCAATTGTATTGACATTGTAAATAAACATGTTCACCAAAAAATTAAAGGCGATAACCCAAATCGGTCAACAACAAAAATTCAAAGGAGCTTGTACAAGTTTCTTTGAAAATTGGCCAGAGTTTAAAAAATCCTTTTCAGCTCAGCATTTCCATTATTTCAATTAATTATTTTACTATTTTAACTTTATTACAATATTTACAATATTTGTTTTCTTTTGTCTTTAGCATTTTTTTCTCTTTTTTTTTAAATAAACCTAATGTTTTGGGATACCAATAACAACAAAAAATTTACATACATTACAAAAAAAAAATTTTTTTTTTGTTTACTATAAAAAAAAAAAAAAAAAAAAAACTCCGGGGAGGCGGGGTATTGTTACGAGGTCAAACCTCTTTCGTAATAATACTCATTTGATCTCTTAATTCTTTCATAATCCATTTCATTCCTTTTGATAGTTTGTCATTATTCATTCTAAATTCAAATAACCTGTCATTCCGATTGATTTTAGCAAAACTGAATTGCACAAAATAATATATTATAAGATACATAAATAAGTTTATAACAACTGGAAACTTGTAAATATATATAATAATTCCGTCGTTAGTGTTCGTTTTGTCTGAAGCCGCTGTTTATTGTCATCTCCTCCTGTTCCTGTGCTTCCAATAGTTCCTGACCCTTTTATGTTGTCCACTGAAGCTTGGTCCCGGGGCTGGTGGAGCAAGCCCAAAGCCTGGGACCGCCTTCTGACAGCGTTAGAGTGATATCGGATATTATCGCAGGTCACCTCGATCGTTTTTGGCGCCACGGTGGCTTGACCTATCAGCTCATCGCACCTGTGTTGTCTGTTCTTGAGTTTCTGCAGCGATGCCAGGTGGGCTAGCAA
Organism: Alsophila aescularia; assembly: GCA_946251855.1. Taxonomy (NCBI): domain Eukaryota; kingdom Metazoa; phylum Arthropoda; class Insecta; order Lepidoptera; family Geometridae; genus Alsophila; species Alsophila aescularia. The sequence goes on along the minus strand of OX276379.1, from coordinate 26,360,054 downwards.
TACATAGAGGTGATGAGATGCTTGTATGACGCTGCTACTATGTCTGTTCAAGTTCAGAACCAGCAGACTAAGCATAATATCCAGCTTCGCAGGGGAGTAAGCCGAGGGTATGTTATATACCCGAAACTGTTTACTAACGCCCTAGAAGATATAATTAAGACGCTGGACTGGAAAAGTACGGGCATAAACATAGAGGGTGAGTACATCTCATTATATCCACGACTCGCCGAGGATTAATTTATTTTTATGCACCTGCCTACTGCACATACTGTTATTTGTTACCAAAACGCACAGTAAGCCAACAAACAAAAAATAAACATATTACATACATAATTAATTAATGTTTAAATGCTAAGAAACCAATTATGTGCTTAAGAAACTGATACTTGAATTCACAATGTTAACGAATGTTGTACAAAAAATATCAAGGTCTGGTTCCTAAACAATCAGAGCGTTGAGTAAGTTTATGGCCTGGGCTGTGCGAGCATACCAGCAGTGCTATGAACAGCTATGATATCGTCCTTATGACGGAATCGCTGCCGGAACTCGAGTGAATGCTTACCGGTCTAGCTGAGGCTTCTCAACATGTCGGTGTAGGCATGAATGTAAGCCAAAACTAAGGTAAAGTTTAACGACCTCATGACCCCAATACCCGTGTCCCTGTTGATGTTGTTCAGGAATATGTCTACCTCTGATAGACTGCAATTGTATAGAAACGATTTCGAGAGGGAAGCCGATAGAAGAATTCAGCTGAGATGGGCAGCATTTGGTAAACTTCGTCAAGTCTTCTCGTTGTCTATACCTCAATTCGAGATGAAAGTCTTCACTGCGTGCGTCCTACCAGTCATAAGATACAGAGACAACTCACCGTGAGATTGGTTCATAAGTTGCCACAACTATGAGTGACCAAATACAATACCAGCAGTCGCTGGAATATACAGGGGAGTGATGTTATATGCCCAAAACTGTCCACTGCCCTGTAAAATATGTTTATAACGCTTGATTGTAATGGAATGGGCATTAATTTCAATGGCAAGAACTTCTCACACTTTCGACTTTCCGATGATATCGTCCATAAGGGGGAGTCGCTGCGATACTTGCAAAGTATGCCGACCAACCTAGTTGATGCGTCTCGACGCATCGGCCTTAGAATGTACATAGATAAGACCAAGATCATGTTGACCCGGAACTGATTGCTGTCAATGGTGTACCTTTTGAAATTGTCCAACAATAATATGTTTGCTTTGTTCAAATATTGCAATTGGGTAAAAACAACTTTGAGAAATGTGAAGGATTGGCTAATAGACGAATTCAGCTGGGTTGGTCAGCATTTGGCAAGCTTCGTCAAGTCTTTTTGTCGGCCATACCACAGTGCCTCAAGACAAACTTCTGCAGTCAGCGCGTCCTACCAGTCATGATCTACGGAGCCGGAACGTGGATATTCACGGTGAGATTAGTCCACAAAGTTAAGGTCACTAGGTGAGCTATAGAGAGAGCTATGTTTGGAGTTTTCTGAAGGGCAAGATTTGTAACGAAGTGACCCTACAGAGAACCAACATAACTCATAGAAATAGCAATCTGAAGTGGCAATGGGCTGGTCACATCTCTCGAAGAACTGACAACCATTTGGGTTAAATGAGTTTTTAGAGTGGAGACGGTGTTTAGCCAAAGGTAGTGTAAGGGGCCCGCCGGACAGGTGCATCTTGCGAAAAACAGCGAACAGGAACTGGATGAGGAGAGTCAAAGACCGGGCTCAGTGGCCTTCACTAGGAGAAGCCTTCATGCAGCAGTGGACGAACATAGGCTGATGATGATGTCTTATTACATGTGGACAATGATGTGCACAATGATCCTCAGCTGAAAATAATAAACCACAAATTCATGATGAAAGCTCATGGAGAAAACAACACGTGGAGGTTTTCCTGAAATGGTATTAATTTAGTAATTCATTTTAATATTTATCCTTAAAAAAAACTGTATTATCCTACATGATTTAGTTTAAAAAATTAAGTTTAAAAGTCATATGTACGAGTAATGATTTATTTTCAAATTTCATTTTATAAATTCCGACTTAATGTATAATAAATAATGATAATAAATAATTTAATAATAATATATATATATATTCAGGACATTTCCACACCAATTATCTAGCCCCAAACTAGGATACCCTGTGATATGGGCACTAGATAACGGATAAACATACATAGATAAGAATATTACATCAATGACTCGAATCAAACATTTCTGCTCATCACACAAATGATTACACCTTGCAGGATTCGAACCCGCGATCGTTTGATTTCGTACCTAGGATCTCTAGCCACGAGACCAAACGGTCGTCAAAAAAGTAAAATTTAAATGCTACATACTTAGATATGAAAACAATTTTTATTGTTACATTTTATAAAAAAGCTTCTAAAACGCATTGAATTTATTAAAAAAATGCAAGCATAAAAGTGGATCATTACATAGAATTAACAGGATTCGTTTTTTTATAACTTTCTACAAGCATAAGGTTTAATGTCACCAAAAAAGTAGCTGTTGATTGATAAAATATTATTATTATGCTGTAGCTAGTGTTATTACTATATACATAGAGAGGTACGAGACTTATTTAAATCATTAGCTTTTTTTGGCCTAATCGAAAATATACATAAGATTTGACACAATTTTATCAAGAACTTTCTTTTGGCTCTTCTCTAAACTTTTAAAACTCCATATCAGACCTACTGCTTCTCAGATCGGGATTATAAAAGTTGCCACTAGGTACTCATTATGCCCACTCTAGGTACTCATTGTATCCACTATTCAGTCTTTTAAAGAAACTAGATATTGCATGCTGATTGCAAATGCTTGCCCCAAAATTGACATATCTACGCTCCAGCTTGTTGCGATGCAAGTTCATTTTGCTTTCAACTTAGTCAATAATAATTCAGTTAAAAACCACAGAAATGTAATTATGCGTCAAAAGTGACTAGCCGATGGTCCGTCTCAATCTCAAAACATGATCGCGTCAAGCGTCAGTTGCCCGAGGCAGTAACGCAGCGTAAGTGACGTCTAGTGTCTAATTATAATTACTGAGAGAAACTTAGAAGTATTTTTTGCTGGTGATCCAGTTTCTAGTGCAATGGATATTCACAGTATCCTTAAAAATTAAGTAAAAGACACGTAGTGCGTAGTACAAACGGCGGAATTGGCCTCTACCTCGGTTTGACACTTGCTTGATGCGATGATCGCTACCTGCGATCAACGACAGCAAGAAATGTCTATACGGCCCTGCGATACGTACGTCCCGTCTCGTCGACTTTAGAACAAAGTACTTTTATTTATTTTCTGACATAATACAATAAAATTAATCTCTTCTCCTTCTTTTTTATTTTAATGGCTTCTGCGGAGGCACTGGCCTGGCCTACTAGCAATTTCGCCAATGTCAAGTGTAGTTTATTTTATGTATTGTCAAGTCACAGTCAATAATTGTCAAAGTCACGAATCAGTAAAATGGTGTACGTTTTACTGAAACTTCCTGGAGAGTTTTGAAAATATCACAAATAGTTTTTTTTCTTATTTTTTTTCTATTGCCCACACTCGTGCACTTTATCAAACACCCAATAAAAATAAAATAAAAAAAAAACACCAATATTATTCATTAACACTCGAAAAGACACTAATATCAAGAAAAAATAAAAATTGACTACGTGACAGCTGGATTACTTTCAAAAAACTCCCAAAATTAATCTCTTTCTGATCACAGTTTTTTTTATAAAACCTTTGGCGCCTGAAAATACGAGTAGGTCACACGCTTGTTGTTGTTTCAGTGTAACGCCTGTGCAGGCCACTACAACAGAATAATACATATTGCGTAGTTATTTTAAGCTACTATAGTAAAATTGAGCCATTTTTTTAGTAAGAGTATGACGTGTCGACTTGTATAACAAAAAGAAAGAATGTAATTTTTGGAAACAATGTTTGCATAACTTTACCAGCGAGTCACAATTGAAACCACGGACAAGTGTCAGAGCCGTCCCTTTTAGGATTCGAAACGGAAACCGAGTTGAGAACTCTTTTGTCAGTAACTGAATAAGTTTCGCTGTAATAGAAAGGGTGTTGAAACGTGGTTTGCTTACTTTTTGAGGGAGATGTTTGAGAGTAAGCTAAATTTAATATTAACACGTGGTATTACTTTCTTCTTTAATGTTTATGGACTAAAGATTTCAATTCATGATTTGAACTACACTAGGGCAGGGCGGTCGCACTCCGCAACATGTACAAATAAATTCGAGGCCGCAATAGAGGAGGGAGGAGGGGGAGGGGATGGGGAGGGGAGGGGTAGGGGGAGGGGGAGGGGAGGGGGTGGGGAGGAATGATACCGTGGGGTAGCCCTTTTCTCCTACCCTTCCTCTCCTCCTTCCACCCCTAAATTAAAGCAACTGGATTCTAAAGCAATCCCATACTCCATTTATTGCTAGGGTTACTTGCTTAACTACTTGATACCCAATCTGTATCTGCATTTGTATTTGTGTCAATACTAATTTGAAATCAGCCAGCTTAGGCATTATCCCCACAACATCAGAATTAAAGAAAGGTTGAAATCAAAATGTAGGATTGATATGGGGACGGAATTTGTGTGCGAAGTTTCACGAGAATAAGAGAGTAGTTGAAAAATCTATAGCAAAATTAGAAGGAGACAAAGTATGCAATTGAATCAAAATGAAACCGTTTTACAACCAAATTCATTTCATTATGAAATTCCACAAATCCTGTTCGCTTGCCACCCTTGTTATAACGGACTTTGTTCCACTGAGTGTCACTTGATGCGACCGCGGCACATGTAAATGAGTTGAATGCGGAATATTAACCCGCTGAGGGACGAGAGATGAGGGTGTCTGGACAGCTGATAGGGTTGGGTCGGAAAATCAGATAGATAGATAGATAGATAGATAAAAATAGACATACAATACTTACAATGATAACTTTTTACTAAGCACTAAGACGCAAACACACAAAACACAACACCAACGGAAAGTATTGGCCCAGCAAGTAGCATAAAGATACAATGTGTGGCCTCTTTGATACTATAGAAGTCGCAGGATGCTTGCCTGATTGTAAGCGCATGACGCTTGTCTGTAACAAACAACGGCGGTTCCTACCACCCAGTATTTTGGTTGCAAAATCTTGCGGGGTACTGCACTGCGCTCGTCACCATGAGACATTGGTTGATATATTTTATATTATTACTAGCTTACCCGCCCGCGACTTTGTCCACGCGGACTACAGTTTTTCGCAAAAAAAAAGTATGCTACATTCTTTTAGGATATTAAAAACCAATGCAAAAGTAGACTTAGACCTCTGTGTCTTGTTGTTGGTATAACATCAACTACTTACTCTGTGGCACCAACGCTCTTGATGATTTTTGACACACTTGTTATTTCGTTTCCATGGCAAGCGTTCTTTACAGAGAGTATTCAACATGTTCCAGTTTTCCCGTGGAAACTTCCACGGAATTCGTGGAATTTTCCGGGACTAAAAGTATCCTCTGTCTTATTCTAGGGTATAAGTTATCTCCATTCCAAATATCACCAAAAACCGTCCAGCGGTTATTGCGTGAAAGCTCCCCAAACAAACAAACAAACAGATAACGTTTCACTTTTATATATTGGTATGGATTATGATCTGTAATATCGTTAGAAACATTATTTTGCACACTACTGCTTGGTGGTTCAAAATCTTGCTATGTTGTGCTACTACTCCAGATGAACTCTTGCAGAAGTTGGCCTCTTCTGCCCTAATTTATTAAGTGCTGTTTACATTTGATACATTTCTTAGCTGGTTCTTATAGCACTGGTGGGATAATAAGAGGTGGTTCATAGCTTATTTCGTTCCGTACTCGTCCGTTTTTTGGACGCATATGTTGCAACTTTAGAATGAAAACGGAAATCCACTGTTTGGATACCATACATACAATACAGTTTTAGTTAATTAAGAATACAGTGGCGCTCCAGAAGACTGGTCAACACCGACAAACAAACGAGCATAGGCGACTGCGTATGTATGCGTGTGAGGGTAATTTGCCTTGCCCGCCAAACCTTTCCTTCTTTTATATGCGTTTCTTTGGACGCCTCCTCGCTGTCGACTTTTTTCTATCCAAAAATAGTATTACGTTCAAAAAGACTTTCATAGGTCACGTCTAGCGTGTTCAAATCAAATGTGACCTACATCTGCAAAACACTAATATGTCACCTGAAACAACAACATTTTGTTGATAAGTAGAGGAAATGGAGAATTTGGGGGAACTTGAACTTATGTAAAACACAAACACACACACACACATATAAAACCCCAATCTCCACAACCATCCTATTAGAAAAAAAAACAAAATTATTCATTTAGTAAACAAGAAATAATGAATAATAAGAATATTTAATCTAATTTTATTAGCTGAGTAACATCATAATAAGAAAATTTTAAAATTGAATTTCATGATGTTTATTTGCTTAATAGAAATCCACGTGTTCCTCACATACTCATTAATTTTAATACCCAACAAAATGAGTATTTCATTTCACCTCTAGATCCCTCGGCCACATACATGTTACGTCTCTAAGAAGATTACGTACTTTGCAAAGTTCTTCACTTCATTTAATACACTTGCAAGCAAATAAAATGCTCGACTCAGTGGTTTTTTCTTTTCTCTTTGAGGACGACACTTTTGTTCATGTTTGTGTTTATCAAGTGGAACAAATATGAAAATTATTTTTGAGACTTCGATACCTAGGTTATTTTTAATGTTTTTAAGATATTTAAGACGTCTGCTTAGCGAGAGCACATCATTAAAAAAAAACAAATATTATTAAATCATATTTTTAATTAATGAAAAATTTAGGTACTTACTTACATATTATTAACGTTTGATTGCATTAGGCGTTTAAGCGCAAAAAAATGCACTGAGTACCCAGATTAAACCGGTTAAAAACAAGGCACTACTGACTGGAATCTGGTTTATGATATTTATGCTTGCAAGTTGCTATTTTGTTAATATTATTACACGTTTTTTCTATCAGGTCGAATCGTACTTTAGCGAAACAGTGCGTCAGTGCGCAGCAAAGCTACAATTCGCAAATAATTAGCTAGACAAAACATTATAATCGTACATAGTTCAGAGATGGTCAAAGTGCCATAGGTAATGGACAGGTACGGCCATTTGCTATATAATTAAGTCTATATTATTCTCTGTTCGGCTTCAATGTAATAAAGATATATAAAAAAATCCATAATTAACCACCATTTTTATTTTTCAACTAGATTTCCCGCCCGCAACTACAGTTTATCACGGATAAAAGATACTATGTTCTTCTTGTGTTGTTGTGTTGTTGTATTTAGCCTATACTGTCCCACTGCTGGGCAAAGGTCTCCCCTCGATTTTTCCATTCGTTACGGTCCTGTGCTGTCAAGCTCGTCCCGTCATCTTTTGCGTGGTCTGCTGCGTCGCCTTCTTTCCGTGCTGGGATTCCATTTAGTGGTAACTTTGGCCCATAGCCCCTCTGGCATACGGCAGATGTGGCGGGCCCAGTTCCACTTCAGCTTGACGGCTTTTAGAACTACATCTGTAATGCCGGTTCTGGAGTGCTGTTAGGTGTTTCAAACACGGTCTGTTAACTTAATACCTAGAATGCTGCGCTTCATTGCCCGCTAGTATACCTTTAGTTTGGACTTTTGGATGTCGGTCAGAGACCAAGTTTGTGCACCGTATGTTAGGATGGATAGGATGCACATGTCCATGAGCTTCCTCTTTAAGGATATTGGAATATCTCCATTCATGAGTTCCTTCATGGACCAATAGCTCCTCCAGGCATAATATGTTCTTCTAGGATATTAAAAACCAATTCAAAAGTAAGCAAGCAGCAACACTCTTGATTGTTATTTCGTTTCCATGGCAACTGTTTCTTACAGTGAGTAATCAACATTGTACAGTTCCCGTGAAACCTTAAAATTCCTTGATTTATTCCAGGGTTTAAAAAAAACCTTCAAAATAGATCTAGCCGTTATCGCGAGAAAGCTCCCCAAACAAACAAACAAACAAACAAACAAACAGACAACGTTTCACTTTTATATATTGGTATGAATGTATATTTTTCAAATTTATGTACTTAATGGGCTATGTTATGAGGCCCATTAAGAGATAAGCACGATGACGGTCAGGCATTTATTGTTTATAATTGAATTTCGAACAAAGCATCGAACTCAAAGAAGAATGTCCAAATTAGTCCTGTGTAATACTTTGAGATGAGATGTGGTGTATAGTGAGAATATATAATTATCTTAAAAATAGATTTTTTGTCATGTACATATCTCGAACCGAAATCAATATTTACAACCAGGAAAAGAATAAAATTATTTATTAATTTTTCTCTGTGACTGTGATCTCTGTGACTTATATGAAACGGAACGTTATCTTGTGTGGCAGGCGGCAATATTATGTTTGTAGCGAAAACATATCCAACCTATTCGATGTTGATGCCAGCCTCCGTAGTATTTTTCCAAGCGTGAATGTATATTTAGAGCTGTAAAATAATAACTATTGGGTTCACCTTATCTATCCTGATCGTATAATATAATGTTTTACAAGTGAAAAGTATTTTATTACTTATTAGTTCATGGAATAGTCTATTGGATATTGAAGAACTTGAAGTCCTAAGTATCTCCCATATGTTTATATTGTAATTGAAAATAATTTCAACGGAAGGGAAGGAATAAGTGAATATTGCTGGAACTGCACAGTAGGACGTCACACTGTGGGATGTTGTGTACATGTTATGAATGCATTTTCTCCAGCAGCTTCTTTAGAAGATGTTGTAATGAAGGAACGTTTTGAATAAAACATTATGTTACAAATGGTATTTTATTTGAAGTCTATTTCGAAATAGATTTTAAAAGTGTTTGTTAACCCTGATCATTAGGAACTATATAGTTTAACTATAATTGCAAATAATCAGTGTCTATCACAATGGAGTAAAGGTTGACATGCATTTAAGGTACTTTACATATAATGTTGTGTATTGTATATTCATACTAGATAGCTAGTGGAAGCTTAACTTGTATAAATACATATTTCAATGGTAGGACAAGTTAATTTGAACAAGCTCTAATATATTTTATTTCCGTTTAATAGCTAACATAACCTCAAAAATAATTTCACTTTAACTTTTCACTTACACTTTTTTGACTTCTGTAGAGTTTGTAACCTAATTTCATCACTATTACAAATAGTTTTTCAATCACCCAATTTAATATGAAAATATGCACATGTCCATAAAAGCACACGCCTTTTTATTCTGTCCCCAACTGTATAATGTCTTCATAGATATAAAGATTAAGAAGTACTGTGTCAAAGGCAGCTATAATACGATCTCTAAAGAGTCTCCAGATTAAGTCCTAAGCTTTCTCATGTCGCGGATTTCTTAAGACTTCTTATATTAATGTGTTGCGTTAATAACGGACTTATGGGTGACTTGGAGATGTTATTACTGTAGAGAATGTGTTTGTGTCGGAGTATTTTGGTATGAGTACCTATCTAAAAAATGCACACCATTCTACGAGTATAACTAGAAAGGATCAGTAAGATAGAATGTAGAAGGCTTATAAAATGATAATTATTGAGTGCCACCTTAGTTATTTAACATAATGTCAATAATTATTAAGTAGCCTTAGTTATTTAACATAATGTCAATAATTATTTTGAAGAGGAGTCTACAATTACTTCTAAAAAAAAAAGTGCTAATCACAGCTAATTGTATTTTAAGACAATATTACGTAGGCATTTAATATATATTTTTAGATTTTTTCTTCACATTTTGACATTACTTGTTCAATATTTGAAGTTATAAAGCAGGTCGCTCCAGCGAAATAGCGTCTCGCTTGCGCATAGTTTTAGTGCTACGCTAAATCTCATCGCGTTCTAACCAACAGTGCCTGTTAAACAAACGATTGAAATTGGAACTATATAGTCAAACCAATAGGGCCACAATTAAAAAGACTTTTCAAAGTCACTAAACAAAACACAAATAAGTTATTCAATTTTGTTTTCAATTAGAGTTTAACATTCCTTTGAAAACTTGCGATTTATGGTTTTGTAGTATTTTACTAAAATTAATTAAATTGGTTTTGTTCACGCAAGAAATACTGAAATTGGTTTTGGGTAACTTTTTATAGCAAAATTGATTTAGACTATTTTTAACCCCCGAACTCGAAAATTATAGTAGGCTGTTATGTTATGAATGTGTTTGTGTGTATTATGTATCCGTGTGTCTGTCTTTGGCATCGTAGCTTCCAAAACATTTAACCGATTTTGATGCGTTTTTTTTTAAAGTTTGAAAGCTGGTGTGGTCTAGATGTTTCTTAGCTATAATGGTGTTTTTTTTTGCTTATCATATAAGTATATGAACATTGGCTCATAGTCCCTTTTTTTATTTCTATCGTTAACGTTCTCTTCTCCTTCTTATGTTATGAAATTTCAACCACTATCACAAAACAAGCACAATTAAAAAATATATATAAGCCCCGACTCTCCCCCAATTACAGCTAAGAACAATCTTTTTTATCTTAGCTTTGAAACATTAAAAACCGCAGCTAAACTGGTCCATTTGTTTGAAAGACGACGAGACGAGAGACGATTTTCAACCCCCTTTTCTCACCTCTCCATCAAAATCGGTCCATTCGTTTGGAAGCAACGAAGCCACAGACAGACACACACACACAGTGATAAACCCTAAACTTATAACACCCGTCTCTTTGTTCGGGGGTTAATAAAGACTGTGTTGAATGAAACATAGTGATTAATTTAGTACTCGTAACTTGGTCAGTTCAGTTGGGCGGAGTGGAGGGACATAGTGGGCACTAAGCGTACCCATGGCATTACAAGAGGGACAGATGATATTTTTCTAATGTATAGTCATTATGCAGTTACAAGTCAAAACACATCGGCAACAACTTATTACAAAATTATTTTTTCAGAGCATATTGTTGATTAAGAAGACCACGCTCTTCAAAAACCTCTTACTCCACATGACCAGCAGCTTCCCGCCCATAAGCTTTCACGCATATGTTAATGGTATGGTGGTGGACCTTTTTCTTTTTTTAACGGACCCGCGTCAAGTCTGTCAGCCGCAAAGGTCGAAGGGCCCGGAAAAAACCCGATGAAGTCACGCTTTGACCACTTTTGAAGCGGAGTTAGAAAAAAAAGAGTTAATTAAATTTTAGGGGAAGGGTTTTGAAACTTCCTTTTTACACGACTGCCCAAAAAAAGGAGTGTAATATTTTATGGATTCGTATGTATGAATGTGAGTTTCTAAGTTCCACCATAGCTTTTAAATTCCTAAATAGATTTAGATGAATGATGGTATTATTAGAATCCTTATATCATTCCGAGTGACATATACACTAATATCAAAAAGAGGAAATATTTGATTGTTTGTTTGTAATGGATAAACTCAAAAAATATACACCCGATTTTAAAAATACTATCACATAAAGAAAGCATAATTATCAAGGAGTAACACTAAAATAAATTTATTTAAAAAAAAAATAGAGTTCCCTTCGAAGATTGCAATAATGTAATCCGAGGTATCAAATTTTGAATAAAAACTCGATTACTTTATATCACAAACTAAGAAGAAGATACGGGTCTTTGTATATGGAACGTTGCCAAGGAAACAAAATCACAGACATCTACTTATCATTGACGTAGGAATTGCTCTATGCTACTAATACACGAAATAACAAGGAAGCTATCCAGGAAGTTATAATATGTACTTACGAACAACCACAAGTACATAGAACTTTCTTGCGAAATAATCACAAGTCTGTCAAGTACGTGAGTAATAATGCAGCTGTATATGGTCAAAAGTACTGCTGCCAATGATTTTGAATTAAATTACTGGCTTTTTTTAGAAGATATAAGTAACCGTAATTCAACCTCCTTGCGTGCAGAATAATACTATAGACAAAATGGTACGTGAGTATAAACCTATAAACATAAACATTTTGTGTAATAAATTATTGTTGTTTTATTTGTCCAAATAAAGTACCTACTAATTTTATCTTTCTACGAGTATATTATCTACCCGTACGAAGCCGGGGCGGGTCGCTAGTATAGTATAATTTGTGTTAAAAGTTTCTTGGCTGTTTTTGTTTTCTTGGCAGGGTCACAATATGATAATTGTGTTTTGTCTCTCACTTTGATGATGATGTTAATCTTTTCAGTACCGACTATTCGCCGATCACTATTGTTATACCAAGAAAATAGTAATAAAAAACATTTAAAAAAGCTTTATGCAGTAGCCATGTTTTTTCATGATGAAACTTAGAACGGGCTATCATAATTAAATACGTACACAACATTTCGTGTCTATGCTGTCTATGCTGTTAACCGTTGAGGAGTTCCCTAGTCAGGAGCCAACCCAGAAAATCATGGTAAAACTTCAAACCTGCTATCATAATATAATGAGTAAAAAAAAACGTGATAGAGCTGTTGACTGTTGAGGAGTTCCTTTATCTGGAGCTGTTCCTGGATGTCGTTTTAGGTCATGCTTACCATACTTACATACGCGGGATAAAAGGAAGTGATTCTAATTCAGCTTGCAAGATGTGACCTAAACAAACATACATACAAACATTGCAAGCTATATTTAAAAATGCCCGGTACTGGACAGATTAATGCGGTTTAAGTCATGAGCGGAAATTGAGGGATTAACAAGCAGCTAGCTTATGTTTTTAATTATTGATATTTGTCCACTACCTGACAATTTTTAGAATTTTTTATTCTTCGGGGATTTTTGATTGACTTCCCCCAAAAAAGGATAAAAAAGGGGCTACTGAATATCTCCGCCTACCTACCAGTGAAATCAGCCTTTTAGCTACTAGGTAGGGATTGATGAAGCACCTTGGTTATTAATGTTAGTGTTACAATAAGGTTAGTAGACGACGGTACTGTGCACCGCTATTTGTATGCAAAAAAGTTTGTAAGCACGAGGTCTAAACCACTAGTATTTATTTGATTATGTGTCAAAAGGTACACGTGATGTTCAACATTATTACTCCAGGGCCCTTATTCTCTATTGCCACTAAGACACGTTAAGCGCCGCATAAAGATATCTGCGTGGAATTGTAGTGTAACGTAAAATAATATTCTCTAAGCCACGGTCAAATTTGACAAACGCGACAAGGCGTCTTTAACCTATATTATCATGATCTATGGAACAGGCATATAGTTCGCAGAACCGACAATCGCTGGGGAATAAAGGTGCTCAAATGCCGACCACGAATAAGCAAGGGAAGTTTTTTTTTCCGTTTAGTGACGAGACGGGCAGGTCGCTCGCCTGGTGGTAAGCGTCACGCCTGTCCATAACAGCTCTGCAACTACTCAGAACTTTGGTTGCAAAGTCTTGCGTGCCACTGCACTGCACTCGTCACCCTGAGACATTGGTTGTTAAGTCTCATTACCCAGTAATTTCGCAGGAAACATTGCCCTTCAAACCGAAACACAGAAATGTTTAAGTGTAGGGAGATCCCCCACACGATGGACGGACGACATTGTAGCCATCGCAGGAAGTCAGTGGATGGAGGTGGCACAAGGTCGCTCATCATGGTGCTCTTTGGGGGAGGTCTATGTTCAGCAGTGGACTTGTAAAGGCTGACATGATGATGATGACGTCACGGGGTTTCTGCAAGGAATTTCGTGTGGTAATCGGGAATAATGTCCCTGCTCTTTGCGATTTGAATAACTGGCACGAAACAAAGAAATTTAAATATATATGTATAAAATACTAAGCATACTAATGATTGTCTTTGCTAATTTTATTTTAGCACTCGACAGTAAACAATACTTTATTAATTCGAGTACTTTATTTGACAATCAACTATTTCAAAAAATATAAATTATGAAACAAGAATCATTTATTAAACACTTACAAAACAAGTAAAATTATTATATAAATACAGTAATCCGACTATGAGCTGACCGACCGCAAAAATAATCACAGTAATATTATAAAAACGAACGTTTTTATGTATGTAAGGGGTAAGGGTGTGTGTGTATGTATGTTTGTTACTTCTTCACGCTTAAACGGCTGAACTGATTTAATTGAAATTTGGTACGGCGCTAGCTTATAACCTTTTTATACCGGAAAAGTGTGGTTCTTGAGGGGTGCGGGTCAAACTGCGGGGTGCAGCTAGTGTTATATATATATTTATATATTTAACTAGCTTATTTTACTATACTTTAATAATTGTAATTCCAACATTAGACTATTTTACATTAAACTAGACAATCCAAAACTGAAAATAATGTAAAATGCTTAAAAGAAAAGTCTTTTAAAGACCTGTATTTTGATATCTCACTCGATAGGTTTTGGTAGCGTTTTGTTCCATCGGAAATACAATATGGCAGCTGTAAGCCACCAATGAGTTTTCTTGACATTTCATATATCCTTAAGCACTCTCGTGATTGAGACGAATCCAATAATAACCTTTTTATCAACCATCAAGCGTTTAGGCTGTAGGACGGGCCTAAGAAACGTACAAATATACAAAATATACACAATCCAAACACATAACCCTCAGTCGGGTAAAAATAAAACATAAACATAAAGTGCATAAATACAAAAAAATAAGAATAAAATATTACAATGAAACAAAATTAAACTTCTAACATACAATACTGAATATATAAATCTAATTGTCGAAAGGGTCATGCCTCAGCATAATGCCAAGTGTCTTCGACACTTGGCGCTGATATTTAGTCACGGCCCAGGGGGCGCGAGCTAGGAGAAAAAAAATGGATCATTTTCCAATCCAGTATCTTAGTCGAAATAAGAAAATGGTTAGCTTAACATATTTAGTATTTGGTTCAAATCAGCGCTTACCTTACCATAAGAAATAATGTTGCTGTCTAGAAAAATAGGACGTTTGTCATTTTCATCAACTTACGTAGATATAACAGCTGTCAGCCTCTTCTCTTTTATGTAATTTACAATAAATAACATAATTTTAACTGACTCCCAACAAGCGCATTTTAACGCTTTACCAGCCTTAATTAACATCGAAGCTAATTAAAACGTATGGAAGGAAAACTTCACGCACTGTTGTTAAATAACATGCAGTAGCTGAACTTTATACAAACGCTCTCATTATTCAAATAACTACATTGGACGCCGTGCATAGGTCGTGAGTTAAAACTCAAGCAACGGCCCAAAATCTTAATCTGAAGATTAAGGGAAACAAAGTTAAATATCATTGTGGTAGAACACAAAGATCTGCCGCTGTGTGGATCTGTCGTTGAAGCTTCTTGCTGGTGCACGGATTTGTATTAGTAGCTAATAAGCTTCCGTAGCCAGCCAATCTTGATGCTAAGCAGATCATGTCAGTGCGTAGCACACGCTGCACTGCTACGTGTCAGAGTGTAGTGGCCGTTAGTCAAGTCGCTACTCGTTTACTTCCAACATAGAATGGAGTTGGTCTACTTACTCTTTTTATACATATAATATACTGTTCGTAGAATGTTTATTGCTTGGTGTAATTAAAATATGGGTCTCCGGCTCATTACAAATAACGCACTTTGCATAATTAATTGCGAAAGTAGAGTGCCATTAAAATATACTCGTACCTGGAAAGTAAATGTTGGTCGTGGAAGCTGAAAATAGCTTGGTACCCTGCAAAAGTCTGTTTAATCCATAATTAAGCACGTTAAACAGTTCTAGGGTACTTAAAATAAGCTATTGAACAAGAAAATAACATATTTTTAAATCATGTCTGTCTGTCTGTATGTTTGTTCGCGCATCACGTAAAAATTCCTGAACTGATTGCGATGCGAATTTAATTGTTGAAAAGATTAGAATTTTTCTTAAAAACTGGGATATTTTGTATTTCAATCCGATGTGAAGGAAAACTTTTTGACTGATGAATGAATTTTGATCAAATGTTGGAATATTGGCAATTTAAATCTTGGAATAGCTCCTAAAGCCCTTAGTACTTTGAACCTAGAGAAATGACCGCACGTGCGAACAAAACTAATAATAATGTTAAAATGTCGTTATAAAATTCTAAATGATGATACACTTATATATTCAAAATGGAGTCCAAAACCCGGATATAAAGTTCCTCAGTTCGTCTATAGGGTCATAGTTCAGTTATAGGGTCATAGGCTATTTATTTACCCGACTAAGGCAAGGCAAAGTAAGGGTTATGTGGTCTAACTATAAACTTGGTCCGATTTTGAAAAGTGAGGTATCAATTGTTTTGTTTTTATGTATGGAGGTGTCATTGGCTATTTTTTTTACTCGACTACGGCAAGGCATAACATGGGTTATGTGTTCAAACTAAAAACTTGGTCCGATTTTGACATCGATTCGTTTTCATCGCAAGAGTGTCATAGGCTATTTTTTACCCGACCGTAGTCGGATTTTAGTTTTTGAAGTTATGTCTTGTTCATGAACTGAGCTGGCTGAGCACTATAAACAAACCATCTAGTACACTTTGCCCGGAACATCATATCAACTACATGGGCTTTCTAGTCTCTGATACGAAACTTACTACAGCGATGATTCAGTAGTCTATCTTTGGCCGTTTCGTTTGCATTTTTAAGTAAAGACAGATAATTGGGAAATATTTCATCAATTTTCTGTAATACTCATTTTTAAATTAATATGCTTACAATGTAGCTTCTTGTAACTTGTAAACTTTCGCGATTCGAACACATAGGTAGATAAACGGGACTTAATCGCGCTGAAAACTTAATATTTATTTACCTCGACGTTTTGATCAAGTTGCATTGATCGTGGTCACGAGAAGACTTATAACCGATATACTTCCATGTTATTGTTACATAAAAATTATGTCGTAGCTATATCATAGAATTGATAACTTCATTATGCGGTCGATAATTTCATGAAATGGTTCTATTTCATGAACCTAAAGCTAAAACTGACTATGTTGTTGAAACATCAACGTGCAATGATATTTTAATCCACGTTTGGCCGTATCATTAACTATCATTAACTTAGTTCATATCATTAACTAGCTCTCCCGCCCGCGACTTCGACTGCGCGGACTACTGTTTATCGCGAAAAAACCATCCTATGTTCTTTTAAGATATTAAAAACCATTTCAAAAGTAGGTATAGCACCAATGCTCTTAAAGTTATTTGACAGACTTGTTATTTCATTTCCATGGCAACCGTTCCTTACAGCGAGTTATCAACATTTTCCAGATTTCTCGTGAAAAACTACAATTTTCCGAGATAAAAAATATTTCTTGTTTTATTCTAGGGTATAAGCCATCTCCATTCCAAATTGAATCAAAATCTCTCCAGCCGTTATCGCTTGAAAGCTCACCAAACAAACAAATAAACAAACAGACAATGTTTCACTTTTATATATTGGTATGGATATGGGGTTTTCATGAAACCAAAGGTGTTCAAAACGAAAGGTGGCAAAAAAAAAACACGTAGACGAAGGCGGGAGCTTGCCCTTCTAACCTATCAAGGCCAAGTCGGGCTTCCACCCTTGCCATCTATTTTACGATATGATCACTAATGTTTAACTATGTCAAGAAATAGCCGTGCGTTTAGCGGTACATATCGTCAATCGCTGATTATTCATTCATCTCGCCAAACCATTACATGATATGACCGAAAAATTAATTTTATAGACCTTTTTCATGACGTAGGCAACCATCTCATGAAAATATGATCTATGATAATTAACGCTGAAATACAACATGATTGAAAACAATATATAAAACTACAATTTAGTGATACATTAGTGTTAATATAGTTTAGTGTTATATTTGGTGAAAGTTTCTTGTAGTTTCATCTCCTCTAAGCCACAGTACACATGTGTTTAAGCTTTGGAAGACTACACCCACACATGCAATGGTTAGTAGGGACAGTTTTAGTGATTTTGCAAAACGAAAGCACAGTATATCAGTTGTACAATTTAGTTAATTCAAGAGTGTCCAAATTTCTCACGATATTTTAACGTAAAACTCTTGGAGAATTCCTGTGGATGTACCAGAACTTTGATTAATATCCATCCGCCAAGCAGGAATGTGCAAGCGTGACTATGCTCTGATTTGAAAGGTTTGACAGTTCCCAGCGAAATTACTAGGGATATGAGACCAATCAAAATAGTTGAGAGCCAACGTATTGGCCTTACAAGAATCACAAAGTGGATGACGCAATGCAGTGCGGTGCAAGATATTGCAGTCCAAGTTCTGAGTGGTGTCGTTTCGTCGCTCAGTTGTATATTTAAAAAAAACATTACAAAGTGTTAATATTGTCTACTGCTAAAATACTATACAGCCAAACCTTGACATGAACTGAAACATTTCGCTTTGATGGTAGTCCGGGCAAATATGTCTGGCCTTCCGGGGCTTCTTTCGTTTGCGAGGTTTACATGCGTTGGCAAAGTCAGCATAGAGCGCTCGTGGGCTAGCGTTGTTGATTTTGAGAGGCAAAGAATTTGTGTTTGAAAACGATCTCTAGTGATAGTGCATTAAAGTTTTGTTTTGCTTTGGATTAAAAATGACTGGAATTTGTGTGTAATCGGAAGTATTTGTATAGGAAGTTTAATTCATTAATGGAGAACATTAACATTACTACCATAATATTATTATAAAAAAAAACACATTCGGAATAAAGTGTACTTGTAACGCTCATTTAAATTAAATTCTTTTAATTTATGCTTAAATTAAATGTTTGTGAATCGGTTTCAAAGTAAGTTTGAACAACAATTGGGCTAAAAATTGTTAAAATTTCAGTGTCATTACATTCACTCTATGACAATACAACCACAAACGACATGACACAGAGTAAACAATTTAGCTTTGCCCGGCATACTGAGCCTTTGTCCACTACTCGGGGATTAATTGGGAAACACTCGGACAATCGTCTATCCTTGGCTAGCTAAAACTTGCATGCATGCTTCGCTTCACTTGTATGGTAAGTTAACGTAGTTGTACGCAAGTGTTTGTGAGTTCGTTGTTATTTCGTGGGAGCGTGTTGCTTGTTGAAAAGATTTGCAACATATTACGGCGTCCTTTTTATTGGTTCCAGGACGTTCAGAGCTAAATCTGCACATGATGTCTCTATATAATAAATGGCATGGTTTCATATTTAATTTAGAGCAAAAACAGTATATTTCCAGAAAATAAGTTTAGTAAGTGTTTTCTCCGCTCCTCAAAGATATAATAAAATACAATTTGACAGGACAAAACTTATATAGCATAAAAATATAGGAGCGTTATTCTTTGCAAAAATAAGGATGTGTTCAACTTTGCGTGAACTAAAAATGAAAGACTGTTGGTATTATGCTGCAGTCTTACCTGCCGGTAAGCAATAATGTTATTTCTCATCTTGGATATTAAAGTTCCTTAATACTCTACACAGCAGATATAACCTCCGCGCGCCGGTAATTTGGGCCCTATTCAATGGCAACGTAAGTTTTTATTGTATTTTTGAACAGAGTTTTTATATAAAAAAAGGATAATGTTTGCGAACGATGGATATTTGTACTTTTCATCATCATCATCCACGAGGGTGAAACCGCGAGGAGCAGCTAATAATTTAAAATAAATAATACTAAAAGTTTTATATGGAAGACGGTTACAGCCATCACTAAGCATCCAGGTACATTACCGCCTTAGGATAAATAATAACGTTTCGACTCCATTCCTTTTAAGATCAGAGCACACAGGGTACGTGTGCGTGACAAGAGCGTTCTCGCCGTGATTGTGATGAAATTAAAAAAAAATGCAGATTGTACGCGTGTGAAGCACACGCGCACACCACGTCAGCCAGTCTGATATCTTCGTTCATTAGAATTACAAATTCATACATTACATTTTCAACCGCTGCGTGCACGCTCACGTCACGCGCACTCATTCGGTTTAAACCGGCCTTTACATATCTCTCTATCTAATTGGTAGGCGTCGTTTTAATTCGTGTCTGTCTGTCTGTTTGTCTGTTGGTCTGTATGTTTGTTCACGCATCACGTAAAAACTACTGGACTGATTGCAATGCGGTTTTCACTGTTAGAAAGCTTGAGGTTTGACTTAAAAACGGGTTACTTGGTATCTTAATCCGATGAGTAGAAGCCGAGCAATCGTTAAACACTTTTTGACGGAAGAAGGAATTTTGATCAAATGTTAGTATATTGGTAAATGACCACGCGTATGCGAAGCCGCGGACATCAGCTAGTTTATAATAAAGCAATCAGAACGAAAGAGTCTGTACATAGAAGATAATAATAAAAATGGTCTAGGGTACTTAAAATTAGCTACTGAACAATAATATCATATGTGTAAAATTCATGTCTGTCTGTTTGTCTGCTTGTATGTCTGTATGTTTGTTCGCGCGTAGTATAATTGTACTTTATAGGTACTTTTGGTCCTGGAATAACATGTATGTGCGGCTACTTCTAAATAAAATGACCATGTGCGTAAGGCCGCGGGCAGAGCTAGTAATTATATAAACTACGTAATTAATGTAATTTGGGAATGTTTGTAGAGTATTCCTATTTTTTATTCCCAATGGGTCAAATTTTGATAAGTAGTAGAAGCCAATTGACAGCAAAACTCCAGCAGTGACTATTATGTTTATAACTTCGTGATGGTAATTTATATAACGTACTAGTTTTCCCGCCCGCGACTTCGTGCGCGCTGACTACAGTTTATCGCGATAAAAAGCATCCTATTTTCTTCTAGGATATTACAAACCAATACAAAAGATGATATAGCACCAATGCGATTGATGTTTTTTGACAAAGATAATATAATTTTTTGTGACAGGATTGTTATTTCGTTTCTACGGCAACCACAGACCATTCTGTGATGACAACCGTTCTTTACAGTGAGTAATCAACATTTTCCAGTTTACCCGTGTAAACTTACAATTTTCTGATTTAAAAAGTATCCTTTGTTTTATTCCAGGGTATAAGCTATCTCCATTCTAAATTTTATCAACATCCGTCCAGCCGTTATCACGTGAAAGCTCCCCAAACGAACAAACAGACAACGTTTCACTTTTATATATTAGTATGGACTAGCTGTAACCACGGTTTCGCACGCATGGTCATTTCTCTAGGTTAAAAGTACTTTATGTACTATTCCAAGACTTAAAATACTAATATACCAATAAATGATCAAAATTCCTTCAGCCGTCAAAAAGATTTCATTGATTGCTCGGCTTCTTACTCATCGGATTGAGATACCAAGTACACCAGTTTTAAGTACAACCATAAACTATGCAGTAGTGTTAACCGCATTGCAATCGGTCCAGTAGTTTTTACGTGATGCGCGAACAAACATTCAGACAAACAGACGGACAAGATTAAAATGTTATATACAGCGATAACATTTATACGAGGGTGGATTGAAAAATACTCGGCCTAACACAGAACCACTCAATTCTAAAAATCAAATCTACCTACATTATTTAGTTCAGTTCAGACTAGTGAATTGTGTGAAGTTCGCAACGTGTGCGATAATTAGTTGTGATTTTATAAATTTATTAACAAAGCAATCAGACATAATTTCCGCGAATGGAGCAAATCGGGCAGCGTACCGTCATTAAGTACCTCCATAAGAAGGGGCTATCATCAAAAGCAATCCATGATGATATGGTCGTATTTACCATATAAGAGAATTCTGTTCTGTCATATTCATCAGTCAAAAAATGGATAGCAGAATTTAAGCGTGGTAGAGAGAGTGTGAAAGATGAACCCCGCTCTGGAAGGCCTTTGACGTTCACTATTGACGAAAATATAAAAAAGTACTTGATTTATTATTGGGAGCCGCAGATTAAAAATTAAAGAGACAGCCGAGATTATAGGCATCTCTTATGAACGAACTCAAAAAAAAACATAGTCAACGAGTTGAGTTTCCACAAGGTGTCTGCGAGGTGGGTTCCGTGACTGCTTTCAGTTAAACAAAAAAGGACGCGATTGACTATTTCACGCGACTGTTTGGAGTTATTTGAAGCCGATGCAGATGATTTTTTTGAATCGTTTTGTTATTAGAAGGACAAAATTTGGGTTCATTGGCGAGTGGCACTTCTCCCATTGATAAAATTTGCCTCAATTAGATCAAAACGTTCATCATTGGTTAAACCCATCTTCTAAAATATAAATTATTCAACAAAATACATAACAGTACACAGACAATTCGTAATGATCAACGAAACATCGAGCAAAATCTAAATTATTTGGCTCCAATTTACTCTAAGTTCTAATATCGGCCCCCTTACTTATAAAATGTTATGCAATGATTAAGTAATGATTAGTATTACTTATCATTGCACAACCATTGCATAACTTTTTATAAGTAAGGGGGGCAATTGTTTACATATTTTTCTTTAGCTGTGGTCTTTAAGAAGAAAGAAAGAGTAGAAGAGATAATAAAAAATTGAAATAAGAACATAATGTTGTGAAGATGACTGCGATGCGGGTCTGTGTTGAGAAAAATATTGAGCATCATTTCGGAGAAGGTACAGGTAATGCAGGTATGAATTAAAGCATTACTTTAAAATATAAATCAGTTCAGTAAAATCCAACATGTTCTTTAAGTTTGCCGTATATCATTTCTTTCCAAAATTCGATCCTTATTAGCGACACTATCGAATGGTGTAATAAAACAGTGTTATTTTTTTTTCAAAATCATCATGTTCTGTTCCTGGCTAGAAATTAAACGAGTAAAAAATCCAGATCCAATCCAATTTCAAAAATCCAAAGTAACAGTTTTAGTTTTCATCAAAATCGGGCCCGAGAATCCATTGAGTACTTTTTGCTATTTCTCATAGTTTCTGATTTAGCCATCCACGTATAATAAGTATAGATATAGGAATACGCTAATATAATTATTTTCTAGGGAATACAAAAATCTCGGGTATTTTATACACGAAGCCACAGAATGACTAATAGACAAGAATCCGAGCTGAATTTTTCAGGACTTCGTTATCTATAAAAACGCCGCGGCGCCGGACCTTTTATTTTGAGGGACCTTTCCAGTTATTCGGAAGTTACTGGAATTGCTTAAGCATTCCTTCTTTGATCTCTAAAATTGTATAGTTCCCTTTTCCGAGATAGAAATAAAACAATATGACGCAAGCCTTTAAAAACTGAAGTGAAAAGACTTGTCTTCCAGTTTCTAGGAAATAGAAACGAGAATGGGGGGTTTAACATTCATTCAATCTTAGTAAGTCACAATTTTTATTCTAGATTATATCCCTGAGTCTTGCGGTTTCAAGGACTTACAGTATCTAATCTATATACCAAGTTTCATCAAAATTCGTTCATACGTTTCAGAGCTAAGTATGTCAGGCCAGTCGCACTCCGCAACAAGTACAAATATTAAACCTGCACTTTGCGGCCGCAATATTGCGGTTAATTCAGTAGAGCTAGTGTCAAGCGTGCGCTCGACGAGTCACGCGCCGTGTGCTTACGATAAAGTACCTACTTGCGTAAAGTTTTTGTCAAAATTTATTCTTTTCTTAATTATGAGTACCAAGAAGAAATCTAGAATGTACTGTGACCGTTTACAGTGGGTCAAAATAGCGTCCAAAGGAGTCGGTTACAAACATACAAACATACAAGTGAAGCTAATATAAAGCGTGTAAAAAAGTACTTAATTATGAATTCTAACAAGAATGTGAGTCCTTTTGCTAGAGATGTTATTTGAAATGTATTTAAAACTTGCCTGTATGAAATAACAAGTTGAAGTCTTTGCTGATCGGGGTGGCTAAACAGTCATACATCATTTATAAGTCTATGCAGTCCAATAATAGATACTGTTGGTAGGTAAATAAATAAAACTCTGTATATACTTGATGTAATTTATTATTATTCTTCAATTAATAAATTGTCTAAAAACGCCGCAGGTGGATTATCTGGGTTATATCTGACCCAAGATAAATCCATATCATAACCTTTATATGGGCACAGCACTCAACAGTTCTACTACCTTCCTTGCAATTAAAAAGAAAATTGTCTTGAAAAAGAAGAAGAAAATCACAAAGACGCAAACTAAAATGCAACACAACGAAATTCTCTGTATTATAATATTATCGCTGACCTGACGTGCTTGTGACAGCTTTGATTTGTACTTGTTTGATGTTTGTACTAAAACGTGGTGTAAAGCAATGAGTATATAAACACTACGTTCTACGTGGTATATAGTAAGCGTAATTCAAAATCTTTGGGTGTAATGGCACAGTATACCTAATAATAATAATTAGTAATGGTCACAGAATACCTAAAAATACTCCATAACGTATGCGTATACGTATGGTCACTAGGTATTCTGTGGTTTTGTTTTGTTTTTGACCACAGAGCGCGTTCCGAAGTTCCAATAGACAAAAATGCACACATCCGTCTCATCCGTCGTGTTCATTTATTGCCTACATCTATGGCAATAAATGAATTTGTATTTGTATTTGTATTTGTATTTGTACATTTCGAAACTGCCCAAAACACTATCTCATCATCTCGAACGCATGCGAAGGGTGTTTTTGGAACGCAAATGTCAAAATAGATTGGAGGAAATGGTAAAAGTTACTATTATATTAACAAAATACAATTCCCGCTAGGCACTAGGTATTGAAATATGCCTTGTTTACCGATTAATTATGTGAAATTTTATTGAAATATTTTCATTAAGTCTCTTGGCCTGTTTTGATATTCAAACATACAACTACTCTGGGGCAGTTATGGGCCGTCCCTTTTACTAAACGTGCCGATGCAATAAAATCTTCTTTGACATATCTAATAAGAAAGCTAACAATTATTGACTTCTCTTTGCCACCATATGTTGGAACTCTGCTCTAATCAACGTACGTACGTTGATTTGATTTTTAGTGATTTTATAATTTAAATGTGCACTGATATTGTTAATGATGTCATACAGATTTTTATCCTTTTTTAACGGAACTCCTTTGATTTCAATATTGTTCAACCTCGACCACTGGTCCCGAGCAAGCTCATTCCGCTTGTATAAAATGAGTTGCGATTTCACCGCCTAATTCGTAAGATGTTGCTTCAAGTGAGGTGACTCTCACATTAATTTTATTCACTTTAACGTCGATTTTTTTATATTTTTTTTGATAGTTTCATCATAAGACTTTTGCAATTTTGCGACGACTGACTTGATTCCCTTGACGTCGTCGATGAGGCTGGGCAGGGATTCCAATTTTGCAGACATTGAATTAAGCTTGTCCATAACCGCCACTAACGTTGGTTCCGGGATCAACGGCGAAGCAGGTATAGGCGGACCCATCGCCCGGCACGTCGAACACTTCCAGGCTCTGGTCCCAAACGTCGGTAACCAGCTTCTGTTATATTAGCACATACAAAATCATAGGACTTCTTACAAATTCCACATTGCACCCCATCATTGAAATTCTCACTGCACGTTGCACACTGCATAATTCCCAGCTAGAAAATATTGGTACGGCCCGCAAGGTTGAGAATTCCTGGAACGGCTGTCGTACTGAGCAGTAGAAACTAGCGCGTGCATGCGTGCAATCGTGGCCGATGCTTGAATGCGACTGATCAACAAATATTTAAAGAAAAAAGTATTCACCGATTTTGTATACAAATTTACCGATTTTTGAGGGCAATTCTACCGATTTCGCATTTTGACGTTTGAGAACACTGCCTTTCATTCAATTCATTCACAATCACATCACAATTGAATTGTCGCTAACTGTATATTACACCTGCAACTATTAATTATTTGTAAGCTGGATAATAAATACTTCTAGGGTCTAGGGATTCAGCAGGCAGATCCCCTGACTATAAATCTGAGATGGTCCGTATGCCACTACAGTAACGAAAAAATATATTAAAGTTTTGAAATGACTTGCAGACAGGTTAACTGAACCTCGGAGATGTGCCAGTATTACAACACAAGCCACAGTAAGTGTACAATATACTATATATCAGTTGTCACTCAACACATGAAAAAATCAAATTCAGATATTTTAATTGGCATTTGTATTTTCAGATTCTAACCTTAAATTTTCTGGTAAAGATAAGTTATCAAAAGCCACCAAAAGTACAGAATTGGCTAGCACCTTTTATCCTGCCGTTAGTCGATGTATAAATGTCGGTGTGGAGGAATTGACAACAACCCAACGAAACAAACAAAATAAAAGAGGGGTTAAAGTTAAATCAACAAGTTTTATACTTAGATAACATGTTTTTAAAGCACTGTGTTTCCTTCCTGTGCATAAATTCCTCTGAATCAGCACATAAAAAGGAAATTTACTTTTCAAACTCGGAAGAATGGTTAGTTTAAGCCGCATTGACACAATCAGAGTACGCTCGGATCAAACCAACTCGGGTGTCTAATATAAATCTACTAGTATCATGGCAACCAGTAATCCGAGCGCACTTTGACGACGCCGTCCAATCTGAGTAGACTTGGACCGTGTTCTACTTTTCCAAGCTAGCTCGTACAAGTAGTGAAACAGAATGGTGGCTACTAACATTTTACAAACGTTTCGTCCCACATCTTTCGAAACAAATACTAAAGACACTAGTTATGTACGAGTACACTTAGATACCTACGTGTAAACAACAATCCATGTACATTCATATGAAGCTGACTCGTACGAGTACTCGGACCGAGCAGACTCTGATTGTGTCAACGCGGCTTTACCTAATTTATATATTGAATTGGGCTATATAATATTTGAGACAGTAATTTTTGACTTGTATAAGTGTTATATTATGTTGTTTATTTTACATTATGTACCCTACTTAAAATAAATTACTTTGACTTTGAGAACTCATTCCTTTTGACAATATGAGCCACAAAACAAAAGTTTGGCTGAAAAAATTGATTATAAGATATTTTCATGAACAGAAAAATGAAACAAATCTATTTTTCTTATAACTGCATAAATTAGTGTTTGTTTGTTTAACACAACAAGCTCCATTTTTTACTATTCCATAGATAATATAGACTATAAAGTGCGCGTAACGCGCCTTGTCGCGTTTCTCAAATTTGACAGTGGCTTACAGAATAGTATTTTACGTTACACGACAATTCCACGCAGATATCTTAACGCGGCGCGTAACGTGTCTTATTGGCAATAGAGAATAATGGCCCAGCATTACCTCATACGACAAGCAAGCAAGCCCTGGGGCCTAATTCTCTAATTTTAAGACACCAATTCCACGCCGCCTGCGTGAATTTTATTCGTGATTCCACGCAGGCAGCGAGGAATCGGCGTGGAATTGGCGTGAGTGGTCAAACAGAATCCAGGCCCTGAGTGGTAACACACATACGACTTTCGCATTTATTTAGTAGGAGAGGAACACTTTTAGGTATCGTAGATTATTTTCATTCAGTTAATCATTTAAAAGGAACTTAAAAGCGCTGAAAACGTTATTTTATTTAGCTCGACGTTTCGATCAAGTTGCATTGATTGTGGTCATGAGAAGACTGAAGTTTATACAGTAGACAAACCAATCGAACTATGGCGGAGAGGGTCAAAAACATATTGCAGATGTAAAAAACCGCCAGATTAATAAATATGCAGTAGCTGAGCATTTGTTCGAATTACGCATTTATCAATGGATTGATTTCCACGACCCGAAAATTTTCTCCACGGAACGACACTACTACTCCAGGATTGTGTGAAGCGGTTGAAATTAAAAAGTATTCTAATTTTAACTGGAAGGATGGTTGATGGTTCGTTCCCGTGACCGTGATAAACAAGTGTTCGAGTTGTGGGTTAGGTTAAAAAAAAACCCAGCAGATATCGTTAGTGTTATGTGACGTGACAATTCTGAATTTTTTTTAAAGTTTTATTTAACTTGCAGTGTTTGTATGTACGTATATATGTATGTATGTCTGTTTAGGTCAAATCTTGCAAGATAAATTAGAACCACTTTTTCTTAGCCTACGGGTTGGAATTTTTGCTTATTAGTTCAGTTCTAATGACAATGCAGTTTTATGGTAAACATGGTCGGAATTGACATCCAGGAATAGCTCCAGTTATAGGAAATCTTCAATGGTCAACAGCTCTGTCACGAAATTTTGTGTACATATTCTATTAAGGTTTTGAAATTACACCATTACATGGCTGCAGCACACCGGATTGGCTCCTGACTTGGGAACTCTTTAACGGTCAACAGCACTGTTATAGCTACGAGCAATCTCAATCACATCAGCTTTCAAACAGAAAAACCACATTAAAATCGGTCCATTCGTTCGGGAGCAACGATATCGTCTCAGACTTTTTGATACAATGATACAATGATAAATAAATACATACACACCCTAAACTTACAACGTTCTTCTCATTTGAGTTCGGGGTTTAATAAAATAACGTTTTCAGAACGATTCGTCGAATTCATCCTCATCATTTCAGCCTTTAGAAGTCCACTGCTGAACATAGGCCTCCCCCAAAGAGCACCATGACGAGAATCTTGTGCCACCTCCATCCACCGACGACTTCCTACGATGGCTACAATGTTGTCGGTCTATCGTGTGGGGAGTCCAGATCTGGTGCCTTGTGGCTCTTAAGCTGTTTGAGAGCCATTCTGATCTCGTATAGGCTGACGTCGGGCATATCTTTGGTATGATATCGGATCAACCGGTCTCTTGCATCGCTAGTCGTGCTAAGAGGACTACGCGATGAGGTGTGTAATTGTCCATAGAACTTCTCGAGCTCACTCAAAATCTCTGACTTCGACGAAACGATGCTGCCACTGTCGGTTTTCAGCTTCGTCAATAGGCTTTGCCCAATAGACAGGACTCTTGCGAACACTTTGGAGCCCTTGTTCCGCTCTATAGCGTTCATAATACAAGTAGTATTATAGGAACGCAAATCGTGTCGCATCTTCTTGAAGATCTGTTTATTAAGCAAGCTGTAACTCGACATATCCACTGATGACTGCAGCCTCATCTCGCCTCGTTCTGCTATAAGTTTGAGTGTATGCTCAGATAGTTTTATAAAAAGGAGTTTATCATAAAGAGTCCCTCTTTCTCCATGAAGTCAGCCAATCGCTGATCTCTTTGGTTTTGCTGTTCACTGCCCCACTCTCAGTTCATCGCAATTTCTCAATCACTCATCCGTGCGTTGAAGTCCCCCGTCACCACTGTGAAGTGTGTTTTCGGGGCATGTATGGCATTAAAAATGTCATCGTTCATAGCCTCCACTTCATCGTCTCGGCGCTTCGAATGTGGGGCGTACACCTGTACGAATGCCGTTCGGTAATTCACAGGCACACCACCCTGCTCGAAACGCTTATTTTCGTTTGTTGCCAGTAGTTCATTGAGAGAATTTACGTTTTTCCGAAACAAAACAATTCACACATTTTTTTCTCACTAGTTCCGTCGACGGTTTTTCTAAGAAATTTGTTTCTTACAAGTTTAATGAATAAAACTCTGTAGAGGATTGAGTATACTGTCCATTTCCAAAAGCAATATGAATATGATAAACGTAGGTTTTTGTATTTCTGCATGTAAAAATTCAAATAACCAAATCTTAAATACCTAAACATTGGCGCATTCCGAGTAATTGGACATGAATAATTTATCTGTTCATTTATCGTCTTCGACGGGATAAATTGATTCGCATTGTATTAATTTAGGTATGCAGAGTGTGGTAGAAGCGACGCGGTGAGGGAGGAACTTTAATATTATTTCATTTGTGGAGTGGGATTTACTTTTTGTTACTTAACAGCAAGCAAACCATCTAATCGTCTCATCCGTTACTCATTTTTATTAACAACTTGGTGTTCCCGCGGCTTTGCCCACGTTTTCATTTCTCTGGGTTAAAAGTAATTTTCGTACTTTTGTTTCTACTCAATTATTTCCCTAATGGCTTTGTGAGCTGTAGACCTTGCGAGTACAAACTTTTTTGCAAACAATCTAGCATTTCACAGTATCGACATCCAAGAGCGTCGCCAAGCAAAGCCAGCAGCTGCCCCCCCTAGAGATTCAAAAAAAGATAGCCAAATGCAGAGAAGCCAATTGACCGATTATTTGACTTTCATTCCATTCCAAGTGCCATCTACGTTGCTACAGTCTATTGTTAAACCCTTGCAAGTACAAGCCTACGAGTACGTGCGCCTAAAACGTGTGAAGTTCTCGGGTTACTTGCAGTTATCCGGGTTGAACTAGGTTCCCATGCTCTATTTACGTCTCTTCCTACTGAATGCTTCCTATTATAATATTTTGAGTTTCTATTCTGGAAAGCCATTGAAATTATCAATAAGAATAAATTAAAACAATACCACATAAATAATCATTTTATTAACTACAGCTGCTTGATACGAAAAAACCCTTGAAAATCTATGTTATTTTTGGAAATAAATTACCTTTACCCTAAATAAACACATTTTTTTCAATTTTGTTTTTATATTCTCGGTTTCTCTAAATATTTCGTCTCTAAACTAAGTAAAAAATATGCAATCATTATAATAGTTCTAATATCAGCACCCAAAGATATTGCCGGGAAATCGGCGAATAAAAATTATATTTGATGAAAGTTCATTACAATAAATGACATAATTTATTTATTTATTTAAGCTTACAGTTAGTTCCAAAGCGCTTTTTATCTTAAATAAATTATAAAACAAAATAAATATATTCGGGACAATTCTACACCAATTACATAGCCCCAAACTAGGATACCCTGTACTATGGGTACTAGATAACGGATAAACATACATAGATACGAATATTATAATATCCATGACTCGGAAACAAACAAACATAATAATAAACAGTCAAATACATATTCAGGTGCATAGCAATAATATTCACACTATCATTGAAGATGTCGATTTGTTGGACCTCGTGCGCAAATGCATTTAAAAGAGACAGAGCTCGTGATGTAGGCGCATTACCCGCGTGCCGAGTAATGCGCCTACATCACGAGCGATCACGATCTACATTGCGTGCGTGCGTGCGGTGCCCAGAACATGCAAACTGGTGTCTTCGACGCCCTGTACGCACGTAATTGTTAGGGACAAATAGTTTAATACTCGCCAATATAGCCGGATTGCAAATCTTACTACGTAGTATCATACAGTAGTGTATGACTAGCTGCAGCTTCCGTCTTAGTTCCAATGTATCTACTCCGATCATCCCTGATACAAATAAGGATGGAAAGAGGTATAGATAATATCCGTACATTCGCTTGTAGACGTACCTTGCGAATTTACGCTGGAGCTTTTCAACCATCAGGGTATACTTCGCCTCTCGTGGGTCCCAGATGGTAGCACCAAACTCTAACTTGCTACGAACAAAAGCATTATATAGCATAATTGCGACCCTAATATCTTGGAACTGCGAAGCAGTTCTCTGTATGAAGCCCAAAGTCTTATTAGCGGCTTTACAAATTGCAACTAAGTGCTCACGAAAATCAAGGCGTGTATCCAGGACTATCCCTAAGTCACAAATAGAACTAACTCTCTCTAATGTAGTCCCTTCCAACGCGTAGGAAGACGTTACCGGCATTTGTGATCTGGAAAACGTAATTTGTTTACATTTAGTAAAGTTGAATGAAAGTCTATTAGACTGGCTCCACTTTCCCACTGTTTCAATATCATGCTGCAATTTAATACAGTCCGAATCTTGACCTATTGAGTGATAAACCTTTAAGTCATCAGCAAACATTAAACAATGAGTTGTGCTCAATACTCTAGGAAGGTCATTAATCATAACCAAGAACAGGGTTGGTCCAAGGGTGCTACCCTGGCTTACATCGGATCTTGCATAAAACTCGTCAGATCTATACATTTTTATTTGCACGTACTGCCTACGATCTTTTAAATAATTTGCAAAAAACCTTAATAACTTAGGCGAAGTACCTAAAGACGAGAGTTTCATCAACAAAATATCATTATCCACCACATCAAATGCCCGCCTAAATCGAGAAATACAGCGTCAACCTGTCGACTAACGTCCATTTGAGTCGTTACATAGTCCAAGAAGCTGATGTGGTTCGTAGTTGTGGACCGAGCGACACGAAAACCATGCTGTGAATCGACAACACTGGACTCGATTTGACGAGTTAGGCACGAATTAATAATAGACTCAAATATCTTGCTAAAGACACTTAATACGGCTATAGGCCTAAAGGTCATAATATCCATTGATTTGCCAATCTTAGGCACAGGTGTTACTCTGGATATTTTCCAGCTAGTTGGATAGCAACACGTATGAAGAGAGAGATTGTTCAAATACAAGAGTGGCACCTCCAGTGCGAACAAACAATCTTTAACTAAGAATGGAGGTACAGCATCGGGACCAGCTGCAGATGATGGTTTAAGGCGACGAGCGAGATAATGTATAATATATACCATTATGGATAAAACAATAAAGATCCCCGAAAAAATGCTAAACAGTCATAAAACTAACTAAAAATATACACACGAACGAAAAAAAATTCCCGCCAAAACGTCTCCGCACTTTGTTTACAAGTTGTTGTTGTCAAGTGCTATAATTGGGAAGAGTGAATTATTTTACAGTGAAAATAGCTCGCCTTTTATGCACTTTTTTAATTTCTATGCAAGTATTAGTTGCTCAACATTTTCGGCATCTCTGTCAGTATTATAGTTCTTTTCATTATTTTCCTATGATATATTTTTATATGCTAACAGCTATTGTGTTTTGATATGGTGGTACATTTAAAGAAAAGAATTCAAAAAACATGTAAAACCAACATTTATAACACAGGTGCTCCATAAATCCCTACCACTGGTAGAAGCCTAAAAGTGACAAACGGATCTAATAAGACGGAGATATTTAGCCCCCTTTTAGCAAATGGAACTTCAAATCCTTTGGTTTAAAATAAGCCCTGGGGGGGTCATGACATGCATGACCCCATGACCCCCCCCCCCCCCCCGGATCCGTGCTTGCCTCAGAGGGGCATGGGACAGGGCGGCCACTACTCGTCGCTGGCCCGGAGAGGGTACATGGACGGGTAGAAAATTGTAAATACCTATTATCGAAAATAACGTAATTTTTGATAAGAAAATGTATCGAATGAAATTCTGTTAATAATGTGTTTGTCTTAGTCTTAGAGAGATAAAAATTTCAAAAACATGTATGTAAAGTTTCACATTCATCAAGTGTGTGGTTGATGCAGCACAATAATGGAAAAAACCCTTTAAAAGCAGAGCCTGGTCTTAAGATGATATTAATAAATAAATGAAATAAAAAAGGGGGTAGTCGGCCTAAGTCCTATATGCGCACTCGTCTAAGTTCCATGAATCGTGATCTCCCGGGTCACGAAACGTTACGTGATACTCCTAAACCTTCGTAATTATAAATTCCGAAACTAAGCTGTATTCAGCTTAGCAGCTAAGCCTTAGCTTAAGTTCTTGTGAATTGTCTTCCAAACTGGGTAAGTAGTACATAATCACTATTCGACAACGCTTGCGTAATGCGTAGAAACACATTTAAAATTGAACCGTTGCAACTACGTAATTTTGTTAGAAATGGTGATTGACATGTACAAATTATTCTAGGATGATATAGAAAAATAGCGGCGTGACATTTCATCGGTAATTAAACGAATCCTTTACTAAAACTATATGAAATGATTATTTTCTGGTTTATTTGTTGACGTTGCCATTTATCCGCCATTTTTTGTGCAAATCATATATTATGAAAAAAAGTAATCACAGAAGGGACACTAAAATTAATGGATCTACTAGAATAAATTTTGAAAATAATTCCCTAAATCTGACAAATATTTATATCACACCAGACTAGCATTCGCCCGCGGTTTATCTCGCTAAATGAACCGTGTAATCAATCTCAGAATCTATTGAACTGATTTACATTATTCTTTCATTGTTGTTTAAGGTGGTTATGGGGAGGGGGGAGGTTAGGGGGGTTCCTTTTATAGCTTTTGCAGCTTTCTCTCACAGTTTTTCCGGCTAAAAGTATCGCAACAAAAAGTATCACAACAAAAAGTATCACAACAAAAAGTATCACAACAAAAAGTATCACAACAAAAAGTAACAAACAAGTAACTAACAAACACGGATTCAAAGAGGAAGAAGAGGGGGGTACACTTTCTGAAATTTCAAAAAAAAATTGTAGAGTCTGCAAACAAAACTGGAATTCTTGGATCCATTATCTGCATTGAATCTATGATGACACTATTTATCTAACTATTTAGTAGAAGAAAAAACTTGTTTTATGTATCACTTCGAACTTTTTTTAGGATTGATTAGAAAACATGGCGGCTACAACAACAGTCCTAATATTCTACAGTTTAGAGCCGCATATAAAAACATGTTGAATCACCTTAAATACGATCATCATTTAGTGGCAATTGTATCCAATTAGACAATTTCTGTATTTTAAATTCAGCGTCTGTAAATGTCATCAATAGCATATCCAACTTAAGCAGACATCATGAAGAAGCATTCAAGTTTTTCAGTCAATCGAGCACTTGATTTTGATTTGGAAGCTGAAAGATACTGTATTTGTTTTTTCAAATGTTCTGTGTCATGAAAATGCAACACAAGCTTCACAACTCATAGTAGGGTATATATCAGGATATGTATCCCACTTTCTAACAAAAACTTAAAATGTGAAGAATGTGTTGACAGCTTAACCACAACGAATAAACTCTCGCATCACAAATTAATAACCATAAAAGATATAGGTGGATTGTGCTATTCTTCAAAATATGTATATAAGATATGCCTTTCCAAAGAGATGGTAATACGTAATTAGATAAAACAATATAGGTGGTAAAGCTATGTCTTCCAAGTATACATCCACCTAAATACACATTGAAATTATTCATTGAGAAAGAAGTATTTACTTGTTTAATTCAGCACGCTTACAATCAACCTCTCACGTTGATCATAGGGTTCATCTGATTCGAGCTATCATCCACAAATATTTAAAAAAAAACGTTTAAATCACGAAGCCAGAGTCAATAATGAATATTTATCTGAACACCAGAAATTTACCAAACTTATATTGTGTAAAGGAAAATAAAGTAAACTGTGTTATTAACTTTATCAGATGATCTTTTATTTATATTCGTTCATAGAAATTAGATAGGCAGATTAAAACAGAGTGGCGCATCTGTGCAGTTTGCATTGCATCTTTGACTCGTTAGCCTGCCACAATGCGCAAAAATATTATTCGTGATGTCTGCTCTATACGTAGTAATAATACCTCAATGCCGCAAACCTAAAAATTTACAAAACTAGCCGCACAGACCATGCACCTTTTGGGTATAAATAGCGCGACAATTGATGGGATTCTTGCCAACCGTTTCTGATAGTTTTTAAAGAACGCTTATAATTCTTCCAACATGCTAATGATTAATTGA
This sequence comes from Alsophila aescularia, assembly GCA_946251855.1. NCBI lineage: Eukaryota > Metazoa > Arthropoda > Insecta > Lepidoptera > Geometridae > Alsophila > Alsophila aescularia. The sequence goes on along the minus strand of OX276379.1, from coordinate 26,324,686 downwards.
AATTTGACAGGTTTACCTCATGAACCTGGTGACTCCCTTGTACTCTGAACCTAGCCTGCATCTAATGAGCGTCCTCATGCGTCCTAACGGTCCAGGGACACCTTAAAGATTGAAACTTCATCTGCCATACCTACCTAATTTCTTTGTAGATCTTTGATCACGATTCGATTCTGAGACTGGACGTAGGACGCTCTTGCAAGCAGACTATGGGAACCGAGAGATCAGGATTCATGGAACTTAAACGAGTGCGCATATAGGATTTAGGCCGACTATATCATTTTTTATTTCATTTATTTATTTATTAATATCATCTTAAGACCAGGCTCTCTGCTTTTAAAGGGTTTTTTCCATTAATGCCCTGCATCAACCACACACCTGATAAATGTGAAACTTTACATACATGTTTTTGAAATCTTCATCTCTCTAAGACTAAGACAAACACATGATTGACAGAATTTCATTCGATATATTTTCATATCAAAAATTACGTTATTTTCGATAATATTTACATTTTTCTACTCAACGGCTTAAGTTTTATCTCTAAAATAAATCTCACAGCAAGAAAATATAGTTTATCATCTAACGCTTAGACAAAATTTACCTAACTAATTTAGCCTGCCAATAAAATAAGTAACTTTTGAGACATACGTCATTTAGTTCCGAGCTAAATTGTGCAAACAGCGCTCGCGATATTCAACCTTGTTACGCAGGCACTTCAGTGCTTATTGCGGGTAGCGGGTGGCAGAGTGTAGGGGAGGTGATAGGAGAGTGGCGAGGGGGAAAATGTAACCTTGGAGCCTGGCCTTAAATTATTTCTTTTTACCTGACTTCACGGAGGGATATGTGTTTGGGTTGTATATATGTTTGTTTGTTTGTATTGTACGTTTCTTAGGCGCGTCTTACAGCTTTTACGGCTTGGTGGATTTTGATAAATGAGGTATCATTGGATTCGTCTTGACCACGAGAGTGCTATAGTAGAATAGAATAGAAGAATAGAATAGAATAAAAGTTTATTTGTGACAAGTAGGTACATGATATAACAGCACAAAGAAATTGAAAATTTGCATGATATGTCACACATTGGCCCCAACTCAGCATAATGCTGGCAGTTAACCAGCGCTGGTCTTCCGTTTGAGCCGTATGGTGATGTCACGTTTCACATACACACAATACAACTACATAAAAAGTAAAGAAAATAACCATAACAAGAAAAACAAATTACAGCACAACCAAACTCATAGTTCATACACAAAAAAAAGTCTAAACTACACATAGAAACAACTAAATTAAACAACTTGCAATTAAAAATTATACAATACAAAACTAACAATTTAAATAAGTTAGAAGTTAAGACTAAAAAAAAACGCCTTAAATGTACTATTATTATAGATAACTATAGTATGCATACCACTAGACGACACAACAGTTGCTCGTGACGATAGAGGCAGTAAAAACAAAGTAAGAAGGATAATCTATTTTCTGGTAGGTATGGCTTATATTGCACTCGTATCATGTTTGAGAGCTTCCTGTCGCTGCTGATGTGTAGTAATAAAATATCTAAGTTTAACTCTAAAACTATGAACATTTTGCAGGTTCCTCACCGGTGGCGGGATGTTATTCCAGCATTTGGTAGCTGCGTAGCGGAAACTGCCCCTGAAAGCGGCTGAGCTATGGCGTTGCGTGGAGAGCCGTGATGCGCACTGACAAGACTCTTGGGACCTATGGCTGGATATCCAGAACAATTTCTCATAAAGATACAAGGGTTGTTTATATTTTAGGACACCAAAAAGTAAACAAGCCAGGTGTAACTTGCGACGATGTTTCATTTTATGAATGGAATATTTATTGAGGTAAGGAGTAACATGAGCTCTAAACGGAATCTCAAAGCAGAAACGATCACAGGCGTTTTGTACCTATTGTATGAGTTTTTCTGTCCGTACTAGAAGTTTGGGGCCAAAAACAGCATCCATATAATTTAATTTGGACAATACTAGAGACTCCACTAGATATCGATATAGATTCGATTGGATACGTAAGTCTTCCTTCAGAAACGGTTTCATACGGTAGAGAACTTTTAATTTATAAAAACAATTTTGTATTTACTTTGCTACATGTTGTTCATAAAGCAAGTTGCAATCCATGAGCAAGCCTAGATTGTGAGCTTCATATAGCCGCTCAATAGATTTATCCATTAGCATAACATTCTGCAACAAGTTTATTTGAGCGAGTTGATGTTTATTACCGAAAATTAAATATTTTGTTTTTAAGGGATTGAGCAGCAGACCATTTTTATCGGACTAGCAGACTATACTGTTGAGATCTTCATTTAGTTTGACTATGGCATTATCGATCTCGTTGGGCTTGCATGAAATGTACACCTGAGTGTCGTCAGCATAAAAGTGAAACTTGCAGTGTTTTATATGGTTTCGTTTGTCTGCTGAATACAAAATAAAAAGGATTGGTCATAAAATAGATCCTTGAGGCACCCCTCTTCTTACAGAAATTATATTTGATGCCGTAGTTGAGACATCATTTCGGTTAAGCTTCACGTACTGATAACGGTTACTAAGATAGCTATTGAACCATTGTAAAGCTGCAGTATCAAAACCATAATACCGCAGTTTCGACATCAAGAGATCTATATATAATTTTTTTTTTAGGAAAACTTATTGCTAAAACAACATAGTATCAAATATGCGAAAATGTACAGAAGGCCAATTAAAAGTTTCCACAGATAAGTATATAGAAAGAATAGAATAATTACAAAGTAAACGGACACACAAGATATACATTATTAAGTATATAAAAACACCTACACCAAACAAATCTTATTTTCAGACAAAAAAGTCCGCAGCGAGCAGCCGCTTTAGCTGCCCGGCAGACATATTAAACATGTCAACATCTAACTGAGCAGCCACATCATTGAAACCCCTGCTCGCTCTTATCCAGTAAGTATTTCGCCTGTAGTTGGTTTTTACTTTTGGGACATGCAGCATGCACTGTCTCCGAAGTGTCAAAAACAAGTCAAAAACAAGTTCTCAGTTTTGGTGAAGGGGACTCTTTTGATCTCAACATTATTCAAACGTGACCTCTGGTCATTCTCACGAAGAGTACATTCGAATTGATCAAAGCGTTGCTTAAGAAGTTGCACCTCATCCTTCGTCTTTAAAAGGTCCTGGACTTGCTGGTTAACTTTTGAAATCCTACCAGTAAGTGCCTCAACAGAATGCTGCATGAATTCCATGGACACCTTCATGTCAGCAACATCGGGCTTAATGAGCTTCAGGCCCGCGATATCAGCTTTCATGGTCTTCAGAGCCACAATGTCAGCTTGGATCGCTTGTACACTTGCCGTCAGGGCTTGCAAAGAAGAAACCTGGGCTGAGAGGCGCTTAAGATCCAGCGCGATACTCTCCATGTCTGCAGGTGTTGGTGAAATGGCTGAGCCGGCTTTAGTAGATGGAACATTGAGCGGGCTAGATGCTCCAGAGCTCTTACAAAAGGAGCACTTCCACACGTTTCTTCTATCCCCAAGCTTCCGGTACCCGCCCTCCGTTATACCAACACAGGAGAAGTCAAAGTGACTCTGACACGCAGTACACTGCACTCCATCACGGAAATTGGTATTCGGAATTTAATGAGTCGAAAGCCCTAGAAAAATCTAACAATACTAGGATTGTGCACATGCCTACATCCTGCGCATAGAGTATATTATCCGTAACGTCAAGCAACGCTGTAACAGTGCCGCGTCCCTTTCTGAACCCTGAATGTTCCTTTGGCAAATATACATTTGTCTCTAAAAAATGTGATAGTTGTGCGCAAATTGCTTTTTCAAGAATTTTCGACAAACGTGGCAAAATGCTAATTGGTCTAAGATCTTTCATTTCAACCGGGTTTGAGATCTTAGGAAGGGGACGCACAATAGCGAGTTTCCACATATCAGGAAAAATAGATGTGTTAATAGACTTATTTATCAATTCTTTCACCAGGTGCAGTGTGTATGGGAACGTCATCAATAGCATATCCAGGCTAATAGCGTCACAACATTCCGCATTTGATTTTAGACTTTGAATTATTGTAATGATTCTATCGAAACTAACTGGCTCAATATGAAAGACTTTATCGCCACAATTGTGATGTTCAAAGTATGTAAGATGCGAAATAGATACGTTTGTTGTACCTGATATGTCTAAAAAAATATTATTGATTTTGTTCGCGTCATCGAAATAGCTGGATAACTCAGAATTCGATTGAGGTAGCAATGTGTTTTTAATATTTTTCCACAGTTGCTTAGGGTCGTGCAGTTTATTATTAATATTATATTTAAAAAAAGCGCACTTTTCTGAGTAGAATGCTTGATTTACGATAGATTTTAGTGACTTGTACTTTTATTTATTCTGTGCTTATAGTAATTTCTCTTAGCGTCGGTTTTGGTTTTATGATAAGCTGAAGAAGCCTCATCGCGTAACCTCGTCATCATTTTGATTGTATCCGTAATCCAGGGGTATAAAAGTAATATGGCGGCATACAGCTGCCATAAATTATTGTGCCGAAGGACCCTAAAATGACCAAAACCTTTCGTATCAAAATGAAAGTATTTAAAATACCATTTGAAAAATATATAATTGTTCTAACTAAACATTAACATTAATAAATTGTCTTTTAAGCTTATTACAAAAAAAACTATTTTAGGTTATACTAGTTAATGTACTATTACTCTAATGTTGCAATTGAAACTATTCGAGTGAAGTAAAATATGTAAGTAAAAAAGAAACATTAAAATTATATCATTAATAGCCGCGCCCAGTAGTTTCACCCGCGTCCCTCAGGAACCGTGCATTTTAAAGGATAAAAAGTAGCATATGTGTTAATCTAGGGTATGAGCTACATCCATACCAATTTTTACCAAATCCGTTCAGCTGTTTAAGCGTGAAGAAGTAACAAACATACTCACATACATACACACACACCCTTGCATACATACAATTTTTCGCCTTTATAATATGAGTGTGATTATTTTTGCGGGTGGATTGGTGCGTATTCAATCATTTTGTTCCCAGGCGGGTTTTTTGTTTATATATATATATAGTTATATATGTATTATTGTATTTAATATATATATATATATTTAAAATTTGTTTACACTGATTTTGTTCTCGCTCTTCAAGCTGATAGTTATTACAGGACAAAAAGTACTTACAAAGTACAATATACTATATTTCATTAACATTTGTTCAGCCGTCAAATAGTTTTTTATCGATTTCTCGTTTTCTAATTAACGGATTGAAATATAACCCAAAATTAAGTCACCAAATATTAAGTCAAAATTGAAGCTAAACATCCGTGAAAACCACATTTCAATCGGTTCATTAGTTTCAAGCTGATAGTTATTACAGGACAAAAAGTACTTACAAAGTACAATATACTATATTTCATTAACATTTGTTCAGCCGTCAAATAGTTTTTTATCGATTTCTCGTTTTCTAATTAACGGATTGAAATATAACCCAAAATTAAGTCACCAAATATTAAGTCAAAATTGAAGCTAAACATCCGTGAAAACCACATTTCAATCGGTTCATTAGTTTTGGTAATATAAGGGTATGTGGCAGGTATGTGGGACATGCAGCACATACCTCGTGCAGGAACGAAGCCCGGGCACACGCAAAGGAGTCCAGATGAATAGCGGCAGCACCACGTGGACCCACCACACTCGTGGGACATAGAATACAGTTACAAGACTACAATTGCACAAAGAAAACTGGAAGAAAACGGAAGTGTTTTCTTCCAGTTTTAGTAAGTGTGTTCTTCTAGCAATAGGTAGTCATAAAGCAACGAGCCCGTGTCGTATTTGAAACGAAACTGAAAGCGAACTGATTTGTCAGCTTTCAATTGCAATCCATTACACCGATAGGAGGCGTACCCGGCGTCTTATACGAGTAGATAACGCTTGCATATTATTGGCAGGAAAATGGATAATAAGGTATACCATACAAAATATCAATAATTAATTTATATAAAATACTTTGGCGTCACCAGCAGGGCCATACATATTTATTTATATCGGTCTAACATATATAAAATATGTTTTTTTTTAGAAAGGATATGTGCTGTTGGTCTATAACTGACCTCTACAGCGTCACCGGACGGTGGGGCGGGCGCAAAAGCGCTCCGCCGCGAATAAAAAAAAAAAAAAAAAAAAAAATATGAATTGGTTGTAGAATGTATAGAGCTGAAAAACAAAGATAGACCAACTCGCTAATACCATTCCCTCGCACCATCCCCAAGTGAGTTTATCAGGTGTGTCGGGTGTTGTTATAAATCGACCGAGGCATGTTTAGGAGTTCACTCGCCTCGCTCATTGTGTGAGAGAAATCAACGGAAGTACAATCTACATAGATAAAGTACTATTTCTTGTACTATTATTATTTCTGTGACAGCTCATAACAGTTGCAGTGCCACCCAGAACTTCGCATTGCAAAATCTTGCACAGCACTGCACTCGTATGTACTGCAATTGTATGTACTTAATTATCTCATTATGCCCAGAATTTGCACTAACAATCCTTAATGAGACCATCTCTTAAGCGGGGCGGTAAGTAATATGTGCAGTCCAACAATATCGGCACAGAATAAATAATAGTACAAATACAGGGTTCAAACCCTCAGCCAACGACTTTCAATAAGCTATGTGAGGATCAACCATCACTCTGTGCTTCGTAGAGCTCGTTAAGCCGTCGATCCCGCATAGCAGCTATTTGCAAAAATCATTGACATAGACATCGATGACATGCTGGTTTGGACCCACTCTGGCAAACGTAAATTCTAGCACTGTCGTTCATTATGCAAATGACCGCGTTTTACATTAATTAACTGGAAATGCTCCTGGATATGTCTGTTACTTTACACATCTGTACATATTAAAGCCTTTCGTATACAGACACTTTGTATTAGTGATCTCAAACTAGTGCCCTAAGAAGTACCTACATCTTTGATTTTGAAAACTAACGCGAGTGATATTCATAATAAATATAAATAAAACGGCTAAAAACTCACGAAAAAGAAGATCGGAAATACTCCGACCAGTTTCAGACTATTTTGAAGTCATTCATCTGGGAGTGTTATGCCGACAAGCCGCGACGAGCGCTACGAACGTCAGCACGCAACGTCAGCACGTACCTACATCTTTCTTATAAACTCTACTTGATTCTACTTAATTAAATAATTGTGCGTAACTTAATGTTTAAATTTAAAGTCGCTCAGCAAGCTATGGGTAGAGCTATGCTCGGGGTTCTTCTGAAGGATAAGATCGAAAACGGGGTGATCCGACAGATAACCAAATCACTGACATAGTTCAAAGGATTAGCAAGCTAAAGTAGCAATGGGCTGGTTACATTTGTCGTAGGACGGTATACCGTTACGTCTACCCTAGGGTAGATGTGTCCTTGAGTGGAAACTGCGACTTGGCAAACGTAGTGTAGAACGCCCACCGGCCAGGTGACGATCTGCGAAAGGCGGCCGTCAGAAACTGGATGAGAAGAGCCAAAGTCTGGGCTCTGTTGCGTACATTGGGAGAGGTCTATTTCCAACAGTGGACGAATAGAGGCTGATGATAGTGACGAACCCTTCGTAAGGGTAAAAAAAAATATTTCACGTCGTTATGTGATGCAACGATTGTATGACTTTCCACGTCTCTCCACAACAGACTTCAAAAGGTTGGCTTCAGTATCCGTATATGTTGTTTATTCCGATTTCTGTGGACTCGTTCGTGTGTGTTCGTCCGTATACCACAGCTGTTTTTATCAGCATCGAGGTATGAATTCATATTAAAAATAGTGACTCAAAATTATAGCAGCAGCACGTTTGACTACATGTTTAAATTTGAAAATGTCAAACGATCATATTTCAAGTGGTAAGAAATTTCTGTTGAAATTGAATGACTCGCCGTTTTCTTGCGTGGATGATGGATCGTTCCGATGTCGTGACATTAATGGAATTTCATGCAACTTGTATGAAATTTCAGCTGTAATGCTAGTAGCTAAGTTTTTTCAACTTTCTCGGTGCTGACACACCAGGACAGCTGCTGTCATGGTGGACTTACTGAAACGTATGCTGCGTCCATTATCATGTAAGTAATATAATTATCTATACTTATAATAACACTGTAACAGGTCCAATTATGTACATTTAATATTTATGAAAAAAAAATTGGTGGCTGTTCTTTATTCCATACTGAAGCCAAAACTTTTTTTTTCTTTTTTGTGTTTCTTGGCTAGGCATCACGCCGAAACTGCTGAATGAATTTAAATGAAACTTGGTATGATTTGAGTTCATACTACGAGGAAGGACATGAGATAGTTTTCATCCCGAAAAATTAAACGGTTCTCGCAGGATAGGGGTTGAAAGTTATTTAAAAAAACACTTACTACTCTCAAACTACGGGACGGATTTTGATGCACCTTAGCACAGTCATAGTTTAAGTGATGGGTGAAAATTGAGAATACTTTTTATCTCGAAAATTAAAAGGTTCCTGCGTGTTAGGGGTCCAAATTCTGTACATTGAAGATATTTTGTAAAAAAAAATTGAGGTTGTTCTATATTCGTTCTAAGAAAAAATATTATTATGTTCTTATTTTTTTTCAATTGTCTGTCTGTCTGTTCCTTTTTTTTTTGTATCACAAACCAAAGAGTATCTAAATATTACGTAAGATCACAAACTAAGAAGGAAATACAGGTCTTTGTATATGGAACGTTGCCGTGGAAACGATATCACAGGACATCTAATAATCATTGACGTAGGAAATGCTCTATGCTAATAATACACGAAATAACAGATGATTAATGTAAACAAAATCGTTAAAAATGAAGCTGATCATATAATTATGGTCGGACTTCACGTACAGGTAAGTTTCTATTATCATTAATTGTAAATTCGTATACCTAAATAGCTGTACCCGCGGCTTCGCACGCCTGGCCATTTCTCTAAGTTGAAATAACTCTATTACTATTCCAAGACCTAAAATACCAATATACAAACATTTGATCAAAATTCCTTCAGCTGTCAAAAATATTTTTATCGATTGCTCGACTTCTACTCATCAGATTGAGATATAAAGTATCCCAGTTTTTAAGCCAATACATAAACTATCCAACAGTGTAAACCGCATCGCAATCGGTCCAGTAGTTTTTACGTGATGCGCGAACAAACATACAGACAGACAAACAGACAGACACAATTTTTAAAACGTTATATTCTTGTTCTGTAGCTTATTTTATGTACCCTAGATCATTTAAATTTTAATTATGTACCTTCTTTGCACAGACTTTTTCGTTCCTATTGCTTTAATAAATGTAATAGATTCCAGGGTACAAGCTGTCCCCATTCCAAATTCTACCTCTACCTCATAGTCTTACGAAAAGCAAGCAAGCAATTATAATCATTCTTAAAACATCACTTTGGTACTCTAAATATGGTTGAAAATAGGCCCTGGATTCCCAAGGAACCCTTTTTCACGGTATGTCATGTCCATCAATGTGGAACTAGTGTGGGTGTTGCTAACACCACCTTTAACACCCTTGGGTGTTTATGTAAACAACCTTTCAAAACTTCAAAGCTTTTAACTTAATTACTTAGCTCACGGAACTACAAAATAGAAATAAATTATTCTATGGAAAAATCGCAAGGATTAAAAAAAAACTGCGATAATTCTTCTACATACAAAGATAGAGTATAATTCTTTGGAAAAAATGAATGGATTTAAAAAAAACAGCTGATACGAATTAATAGGACGCTAATTAGTGTGGGAGTTATTATTTAATATTAAAAAAACAATTAAAATATATCCAAGTTTCACGCTAAACCAAAGGCATGGTCTCAAACTATGCCAATGTTTTACTTTACATGGACGACAATCAAAACGTTTTTTTTTAACCACTACAGTTGCCTATCAAACAAATACACGCAACGATACCTATCTACATTTCCGGTTTATCCTAAACGGAAGTTTTTTCTTCAACTTGTGCTTTACCTGATTTGACTTTTCCGACAGATATGAATTTTTCATGAGACTTGCGCTTTAGCCACCCTTAGTGGATTTATTTTATTTAAAAAAGAAATCTCCGTGAAAATGTTGGCTTCGTTATGGATATTGTTTTCGGTGAACAGAAAGCAATACAGAGGTTTTTTTCGGTCGCTTTACTGGGAAAGGAAACTGTATGTTTTGTTGTTTGTTTTTATTGTTCGGAACAAAGGCTTGGTAGTTTCGGGCTCGATCTTTTATAGAAACAACGAATAAAGCTCAGTACATTATTCCATGTATTTAGGTAAACGTAGTATAGGATGCTCTCTAGCGAGATGGGAGCGATGACCTAGACAAATAAACTGGCAAGAATTATATGAGAAGATTCAGAAGAGCCAAATTAAAGGAACTAGGATTGAAGGCTCAAAGGGAGAGCTCGTACAGAAACCAGATTTTGTATAAAGTAACGGTAACCATACTTACCGCTCGTATTAACGATTAAAGACCAGCAAGACCTACCTCAGTTGTCGATACTGATGACAATGAAATCCATTATTAAAAATTGCTATAGCCTATATCCCACTGTTGGGCAAAAGCTTCATTTCCTACCCTCTCTGTCTTGCACCACCTTGCCTCGTTGCATCTTTCTGAGTTGGCTTCTTTGGCATCGTCCAAAGTATGTGATGGCTCCATAACGTCTAGCAAAAATAAATCAAAATTGACTTTTATGATTGTGACCTTGTAACTTGTATATACAACGCATACAAGTAACATTAAATTAAAACTAGTAAAAGTGAATTTAAGTCCTTCCACATTCAGCAGTGTACGTTAACGCAATTACGCGGCGTGGAGGAGTCGCTGAATATTCAAACTGTAACTGAATTAACTGAGCATGTCAACTGTTTCAAGAATCAAAATATACCTACCTCATGTAAGTACATTTATAGGCCTTTTATTTTTATTTTTAAATAAAAATACAAACTTACAACTGTTGGATTGATACCAAGGTACCGAGGCGGTTGCACAGTGAGGATACTCTCTTGACTGATTTGGTATCTATTTTTTTTTTAAATATTTCATCAGTTTCACTATCACCAGTAGCACATCAATTTATGTGAGGCATAACTAACCACGCTGTGGTTACTTATACTCATATATTCAGACCATGGGAACATTGTGGACACTTGGTTGCGTCAATAAAAATGTTAAATCGTGGCATTAAAATTAAAAAATAACAATGTCAATTCAATGCAGGCGTAAAGGGTTTTTTGTCAGGTTCTGTAATAGTAGTTTGCAACACACTTGCTTGTAAAGTGACTCTTAAAGCATTTAGGTTCATAATTCTGTTTATTAAACACTTGTGCTTTTTACTTTACAGTTTTTATGTTTAAAATAATGAATATTTTTGTGAATAATTAAACTATATAAATCAATCGTCAAATTTATCACCTTTCATCAAAGTTTATTTTTTACTACATATTAATTTGCGTATAAAAACATTATTTTGTGTTTATTATATTTTTTATCTAGGCTGTTTTGCCAAAGCCTTTATTTACACCTGCGTGCTCATCGCTAGCGCAGCGCGCTAAACCAGTGCACCATTTTTCATATAATATATTTGTTAACGTTTTTGTTGTGTGGTTAATTATTATCAAAAATATCGGCTTTACGTAGGTAAGAAGAGCAATACGTAGATTTGACCCCGCTGAAAGTAATAATCGAGGCACGAAATGCAAGTGAAGCCTGTTGGCACCAAAATCCAGGTGAGGGGGGATGAATCGTAGCTCCCAAACAAATGGACCAATTTTGATGCAGTTTTGTGTTTAAAATCTGGTATGACCTCGATGGCCGATCGGGGGTTATAAATTTTTTTAATTTGTTCTTGTTAATCAGGATAAAACTTTTGATACATAAACAATAACATATTAATTTGGTTAGGTACTAATGTTAAGTTAACTATGGCGCCAAAATCCAGTCCACAGTAAATTCGCGCGCGTACGGTCTAACACGCGCCGCCATAGATAATAAATAAATATTAATACGTGTCTACTAATGAATAAACAAGCAGCAAATGAAGATTAAAAAAATATCTAAAAACCAGGTTTTTTTTAAAAAGCTTTTATTTTTATGTTTATAGGTTTTATACGCAAGGAACATTTCGTATATAGTATTATTCTGTTTAACGCAAGGAGATTGAATTAATTCAAAATTAGTTTTTAAATCTTGTAATTTATTAGAAATAATTATAATAATTTAAAAAAAAAAAAAAAAAAAAAAAAAAGCTTTTGCGTCCTTTTTTATGAATGTCACTTTATTTAGTTTTTCCATTTTTTTTCCTGAAAACATTTTTTTTTGTTTTTTAATTTTAAACGTTTTTTTTTCTGTTTTCATTTTTTTATAGCATTTTCATTGTGAGCTTCCCTGAAAGTTTCAGCCGGATAGCTAATCGGGAAGTGCTCGAAATTTGAATCGCAAGATTCCAGGCCAGAAAAAATAGGTACATACAAAAATATAAATATAGGTAAATAGGTACATAGATACATCGATACATAGATACATACATTTGAAGTTAAATAAAAGCTTTAAAAACGATATTTATATTAATTTTGATTAAGTACATTCGTTTTTCTCTCATTCGGTAGCTTTTATAACTGATTTTTAATTTTCTTAATATTCAACGTTAAATAAATCAAACACAAAGCCATGGTAGCTTGCTAACGAATCAAAGGATAACTTTGAACGGGACCATTAGAACTGCGAGTTTAACCCTTGTTACACCTTGGTTTCCATGGCGGGCTCGGATGCTGTGGTTAGAGCTACCCTGGCAGTTTAACCTTTAGATGAGCTAGCGCAAAACATAAAATAATGCGTATTATATTATTTCTGATCGAAAAACAGTTAACCTATTTGGCTCCTATTGCACGCACATTGTGAAAAGCAATTATGCAGTCTATATTACAAAACTTAATGCTTGTCTAGAAAATATTTACAGCTCCCGAATTATTGAGTCATATGGTGACAAATGTTTTTTTTTATATATAGTAATATTTTATTTAATTAAATAAAATAAATAAATATTTTCGGGACAATTCACACCAATTACCTAACCTTAAACTAGGATACCCTATAATATGGGCACTAGATATTGGATAAACATATATAGATACGAATATTACATCCATGACTCGGAAACAAACATTTCTGCTCATCACACAAATGATTGCACCTTGCTGGATTCGAACCCACGACCATTTGATTTCGTAGTAGGGTCTCTAGCCACTAGACCGACCAGTAACATGGAGCAGTCAGCAGTCATGGAGCACTACCACGTTGCTGAGACTAAACAACAAAAATCTTGCAAAATAGATCCTGAATTAAAGTAAACTGCTATCTCTTATAACTTCAATCCAATTATTAAGTTAACGGGACAAATTGACACTGTCCGTTCAAGAGTTAATATTGCCATCCTATTCAATTAATTTGGGAAAAGAAGTACCTGAAGCTGGATTCTTTCCAATGTTACAAATATTTATACGCGTATCATCAATTATTAATGATTGCATGACTTGTTGAGTTTTGAGTCTTGAAGATATCCGACAGAGAATCAAGGTGACCGAAAAAGATGTAAGGATAAGCAAGCTAAAGTAACAGTGGGCTGGTTACATTTCTCGAAACATCTTTAATCGTTGGGCAGATGAGTTTTTGAGTGGAGACCATGTTTAGGCAAATATAGTGTGGGACGCCCTGTGGCCAAGTGGAGTGACGAACTGCGAAAAGGAGCTGGAACAAAATGGATGAGGAGATCTGAAGACCTAGCTCATGGCGTGCATTAGGGGAGGCCTACGTACACAATATAGGATGATGATGTTGAGTTTTCTGGTCTTATGGGGAATCCAAAGTCTGGTGAAGCCAGAAAGTTGTTATAGGAAACTATCAATCAATTGATGAAACTCCTTCGACTTCGGACTCATTTGATTTATCTCCGTATTCTCGGTCTAAAAGGGAATCCAGAAAGTAAACTTAAGTATCCATCTAAAAAATATTAGGAGTTTGTGTTCATTAGATTTGTCTCGATAAGGTCTTTTGCCATATGTGGTGTGATTAGTAGTTAAGACAAAACAAAAATAAAACTATTATGTAAAAATCTTTATCATAACAATCTTTTAAACTCTCCATATATTTCATGAAACTTTTTTTTATTATAGTTGAAATAATTTCACTCATGGAATTAGCAGCGGCAGTTTCAAAATCTAAGTGAATTTTACAGGACACCAACTTGGTTTTTATATCCAAGACTTTATCATGGAAAATAATGCCGCACAGGATTCCTGTTTTTTGTCGGACATAAAGGCGTAAGCAAGTGAAACTACATTTATTTCTATCGATGACGAACTACCCATATTGCCGTGGATAGTGTACATTTGAGAAAATAGCTTTGAGCAACTTTTAAAAGTTCCATCCACCCCCGAAATATTCCTTGACATTTTCCAACAATTTTCTATCTTCCTCCGAGCAAAACACAAGACTAGGAGAATTATAGTTCTAATAATCAGCGAGAAGGAAATTCGTATACTGTAATGGAAATATAACTGACTCCACATACTAAAAAAACGTGTTATTGCGACTTGTATACAAAAAAGTTTAAAACAGGTACCGGACTTTTCAAAATAGGTATTGGTGATACAAATTAAATATCTTGATCACTCAATAACTTTTTTCCCACCTTATAAATTTGTGGTATTGGTATATCAGAATGATGAGCTTGTTTCCTCATGTTATCGATACATAAATCTATTTCATTCTTTGAAAAACCTGTAAAACCTGTAAAAGAATGTACCTTAGTTTTCAAAACTTCTCTACCCTGATTAAAAAATAAAATAAAATCAATCATAAATATATAATTACACGTAAAGTACTTTTACAAGCATGGTGTTAAGATAGTTTACCTTAAGAGTTAGAGAACCACGGCATTTTTCTCTAAAATACACACATGAATTCCATATTAAAAAGCCGCTCTTATATTCTATTTGTTTATAGTACTATATGTGGGGTTTTTTCTCGTGTTCCTACTGCAATCTTATGAACTCCTTGCCTACTCCTACACAAGAGTAACCAAATAGCAAACCAAATAGCCTTATATATACGCAGCGGGTTTGTTTCAATAAAGCATGTGAATTCGTTTACGTCTGCAATGGTTGAATATATCGTATTTAAAATTTCCATACAACATTAAAATATTAGAAGTTAGCGACAACCATAAATGATTGTTTACTTACACGTTGCACCAAAAAGTAGCTTTGTTCATATTTTTCCATATGCTCCTCTCGCTATCACGCTGGTAGAAATACCTCGTTGATAGAGAGCCCTCAAGGGTCTCTGACAGGTAACGGTCCAGCAGTACGAGAAAATACATGGGGGACAGCGTTTGTTATTGTTGCAGTTATTGAAAGCACAAGTGTTAGTTCAGTATAGCTGAAGGAAATACTGAATGCTTATTAAACCACAATACATACACACACACACACACACACACACACACACAGACACACACACACAAACACACCCACACCCACACAAACACAAACACAAACACTCTTCAATTTTTTTATTTATTCTCTTGAAACTACAAAATGTATGATAAGATTCACTTTTTATACAAAATATTATAGAAAATTCCGACATTATTTTCACTATGACGTCTACTGACATGCAACTGTCTTGAGAGGTACTGCGCAGTAGCTTAAGATTGCGTAATGTAAATTCAAGGTCAAGCAGATTATCGTTTTTTTTTCCCAGCTGATTACTAAGATGTACTGTTTATTGTTATTGTGTTATTTATTCTATACTACTATAAATTTTGATACAGTGTTTTTTTGCACAAACTTTAAAAGCAAACTCATTTGTTATAACTCTTTTGTTATTCGTTGCAAATATTAATCTAGCATATATTATATTCTCTTTGTAATTACGACGATTAATAAATGTAATTTAATGTCGAGTCATATTTCCTTGTAGCGTAACATATTAAACAAAATTAAAAGTATTAATAAATGTAATTTAATGTCGAGTCATATTTCCTTGTAGCGTAACATATTAAACAAAATTAAAAGTATTAATAAATGTAATTTAATGTCGAGTCATATTTCCTTGTAGCGTAACATATTAAACAAAATTAAAAGTATTAATAAATGTAATTTAATGTCGAGTCATATTTCCTTGTAGCGTAACATATTAAACAAAATTAAAAGTATTAATAAATGTAATTTAATGTCGAGTCATATTTCCTTGTAGCGTAACATATTAAACAAAATTAAAAGTATTAATATTGAGTATAATTAAATTGTACAATGAAATAAGTTATTTAAAGAGAAAAACCGGTACAGTACACTTTCTAAAACATTAGTCTGTAAACAGGGGTAGGCAAAAATTTCATAAGATTGCAGTAGGACCACGAGAAAAACCCATAAAAAGTCTTCCTCAACATGAATATTTAACTGAAAATTAAATTAACTGGCCATCATTAAAAGAAGGTTGAAGTCTACCGTTATTGACCCTCCACATTGTTCATAAGGGTTCTCGTAAAGTTATTACACGTCGTTACTTCCAACGGCCAGTGGGTCAAACACGACGGTGTTTAACTAAATGAAGGAACTGGTACAGTTACCCTAATTAAGTTAAATTAATTGAATTAAGCCCCATTGGTTTAATTATCTTGTTTTAAGGTATGTTGTTATAAATCCGGTCGTGTAAACAACAGTTTTCGCTGGACGTGCTTTTAGAACTCGAAAGTTCTGTTTTTTTGACGACCAGTTGGTCTCGTGGCTTGTGATCCTAGGTACGTAATCAAACGGTCGCGGGTTCGAATCCTGCAAGGTGCAATCATTTGTGTGATGAGCAGAAATGTTTGTTTCCGAGTCATGGATGTTATAATATTCGTATGTATGTATGTTTATCCGTTATCTAGTACCCATAGTACAGGGTATCCTAGTTTGGGGCTAGTTAATTGGTGTGGAATTGTCCCGAATATATTTATTTATTATTATTTATTTTAAACGGTTTACGCCTATACTTGTATATTTGTTTTTTTCTTTTCTTCAAAATATTGCGTAATGTTTTCACTACATCCACTTGAGCATGTTGAAAAATAAATAATTGCTCTGAATAACCGTTTTGTTTGTCACTATCTGCAGCCTCACTCGCCTGAGGCACGTCGAAATGTCCTATACATATACGAGATTATTGCTAGCAATAGAACAAATTGGACGAAATGGTCATGTTAGTTCCATTATTTAAAAAGAAGAAAGGGAACTACTTGGACAAAAAAGTCAAACTAGTTCCATCAGTGGAACAACCAATAAAAACTAAAACCAATGAAAGAACTAGAGGGAAATGAGCAACCCATTTCCATGAAACTTTGCATACTAATTCAGTCACCATGACAAACATTATGTAATTTCAACCTTCGATCCTCAAATCCTGATGCTTATCTAGCTTTTAGAACATTATCGAATCCATCCATACCAATATATAAAAGTGAAACGATGTCTGTTTGTTGGTTTGTTTGTTTTTTGTTTGTTTGGAGAGCTTTCACGCGATAACGGCTAGACGGATTTTGATGAAATTTGAAATGGAGATAGGTGTACCCTGGAATAAAAAGTAGAATATCCTTTTAATCCCAGAAAGTTGTAATTTTATACGGCAAAACTGGAAAATGTTGATTACCCGCTGTAAGGAACGGTTGCTATGGAAACGAAATAACAAGTCTGTCAGAAAATGTCAAGAGCGTTGGTGCTATACCTACCTCTGCATAGGTTTTTAATATCCTAGAAGAACATAGGCTGCTTTTTTTGCGATAAACTGTAGTCCGTGCGGACGAAGTCGCGGGCGGGAAAGCTGGTGTAAAATAAAAATAAACATTAAAATGATAATGAGACAGGTTTTTTTTGTATGTTTGTGTTTGTTTTTAATGGATACAAATTATCAGCGAGGCACATGGGCTGTATTTTTTTTTATTAGCGACCTCTACGAAAATGGCAATAATGAATCCCAAGGTACTAAACAAAAAATTATCTATAAAAGTAATTATTTGGCGTGCGCTGCGAACTATTGATGACTGCCCGCCCCGGCTTCGCTCGGATAGCTACCTAAGTATTTATCTAAATATTTTTTTGTACAAAATATTTGGTACCATCCATACCAATATATAAAAGTGAAACGATGTCTGTTTGTTGGTTTGTTTGTTTTTTGTTTGTTTGGAGAGCTTTCACGCGATAACGGCTAGACGGATTTTGATGAAATTTGAAATGGAGATAGGTGTACCCTGGAATAAAAAGTAGAATATCCTTTTAATCCCAGAAAGTTGTAATTTTATACGGCAAAACTGGAAAATGTTGATTACCCGCTGTAAGGAACGGTTGCTATGGAAACGAAATAACAAGTCTGTCAGAAAATGTCAAGAGCGTTGGTGCTATACCTACCTCTGCATAGGTTTTTAATATCCTAGAAGAACATAGGCTGCTTTTTTTGCGATAAACTGTAGTCCGTGCGGACGAAGTCGCGGGCGGGAAAGCTGGTGTAAAATAAAAATAAACATTAAAATGATAATGAGACAGGTTTTTTTTGTATGTTTGTGTTTGTTTTTAATGGATACAAATTATCAGCGAGGCACATGGGCTGTATTTTTTTTTATTAGCGACCTCTACGAAAATGGCAATAATGAATCCCAAGGTACTAAACAAAAAATTATCTATAAAAGTAATTATTTGGCGTGCGCTGCGAACTATTGATGACTGCCCGCCCCGGCTTCGCTCGGATAGCTACCTAAGTATTTATCTAAATATTTTTTTGTACAAAATATTTGGTACCATCCATACCAATATATAAAAGTGAAACGATGTCTGTTTGTTGGTTTGTTTGTTTTTTGTTTGTTTGGAGAGCTTTCACGCGATAACGGCTAGACGGATTTTGATGAAATTTGAAATGGAGATAGGTGTACCCTGGAATAAAAAGTAGAATATCCTTTTAATCCCAGAAAGTTGTAATTTTATACGGCAAAACTGGAAAATGTTGATTACCCGCTGTAAGGAACGGTTGCTATGGAAACGAAATAACAAGTCTGTCAGAAAATGTCAAGAGCGTTGGTGCTATACCTACCTCTGCATAGGTTTTTAATATCCTAGAAGAACATAGGCTGCTTTTTTTGCGATAAACTGTAGTCCGTGCGGACGAAGTCGCGGGCGGGAAAGCTGGTGTAAAATAAAAATAAACATTAAAATGATAATGAGACAGGTTTTTTTTGTATGTTTGTGTTTGTTTTTAATGGATACAAATTATCAGCGAGGCACATGGGCTGTATTTTTTTTTATTAGCGACCTCTACGAAAATGGCAATAATGAATCCCAAGGTACTAAACAAAAAATTATCTATAAAAGTAATTATTTGGCGTGCGCTGCGAACTATTGATGACTGCCCGCCCCGGCTTCGCTCGGATAGCTACCTAAGTATTTATCTAAATATTTTTTTGTACAAAATATTTGGTACTAGCTGTGCCCCGTGGTTTCACCCGCGTGGGTGATGATGATGATGATGAAAAGTATCCTATGTGTTATTCCATAGTATAGGTAATAGGTATATATCTCCATTCCAAATTGTATCAAAATCCGTTCAGCCATTTGAGAGTGAAGTATTATGATGATGATGATGATGAACTATGTGTAATATATATCCTTTGTGTAATTTCAGGATATAGTTCAGAATTTGTTTTGTTTCCACCAGTAACCATGAATGTTGTTCACTTTGTTTACCCGTGATCTTCCCTTGGATGATGGGTTGGATGTTGGAGAAGTAATACATTTGTCATGACGTTCGGTGACGTATGACAGTTTTTTACTTCCAGTTCTGTATACATATTAACAAAGCTTGTTCAATTTATTTATTCTATTCTAGAACACTTACCAATTTTTTATTTAAATAATATTATCCTCGCAAGTTCATAGAAGCCTTGTTTCGCGACCAAACATACAAAACCTTTTTCGAGGACAAACTGTTGTGTATTTTTTAGAACACGCCAATAGTATTTGTTTTTCCTTGCGGAAATAAACATTGTTATCGGCAGTTCACTATAAATATGTCCAGTGGTTTTATGCAGTGGATACAGTGGGAAAGCTGAAACAACATGGTTAATTATTAAATTAAATTTAGTTGGATGTATGTAGTTTCCTATTATTTTACTTTTTACCTAAGAAAATATTACACACGGCCAAAGCTGCGGGGCGCAGTTAGTGAGATAGAAAGTTTATAAAATACACTTGTCTCATCTCTCGAGCATACATACAGTTTATGATGCGCAAGGAAGAATAGGCCCCTGTCGTCACGTCACAATTAAAAAAAAGAAAGCAAATCTAAACTTATGTACCCACGTATTTAGAAACATAATATTATTATTAAATTGCACTAACCTCGAACAATCATGCACTTCCATTAAAACTTGTAACAGACAAATGCGATTTTTTTGTGTTATGTCCCCTGAAAAGGGAACTAAGTGACAAATTAAATATAAAGTCAACATTAGAAATGGGAAATTAACCATATTTATATTTTATTTTAAGTTTCCGATATTACAGCACTATTGCAAACACCGGTGATCATGAATTAACTGAAATAGAATGCGGGTGGATGTTATTTTTGTATTACCTGAAATTGTACAAGCTGTCCTACTGGAGGGCTTGTACTGTGATCGTGGTTTTGTTTTGGAATAAGCATACATGCCTGTTAGGTTTTTATGTTTGTTAAACAAATGGCTTTAGATAGATTTATAGTTGTAGTCTTTGAAAACAACTCGGTAAGCTTTGGGCTTGCGATTGGGCAAATGTGACGGTGAGTTAAAAAAACAAACATTTGTTGAACTACCACTTTCACACACATGCCATGGCTAGGTATTTCCAGTTTTTAAACCCGGACGAAGTGTATTCTAAGTATGAAGCCTCTGTCAGGCTGTGGCTACAAACGAATAGACCGATTTTGATGCCGTTTTTCTGTTTGAAAGCTGTGGGGGTCGGAGGTTATTTACATTTTTAATTTGTTCTTGTTATTAGCACTTGCCCACGACTTCGCCCGTGCAGATTAATCATCAATCTCAATTTATAGCAATCAAAAGTATCCTTTATTGTTCCCCAAGATTCAAACTATGTCCATACTAATTATCATCACGATTGGTTTAGCCGTTTAGTCGTGAAAATGTATCAAACACAAAAGACAGAGTAGGTAACTTTCGTTTTTGTATATTTTCGATGGTATTATGTACTCGTATAATGATAATGAGAGGTTATGATATTTAGGTAGCTAGGGAAACCTGAATCTAGAAGGGGTATTTAAATTTTTACCAATATTAACTTATGTTGTATATTGTTTACGTTAATCTCAATCCGGTTTCGGTCAGATTCGCCTTGCGATCTACAAACATACTGATCCATCGTGCCAACGACAACCAAAAAAAATACTACTATCCTCCAATGTAAATTCAGGTACAAAGAGAAAACAGATTTTCCCAGTAGATCATTTTAGTTCAAAATTTCATGGAAATATGATAAGCCAAGTGAATCGTCGCGGAACCAATTGGAACCCTGCCAAAGTTACGTTGGAATATCAAAACAGAATTGTTTGTTTGTTTTAAAAGATCTTTAGTTAACATAAATTTGGTATAAATCACAATAATTATAAGACACAGTCAAGTAATTATTTAGCTTAATTTCAATGACTCCTTAAAAATAAAACAAAATTCTTATAACAAAATACATATACATAATCATTTATACTCGTTGAAACATATTTTTTAACAAATGAAGGTTGAGTTAATTATTATGCGCCCTTTGTACAGTGCACATTTTTAGCATCACCCACTCGTTCTATAAGTAACTAAGAATAACAATAATAATTACACACCAGAGAACGTAAAACATAAGGTTATTAGCATAGCAAAACAGAACTGATTAATTTTATTTTAATTTATGATTCCTTAGTTATACCTACATAAAAAATAGCCGTGAGGATATTGAGGGTTAAAAAGACACTTCTTTAGTCTATGGCACAAGTTCTGCCGAACACCCAGTAAGGGACAAAGTCGAGAGACAAGTCGCGAGCAATCGCGGGACATACGTGCGAATGACCGGCGACAATGTCAACCAACATACGCTCGCCGAGCGTCGACACGCGACATGTCCTGCGACCCGTAGATGTCGCCTGCGATGTCGGGCGAAGTCCCGCCCGACGTCGCCCGATACACAGCTACAAGATCACAGGACACACACGATCAATAATTAAGCACATTTGGTGACATATGTCACCTAATGAAAACGGGGCTTAATTTTTGATCAGTTTCCAAGCTAGTGGTTTCTTAGTGCTACTTATTATCAGGCAGATAGGTATTCTAATGATCTCGTTAACTTTTTCAGAAAGAATTCTCTAACGTTGATAAATGTTACTTACTTCAGCTAAACAGGCAGTCTCTAGCAAAGAAAGTGAGAGATTATTTTTTTCAATTTGACTTCTTGAAAAGTAGTGAAAGTATATAATAAATTACATTACTCTGTCATTTCTCCTTCTAGTTAGTACTGCTGAAGGTACTCCTTTGTTCTTCACCGAGAAAAATATATTTGACCTTTTTATCCCTGAAACCCTTGTGGCAAAAGCTAGGGGTATATAATTTCATGGTTATGCCGGATTTTCTGATAACCATTACTTTACGGCCAAAACGACGTGGTAGACAGATCCAAGTCGAAAAGAATAATGTTAACAAGTAACATTATTATAAAAATACAAAAACCGGACTGCGAACTAAATTATTGAATAGGAGCTGACCGCCTGCAAAAATAATCACACTTATATTATAAAGGCGAAAGTTTGTATGTATGAAAGTGTGTGCGTGGGTGTGTGTATGTTGGTTACTTCTTCACGCTTAAACGGCTAAACGGATATGTATAAAATTTTGTATGGAAGTAGCTTATAACCTGGATTAACACGTAGACTACTTTTTATCCCGTAAAAATGCACACGGTTTCTGAGGGACGCGGGTGAAACCACTGGGCGCAGTTAGTATTGATATAAATATAATGTTTCTTTTTTACATACATATTTTACTTTACTGTAATAGTTGCAATTGCAACAAAAGACATTAAGAAAAATACATTACCCTGAATAATCTAAAATTGAAGTTTTTGTGAAATGCTACTGTATGGTTACAATAATTATATATTTTTGAAATGGTATTTTAAAGACCTTCATTTTGATATCCCACTCGATAGGTTTTGGTAATTTTTAGTTCCGTCGATAATACAATATAGCAGCTGTAAGCCGCCATATTTTAGTTTTCTTGACACTTCATATCATATCTTATAGCTCTCTCGTGATCAAGACAAATCCAATAATACATCAGATGTCAAAATCCATCAAGCTGTTTAGGCTGAAGGACGTGCCTAAAAAACGTACAAAGAAACGTACAAACAAACATACATACAACCCAAACACACATAACGCTCCTTTCAGTCGGGTAAAAACCTTCTTCAGTCGAAGTTCTGCTCAGTTAAGATAGGTGTTTATGTTGTAAATCCGTGAATAAACTCTAGTTTTGAGTTCTTAAAATCAGAAGCGAGGAGACATCAGCCAGTTGGAGTTATTACACAAAGTTGCTGGCAAACAGTTTCTGAGGTCAGGACAAGATCTAAAGGGGTGGCGTCAAGGAGAGGAGGCTTATGCCCAACAGTGGGATGACAAAAGCTGAGAAGAAAAAGAAAAAGAGGATACTATCCTAGATAAATATCGATATTTCGCCGAAATATCGAGCTTTGACTTTCTCGTCTTTAAATCTTTCTAGTTTAGATCTTAAAAACAGTTTATAATATTATTACAAAATTTACACAATAAAAAATCTCTGATAACTTTTTACAACTGATCTTATACATTACACAAGATTTCTTAACTTATGAACACGTCAAATTGTCCGAAACTTATTTGGAGCAATTTACAGTTATTATAATACTTAATTAAAATTGTATAAAATTCTCGTAATTTTCGAACTCAATATTCGTTTTGTTATTTTATTATCCAGTTTTCAGCAAAATTATTTTAAAACTAGCTGTACCCGCGGCTTTGCCTGCGTGGTCATTAATCTAGGTTTAAAGTAACCTATGTGTTATTCCAGGACCAAGAGTACCAATAAACTACAAAATACCAAATTCCTTCAGCCGTCAAAATGTATCGATTGCTTGGCTTCTGTTCATTGGATTGAGGCACCAAACACAATTTTAAGTCAAACCTAAGCTTTCTAAGAGTGGGAAACCGCAATCGATCCAGTAGTTTTTAAGTGATGGGTGAACAAACAGACAGACATGATTTTTTAAATATTATATATATTCTTGTTTTCTAGCTTTTTTAAGTACCCTAGACAATTTTTTTCTAAGTAATCTTCATTGTACAGACTTTATTGTACTAACTGTTTTTTTATAAGTATAGATAAATGGATAGAAGTGGGATAGTTACCGGACAGAAAATAATCCGGATATGATAAGATCTCTGATACCTAAAACATTTCTACCTACAAAGTAATAGAGTTCCGCATCCATAATTTATCTGGAGTAAAACTCCTGTATACGTCATGTACTCGTATACTCATAAACTTGTTACGGTACAATATGGCACTAAGTTTTTATATGTTTTATATGATGCCGCCGTAACGAATGTTTTACGCCCAAACGCGTTGCGGGGTCACAGTGATGTTGATTTGATAGGTGGGAGGTGCTTCTTTCGGTTCCCCAGTCAAACAAGGAACCCTTATAGTTTCGTCATGTCCATCTATCCGTCTGTATGCCATAACAGTTTTTCTAAGTATGACATGAGCAGGTGATGGTAAGCGTAACGCCTGCCCACATCAGTTGTGCCGCCCAAAACATATGTTACAAAATATTGCGCGTCACTTCCCTGCGCTCGTCACCCTAAGACATTGGTTTTTAAGTCTCACTAGTTTGTAATTACGCTGAATACATTCCCATTCAAAGAGAAACAGATCAGAAGTGTTTGTACACTACTGAATGGTGGTTGAATATCTTAAAAAGGTGTGACACTTCCCCAAAAGAGCTCATGCGCAAGAGGCCTACTACTACAAAAAGACATGGATATAAATGTTATTAGTATTTCGTTATGTTTTTATTACGAGTTTCAGTTTTTTTTTTTTGACTATCTTTTTCATATGTAGGATTCTATATTATTCTCTGTATCTTCAAAATATAAACAGATGTATAACAAAATGTACATTAATTTTAGTTAGACTGTGCTTTTCAAAATTTAAAACAGAACTGTAATCACTTGAAAATTATTAAAATAAAATAAGTTCTTTTTATCTTCAAAATTATTAGATAATTAGGTATTAACTTGCATTTAGATTTGTATTGTTTAAAGAGACATCTGATCTAACAAATAAATTCAGAGATCTCAGATTTCAAAACACCTTCACCTATTTTTGTACAATTACCATTTATTAAATTAATTTATTAGATGTCCAGTAAATGCATATTTTAGTGTTCAGAACCTTAAAGCAAATTAATTTAAAAAAAATGGCCCCCATTAATTTGAAACTCTTAAACTACCATTAACAAAAGCTCGGTTCTAAGAAACATTGCAACAATTCATATAAAATCCATTTTAATATGCTCTAAATTAAACATTTCAGTGCTGTATTAACTGCTAATATAACCTACTTCACCGTCATTTCAACCTCCCTGCTTTTCCAAAATAGTCCTTGTTTCTTCCATCCAAGGCACATGGACTTCCCATTGAATAAACGAGGTTAACAATGAGTCCTAAGCACTCAGACCCAAATAAACAGAATTGTCCCGGACCTCTACCTCTGGTTCGGACACATCGAGATTTACATAATTTATGAAATTCAACCTTCACAACTTTGCAATTTCGTAGGGGACAGAAAACTGTCTTATTTGCATGTAGGCTGGGGCTTTACTGAATTTATAAGGAGCTGTATGTAAGAATTGTATTGAGTAAGCCAACTGAAATAACTGTAGTGAATTTTTGGGGATACCTTTTTGTTACGTCTATCTATTATTGGGTGTTTGTCCATTATTGAGCGATTTTCTACTGACCGCCGGAGTCATTTGTATGAAAATCGGTCTACCTGTGGAAAACTGCTGCGGTTTCCGTGCTATCGCCGGTCCCATGCTGATGCCAGCCAATAATTAAATAAAACGCTCATTAGACTGCCACGTCTAATACTCGTGAGGATGAATGCTGGTACGATTCCAGTGACCACTCCAGCGCTTCCTGTTTCGCCAGCATTTCTAAATTGAACTGGTTCTAGGAAACAGGGCAATGCTATCAAGTTAAAAGCACCCAATACACCTCTGAATACGGATCCCAGAACAAACCGATTTTTTGCAAATTTAAATCTCATTGAATACTCAAGTGTGACCTATCAAAATACACGTAAATACGAGCGTTTCACACTGCGTTGATAAAAGGGACATCATTTCCTTGAAAAATATTCAATATCGACCGTTTTTCATAATTTTAAAGCTATTTTTAGCACTTCATCTTTTAATTGTAATATTCTACACCAATTTGACCAAAATACAACCTAATTACCGCATAGACGTTATCAGCGTTGCGAGCACGCCGCGCACGCGGTCCGCACCTGAAAAACAATATATATAAATAATTTTACATAAATTTTCATATAGAAATATCACTTCAAACACCAATTAAAAATATCACTTTAAACTCCAATTTAGGCCAATACATTTTTCTAATATTTTTCTAGGAACCAGCGAGTGAGTGCGCTCCGCGCGCCATATTCAAAATTCAAAAAGCCAATTTTGACAAAATTCTTATATCATTATTTTGAACTCTTACTACCGATCTTAAATAGGTGGTGACATACACTATATGATACTTTTGACTTTTTCTATGGTTAGTTTTAACCTGACCATAGAGTGTGACCTACCGTTGGATTCGTCTCGACGTCTCCTCTTTGTATTTCGACCAAATTTAAGACTAGAATTTTAATACAAAAAAAAACCCTCTTTTTCGCTTTTCAGAGAAGTCGATAAACAAGAGACTCACATTGAAATAAAATACAAAAAGAAGACCAAAAATCTTTTAACGTCCCATGTAGTATTGAAGGTGTCCCCCATAATATGGGCTAGGGCAATGGAGAGTGAGACCGTGCGAATAGACCTTCAAAGAATACGGTTTGCTGACCAGTCACCTCTTGTGCAGTGTTCGCTCTGTTTGGGGTGCGGGCATGGGCGGAGCTTCTGCAAGGAAACCAAGAGAAGTGCAACCACTGCGGCGGCCCTCACAAGAAGGTTGACTGCCCCGACTGGCTCGCGGGCTCACCTCCAACATGCTGTAATTGTTCCCATGCTTAGTAAGAGCAGGTGGAGCATAACGCCTTTAGCATGGACTGACTGCCCAATAAGAAAGAAATGGGACACACTGGCCAGACAATATAATACGCAACAATAGCGTATTACTAAGGTGGCTTTTGGCATTTACAACGATGCTCATGTTTATCTCATTATAAGTAGAGTCAAAAAAGTAAAAAATATAAACAAAATAGACACATAAATTATGTTGTATATAGATTGTAACAATATGCAGCAATAACATAAGTTAAAGTATAGCAATAACAAATTTATTAGTAAAAAAAATAAACTACTTAAATGAAGGAATATACAATTTGGAATTGAAAAATTTAGAATATTAAATATAATATACTAAGGTATAAGATGACAGGAAAACATGACTCATAAATTGTAACATATTTTTTTAGCGAAAGATGTAAAAAAATATAATAAATAGTTTATGTATAAAAAAATATGTTATATACATATTTTAAGAATATGCAACAATAGCATAAGATAATGTAAGTAAAAACAAAGTGTATTAAAGTAATAAGCAAAAATGTTGAGATAAATACTTATTTAAATTGTAACTTAGATAAATTGATATTTAGATATATAACGTCACGAAGTAAGTTTTGAGCACTGAGATACATAAAACTAAGTTGGAAAATGTTTTTTTTTATAAATATAGCCTTTGGTGCTTCGTGAGTTTAGCAAGCACTTTTGCAGCCATAAAAAGTATTATTAAAATAATTAAGATATTATAAGGAATGATATTAAGTTTTATATGAAACACAAGTATACATTTTAATTATAAGTATCCTACTACCCAACTACCATATAAGAAAGGATAGCATGTACAAAAGGTCTCTGATTACGTCATAGGGAGACACGAAACAGGGAGGGGGTTTTAGTCGGTAGGTCGTCGCGAGGCGGAGTCCGACATAACCGTCCGCGGTATCCATGAGGATTTCCCCCTCCCTGACAAAAAAAAATACACCTCTGAAAGGCAACTGATAAGCAGATAACTAGGTCCCCTTGCGGTCGGTGTTTCAAGCAAATTAATGGTTATTTCAATGTGTGTTCTTTAGGATTATTCATTCTACTGCCATGAGGATCACCATTATGAATATTTATCGTTGTGTGCGAAAACATTTAAAAGTACATCATATATAATTATAATTACTATAATTCCATAGTAGGTATATTATCTAGGTCCCAAAGTGTCTGTACCAGATGAAAAATATTTCAATCATAGCATAGTGTTATACCCACATTATAATTAAATTTTTCCTCTTCCTAGTTTACATCATAATGCAGTTTTATTTTAACTTTATTTATTTTTGTTTTAGCTTTGTAACGGTAAAAATCGGTACAGCGCTCGCATGCTTGCTACTATTATAATACTAGCGCCTGCAGCTGAACCACTAAGCATATTGTGTCTAATAGCATATTT
Source organism: Alsophila aescularia (assembly GCA_946251855.1). Taxonomy (NCBI): domain Eukaryota; kingdom Metazoa; phylum Arthropoda; class Insecta; order Lepidoptera; family Geometridae; genus Alsophila; species Alsophila aescularia. Next base: position 26,295,807 of record OX276379.1, on the reverse strand, counting down.
GAACGACTGCCCAAAAAAGGAATGTAATGTTTAAAGTGTTCATGTAGCTATGTATGTTTGTATGTATGTGAGTTTATTAGTTCCACCGTTACTTTTAAATGCTTCAACAGATTTGGATGTATGTGGTATCGTTAGAATCATCATCCCGAGTAACATAAGCTTATTTTGGCAGGACTGTCGTGTTTTATCTTTTACTTTGATGACGTACTTGTTCTTATTGTCTATATTAAGACGAAGTTTTTTTTTCATGAGTTCTTTATCGGTAGCACTTGCACTAATCAAGTAAAACGGACATCTTAAAATTATCCCAAGCTTATCTTATTTCCCCCACAAAACCTTATATCAAGAAAGCTCTTTACTTCAGACAACCTAAATATATCCGGAGCAGGCTCAACATCAATTAACCCAAATGATCCTAGAAGAATAAAACACTCAGCACAATCAGAATCAGAGTGTTTACCGTTAATGGAGAACATGCGTGCCTATTGATTCTCGTTAATGGGTTTCAGTTGGAAAAGATAGGTTACTGTATTTGTTTATTTTTTAGTTAATGAAAAAAGGAAAAGGTTCGTTTTTTTGTGTTTTGGGAACAAGAAAGAAAGCGGGGATGAACATCAACAGTTTTTTATTTAAAAATAATAATTTCGTCTGTTGAGTTGACTACTACTTATTGACAAAATGGCGCTCTAGGCTTGTTTTACATAGAAGCTTTGCCCTACTAAAAGGTGGAGTAGAAGATTTGATTTGTATTGCTTAGTTAAGAGGTCTTTACGAAATCAATATATTTTTTGACCTTGAGGGGGAGAGCCTTAGCCACCGTCTTGAATTAAAGAGGCCAACATCAGTTATTTTCTAAATAAAATGATAACGGCTGGACAGATTTTGATGAAATTTAGAATGGAGATAGCTTATACCCTGGAATAAAACATTGGCTACTTTTTATCCCGGAAAATTGAAATTTTCCACGGAAAACTGGAAAATATTGATTACTCACTGTAAGTAACGGTTGCCATTACATAATGGTCTGTGGTTGCCATGGAAACGAAATAGCAAGTCTGTCAAAAACATCAGCAGGATAGAACTTGATCTTGTATTTAAAAGAATACGTAAGTATCATGTTGAAACTACGGGACGGATTTTGATACAAATTGGCACAGTCATAGTTTTTATTATGCGTTAAAATATATTTTACTTTTATCCCAAAAAAATGAAGGGTTCCTATGGGATAGGGATCCAAAGCTATGTTAATTTTGAAGTAATATAAATAATCTAATAAAATGAAATAAAACAGCTAAATGACATTATTAGAAACACGACGCGTGACCACGGGTTAAATAATAATTAATGTTGTATTATATACACACTTCTTGCTTGTGAGACTTATTTACTTTGGCAGCTAGAAGTTCAAAACATTTAAAAAAAAACAAGCTCAGTTTTTCATCAAAAATCTCAATTAACTTACTTTTTTATAAAAACTCTGAACTCTTTGCCCGTTCTAATTTTCACGATAACATGACTTATGATTAAAATATTTTTTTAAATGTTTTAATATTCTAGCTGCCAAAGCCATGTCACAGGCCCTCGGGTGGGTTGACAAACTCTGACACCAGAGGTCAGCACTACTACCTCATACGACAAACAAACAAACAAAGCTGCCAAAGTAAACAAGCCTCACATGCAAGAAGTGTGTATATAATACAACATAAGACAAACAAAACCAGGTAAAAACTTCGCTGTAGGTATAAATTATTATTTTTATACATTGTTTTGTAGAGGCGTAACTTATTTATGGTTTTGATAGTTTAATTGCCGTTGAATACAAAGTTTGAGGAGTATCACAACTAGTTTGACTATAAAAAAAGATTCGTAATATATATGGCCTGACCTTCTAGCTTAGAAAATTTCGTAAAATTCTGAAACACGTGTAAGTTTCTTTTATTACGGGAGTTAACATTAAAAATGTCGACTGTCTAATGTAAACAGTATTTTCAAAATAGAGGTTTATTTTGTTTTGTTTCGTATTTCATATCCACACCATTGAATTAGCGGGCAAAAATTACCACTAGGTTTTTTTGAAGTCTGCGCGGATAAAGTCGCAGGCGAGAGCTAGTAATAGCATACACCTAATGATGCAGCTTACAGGTCTCCGGACTAGTTATAGTAGTGTTCCAGGCTTGAACCCACGGCCGATTTTCTTTTATGCCTGTGTGTGCCGTTCTCACAGCGGAGATCGAAGGAAGACTTTATTGGTAGACTATCTCTGTGAGGCGGCTAGTGTGGCCCAACAGCGTTACCCATCGTCTGCTCAATTGGTGTTTTTGGGGGGTTTTAACGCCCACCACAAAGAGTGGCTTGTCCCATACCAGAAAACCGACCACGCTGGTAGAGAGACGCAAAAACTTGCTCTAGCGTTAGATCTCGCTCAGCTGGTGCATGAGCAGACACGGGTACCTGATCGTGACGGTGATACTGCCAACTGTATTGACGTGCTGATGTCGACTGAACCAGAACGATACGCCGTGTCAGTATCTCCACCTCTTGGTAGCTCCCCTTGGCGGCAAACATGTTTCACTTCCCAGGACCCGTCGACTTGCGCGTCTGCTGTTACAGAGGTCATATGTTAGGCAATGGAATATTACATTCCATTGAGTGATAAGCCTCTTCTCAGCAATGCTCAGCCTTGGTTTGGATCCGACTGTGGTCGTGCTGTGGCTCTAAAGCATAAAGCATATCTGGACTGGGTTGATGCTCAAAAGCGCAAATCCTCTGATATTTGGGTTAGGAAATAAAAATTCAATGTTGCCGCAAAAACCTGCAAGAAGGCTCATTTTGATCACATAGGTCGAATAGGGGCCAAACTGGCTTTATACCCTGCGGGTAGCAAAGCTTTTTTGTCCCTGGCCAAGTCGGTCGAAGTGAACTTCTGCCGCCCCTCACTGCCACCACTGCTGCTGAAACCTAATGGATCACTGGCTCACACTGCTGGAGAGAAAGCAAATTTATTTGCTTCTTTTTTTGCAGAATATTCGAATCTAGACGCTACCGGCAAGATACCTTCCTGCCTTCCTCAATACGGGGTTTTTATGCCCGATATACGCATTCGCCAAAAGGAGGTTCTCACACAGATATTGAAGTCAGACACTATGAATGAATAGGTACAAGAAGATTTAATTTTAGGACAATTCAACAAACACTATTAGAGAATTCAATATTCAATATCTGTGACATACAGAGAGATAGACACACGAATATGGAATAAAAGGGTTAATTCTGGGACTGCGGAAACATTAAAACAAAAAAGTGCATTGTACGAGTATCTATCACTGTAGCGCCAACGTGACGTCAGTAGTGCGCGTAACGCATTTACACGTACCATAGAATGACTAATAGTACTCCACGTACATAGTTATGTCAGTTTATCATTATTCCCAGCCTTAAAGACATTTTCCCTTCACCTTGTCACAAAACAACATTGCTAATTTCACCTTCATTCTGCCCCAATGTTCATTACATCAATCATAATGTGTCCTCGTTAATCTCGCGCTGACGTAGACTTATTGCGATAATTATTTCTTTCTTACTATTGTGACAGAGGGATTGTGATGTAGCATATATTTTGGAAAAAGTTGGCAAATGTTGGTGGTGATTTAATGATTAGCGTAGTAGAAGTACCGCCTACCTATAGTGTAGGCTAAGAAAATAATGTTAACTGATAGAAAATGGAAGCAAATGTATACGGAGTATATATGTATGCAAGTAATTCATTTTTGTTTGATTTGTTTCTAATCTGTTTTATTGTTTATTATACTCAAACGTTAACCACCAGCAACTTCCTCTATTATATAGTCATGTGTCAATATAGCTTACGGTTGCCTGGAAGAGATCGCTGCTTAGCGACAAGGCCGCTGATTGTACTATTTATTAAGTTTATTTTTATTTGTAAGTATTTATTTTGGTGCAATAAAATGTTATCTATCTCTCTATCTATCTATGTATCTTGAATGACGGAGTGCCGACCTCTGGTGTCTGAGTTTGTTAGACGTCTGAAATTGCTGAGGTATTCTAACGACTGCTATCAATTATTGGCGTTATTGTTGCGTTATTGGCAAAAGGTCGTGCAATGCAAAGAATAATGATAATTTTCTAATGGAAAAATTTGGGTCACGGACGAGATTCGAACTTGCTTCAGCGCGGCACATGCCTTTACGAATTCGGCCAACGAGACCTATGCGCTAAGCAAAAATCATAAAAACAAAGAATAATGGTGGTCTTAGATACCTACTGTGCGGTTACTGCGTTACCCCATTAATTTTACAAGTACGTATTGAATTATCTACAATAAGCTGTGCCCGCGGCCTTGCCCACGTGCATACTATGCCACTGTGAATTAAAACAAATACATTACGCATCTTAGGCCAACTAGTTAGGCCACGAGAAAACGCCCTTCTTGGATACCCAAAATAGATAGATAGATATATAGATAGATTAACTCTTTATTGACACCAAGAAATAAAACGATACAGACATAGCAAACACTTAGATTATAGGTGCAATGGGCAGTCTTATCGCTAAAAGCGATCTCTTCCAGCGATGTCCTCCAAATTAAAAAAACTCTAGGTCCACCGGCTTAAGGCTGTGCGTTGTCTACATGTCAGTCAGTATGGCACGGTACTTTGTTTACCCGACTACAGCAAAGCAAGGGAATGGTAATGAGTTTAGCAGTCTATGTATGTATGTATGTGGTTGTGTGGATGTTCCATAGCGTCGCCCTTATTGGTTAGATTTTGACAAGCTAGATGTCAATCGATTCGTCTTGAGATATTGTTTCATAGGCAAGTTTTTTTACCCGACTACGGCAAGGCAAATTAAGGGTTGTGTGTTCAAACTAATTACTTGGTCCAATTTTGACAAGCGAGGTATCAATCGATTTGTCTTTGTGTATAGAGTGTTATTGGCTATTTTTTACACGTTTACGGCAAGGCAAAGGAAAGGTATGTATTCAAACTAAAAACTTGGTCCGTGTCAAAACATGTGAGATATCAATCGATTCGTCTTCATCGCAATAGAGCCATAGGCTATTTTTTATCCGACCGTAGTCGGGTTTTAGTTTTTGAACTTATATCTTGTTATCTGACTACACCGAATCAAGGGAAGGGGAATGAGTTTAACAGTTTATGTATGTATGTATGTATCTATGTATGTGGTTATGTGGATGTTCCACCATAGCGTCGTCCCTATTGGTCGAATTTTGACATGCAAGGTGTCAATTGATTGGTGCCTTTAGGATTGAGTGTCATAGGCTATTTTTTTTACCCGACTACGGCGAAGCATAGAAAGTGTTGTGTTTAAACTAAAAACTAGGTCCGATTTTGACAAGCGAGAAGTCAGTCAATTTATCATAATTTATCATACGCTATTTCTTGTATCCAACTACGGCGAAGCAAAGGAAGTGTTATGTGTTCAATGTTAAAATTTGGATTCGCCTTTATCGCAAGAGAGTCGTAGGCTACTTTTTAACCGACCGTAGTCGGGTTTTAGTTTATGAACTTATATCTTGTTTAGGTATATATAACATTATACAAGTTGAGTCAAGATTTCTTTGTACACAACTAAAAGAATCGATGTATATAACAATCTTATCAATTTTGCACATCTAGAACAATAAAAAATGCAATAAATCCTGCCCAATCTCGCAAATCCGCTAAACCTGTTATCAATGTTAACATATACATAAGTATTAATTAATCTGACCAAATAATACACCACAGATAACAACACCACAGTGGCAATAACAGCTTCATACACTTGGGATTTGAGAGTGGTACAAGTCAAGGTTGCTCTCGGAATAAGTTTAAGTAGCAATGGGGAAGCCACATAGCACGTAAACCAATATTGAAACCGTTGGGGAAGAAAGTTTCTCGTGTGGCGATCTATGTTCAGAGTAGACGTATTTCCGCCTATGATTAAGATAATGATGATTATGATGCGAACTCAAGAGCACCAAAGCCAATCAGGTGACATGGTGGTCGAAAGCAGGCATGTAAAAAAGAATTACATATGAATTTCACTGGCTGATGCCCGTGGCTTCGAACGCTTGGTCATTTTATGAGGTAAAAATTACTCCTTGTGCTCTTCCAGGTCGTAAAAACCTATATACCTACCCACATTTGATCAAAATTGCTTCAGCTGTCAAAATATTTTTATTGATTGCTCGGCTTCTACACATGGGATTGAGATACCAAGTACTTCAGTTTTTAAGTAGGACCCTAAGCTATCCAACAGTGAGAACTGCATCGCAATCGGTTCAGTAGTTTTTACGTAACGCGCGAACAAATATACAGACAAACAAACTAACAAACAAACATACACGATTTAAAAAAATGTTATATTCTTTTTCAATAGCTTATTTTAAGTATTTTTGACCTTCTTTTTGTTAATTATCTTCTTTGTACAGACTTTTTCGTTCGTATTGCTTTATTGTAGGTATAGAAAGTAAATTAAGTGACGCGAGGGGAGTAGGTCATTCGCATATTGAATAACTGGCGATTCTCATGGTGGAACTGAATATATTATTACTAACTGGCAGTCTCTTCTAGAAGTAGCTTTCCAAAACCGAGTTATGGGATTTTCTCGGCAATAGTTGTACTTGCACTATGCGAGTAACCAGTAATTAATTTACGTGAGTCATTACATTAAACATATTAAAGTTCTGACCCTAATTCTCAATTAAATGCATACATACGCACTCTCTCTAAAAACATTATCATTACTAAGTTCGTAACTTGGATCAACACCAGTTCTCAAATACATTTCGAACTGTGCTTAACTGTTTCCAGAATAATGTTAATTCAAATGCAGTGTTTTGATGTTTAGCTCAGTGCACAGCGCACTCAGCGTTCAACGGCTCAAGTTGTTGAAACTATACGCGTAGTTTCGAGCGCAATTGTTGAGTTCGATGCAAAGTTAATGTTAGATGCAGGTTGTCTTTAGATTTAGAAGTACGGAGTCTATATTGAAATCCAAGTGCATGGAAATAATAATCCCAGTTGGCCGCCTAACTCTTAGACGGCCTAGGTAAAGCTGAAATGATATTGTGTGAAGGCAAACCTTCACGAATTCCAACTCTGGGCCACCGAATGGCGTGAAACGGTGCAGCATCGAGACCAGTGACGTTCTTTTGTTTCCGAGACGGTATGTTACCATATTTGCAAAAACACGGAGGGCTAATAGCCATAAGTGTATTACGTCGGCGCCCACTTTCAAAGTGTGGGCTGTGGTGTGGGGGCAGATAGCTATCTACAGAATAATGAATAGTATGTTACCGTCTGCTGCCGCGTGGTGGTAGTTCGTGGGGCAGGTAATAAGCCGCTGCGCCGGGTATGTATCACAGGTAGTATGCCGGGTAGTATGTAAACAATTTTAGATAAGTGTGATGATGTCTGAACTCTCAAACACTAAAGTAGACACTATAGTTACTATTTTAAAAATCATAAAATTTAATAAATCTTTGGTCACCTTCAGGAGATGTTTACCAAACTGCGTATTTTGAAATAAAAAATAATCTAACAACTTTCGGAAACTTCAGCGAATATTATTTTAGTAAGAAAATATATTACACAGTTATTCATTTGGAGTTTTACTCATCTATTTATATTTATAATAATACTCTTAATAAAGTAGTAACAACAAGTCTGTACAATGTCTATAATTTACAAATATTGGTCTAGGGTAGGTACCTAAGTACTTAAAATAAGCTACAATCAATGTTTTTTTTTATTCGTTACTGTCTGTCTGTTTATTTGTTTGCGCATCACGTAAAACTAATAGACTGATTTTGATGTGGTTTTCACTGTTAGATTGGGTATGACTTAAAAATTGGTATACATGGTGTAATGTGATGTCATATATATGTGATGATTACAAGCCAAGCAATTTATAAAAACTATTTGACGGCTAAACGAAATTTGATGTCCTTGTACTTATGGTTGTTGTAGACCTGAAATAACAAGTAGCTTATTTAAGGTGCAACATGTCGCTAAGTGCGCCAAATTCAAATTTACTTGCGTTTTTTGTCAATTACAGCTCTATTACTTATCGTGGGCGGCAGTAAATAGGTTGTATCAAGAAATTACAACAACCAAAAAATCGCGCCCTGCCCGTGGTCCACATACATATTTCACCTGGTTGTACCAAGGGTCATTTTTTCTTCTCGTGGTCCACCTCAAGATTTGTGGGTGTACCAGGAGTTTTAATTTCTTTCCATAGTCCACCTTAGTTCACCTGGCCGTACCAAGGGCAATTTATTCTTTCTGTGGTCCACCTCACGATGACTGGGTGTACTATGGGTTTTAATATTTTTCCATGGCACTTTTATGGAGTTATTTAAGGTTTTTAGAATGTATTGCCCATGGTCCACCTAGAAAATATCGTTTGTCCCCAATTGTTCCGTGAGACAAATAACACATTAAATATCAATGTTAATATAGTATTTTTTATTCCCGCTAGTTCCGTACAGTCTTAAACAATTTCAATGATAACCATGTGGCACTACTTAATTATTATAATATTACTGTTTCATAACTAAGGTGTTAAAGTGACAGGTGATAGGGTTTGGAAAAACTGATAGGTGGGTGGAGGGGAAGTGAGGGGAGGGTAGGTTATGTTGGGAAAAATTTAGGGTGAGGGAAAGTTGGGGGAGAATGGGAGTATGTGAGGGGAAGATGCGCGACGGTAGGTAGTGGGGGATGTTGGGGGAAGGTAGGAGAAGGTGAAGAAAGTGGGGGAAAGTCAAATGTCAAAAGTCGCAAGTAACAAGTCGCAAGCCAAAAGTCGTTAATCAAAAGTCTCAATCTATCGCAAGTGATAAGTCTTAATTATGAAATGATTCTGAAGATATGTACATTGCAAAAATTAGGGTCACACGATTTTGACTCTTATTGTCATTAATCAGATTTTGAAAGATTGGCATTTACTGTGTTAATTTTGTCTAAATACCCTAAAAAAACAAGGTACTTAGCTCATGCAATAAAGGTTTATAATCGTCTGACACCTTTTATATTATATTGGAGCTATGTACATTACAAAAAATTTAGGAAAAGAACGAAAAATAAATTTAAATAAATAGTTTGTATGTATCCACTAAGGTAGACCATGGGAAGAAATAATTGCCTCTGGTACAACCAGGTGAACTATATAGGTGGACCGCGGGCAGGGCGCGCAAAAAAACAAGGTAAAAGCACAGGACATAAATATTTCTAATTTATTTCTGGACACAACTTTAATTGCAGCAAAACTGGTTGCAATAAATCCAGAATGAGTAATTAAACTGTAGTTGTCAAAAATCGCAAGAAAATTTAAATTTTGTGCGTTGTGCGAAATCGACTTCACAAAAGGAGATGGGTATAGTTTTCGACTGTATGTATGTTTTTTTTGTGTATGTACATCCAATTTCCTCTCCAGGTGGTCTCATATAAATTGTATCAAAATTGCATTTCGAGGATAAATAGTTTTAAGTGAGTTTGATTTCATTTTGTGTCTATATTGCCTCAAATCTCTTAGAATTCTCTAAGATTCTAAACCGATTGGGATGGTTGTTGTTGTATTCAAAAGGGTAAACTTTCCGTAAAATCCCATATAAACAACATACAAATAGGTTCAGCAGTTTTTTTTGTTCGTATCTGCTAATCCATTTGAAGTCGATTTTTTGTACCATGGTACTTTGTACAGCACTTGTAATCCAGAGAAATGACCACGCGGGCAAAGCCACGGCCACAGCAAGTTCATTATTAAGATTTATCAATTAAGATCCAACATCAGTCATTTGCAGCATAACTTAAACAGAAAAAGCTTTTTACTAAACTATTTCTCTTCACTCCGATCTAAAGAAACTTCTTTCCGGTTATGTATTTTAAAATGTTCTTTATGTACGTCTTTTATACCAAAGGGAGCTTTTACGATAAAATAGTTATTTGTTATGCAAGGCTGCAAAGTGATTTTTTGGCGAGAGTACTTGAAGGATTCTAAGATTATTTATTTTTTAAATATAGAATCCTGAGCGCAGCGAGGGTTTCAAAAGTACGAGACGCCAAATAACTTTGCTGCCGTGCGCAACACAAAACTTTTCACCTCAATACAGCGAGGAAAATGCTAGGTGCAAGAAAAACAGCTAAAATAATGTATTAAATTAGTGTTTATAATAATAATAATAAAAAATGGGCCGTCGCGGGATGCCTGGCAGTAGAACAGAGTAGAATACAGTAGAATTGAGTAAAATACAGTAGAATACAGTAGAAAATAGTAGAACAGAGTAGAACACAGTAGAACAGAGTAGAACAGAGTAGAACAGAGTAGAATAGAGTAGAACAGATTAGAATAGAGTAGAAAAGAATTGAAAATGAAAAGAGACGGATAGAGTCGAATAGAGTCGATTAAAATCGAGTAGAATCAAGTAGAGTCGAGTAGAGTCGAGTAGAGTCGAGTAAAGTCGAGTAGAGCCGAGTAGAGTCGAGTAGAGACGAGTAGTGTCGAGTAGAGTTAAAAAGAGGCGAATAGAGTCAAGTAGAGTAGAATCGAATCGGATAATAATATAGTATGAATTAGTAATAAAGTATTTTCAGTGGATTGGCGCTATAGAAAATTATTTAATAGAAAGGTTCGAATTTTAAAAACTCTTTCCACGCTAGCGGGTAAAATGAACTTTTGCATTCAGATTTTGAATGACAAACAGAATCTTTCCGAGCTTGTGAGGTGAAAAGACAATTTTTCTTCTGCACTTGTTTTGTATCACTTAGTTCTTTAAGTTACTTGCTTTATCTATTTCAAACTAGAAATTTTATTTTGTTTTTCTATTGTTAAAGCAATAGACAATATAAAAGGTATTTTTATCCGACTACTACGAAGCAAAAAGGAAGGCTATGATTTTAACCGGTATGTAAGTATGTATTTATGTGGGTGGGTATGTATGTATATTCAGCTGTTTCCTCATAACTTCTAAGCTACTCATCATAATTTGACAAATGAGGTATCGTTGGAAGCGTCTTCATGGTCCGCTCTTTGTGACGTCACATTAATTTTAATATGGTGCCCTAAAGAACATAAAGAAGGCTAGAAAAAGTATTTATTTTCTTTGTTTCCTTGTTTGGTATCAAATGAAATGGCTTATTTAGCACATTTCGAAAATGTATACATGATAACCCCAAAATAATTTAAATAAAAATATCTGTTCAAAAACTAAAACACGACTACGGTCTTAGTGGGCTAAAAAGTCACAATCAAAAATATTCAAACGTTTTAGGAATTTGAAACTTTAGGGGTAGGAGTGTAAAAAGTTATTTAACCAAGTAGGTAAAGCACACTCCCCCGGTTCTAAAGTTTTAAATTTATAAAACGCTTGAATATTCCTAAAGACCGTAGTTGGATTTTAGTGTTTGTTTTTTTTTATCATGATTTAACGAGCTTATTTTTATTAAATCTTGTGTATTCATCATTAGTACGCTCAGTCAGCTTAAAAAAGCTATGGTGGTTGAGTGGCAACATTTGTTTTTTTTTTCAATCTAACGGCACCGGGTGTGGTCCTCAGCCTCACCATTTAATAAGTTATGTGTGGATTTTCCTTGCATTGGACGGCACGTTAAGAAGTCCCAGCTGCATTGCATAGGCCCTCGGGCGGCCTAAAAAGCTCTGACCCTCATTTGACCTAATAATGTATACATAAGTCTGATGAAAAGCAGTTACCATCTGTAACTTAGTAGTTTGCAGTGCTACAGTATACTCCAGAACAAACAAAGCAGGCTACAACGATATCAGAGACTTTTTCTAAATAGCAAAGTTAGCCACTAAGGCAAAACATAGTGGCTGGTTATACTATTCAGACTTTCTTATAACCTGCCTAGCTTTGAAATATCATGCTAAGAGAAAATAATTCCGATCAAACTAACCAATAACTACCGATAACACGGGAAGAAAGGATCTTAAATGGCCACGGACCGGAAGATAGAGCGTAGCTCTTAAAGATGGACCGACAAACTGGTGAGAGTTACCCATAGAGTAACTTTTATAAGTTGCAACCACTTGTATGGCGTTCTTTTTGTGTTGACTTTACAAATTGTAGGCCACTTACATATTCAAAGCACTGATGATAACCGAAGGAGGTATACGAACATATTAAAAATAAGTTAAAATATATACATTTAAAACAAAACTTTAATGCAGTAGCCATGTCATGGTGAAACTAAGAACGTTCTATCACAGTTAAATGCGCATACAATATTTCGTGTCTGTGCTGTTAACCATTGCAGAGTTCCCTTATATGGAGATAGACCTAGTAGATAGGTATCTACTAGGCAAGCATGCTACACCTTCGACCTCATCATTACTTTCCATGAGGTGAGATCGTGGTCAAATGATTGCCTACTAAGAAATAAAAAGAAAAAAAAAATTGGATGGTAATCCGGCAAATGCTACCCCTAAAAATGCATTCTCATCAGAACGGAAATATGTAAAAATTCAACTGCGTAGGATAGGAGGAATAGATTCTATTTCAGCTTGCAAGATTTGACCCAAACAAATAAACCAAATAAACATACATACATACACAAATATTGCAAGTTAAATAAAAGTTTTTAATAAACATTATTTCTCTGTACGCCATAAAAGGCAAAGAGCTATCTAATATGAAGGTTTTAAAATGGTGGCATTGTGCTACTGATTAATTGAAGTCATTTCAAACACAATAAACAATAGCTAATAACAGGCATGGTGCTACGAAATCGTTCAGCAGCGATGATAAACCGGTGACTGAAAAGAGTCAACCAATGCCCGTTTAAAATCAACAACCCATTCGCGGTACTATAATAATAATTGACAACAGAAACCATCTCGACCGGAAACAAACAGACATACTACCAAACTAATCCTGACACTTTGCCAAAGCTCTGCGGTTGAACGAGGCCGAAACAATTCACGTATGTTTTGGGAGCTGAAAATTAAATTTTAACAGAATACCTGAGCACTGAGTTGGTTTATTGAAAACCCCTCTTAGGCTCGTTGCTAGACTTGGATAATAGGTTCTACAAAGAAATTTATGAGAGTTAGCAGCGCCATGTGGGTTTGCCCACGTGGAAAATGATGACGAATGATGAAAAATATCCTTTGTTTTATTCTAGGTACCTATTATCTATTTACTAAATTTTGAAGTATTAACAAACATACACACAAATAATTTCGCATTAATGTAATATTATGGCGTTATGTGATAAAGTGGATGACAGGAAATTAATTGCAAAGTTCCACAGTCAGAGTAGATCAAGTAAGTTTTGTTAACAATAGTTTTATAAAAATTATGTAGGGTATTTTAAGTTTGTTGAAGTGTCTTGTATGTAGACTGACGCGCACACGCGCGTCAGTCTTCGAGACAAATACCAACACCATTTGAAGTTGGTTGTTTGCTCGGATTTCGCCACCACGATCAGCAGTGGGGATTTCAATAAAATGCACGAACGTATCAGAGCTATAATATGCACGAAAGAATGGAAAAAAACTTCGTCGTTCTGTGGTAATAAGGCTGCACACAGAAAATAAAGGCACTTACGTCGAATTCCAATTCCGTTAAAACCACGTATGCTCAAAACTTTTTGCACCATCGGAAATTCCGATCTTAAACGCAATAAATCATAGTGACGTGTGCAGATCCCTGGCTCGCCGCCAGCCGATGGATAGCGGATTGACTTATAGCTGTTATAGATAACCGTTGTGTGTAGAAAAGCTTATGGAAATGGGTGCGTAATATGGTTGGTCTCAAGTATTTCGTCAAATAACCTGAGGAAAATAAGGAAAGAACTCCCAGTTATGGGGACAGAACCTACTAAACTATTAGTTTCTACGTGTTTTTGTATGTCAAAAAGTAAAAAAAAACAACTAAAACCTGTTGTGACCAGCCTGGTGACTTGATTGAATTGTTTAGAGATATGCCCTATCCTTGGGATTTGTCATGTCAAAAAATAGTGTGGGAATTCTTACTTCAAATATTAGAAGAGATTGACCCTATTCTACAACAGTAGTTTTGGACGATATTATGCTAGTACCTATCTCTAAGCAGACCTGCAACACGAGAGCAATCTCGGTGTAGGTCTACCTACACTGTCTGTCTGTCTCAGTGACTAATCTAATGATTAGTCTTATTTATATGTGTTTTTTGTACTGATAACTACTAACTTTTGGAAATAAATATAGTATTATTATTATCCGGTACACAAGAAAAAAAAAACATACATACAGCCGAACAGATAACCGTCTCCTTTTGTGAAGTCGATTAAAAAGTACATTTTTAGGGTTCCGTAGTCAAAAAATGAGGATAACCATCACATATTTTCTGCATAGTTTTTCTCTAGATTGGCTAGAAATTATTTGATAAAATAGATGTACACTTGTTTTGAAGTTGTACAATTTTAGTAAAAGAAAATTAATTAATTTAAACGTAGGTAAAAAACTTAACATTGTACTTAAATAATTATCAATTTTTATTTAATTTTTACGTTGCCACATGTGTATTTGGCATTGGTTTTTACTGAGTCCACCAACTTGGATTCTTTAGCAGAAATAATAAAAGCTTTCAAAATGTAAGCAATTTTCATCAAATTCTGTCTTGTTATTAGCTCCGCTTTTATGAAACCAAATGCCATATAAATTAAACATCAGGCTAAACACTTTTTCACAGTAGGCGTGGCTCACAAGAATTCACATATATTTTTTATGTTTGATGTCAGATGGGTTTTTTTTATTTTGGCATGTCCTTGTCAATATGGGCATGCCGATTCCTCACGCAACTTCTCGCGAAGGCAGTAATTGGCGTATAAATTATAATTAAAAATATTTTTAAATTATTATTGTGCATGTTATGTTACGATTAGCCGTTTGTATATTATTTTGTATATTATCGGGAGTTATATAAAATGACAGAATAATCCAGACGAAGTCCGACCATATGGCAACCCTAGTGTTGTCTCTTCGTACGTGCTCGAAGGAAATGACTGACAGTACGAGTATAATATACAAGTTGTTGTCTTTTTAGCAACCGTGTAGTCGGAAACGTTGACCGTAGGGAACAACCGACTTCTCAACAAGGTCAATAAAAAAAATTACATAAAATCTCCAAACGCTTGTCTGTCGTAGATCTTCCAACGATCTACGATAGGTTAGGCTTTACATTTTTCACCCGTACGTGATACCTACTCAGGTGTTTCGACACCTACCCTGAGAAATCTTTGTGCCTGGCCGCCTGCCAATACTTCCGTACTGTAGTTACACTTCGAAGTATTCCATCTTAAAACACTGTAAATGAATTTGAGATTTATCTACTCATCGGTTTGAGATATCAAGTATACCAGTTTTATGTTAAACCCCAAGCTATCCAATAATGAAAACTGAAACGCAATTGGCCCCGTAGTATAAACGTGATGCGCGGGTAAACATACGGACAAACTAACAAACAAACAATCAGACACGATTTAAAAAAAATGTTATATTCATGTTCAGCTTATTTTAAGTACCTTAGACATTTTTTTTTAATTTTCTTCTTTGAACAGTTTTTTTCGTTCCTATTGCTTTATTAGAAGTATTAGATAGATTATTAACGCTATGGATAAAATTGGATACTTTTATGAAGTAACCGCAAACTAAAAAGAAAAGTATTTATTGAAAATAATTCCCTAGAAGGGGATAAAATAATATTTAGTCCAAATTGAAACATAACATTAAACATATTATGTAAAATATAAACACAAAATTTAAAATTAATATCTAGAGAAAATATCTACTAATAATAATCGTGTGACAATGTCCAGCCAACCTCTCTAGCACAGTACATAATAATATTGTCCTTGCGGACAAGCAGTGTAGCAGTGCAGGCCGGGGTCTCAGAGTGGTTTTGAAAAGACGGCTACGAGAGTATCGCGCGTGCGTATCTTCAGTTTCTACTCATTGGATTGATATACAAAGTAGGTACACTAGTTTTAAAGTCAAATCTTAGCTTTTCGTTATCCACCAGTGAAAACCGCATTTTTTTATAACACATACTATGATCCAGTGTTACGTTATGCGCAAACATACAGACACTATTTAAAAAAACTTGTTCAGTAGCGTATTATAAATTTCCTGTTTTTTTTAAATTATTTTCTTTGTAAAGTCTTTTTGTTGCTTACTGCTTTCTTGTTAATACTAGCTGTGCCCACGGCTTTGCCTGCGTGGACATTTATTTGCGTTATAAGTAACCTATGTGTTATTCCAGGACCAAACGTAAGTACATATAAAGTACAAAATACCAAATTTCATTCAGCTTTGGACAGTTTTTTATCAATTGCTCGGCTTCTAAAATACATCTCTTTTTAGTCAAACTTTAAGATATCTAATATTGCACTCGGTCCTGTAGTTTCACGTGATGCGCGAACAGACAAACAAAATGTCAAGAAAATGTTATAACATTGTCTTGACATTTTGTTTGTCTGTTCGATATATGATAAAATTTTATTTATATTTAATACTATTATAATGATTATTATTATTAAAATTATTACAATAATAGGTATTCTGATCAAATCATAACCCTCTTTTTTGTAGTCGGGTTAATACCCGCCAGTAGCAACCCTCGGTCTCTGACTGACATTAGACATCAAACTCTAAAACAAAGCTTCGATACTCTACTGTCCATTAGTACTATAAATCCGTAAGGACAATAAAATGTGGTGTCTATATGTCGCTATCTGTAGAACTCTTTCTACCAGACTTCTAATTATAAAATTATCACACCTGTTAACTCTGGACATGAAATTGTATTTGAATTGCTTTCTCTAAATTACACTGAAAGTGTTAACTCGCGTCTCCTTGAACATTTCAGAAGCACTGAAATAACGTTTTAGGCTTATCAGATGCCTGAAGATGTTATTATAGGCCACTCTTATACCATCGTGTGCCTCTTGAGCTGATATGTATGAAAACTCAGGCTGAAAGTCTTAAAAAAGTAATTCTCACGTCGGGTGTATGACTTACAGAACATGTATATTGAACGCATAGGGTTTTGCGCTGTCGTTCAAAGTCTACGCCATTCTAAAGGCTAGAAGTTACGATGTAGCCAAGGTACTTAAAGCTGTCCACTATCCTAACAGGTTGTCCGTTAAGACAAACTTCGGATATGTTTTGCGGTCCCATACCACATGCAAATACTACCATTACCGTCTTCTTTGCGTTGCAAATAAGGTCATGGTCTTACGCATACCTTTCATAAATTGCTACTAGTTTTGCGAACCCTATATCGAGGGACTGCAGCGACATCGTCAGCGTAACTTAAGTTGTTGACATATATGCCTTGCAGCTTGAGCCCCAATGGGGTGCTTTTCAGTTCCAAGATAAAATCATTCACGTAGGTGTTAAATAGATCTGGTGATGTGAAAAGAAAACAAGAAAAAGTCCGACAATTTATTGCTTTACATGACATTATTATTCTAATTACGATATCAGTACAAAAGAAGATCAACAACCTCAGCTGGGTCACCAGCGTGAAACAGTTTTCTCCACAGTAAGTGGTTATTGAGTGTGTCAAAGGCAAGACTCAGATCCAGGAAACAAGCGTATACATAGTGTCATGCTGTTTATGTTAACCAACAATTATGCTTCAAAGACAATAACTGTGGATGAAAATCAAACTGGCCACTGTCAACATTCAAAGAGACTTTAGGTTTGAAAAACTCGATCAAACACCTTGGCTACTATCGTTGCTAGTGAAATAAACCTACAGTTGGCAATGCTCTCCCGTTTTAGCCTACTTACAAAAAAAGAGGTTCTCAAGTTTATGTGTATTTATGTAATATTAGCAAGCTGAATTAGAACCACTTGCTCTCATTCTATAGAGTTTATTTTTTGCATGTTGGTTCAGTTTCAATGACTATGCATTTTGTTCTTCAACGGTCAACACCACAGTCACGAAATATTGTGTATGCTTTATTTTATGCGTGCTGGTTTGAAATTTTAAGATGACATAGATGTTGCACTCCAGGTTGGCTCCTGACTAGGAAACTTCTCAACGGTTACCAGCACAACCACGAAATTTTGTGTACACATTATAATATGCTAACCAGTTTAAATTTTTAACATGATATGGATGCTGCACTATGAATTGGCTTTTGAATTTGGAAATCCTCAACGGTTAACAGCACATGCGCGAAATTTTGTGTATGCATTAAATTATGCTATTCGGTTTGAGGTTTTAACATGACTTGGATGATGCACTCCGGATTGGCTCCTAATTAGGGATCTCCTCAGCGGTGAACAGCACAGACACGAAATTTTGTGTACGCATTATATTATATTATATTGACCTTAATAAATATACATACATGCATTTAAGATATAATATTGCAAGTTAAATAAAAGCTTTTATAAATAATTAAACAGACTTTAAATCGTATTAAACTTAAATTAAATAAAATGAATTAATTTAAATTTTTCGTGGTCTGTGACGGTTTAGTGCCTACTTACTTACGGTTTAGGCGTAGTACAGACCGTTTAAAGGTCCGTTCACACAAACCAGCACAGAAAAGTGTGCAGTTTTTGGATTCCATTCAAAATAGAGTTTCGGATCATTAAAATATGGTTTATTTTTACATTTCACTTCTTTTGAAACCCAACGCACTTATCCGTGCCGAACGCAGCTAATCACCAGAAGGAATTGGAAGGCAACCAAATCCCGTACGGATTCTGATGATGTAGTGTAATAATTTATTTTTCAAAAAAAATAGAGATTCTACGAGAATTCCAATAATGTAACCCAAAGTATCAAAAATACAGAACGGAATGAAACGTTGCCATAGAAAAGAAATAATCACAAGACCGCTACGCTGTTGTCGAGATGTTTATCCCGCCATCGGTCGCTCTTCAGAACCTCGTATTTTGTTTGACAGGATGCATCACGAGCAAGTGAGGTTGGCTTGAAGCAGTAACAAAAAAAAAACGCTCCCGACACACCCTACGAACCCCTCATTATTCGTATATTTAATTAACTAGAATCAGAGAGAAGTGGGCCGACCAGAATGAGGTAAAACACATCACACAAAGGCCTTCACATGCAGGTCCGTCACCAGACCAGCCGTAGCGACAGTCGAATGCAGTGGTCAAGTAACCGACTCGTACCGTGTGCTTCACTCACGTGTATGTTTTCGAATCGAGTCTCCCTGGGTCTATACAAAATAACGATTGCTCACTACAATATCCACCAGCTCTTTTCCACAATGAGTACCTGGGTTAAATTCCCCTAAGACCAAAACAATTCCACATCAGAGTTTTCTATCACAGCATTGATCTGCGCAAGGCATTGGGTAAATTCTGGTAGATTATCCTCACAACCTGTAGGCATATAAACGTTAAACACTAGTAGGCTGCTAGTATCAGCTCTGGTAAACAGATTCGTTCGCCAAATCAGCGCCGTCCTGCCGTACGGCCACCCTTTCAGCATGCCAACCGAACGGGTTGACTGCTGACATAGCAAAGCATGAAAACTCCTTATCAATTTAATTAATGAAACCTTCATTGCGCGGCATCAACCAAGTCTCTTGAAGACCGACAACGGTGGCACTCTTGCAAAAATCTCGTTCATGATGAATGGATCTCGTAATACATTTACAATTATTAATTAATATTCTATAATATCTAAGGTGCAAGCGACGCACTCCACTGCGTGTATAATAAATCTAGTTGGAAACTATATACTGACAAAATAAATTACTTAACAACAACATAGTTCATCAGTTTACGACCAGCAGGAAGACATAGGCATCACATTATTCAAGTAATTTATCACCGACGCGACCCGTCGTGTTTGTCGAGATGTAACAAAACATCCAAACCAAATTAACCTAACATTAATTTGCGCGGAAATTCAAGATTTGTAGTAATATTTCATGCGTATTTAGTGTGGTGGCAGGAATAGAGAAAATGGAGATGTTCTTGGAAAATTATTAACAAGTAGCAAGTAACTGGGAAGCAATTATTTAAAATACCTTTAACAGTTGTTTGTGAATATCATACAATACGTTTGTTGCGGACGATCTAAGCAGTGCCTGTGTTCTGCCAAATACATTTTCGGTGATAGTTATAATGATTAACACAAGAGCGACAAGCTCACACACCTTTGCAGATGTGAGATGCAATAAATTCAGTAGATGCAACAGCGTCACTTATGCCGTAAAGCTTTTTTGTGTATAAATAAGATTTCTGTTAAATTATTAAATTAAAGTTAGTCGAATCGAGATTTAATTGAGAATCAAATAAAAATTGACATATCTTAATCAATGTATGGTGGCTCCAGACTTTTGGCCAATCCACTTACTCCAAACATCGAATCGATAGGTGCGATTGCGCTGTATCTGATCATCGCCTAAAATTAATACAGTCAAGCTTTCAGACGACTAAAATCTAAACGATGATGGTAGATAACAATACTTCGTAAATGTGGTATACATTTTGAATGAGACGCAAAATAAAAATAGTGCTGTCCAACGATCAGTTGCAGTGGAGGGTATGAAGATAGTCTGGAGACACCATAAGCTCTACTGGTGACATTACAATAACATTGGCATTTCGAACAACGTTGATATTTATTTTCACTGAGTACGGCGAAGCAAGGGAAGGGTAACGAGTTTAGCAGTACGTGTATGTAGGTTTCTATATAATATGTGGGTGTTCCACCATAGCGTTGCCCCTATTAGTCCGATTTTGAGAAACGTGGTATCAAAAGATTCGTCTTTAAGTAGAGAGTAGTTATATTTTCACCGACTCTTGTGAAGCAACGGAAGGGTTATGTGTTCAAACTAAAAACATGGTTCGATGTTTAAAATCGAGGTATCAATCGATTTTTGTATATTTATAGAGTGTCATATGCTTTTTTTTTACCTAACTACAGCGCAGCATAGGAAGGATTATGTGTTCAAACTAATAACTTGCTCCGATTTAGAAAAGCGAGGTTTTAATCAATTTTTCTTCGTCGAATGAATGTCATAGGATATTATTTACCAGTCGTAGTCGGGATTTCGTTTCTCAACTTATGTATTTTTATAAGCTTTATATTAGCTTCACTTGTATGTTTGTAACCGACTCCTTTGGACGCTATTTTGACCCACTTTAAACGGTCAGATTTCATTCAAATTTTGCACACCTGTCAAATACCGATGACAATGCAATAATTAGAAAAAAAAAAATATATAGTTTAAAAAAACTAAAAAACACGCTTTATATAGAAACCCAAACTAAAAAATAGAAAATAAATTTTAATAGTGTAAATAAGAAAAAAATGATTTATTTAAAAAAGGGTGGGGTGCTTTTTAAGATATTTTCGAAATGATAATCCTTCTTCTCATATCTGTCAATGAAATATTTATAACTATACCCATGCACTCCACGATTTTTTTGATATAAAACTTTTTTTTCTTATTTACACTATTAAAATTTATTTTCTATTTTTTAGTTTGGGTTTCTATGTAAAGCGTGTTTTTTTAGTTTTTTTAAACTATTATTTATTTTTTCATGAGATAGATGGTAGACCGAAATAGGAATTTGAATACTTTAAATTTGAGAATTTAGGCTTCTAATTTTCAACAAAGTGAATAAATAATGAACTGTTAAACGTTGTCTGTTTATTTGTTTGTTTGGGAAGATTTAACACCAAAACGGCTAATCCTATTTTGATGAAACTTTGTAAATAGGTACTGTACATTAAAGAAATCAACATATAACATATACTGGTCTAGTGGTTAGAGAGCCTAGGTACGAAATCAAATGGTCGCGGGTTCGAATCCTGCAAGGTGCAATCATTTGTGTGATGAGCAGAAAAGTTGTATAGTACACTATAGGCACTAGATAACGAATAAACATACTTAGATACCAATATTACATCCATGACAACTCCACACCCCACGCCCTAATCCAGGATACCCTACAGAGTATCCTGGCTTAGGGTGTGGGGTGTGGAGTTGTCCTGAATATAATTATGTAGAAATTTTATTTTTATTTTTACTTTCTATTTCGGAAAATTGTAAGATACCACGGAAAAACTGGAAAATGTCGAATACTCGCTGTAAGGAACGGAAAAACGTGCAGTTACCGTGGAAACGATATAATAACAAGTCTGTCAAAAACGTCAAGAGTATAGCACCAACGGTGCTATACTTTTGCAGTGGTTTTTAACATCCATAATGAACATAGGATGCTTTTTTCGGCATCGGTGAAGACGCGGGCGATAGCTAGTAAATAATATATTATGCTAATGTAAAATACACTCTCGCGATTGTCTCTATTGTTGAAAATTCACAAGCTGAAATGGAGCTCCTACCTGTCATGGCAGCAAACAGCTCTACATACACTTAATTACTGGCTGAGGTAGATTAATTTAGGAAATATATACGTAATTGATAGAATTAATTATACGTTGCATAGTGTAGGCTTCAGAGATGAATAAGGCAAGCTATTGCTTCAGACACGTGTATACGTGTGTATTTTTAATCGATATCAGAATGGAAGAGGTTCCTAACCATTTCAGACCTGAATTATTTTGTTTTTCTGTTTCATTGTGATAGAAATTGTATAGCTAGGGTATACTAAATTACGTACGAAAAAATAAGAATAAAAGTCTTGGAGGTTTATTTTTTTGAATTTTTTGTTTTTCTTCATGAGAATAAATGAGGACATCCGTCTTATACGAAACTTCTAGTAATTAATGTGGGGCTTGCACCCACTAGAACCCACTCGTGAGCAGTCCTCCACTGAGGCTACGCAAGATGGGGTCGCGTTAGCATTCTACCATCTTGCCCCAGTGGCAGGCCCAATCAGGCCTCACAGCCTGTGGAGGGGTGACCTTGCTCAACAAAGTCATCATTCAGACATGTGGGGCGTGCAAGCTGATACATTCTCTACAAAAAAAAAGTTTTCAGCGCGATTAAGTCACGTTTAAATTATATAACTATGTGTTTGAATCGCGAAAGCTTACAAGTTACAATAAGATACATTGTATGCATATTAATTTAAAAATGAGTATTACAGCTATGTTCATAATAAAATCAGGTTTTTGGCTTAGAGAATTATTCGTGTCGATGATTATATCGTTGTGCCCTGCTTTTTTGGCATGTAAGGTAGTGCTGGCCTCTGGTGTAAGAGTTTGCAAAGCCGTCCAAGGGTATCTGTATATCTTAACGACTGATATTAAGCAATAACAGCCGAGACCGACACCTTAAAACGTGCCTTCTGACGCATGGCGCGATGGAAAACCACACATCCATACCAATATATGAAAGTGAAACGTTGTCTGTTTGTTTGATTGTTTGTATGGTTGTTTGTTTGTTTGGGGAGCTTTCACGCAATAACGGCTGTATGGATTTTACTGAAATTTGTACAGGAGGTAGTTTATACCCTATAATAAAACATAGGACACTAGTTATTCCGGAAAATTGTAAGCTTTCACGGGAAAACTCGAAAATGTTGAGCGTTTGTGGACTACGAGAAAGCCTTTGATTCAGTCGAGACCTGGGCAGTGCTACAGTCATTACAGCGGTGCCAGATTGATTACCGGTACATCGAAGTGTTGAAGTGTTTTTACATCAAGGTCACCATCATTTCGTCTTCAGGATCAGAGCACGAATTCTATCCAGCTGCAAAAAGGGTTGAGACAGGGAGACGTTATTTCTCCAAAACTGTTCACCTCTGCACTGGAAGATATATTCAAGCTTCTGAACTGCAACGGATTTGGTGTTAACATCAATGGCGAATACATCACTAACCTTCGATTTGCTGATGATATAGTCATCATGGCTGAAACCCTGGAAGATCTAAGCACAGTGCTCAGTGACCTCAATATTGTTTCCCAACAGGTGGGTCTTAAAATGAACATGGGCAAGACGAACATCATGTCAAATGCCCATGTCGTACCCATGCCGGTTTATGTTGGGAACGATATTATCGAAGCTGTTGATCACTATGTCTACTTGGGTCAGACGATCCAACTGGGTAGATCCAACTTTGACAAAGAGATCAAAAAAAAAAAGAAAAAGGCTGACATGATGATGATGATATTAACATAGGCAAATATTTTTTTACTCGACTATGGCAAGGCAATGTAAGTGTTCGAACTAAAAACTTTGTCAAATTTTGACAAGTGAGGTATCTATAGATTCGTCTTCATCGCAAGAGGCTATTTTTATCCAACTGTAGTCGAGTTTTAGTTTTTGAACTTATCTCTTGTTGACCATAGATTATTACTCACGTACTCAACAGGTTTGTCATCATTTCATATCCACGGCAAAATGTCATTCCGTTCACAGCGAGTAATCGTAATTTTTGCAAATTTTTGATACCTTGGCTTACATTATTGCAATTTTTGTAGGGAACTCTATTTTTTTGAAAAATAGAATACATCCCATGTTATTTGCTGTTAATGTAGCTTTCTGTAGGTGAAAGATTTTTTTAAATAGATTCCGCCTTTTTTGAGTTTATCCATTATAAACAAACACATATACAAACAAACAAACATATAAAAAAACAAATGTCTCCTCTATTTGTGTAGATGTGCAGATAAATAATACTCTGAAATTATTGTAGAGTGCTCTATTCACGTTATATTTTTTACTGAAAATCGTGATAATGTGCATTCTAGGCACATTCGAAAGCAATTTCTAATTTTAAGACAGTGATGAAGCTAGTGCAGTTAATTCCATTTAAATCCTATCTATCAAAATTAACAAAAGTATGTATCTATCATAATAAAGCAGTAAGTAACAAAAAGTCTAAATAATGAATATAAAGAACATAGGTGGATTTTTTTGCGATTAATCTTGCAGCGTCTTGACATATCATTTCTACAGAACTTAAGTAAATATTTGTCTACGTTTTTTCAATATAGCCGGTAAGCTAGAAAACAACAAATAAATACAAATCAATTTAAAAAAAACATGAAATTGTAACTTAATTTCCTTCCTGCAATGTTTATCCGGCCTGTTGCCTACTCAACGGGTGAAAAAAAATATATAATACAGTGACGTTTCCGGATTGGACGTCAAAATTGTCAACACAGTATACTTCCCACCCAGTTTTTTAAACCAAAGAAGTTTGAATTACGCTTTCTTCCACCTGGGTTTTTAACTCAAAGGAGGTTGAATTAAACTTACTGGCGTTAAATCTTTTAACAGTAAATGTAATTCAACCTCCTTGCGATAAACAGAATAATAATATAGACTGTGCTATAGACAAAATGGTACGTCAATATAAAACCTCTATAGAAAACATTTTACTCGTGGCAAAGAGAATACAATGAATGCATTATAGTTTATGGAGAAAGTGTAAAGAATTGTTGTTATAATAGGGTATGTAAATTTATTTAATCGTTTACTTACAAAAAATAGTGTAAGTACAGGGAAGGACGTAATGCTAAACAGCATTATCTACCAGTCATCCATAGAAAGAAAAGTCGTGAAAGAAATAATAGTACATAGGGCGTGTTGGTTAAAGTATTGAATAATAAATAGGAAAGAAACAAAGGTTTGTGTAAATAAAATATTTTGTGTAAGGAATTGTTGCAAAATATTTGTGCTATCTACTACCTAGCTCGCGCGCGAAAAAGCTACCAAGCGCACGAACACGCGCATACAGTGCATGCGCACTCGTAACAAGGTAGTAGACAACTGTTTCCCTGTACATGAAACAGCAGCAACATATCTAAATATATTGGTTTGTAATCTCGCTAGGCAGTAACAGATTAAAAATATGTATTATTCAAAAGCCTGGTCTGTTACACTAGTTAGGTAATTGAATAGGTAGGTACCTACAATATCTTGAAACATTATATTTATCACGCATAAGTACATACTTGCCTACCTAAATAAGCGGTTAAAATAATTAAAATCTCTAAGACTTGTTTCAAAGGTTAACAGTAACATAACCTACAAAACTTTGAAGCCTAATAACAATTATTCCTGGCCTCCCTAAAAAATATATCTTAGACTAACAATCTCAGGAAATTATGCTGAATTACTAGCGATATTTTTTATCTAAAGACACTGTGAATTTGACTGACATAAAAGCATGTATGGGAGTTCACCATTGTTCTTTAAATGAATTTCAAACAAAAACAAATTAACCCTCTCAGGTTTCCTCACCCCCGCTATACCTAAAGACCATCTTGATCACAATAGTTTTTAACCAGAAAATAACATATTTTTTTTCCATTTGTATGGGAGCTAGAAACCCGATCCCTCCACGCTCCCTATTTTAGCTAAGAACCATTTCGATCACATTAGCTTTCAAACAGAAAAAACGTATTATAATATTTCCATTCGTTGGGAAGCTACTATTCCACAGACAGACATACACAAAAATACACTCCCTAAACGTACAACACATACAAACATGGCCTAGACGACCTAAAATGAGCTAAATAACAAGAATATAACGTTTTTAAATAGTTCGCGTATCACCTAAAAACTACTGTTCAGATTGAATTGCGGTTTTCACGTTAGATAGTTTTAAGGTTTTGACTTAAAATTTGGTGTAATTCATATCTCAATCCGATGAGTAGAAGCCGGGCAATCGTTAAAATAAATTAAATCGTCATATGTTGACATTGTTGTGGTTATTGTTGTTGTTGTTGTTGTTATTGTTGTTGTTTATTTAATCGTCATATGGTAATTTTAATACAGAGAAAAGACCACGCGGGTCTATGCTAATTAACAAAGTTTTGTTAATATTTTAATTACTTCAAAAAGAGCCTTTATAAAATTATATTGCGGAATTAAAGAAGTCAAATAGTTACATAGGAGCACCCTATCCCGAGTTGACCATTAGGGTGGACTTCTATCACTGACTTGAAGTAACTTCTCACTCAAAGTCTGAGTCCAGGCATCCACTACCTTTATGAAATCTGTTGGGGGAATTCTCGCACTGTTATCGCAAACGACGGCGACGCCTTTCCCAGCGATATTGTTTAAAGTTTGCTTTATGGTGTTGGCTTTTGTTGATTTGTTGGAACGAAATGGAAATGAAAATAATATTTCCATTTTCTCACAGTTTTCTTAAGTTAGATTGGAGAAATATTGGTTTTGGCTGGCAGTATCAAGAGCAGCATAATATTTATCATCATCATTATCATCATCATGTCAGCCTTAGAAGTCCACTGCTGAACATAGGCCTCCCCCTAAAAGCGCCATGACGATTATTTAATTATAATAATTATAGTTTTGATAATATCGGGTGTATTCGCATACAGCATAATGATATCAAAATAGCAAGTAAAGTAACCTTAATCAAGTTGCATTGACCGTGGTTAACAGAAGACGGGGAGAAGGGTCTGTTTTGGAGTCCGTGCAACGGTGCCAAGTCTTGCGGTAGATCCAAGTTGAGATATCTGTATGACGCCGCATTAATGACCGTCCAAGTGCAGAACCAGTAGACTAAGCATATCAGCATCGAGGTGTGGGTCAATGGGACGTTATTTTTCCAAAATAAATCTCAAATGCATTGGAGAATATGCTTAAGACTGACTAGATAGGACGTGGTATAAACATTAACGGTGAGTACATTTCACAGTTGAGATTCGTGAATGACATCGTCATTGTGGATATATGCTTTTTAGGTATTAGTCTAAGTGAGAATCAGACCCATTATTTTGTTTGTCAAAGACAATCATCAGCGGCTGCCGCTGACTAACCCTTTAGTTAAAGAGCTGTTTGTCTGGTAGAGCATAATAAAAATTATAAACAAAATAGTGACCCGCCCCGTCTTCGCACGGGTAGATATACAGAAAGATAAAATTAGTAGGTATTTTATTTGGACAAATAGAACATTACAACAATTACTTACACAAAATGTTTATTTGCACAAATTATAACTTAAGAACAATTTCTGACAATAAATACTTTTTTACACAAACATAACATAGCAACAATTCCTTACTCATCATCATCATGTCAGCCTTTAGAAGTCCACTGCTGAACGTAGGCCTCCCCCAAAGAGCGCCACGAGCGATCATGTGCCACCTCCATCCACCGACTTCCTGCGATGGCTACAATGTCGTCGGTCCATCGTGTAGGGTCTCCCCACACTTCGCTTGCTTGTTCATGGTCGCCATTCGAGAACCTTTATTCCCCAGCGGTTGTCGGTTCTGCGAACTATATGGCCTGCCCATTGCCACTTCAACTTGCAAACTCTGAGAGCTATGTCGGTAACCTTCGTTCTTCTACGGATTTCTCTCTCCATTGCACGCTGCGCAACTCTGAGCTTTCGTATGAGACCAATAGTTAGCGACCACGTCTCAGTGCCGTATGTAATCACTGGCAACACGCACTGATTATAAACTTTCGTCTTGAGGCTTTGCGGTATCTGCGACGAGAAGATATGGCGTAATTTCCCGAACGCTGCCCATCCGAGTTGGATCCGTCGGTTGACCTCTTTGTCGAAGTTGGATCTACCCAGTTGGATTGTCTGACCCAAGTAGACATAGTGATCAACAGCTTCGATAATATCGTTCCCAACATAAACCGGCATGGGTACGACATGGGCATTTGACATGATGTTCGTCTAGCCCATGTTCATTTTATGACCCACCTGTTGGGAAATAATATTGAGGTAGGTCTTCTTCTGAGCATTGTGCTTAGGTCTTCCAGGGTTTGATGCCATGATGACTATATCATCAGCAAATCGAAGGTGAAAGTTGTATTCGCCATTGATGTTAACACCAAATCCGTTCCAGTTCAGAAGCTTGAATATATCTTCCGGTGCAGAGGTGAACAGTTTCGGAGAAATAACGTCTCCTTGTCTCACCCCATTTTGCAGCTGGATAGAATTCGTGTTCTGATCCTGAAGACGAACTGTCATGGTGGCTTTGCTGTACAAACACTTCAACACTTCGACGTACTGGTAATCAATCTGGCACCGCTGTAATGACTGTAGCACTGCCCAGATTTCGACTGAATCAAAGGCTTTCTCGTAGTCCACAGACGGTAGACATAGTGGCCGATTATACTCTTCGGCCTTCTGTATAATCTGCCGGAGCGTATGGATGTGGTCTACCGTGCTAAAGCCTTTCTGGAATCCCGCTTGTTCGGGAGGCTGAAAGTCGTCAAACCTACGAGCAAAACGATTTGTAACTACTCTCGAAAACAGCTTATAGACGTGGCTTAGCAGCAAAATGGGCCTATAATTCTTCAAGAGGGTTTTATCACCTTTCTTAAAGAACAAAACCACTACGCTCCTGTGCCACGCCTCTGGCGTATTACCCACGAGGATGACGGAGTTAAACAGCTTCTGAAGGACTTTATGTACCGATGTTCCACCTGTTTTCGGCAGCTCTGTCGTTATTCCGTCCTCCCCTGGTGCTTTGTTGCTCTTAAGCTGTTTGAGAGCCATTCTGATCTCGTATAGGCTGACGTCCGGGATATCTTCGGTATAATGTCTTAGGTATTCCTTGCCACCATAGTAATATTAGTTTCTATTATTCTATTATTCTGTGCTACTACTTCCTATCCCGTATCCAGAGAGTATATTGAACAAAGAATATACCTACTCTCTACAGAAAGATATTGAATAACGGGGCCCGTATCTCTAATTTAGTTTGTATTTTCTCCATAAAACAACAATAAGCTTTATTGCATTGTATTATCTTGCTAGGTGACGCACTATTTTGTCCATAGTATTATTCTGTTTAACGAAAGGAGGTTGAATGAGCGTAGAACATATAGAAAGCGACCATCGACGAAAAACGCATTTTGAGATACAGCCGTTTAAAAGGGTTTTCGCTGCTTTTTTATGTACAGTTCATAATTGATTTAAATTTTATACTTATATCAAACGACACTTCCAAGGCTACAAAATGAGCTATCGATAAACTTTTGAAATAAACACGTAGTCGTTTTCTGCTTTTTGCACAATTCATAATTTAGTTTTTTGCAGAACGCTTCCATAGAAATAGTCTCCTTCAGCTTATTGAAGTTTAGACAACAACCGAGATATATTAAAAGCCAAATCAATGGTATTATTCTACAAATTGTAATAACCGTATAAAATAAACCTAGAACGACTCAAGGGACTGTTATGCTCACATGAGTTCTTTCCATAGCCCTGCCCCCTGTGTGATGCTACACGAGATCAAAACATGGACTAAACTTGGCTACTTGGCGTATTATAATATTTTTGCTTGATAAGAATCAAGCAAAAATATTATAATACACCAAAAATATTTTTGCAAAACTAGACCATTGCTGTGGTCGGCTTCTGCAAATAAAAAATGGGAACTATTCCATTATAAATAAAATTTGCAGAAGCCCGACCAACATCGATAAGCGGATTCTGCTTACCACAATTTCCTCTTTCAGGGATATTTTGCTAGACCATCGCCTAAAATGGTCGGTTTTAACACGAAAATTTCAATTATTATCATTTTCAATTATTCATTGAATTATTATTGGACAATTTAATATATTGACATCTGAATGTGCTTTGAAGAAACGTGTCTTTGGAACACGTAAAGTAAATAAATTCTTATGTCGTAGGCATTATAACTCATTTTACCAAAAAACAGGGTTGGTCACTTTCTGCTTAACTATGCTCAATTCAAAATCATTGGCAGCATTGCTTTTGACCATAGACAACCACATTAATACTCACGTACTTGACAGACTTGTTATTATTTCGTGTATCTGTTCTGTGATTTCGTATTTATGGCAACGTTCCATACACAAATCAATATAGATTTTGAAAAGTTTTAATACCTCGGGTTACATTATTGCAATTTTCGAAAGAAACTCTAATTTTTTGAAAAAGTAAATACTGCTTGTGTTACTTTGTGATAATTTAGCTTTCGATAGGTAAAAGTTTTTTTTTTAAATCGGTTCAGTATTTTTTGAGTTTATCCTTTACAAACAAACAAAAAACAATCGAATCTTTCCTCTTTATAATATTAGTGTTGTAACGAGGTCAAACCTCTTTCGTAATAATACTCATTTGATCTCTTAATTCTTTCATAATCCATTTCATTCCATTTGTTAGTTTGTCATTATTAATTCTAAATTTAAATAACCGGTCTTTGGGACATTGATTTTAGAATGAATAATGACAAACTATCAAATGGAATGAAATTATGAAAGAATTAAGAGATCAAATGAGTATTATTACGAAAGAGGTTTGACCTCATTACAGTGTAGATGACAACAACTTTGAATGCATTCGGAGACCGTTTTACATGGGCTATCATAATTAAATGCGCCTACAAAATTTTGTTTTTATGCTGTTAACCTTTGAGGAGTTCCATAGTCAGTCCCCAACCCTGAGTTCAGCAACCATGTCATGGTAAAACTTAGACCGGCTATCATAATAAGATGTGTACACAATATTTTTATTATATGTACACATAATACACAACATTTCATGTTTGTACTGTTGACCTTTGAAGAGCTCCTTTATCTGGAGCTTATTCTGGATGTCGATTTCAAAATAGAAGCTTGTAAAATCCAAAATACTTCTCGCTATCACTGTCACTATAAATCTCATTTTGTATGAAGTAGGAGCTACGATCTCGAACCCTCCATATTAGCTAAGAACCATCTCGATCATCTCAGTTATCAAACAGAAAAAAACAGCATCAAGTTCAGTCCACTTGTTTGGGAGCTACGATACCACATCCAGACACACAGATACACACACACCCTAAACCTATAACAACTTATAACTTCAAACTCTTTCATCGGGGGTAAAAAAGAACAGAACATGGGAGCAGAAAGTTTTACTTATACAAAACGTGTATTTGCAGCCACTTTGCTCCTTCCGTGCCACTTTGTGTTACAATTGCACTAAGGCGGGAGTGTGTATGAATATTGTAGCAAAAGAGGCTATTTAGCTAAAGTATGGGGACTTTTAATGTGTTCTAGTTAAAGTTTTAGCTCGTAGGTACCTATTAATTAATAGAAACATCGTCCTTACAGTTAATGTCATGCAGTTTACCGATGACGTCGCCATTTTTGGAATGATCTAGGTAGCTAAAATCCACACCAAATATTGTAAAAGTGAAACCTTGTCTGTTTGTTTGTATGGGGAGCTTTCACGCGATAACGGCCCGCCGGATTTTGATGTTTGGAATGCAGATCCCTGGAATAACTTATATGATACTTTTAATCATCATAATCATCATCATCTTTCACGCTCTAACGGCTGAACGGATTTTGATGAAATTTGGATTAGAGATAGCATAGACCCTGGAATTACACATAAAATACTTATAATCATTATTATCATCATCATCATTATACTTCACTCT
Source organism: Alsophila aescularia (assembly GCA_946251855.1). Classification (NCBI taxonomy): domain Eukaryota; kingdom Metazoa; phylum Arthropoda; class Insecta; order Lepidoptera; family Geometridae; genus Alsophila; species Alsophila aescularia. Next base: position 26,263,481 of record OX276379.1, on the reverse strand, counting down.
GAAACGACTGAACGGATTTTGATGGAATTTGGAATGGCTAGAACCTAAATATAATTAGCTTAGAACCTGATACTTACACATATGATACTTTTCATCATCATCATCATTATCCCTCACGTGGGCGAAACTACCGGAAGCAGCTAGTATTCCATAAAGTCACAGATTCCTTATGGTATCTACTATTTTTTTAATGGTAGAGGAATGGTCAAGGATATCTAATTGCAGATATACTAGCTGCACCGCAATAATTGGTGACCGGTTGGCCGAATGATTAGTGACCCTGACTGCAAAGTCAAGGTCGCGGGTTAGAATCCCACTAGGTGCAATCATTTGTTTAATGAGCAGATAAGTTTGTTTCCGAGCCATGGATGTTATATGCGTATCTATGTATATTATATTCGTAACTATGTATGTCTAGTAAACATAGCACAGGGTATCCTAGTTTAGTTGTAGGTAGTTGGTGTGAATTATCCCGCATAATATTTAATATTAATCATATTTATTTAAGAATATGTAGTTATATTGCATTCTTCCGTTACCTATTCTTCACCTATGCTAAAACCATGTTGATAGACATTCCTATTGAGCTTTTTAAGCTATAGCTTGACATTTCAACCATGATTTAACCACATACATTACATGAAATAATAAAAAAACGGTAACTGTGGTTTATCTTTGATTTGAATGTCAGTTCCCTAGCCTTAGGCAGCTCACTCAAATAAGTTTAAATGTAGTAAAGCTTACTTCTTGTACATTGTTGTTGGGCTCCGCGAGTGAGAAACTTTGTTACTCTTCCTCAGAACATGGCAGTCAAAATACCCAGAAAATTGGTTAAAGTTCTAGAACGAGGTTGTAAGACTACGCTTCTCGGGGCGCGGAGTCTGATCAACTTGTTAGTTTGTGGTATAAATAATGCATTTTGGTAACACTAAAGGAACTACAATGTTAGTGAACATGTCCACTGTTTTTTTGCAAGTTATACTTATACCCTTTTTTAGTAGATAGGGCTAAAAGGACAAGATACTAAGAACTTTGGTACTAAAATAACCTTGAACTCCCAACACACAAGCAATATCAGGGGTTCTACCATTGTTTCCTCAAGTGTTAGAGGAATTTGATTACACTGACCACTTCACCATCTTTTATTCAGTTTTTTTTTGAACTCGTAGTATGTACGTAATTACTTGGAAAGTTGTCACGATATTTTGGGTCATTCCATAATCACCATTCTCAGCCTGTATTCGTCCACAGCATGACATAGGCCTCTCCCAAAGAACGACATAGCCCGGTCTTCGGCTCTTCTCATCCAGATTCTGCTGGCCACCTCTCGCTGGTCGTCAGATAGACAATATGGAGGACATTCTTCGCTACGTTTGCTATGTGTCTCCAATCAAGGACTCCCTTACGGAGCCCTAAATGTATGGATAATCCAACTCGCCTCTATTTAAAAGTCATTTCTGTTTTACAATAAACGATGAGAGCTTTGTCTTTGATTCAAATATTCTAGCAGACTTTACGTTTTTAAATCATGCATCCTTGCACGCTCAATTTCTGCCCCGTATTTTTGCTACATTAAATACTTAAGTAGACTAGTTTCCAACTAGTTGCGAACAATGCATTACCTGCGCTTTGCAACTCGTCCTATCTTTACCACAAGGAAATTCTTTGTTTCACTGAAAATGTTATAAAAATTCGTATAAAATTTTTGTAACTATGAAACCATATAACGCGGCGCGGCTTGGGCACGGGGTGGTGGGATTGGAGATGAAAAACATACATACACACATACACACTACACAATACACACCTTCACAATATAATTATTTAAAGTCCAATACGCCTGTCAGCACTTTGTGTTGTCTGTACCATAACGACGGAGAGGATCTGAATGTTAATGGTGACTGAAATCTATTAATAGCGACTAATATCTAATCGGCTGATGTTCTAATCATTACCCCAACTGACCTCCAAAAACCATGTAAGTTTCGTAGGTATGTGTTTAGAGTGTTCGATAATGTAAATAATATATACATACATAAATACATATCTGCCTTGACAAACAAATTTATATCTCACTTATTAAATAAATTAAACTCAAAAGATTTTCCCTTTGAAATCAGTTCACCATACTTAATTATTTCTTTGTATCGTTCCTATCCATTTTCAGCAGAAACATTGTTAATTGTCTGTTTTATTCATACGAGATATTTTAATTGCTGTTTTCTTCGTTTGGAACAACGCAGTTCCTGGAAATGTAAGGAAAATACGATAAAAGCAAAACCTATCTGTGTTACACTTTTGGCCAAACTTTGCTATAAATCGTATATTTTTAATTGATTTATTTATTGATTATTAATTTATGTCTGGTACATTGTGCTTGTTATAAAAAAATGAGTCATAGCGGGACGCCTGGCAGACGTGAAACATCGAATATGGCCGAATTTAGGTGGAAAGAGCCGACGAGCCACGAGAAGCGCGTCGGTCGCTACGCCCGCTCGATCGCCACACCAAGGGTTGGCTTTACCTCCGTACCGCGCCATTAGATGTTTACACATCAAAAGTTGTCGTTATATTTGTGTTGCTAAAGGAAGGATTGTAGTAGTAATTTACGAAGGAATGTAGTATTTCAAGCTTAATAATCACACTTTCATCAATGACTTGATTTCGACACAATACTATAATGTATCACCTCGCGTACTTTGGACGATATTTCTTCGGTTTTATACAGCATGAAACTGTCCGTTTAGTCTGGCCAATGTAGGAGCTCCCACAATTGCAGTCAACTTTGTAAACTCCTTGTATTTTCAAGAGAAAACTATCTTTTGGTTAGCGTTAATATTATGTCAGTTTTTGGAAATAGTTTTGACAGAGAACTTATTTCGAATGTTAGCGACCCTATCTATCACTCCTTTTGCATAGGGCAGATACGATGGCTGTCTTTCAACCTTGCACTTTAAGAGTTTGGTTTTTGTGTCTAAGAGGAAAGTTTCGCATTGAATAACCATTTCTCTGTAGGAAGCAGTTCATATGTTGTAGTTCGTCATTAGGTTGTTCCTCGTCACACCGGTTGGACAGTGACGTCATCACAGAGTTAATGCATGATGAAAGTTAGCATGCAAGTAGTGATCAGAGTGAGTCGTTTTCCTATATAGAGAGTGACCGAGAGAACTATCATCACGAACTTCTATCTTCACATCCAGAAATGCAATGCTTCTATTCATTTCATTAGTGAACTTCATCTTACTATGGATGTTGTTCAAGTGAGTCACGTAGATTTGTACTACTAAGTGTAAGTTTTGAACCATGTTTTGTTTATGCTGTGATATTATAAACCAGACTTTTTTGAATATTATTCACCAACATTTACTACTCAAAGTTTTAGCATTTATATTTTTGTCAATGCTATTACTTGTCTAGAAAAACAAACTGCTAAGAAAATTGGATAAAAATTAAATCCGTTTAGAGAACTAACAGTTTGAATTTCTTTAAATAATTTTCATAATTATTTATTTTACACCAACCCTAAGTAGATATCAAACAATCAAGCAAAAATAAAAGAAAGATCCCGAAATGTTGAAAGCTAGCCAGTCATCTCACCAGCGCTTGTACGCGTCGAATGTCAAAATAAAACAAAAAGGCCGTGCTTCCGAGTGCTGCTATATTGCTTCCTTTCTCGAGCGCCTAATAGCGGTTACTTAGCGTGTGTAGAGAATATATAAGTTTTACTGCATGCGTTTTAATTCACATCTTGTCAGGAATATCATATCCTCATTGTTGGTTAACAAAGATTTAAGATTATTCCTGAAATACTAACTGCGCTCGTAGTGAGGAATTCGGTAAAACTTTTTTGAATATACCTAATATCCTCACAGGTACAGGTCCTCGCAAACCTCATATTTTGCTGGATTACGTAAGAGTTGCTATCAAGTGTGTCAACTCGGTTTGTACAGACACGGGAGCGTGGGGTTGGGGTGATGGTAGGGAGAAATGAGGATTACTTGTATTGTTGTTGTGGTTTCGATGCCCCCGTTCGTTTTTACCAACATAATACTCATTTCGTTGATCTCACAACCCATATGGGTGGTGCAGCCTAGCCAGGCGATGACAAGACGCAAGCGTTAAAAATGAACAGTAGCTGCGTTGAATATGGCACCACTTGGGTGAAGCATATGCGTTCACACGGAGGAGCGGCAACGCGTGCGCGTATCTCTATACCACACAGATTATCTACAGAGTAGTGCTATGTTTTATCTGTTATACCGCACAAAGCGGTGGCAAGCGGGGTGTGAGACCTGCCTAATCTACGCAACGCTACTGAATAAACTTTCCTGCAAATAGGAATCAAATAAAAATGATTGTGGCCAAACAGAATGATGGTAAAAATTAGAGACAAATTAAAAATGTCGTTTGACTATTCTGTATACGTGTGTTGTTCTATTAATCACAAAGAACAACTTGTTTTTTATATGTTTTGGACATATCTATCGGTCTATCGGTCTGTTACGGTAGATTCGGACAATCTTTATGAAACTCGTCTTGTCAAAATCTATGTGTTTTAACAATGTTAGAAGAAGCTAGATTAATTCGTCTCTTTTGCAAGATTCCATCCGGGGAAGTAGCTACCACACCTTTGCCAAATATTCAACCACTAAGTTGTGTACAAACATTTCTGCGTTCCGGTTTGAAGAGAATACCATTCATACACTAAATGTCTGAAGGTGACGAGCGCAATTTGCTGTTTTGTCGAATCAAGGATTTGACCAAAAGCGATGTTGACGAATGTGGTGGCTACCGCTGTACTTACCCCGGCAAGATTTGTTGTCCAAAGTTTTGGACAGCAGTATCTACTGCAGGTCTGCATAGTTTAGGCGCATTACATCTGCTAGTAATTAAAAAATGATATTCACGAGTCCCTGAAAGGGTATTCTATCATTCACTGAGTCATAAAACACAGACTTTACTTACATAACCACAATGTGTGTAGGTAATATGTAATTTAGGGCGTTAGGGTAACGCTAAACCATGTGTTCAGTATTAGGGTAATGGAGGAAAGCGACATTTGCGCAAAAATAATTCGTGGATTTGTAGGAAATTCGGCAAAATATATGGTGCGATGGAGGTATTAGTGTAAATTAAGGTTATTTTTTATGTAAGGTTCTCATTTTAATGATACTTAATAAAACAGTATGTAACAAAAAGTCTCTACAATGATTATGATAATAAAATAAATATGTAGGGGTCTTAAAATGAGCTATAGAACAAGAATATTTACGAGTTTAGCAGTTGTCTGGGTTATTGCTTGTTTGCGAATAAAGTGAAAACTAAGGTTTGACATTCATTGTATCTAAACATTGAAAAATCGATAAGAAACGATTTGACGGCTGAACGAATTTGGATAAAATTTAGTTTATTGCACTTTATAAGTACATATGGTCCAGGAATAACACAGAACCCAGTGAAATGACCACACGGGCAGAGCCGCGGGTAGAGATCGTACGTTGATAAACGTCAGATGGACGCATTACACCAAACTGTTAAGAGCATGACACTAACTGCAAGTCAAACGACCTGGTCGTTTAGCTCACAAATAAGGTTTCACCCGGAAATATCCAATCTAAATCGATCTATGATTCTTATCACTTGCCATTTATTCTGTGCTGATAGTAGGCGTCACACCTGCCCATAGCAGTTGCAGTGCCATCCTAAACTTTGGTTGCAAAATGTTGCGCGTCCATACACTGCACTCCTCGGTTTTGAAATATATAGCTTAAAACTAACAAGGTCACAAACACAAGTATAAACATTAGAAACGGAATAATTACCATGGAAACTATATTTACTGAGTTCCCGATATGTCGGCACTGTTGCAAGCGCCATGATCACGGATAACTGAAGTAACTACGGGTGGATGGATAAGTTTTTAAGAGCAGGCAAAATGGTTTATCCTCTTTCTCATTCGTTTATTACGCGTGACACAAGCATTGCTCACACATAAAAATCACTTAAATATCGGAAATTCAGTAAAAATAGTATTTAGGGTAAACATCCCGTTTCTAATGTTTATATACTTCTACTGGTCTTTAAGTTTCGTTGCCCGGTAATGCTGGAAACTTTGCCCTTTAAACCGAAACACAGAAATGCTCATACAATACTAATTGGCGGTATAATATCTGCCAAAGGTGTGGTACTTCCCCAGGCGGACTCTTGCGTAAGAGGCATACCACTATCAAAAATGGTTGAAATATGGACACAAAGAATCCAACATTATTACAAGTAACACGTTTACACGCTACTCTTTCTAGTCCTACACAAAACAAATGAAAACCCTACTATATTTTTAAATGGGTAATTAATTATTGGTACCTCTTGCGCAAAATAAACAAAATCCACATTTTTGCGTTAGGGAATGAATCTCAAAACGACGGCGACGTCTCGTCGTTAACTTCTCCTAACGACGTGAACACTTCACGGGCCCTAGTTACTGTAACCACACTGCCGCTGTCATGTCATATGTCAAGTCTTGTATGTATGGATTTTGCTGAAAATGTCTTCAAACTTCCTACATTCGCATTTCGCTTAGATTATAATTATTATGAGTACTGGAATTACTTATACATAAAAGAGTAGTGTGTGGTGTGTCTATGGACGTCTAATCACACTGAACGTAATGTCATTTCGGAGATTAGGTCTTGGCGATATTAATGAAACGAGTGTGTATTATAGTCTCACTAAAGTGAGAGATACTTAAAGATATGTTTAATCACAGAAGGCGTCATAACGCCGTAAAGCATCGTAACTGAAAAAGGACCATTATTATCTTCCAGTATTTTTGAAACAGATAACATCTTCCACTATCATTATAAAGAAACTCCAAACACTATAAACATAAATGATCCATTCACTCGGCTCATATTTGACTCTTCCAACTCTACTAGGCTGTTATGTAAATGATATTACTCTGCGGTGTTGACTACATGAAACAAGCCGGCAGTTAGCCTAATCTTGATGCGATAACGATGAAAGCTAAGTACGCAACTGATTACCCTATCTCATGGTCATAGAAATATCTTCATTGCGTCAGATTTGAGAAACAGCTGTTGTGGCTTCAGGAGACCAGGTTTTAAAATTTATGAATTAAAATTATCTGACTTTTACTTTAGAACTAAAAATAATCAATATTTGGGAAAATGAACACCAATTACATATCTCCAAACTAGGATAACCTGTTCTATGGGTAGAAGACAACGGATAAACATACATAGCCAGGAATATTACATACATGACTCAGAAACAAACATTTGCTCATCACACAAATAATTATACCTTGCACGATTCGAACCCGCTACCAGGGTCAGGTACCTAGCCACTCGGCCAACCGGTCTGAACTGCCAATAAATTATATTTATCTTTATAATCCATTTAAACCTCGTGATATATATTGTTATTGTTTTACTTTTTGGCTTATAGCTAAAAAATACGATGAATAAATTTCAAAATAAAGTTATATTTATTGGTACACTTTGCAGTTCTATGAAATCATAAAGCTGTAAAACAGTGGAATTCACTTCCACGGGATATCAGACGAGCTAAAAGATTACCTATATTTACAAGCATAAATTAAAAATTTAAATAACAAACATAACAAACGCATCAAAATCGGTCCATTCGTTTGGAAGCTATGATCCTCACAATTCAAAGATTCTTCTCCTTTTTTTCTCCTTCCCCCCATTATAGCTAAGAACCATTTCGTTTATCCCAGCTTTCAAACATAAAAAAACCGGAGCTAAATCAGTCCCTTCGTTTGGAAGCTACGATTCTCACCCCTTTTTCTCCCTCTCCTCTCCATCCCCCATATATCTATAAACCATCTCGATCACATCATATTTCAAACAGAAAAAAACCGCATATTAATGGACCACCATTCGTTTGGGAGCTACGATGCCACAGTCAAACACACACACAAATTGACACAGTGATAAACCCTAAATTTATAACGCCCGTCTCTTTGTTCGAGGGTTAAAAAGATAAAAAATAAGTCATAAACATTATTAATACATTGCACAGTTGGTGTTTTTTGAAACCGACTGCAATAAGCCATACATATTCATTCCTAACGACCTATCCCAAACTTTATCAAGGTCGGATCAATCAACGGTTCGAAAGTTGTTGTTGATCAAACATACACCTAATATCCCGTGTTAAGTAAGTGTTCGCGTAGCAATTTATTCCAGAACAAATCTGCACATGTCCTCTTATCAGTGTTGTGTGACAGTTCTTAACTAATACAAAATAAAATGCGGGTAGTTGGAGACAACGCTCGCCCTTCTAGACGTTGACACCCGCTATCAGTCTTCTCGTGACCACGATCAATACAACTTGTTCGAAAGGTAGAGGTATATAAAAGCCTCGTTTTCAGCGCGATTAAGTCTCGGTTAAATAATCACACTAATATTATATAGGTGAAAGTTTGTATGCATGTTGGTATATGAGTGTATGTATGTTTGTTACTATTTTACGCTCAAACGACTGAACGTATTTAGAATGGAGATAGCTTACACCCTGGAAAAACACATAGATACTTTCATAAAAATATATGATTTTTTATAGCAGTTAACGCCTGCTTAGCGTATATAATAATACTTATACTTATAATAAAACTGTAACGGGTCCAATTCTGTACATTGAAGATATTTCGTTTTTGTTTTTTGGAAAGTACTCTTGATTCGATACTGAAGCCAAAACAGTTTTTTTTTTCATTTTTGTCTGTCTGTCTGTCTGTATCTTAGCTAGCCATCACGCCGAAACTACAGAATGAATTTATATGAAACTTGGTATAATTTGAGTTCATACTACGAGGTAGGACATAGGCTACTTTTCATCCCGAAAAATGAAAGGGTTCCCGCAGGATTGAGGTTTAAAGTTATTTCAAAAAACACTTACCACTCTGAAACTACTGGATGGATTTTGATGCAATTTGGCACAGTTATAGATTATATGATGGGTTAAAATTAAGGATACTTTTTATCCCGAAAAAATAAAGAGTTCTGTGGGATAATGTCCCAAACTCTGTTTTTTTTTAATATTTTTGGTGCCTTTCTATTTTCAATACTAAAGCCAAAACTGTATTTTTTTAAGTTTTGGTATTCTGTCTGTCTGTCCGTCTGTCCGTCTGTCTGTCTGTACCTTGGAAGTGCATTACACCGAAAATAATCAATGAATTCAAATAAAATTTGGTATGAATTGAGTTCATACTTCGAGGTAGGACATTGGATACTTTTCATCCCGAAAAATTAAAGGGTTCCTGCAGGATAGGCGTTGAAAGTTATTTAAAAGAACACGTATCACGCTGAAACTACTAAATGGATTCTTTTGAAACTTGGACAATTCATAGTTTATATAATGGGTAAAAATGAAGGATACTTTTTATCCCGAGTGTTCCTTCGGGATAATGTCCAAAATTATGTAAATTGAAGATATTATGTAATTTTTTTGGAAGGCGTTCTATATTCAATACTAAAGCCAACACTGTATTTTTTTATTTTTGTCTGTCTGTCTGTCTGTCTGTCCCTCTGTACCTTAGCAGCGCAATACCCAATGAATTCAAATGAAATTTGGTTTGATTTGAGTTCATACTTCGAGGATGGACATTGGATACTTTTCATCCCGAAAAAATTAAGTGTTCCTGCAGGATAGGGGTGGAAAATTATTTAAAAGAACACGTAGTACGCTGAAACAATTGGACGGATTTTGATGAAACTTGGCACAGACATAGTTTATAAGATGGGTGAAAATTATGGATACATTTTGTCCTGAAAAAATAAAGGGTTCCTGTGGGATATGGGTCCAAATTCTGTACATTAAAGATATAATGTTATTTTTGGAAGTTACTCTATTTTCGATAAAGAAGACTAAACTGTGTGTTTTTCATTTTTGTCTGTATGTATGTCAGTCTGTATCTTAGCCGTGCGTCACGCCGCCGGAACTACTGGATGAATTCAAATGAAAGTTAGTATGATTTGAGTTCATGCTACGAGGTAGGACATAGGATACTTTACATCTCGAAAAATTTATGGGTTCTCGCAGGATAGGTGTTGAAACTTATTTAAAAGAACACATACCATGCTGAAACTCATGGACGGGTTCTGATGCTACTTGGCACTGTCTTAAGTTATATGATGAGTTAAAATTGAGGACACGTTTTATCCCGAAAAAGCAAAGGGCTTCTGCGGGATATGGGTCCAAATTTATGTTAATATTTATGTAATAAAAAATATTTTTTGAATGGTTCTCTATATTCGATACTGAAGCCAAACTATTTTAAGTTTTAATTTTGTCTGTCTGTTTGTCCGTATCTTGACCGCGCATTGCACCCAAATTACTAAATTAATTCAATTGAAAAAAATGCTCTTGGGTGGTTAAAAAAGGTATTGAACAATTTATTTTTGTTTATTGTGTCCTTCTTTCTGTTTGTCTGTATGTTTGTTTGTTTACGCATCACGTAAAAACTACTGGACCAATTGCAATGCGGTTTTCATTGTGAGATAGCTTAGGGTTTGATTTAAATCTGGTGTAATTGGTATCTCAATCCGGTGAGCTAGAAGCCGAGCAATTGATATAAGTATTTTTGACGGCTGAAGAAATTTTGTTCAAATGTTGGTATATTGGTCCTGGAATAGCACAATATGGTACTTTGAACCTAAAGAAAAGACCACGCGTGCAAAGCCGCGGGTACAGCTAGTATATTATAATTTTCTAATAGCAAAAACCTCGTCCGTGATCCAAATTTTTCCATTAGAAAATTTTGCATTCATAATCATCATCATCTTCATCATTATTATCACCAACATCATCATCACCATCATCATCATCAACACGCCGATGGAGCCGAGGGATGCCTAAAAAATCAAGTAGGAATATTCTACAGGTGCTGAGATATTTGAGTCATCGGTGAAATTCGACCATACATCTTACTATGACAGAACGGATGATATGATGGGCCAAGTCAATTACAATTTGTGGATAACTCCTGAAGCCTACCTCCCACTAGTAGTAGTAGTATCTAATTTTCCCAAAAATATCCCAATAATTAACAACTTTATGGCTAACGTACGCTCCTCGACCCGGTAACAATCGCGTGCACTCTGCACTTTTTGCTCGGCTAATGATTCTCCGGCGACTGTAACATTTCCGTCTCCTCTTATTGCGCTTATGATGTTTTTATAGTTTGTTAAGAAACTTTGGAAGAAAGGGTTTTGGTGAAATTTTGCAGATGCGCTTAACATCTGGCAAGCGACTTGCTCATTGTTAATGGGAATACTGGTGGATGGTAAATAATAAAAATTAATGGACTGTATTAAATGGTGCGGTATAATTAATATTTAAGTTAATTATTACGATGAGCAGTATAACAAAGGGAGGCGCAGGAGCAAGTGTCCGCGGGCGGCGTTGGAGCACTATATATATGGGTGCCGGTGCCGGCGTGGTGTGGTGGCTCGTCGTTCCCTCCGTTCCCCGCACTGGCGGAGGCTGATGCTTAGACACTCATCTCGTCACCCGGGTGTAAAAATAATACATAATAATTTGATAAAAAAAACAACTTCAAATTAGTTAACCAAATAACTGCTCAAAAAATGTAAAGAAGGTTAATTAAATATAACAAATAGTATTTTTTTACTGAGTGCCACCGTCCTAAAGTATTACAAAAGAAATTGATTAAAAAATTTACAACTATCCGTACTTCAGTGGGCACGTTAAGCCGTCACGTCCTGGTCGCTTATTGAAATAAATAGTTAAGCCACGCCAAACCGATGCCTTTGGCACCTGAAACAAACACTATATAATTCGACGTAGTTAGTATTTATCAACAACATACTTTTAATATTTTCTCCGTTCTCTTATTGTTAGAGCCCTTCATTGTTGCCAATACAATACGGAGAACAACGAAGTTTTTTAAGCTCATAAATGGACTTCTGAATTATATTTCCTGAATGGTTTTATAATGTTATATATAGTTATGGTATATCTCACTCCTGAATGGTACTAAAACATCAAAGACATAATATCTTTTTAAGGGAAGCAAATGAAATGGAACTTAATGAAAAGAATTATGGGTGTTTTCATCAAAAACTTGTGAAAGGTGAAGCCTTTCACAAGCAGACATTTTCCTTGTACCAATATTGTCAGACGCTCCTTTTGAAAAGTAAAGATACGTATTTAGCACGGTTGGTTCTTGTAACTGACTTTAAAAAGGAGTAAGTACGCAACTCTTTTTTTTACTTATTTCTCTGATATTTCTGTACTTATATGGACTTTTTTTTGTTATTTGATGAGGTAGACCTCCAGTGTGGTCGCAATGTTCAGGCTTAACGATTTGGGCTGTGCGTAAATAGCCAGTCAGTCAATCAGTTATGGAACAGTTTTACAGAGTTCAAAATAATCAAAAAAATTGCGTATTTCTATTGTAAATATTTTTTCCTACAATATCAAATATTTTCAAGAGAAATAAACACATTATTATCACGGCTCTCAAAACTACTGAAAGGCTGCCATTCCGTAGTACTCAGAGGGATTATCACCCATGTAACTTGAGAGCTAGCAGTCAGTTTGAGTCCGTTGATAAGTTTAACGATTACACTCTATATCGTTAGAATTTTAGAAATGAAGGAAAACTATTTTCGAATATATTAAGAAAATTGTGTAACTTCAGTTATTCATAATTGTAAAAATAAACTTATGATTTACAACTGTTTGACTATTTCCAGGTCTTATACTACCACCTCTAACTTCTGGTGTTATTTCTATCTAAAGTTAATCTTGTTGAGGAAAAGCCTGAAATAAGACTGTGCAGGCCACGTCTGCAGAATGTCGGGCGAGATGTGGGCAAAAACTAAAACAGAATGGCACGCGCACAATTTCAAACGACGACGTGGTAGGCCTAGACGCAGATGTTAGGACGAGTTGGACTCCTACTTGAAGGATTGGTCCAGTGTAGCACAGAGAGAACAGAGGAGTGAAAGGAAGTGCAGTGGGATTCTACAGGCAAATAAAATAGATATAAATAATATGAAAATTCTGTTAGTCCTCTTTTTTTTGTCTGATACATTGTTTATACGGAATTGGCCAACTAAACTATGACTTCTACTACTTATGCATTTTAGAATTATAGTCATTTATTTTCAGGAGGCTCCCTGTCTTTTACTCCAAAACAGTTAGTGGTCTTAGTATTTACAACAAAGCGCTGTACTAAGAATGACCGCTACCTCTTTATCCAATTCCCACTACATCTGCTGCGCTTCCATCAATCTTCGTGCAGATAAGCGTAGCATTGGGGTCCGTGCCGAGGATAAACATCCTGTGAAGTTTATGGATCGCAGACATTGTAGTGCGCAGGGTATTCTGTATGCCAGTTACATATGGGTATCCCTCAGATCCGATACCGATATTATTGGAACGATTTACTCTAAAAGTGATTAATGGTTTCATGCTTACGCAACCGTAGCTTCTTAAGCCTTCCAAAAACAGATACTGCATATTTTTCACTCATACTGCAGGTATCAGTAGAAATTACTGCGAATACTTTCAATTTAAAATCATAACTAGTATGTATGTTTTTAAATTGATTGAAAGGGTAGTTAGGTGGGATTTCACAGATACATGTCAAATACTGGATTGGTCAAGAACTATACATGTCAAAGGCTTCATTTGGCATAGATCTGTATAACGATAAGCACAGTACTGGCATTATTTTGAATATAAATCTATCTCTATATACTTATAATAAAACTGTAACAGGTCCAATTCTGTACATTGAACCTATTTTGAAAAAAAAAATTCTCTCTCTTTCTTTTAGATTCGATACTGAAGCCAAAACAGTTTATTTTTTATTTTTGTCTGTCTGTTTGTCTGTCTGTCTGTATCTTGGCTAGGCATCACGCCGAAACTACTGAATGAATTTAAATGAAACTTGGTATGATTTGAGTTCATGCTACGAGGTAGGGTATAGGCTACTTTTCATCCCGAAAAATAAAAGGGTTCTCGCAGGATTGGGGTTGAAAGTTATTTCAAAAAACACTTACCACTCTGAAACTACTGGACAGATTTTCATGCAACTTAGCACAGTCATAGTTTATATGATGCGTTAAAATTGAGAATACTTTTTTCCCGAAAAAGTAAAGAGTTCCTTCGGGATAATGTCTCAAATTCTGTAAATTAAAGATATTTTGTAATTTTTTTTGGGGGCCTTTCTATATACAATACTAAAGCCAAAACTGTATTGATTTTCTGCCTGTCTGTCCGTCTGTCTGTCTGTACCTTGGAAGTGCATTACGCCGAAAATACTCAATGAATTCAAAAGAAACTTGGTATGATTTGAGTTCGTACTACGAGGTAGGAGGACACGTACCACGCTGAAAGTAACGGATGGGTTTTGAGGCAACTTGGCACTGTCTTAAGTTATAGGATGGGTTAAAATTGAGGACACGTTTAATCCCGAAAAAGTAAAGGGTTTCTGCAGGATATGGGTCCAAAGTTATGTTAATATTTAAGTAATAAAAAATATTTTTTGGATGGTTTTCTATATTTGATACAGAAGCCAAACTGTTTTACTTTTTAATTTTGTCTGTCTGTTCGTCCGTATCTTGACCGCGCATCGCACCCAAACTACTAAATAAAATAATAATAATAATAATTAAAAAAAAATGCTCCTGAGTGCTTAAAAAAGGTATTGAACGATTATTTTTTTGTTAGTCGTGTCTTTCTTTCTGTTTGTCTGTGTATTTTTTTGTTCACGCTTCACGTAAAAACTACTGGACCGATTGCAATGCGGTTTTCATTGTTAGATAGCTTAGGGTTTGATTTAAATCTGGTGTAATTGGTATCTCAATCCGGTGAGTTAGAAGCCGAGCAATTGATAAAGTATTTTTGACGGCTGAAGAAATTTTGTTCAAATGTTGGTATATTGGTCCTGGAATAGCACATTATGTTACTTTGAACCTAAAGAAAAGAACACGCGTGCGAAGCCGCGGGTACAGCTAGTGTTTTATAAAACTGGTGGAAATGCAATAAACGCAGTAATTTGCCATCCTACTAATATTATAAACATGAAAGTTTGTAAGTATGGATGGATGTTTGTTAGTCTTTGACGCAAAAACTACTGAACGGATTTGGATGAAATTTGGTATGGTAGCTTATACTCTGGATTAACAAATACTTCTTACTTTTCTTACCCCAAAAAAATGCAGGGGTCCTGAGGGACGTGGGTGAAACCGCGGGGCGCAGCTAGTAATATAATATAGTTCAGCATGAACCCCAATACTGCACCTGAGAATATGGCAGTCAGATAAACTTTGAAATATTTTGAAATGATAACTTAACACTCTTGTTTACGTACGAAGTACTTCGTACTTTTAGATATATTTTATTTTATAAATCCTGGATTGTCTGGCTCTCTAAAAGTAATAATTTCTTAAGGCAGCTGAAAAGAATTTTGTTAGGTAAATAATATTTAAAAATTGTCGTCGTAGCAATTTCTTGATGTTATGTTGGTACATTACTTTAAATATTTGTATATGTAGTATGAAGATTGTTTTTTTTTCCATGTCAGTGAAATACAATAGATACTGAACTTTACTTGAAGGTTGAAAATCGAGTACAAAGACAGAAATCCAATATCTCCAGTAACAAAAAGTTTTGTTGTGTTCTGTACTAACAGAAACTAATAATCCACACGGTTTGTTTCGAACTATTTATTATCTTCCGTTATCCATTCCATTGGTAGGGTAGCGATGATAAACTATTCCATTTATATAGGATCTGGAGGCTACTAGTGAGTTTTGTGAGAATGACTGAACACAGTGGCTGTGCGGATTGGAAATACGATTTCAGCTGACTCGCAAGTTTAGAACTTTGACTAACATTGAGTTTAAAGTTCAGGTAGAGGTCCATAGACGACGATCCAGATTATATATGATAAATTTAACCTTGCATTTTATAGTGAAAATATATCCTCAACTCAACAGTAAACTTCTGCTACTAATAATACATAACAAAGGTGATGTGATAAATAAATAGAAAACGAAGAAATTTACGTAAGAAACCTCAGATGAAGGACTAAAGTAATTATGAAACCAAAGAGGAACTTCTTCGTACCATGATGATGAAACTTTATTTAGCTAATAGGGGACTGATTCAACTTTTATAACATAAACTCTTTGTTACTATTTAACCTAATGAAAGGTTTTGGAAGATTGCCCACCAGCTCTGGAAAATGAATTCGAATGATGCACTTAGTAGATTGATTCCTAATTTAACTGCAGAACTGGAACTGACATATCAATTTGGTGACGTAGGCAGCGACTATGGCCATTCATAAATTTTAAGCAATCCACAATATCGGATTGCTATTGCCATGTTATGCACCACACATGCACATGTTTGTTTATGCACCAGTGATTCTGTCTGTACTTCAAGGTTACGAAATCAGACTAGGAATGAATCTTATTTTGTTTTATCTATTTGTAAATTTCAGTCATTTTAAGACAATTAAAAGTAACGAGGAAATGTAAACGTAGCTTCAATGTTCGTCCGTAAGGTGATTATTTTGTTGGTTTTTACTTAATATTGACGAATAAGTTTCAATTCAACAAATTTTACTGACATTACGTTTACTAAGTTTAGCACATACCAGTGAAAATGGAGTAAATTGTGCTTAATAACTATCTACCATTCTTCCAGCTCACAATCGAAAAATGAGGAGCATGCAGAAATAGAAAAGGAAACAAAGGAAAGTATGGAATTGTTAGTGAAGCTGGAAACTCTAAGAATAATAAAAATGTAAGCCAACCACCATCGTACCATTAGTGGACTCTAGACGGAGATTTGTCTTTCAAAGACATCTTCTATTTATTTTTAAGAAAATTGTGTGTAACATTATAATTTTTACAACATGAAACTCTAATCTCGCACACAAGCCAAAAAACTGTTGTGTTTTACCAACTTATGATACAACGAAGGCCAAGTGTACCTCCCAGTCAACAGTCTAAGAATGGACAAACATCTGATATAATAACTATTCGGCTTGGACGTATGGAATCTTGTGACATGCGAGTTGTGTGGCCAGACTAATCGTTTGAGAAAACTGCAGTTTAGAGATTGCTCTTCCGTTGCAGCTATTCATGCGGAAGATACAAAATGTCAGTATACTTAAAGTTTATATGATGGAGAAGGTTTGTATAAAGTGATCCAAAGTAGCTGACATAGTTCAGAAGACAAGCAACGTGAAGAATAAAATTACAGTGGGAGTTGATCATATCCTACCGACAATATATTTCTGAAAGTTTGTTCATTCCTTGTTACCCTTCAGCGTTGAAATATAACACTCGATTAACACACAAGAAACTTTCCATTGTCTTCATCATCATTCACGCGGGTAAAACCGCAAGAAGCAGCTTGTTCTCTACGAAATCTTTGAGTTTAGGATAAGTGCTGCTATAATAATATTATTTCTAAGATATATAATAGTAGATAGACAATAAACAGTCGATCTAATTATCTATCTAACTAACGACGTTACATATTTTTCCCGAGAAAAATCTTATGCGAAGACGCCTAAAACTACGAAAGGCGCTTCAGCGATACAACCAACTATTGAAATATATTAGTCTATTATTATTCAGTTTCTATGTTTAAAACTGACAGAAATAAATATTGTATTGTCCAATTTAATATTTAATCAATCATAGCATGTGCTGAACAATAACATTTTATCCCCTTTCCTTAACATCTTGATATCAAATTCAAAGTGAATTCCTTATCAATCACATCGTACTTACAAAGGCGCAGATACATCTGCTTGTCATGTACCACTTTGAGCGCACTCTCTCATCCATACGACACTTTTGTCTCCTGGGAAATTAGTGTTCACACGATTTCTTGTTACAACCTTCCAGAAAATGCGCTAACCCTTTAGTACCTTGTCAAACTCATACAATTGCTACTTCCTTTGGTTAGTAAAAAAACATTTGAGATTTTTATTTTGTTGAAGTAAATGCTCATAAAGTAAAAGCAGCAATCGATAAAAATTGTTCTGTATTTCGTCGCATGAAAAATTTAGGATTATGTAGATCTAGTTCTGGTCCTCTGGAAAATAAATTTGGGAGGAAAATAATCTTCCCTTTCTTATATTCTTTGAGCATATTAATGTCTTTTAGCAGTTGGTATTTAACAAATTTTTGAATTTGTGATAAGATACCGATTTAAAACTGTTTCTGTCGATAAGTTTATGTTAGAAAATGAACAATGATTGGTTCGATTCGACTTGTGATGAGGAAGTGGACTATCTGATCTATTTACTGCACTTCTATTGAATTACTCGCGCAGGTTACTATAACGCTGATCTTTATTTTGGCCAGTTGAATATCTTCATATTATTTTTTGACGACTGGTTGGTCTCGTGGCTAGAGATCCTAGGTACGAAATCGAACGGTCGCGGGTTCGAATCCTGCAAGGTGCAATCATTTGTGTGATGAGCAGAAATGTTTGTTTCCGAGTCATGGATGTAATATTCTTATCTATGTATGTTTATCCGTTATTTAGTGCCCATAGCACAGGGTATCCTAGTTTGGGGCTAGGTAATTGGTGTGGAAATGTCCCGAATATATTTATTTATTTATTTATTTATTTATCCGCCTGCCTGCCTACTAATTCAAGGCTAAGTCATTGTAATTATAGATCCTAAAATTTTAACCAACGACTTGACTTTCAATGAGCTTACAAAAACAACGAAACAAATATTCATGACATTTATACATTGTAGCGCATTCATCCTAAAGGTACCCAACTACCTAGTACCCTTTCATTTAAAAATAATCGTCCAAATTGGATCAGGATCATGGAGAAGATATGACACATACAAAACACTTGGAATTATAATAAGTAAATAATAATCTTAGTTCACTTCTTTACAAAATGCTCTAATTACTGTTAAGAAGACATGGTTCTAAAAATAAAACCTATCTATCACACTCTTGAGATGGAGATGAATCGATTGATACATCGCTTGATAAAATGAGACCAAGTTTTTAGTTTGAACATATAACCCTTACATTGTATTAAATTAGTCGGGTAAGGATTAAGATCAAACATAGATGACACTCTGTACCCTAAGACGAATTGATTGTCTCCTTCCCGTAAAAATTAGAACAATATAAGGGACGCTATGGTGGAACATCCACATATATATACATACATACATACATATGTACAAACAAAGACTGTTAAATTCCTTGCTTCGCCGTGGTCGAGTAAAAACGAATACTGACTAAAGGCAATTCTGCTTGATGAATGCAATTTCTATGAGATTGGAGCGGAATCCGCTCAACCGTTACTAGCTTCATTCAGCTTGAAACATAAAAATTGCAAATGTAGGAAACATCCCTACATTTCTACTCAAATTTATAAAGAATCGTGGCCTTTCCCGAGAATTCCACGGGCAATATTTACATATGCCGTGAATTAGTCCCCAGAGATGCAATCCTGCAATTTCTAGATATCTTCCCACCCCGTAAAATGGGTGATAAATGTGTGTAGCCGAAGTCAGCCGAACCTGTGCCGATTCAAATCCCAAGTGCAAAACCGTATTTGTAAATTTCTCCCCGGGCGTTCGGCTTATTTTCTTTTTAGGCAAATGGCGCATATTTTTTGACTTTCTCTCTTTTATGAAATGTTTTGTTCCGCTGGAATTTCTTACCTATATTCCAATCTGAGAAATCCCTGACGCGGATATTTGTAAGGGGATTTTCAGTTTTTGGCACTTACCGAATGTCGGCACGTTTTTGTGCA
Source organism: Alsophila aescularia (assembly GCA_946251855.1). Classification (NCBI taxonomy): domain Eukaryota; kingdom Metazoa; phylum Arthropoda; class Insecta; order Lepidoptera; family Geometridae; genus Alsophila; species Alsophila aescularia. Next base: position 26,243,645 of record OX276379.1, on the reverse strand, counting down.
AAACTGTCTTTGAGTATTTGCCAAAAGTTCGATTTTTGGAAGTGGTTCTTTGGCTGGAAATAAATTTCGGGTTTCCATTACCGTTTGTCATAAAACACTGCCTTTGTAGAGTTAAAATGTACTTTTCTTTAGCTGTAATGACAGCTGGAAATTTTACATAAGTTTTAGTAAAGGTCAGTTTCGTGATAACGTAACTGAAAGATATGAACAGAAAAATTCTGCAATTTTACCCCAGGTTTTTACACAAAAAGTGATCAGAACTGAATATTTTGGGAATAGATCCATCGATTTATTCCTAAAAATACTAAAGACTTTTTTACTAACCCATAAGATTAAAAATTAAAAAAAAGCATTTAAGTTGGTATATTATATACAAACACAAGCGATCAAACTTATTTAACATAAGATGTATATTAAATTCTAGAAAAAAAAAAAAAAAAAAAAAAAAAAACCTATTTCAAAATCGCAATCTGGTAAATTTCACGAAATGCAGACACATAATAATTACAACTTATATCCCTAAATCTACTACAATAACGTCTATATTCCCCAAACGTCACGTGTAACATCAAACATTGTATACACAAAGCGGTTAACAATTATACCATAGAGAAGTAATGAGACGAGACACATTTTAACCGATATTTATTGACAACCCTATTAATATAATAATCTCTTGATTTGTGGTCTCTGTGATTTAAGTAAAATTTTTGTTATAAAACCTTTGTTCTATAATTTTTATAATTTTGCGCAAGTATGTTTAAACAATACAAAACTCTTATTTACAACATCAGCAAAAAAATACTGTTTCGCATTCTGGCGATTCTATTTTTGTACAATTGCAACGGTAAGCCAATTCAAATCAACAATCGAATAATTGTTATTCCCTTTCTGTGTACAATCGATAAATTAAATAAAGCTGAAGCGGAATCCACAAACAAGGTTGAAATCAAACCTCATCAAAGGAAAATATCAACCTTGTGATTCAATAGATAAGGTTACATTTTATCGAGCAAAAGTGAATGAAATGGGCTATCCAAACTTTGTTATTAGAAACGAATGCAAGAAATCTGCGAATCAGCAAAAGTTAGGGGTTAACGATTTTTGTAGAAACTCCCTTTGAACTAATGCGATAATTGTTTTTATACGATGTTGCCTTTTACAAATACCTACTGTATTTGGAAATTGAGTTACTGGTTCTAGATTTCAGAAATACTACTTTGAAGAGTTAAGTTGAATGCAGTAGGAATATAAAATGTACTAGCTTTTGCCCACGACTTCGTCCGCGCAGAATACAGTTTATCGTGTTGACACCTGTCACTTAGGCACCTGTTACTTTGACACCTGTCACTTTGAAACTTGTCAAGTTGACACCTGTCACTGTACCACCCGTTTCTGTGACTTTCTGAAGTCTGCGTCAAACTTCGAGCTACTACCCAGAAGAGTAGCAATGGCATATGGATTGTTCAAAATTCCATTCAGCCAATTCCCATCTAGAAATAAAACGCTCTGATTGGCTAAACCATGGCCACGCAGTGATTCCCGGAGTTCATAGTGAGTTTATAATACATGTGCAAAATTTATCAATATTGTTATTTTTTTCGTAATCTGTACTAATATTATAAAGAGAAAAATATTTCATATTTGATTCAAGATTTCTTTGTGTGTAATGGATAAAATCAAATAATAAATAATGGATTTAAAAAATATTTCACTGAAAAAAGAGAGAGAGAGAGATGGGCTATATTATATTTATCAATAAATTAGAGATCCTTACGAAAATTGCTCTGGTATTTATTAGTGGAAAATCATTAACATGTTGCGGAATGCGACGGACTAACAATTCATCTCTTCTGGGTAGTTGCTCGATGGTGTCAAACCGATACCAATTTTTTAAATGGATGAACTTTTTTATAAATATTATGTTTTAAATGGCTTGACGTGCTAATTAAAAGTTTAATAAGCTATTAAAGTAATTTACAAAATACTTTATGATTTGCTGGTTTGCTGTATTCGTGTCAATCGGTTTATTGAAAAGTTAAAATCTGCTCGTTTTACTGCAGCTCTGATTCAGTCTCTTCTGCATTTCGTGTGCGTATGAGGGTGCGTCGATAGGGAGATATATTTTATGTAAGAGTAAAAAGTATGCTGAGTATGCTGTAAAATGATTAGATTCAAATGTTGGCTGGCCAAGACGGATGGTTGGGCACCGACTTAAAAAAATAACTCTTTCTATCTTATGTTGTATTTTGATACTAGTTAATAACCGCGGCTTCACGCGTGGTCATTTCTGTAGGTTAAAAGTACTCTTTGTGCTATTCCAGGACATAAAATACCAATATACCAACATTTGATCAAAATTCCTTCAGCCGACAAAAATATTCATATCGATCGCTTGGCTTCTACTCATCTGATTGAGATATAAAGTACCCCAGTTTTTAAGTCAAAACATAAACTATCCAATAGTGAAAAACGCATTGCAATCGGTCCAGTAGTTTTTACGGGATGCGCGAACAAACATACATACAGACAGACAAACAGACAGACACGAATTTTTAAAGTGTTATATCCTTGTTCAGTTGCTTATTTTATGTACCCTAGAACCATTTCTTTTTTAATTATCTTCTTTGTACAGACTTTTTCGTTCATTAATCTCGAAAATACAAGTATGAGAGAATAATAACACCAAAATAAATCGATTTACTGAAAAAAAAACAAATCAATTTTTGATGAAACTCATACGAGACTATAACGTAAGTCTACCTTTTTAAACAAACAAGAATCATTCAGTTCAGTTCAGAAATCCTGCATCTATATCCTCCTACCTAAACATATAAACAATTTTGTTGAAAAAAATGGGACCTAATCGGAGTCCAACCGGTTTCAAACAAAAAAAGAATTATCCAAATCGATTTAGAGATATCAGGTAACACACATAAAAAAAACAGAGACCTGAAAACCTCCTCCTTTTACAAGTCGATTAAAAATGTACTGTGACCGAACCACTTGACACTTGCGGACTTGGAAATTATATTCATTGTACTGACTTTTTATTATTTACTGCTTTATTTTAAGTACAGATGTTCATAAATCGCATTGATAATCAAAATTCATACCATTTTCAATTATTCTTATTCTTATTAGAAAATCTGAATTAAAATGGTAAACCAACCCAATCTCCTATACACCCTACCGTGTACAGCCCTCTTTAGGCAGTAGCACTTAAATCACCTACCAGTCCGTTTTAGTAAACAAATGATGATATTCCTGGACGTATGTTTTACGCTAACGGCTGGACCTCACGCGATTTGATCGTAGCATACATCACCTGAGTCAGGGTTTGCATGCGTTTTATATAGAATCTAAACAAATAAAGGATTGCGAACAAGACTTTGGTAAATAAACTAATATATAGGTAGAAATTTCTATTAACTCTTCTTTCTCTTTGTATTAGATTATGTGTTGCATGCACCTTAGAAAAAAAATACATTGTACTTACTATTTTTATGGTGACACAATCATCTATGCTTTGATGGATGTGACATCACTGCGTGAATTACTAAGGGACCTTTACAGTGAAACGCACTGTTCGGAGCGAATGAGCGGGCAATGTCCATCGTGGATGATTTTCGTTTAGATCCTTGCTCTCTGCGTCCGAATACTCAATACATTTTTATGTCCCTCGCGGATGTCGTGATAGAAAAGAGAAAAAAAAGAGTTTAAAAGAGAAATACTGAAATGTTATTTTAATGAAAAAACTCCAATTAAATGTCTCATTTTCTTTTTATATATTTGATGTTATCTCAATAATTGATTACTGAGCTATAATAATACATTACGACATCTAAGGGAAGACAAACAAAATTAAAAATGTATGTCAATGTATCGAGATCGTCTAGCAAACAAAATATTTGTCTAGAAATAATACTAAAATAAATAAATGATTATCAATTGTACCAATAGTGAATAGTATTGAGTTACACAAAAATACGTTTGTTGTCTGCACAATAATTATCGACAGAACGAAACAACGTCTTCCAGTCAACATGGTCATAAAGTCGTCTGTTTGTATGTCTGTTCAATAATAACTTACACATCACAGATTTGGGAGTTAGCTAATAATCTATATACTTATAATAAAAAGTATGTACCAAAAAATCTATACAAAGAAGATATTAAAAAAAAAAGTCTAGGGTACTTAATATAAGTTATAGAACAAGTTTCTTTTTTTAATAATTTCTTTCTATTACTCTGTTTGTCTGTATGTTTGTTCACGCATTATGTAAAAACTAATTGACCAATTTCAATGTGGTTTTCACTGTTGGATAGCTTAGGGTTTCATTTAAAAACTGGGGTACTTGGTATCTCAATCTGATGAGTAGAATTCGAGCAATCGATAGAAAATCATTTGACATCCGAACGATTATTTTGATACTTTTGGTTTTGGAATATCACAGGATCTTATATCCCAGAAAAAATACCAAGTTGGCAAAGCGGCGGGCACAGCAAGTAATAATATATGTTTTAAGTTCTTGTATGAGCTGAATAGGTTTTGGGGTTTATTTAAATACTAACTGCACCCGCGGTTTCACCCACGTGAGGGATGTTGGTGATGATGTTGATATTGAAACGTATTCTATGTATAATTCCAGGATATAAGCTATCTCTATTCCAAATTTCATCAAAATCCGTTTAGCTGTTTTACAGTGACGTATGATGATGATGATGATGATAATTTTATTATGAAACGTATCCTATGTATTATTCCAGGATATAAGCTATCTACATTCCAAATTTCATCAAAATCCGTTCTGCCGTTTGAGAGTGAATGTGATCATGACGATGATGATGATGATGATGAAAAGTATCCTATGTTTTATTGCAGGGTATAAGCTACTTATATTTTAAATTTCATCAAAATCCATCGGCTGTTATTGTGTTAAAACTCCCCAACAAACAAACAAAAAAACATACAGACAACGTTTCACTTTTATATATTGGTATGGATTGGGGTCTGAAAGCTCAAAAGGATAGCTTTTTTTTTAATTTACTTCTAATGTATGTACATATTAGAACTATTCTGTTTTATTTTCAGTAAAAGACAAAATAAAAAATAACGGTACTTTATGTTTCTCGACAACGAGTACTAGTTATTTCATTGCATTTATTTATTTGATAAAGTAAGTAGATACAGAGTTTTGTTGCTTTTCTAAAGTAGCACGAAATTCACTGTACAGTTCTACAGTTACTGGTACGTAAACATTTTAAAATCTTCATTACTGGCTTTATATTTGCAAAGCGTTAGCAGGTGCCACTAGCGTGCTTGTGCCACTCTTAGATGAGTACAAGTCCTAAAACATTTGAAATGAATATTTTTTCAATGCAAATTAAACTCTTTTACAAATTTATAAAGTTGTCCGAATCCAACATACAAAACTCATATACATAGATTACAATGTTAGACATTTCCATTTTCCTACAGGTAATAATGAACCCTATTACTGTCACAGTAAAGTGAGTTTAAGTTCTGTGAAAGGTTTATTCCTTCTGAAGAATTTTAACGAGTTTCTGAAAATGTGTGTACAGTAACGAACGTATTTATGTACATCTTGAGTTGGATAATCATGAACTTTGATGGCTTTGCATATATTCGATATGTTATTGAAATGAGATGTATCTACTTATACATACTCGTAAAAGGAAAATGTTTTGTGCTCATGACTTTCACGCCATATTATTGTCTGTACTGATTAAAGACATCAAGCACTATTTAGCTTTCACAACAGAGACATTGATTTATTTTTGGTGTTTTGTTACCTCATATCATTTTTAATATCCACTCCACATGTTTGTTAATATATCGCGCCATCCATTTGTAGATATGCCACAAATCATATGTCAAATCATCAGTCTTAAGTTTTCATATTTCATTCTGTTAGCAATAGAGTAATGGGATATTTTTAAATGAAGAGAGATAGAATTTTCCACTTTCAAGAAATTGGCATTTTATTTTGCGTTGCATTCTTATTTTTCCGTTCTAAATTAAACTCTATTTGCAGCGTTTGATGGTAAGAAAATTATTTTGCAGAGAAAAATAAATTTATACTTCTTACAAGTATAAAAACACAAGATAATTTTGTTACTTGATATCATAGAAGCCAAAAGATAGAACAATTTCATGATATTAGGTCAATCATATTTCAATATTGCATAGAACTTTTGTAATTTAAACATTAAAATAGGTGCTGCAATAGTAGAGGCAATCTTGACACTGATCATAAACATGAATAAACTGCCAGTTTTGCCAATTGTTTGACTGTTATTTTGTGTGAATTGTTAAAAGTAATGATTAAGACTACAATGGCAGGAAATGGTTGGCTGTCAGGGACTGGATGAGAAGAGCCAAATATCAGGCTCAGTGGCATACACTAGGAGCGGCCTATGTCGAGCAATGGACGAACATAGGATGATAAAGATGATGTAGTCTACAATAATAGGAATTTTCACTTAATGGAAACTGTGATCACTAAAGTATCATCAACATCATCATTATCAGCCCAAACACAACCACAGTAGAACATAGGCTTCTCCCATATTATTTGTAGGCATTATGACAAAAACCCATTACGCCTTGGTGGTCGCACTAGATTGTATACTAGTGTATAAATTGTTTAATATAAAGATACCTACAAAAAGGATCTCAGATTTCATAAATTAAGGGTAGATGAATGTCTATGGGTAGAACTGAACAGAGTTAACGCGTCAAATCACACTAATAATATAAATGGGAAGGTTTGTTAAGAAGTATGTGTGTATGTTTGTCCGATCTTCAAGCTGAAACGGCGAAACGGATTTTGATGAAATTCGGAATGGAGATAGTTTACATCCTGGAATAACACAAAAAACATTTTCTTTATCATCATTATCCACACGGATGAAACTGCGGGGCGTTAAATATAATAAAACCACCGAACTAATTACTCGTATGTGACTCATGTAGGTACATTTTGTTATATCGATCAATGAGACAAAATTATTTCTTACATATTATTGTGGCGATATTGCAATGTATTCATGTACAAATATAACATGAATCTAACGCGTAAATTCGTTCAGTAATTTAATTCCTTCACCATCTCTTAACAAACGAAGCAGAGAAAATGAACCCTGACCCAAACCAGCAGTCCCAGCCGCAGTACCGCAAATCAAATATCCTAAAACAACACAGTATTCTGTGCCTAAAAGCCCCAGCCCCCCCAGAGATTAAGTCCTGACTTTACGTCCCCAGTAATGAGAATTTAGCGTCACCTGAAGTTACGGCGAAGGAGAAAGTAGGGAATGAATGTAGTAAATATTAAACGTTATATAAATGGAAATCAATAAGTATAATACATTATGTTTGGACTTTTTGGACGTTAAGATCCCGCGCGTAAGATTAATTCCAGTAGGAATAAATTATATGTATTATGGTAAGAAGTATCTGATCGATTCGGTATATCAACGTTTTCAGTTTGTCATGTGAAGCAATGCGCGACTAATAAAGCAAAGTTGTCACGCATTTCTTCATAGTTTCATATAAATGAAACTAAATAATGCTATACGCTATCAAAGTGTCTAGAATGTTATAGGTAAATGTTTTCAAATAGTTATTCTATTCAAACCGCTTATAATGTCAATGTGTGCGTCTTGACAATCACAGCTACGTGCCAAACAAGTAAATGATCTGCGGCGCACTTGTTGTGACCAGTAGTTGAAACACTGTATTGTTAGTGACAGGCAGACAATTTTCCTAAATTTCTTCTTTAATGGTTTATTATTAGTCATTAATTATATATATTCTTATGCATAAATATACATTACCTATTTTACTATGATAAAAATGTAAAGAAACCTCTGTATAAGTTAAATTTATTGTGTCAACGTGTTCAAAATTAAAAAATCCTTGTCTCAATAGGCCCAATAGCAATTGGTATAGATAGATCTTATTAGGAATAAGATCTATCTATACCAGTTTAAAAAAGTTATATAACTTTTATCCTTCATAATGTTAAATAACTTTTTTCTCCTCTTTATCAGTATCAATATAAAAAAAACTTGACATACTCATACAACCACTGAAAAAAAGATAATAGGATTTGTTATTGTATTTCATGTTTATATATTGATATTTTTTCATTTGTGACCTTAAATTGTGTGTCCCAATAAGGCCTCATTGTATGGCTTTATTAGGGCCATATGTTCCTAAGGAGGCAAGAAAAAGACAGACAGACAGATAGACAGACAGACTCCATCACTTGCAATATTTAAAAAGCTAGTTAAAAGTTTTTATCTTTCTCAGTCATTGTAACTAGGATCACCTTAAATTTTAGAGGTATCTATGTGTTGGAATCTATATATATATACACATTATTATTATTTTTACTTATATTTGTTTAATTTTATTATAGTATGTATATTTGTATTTAATGGCATGTATGTATATTTTTGTTTATTTTTATTTATTATTTTATAAATAAAAATTAATATATGACAATTAAAACAAATATATATATATATATATATATATATATTTGTTTTAATTGTTTACACCGCCATCCTATCTCACTCCGTTATTTCTTTCCATCCAAAGAATGACTGGACGAGATCGCTTTTAGCGATAAGTCCACCCGTTGTACTTTAGTTATAAGATTGTTCCTATATGTTGTAAATTTTTGGAAACTGGTGTACAATAAAGTATTATCTATCTATCTATCTATCTAACAAAGGTTAAAAAAGGTTCATAATAAACGTAGATTAACAGTGGGAACTGTTAATTTTCCCAAGATAAATAAAGAAAAAAACGCTGAAAGACTAATCTTAAGTTACGTTCTAAAAATGTAGGATGTTTGAGAGAAAAAAAACATTATGGGCCTTATTTGGGTTGTGTACCATAGATAGACACTGTTTGTTGAAATCGTTGTGTAAACTTGTATACATCAGTACAGTATTTTTTTTCTGGGTGTAATTTAAGTACCTACTGTTGTCATACGCTTCAACAACCAAATAATTACTCCTACTTAAATAAGTGATATCATACCGATGTTTTTCGGGTTTTCAGTCCTTTGAGCGAAGGACTCTCATCTAATGACGAAATATTGCGTCGGTTTATATTGCGTTTTGTGACTGTAGTATTAATTAGAATGAGCTCATAAAATCAGCAGTTAGTTTTGCAGTCGAGCCGCTTGCGTGCTGTTATTCATCGTTTATTATATTAATCTAGTCATAAGGTGTTTTATTTGTTACCTACTTTTATTTAAAAACTAGAATTCCCAAATGAATCCAACGGTTTCTATTCCCAAACCAAAGCCAATAAAATTGTGTGCTCAATGTTTTGAAACAATAAAAAAAAACTTTTAAACACAAGCGTTTTCTACTAAGACATTAATCTTTATAATAAGGAACCAAATCAGACAGTAAGTACAAAGTTGAGACAACTCATATATTTGGCATCTCCCACCCACATCACGTACCACGTCCAGGGAGTTCCAGAATAAATGACACATAACAAAGGACTGAAACACATGGTATTATCCTGCGCGATTTTATTGCATCAGTAAATCGAATGAACTAATAAATAACGCAAAGATATTTACGAAGACAATATATGTTTGTACTTCATTTTCTTTAAATCTACATCAAACAAAACTAAAATAGTCGTTTATTGACATATATTGGTGTTGTGGTTGAAGAGTAGAGTTGGTTGGTGAGGGCAGCTTTTGGAAAACTTCGTCAAGTATTCTCATCGTCCACAAAACAATTCTTTAAGACAAAGGTCTTCAATTTGTGCGTCTTACCAGTAAACTACGGACCTAAAACTTTGATACTCACGGTCAAACTAGTCCACAAATCTAAAGACGCTCAGCGAGCCAATTTGAGAGCTTTGCTTGGAGTTATTCTGAAGGATAAGATTCGTAATGTACTAATCCGACTAAGAACCAAGGTTACCGAGATAGTTCTGAGGAATAGCAAGTTAAATTGGCAGTGGGCTGGTCAAATTTCCCAAAGAACCGATAACCGTTGTGGTAGACAAGTTCTCGAGTGGAGACTACGTATAAGCAAACGTAGCGTAGAATACCATGTGGCCATATGGAATGACGACCTGCGAAAAGCGACAGAAAATGGATGCGGAGAGCTGAATACCAAGCTCAGTGGAGTGCATTAGTTGCCTAAGTCCAGCAGTGGACAAGTTTAGGTTGATGATGATGATGATGTTGGTGTTGGGGTGATTCCGAAGGATTATTTGATTTTGATACATGGTACTTTTCCTAATGGAAAAGTACCATAAATTAAAAATAAATGCCGATTTTTAAGCATCTCACAAAATCGGATTACTACAAATTTTGGACATCATAAATTGGTAGAAACAATAAAAATGACCATTACACGTTACGTCCAATGCCGTATAAATCGATTCAATATCCAGTAGCGCGGAAGATTTTTATACGAACATAATCGTCACGTGTACTTATCTCGACAACCGTAACACATGTCTAATTTATTCGGAATAACACGTAAACATCGATCAAGTTATTCACATGGGAATATTAATTTATAATGAGGGGTATTATCTGTGTTTACTTTGCTCCAATTGATGGCAAGCATTCATGATGATTGCTGAAGCTTTGATGACATTTACGTAGGCATCTGATGTTAGTTGCGCATTCAATAGGGAATGAAGAACGAAGAACAAGCGAGTGAGTGCTTTGGTTAACATATGATTCATCAACAACCTATACTAGTTCACTGCTAGACATAGGCCTCTCCAAAGGCGCGACACTGAGCCCGATCTTCGGATTTTCTCTTCCAATGACTGCCAGCTACATTGCGCAGATCGTCACTCCATCTAGCCGGAGGGCGTCCTACACTACGTTTGCCGATTTGCAGTCTCCACTCTAGAACCCGTCTACCCCAACGGTTATCGGTTCTACGACAAATGTGACAAGCCCATTGCCACTTCAGCTTGCTTATTCTCTGAGCTATTTCAGTAACCTTGGTTCTCTGCCGAATCACCAAAGAAACTCCGAACATAGCTCGTTCCATAGCTCGCTGAGTGACCTTGAGCCTGTGGATCAGTCGCACCGTCATTGTCCACGTTTCGGCTCCGTATGTTATTACGGGTAGGACGCACTGGTTAAAGACTTTTGTCTTCAGGCATTGTGGAATTGGTGACGAGAAGACTTGACGAAGTTTTCCAAAAACTGCCCAGCCCAGCTGAATTCTCCTACTGGTTTCCTTCTCATAATTGTTCCTACCCAGTTTAACAATTTGTCCGAGGTAAATATACTCCTGTTTACAATTTTGAGAGGCATGCCACTGACTACTATTGGTTCCGGTATAATATTGTCATTGATCATGATTTTCCTTTTGTCTATGTTCATGCGGAGAACAATTCGTCGTGAGGCTTCAGCCAGGCTGGCCAGCATCTGACGCAGCTCTTGCAGCAACTCCGCCATAAGTACGATATCATGTACGAATCGCAAGTGTGAGATGTACTCGCCGTTAATGTTGATGCCCACACCTTTCCAGTCCAGCGTCCTTAACATGTCCTCCATTATGATCGTAAACAGTTTCGGGGATATAACATCTCCCTGTCTTACTCCTCTGAGCAATGGATAGGCTCAGTACTCCGGTCCTGTACTTGGACTGACATCGTATCAGCGTCATACAGACATATCAGCACTTCGATATATCGCCAATCCACTTGGCATCGCTGCAAGGAATCCAGAACAGACCAGTGCCTGGATTCTGTATGACCACTCACGGCAATTCCATGCCAATTCCACGCCGATTCCACGCTGCCTGCGTGGAATCTCGAACAAATTCCACGCAGGCGGCGTGGAATTGGCGTGGAATTGGAGTCTTAAAATTAGGGAATTAGGCCCCAGGTCTCGATTGAGTCAAAGGCTTTTTCGTAGTCCACAAACGCTAAGCATAGTGGCCGATTATACTCTTCGGTTTTTTGTATAATCTGGCACACTGTGTGGATGTGGTCTACGGTACCATATCCTCCTTGAAACCCAGACTGCTCGGGAGGCTGAAACTCGTCAAGTCTTCGCGCGAGACGGTTTGTGATGACCCTCGAGAACAATTTATAGACATGGCTCAGTGAGCCTCATGGCAAGTGAGATGGGTCTATAATTTTTAAGCAAGGTTTTATCACCCTTCTTGAAAAAGAGTATAACCACACTCCTGTGCCATGCCTCGGGAGTTCTCCCGCAGTGGACAACGGAGTTAAATAAGACCTGAAGCTCCTTGAGAACAGGTTTACCACCCACCTTTAAGAGCTCCGGTGTAACTCCGTCTTCACCGGAGGCTTTTCCATTTTTCAACTTTCGCAGGGCCATCTCCATCTCTTCCAAGCTGACGTCTGGCAGCTCATCAGTATAGTGGCGAGTCAACGTGGTCAACGTATTGAATCCTCACAAACAGTCTCTGGCCAAAGAGCATGCGAAGCGTATAAGTTTCCGTATAAATCCTCGATCTCGACAAGAATCTCCGGTTTTGACACGACGGTTCTGCCATCAGCTGTTATGAGATTTGTCAGGTGATTCTTACGAAGTTGCTGAATGAAAATTTTAGACCCTCGGTTCTGCTCTATTGCTTTTTGTATAAGGCGTGCGTTGGAGGACCGAAGGTCACGTCGTGTCAGCTTCTTAATGTTTTTGTTAAGAGCCACCTGTTCTGAAAAAGGAGCTTGCGTACTTTCTTGTCTTTGTGTCATGAGCCGGAGAGTCTCGTCTGAGAGCTTGGATTTATTACCTTTACGCTGCATACTGCAAAACTTTTGGCCCTCTTCCATAAGAATTCTCACCACCTTGTCAAGTCCCTCGTTCACGTCGCATGTGGTTTCCACGGCATCGAATCGTCTATTCAGATTCTCCTAGAATTCAACACCAGACAAAATTTGGAGCAGATTTGGTCAGAGCGTGGACTTTATCAGGTGGACCCGCTCAAGCTGAAAGTCAATATTCAGAGTGCCTCGAACCAATCGGTGATCGCTGCCGGTATTAAACCTATTGATCACTGAGACATCTCTGAATATGTACTTCTTATCCGCCATAATAAATCCGATCTCAATTTTTGGTAACACCATCTGGGCTTCGCCACGTCCATTTTCTTTGGGGCTGCTTCTTAAAGAAAGAATTCATTACAAAAAGTCCCTCCCTCTCAAGAAGGTTGACGAGCATTTCTCTTCTGGCGTTTCTGCTACCAAATCCTTAAGGTCCTACTTTCGATTCTTTGCCAGCTTGTTTTCCCACTTTGGCGTTCAAGTCTCCCATAACAACGTTGAAGTGAGCCTTCCTGGTGTTCTGTAAGGCCTTAGATATGTTCTCATACTTATCTTCTACTTCTTCATCTGTGTGTTTCGGGGTCGGTGCGTATACCTGAATCACCTTGAGAGTATATCTCTTGGTGAGCCTGATTATAAGGTAAGCTACCCTGGTCGACACACTACAGATCTCTTCAACGTTGTTAGCGAGGACTCGGTGAACGAGGAACCCAACGCCGCCTTGTGATTGTTGACTGCCCTCTCTGAAGTACATAAGATGGCTCGAATTTAGGGTTAGTGTGTCCTCCCCCTCTCTTCCGACTTCACTCAACCTCAAAATGTGCCGTCTTATGTTCTCCAGTTCCACTTCCAGCTGCGCCACGTGTTTGTCTAGTCTAAGAGTGCGTCCATTAAACGTAGCCGGGTCATTCGCTTACGGTGGCCAACCCCCACCCTGCCGTTACCATGACCGCCACCATGGTCAGGTATAGCAGGGCTGCCGGGAACTAGGGGCCGTTTTTTTGTTGTGTCTGTCATGGGAGGATATGCCCATAATCACCACGCTGGGCAGGCGGGTTGGCGATTGCAGTACGTTACTCGTCTCACCAGTGGCGTTGCTGACCGTCACCGGTCTGCGCCATTTAGCTGCGCAGATTTATGAATGGATATACTGCCATTTGTCGATCGCCAGAGCCTCGTTCGTTGTTCGCCAGGGTGCAACACGAGCAGGTGCACTGAGATGGTGATTGTGCCCGCTTATCTCCCTTAAAATATGATTATATATATATATATATATATATATATATATATATATTTACTATGTATATTTATATTTATTTGAATTTACTCGTGATTATGACTATCGAGAAATCAAAACAAATTATTATAATACATGGCAAATATTCCATCTCTAATGATAATACACATCTATGGGCACTCTGTTACTATGAGCAGGGCCCTCATTCGATATGACCATTCGGCAACGTAACGCATCGCGTTACGATATCTTCGTGGAATGTTCGGAAATTTTCGTAATGACGTCACACGTTTTTTGGAAGGAATTTCGTGTGACGTAAATAACCACTCTGCTCTCATTATTTTTTATATAAAATGCACAAACAAATATAATGTTGGTGAAGTATACGTACGTCATACGGCATCTCAAGTGGTTGAGTGGTTAAGTTTAATGCTACTAAAACGCAGGCCTGTTTGTTTTCTGCTAAAAAGAGTCCTCTTAACCGATCTCCGTCTTTCCATAGTTTAACAATACCATTAGGCGACAATCTGGTGCTTTTTGGTGTCAAACTCACATTGAACCTGAATTTTGGGTCTTACATTGAATCCAAAGCCATGGTAGCTGCAAAGGAACTTGGTATTTTGTCTAAGGTTAGACGGTACTTCACGCCGGGATAGCTTTTGAATCTTTACCAAGCACAGGTCCGATCTTGTATGGAGTACTGCTGTCACCTCTGGGACGACAGAGGGCTGGGCTCATTGTGGATGACACTCTGGTAAAGAGTAAGCTTCAAATTCTGGCGCATCGGCGTGAGGTCGCAAGCCTGTCGGTATTCTACAGATTGCACAATGGATTCCCCCATCATCCCCCATTACCTTTCCATTACCGTACTACTAGACGATTGGCAAAGCGCCATCATTTTATGGTTGAAATACCTCGCACAAGAACGAAGCGTTACGCTTCTTCATTTATTATAACAACTTCTAAGGAGTGGAATGCCCTGTCCTCGTTAGTGTTTCCGGTAAAATATAACCCAGGTGTGTTTTAGTCAAGAGTATTCACTCTTAGGTATCTACTAGGCAAGCGTGCTACACCTTCGACCACATCATCGCTTTCCACCAGGTAAAAAAAAAGAAGTATTAGAAAAAGAAGCTACTGTTGCTCTTCGCATCTGTTTGTACGTGCGGCGAACAGCACGGAAACGCCCAGGTTTGACCGTCGTGCAAGACTGCAAAGATAGATGGTGTGTGAACACATTTTGCCACAAAATCTGCCGTTATAGGTACATCATATTCAAACGATACATTCATCAAAAAAGTTGTTTGATCTGAGTTCTGTATATTCAACATCATTTAAGTCTATTACACAGCTTGGACACAACCAAGAAAGAAAATGAGAAAAATAATGCAACAGAAATAGAGGATAACTAAGTACATAAAAGGTCATACGATAACAGACTTGTGCTAACCTCGTAAATGGATCGTGGTCGTTTTGGTTGTTTTTATTTAATTTTATATAACTAGATATATGTTTATATGATTCTAGCAGTAACGCTTGCTTAGCGAGAACATATCTAATAATTTTCTAAACGATAAATTTGTATTATTCATTTTATTTGGGAGGCGTTATATATACGACAAGTATTTAAGTGCAATAATTAGCCATGTTCGGTTGGTCAGTTAAGAATACTGCCAATAGATGGCGTTACCATCCCCGTAAGACGGGCTTACAAACTAAGCGAAACATTTAAAGCATGAGTTACCTGTCACGGTAGCCTCACTTGGTAAAGGCATGTGCCGCGCAGAGGCACGGAATGATGTAGGTACGAACCCCGTCCGTGATTCAAATTTTTCGTTAAAACAATTTTTTGTTAGACATATCTCTGAGTTTTGAGACAGAAGAATAAAAAAAAACTTTCAAATATTGCAAGACACTAAAAAACAATAACACAAATGAAATACAATGTTCAAGTCCATCCCATTTCATAACAATTCAACGCCAAATTTAAAAAAAAACTGGGGTTAAAAGTACATGTTATTCAAACGATACATACCTAAAAAAAACATTGATTTTAATTCTATATATTCAACATCATCTAAGTCTATTACACTGCTTAGAGACAACCAAGAGAGAAAATGAGAAAAAAAGTGGGACAGAAATAAGGTTAGAGAAGTAAAAGGTCTCATAGATAACAGACTTGTGCTCATCACGTAAGTGGCGTGTTGTTTCTTTAATTTTATTAAACTAGGTATATCCCCAAATTTTGAGACAGAGGAATAAAAAAAAACTCTTGCAAATTTTGAAAAAAAAAAAACAATAACGCAAATGAAATACAATGTTAAATTCCATCCAATTTCATAACAATTCAATGCCTAATATAAAGAAAATTAAACGGTAGGAAATTCTTATAACAATAATATTGATACAAACCTTATACGTGAAGAGAAAATCAAATTACCGCAAAATACGTTCGCTCATTTGCAAAACTCAGTAGACCGAAAAATACATATATTCGAATCCAATATTTGCTGAATTTCACCAGAAAATAATATGTAATCCGATTTGTCAGCCGATTAATATGCAAAGCCGCGTTAAAACCTATGTCTGGCTCGCCTCCGGTGTGTCGTATGGCGAATTAAATCCAACCTGTATATTGCTCAAAGGAGTTCTAGAAATATTTAAGATACTGGGATTGAATTTTAACGAGAAAATTCCGTTATACCTTTAGAGAATTGGACTAATTAGATGTTCTATTCCGGTCCGATCTACTGAAGAGATCCAATGATGGATTAGATACGGTAATTATATCGTATGAAGTAGCTACAGACACTCTTGAATCAAATTAATCCTACTGATTTTGTTTTTAATTAATTAGTAAGAATCAAAGAAAACTAACATAAACGTTACAAATTTGACTAACGCAAAACGCCAAATCTTTTATTTTGGTATTTTGCGTTTTTGGCATTATGCGTCGAAACAGCCAAAACTGGACCAAGTTTTTAGTTTGAACACAAACCCTATCCTTTGCTTCACCGTAGTCAGGTAAAAAAAAACCTATGACACTCCATAAAATGAAGACGAATCGATTAATACCTCGCTTCTCAGTATCGTAACATGTTTTTAGTTTGAACGCATAACCCTTTTTTTATTTCGCAGTAGTCGGGCAAAAAAATTGCCAATGACACTATAAACCTGATAATTAACTAACTATAAACCTGATAACTAACTAACCTAAGAGCGATGGTGGCCTAATGGTTCTATAGTGCAATTTAGAATCCAACGGTACCGGGTTCAAAACCTAGGCTCCCGCACCAATGACTTTTCTCAGTTATGTGCGGTTTTCCATCGCTCCGTGCTTCGGAGGGCACGTTAAGCTGTCGGTCCCAGCTGTTATTGGTTAATAGCAGTCGTTAAGCCATGTCAGAGGCTGACAAACTCTGACATCAGAGGCCAGCACTACCTCATACGACAAACAAACAAACAACTATAAACTTGAAGACGAATCGATTGATACGCTCGCTTGTCAAAATTGGACAAAAAGGGGCGACGCTATGGTGGGACATCCACATATATTTTATAAATACATACTCGTACCTACATGATAAACATACATACGTACAGATTGTTAAACTCATAACCCTTCCCTTGCTTTCCTGTAGTCAAAACTAAACGTTAGACTCACTTAATTAAACGTCGCAAACCTTGGTCCTTTCCTGTACCCATAAATTAAACATTGATACTTGACACCTAAATATCCTACGGCATGTTTTTGTCGTAAGATCATAATTATCACAAACTCACAAGCTTGCGCCCCGAGCTCGCCCGTTATATTGATCTCCACCATATTGTTTTTCTTTAAGGTAGAAAGGCTGTTTGCGTGACGGGCGCGCCACTACTATGTCTCACTGTACATAATCATGCAAAAAGCGACCGTTTGTGAAGACGCGTAAGGTAATCATCCATGTATCCCAAAATAAAGTATATTCTTAAGAGTTACGAATGGCTTTTATAGCTTTTTAAATACTAATAAACGTGACTAGTAGGAGAATTATACATTAAGATAAATATCGTTCCAATATGCAACAGGCGGCACTAGGTTTCATACAAACTAGATTAATTAATAAATAGTACAAGTTAGAGTCCAATGACACCGGGTACGATTCTAGGCTCCGCACCAATGACTTTTTAAGTTATGTGCGGTTTTCCATCGCTCCGTGTTTTGGAGGGCACGTTAAGCTGAAAGTGGCATTTCTGAAGTATTATTTTTTTACTGTTAATTTTATTGTTTTATGTCTACGTATTTTCGTTTAATTATTATTTTTTGTGTTTATATTATTGTGCCACTCTGCGTTCGTGATGTCACAAATAGGTTCCGACAGAAAATCAGTGCCAAGGCCTTGGGCCTTTGCGTTTGCTGAGTCGGGACCTGTTTGTGACAACACACAGCATTAATTTTTGTTTGTTTGTCTAATTTCCTAAATTTTTTTCTTGATAATGTTTAATGTTGTGTGTTGTCAGAAATAAATGTATTTTCTTTCTTTCTTTCTTTTCTTTAAGCTGTTGGTCCCGGCTGTTATTGATAAATTACAGTCGTTATGCAACGACAGAGGCCTGACGAACGCTGACACTAGAGGCCAGCACTACGTCATACGACAAACAAACATAGTCATAGTCATAGTCATTTATTCATAACAATATAAGTTACATGTCAAAAGGGCAAATATTACCAATAATAATATCAAATTAATGGAATACAATTTCGACTGACTAATAATAATAAATAGGTACATTTAAAGTACCTCACAATCATAACATTAATTGAACAATTATTGATTGTTAAAAGTAAATAAAAATATTAAAACACAAGTAACTACAATATATGTATGATTCGCAGCCTTTCGATCCTTTCCCACTTTTCCCACTTTCGTGGTCTCCACTGCGATCAAGTTGCTAATGTACTTTCATACAACATCAAGTTTCATCCCCACCCCTTACTACGCAATTTGTGCTAACTCAAGCTGCAGAAAAAAGCCTAAACACCTCTTAACTTTGAGCGCTCCATCAGCATAGCATTTCCACAGAATAATCACTCCAGAACAGCCATCCAAACTATAAAAACAAAAACAATTTAGCAGCAACGAGCGCGGAATCATCGTCAGCTTTCCGATTCACTTGAGTCCAGTGATCGCGAAAATTTCCCAAGTGCGGGTAGAACAGCGGCGGCGGATGGCGGAGAATCCAGCAAAGTGTGTCATTTATATCTGTTTTCCGGGTGGCCGCGCTAAATAATGCAGGTAAAGTGGGAAAAGGCCATTAGCGCTTAAAAGCGCTGTCGGACGGTACACTTTGTGGAGGTATAATATATATTATGTTCGCTTTAAAATTGACGCGCTTTTTTGATGAATTGACAGGGGGAGTGGTTTGGCGGGATGTCAGAGCGTTTTAGAAAAATATTATTGGGGTGCGTACCAGGTTGGGACCGATGATCTGGGTAACTACACTATTTATGTATTTGACCGCGAAATTTCTCGGAATACCTACTGTGTTCTTTCGAGCGTGTTTCTGTGAAGTTTTGTGTTATATTTTAGTCTGGCAGTAGCACCACGAAAAAACTGAATTTCGAAATTTTATTTGGCGTACTTTAGTAGTGGAGTCTTGCGTTCAGTATTTCACTAAGTTGTATTAGAGCTCTGTACAACAGTATGCTTTTTTTGTGTCTATACCCTATAGTCGAAAAGGAGTCCTACTGCTATTGACAATGCCTGTCTATCGTCATGGGTTTCAACGCAAAGGCTGGGTAAGGTTTTATCAGCCTATGTATGTATGTCTGTTCTTTTGTGGCACTAGGTATATAGACCAAATGCGTAGACGGATTTTGATAATTCTTACATCAATCGATTACGTAAGAATTATCTTATCGATGTCTTAATCTCGCAAATATTACTAGGAACATGACATCATCAAAACTCAATATGACGACAACCAGACGCCATAATGTAAAATAGAAAAAAGTCGACGAACTATGTCAAGTGGGGTATTATTAAAATGGTACCTATTTGGAAATCATCTTGAGGTTTTTTTATCATTTTTCATTTCGAATGACCAATTAGGTTAATTCTTTATCGATTTTATCTTTTTCTGCAACTATTCTCACTTAAATTTATGCCTCATTTTAATTAAGTCCGTAGTCTGTTTTTTAGCACTTTTGATTATAACTTGTTTATACATCTGTTATCTGCTGGAAAACGATGACGCCATGCATGATTTTGATTATGTTTCGGTACTAAAAACAAGACCTAAAAAATCAAATTCTAACTCCAATTAAAGGCAATTGTAGCTATTCCTACTTACTTTAGTCCAATCACAAGAAAATTAATTCCAATTGGTACAAATCGTAATCTCAATATGAAAAGGACTTGGCGTTCCCAATTACCCGTTATGGAGTTCTCAATACCAAATGGTTTCTGGAATATCTTTGTTCTCAATGAACGATTAATGCTATTCGACATCTTTACGAGGATTTATCGGATTCAATTTGAAAGATAGTTGAATCAAAGAAATGAGATTTTCTATTACGAGTGATTTACAAAAGCATCCTATGCCACTATCAAATTTAGTCATAAAATAAAATTAATATAGAATCGTTATTGAAACCGGAAAATTGTATAGATATTAAATAATTTTCCACCTTTTACTATATAATTGGTACGGTTAATCACATACATTTTACAAGCTAAGCTGAAATAAAAATATGACGTATGTAGAGGCATAAAAGAAGCGATTGGAGCGTGCCATCAACTCAAAATAAACATGTATATTGCAGACAAAGAACCGCACCGAGGGCTCTCCGTGATATCATCTCATAACAGTTATTAATTCACAAGTTAAGATTAACGTAGATAACACGTCTGTGCTTAGATTATTATAGTGTTATTAACATTGCAACAGTGAAACATTATTTTTAATTTATCACATGGTTTGGATCATCATGCTAACAAATTAATTTGCTCAAGCCCTATCATCCTTCATCAGCCGCGTAATCAAGATTTGATCAGTTCTAAAGTAACTATCTGTGACCGCGGGCTTACCCGCGTAGTAATTTTTCAGGGATATAATAATTCTATGTGTTATTCAAAAACCAAAAGTACCAATATACCTACCATATTTCAAAAAAAATTGGTCAGACGTCATTTAGTTTTTATCGATTGCTCCGGATCTGCTAATCACTTGGTATCTCAATGCGATAAAATAATATACATCAATTTGTAAGTCAAAACCTAAGCTATCCAACAGTGAAAGCCAGATCACAATCTGTTCAGCAGTTTTTCTGACAGGCATAATTTTAATTATATTTTTTATTTTTGTGTTGTAGGTTTTTTCATTAATATCTTCATTGTACCGACTTTTTGTGACTCATTTCTATATTATAAGCTCTAGTTGTTTTTCTGGGACCCTATATGTTTTTCAAAACCCTAAAGTATCAATATACCAATATACCATAAAACTTAAGTCAAATAGTTTTTTATCAATGCCCTCCACTCATCGGATTGAAATACATGGACGTGCATCAGTCAAAATCTAAGCTATTCAAGTGCGATGCTTTCGTTGGAAGTCTCAATGTCATTATCCACGTAAAAAGATTGACAATTACTTCGGTTTTCCTTGAAATGTAATTAATTTATAGCATTACCATATATTTTTTATAAATTGTATGCCAATTGACCAATTATCAATATATTCAATTGTAATTGTTTTCTTAATTTTGTGTTTCCAATGTTTATATTGACTACTAACTGTACCCACGGCTTCACATTCGTGGTTATTTTTCTAGGTTGAAAATACTATAAATGTGCTATTCCAGAACTTAAAATACCAATATTTGATCAAAATTTCTTCTGCCGTCAAAAAGATTTTTTATTGATTGCTCGGCGTCTACTCTTAGGATTGAGATACCAAGTACCCCAGATTTTAAGTCAAACCCTAAGCTATTCAACAATTAAAACCGCATCACAATCGGTCCTGTAAATTTTACGTGATTCGTAAACAAACATATATATACAACCCCAAAGAGCGCCATGACGAGCAATCTTATGCCACCTCCATCCACAGACTTCCTGCGACGGCTACAATGTCGTCGGTCCATCGTGTGGGGGGTCTCCCCACACTTCGTTTGCTTGTTCAAAAACAAAATTTACCTCTTTATTATATTACTTATAAGATGAACTGATTCTTCACATTTTATTGGAAATTACTGTAGTTATTATAGAAAAATTGTAACAGGAACTCTACACTGTGCGTTCCACAGGCACTTGGCAAGTTATTACCATTTGGTAATGGTATTTTTTGGGAAGCTAGAGGTGACGTACATATTGGATTATGTCCAGGGATAAGGTTTTTTGCGAGATTTGTCCGCACCTAATCCAAAAATATTAGATTTTCACCAGTTTCACAGATTATAATACGATCTAAATCCACACCGAAACGTAATAGGTACCAGAACGCGGAACGCGTGCGTCAATCAGTTTTCTCTGTAAGCGGTCTATTATAAAAAAATGAACAGAAAGTTTAGAAAAAAAAAACTGCTAACAACGTAGGAAGAAACAGGTTACAAGATTACCACTTTAAAATAAGTATTGTAAATACTAACATAATGAGGCTAAAATTAAAAAAAAAAAACTTATAATGTAATACACAATGAATTGATTTTAATATGCATAATTAGTTTTTTAAATAGACAGTCCTAGGGCTGTACGAAGTATAAAAAAAAGATCAAATTTTTACGAAAGGGAACTATTAGTATTTTGACATTTGTGGGCAAAACCACAGGTATTGGCCGACTGGCTGCCAGAATAGAGTTCGGGGTACATAGACATACGACTCCAGGCACAGAATAAATAATATGATATAGGTTAGGTTACTAGAACGCAATGGTATTAGGTTTTGTTGGCTCCGTCTTTGTAGATTTTGTGCCGAGTATGTGGAATAGGTGGATTCAATGGATTGGGTATTTGTAGGGATTAGGATTAGTTAGAACGAATCTCACCTAATACAACCCATCTCTTCGTGAAGCGAATAAAATAGGATATACTGCGCTACGTCTGCATTTAGCTGACCCAATCCAATTTAATTTAATTGAATAGATCACTATTCAATTCAAGTAAAACTGCAACACAACACAATAATATGAGACATTACATAATAATAACAGCAATTACAAATAAACGAAACGAACGAAAGAATACGAAGAACTGACCCGACAAACTACGGAGCTACGGACGAAACCGCAAACAAATAATGGTCTAACAAAACCTGCGAGGCAATTCCAAAACTGGTTGCAATATGATTTTCATTATCACGTGCACTTTGTGGCATGTTAGGTGATATTGCTTTGAAAATCTCATTGCAATAATAATAATTAATCACATTGTCTTTAGAGGTAACTACCGGCACTGAAAAGAACTCGTGCGAAAAACGCTTGCGTGTTTTAAGGATGGCCAACGCCATTTTTTTATATTAGTATATGTATAGGTTTTTAGTAAAACCTTTTATGATTATTTAATTTACTTACTCTCTTACTACGTAGTTAGTACCTACATATTCTTTATTTTGTGGCGCAAAAAAATATAAAAATAACTATAACTCCTTTTTGGATGAACTGATTTTTAAACAACAATAAAAACCTCCGCAGGACTACAAGAATAACAGTTCAGCAAACGGCATCAAAATCCATTCAGAGGTTTTTGCGTGATGAAATCAAACACAGACAAACAGACACAGACGGACGGAGAGATAGACAGACAGACAGACAGACAAAAATTCTAAAAATGATATACTCGGATTCTACTATTTTAATATCATCATCATCATCATCATCATCATCATAATCATCATCAGCCTATATCTGGCCACTGCTGGACGTAGGCCTCTCTTTATTCACACCACTGAGCTTAGTCTTAAGCTCTCCTCATCCATATCCTCTGCCTTTCGCAGGTCGTCTCCTGGCCAAAGGCCGTTCAGCACTCCGTTTGCCTAAACGTGGTCTCCACTCAAGAACTCGTCTACCCCGGTTATCGATTCTTCTGGCAATGTGACAAGCCCACTGCCACTATAGCTTGCTTATTCTAAGAGCTATGTCGGTAACTTTGGTTCTACGTCGGTTATCTTCATTGCGAATCTTGTCTTTCAGAGAAACTCCAAGCTTAGCTCTCTCCATAGCACACTGAGCGACCTATGTTTAAACGTGAGTGTTCACGTTTTGGCTCCGTTCATGACTGGTAGGACGTACTGATTGAAGATTTGTCTTCAAGTACTGTGGTATGGACGAAAAAAATGACGACGCTTGCCGCATGCTGCCCAACCTATCTGAATACTTCTGTTGGCTCCTTCTCAAAGTTGTTCTTACCTAATTGCAATATTTGTCCAAGGTAAACTTTTATTGGACAACTTCAAGTCCGGGACATTAAGATTGTTAAGCATGATCTTAACACTACACTATAAGTATAACCATAAGAAACGGGATATTTACCATGGATACCATTAATATTGAGTTTCCAATATTTCGGCACTGTTGCAAGCGCCATGATCACGGATAACTGAAGTAACTGCGGGTGAAATAGTTTTTAAGGGCAGACAAAATGGTCTACCCTCTTTCTCACTCTTTAATTACGCGTCTGGTGTCACGCGTAATAAAAGAGTGAGAAAGAGGGTAGACCACCATTATATATGTAGATACCATTGTTGACACTCTCGTTTGTAACTAGATCGCGACACACAACACTAACAATAGTAGTAGTCATGGCGCTTGCAACAGTGCCGAAATATCGGGAACTCAATATAAATAGTATCCATGGTAAATCTCCCGTTTCATATGATTATACTTAAAGCATCATCTTGGTCTTATCTATGTTCATTTCGAAACCGATGCGTCGAGAAGCATCATCTAGGTTGGTCATCATAATTTGCAAGTCTTGCAGCAACTCCGCCATTAGGACGATATCATTGGCAATTTGTAAGTGTGAGATATTCTCGTTATCGATATTAGTGCCAAATCCTTTAAAATTCAGCATCCTTAACATATCTTCCAGGGCATTAGTGAACAGTTTCGGGGATATAACATCCTCCTGTCTCACTCCCCAGCGTAGTTGGAATATTTAGACTGCTGGTTTTGTACTTGGACACTCATAGTCGCGGTGTCATACAGAAACCTCAGCACTTCCATGTATCACCAATCCACTTGACACGCTGCAAAGAATCCAGAACCGCTCAGGTTTCAACGGAGTCAAAGGCCTTCTCATAGTCCACAAAAGCAAGACACAGGGTCTGGTCATACTATTCAGACTTCTGCATAGCCTGCTTCACCGTGTATATGTAGTCTATGGTGCCAAATCCTCCGCTAAACCCTGCCTGTTCAGGAGGCTGAAATTCTTCAGGTCTCCTTGCGAGATGATTTGAGATGACCCTCGAAAACAACTTATTGACGTGTCTCAAGAGTGAAAGAGGTCTATAGTTCTTTAAAAGAGTTTCACCCCTTTTTTTTTAAGAAGAGTACCATACTACCACAGTACATACTACCATACTCTTGCACCAAAACTCTTCTTCCCTCTCTTAAGACCGGTGCCAAATAACCCTTGAAGCTCCCGAAGCACGGGTTTCCCCCCTGCTTTCAAGAGCTCTGAAGTTATACCATCCTCACTTTTCTTCATCTTCTTTCTATTCTTAAGTTGTTAAGCAAAACCAAACCCTGTCGACACACTGGATATTTCTACAATATTATGAATGAGGACCTTATTAACGTGGAACCCCACGCCACCCTGAGACCGCTGATCACCCTCATGGAACTCCAGGGTTATTGTGTTCTCCCCCTCTCTTCGGACATCACATTACTCTAGAATATGCCACCTGATCATTGTGAGCTCCGTTTCAAGTAGCGCCATGAGTTCGTCAAGCCTAATCGTAAGTCCATTGTAAGTAGCTGGCTTCATACAACGTACGAACAATTCGTTCCGTTTCTTTTTATTTTGGGTGGCCTACGGTAGCCCCAGGATTCTTCACAGTCCTTGCCCTGCACTTTTCTTGATCGCCACCATTGTCGGTGCTAGCAGAGTGACCGAGAACTGGGGACCATTTTCTAGTTGTGCTAACAGCATGCGTTGACAACTAGAAACAACTAGAAAAACGTGCGTGCACAACTAGAAAAACCTGCGTTCAAACCTCCTTAAGGTTTTAACGTAGGTTCAATCGCAGGACGTAGTTTCTCGCACCGGTCACGCTGCTGCCCGTCACCGGCCGGTGTCATTTGTCTACGCTTGTTTTGGGATGGTTATACCGCCATCTGTCGGTCACCAGAGCCTCGTTTGTTATCCAGCAAGATGACCGCATGCAGGTGAGGTTGGCTTGGAGCAGTCAGATGGTATTTCGCTCTTGACACACCCCTAATAATACATTGAAGATATTTACATTGAAGATATTTAGTAAATGTTTTTTTGAGGCTGTCCTGTATTCAATACTGCAGCCAAAACTGTTTGTTTTTATTTGTCTGTATATTGGCTAGGCATCACGCCAAAACTACTGAATGAATTTTAATGAAACTTGGTATGATTTGAGTTCATACTACGAGGTATACTTTTCATCACGAAAAATTAAACGGTTCCCGCAAAATAGGGGTTGAAAGTTATTTCAACGAATACTTATCACGCTAAAACTACTGGCCGGTTTTGATGCAATTTGGCACAGTCATAGATTATATGATGAGTGAAAATTGAAGATACTTTTCATACCGAAAAATTTAAAGGTTTCCTGCAGGATAGGGGTCCAAATTCTGGACATTGAAGATATTTTGTAAAAAAAATTGTTAGCTGATTTATATCAATACTGAATCCAAAACTGTTTTTTTTGTCGTCTTTCTTTCTGTCTGTCTGTATCCTGGCCGCGCATCATGCTAAAACTACTAAATAAATTCAAATGAAACTTGGCATGATCTGAGTTCATACTACGAGGTAGGACATTGGATACGTTTCATGTCGACAAATTAAAGGGTTCCCGCAGAAAAGGTATTTAAATTTATTTAAAAGAACACGTATCATGCTGAAACTGCTGCACGGATTTTGATGCAACTTGGCACAGTCATAGGTTATACAATGAGTGAAAATTAAGGATACTTTTTATACCGAAAAAATAAAGAGTTCCTGCGGGATATGGGTCCAAATTGAAGCCAAAACAATTATATTTTTCATTTTAGTCAGTTGTCTGTCTGTCTATCTGTAGCTTGGACGTGCATCATGCTGGTACTAACGAATGAATTCAAATGAAACTTGGCATGATTTGAGTTCATACTACGAGGTAGGATATTGGAAACTTTTTATACCGCTAAATCAAAAGATCTCCGCAGGATAAGGGTATTTTATTTGGAGTTGGTATTCATATTTTACGGTTTATAGTTACTTCTGTAGTTCACCTCTAGGATACCCAAGGAATATTCCTCTAACTTCAATACCTAGGGCCACCGGTTTAGGCTGGGCGTTGTCTGTCAGTCAGTCATCCAGTCAGTAGGTATGTTACGGTACTGTTTTATAGGCATCATTAAAATAATGTAATGTTTGTATAAACAAAACAATAATGTAATGAAACACATATTTTTATTATTGTGCCCAAAAGTGAAGGGCATCTATACTTATAATTATATTTCGCGCCTAGTACCCTAGATTGATATATAAACACATGTAGTATCGCCTCACCAAGGACCTTGTATTTTTTTTAACAGATCTAGATCCAGCAGTTCTCTCATCTTAAGAGGAATATGCGATAAGCTGCAAAGTTGATCTTTCCAAGTTGATCGATCCAAGTTGATCAAGTTGTTTCCAAGTTGAGTTGAACTTTGCGTGGCCTCCAGGCCACGCAAAGTTCAACTCAACTCAAGTTCTTGTAGAGCGCTTGTACATAGCATTAAAAAAATCCTAGAAGCGAATGCGTTCAAATATTATGCTTAAAGATACCTGCCTGGAGTCAGGGACTAGTGCACAAGAATATATTCAGAACTGAGAAAGAATCTTAAAACTAAAGTACAATGGACAGACTTATCGCTAAAAGCTATGTTTTCCAGTTAATCTTTTGGAAGTAAAGAAATATTGCTAATATTATAATGATACGCGATTTATAATAAGAGTCCAGCGCAATAGCTTGGAAATCTCGTTAACATGCTGTTAAATTGAAACATAAATTGTTTAAAGAAAATGATAATTATGTTGCAAACTAGAAAACTATTTGATGCATCATCTAAAACAGTTCTAACATTAACTCCAATATATAGGAGCTTACTCCAAAGCCTGTAGACTTTATACTGAAGTCTGCTAAAACAGTAGACAGATCAGGCGGCTGGACACCGATTTAAACAAATTGGGTTATTATTGACAACGAGTGTCCAAAAAACCTTCGAGCTTCGCCCCAAGTGTGCAGTTGGATGGTGCATTCTGGAGCCGCCAGCGAATAGCAGCGCGCACGAGGATTCCTCTTGCAAACTCACTGGCGCGGAGTCAAAGACAAAACTTACAGACAGACTAAGTACTTTGGTCGTTATTCTGTTTTTATTTTGCATTTATGGGTCTAAGATCCAGTTTACAGCTTCAATAACTGAACATCGTAGTTTGATGAATAAAAAAAAGAAGAAAAACTAACTCAGCTGATGAGCTATGATTTATTATGACAATTTTTAGTCCCGAATAACCTAAACAAATGGGTATGGTATCGGAGTATACGAGTAATGCATTGTGAACATATATGATAAACAACTTATTTCACTTATTTTTCTTGAGCTGAAAAGAATCTGCAGTAAACTGCGACTTCTTTTAATTAAATATAATAATAACCATGTTTATCAAAAATAAGCTATAATTTTGAATTTAATTTAGACACATCACTGTTTCGTCTTTAAAGATATCTTACGACTGTCACTCACGAGTTGTTTCATCGAATAATTCAATTCGACCAGTGTACGGACGTTGGAGACGCCTGTCCTCGGGAGTTTGCGCAGCGAGGGCGTGACGTGAACTGTGGACCACCGCACGTGTCGTTCATTGCGTCAGTGGCGCTAGCAGCGGGGGTACTGCAGGCGGGGGAGCCCCATCCCAGATGAAGATTCACTTACGCAAGCACCATTTTCAGTGTTGTCGCTGGCGTACACAAACAGTTTAGGGTCCTCACACCAGTTGTCGACAGTGTCCACCTCGCGGAGAAATGGCTTACTTTCAGTGCTTCGACTTTAAATGATCTTTCAGACGCGTTTTTTTTTTTTTTTCTAATGACCGTTTCCTGACTACAAATACAAATCAATCATGTGATCATATGTCATCCCATGACATCTATTATAGACCAAATCATACAAGATGACGTTTCAAATTCGATCAAGCTGCAGTCCGTTGCCTGAATTGAAGATCTCCTGGGAGCTCGTACTCTGTGCCGCGCGAGATTTCTTGCGGAAGGCGTGTGACGTCATTGCGGCAATTGCCGAATGGTTCCACGAAGATATTGTACCGTGACATTAGATTATCTTGCGCTGACTTAAACAAGTAAAAACTTCTTTTGAGTAATTTTTACGGGCACATTAGAGCGCGTTTAGGGCAAACCTAAACTTCTACCTCTTAACCTCTTCATTATATTATCTACTTCCTCTTTAATATCATTGCCTATATCTGTTTATGTACCAGGAAGAGATTCGGAATCTATAAAATAGCTTCTGACTTATAACTCAGTCTCAATTTTGATCTTATTTTTTATTTATGTTAATGTCACCTAATTTCTAATTTAGTATGACTTGTAGGCCTGATTTCTTTATACCATATTATGGTGCCTGTTTTTTGTTCATTTAATAGCTAACAACAGCTAACTATAAGCTTATGTCGAGCTGATAGCTTAAGGTAACACTAAGTACTGCGAAACCGCTTTTATAACAGTAAATTTCAAGCAAGCGACTTAATAACGGTAAATTTAAATCGATTAGCTACTTTCAATTTGTTTTATTATCAGTAGATATTGAACCATAAAAAAAAATAGAAATTGTGTTTATGTGTATTTTTTTTTTGGCAATAACCATAGAGTTAATTTTAATCTTACCGCCAGACAGAGATCACGAATTAGATCAGAATTTTAAAGTTTTTATTTCATTTATAACGGCTGATAGACACACAGGAAATATACTCGGAATGATTATTACCGACCGAGTCATTTCCTCCTGACTTGATGTCGAAAAAGGAACGATCGGTTCGACTGAGCTCAAAACCACTGAAATGTCTAGTGATGCACCGTATGTATCATACCCGTATGTACGCGCTTAGGCACGCGCACCGACTTTCGTCGTGAGGTGACGTTTTGTCAGTGTGGCGACTTGAGTACGGGGCAGCTTGCCACATAATTATCGCTTGGAGACAATCCACCATATATTACCTTTCGGTATTTTAGATATTTACGTTGACAACTCAACGGTTACTCGATGCCTAGTCTTCATATCGTATAGTGACCCGGACGTTTTAGCCGTTGATTCGATTACACTAATAACATGTTATTTTATTCAGATATTGAAGCCATTCCACCTTTGTTTTCTTACAATACTGATTGAAGACTCCTGTTTCGCTTACCATGACCCAACATTTTTCTTCTTTTATTTAGCAATGTATTCGTATTATTGTCAAAGCGAAGCTATTCCGGGTCGCATCTTGATATTATAATAGCTATTATAATCTTGATATTGTATAAACTGTGTGATGGTGGAACTCTTATTAGAAGACTGTCAAGTAGTAAGAATTCAATATCGTCAGTTATTTATTTTTTGAACTCTTTAGTGTGATAATGGCTCCTAATATAGGACCACGGAATAGAAGGAACAAGTAAAGGACCTTAATTCAATGCCTTCAAGTTGGCGATGATACGTAACAGTCATTTTTAAATTATTACTTCGTTCAAAGCTTACAGTAGCACATGGGATATTAACCTTAATTTGGATAATTTCAATGATAATTTCTAATTAAGAGTTTTTGTCTAAGTTACACTTTTGAATGAAGCTGTTTGATATTGTTAGCTCTGCCGATGATGTTTGTATGTTTGTTTGTCGTATGAGGTAGTGCTGGCCTTTGATGTCAGAGTTTGTCAAGCCGCCCGAGGGCCTCTGACATGGCTTAACGACTGCTATAATTCAATAACAGCTGGAACCGACAGCTTAACTTGCCCTCCAAAGCATGGAGAGATGGAAAATCGCACATAACTCAGAAAATTCATTGGTGCCTAGGTTTTGAACCCGGTATCGTTGGATTCTAAATTGCACTATAGAACCGTTAGGCCACCATTGCTCTCCGTTAGGCCACCATCGCTCTGCAGATGATTATACATTATGATAGTTTCCAATCATTTTATAAGTTTGTCTATTAAAATTGGTAATGTTGATATATTGCCTTACCGTATCACGATGAAATCTCAGATATGTATTATGGTAGATATAATATTTCACACATGGATAAGCGTGTGTTATAGTTAGGTATTTTTTATTATTATTATTTTTCGTTAATACGCTTAGCTGAAAAGCTCTTACATTGTTGTATTGTACATCGTTTTTTAATGGAAGTCTGAAGATCTATTTTTATATGTATTAATAAGCCTCGCAAACTGGTAGTTGCACAAATATTTAATTGCTTAATTAAAAACAATCTGGATGAGCGCGGGATTTAAATAAAAAAGAAGTAAATTTAAGAATTATAACGATAATGTTGACACAATCTCAACAATATCGGTTATTGGTCACAATATATTATATTAGAAGACA
Organism: Alsophila aescularia; assembly: GCA_946251855.1. Classification (NCBI taxonomy): domain Eukaryota; kingdom Metazoa; phylum Arthropoda; class Insecta; order Lepidoptera; family Geometridae; genus Alsophila; species Alsophila aescularia. Next base: position 26,211,797 of record OX276379.1, on the reverse strand, counting down.
GAGTTCTAAGGTTAATTGTTCATTAAGGTTAGTTAAATTATTAATATTATCATCACAAATTAATTTGTGATAAAAATGTACTGGGAAGGTACAAACTTTTGCATTGATGATATTACCGTTATCTCTCAAGGTCTATTTGTGTTTAAATATAAATCTAGAGGTGCGAAATATAATTACTGATTAAACAAACTTACCTGTAAGTGAAGTTCTATCGTAATTATAGGAGCGCCTAGTCCGAAGAGATTGATAGCCCACCCTCCCTATATTTCATATTCTCAGTCTAAAGACTCTAGCGGTAATATTATCAATGACAGCAAGTTTTCCAGCTCTAAACAAAATGAAATAGGAAAATACGGGAAGGTTTTAATGGACCAAGGAGGTTTTCTTCAACTTTTTACTCTCAACTTGTGCATAAAATGGTGGGACCAGATGGCGATACTACATGTGTTTATATATCAATCTCTTCAGACTAGGCGCTCCGATAATTATGATAGAACTTCACTTACAGGTAAGTTCGTTTTATCAGTAATAAAGCAGTAAGTACCAAAACATCTGTAAAAGGAAGATATAAAAAAAAACTAGGGTACGAAAAATAAGTTGCATTTTTAAAATTTGTGTCTGTCTGTTTGCCTGTTAGTATGTTCACACATCACGTAAAAACTACTGGACCGATTGCAATGTGGTTTTCACTGTTGGATAGCTAGGGTTTGACATACAAACTGGTTTACTTATTATCTCTATATGATGAGTAGAAGCCGAGCAATTGATAAAAACTTTTGGACGGCTGAAGGTTTTTTTTAAATTTTATTTTATTGGTATAGGTCTTGGAATAGTAATATAGTTCTTTTAAACTAGAGAAATGACCACGCATGCGAAGCCGCGGGTACAGCTAGTACTCAAAAAATATGTTTTTTTCTAAATTTTGTTCCATGTAGGTACAGATTTTATCTTGGCTACAGTTTTATTATAATAAATGTATACGAGTAGATAGGAAAAGGATTTTTTTACCATCCTGTTGCAAACATTTACGTCGAACTTTAACTTTTCTGTAGAGTTATTTATGCAATCAATGTTACGAGAATAACATATTTCGTGTTTGGAAAGTTTTATCTTATTCCGAGTAGTAATGGTTTGTCAAAAAGGTGAGTGAGTTTATCAGAACGTTTCAATAAGGGCGTCTTTTGTGGACAATGTGAAATAAACAGGACTTACTTCAAATTATATTTTATGTGTTTTGAGAGAAATTTGTCTTTGTATGAATCAGACTTTTCCTTTGACTACTCCCATCGTACTTCTGTACTATATTCTATGCATTTTAAACATTAAGTAAATATTTCACAGTTCACATACGGTTTTTGAGAAGTATAGCTTCGCGAGTGTGGTAATATAGGTATGTAACGAAATACAAAACATAAAATTTTTGCTATGGATGAGAGGTTTCTATGATTCTAGGGTTGGAACTTAGGAAAAAATCTAATAACCAGTTTATTTTTGCTAAATTTTATTAATGCTTTTTCATTGATTTGTTAGCTACCCTGAAATTTCACTCGGATAACGGGAAGTGCTTGAAATTTGAGTTGCATGTTTCCATCTGGAACGACAAACAGACAAACAAACAAAAAATTGACAGTGAAGTAACGGAAAAACAATATGAAACTCAAAGTTCTTAATGACACAAAAATACAATCCCATTTGGATAAAACCACATATTATGCGTATAATCTACTGATGACTCTTTTCGTGTAGAGGTGAAACAAATAGGTATGGTCTCACTTATTTTGACGGCTGGTTGGTCTAATAGCTAGTAACCCTACCCTTCGTATTTATGTATGTTTATCCGTTATCTAGTGCCCATATTACAGGGTATCCTAGTTTGTGGCTAGGTAATTGGTGTGGAATTTTCCCGAATATATTTATTATTTATACAAATTTTGTTTCATCATTTCAGTATCATTTCAGAATGGTTTACTCTCCCAGCAAAATATTTGCAAGATCGAAAGTAAAACAACTTATGGCAAAGAACCCTCACAAAATTGAAGGGAGGTGCATAAACTTCAAAGTTCTGATTTTCCGTAAGCAGCAAGTATCTGTGTCGGCAATATTGGTTCACTTTATTACACGAACACCATCTCAACATTTACCTGGATCCCCCTCTTATTTTTATTGCACCGAGGAAATCTTACCTTGCCTCACATTTTTATGCGCAACGGAGAAAACAAAATGTTGGACTGTGATGAATCAAACGGCAGATACGATAGCTTTTTCACTGTGTCATTTTAATAGACTCACTTGTATACCGAGGATTCATTTTAAGACCGAAAGGCACCTACGCAGCTTCTACAGGACTTGCCTTACATTTCGGTGAAATTAGCGTTTTTGGAGAAAACTTTTCTATCATATTAAACCATAACCAAGTCCAATAATTCAGGTAACTTTTTATTAATCACAGAATACGATCTACGTCTATAGATTTTTATTTTTCTTAACGTATTATTATTTTTCATTTAAACAAAACACGAACTTTACAGAAAATATCAGTTAAAACACTCATTAATTCAAATTGTTTACAAATTATGATAAAAAAAAAAAACTACAAACATAGTTTATTCTGTGATGAATAAAAATAGAATTATTGGATTTGGTTATGGTTTAGTATGGTAGAAACGTTTTCTCCAAAAAATGCAAATGTATGGCAAAACCTGTAGAAGCCGCGTGTGTGCCCTATCCTCTTAAATATATTGACCATTTTGATAACAAAATGGTGTCATGCTCCACAGCAGCGCCACCATAATTTATAGAGATCAGTCATAGCGGAAAGTAATGTACGTTGAACGTACATCACAGATGGATGAGCGAAAGACTGCTGCTGTAACTTTTTGTACCCAGCAATTTTGGGTCAAGACATTGTTATACCGCGTCCACATCTATTGAATTATTTGCAATGCAGGAAGCGGTCAGAACATATAGCACTAATAACCGATGAATGTGAACGCTTGGGCGCATTCAACATTATAACTCACTGACTTGTTGGTTATTAAGGCAAAATGAGCTCCAAATTTGCCGATTCGTCCTCACGAACATTTAAAAGTAGACCTTTGAAAACAGGTAATTGGCTTCATTTTTTTATGTGTCATAAATGGTTACAAAATACTTTATCCGGATGTGTTCACCGAAACATGATTAAATAAATTTAGCTCAATAGAAAAAAAAGGAAAAGTTTCCTAGATATCACCCATTTTGACGTTCTCGTCGACAGAATGAATCAACTTTATTCAGTATCCACCGAAGATATATTTACAAACAAAATATGTATGTTATTCCAATAAACATTCAAATACTTCTGTGAAATCAGTTTTTGAAAAATCATAAGATTATTTAAAAAAGTAAAATTACATTGAAAATATTAACTAAAATCGGTTCCTGAGATGCATCACCTCTCCTGCTTAACCAGCACCTTGAAGATTAGGACAAAAGTTTTGAAGCACATTTACGCACCTTACGCGAGTTGTGTGATAGAAAGTAAGTATGAGATACACTTATTCTCATTTCGGTTCTTTTTTATAGACTAATTTTTGACCACTACATATGTCATATGTTAAGCGCCGATGAAGTCTACCGTACGATGAAGCACGATGCCTGGAATATATCCATTAAATGTCATCTCGAAAAATCCAAAATTATACTCATCGGAAAATAGGCCAGACAGAGTTGCAGTCCTTGGCTTTTCAGATGATGCAATTATCTTTGTTGCGTAAAGGAAGGAGATCAATTATAAATGAACAAGCTATGACCGTGGCATTTAACGCGTATTTATTTCACTGGGTTAGTATTATTCCAGGACGAAAAATAACTAAAAGTACAATATATAATATTATTTTCATAAAAAACAGGCTTCAAATATATTTTTTAATGAAAATTTAAAAAGAAGTACACCTTTGCAGTAACTATAATGTGACTCAGGAAGTTAAACTTGTCATCCAGCGTGACACCGAGATACTTAAGATTTCTCACTCTGCATATGGAAACGCAATTACATGCTTTGACTGAACCTCAAAAGTCCAAAATATGCGAGCAACTATGTATGGTAATATTTTTAAAATTTATAGATTTTGGTTCAGAAGCGGCAGTTTTGTTGAAACATAAATATTTAATTTTCGAAGCGTTAAGCGTGAGCAGGTTATAATTTAACCATTTTACAATACTAGATATACCATTTTCTACAGAACTAAAAACATTACTCCAGTCTAGGTTGTGAAATATAATAGCTGTGTCATCCAAAAATAACATAACACATATCATAACAAATTGTCTCAGCATTGGAAATGTTAAGATTGGTAATGTCATTCAGATATAAAATAAATAAAGTAGGACCTAAAATACTCCCTTGTGGAACGCCAAAGCTTATAAAGTTATAATTCCACTTTAACACATTGCCTTCTTTTTTCCAAATAGCTATGGAACCAGCTCAACGCTGATCCCCGTACACCACTCTTTTCTAATTTAGATAGCAACATTTTTGAAGAAACCGTGTCGCTGGCCTTAGCCATGTCTAACAAGACTCCAAGACAGGCTCTACCATTGCCTAGATGATTAGACACTAATTCAGACAGCAATGCTACAGCATGTTCAGTATATTTCCCTCTGCGAAAACCAAACTGCCTATTAGAGAGAAGATTATTGTTTTCCAAGAAACATACCAGTCTATTATTAACTAGTTTTTATAATATTTTCGAGAAGGAGCTAAGAAGTAAAATAGGTCTATAATTACTAGGAAGACTTTAACCAAACTACCTATTGGTGTATATATATCATTTACAGATTAAATTGGATTGCATAAAAAAAAACTTTTAAATAGGTACATGTAAAGTTATTTTTGTAAGGCCAAAGGGGCAATTTATTAGATTAAAATGTTAAAATAAATGTCTTGCTTCTGAACCTTAGTTAATTTTGGCCTAGGTAATTTTTCAGTATTTCGAAAATTATAGGTGTGCATTTTTTTCCTCAATCTTTTCTATTCTTCATGTATGTTTGTATACAGTTATAATAAAGTCGTGTTCTTATTTTCATTAAAATGCTCTTTAATCTAAGAGCATTTTATTATATATAATAATATTATATAATATTTCATATAATATTATATCTCAAATGGCAAACGCACATTGCCAATTGAATAAAAAATTAGAATTAGACTTATTTCCTAATCGCAATTTCGAATGATTCTATTTCCTACGATAAACTGCGTGAACACACACACGCATACTGCTTCCTCATACCCCCAAACGTACATACATACACAAATGGAATACATAGTATTATTCTTCGCCAAAAATATCGGTACAGGCATAATCCAATCAAGCTGTATCGCCAGGGGACAAGCGCGCGGTTACGGCACAGTATAATATTAAGTGCAGCGCGGAAACTCTGTATATAGCCCTATCAAAATAAAACCTGGCTTGATAATCTATTTTTTTATTTGCTTCGACGTATATTGGGTAATATAAAAATAAATAAAGCTAAAAAATAAAATACAGGTAATATAAGCTAAAACTAAAGCAAAGCAAGGGAAGAGTAATGAGTGTAACATTCTATGTATGTATGTATGTATGCATGTATGTATGTACTCGTATGTGGGCATGTGGATGTTCCACCATAGAGTCACCCCTATTGGTACGATTTTGACAAGTCAGGTGCCAATCGATTCGTCTTCAGGTATAGTTTTTTATGAAGTACTACTTGCTGTTGGCCTCTACCGGCCTGTACAGCGTAGCAGGCGGGGAGGGGGTACGAACCTTGGCTTGGGCCGTCGTTTAGAATACGGTACCTATATCTAACTAAACTCCCCCGGGTCGGTATTAGTGATTAATAGCGATTCAGAGGGCCCTGAACTACTAGGAGCCTTATAAGTGATTTGATAACTGACCACCATTTCGGAATACATCTCTGAAAAGAAATGGCAAGAAACTCAGAGATGAATAAAAAATGACTAATAACGGGGTCATCGACCCCGCCGGCGGGGTCAGTGTCTGATAACTCGTGTATTGATTGATGACTGGCTAGACAATTCCATCGCTGACTGCAGAGCAGTAGCGATAGCATCGTCTGGATCGCTCAGAAAATTGCGCGGGGGCCTACGGAGATGGGTTCTGGTATAACACTCTATACCTGAATCATTTGCTATTTTTTCCCGACGACGGCAAGGCGAAGTAAGGGTTTAAACTAAAAACTTGGTCCAATTTTAACAAGAGAGGTAACAATCGATTAGTCTTCATGTATAGAGTGTCATAGGCTATTTTTTTTACCCGACTATGGCAAGGCAAAGGAAGGGTTATGTGGTCATAATAAAAACTTGGTCCGATTTTGACAAGCGTACCTCGCTACTCGTACCTTCATACTGGTCTCGCTATTCGTACTGATTCAGTCGATTTGTCTTCACCGCAAGAGTGTCATAGGCAATTTATTACCCAACCTCAAATTTACTCGGGTTTTAATTTTTGAACTTATGTCTTGTTACCCGAATACTGAGGGAAGGGTAATGAAGGCTTATGTGGGTATTGTGGAGGTTCCACCATAGCATCTCCCCTATTGGTCCGATTTTGACAAACGAGGGGTCAATCGATTCATCTTTATGTGTAGAGAGTCATAGGCTATTTGTAAACCCAACTACGGAAAGGAAAAGTAAGGGTTATGTGATAAACTTAAAACTTTGTTCGATTTTGACAAGGGAGGTATCAATAAGCGACTTGTCTTCATGTTTATAATGTCATAGGCTTTTTTTACCCGAAAACAGTAAGTCAATGGAGGGATAATGTGTTTAAAATAAAAATTTAGGCTGATTTTGACAAACGAGGTATCAATCGGTTCGTCTTCATCGCTACATTGTCATAGGCTAGTTTTACTCGAACATAGTCGTGTTTTAGTTATTGAACTTATGTATTGTTCACATAATATATACACACTCTTATTATAATGAGTCAGTCAAAAACTACAAGACCTACCGACTATGGTACTAAAATTATTGAAGACCAATTACCTAAATTCGAACAAATTGCTCATTAAAGTATTACCGGGTCATTGAAAATGACAATTTGAATTGTATGTACGTAATAATTTTCACAAAATTCAGTTCAAGTCAGGGTTTAGTTTAAAAATGATTCCGTCAATGATTCAATCGTTGTAACCTGTTTTTTGTGTGCCTTTGCCTTGCCTTTGGTGTGTAACCTTTTAATAAAAAGTCGGATAAGACTGACTAGGCTACAGGGTGGTGGGAAGTAAACCAAGGTTTTACAGGTGTCAGAGTTTGTCAGCTCCGACACCTGTATAACCTTGGTTTGCTTCCCACCACAGTCAGTGGCTGCCCGAGGGCCTCTGACAGGGCATAACATATTATAAGAGCAATTCAAACCAATTACTAGCCCCAAACTGGGATAGCCTATGATATAGGAACTAGATAACGGACGTAGATACAATTATTACATCCACGACTCGGAAACAAACATATTTTCTGCTCATAACACAAATGATTGCACCTTGCGGGATTCAAACCCGCTACCATTTGATTTCATAGTTAGGGTCACTCCACTAGACCAACCGGTCGTCCAATAAATAACTGTTATTAATCAATATCAACCGAAACCGACAGCTTAACGTACATTCCGAAGCATGGAGCTATGGGAAACCGCACATAACTTAGAAATTCATTGGTGCGGAGCAAAAAACCGAATCTGTTATCGTTGGATTCTAAGTCGCATTAGTAAACCGCTACACTACCATCGCTCTTTTTAACGGCGAAATAGTATAATGGGAAATTAACTTTAGTGCGTTTTGTGGTGTGTTCAAATTAATGTGTATTTTGGAATAAATAGGCTTTGTTCAACAACATCAAAACAAAAATCGACTTAAAAAAGTTCATCCACTGCCTTCGACTCCACTGTGTCTCGCTTGCGTATGTGATTGAATCGTCCTGTATTGTTCCCTGTACATCTGTACACTTGTATATCCTACACGACACGCGTTTTATTGAGCAGTAATCTTGCGGGATTACAACGATGTTAATAGCTTTGGGATGTACAGATAGGCTTTATGTCTGGTATCGATTGGGAACGAAAGAGAAGGCTCTTCAATTTTAGCAATGAAAAAGTTGTTATGTGATGATTCCATTTCGCTGTCTTTGTTAAGCTCTTTGTGTTGATCTATTTTTATTCACACAATAGTTACGAGATGAGGTTAGTCTGGTGGTATGCGACGCACACGTGCTTTGAATAATTACCATCAAGAAATTTCTTGTTATTATTCGAGATGGTATAGCCTAAAATGACGTCCCATTGTTCATTTCACCCTGCTAGCGTCTATCCAATCAAGACATCTCAACTCTTTAATGTAATAGTGGTCGCTGGCATAACTGCTCCAGAATCCAAGATGGAGTCTGGGTAAGGTCGTTGAGACTAATCATGCGTTCCAGTTGTAATGCTTCATTCTTCTGCTCGACAGTCCCGTTCTCCTGCATACCAAGAACTTTGTAATGGATGGAATTGCACACATCACAAATACATTGTGATGCTGCTGAAGAATAAGATCGCTTCATATCATTCCGCGGATGTTGTAAAAGGCATCTACGGGAGAGTCACAAAGTGAGAGGCAGTATGCTTCTGAATATATTGGTGTATGCTGCTATCCACTGGGCAAAAAAAATGGGCTGCATACAATCTCGTGCCCATTTCAACTGGCTTATGGTAGTTATCCTCCCAATGAAAATTCTCGAAGGGGATTGTAGTGAAGTAGGCAGTCAGTCATAAAACATCAGACAATTTTTTACAGTATGAATAATGACTACAGGGTTAGGGCGTACATCAAAGGCGACGAGCAGAGGCAGCACCCAGGCATTGTGGGAAATGGGACACGGTTGTTGCATCAGGGATGGGTGCAACGTAAGAAGTGAGTCCAATGAATGTAAGCATGATGTAAGATTGAGAATGGAAATGTAGGGACCATGAATGGAAGGTAAAGAAAGTAAGCTGTTCTTTAAATGAGATGACGAATAAATGAGGTATGTTTGCAAGATACGAAATGGAAGGATGCTTGAGCTAAGGAAATTGAGGGTTACCAATTTTTGGGGTGTAACTGTCCTGTGGGAGTACAGGGATGTACTCCCTTACATCCCTGTACTCCCACAGGGATGTAAGGGAGTACAACTACCACCTCAGTACTCCAAGTCAACCTCATCTGCCCGTGGTACATCCTGCCGAACAACGAACAAGGCTCTGACGACCGACAAATGGCGGTTTAATCATTCTAAATTGGCGCAGTTAAATTCTACAGACCGGTGATGGTCAGCAGCGTTATCGGTGCAAGAAACTGTGTCTTGCGATTGTCAACCCGCCTAACCAGCGCGGTGATTATGGGCATTACCTCCATGATAAGTACACTTAAAGTGCGGCCCCCCAGTTCCTGGCAGCCCTGCTATTTTTGGCCACGACAGCGGTAATGCTCAAGGCATGGCAGAGGGATCTAAAAATCCCCGGGAAAGCCGTCAAAATCGACTGACTCTGTCAACGATTAACAGACGCACGTTACGGCTCCACGAACATCTGACGCAAATGGACGAGTACGCACCGACTTCGAAACAATCGGATGATGAAATAGAGGATATGCACGAAAACAAAACATCTAAATCCTTGCACAACACCTCCAAGGCTCACTTCAATGTTGTCACTTTAGAGCTAACGTGGAAGTACAGACATATAGCGAGTCGGTAGTAGGACAACATAGATTTGGCAGCAGAAATCACAAGGAACAAATGCTAGTCAACGTCCTGGAGAAAGAAGGGCTGTTTTAAATGAACTTATTCTTTAAAATGCAAAGCAAAGCCCCGATGGTGTGACGAAAAATGAGATCGACTTCATTATAGCAGACAAAAAGCGCATATTCAGAGATTTCTCTGTGATCACAAGGCTTAAAACCAGCAGTGATCACCGACTTGTCCGAGGCACTCTGGATATTGATTGCAAGCTTGGGAAGCACAAATGATGCTGACATTGACAAGGACCTTGAACAAGTGGTGGGAATCCTGAGGCAAGAGGCAACAAAGTACTGCAAGATGCGACGTACAGGCAGGAAATCAAAATTTTAGGTGGAGTATCTGCAGCTAATTGAGAAACAACGCCAAGATCAGCAGTCACTTCGTGAGATCAGCGGGCTTTTAATAAGCAAATATCGAAGCTGGTAAGGCGAGACCTCCCACGCTCCAATACAAGTGCCATAGAAGAAGCGATATCTTCTTGTGCGGAGATTAGGCAAATTCCAGCCAACAGAGCAGGCCGGGTTTCGGGGAGGATACGGCACCATAGACCACATCAATACAGTTCGTACAGAATACAGAAGAATTTAATCAGCCACTGTGCCTAGCGTTTGAGGACTATGCCTAAAAAAAAGAAGCCTTTACACCTTTAAAACCTTAAACTCTTCACACTCTTCACACTTAATTCTTTTTTTTCACTCTTCTTTTTTTTCTTTCTTCAGTCTTTTTTTTAAAGACTTTGACTCTAACGTGGCTTGGTCAGTTTTGGAGTCCCTGCAACAATGCTAAGTCAACTGGTGGTATATCCAAGTGTTTAGATGTCTGTATGACGCCGCAACAATGATCGTCCTAGTACAAAACCAGCAAACTAAGCATATCCCTCTGTATCGAGGTGTGAGACAAGGGGACGTTATTTCTTCGAAATTGTTCTCAAATGAATTGGAGAATATTAAGACTCTAGACTAAAAATGATGTGGCATTAACATTAACGATGAGTACATGTCACACTTGACATTCGCGGATAACATTATCATTGTGGCAGAAACATTACAGGACTTGCAACATATCTCGGACAGCCTAGCTGATTCTTCTCAACTTATTGGTATACGGATGAACATGGACAGAACCAAGGTTATGTTCAACGATCATGTTATTCCGGAACCAATTGCTGTTAACGGAATTGCTCTCGAAGTTGTTCAGGAGAATGTGTATCTGGGCCAAAGTATGCAACGAGGTAAAAACAACTTCGACAAAGAGACCCGCAGAAGAATACAGGTGGCGTCACCAATACCGCAAAGACTGAAGACAAAAGTTTTCAACCAGTGTGTCCTACCTGTTATGACATACGGAGCCGAGTCGTGGACACTCACGGTATGACTAGTCTACCAATTATATGGAAAGGGATATGCACGGAGTTTCTCTGAAAGATCCTATCCGGAATGATGTGATCCAGCAGAGAAACAAAATTGTCCTAACATAGCCCTTAGGATTAGTAAGCTGATTTGGCAGTGGACTGGCCATAACTTTCGAAGGACTGATAACCGTTGGGGTAGACGTGTTCTTGAGTGGAGACCGTGACTCGGTAAACGTAGTGAAAGGCGCACTCTACCTTAGTGGAGCGATGATATACACAAAGTGGCTGGCAGCAATTGGAAGAATAGAGTCGAAGATCGGGCTCAGTGGCGTGCTTTGGGAGAGGCCTATGTCCAGCAGTAGACTGACACGGGCTGAAGATGATGATGAGGATGATGATGAGGATGATGATGATGACAAATTCCACCACAGCGGGAGTGAAGGCAAGAGAAATAGGGTGGGAATTGTACTGAAAAAGAATATGTTCAAAGGTAAACTGAAATAACGTGTGAAGGAGGTTTATAGAATGAATGATAGATTGATAGGTGATTAATGTAATGAAAGTTAATCTTATTACTCGACTACAGCAAACCAAGAGTCTATGTATGTATCCATCTTTGAAAGTGGTTTGTGGATGTTCCATCATAACGTCGCCCCTATTGGTTTAATTTTGACAAGCGAAGTGTCAAGCAATTTGTTTTCAGGTATAGAGTGTCATAGACTTAATTTTTTACCCGACTACAGTATAGCAAAGTAAGAGTTATGTGTTCGAACTAAAAACTTGGTTCGATTTTGACAAGCGAGGTATCAATCGATTAGTCTACAACGCAAAAGTGACAAAGGCTATTTTTTACCTGACTGTAGTCGGGTTATAGTTATTGTACTTAAATAAGGAGGTTTATATAGGTGAGGCTTTTAATTGACAAGTAGGAAGGCTAAGTCGTCATCATCATCATCATTAGCCTGTGTTTGTCTACTGCTAGATGTAGGCCTCTCCCAAGGAACGCCTGATCTTCAGCTCTTTGCACCCATTTTCTAAGACGGTTAGTCTTTACCGATTTTCGATATACAGAGATCGCACTTATACAGAGCAATAATGAAATCGCTCGGGACTTAATTAAAATATTAAATACGGGATAGTTGGAATGGCGACAGGTCACAGGAATAAAATGTGACCCGTGTGGCATACACGTTAAGGGAAAAATCTATAAAAACATTATAAGACCCGTCATAATGTATTGATCTGAGTGTTTGGGCCATCAAAAGATCAGATGAAAGAAGATTGCATAAAGAAGAGATGCGAATATTTAGACGGATGTGTTGAGTGACGAGAATGGATCAAATTAGAGACAAGTATAACAGTGGTGTCAGTGACTGAAAAGATGTGAAGTAAAGGGTTATCTTGGATGCGTATGTTAAGAGGAGAGACGAAAGTCATATAACGAGGAAAGTTTTAAAAACGGTAGCAAGCGTAGAGGAAGACCTAAAAAAGTGTGAATGGATTGTGTCAGAGATTACATGTGTAAGAAGGGAGTGAATACTGAGATGACGAGAAATAATGATAGAGAGAAATGGAAAAAAAAGTAAGTTATGTCGTACCAACCCCACATTATAGTGGAATATGGGTAGGTTGATCACTAACTCATTGCGATGACTATCCATATCTTCTCTTATCCAACAGCGATCTATATGTCCCGAATTCCGGAAGCCTCCAAGCACATTCTCCAACACATTAATACCCATTACAATACATCACTATATCCCATTTGTCCCATCTAATAACCGTAGTACCTTTTTCCACTATGTTGAAAGATGGGCCGATAAAACAACTGAGTATTGATTGAACCATTACTTTACTACTTAAATTAGAGACAAGTATAACAGTGGTGTCAGTGACCGAAAAGATGTGAAGTAAAGGTGTTTGTTGATTTGTTTGTTTGTGGGGATTTAAATGAAACTTTATAATTAGGTACTATACCATAATATAGAGACCAACAAAGGATACTTTTTATCCCGAAAAATGGTAAGTTTCCACGAAAAAGTTGGAGAATGACCATTACTCGCTGTATGGAACGTTTGCTATGGTTTTTTTTAAATATAAAGTCTGTCAAAAAACATCAAGAGCGTTGGTGTTATACTTTTGCATTGGTTTTTAATATTCTAGAAGAAAATACGAAGCTTTTTTTACGATAAACTGACGTCCGCGTGGACGAAGTCGGAAGCGAAAGCATTATATAGCCATGCTGATAAGTAAAATTATTTAAGTTTAAAAACTGATCAAGTACGTATGGATGGACACGCATAGATGTGCCAGGATCATAAGCTACCCAACCAAGCATACTACTTTGAATCATTCAGTCCAGTAGTTATAAAGTAATACGTCAACAAAATTGTTTTTACGGGACTCGGTCTCTCCATGGAATTTGTTCTGCGTTGACGTGGATTATCTTGCGTTATCTTAGTTGAGTAGCTCGTGAACTAGTAAATCCTAGATAATCGTGATAACTTCATTTTTTTTTTATTTTTTTTTTATTTATAGTGTTTGGTTAGGTGGACTCAAGCAAAATGGTAACTTTAGAGTTAAATATTTCGTAAACGAAATGAAATAGAAAAAAAACTATCAATAAACCTAAATTTTTATATGAAAGTACCGTTCCAATGAGACTCGAACTTACACCACGAAAAAAAATATCGCCTTTTCATTTAGGAGAGCCACTCGAAAAAATCACATTTTCAATATATTTTTATACATCTATGTAGCGATTATAAATATCTAGTGTATGTAACATTCAAATTTTAGCTTCTACATCATACATTGTAGAAACGGGCAGCAATTGGACACTCGTTCAAACGTGCAACGCATTCGGTGCTGGAGTGCAGACCGCTGTATATCAAATTGTTGTTATAATTATGGACTGTACTAACAATGGGGCGAGCTGATAAGGAATTTAGTTCGGAATGATGAACAGCTAGGATAATAATGATGTTTATACAATGGTATGACGCCAGAGAATTGCGTCAGTTTATCAACTGAGTGCTTTATCTGTTTTAGTATTATCTTTCTCTTTTTCTTGTTTCTGAGAAATTGGGAAAGGCTTTATAACAATTAAAAATCCATTTAAGTGCATATTAAACAAGAATAGAATTAGTATGCGGTAGCCAGGATCCTAAGCTACCCAACAATGAAATATGAATTCCAAGTATTATGTATTATTTCTTCTGTGGTGTTGGCATAAGCCAACAAAGTCAGTCTAACTTGGTCAGCTATATCTCGTAAACTAATTAATTCTAGATAGCTTTGATATTTTGTTTGTAAATTTTTATTATTCATTAGTCCTATGCCCTAGAATTTTTCTAAGTTTTTGAAACTTACTTCTTGAGTGATGCAACATGCAACTCAAGCAAAATAGTCACGTTAGTGCCGAATAAATTCGTTACAAAACCAAATAGAACAAACTGCCAATGAAAACTCATTATAATCTTAAAATACATATCAAGCTAAACCCTACGCGAATGAGTAAAACATATTTTTTCTTTCTCACTTTTCATCCACGCGGAACATTGTTTTTTTTTTTACTTTTATTTATAGGTTATAGATATCAAATCGCTGGCTTGATTTTGGGGCTATAGCGTTAAACCAAGTACCTAATGCTATACCGATTATAACGCTAAGACTTTTCCAAATTTCTACTAATGTTAATATTGTCTAAATAAAATGGCTGTGACATACAGACGGACATTCAAACGAACATACATATGGACAGACGGACATGACAAAACTATAAAGGTTCCTTATATAGAGCGCAGACCATGACCAGCACGATCTTTCACTTTCTGAGATAGGTATTGCGTAAAACATTCTTGTATCGTAGGTCGCAATATAACAACAATTTGTATCACTAAAGCATGGCTGCGATATAGAGATAAATCCGTTTAATGACCCCTCACTATTTATCTCTATCGCTCACGCATAAATGTGTATTTCCGACGCTCTCGCACATTACGTGCAAGCTCTACGGTGCTATGTATCTATATGTCTATCTGTTTATCTGTCTATCGTAGCCGTACTACCAGTGAAGCTGTCTAATGAAGCGACCAACAACTCCACATATCTCTATTTTGGCCGCTAGTCTTGATCTCATGTCTCGATCTTTCTCAATAAAATGCTACGTCTAATGTTTCACTCTAAACGGTAAAAGGCATATATACCCAGTTTTTTTTAAAAGTCAATGCTTTTTTGGAGCAGGATTATCTCTCTAAGAAGGCCTGTGCCCAGGCAGAATGAACTATATAGGCTGATGATACACTTCTTACCCCCGTTTTGATAGCCAATATAGCATTCCGTTTTAGTGCTATTCCAAATTCAGTCATTGATCACACCGCTAACAGCACCCGCAAGTGCAAATACATGCGAGCGTAAATCGAAACCATTAGCACTTACAAGTACAAGTGAAGCAGTGATTCAACTTTGGAATACTATCATCATATTTGTGTGAGAAAAATAACATTCACTTGATGTTATCATCACCTGGAACTGAGGATATAGGTTATAAGCGTTTTGACTTGTAATTTCACTGTCGACAGTAATAATAATAATAATAAAAAGAATATTTGACCAAAAAACTTACAAACATCAATATGGTGATCACTGAATCTCACACTAGGTTACCCTGTGTCATGAGATTCAGTCTCTTCCACACATGACATCCCCCCGTACATTAAAAACACAATTATTTAAGAGCTTAAAAATAAAAAATATGAAGCAAAACAAGAAAAGGCCAGCCAATAACCATTGCAAGTACCCACATTTGATAATTGTGTAAAATGTATGGTGAAGATGATACGAGAGAGACGTGTGGGCGAGTAGAATGTATGGAGTGTCATGTTATGTACATTACTGATCAGAGGCAATCTCTCAAATTCCACTTTCTGAAAAAAATAAGTATCATAATTATATAGTTAGGAATAAAACGCAGTTACCACAGAAAAAGAATAAAATGTTGCGTGTGAAGTCACCAATGCAACTTAGGAGATCCTGCAGTAAATGGATTGAGGGGCCTGGACCCCCAAACTGTCAACAAAATTCCAAAACAGAATTAAGATCCGAGTATCATCTGGGTGGCAAGTGGCAATCTGTCAACTTATTTGGGGAGCAGGCCCCTCAACGTCATGTTTTGGGCTTAATTATGTCTTCCGTATCACTGTAACCCAACGTGGAAAGCCAAGTCACAATTTTACGTTTGCAAACATAACGGGGTGTTTGTAGGATGGTCAGAGTTTTGTCCAACCGCTGATACAAACGTGGACCTTTACTTGTGAAGGCACGTTGTCCTAGAAAGGTTTTAGAATGGGGAGCTGACCAGGCATTGTGCCTGGAAGGTTTTGTACTCAACGAGACTATTCCTAGAGCTGTTTTGTGAAATCTTAAAGCTACCGCAAGAATGTACAACTGCCGGACTCTCAAATATTTGGTGTCAAAATACAGAACATCTGTCGAGTATCTGAAAGGATTTTTATAGACAACTTTCAGAACCGCTCGTTGAGATGTTTCGATTTTAAGAAATAAGGTTTTGGTTGCAGATCCCCAGCTTACTATGCAATAATTAAGGATAGATTGGCACAGAGCTGTATAAATTATCTTCAATGTATTGGGATCAGCTACAGAATATGTGAACCATTTGAATATGTGAACCATTTTATGAGTACGACCACACAGGCTATTAATTTGATTTTCCCATGTCAGTTGATGGTCAATAATGACACCCAGGTACTTAATATATTCAACCCGCTCACAAATGTGAAGCTATAAATTGATTGTACTAGGGTGCGTTCGCCGGGAGATACGAAAAGCCAAATATTTGGTTTTACTAGCATTTACTGTAAGTAAGTTACTATGCAGCCAGTGTGCAACTTGTGATAGCCCCTGCTAGGCTATATCAACGACATCCTTCCAATCATTCCCGTGAAATATGAGAGCTGTATCGTCAGCAAATGTATAAATATTTGCTTGCTTGATGTGGTGCTGGCAGAGGTAATTGATATAAGCCAAAAAAGGGTAGGTCCAAGCACACTGCCCTGTGGGACACCTAATGAGACAAATGTGTAGTCACTGTACTGGTTTGAGATATGGACTCTTTGCTTCCTGTTACTAAGGTATGACCGAAACCAGTTTAGAGATGTTCCTCGCACACCAAGACACTCAAGCTTTCTAAGCAAGATCGGCCAAGACACCGTGTCGAATGCTTTAGCCAAATCTAAGAACACTCCTATACACCTTTTGCCGGAGTCCAACTTTTCAGCTACTTGGTTTACCAAAGCAGCAACAGCGTCTTCTGTCGATTAATTTTCTCTAAATCCAAATTGATTAGAGGAAAGCATGTCTTACTTTTCAAAGTAGCCCAAGAGACGTTTATTTACTACCTTTTCCAGTATTTTAGAGAGTGAGGGCAACAAAGAAATAGGACGATAATTCGTTATTTCAGACGTGCTACCAGATTTAAATACAGGACAAAAATCCGCACTTTTGAAATGATCCGGAAGATCGCTTGAGTCATATTTTTTTGATTTCATGTTGCAAATATCTTTGACAGTGCTCCAAAGCTTTTTACTATTATTTTTATTTTTCAGCTATTCGTTCAGAGTCATATTTATTTTTTTGGTTTTGGAAAACAAATGGCAATGATTCCTATAGTTTTTATATTTAGCGGTTCGTTATTAGGGTTTTTTTAACCTGTAAATGCGAAGAGACGTCTGATGCATTTTCATAGTTTTTTTGTCATCCAAGGCTTCGTGATAACTTCAGTACTGCGAAGTTTTTTTGTACTGTGTTTTTTTTATGGCAACTCCAATATGGTTCAGTAGAAATTGAGTGGCAAAAGTAACATCTATTACAAGATAAATATCATCCCAGTTAATGTTCTCTAAGCATGTAATGACCTCAGCATAGTTGGTTTTAGTGATTAGCTTAGCAGTAGGTGGGTTCTTAACAGTAGAGGCATCAATTTCAATCACGACAGTATCATGATCTGTGATGTCAGAGTCACATACGACAACTCGTCTAGTCCGTTTAGTCCTAATAAGAGCGTGATCCAAACAATTTGGGCCCCGTGTTGGTAAGGTGTGACCTGAAATAAAACCATGATAGGCAGTAAGCTCAAGATATTCAATTGACTTAGCGTTAGTGATCATTAAACTTTTGTTTAGTTCCCACATAAGTATAGAATTAATATAAAAAAGTACAAACTTACTTAAATACTGCGACTTCTGTTTTCATCATTATGTCAAACAGTTAACGGTTCTAGTAACCATATCTAAATGATGTTCGGGAAGTTCTCTCTTGTCACTCTTTTCCAAAAGCTAGATAGTTTCATTTTGGTATCTATATAGATCAGGGGTCACACCTATTTTGATGAATGTAAGTAAACAAAAGATTGAATGGTACTTCAACTAACATAACAGTATATTTTGTGTTAGCCAATTAGTGAATTTTTGTCAGTAGTCAGTGCACAGAGAAGATCATTTTTAATATGTAGTCTGTTTCTTTGTTTTGTCCTTATTTCTAAAAGCTTTGAAAAAACCTTGTTCACATAGAAAGGTAATTGAGAATGGTACATGATACGGAATGCTTCCTTGACCAAAATAAGATAAAACGCAATAAATGCTAGCATCCAGCAAGTACCTTGATCGTTGCCCTATTTAAGCTCGTTTCAACATTAGTTATGTTAGATCCTTCCGCGTACTCTCCTTTCCAAAAGTCAGAAATTCATTATTGTCTAATCTACAATAAACCCTACCCTTTTCAGGCATCTAGTATAATGACGAAGATCGCAACAACATTAAATTATATCCCCTCTCCCTTTCCCTTATTTCTCTGTTTTCAATATCAGAGTCTCAGTAGGTACTATTTACATCAGTATGCCGTACTTATTTATGCCTCAACTAGAATAATGAAACTCGACTACCAGAGCTCGAATGTTTTATTATATCTTCAGTTCTATCAAAAGTCAAAGCTATAATACTGACTATACTAGTATGTCAAACTACGCCATTAAAATAATAATAGTTACGCCTTTAATATAATAATGATGCTTGAAAATAACTCTCATGAGGTTCTTTCACTGTTAAGAGAAGCTCTGAATAGCCAATAGAGCTTCAGTACTGTCTTACATAATATATTTACACTATTTAAGCCTCTAGTATACTAATGAAGCTCGTATCAACATAAATTATTTAACCAGTTCGAATACTCATTACGTTGTGTGCACCGATTTACAATTTAGCGAGTGTTAAGTGCTTGTTAGAGGATGTAATTGCCTCTTGTCTTGTAGTCGATGAGTATGTAATCGCTGTAAATTTTGGTCGCTTATTTGTAACGTCAACGCCCATTCCAACTATCTACAAGGATGTGAAACGAAAATATTAAATTACTACTTCGCGGTAATACCCACGTAGACAATGATGATGGATGATGATGATGAAAAGTATCATATTCATCTTGAAAATAGTGGAATAAATATATGATCCGTTTGAACCGAGGCGATAATACTTGAATCCTATCATATAGGAAGATGGCATATAGTATAAAAAAAAAAACTGCTCGCACCTATTATTTTGATATCTGTCATTTTGAAATTGGTCATTTTGACTCCTGTCACTTTAACACCTGTCACTTTTCCCGACATTCATTTTATCTGTGCCCCGCGGTATGATGAAAACTATGTGTTATTTTTCAGACCTAAAGTATCTACATACCAAAATTCAACAAATTATTTGGGCTGTTTCAGGGTGAAGATCTACCAAACATACACCAAACACACACACATAAACATACATACACACACACAAACTCCTCACACAAAAACTTTCGCATTCATAATATTAATGTGATTTGCTTGTGATAATAAAAAAATAAAAGTGACTAAAATCGAGTCATGCCGTGTTGAAGATTTCTAATTTGACGCTTTTGCGTGTTAGTGTTTTAATGAATTATATCTACTGTAGATGGTTCCAAGCTACGTTAAAAATTTGGCACTCATTTGAGCATTGGTTGCAGACACACTAATAAACCCAGATTTATCCATGATCTTTTTGAGACCCTTTCGCTCAGTCATATTATTAAATATTGAAGGTATATGTAGAAATATTGAACACGTCCGGCATTTATCATATATACGGCTACTTTGCGATCCCAGATTCATTTATTTAATAAGTCACCCAAAACAGGATACAATCATATTCATGAAATGGCTTATGTAACAATAGTATTTCAGCTAGACCATATCATGGCCCATGTTTAGCAGTTGGTATATTATATTATACAAATACAATTAAAGGTTTAAGTAAACAATGTTACTAACAATACGAAATATTTAGGTATGTTTGGGTCTTCAATGATAATTTAAGGTTTACGAATAATAGCCAAAACATCCCTTTAGAATTTTGCTAATTGTTTATTGAAAATATCAATCTAGCTATGATTTGTAGTCAAAGAATCATTGTACTGACGAAACATTTTGAATAATGGGCTGAAAAAGGAAGTTTTGTTTGTGTAGACCTGTATTGAAAAAATATTAAGGTGGAGTTGGTGAGTTCTAGGTTTGATGTTAAATTTCAGGTATGAATATATTTTTCAAAAAAATACGACTCTATAATAAAAATATTATTTTGTAAACAACCACTAAAAAGAATAAAATAATTACAATTGAGCCAGAACAGTATCATTTTTTCAAAATTACCAACGTAATAATAATCCAAAAATACAACATAAGTTAAGAAAGAGTTTTTTGAAGGCGGTGCCAAACCGAGGCAATATCCATACCAATATATAAAAGTGAAACGTTGTCTGTCTGTTTGTTTGTTTGTTTAGGGAGCTTTTACGCGATAACGGCATGACGGATTTTGATGAAATTAAGAAGGGAAACAGCTTATACCCTGGAATAAAACATAGAGTACTTTCTATCCCGGAAAATTGAAAGTTTCCGCCGGAAAACTGGAAAATGTTGATTACTTACTGTAAGGAAGAATGAAGAAGAAGCCATCACAGAATGGTATGTGGTAGCTATGGAAACGAAATAACAACTCTGTCAAAAAACATCGAGAGCATTGGTGATAACCTACTCAAAGACAACATTCAAAGATAAACAATAGTCTGCGCGTACGAAGTCACGGGCGGGAAAACTAGTTAAATGATAGATGACCTTATTTAAAAAGATAATGTCTCAAATGGCTTGACGTGGTGTAAAATAGTAAGCTTTTAAATTAGTTATCTACAAAAACTTTATCATCTATTAAAGTGCTGTATTCGTGTCAATCGGTTTCTGAACGTGAAAGTCAAAACCTGCTCGTGCGAGTCTCTTGTTTTGTCTCTTCTGCGTTTCGTGTTTTGTATGAGGGTATCATAGAAAACTGTATATTACTTCGTACGTAGATAGGTATGTATTATTTTGTAAAAATATTAGATTTAAATGATGCTTGGCTTGGCTCAGTTGTAATTATTTTATTATTTTTATTGGTTGTTCACAAAATATCATTTTTAATATGAAGTCGTTTTTTTTTTGTTTTTTTGTTTTTGTTGCCTAAGCAAACATCGTAAAGAATAAATGCCAAAGAAAATAGAAGACACACACTCACTTTAGACAAAGCGTTGATAAATTAAAACCAAGGATGAATAAACCTACTATATAACAACTGATTTAATTTTGACGAAAATTATTTATGATTTCACTGGAATGAATTGGAAATCGTTAAAAAAAATGGTGACACATCTCGTAGATATGAGGAAACATACGATAACATCTTTTACGAGACACCACCAGTACCACTTAAGACCTGAGAACTCATCAAGACAAATCAAATAAGCCTAAACTCGAAGGGGTTTCATCATTTATGGTTGGGTAATGGGTTCCTATGACTCCATCTCCATCATCAGACATCAAAGGTCTGACCTCATTAAACCAGATAACTTATGAAGACAAACCCAATGAAACCAAACTCGAAGAGGTTCCATTATTTGATTGTTTAGTTCCTATAACTACCTTCCGGCTGCATCATCAGACACTGGGTACCACATAACACCAGAGAACTCACGAAGACAAACCAAATGAGCCCAAACTCGAAAGGGTTCCATCGTTTTGTTGTTGAGTTCCTGTGACTACCTTCCAGCTTCATCATAAGACCATGGACACATAAATCCAGAGATCTCATCAAGACAAACCAAAAGAGCCCAAACTCGAAGGGATTCCAGCATCCGATTGTGTAGTTCCTTTGACTGCTACTACTAGTACTGTAGTTTTTTAATTGTCATCAGAACTACACCCATGTGCTTCTTTAGACGTCCTTAAATTGTTCAAAATTGACTTGCAATCCAGCCCTAAACATAATAACACAGTGAATTAAATTAAAGTTTGTGCTACTAAACCAACATTGATGAAATTTATACAGTACCACACTAGAGGTCTTCTTACTCAAGTAAAAATAATCATCTTATTCGGTTCAGTAATCCCAAGATATTAGAGAACATAAACTATCCAGTTGCTTACCGCGACGCACACGCGCATGTATGCGATCAGTACTGCGCAATGTTAGATATATCACCACTCGATGATCGACATGCTATAAAATAAATAGAGTTTCTAATAAAACTACTGAACCAATTTGGATGAAGTTTATATGGGACTACACAGAAAGTTTACCCTTCTGAATAAAAAAACAACCTTATAGTTAAGAAATCTTAGACATAAACACAAAATCAAGGCAATATAAATTGGATTTACTAAAATAACTATTTATTCTTGTAAAATTGCTAAACCAATTTTGATACAATTTAAATGGGACCACCTGGAGAGTACACCATTAAAAACAACAAAAAACAACAAAATCGGTCCGCAATTGACGTAGAAATCGATCGACATACATAAAAAAAACATACATACAATCGAACATATAACCATCTCCTTTTTTATGTCCCTTAAAAAAAGATAAGGTGAGTCAAACTGTGAGTGAATAATTTTGAAAAGACTAACGAAATTGTTGTAAGTTCGTCGAGTTTTCAGGGTAACTTTTCTAATTTGCCAGAATACGACCTCATGCTTTGATTCCAGACATATCTGTAGCATATGATGTTTATGCACTTTTTCTGGACTCATTCTATTCTATCACCATGCACTGCATAATGCTGGGACCAGATATCAGGATTGTATTCGAGAGTACTGCGAATCATTGCAAAATATAGGTACAGGATGCTACGAGGATTCTTAAAACCTTATCATAAAATCTAACAGTTGAGTACTTTAATTAGTGATATAATCATAGTTTTCGGGGAATGTCAACTTTTCAGCAAATAAGACTCCGAGATCTCTTACTACCGATTTTCTTTCTAGACGATGAATTTTTAACTTGTAGTCAAATAAAACTTTTTGAATTTCGGCTGTGAAAGAGATAGCGAAACATTATTTTTGATAACGTTGGTGGTACTTCAGTTTTTCACTAAGAATTCAGTTAAATAGTATTTTTTTTACAACTAATAGTTAATTTTCGCTGATATTTTGATTTCCAAAGAATTTCTTCTGTATTATATGCACCATAAAATAAAGGAGAATTATTGTTTTTAATTGAAGTCAATCAGTTCGCGTAGTTTAAAAGGAAACGAAATAATATATTTGCGAAATCAACAGGTACTGGGCGCGTAGTTTCAAATTAAAGATGATGTGTCACAAAAAATACAATAATACTTAAAACAGATATAGAAAAAGTCCTCCTTTTTGAAGTCAATTAATTATAAAATTGAATAAAACTTTAAATAAAAAAAAGGTTTCATGAGTTATTTTTCTTGTGTTGTTTTTTTCATTCATTGTTATCCAGTTTTGAGCTACCCTGAAAGTTTCAGCCAGATAGCTAATCTGGAAGTGTTCGTAATTTTAGTTACAAGATTACATACACACAAGATACTTGTACAGATACATACAAGAGAATATAAATAGGTATCTTCTATATCTGCTGCTCCATTTGACCATCAGGCGAGATAAAAGGTAAATCATACTGATGAAAAAAAAAACATGTGCACGCAAGTTAAATCTGCACGCGGCCGATCGTGTTTTAATTTAATTTTTTAATGACTGCCCATAAAAGGAGTGTAATGTTTTCAGGGTTCATGTACTCGTATGTATTTATGTTTGTATATTTGTATGTATGTAAGTTTTTATAGCCCACCATAACTTTTATATACCTGAACAGATTTGGATGTATGGGGTATCGTTAGAAAACTACATCCCGAGTAACACAGACTATTATATTGCCGACTGTACACTTTTTCCAAAATTTGTAAATGCAGATCAGAATCTCAAAAAGTCATGGATAGACCATCCAGAACCATCCTTAAGAACGTTTTCCTATAATTATAACGGTTAAGGTACCTTACTATCCCGCCTCAAAAATCCAGCCTGTATAATTTATTGGCATAACTCAAAACTTGTCACTAAAATGTATAATATATAATTTAAATAAAAATACACTAGTGCCGTACCCAAAACAAACTAAAAGTAAAAAACAAGAGATAAATAAAATTGACATTGCAATCGGAGGGACTGCAGTCATGTATTTTTTTTACTTACCTATTTATGTTTCAAACCATTCGCTATTGAAAACAACCCAGTACAAGAAATAAACTTATCCAGTAAACTTCAATTATAATAAGTTTGAGTAATTAAAGATTATTTTTGGTTAAATGAAGGGTAAAATACAGCGCCATTAGTTGCGCGCTGAGTTATCTTATAAAAATAAATTCAAAGTATTTCTTATAGAAGCTAGCGTGCTGTCATGTGTTTGTATGATGATCACGATACACAAAAAAGAAAACAAAATCATGCACTTATTTGGCCGTCGCTGGCTTATATTGACCGCCATACTATTGACGCATTATGACATAAGTTCAAAAACTAAAATCCGACAACGATCGGGTAAAAAATAGCTTATGACTATTGCAACGAAGACGAATCGATTGATACCTCGCTAGACAAATTCCCACCAAGTTTTTAGTTTGAACACATAACCCTTTCCTTGCCTTACCGTAGTCAGGTACAAAAATAGCATTTGAAACTCTACATATACATAAAGACAAATCGATGGACCCCTCGCATGTCAAAATCGGACCAATAGCGCAGACGCTATAGTGGAACATCTACATATAGGCATACATACAAACGTTTAAAAACGTCCATCGTTATCATCACCATCTAAGTTATGATGACGCATACATTGTGAAAATATTATCAAAACAGAAGTTTTGAAACACTATCTCAACCACACTTGCCACAGTTTTGGTCTACTATGACATCTACTTTCTCGAGATACAGACCAAAACGGTGTAACTGTCAGTTACAAAGCACCAAATATGGTAGGCGACAAATTAAAGTTTGGTTAGGACGGTGTCTCGCAATGGCAACGTTAACTGAATGTTGTGGCGGACGCACGACGGAATAAATTATACCCGGGTTACGGACTGAAATCCGGTATATAGTATTTCGTATTTAAACTTGATTTCTAGTTTGGGGAGTTACTACTACTTCATTTAGTTTGGGTTGGTGTATTTAAGTCTAGAGATAGTCGGGAGTGAGATTAAAAAAGGTCTCGTGTGCCAATTGGGTAAGTTTAAATCATAGGATGGAATTTAGGATAGGTACTGAGAATAATGGAGTATGCTATAAGCTTAGTACACGAGAACATTGATGGCCATAAGGTAACATGTACGCTTCTTACCTGGCTGTCGACACCCGGTTATAACCTTGGTACTTTATTAACTAGAGCTGATGCGGCAATATCTCTTTAATTCTAATACTTCTGTGTGTGGTGGGTACACCCTGGGCAGCTTGACTGTTTCATCACAATCTAGCTGACTTATGATGTCACCACGATATAAAAACAATTAGAAAGAATATTTTTTATGTACAACGTACATGTTAGTGTTTTTTTTAATCCAGTTAATATAAAAACAAAAAATTAAGCCCGTCCCAGGTCACAATGGCTGATACATGGATACGAAAGAAGAATATTGATAATGATGATGATGGTACAGCCATCGTCTGACGCGAATCGAAACAAGATTAAAAGTAAAAATTTACCTGTAAATCAGGTAACTGCGGCTTAAATTACATAGCAATCAAGATAGTACAACCAAATCGTTGTCTAGACCGCAACTCCGCTAACTAAAGCTAGTTTTTGTTCACCGACAGTTTTAGGCCCACAATAGTTTTTACCGTGGATGACCAAGCCAATGGACGCCCTACTCACTTTCACATTTTACGTGTAATAATTTTCGAAACCGTTTAAAAGTTACATATTTTAACAATTTATAAAGGAAAAGAAAGCTGAATTACTGAGTATATGATCGTTGAAAACTGACGAGTCAGGGGAACAAGACGTTCAGGTCACTTACGCTCATTTCGCTCAGGTATTCCTTGAATGTTTCTATCTCCACATTTTGAAATTTCAAAAGGAGACCGCGTGGATGTCGGTGTTCTCCGCTCTAAACTATCGGCGATGCGCTAAGGTGTGTCACGCAACTGATGCAACGCTTTTAAAATTAAATAGTAGCTTTGAAAACGAACGCAGGTCTATGCCAAGCCACAGAATAAATAATAGTAGACTTACATAAGAATATCTGAGTGAAGTCATTTAAGGCGAAATTGGCTCCATATTTGTCGATTCATCCTCACGAATATTTAAAACTAGATCTTTAAAAACGGTAAATTGACTTTCTTGTTTAAAGTGTAATTTTTCACAAAATACTTTATCCAAATGTGGTCACCGAAACACGAATAAATAAATTTGGTTCTATAGAAAAAAAAACGTACAGTTTCTTTAAAAACACCCGTTTTGACGTTCCCGTCGATGGAATGAATCATCTTCATTCAGTACCTAATAAAGATAATTTTACAATAAAAGGTGTGTATTCCCAATAAACATTCAAATACTTCTGTGAAATCAGTTTTATGAAAAATCGAAAGATTATTTAAAAAAAAAAAGTTACATTGAAAATATGTAACTAAAATGGCCTCCTGAGATGCATCACCTGTCCTACTTAACCTGCACCTTGAAGAGCAGGACAAAAATTTTGGCAGCCATAGCGCCGTGCAATTTAACTCGCACAGCGTTAACCGTTTCAAAATCACTTTGTCACTTTTTCGCTCCGTAGGGTTGTACTCGTATTAAGATATGACTAGGTCTAGGCACTTGTACTATTAATTATTCTGTGATATAATATGACTTGATATTGTAACAGAATAAACAAGTAATATCGTATTATGTTATTACTTATTACGATAAATTTTGAAAGTTCTATTACATACAATGACGTTCTTATCAGAATAGACCTAGTACCTCATTTTACCTATACCGTTTTATTATATATGATTATATCATAATAGGTATTGCACTTTGATGAGTAAAGATGCCTGTCTGTATTTCATGCTTAATAGTGAGTGAAAAAGAAATGGCTACCTACGTAATAAAATGTCGTCATGTTAGTATTGAAAGTAGGTAGGTATTCTACGAGACTTTTCAGATCGAATGCTATGTAGTACCTTCTAGGTATCTTCTTGGTAGGTGCTCATAATTAAAAAACGAACTAAAAATGACAAAAACTTAACGCAAGTAGGTACTTTATTACCATGCACACGGCTCGCGTCTCATCGATTGCATGCTTGGCAGCCTACTGAATTATCACCAATATTGCGGCGTCGAAGTGTAGGTACATGTTGCGGACTGCGATAGGCCTGGCCAAGCTGATTCTGTATTTTATCATCTGTCACCGGACGTTTGGGGTCTTTTGATAGTTGATAGGATTTGTCTGTTGTCACGTAACATCACGGTCTGTAACGTCACTCAAAAAATCTAAGATTTTAAGATACAAGAAAAACGAAAGAAGTTTACCCGATGAGACTACGGTAGGTACCGGAAAAAGCGGCAAGTTATTCGAGGTTGAGACCAAGATTTTAAGAGGTTAAGAATTTATGAGACTGAGCTATGCTACTCAATTAGGTTAGACTAGTTAATCAGTGAACTTCTATTCAACTAAGTCTGACCTAATTGAGTAGTCTGACTCAAAGGATTATACCTGCTTAAGATTATCTAAGAGTTTTTGCTGCCTGTCTACGGTCCATAAAGATAATTATTTACTTACTTACCACAAAAAACACACACTGAATAAATAAATAAATAAAAGTGGGATAAAATATAACACGCAATATTTCATACTATAGTAATCTTTTCAGGAGTCTTCGACCCGGATTTGCAGTCTGATGAAACAGGCTTGAAAACAGAGTAGGTCTAGAACAGCTTCTCCTTCATGAGTCTCAATCAGGCTAGAGATCAGTATAGACCTGAAGTCATCATGTTTGAAATTGGAATTGGATCTGGAAGGTAGAGTCATCCAGATCTGTAGAAATATAATCTATGCTTATGCACTTAGAGATTCTTGCAGACCAGTTTGACAGAAGAATCTCTAAGTCCTTTGACTTCGTCCAGATTACAGCATAGAGGCGCTCCTCATGGTCTTCAGCTTCAGATACATGATAGAAGAAATTGGAAAACGGCTTGTAAGTACAGGATTATGGCTGTTGGATGATAATATGATGTATTTTTGTTTAAAAACATTTTTTTTATTATTTTTTTTACTCTCTAGGCAATCGTTTGACCACGTTCTCACCAGATGGAAAGCGATGATGTGGTCGAAGGTGTAGCACGCTTGCCTAATAGATCCCTATTCACTCTTGACTTGAACACACCAGGGTTATATTTTACCGGAAACACTGACGAGGGCAGGGCATTCCACTCCTTTGTAGTTCTTATGATAAATGAAGAAGCGCATCGCTTCATTCTTGTGCGAGGTATTTCAACCATAAAAGGATGGCGCTTTGCCGATCGTCTAGTCGTACGGTAATGGGGGAATCAGATTGTGCAGTTCTTGTGCACACTCTCCATAGTGCAATCTGACAAACTACATATACTCAAAACTACAATACAACCTGTAATTACACAGGTACTTACAGATTTAATTGTAGTATTAAATACTACAACAGAAGAATGGGTCTAAGCAAACCTCAATTTCGCGCTCGTTAAAAATAACCAAAATTTTATAACAACACGCATCTCATTTTAAGATGATATGTATTTTCAAAAGGAGGAGCACAAACATATCTAACTAAAGCCTTCGCAATCCCAAATTCATGCAGTAGGTTTGTAAACAAAGCCCTAGTATTCATGTTAATTGATAACAGATAAATGTTCTCACTTCGTTACTATAGAGCACATTTTGACCGTATCAACTCGTCATACATTTTACTCCCTATATTCTTTTGATGTGGCTTCTTATGTATCATTCATCCACGGCTTTCAGCGACAGTTTTACCTGAGCTTATCAGCGCTTACCTCGATCGGGTAGGCTTTGATAAAAAGGGGTCTGCCGGGAAGGACACCGCAGAGACAAGACGTTTTGGTTATTCAAGGTAGGGTTTAGGGACTTTAAGAACCTTTTGGAACTATTTACCAATAATTTAAGGGATTTAGGTGTTGGACATAGCAATCAAATTGCCTTTTCTTCATATTGTTTTTTTTATGTGTCTAAGTTTAATTATATTATGATAGTAGCTTTCCCGCCCGTGACTTCGTCCACGCGGACTAAAAAAAAAAAAGAAAGAAAAAAAAACCTTTCCCGAAAAAAAGCATCCTATGTTCTTTTAGGATATTAAAAACCAAAGCAAAAGTAGGTAAAACTTCAAGAGCATTGGTGCTCCTTCAATGCTCTTGAAGTTTTATGACAGACTTGTTATTTCGCTTCCATGGTATCCGTTCCTTACAGCGAGTAATCAACAATCACCGGTTTTCCCGTGGAAACTTACAATTTTCCGGGAAAAAAGTATCCCATTTTATTCTAGGGTATAAGCTCTTCATCCCAAATTTCATCAAAATCTGTCTAGCCGTTATAGCGTGAAAGCTCCCCAAACAAACAAATAAACAAACATACAAACAAACAGCCATCGTTTCACTTTTATAATATTGATATGAATCTGTAGGTCTTAGTTGTTTAAATACGGAAATTCAAAGGTGCCATTGTATATGTTGGTATATCTTGGGCTTATTAATCTTCACTATCCGTCGTACTCAGAGACGTAAGTTTAATACTTAGTAGCGTCAATTAAGTGTTCATAATTTCATGCTATTAACACAAACGCAGGAAAGTGATTTGGAACGTAGGTATATTATAAACAAACTACTATAAGTATGTCTACGTGTGCTATTTATCTACTCTATTTGCGTCGTAAAACGACCCTTTCAGCCCATTTAGCATTCATACAGCTGCTACTATTCACTCTTTTAAATGCCAGAAAGAACGTGGTACCAAAACTCAAATGACGTTATTTTATCATTCGCTTTACGAGTTAAGCCGTTAAAAATGAGTATTTTCCACAATTTTCTGCGACTATAATAACAGTTTATGTCTCACATTAAACATGTTTGATGGTATTTTTTGACTTACGGCAATTAAAAATTTATGTGATTCGGTTTATTTAGTGTGTGTTTCGTGTTATATCAGAGAGTTCATCAATATTTTAACCATGGTTAGACCATAGTGAACTTGGAAAGTGTGTGACAACTTCAAAATAACTACGTTTATTTTGGTGAATGCTTTGTTATCGCAAGATTCCAGGACAGACAGAAATAAATAGATACATACATACTCGTACAAGTGAAGTTAAATAAAAGCTATTAAAAAAGGAAATTTATGCTTAGTTTCTTAATCTACCTTTGCAGCTTGTTATTCATTTTTATTAGATGAATCGGGTTCTAGTGATAATTGTTGGATACATATGTATAATGATGAAACCAAATTTGGAATTTAAAATTAATATACAACAAATGAAGGACAAGTTAGTGTGTCTGCAATGAACTGGATGAAATAAAACATCAAACTTAGATTATGTTTATATCTACTTCTTTCCATTTTGTCCTCCTAAATCATTCACAGGCATACATTTTTTACAGTTTTGGAGTGACAGAAAATTCAAATATTTCAGAGCAAAGGTTTTGTTTAAGCTATGCTACAACAGAGTGGAAATCTCTACCGCATTCAAAAATGCCCTTCACAAATACACTCCTCGTACTCGTACTTCATACGCAAGCTATAAACTATACAAACTACGCGAGGAGTCGTCGAAACAACAAGTTCTAGAGCGATGGGATCCGTCAACACTGGGCTCAAGTGAGACTGGAGTGTACCTGTACGTATCTGTGGTCTGGTGGGGTTTGGTCCCGTAGAATACTATTTGTTTCGGGAGTCATGTGTAAACTGCATGCTCTTTCTGTCTCGTGCTCTTCTGGATGGGTAAATCATCTTGGCAGTCAATGGCCAGGTCCATTGAAACGAAATCCGTCGCATTTCACGAAAACAAAGCTTAAACGATTTAAAGTGCTGACTGAGTGTCAACTGCTGAGCCTAAGATCGACACGCATTAGAAGAGGCTTACGTCCAGCAGTGGACTAATGCACAACCTATTAACAAGTAGTGTGCAAGATATTAGCCATAGTTTGACTATTAATATAGATAGATAAATATTCATATCAAATAAAAAACTTGTTTTTATTGTATGCAACGGTAATTATACTATCGGTACCTACTACTCGTGTAGATACCGATATTATAAGCATATTATGTGATGTAATTTGTTTATACAATATTTCTGGACACAAGATTCGGATACTTTCAGTATATTAAACCTTTAAAGACGAAAAAAAAAAGAGGGTGCATGCCCCACCCCCTATTATATGCAACAATTTTAATTATATAAGTATTAAAATTATTTATTTGTTTTAATCTATCTATACTTATAATAAAACTGTAACGGGTCCAATTCTGTACATTGAAGATATTTTGAAATATTTTTTTGGAACTTATTCGATACTGAAGCCAAAAGTGTTTTTTTTTTTTTTCATTTTTGTCTGTCTGTCTGTATCTTAGCTAGGCATCACGCCGAAACTACTGAAAAAATATATATGAAACTTGGTATGATTTTAGTTCATACTACGAGGTAGGACATAGGCTACTTTTCATCCCGAAAAATTAAAGGGTTTCTGCAGGATAGGCGTTGAAAGTTATTTATAAGAACACGTATCATGCTGAAACTACTAGACGGTTTTTTTTGAAACTTGGCACATTCATAGTTTATATAATGGGTAAAAATTGAAAATACTTTTTATCCCGAAAAATAAAGAGTTCCTGCGGGATAATGTCCAAAATTCTGTAAATTGAAGATATTATGTTTTTTTTTTGGAGGCCATTCTATATTCAATACTATAGCCAACACTGTATTTTATTATTTTTGGCTGTCTGTCTCTCTGTACCTTGGCAGTGCACCACGCCAAAAATACTCAAAAAATTCAAATTAAATTTGGTATGATTTGAGTTCATACTTCGAGGTAGGACATTGGATACTTTTAATCCCAAAAAAATTAAGTGTTCCTGCAGGATAGGGGTGGAAAATTATTTAAAAGAACACGTAGTACGCTGAAACTATTGGACGGATGTTGATGCAACTTGGCACAGACATAGTTTATAAGATGGGTGAAAATTATGGATACATTTTGTCCCGAAAAAATAAAGGGTTCCTGTGGGATATGGGTCCAAATCCTGTACATTAAAGATATAGTGTTTTTTTTGGAAGTTACTCTATTTTCGATAATGAAGCCTAAACTGTATGTTTTTCATTTTCGTCTGTATATCTGTCAGTCTGTATCTTAGCCACGCATCACACCGCTGGAATTACTGGATGAATTCAAATGAAACTTGGTATGATTTGAGTTCATACTACGAAGTAGGACATAGGATACTTTACATCTCGAAAAATTTATGGGTTCTCGCAGTATAGGGGTTGAAACTTATTTAAAAGAACACATGCCACGCTGAAACTCATGGACGGGTTTTGATGCAACTTGGCACTGTCTTAAGTTATATGATGGGTAAAAATTTAGGACACGTTTTATCCCGAAAACGTAAAGGGTTTCTGCGGGATATGGCTCCAAATTTATGTTAATATTTAAGTAATAAAAAATATTTTTTGAATGGTTCTCTATATTCTATACTGAAGCCAAAATATTTTAGGTTTTAATTTTGACTACTGGACCAATTGCAATGCGGTTTTCATTGTTAGATAGCTTAGGGTTTGATTTTTAATCTGGTGTAATGAGTATCTCAATCCGGTGAGTTAAAAGCCGAGCAAATGATAAAAGTATTTATGACTGCTGAAGAAATTTTGTTCAAGTGTTGGTGTATAGGTCTTGGAATAGCACATTATGGTACTTTGAACCTAAAGAAAAGACCACGGTGCGAAGCCGCGGGTACAGCTAGTAATTAATATCTACGGAAGTAGAGGCTTTCCAGGCATATAAATAGGCTTTTATAAGAGTTAAATAATACTCTTTGAGCTAATAATAACATTAAATTAAAAATATTTACACATCTTAACAAAAAAATGGTTAATGTGAAAATTTGTGACAGTAATAAGATACCATTTTCAAGATATTCTACTTTATTGCAATAACTAATATGTTATTTTGTATTAGTTTTTGCAATAGATATTTTAATTATTTTATGCTTAAATGATAGCTTATGATTTTTTCTACAACAATACTGCATTTAAAGTGTTCAGAATGTCAGTTTAGGAGCTATTTTTAATCGACCGAACAAAAGCAGGAGTCATCTGTAGTCTTTCTTGTTATTGTATGTTTATGTGTATGTTATCTCATATCTTCGGATATTAAGAAACAATTTAGATATACATTAATGTATTCGAATAAAAATATATTCAGTATCGTCTGATTTAAATTGTATCAGAAGCAGTTTATTATTAATTAATCAACTTTTAGTAACTCTACATGTTATCGCGTTTATGTTCCTTAATAACTCCATGATTTATTTAAAGAGTAGGATGTTTTTTTTACCTGCATATTGGACTCACATAAATTTCATTAAAATTTGATCATTTCTTCATTAACAAGGACAGATTTGTATAGATTTGAATGTTTATCAATAAAATAGACTATAGACTATAGGATTAATGGACTATGGGATGTATGGGAGCGAAAATAATCTTAATGCTCCAAGCCAACCTCACCTGCACGCGGTCATCCTGCTGGATAACGAACGAAGCTCTGTAGACCGAGAGATGGCGGTATAACCATCATAAAAACAAGCGTAACCAAATGACACAGGCCGGTGACGGGCAGCAGCGTCACCGGTTCGAGAAGCTACGCCCTGCGATCGCCAACCCGCATGCCCAGCGTGGCGATTATGGGCAAAACCTCCTATGAACGGCACAATTAAAAAATGGCCCCCAGTTCCCGGTCACCTTGCTAGTTCTGACTAAGCTGGCGGTCAAGGAAATGGCAGGGCAGGGGTTGCGAAGAATCCCCGGGCTACCGTAGGCCACCCGAAACAAAAACAACTGACCCTGGCTACGTACAACGGACGAACGATTAGGCTTGACGATCACATGGCGCAACTCGAGACGGAGCTTACCAAGATAAGGGCTTAACACATCCTAGGGTTAAGTGAAGTCCGAAGAGAGGGGGAGGATACAGTAACCCTGGAATCAAGCCACCTATTCTACTTCCGAGAGGGCGATCAGCAGTTTCAGGGTGGCGTGGGGTTCCTCGTCAACAAAGTCCTTATTGATAATGTCGTAGAAATATCCAGTGTGTCGACCAGGGTGGCGTACCAGGTTCTTAAGCTGACCAAAAACTATAGTCTTAAGATCGTACAGGTTTACGCACTGACCTCGGCACACGCGGATGATGAGGTAGAAGATATGTTTTATGATCTATCTTCGGCCCTACATAAATACCACTAGGGCCCACTACAACGTTATCATGGGAGACTTTAACGCTAAAGTGGGAGTACAGACTTGCAATGAATTGAAAATAGGTCCACGCGGCTATGGAGACAGAAATCACAGGGGGCAAATGCTAGTTCACTTTTTGGAAAAAAGGGGTTCTTTTTGATGATCTCTTTCTTCAAAAAACAACCTCAGAGGAAGTGGACTTGGCAAAGGCGATTATGGGCAAAACCAACATTCAACCATACATTATAACGGACAATAAGCACATATTCAGGGATGTCTCAGTGATCACAAGGTTTAATACCGGTACTGATCAGCGACTTGTCCGAGGCTCCTTGAATATCAAACACAAGCTTGAAAGTTGCCGTCTGATGAAGTCTACGCTCCAACCCAACCTGCTCCAGGCCACTGTTGGATCAGAACAGTTCCAACTCAAGTTGGAAAATCGATTTGCTGCCTTGAAAACCACAAATGACGTAGACGAGGAACTCCAAAAAGTTGTGGGAATCCTTAGGGAGGAAGGCACTAGATTTTGTCAGCTGCAGCGTATAGGCACGAAGTCTAAAATCTCGGATGAGGCTCTCAGCTAGCCACACACACAGAGAAAAGGGAGCTCAATAAAAAGATCAGCAAGCTGGTGCGACATGACATCCGATGCTCAAATACACGCTGAATAGAAAAGGCAATTGAGCAAAATTGGGGGTCAAAAGTCTTCGCCCAGCAATTGAGTAGATCCCATCTGACAAAGCTCAAGACCAATAATGGCACAGCCGTCGTTTCTAAGCTGGAGATCCTTTCTGAGATTGAAAACTTCTATGGCCGATTGTACGACTCGCATGCTTCTAGACCCTAACCCAGCACAGAGGATTCCCGCACAATACTGACCCGCCACTACACTGACAAACTGCCGACGTTAACCTAGACGAGATTGAGATGGCGCTCAAACAATTTAAGAATGGAAAGGCCCCCGGTGAGGATGGTATAACTTCGGAGCTCTTGAAAGCAGGAGGGAAACCCGTACTTCGAGAGCTTCAGGGAATATTTAGCACCGTTCTTAACAGTGGGAGAACTCCA
Source organism: Alsophila aescularia (assembly GCA_946251855.1). Lineage (NCBI taxonomy): Eukaryota > Metazoa > Arthropoda > Insecta > Lepidoptera > Geometridae > Alsophila > Alsophila aescularia. Next base: position 26,175,695 of record OX276379.1, on the reverse strand, counting down.
GAGGCGTGGAGCAGGAATTTGGTAGAAATCTTCTTTAAAAAGGGGATAAAACCCTTTTAAAGAACTACCGACCTATTTTACCCTTGAGCCACGTCCATAAGTTGTTTTCGAGGGTCATCTCAAATCGTCTCGCAAGAAGACTTGCCGAATTCCAGCCTCCTGAACAGACCGGGTTTTGCGGAGGATTTGGCACCATAGATCACATATAGGCATTTATTGTTAAAGAGGACTTGGGCGTTAATGTTAAAATTATTAAAAATAATAATGATTATGTAATCCATAAAAATAGAACAAAACCTTATATAACATAAATCATGATAATCAAATATGTTAAGTATGATAAAAGAAAAAGAAAAATAAACTTTTATTCTTTTTCTTTTTCTCTCACCCCTGAGGTGAGGTGTAGTAAGTTTGTACAATGTCTATAGTTATATATAGTTTATAGTTAAGTCACAATAACCGTTTTCTGTTCATATTAGTCAAGCAAAACACGGTTATGTAATAGAATCGTGTACCAATAAAGAGGAACCCTTAGCTACCTGAGTGAAGCCGGGGCGAGTCACTAGTTGTCTATACGCTTTCCTTCAATTACAAAGTTTGCAGTTTTAATGATAATTTAAAACTAGTTGCACCCCGTGGCTTTGCCTGCGTATTCGGATTATTCCGAACATTTAAAATAAAAAATCCAAAGCGGTCGCAGCAGTAAACGAAAAATTCATGTTTTTAGAACAAACTTTTTGATAGCTATACTTATTTTTCTATTGAATGCGCCCCGCAGTTTTGCTCGCGTGGATGATGATGCTAAAAAGTAAAGGGTAAGAGGCAGGTTATACAGAAGTCTGAAGAGTACAACCAGCTCCTGTGTCTTGCTTTAGTGGACTATGAGAAGGTCTTTGACTCCGTTGAAACCTGGGCGGTTCTGGAGTATTTGCAGCGTTGTCAAGTGGACTGGCGATACATCGAAGTGCTGAGGTTTCTGTATGACCCAGAACCGATTGCAGTTAAAGGTGTGCCTCTTGAAGTTATCCAACAATATGTTTACCTTGGGCAAATATTGCAATTGGGTAAGAATAACTTTGAGAAGAAAGCCAACAGAAGAATTCAGCTGAGTTGGGCAGCATTCGGCAAGCTTTGTCAAGTCTTCTCGTCGTCTATACCACAGTGCCTTAAGACAAAGGTCTTCAATCAGTGTGTCCTACCAGTCATGACCTACGCTGCCGAAACGTGGACACTCACGGTCAAACTAGTTCAGAAATTAAAGGTCGCTCAGCGAGTTATGGAGTGAGCTATGCTTGGAATTTCTCTGAAGGGCAAGATTCTTAATGAAAATCAACGGATCCGACGGAGAGCCAAGGTAACCGACATAGCTCAAAGGATAAGCAAGTTGAAGTGGCAGTGGGCTGGTCAAATTTCCCGAAGAACCGATAACCGTTAGGGTAGACGAGTTCTCGAGTGGAGACCACGTTTAGGCAAACGTAGTGTAGGACGCCCTGTGGCCAGGTGGAGTAACGACCTGCGAAAAACAGCTAGCAGAAAATGTTTGAGGAGAGCTGAAGACTGAGCTCAGTGGCGTGCATTAGAAGAGGCCTACGTCCCAGCAGTGGACAGATATAGGCTGATGATGATGATGATCAACAAATTAGACTAAGTAGATTTTTCAAAATCCATATAAAGTAGATGCTTAAAAGTACGTTTTTGTTTGAACACGACCCTTGTACGTGCTACACGCACAATAAAAACAAACTTTAATAAAAGATAAGGTAATCAAATAATTTACCTTTTAAAAACTATTTTAGTTGCTTATAGTAGGGTTTTATCAGCGCATTGTATAACGAGTAACATGTACCACTGCAGTGCCTATAATTTTCAAATAATCTTGTGGCTCTGTATTTTTTATGATTAAACTTAATTTTAAATGAAAGATTTGTTCGTTTTGTTATTAAGTTGTTTAAAATAAGGTGTTCTAATTTTGCTGCTACAAATAAAATTAAGCATAATCCGCGAACTTTTTTTAATATGCAAACTCGTCAACATATTTCAATTTAATTGTGTAAGAAAATATTTTTGAAATCTATGTAACTTATGAAATTTATAAATTTATCCATATCAATATATAAAAGTGAAACATTGTCTGTTTGTTTGTTTGTTTGTTGTTTGTTTTGTTGAGAGCTTTCACGCAATAACAACTAAACGGATTTTGATAAAATTTGGAATGGAGACAGCTATACCCTGTTCTAAAACATAGAATACTTTTTATCCCAGAAAATTGAAAATTTCCACGTGAAAACTGGAAAATGTTGATTACTCGCTGTAAGGAACAGTTGCCATGGAAACGAAATAGCAAGTCTGTCAAAAAACATCAAGAGCATTTGTGCTATACCTACTATTGCATTGGTTTTTAATATCCTAGAAGTACATAGGATGCTTTTTTTCACGATAAACAGTAGTCCGCGTGGACGAAGTCGCGGGCGGAAAAGCTTGTATGCACTAGTATAATAAATAAACATGAAACGCTGTTCGTTTGTAAGTGATGCCCTTACGGCTAGAACAAAATGAATCTCTAGTAACAGTTAGAGATAGATTTATATTGCAAGAAAAATTAGAAAAATACCTGGAAAGTTTTTTCATTCGGGAAAAATGGAACATACTTTTTTCCATGGGGTTTTTCTTTTATTGGATCACATGTACATAATAATTTAAGTATGTACTGTGCTTGGATGCTTCTTTCAAATGTCAGAAATAAACAAAAGACTTCTTACACTCGTGTTTTTTCTTTATCGGGCCTGTCATGGCAAGTCACGGGTAAACAATAAGTTAATTAAAAGACGTAAAAAAATGCTTTTATGCAACAGCCATGTTGAAACTTAGAACGGACTATCTCAATTAAATGAGTAACACAACATTTATTTCGTTTCCATGCTTTTAATCGTTGAGGAGTACCCTATTCTGGATCCAACCCTGAGTGCAGCAACCTTTTCATGTTAAAACTTACGAACGATGAAAAGGGTGTCTCAAACGTTTCGACGCGTCAAATAGATTTTTGTTTTTAATTTTTTGAAATAAGTACTAGAATTACATCAAACTTTTTTTATTACTTTAAAATTAGAGCACAGTTGAATATTTATTTAATGTAAAACAACCGTATTTAAATGTGCACCATCCACTTTTATGTACTCATTCTGGAACTTTAATTTTAGTTAGTGTGTTTGTCTCTGATTCTTAGCTAAACATTCAAGTAGGTATTGGGTTGAAAACTTTACATTTTAAGCAGTTATATTAAAAATTCAGCAAACTTTAAATCTGGACGAGTTAATATGGTGGCAAGTTGATGCATCCTAAAACAACTTTTCATTTTCCTGCATAATTCGACTGGGTTAGCTTGATTATCGGGCTTCATCCCTTACCTAGCACAATAACAATTTTGTAGGGGTGAAAATGTAAATCTTTGCGAATAATACAATGAACCGTGGATTTGTACTAATTTAGAGAAATTGCGCGCAATCGTAGCGAGGGGCGTGGATCGTCCATAACAAACTGGCGAACGCGGTTGACTTTCATTTTCGCTTTTGTTGTCCTTTTGAGCCAAATTGACTAATCTGGTATTATATTTTCAGACTCTTAAAATTTGCGCACCCAAAGCATGATTAAAATCGCACTTGGTACATTTCTCATGGTTCATAAATTAAACGACAGTTTTTTAAAACACTTGCACGCAAGTGCGTTCTGCGTTCCCGTGAAACGATCTATCCCCACCTAAACTAAATAAGCTCTCAAGCCTTTGCTACCACTCCCCTCTCCTTGCCATTTCTGTTTGCCGCGTTACAATCAAAACAAAAAGAAAAACATTCCAAAATACCCTTTACTTTTTACCATCATCATCCACGCGAGCAAAACCGCGGGGCGCATTCAATAGAAAAATAAGTATAGCTATCGAAAAGTTTGTTCTAAAAACATGAATTTTTCGTTTACTGCTGCGACCGCTTTGGATTTTTTATTTTAAATGTTCTGAATAATCTGAATACGCAGGCAAAGCCGCGGGGTGCAACTAGTTTTAAATTATCATTAAAACTGCAAACTTTGTAATTGAAGGAAAGCGTATAGACAACTAGTGACTCGCCCCGGCTTCACTCAGGTAGCTAAGGGTTCCTCTTTATTGGTACATGATTCTATTACATAACCGTGTTTTGTTTGACTAATATGAACAGAAAACGGTTATTGTGACTTAACTATAATAGTTAGACATATAGCCTAATGGACTTTTTGTTGGTAAAAAATATTCCTTATAAAGAAAACAGGTTTCCTTTCCTTCTTCCTTTTGGTGTGAGGGGATCTTATTATTAGAAACAAGTGTTCTCGATCAGTTGCCGTTTATTACTGTCTTTCAATACAAATGATATTATACATTGAGTACATAGTAGTTCTTACCTACATAGACATTGTACAAACTTACTACACCTCACCTCAGGGGTGAGAGAATAAGAAAAAGAATAAAAGTTTATTTTTCTTTTTCTTTTATCATACTTAACATACTTGATTATCATGATTTATGTTATATAAGGTTTTGTTCTATTTTTATGGATTACATAATCATTATTATTTTTAATAATTTTAACATTAACGCCCAAGTCCTCTTTAACAATAAATGGGCCATCCCATTGAATATCTAATTTATTATTAGCCGTTTCATTTTTTACTAATAGTAATTGTCCATTATTATATGTTACATTATTTACATACTTATCATAACTACTCTTACGATTTTGTTTACCTAAAATTAAATTATTACGAGCATCTTGGTGTGCTACTTGTAACCTATACTTAAGATCTAACGGATAACTTTCTGGATTATATAATGGTTCTATATATTGACTTACTCTACATGGTATTACACTAGCTCTACCAAATATCAGTTCGAATGGTGTGTACTTTTATTACTGTTTTTCAATACAAATGATATTATACATTGAGTACATAGTAGTTCTTACGTACATAGACATTGTACAAACTTACTACACCTCACCTCAGGGGTGAGAGAATAAGAAAAAGAATAAAAGTTTATTTTTCTTTTTCTTTTATCATACTTAACATACTTGATTATCATGATTTATGTTATATAAGGTTTTGTTCTATTTTTATGGATTACATAATCATTATTATTTTTAATAATTTTAACATTAACGCCCAAGTCCTCTTTAACAATAAATGGGCCATCCCATTGAATATCTAATTTATTATTAGCCGTTTCATTTTTTATTAATAGTAATTGTCCATTATTATATGTTACATTATTTACATACTTATCATAACTACTCATACGATTTTGTTTACCTAAAATTAAATTATTACGAGCATCTTGGTGTGCTACTTGTAACCTATACTTAAGATCTAACGGATAACTTTCTGGATTATATAATGGTTCTATATATTGACTTACTCTACATGGTATTACACTAGCTCTACCAAATACCAGTTCGAATGGTGTGTACTTTGTCTCCGTATGAACAGTATTGTTGAAACTGTAACACCAAAATGGAAGCCATTGACTCCATGTTTCTTTTTGACTATCACACTGTATTCGAAAAAATTCACCTAAATTTTTATGCGTATTCTCAAGCGCACCTATAGATTGATGGTGATACGCTGTAGATGTCAACTTAACTATTCCCAACAATTTACATACCTGTTCCATTACTGAAGAGACGAATTCTGTTCCACGATCAGTCGCTATGGTTTTTGGTATTCCAAATCTTAAAATAAAATTATTTACTAATGCTTTCGCTACACTTACCGTTTCCTTGTTTTGTAGTGGATATGCCTCTACAAATTTAGTTAGTTCACACTGCAGTGTTAGAATGTAACGATTACCTTCAATGTCTCTTTCTATAGGACCTACGATGTCAATATAGATTTTTTCAAATGCATGTGAAGCCGTTGTAGTTATCTCCATAGGCGCCTTGACATACTTACAATGCTTCATTTTTTGACATTTAATGCACTTGCTCACAAATTCTTTTACGTCTTTATCTAAACCTGGCCAGTAAAATTTTCTCTTAATATTATTCGTCATCCTACGTACACCTGCATGACCAGCGGTGGGTAGTAGATGAAAATCTTGCAAAATATAGTTTCGTTCTTCCATGTCATCAATTCTTTTAACTCCTCTTAACACATAAATTCGTGGACCGGTCCAATCTTTATTATTTTTTATTTCCTTCAATAAATATTTAATAAAACTCTCATATTCTTTATTTTTCACTATGCATAGCTCATTTATATTAATATCTTTGCAAAATTTACTTAACTTAGTCACAAATTCGGCTCGCGTAAATTGTGCCCTAAAGCTAAGATTTATATACAACATTTTCCTACTTTTATTGTAAATAAAACATACATTTTCTTTATCTACTTTTTGTTGTCTTTTTAAATTATTTAATTCGTCAGTTCTTATAAAAGACATTTCCACAGAATCACTTGGTATTTTTAGCACCTCAACAACGTGTGGTTGATCAGGCCACGAATCATCTGGTTTACTAAAAATAGGTGTTTTTATTTGTTCATCTAAACGTCTCTTCTGTGCTCTAGTCATAACCGACATAATTTCTTCATTCATTTGTTTTAAAGTATCTGATGTTATACTTATTCTAGACAATGCATCTGCGATGCTGTTATCTTTTCCTTTCACATATAAGATTTTATAGTTATACTCTTCTAATGATAATCTAAATTTAAGAAGCCTGCTTGATGGATCTTTCATTGAAAATAAATATATCAAAGGCTTATGGTCTGTCATAATTGTGAAAATGTTGCTATATACGTAAGGTCTAAAGTACTTTACAGCTCACACAATAGCAACTAACTCTTTTTGGATAGTTGGGTAGTTAAGTTCAGCTTTATTGAGTGGTCTGCTAGCATACGCTACTGGTTTCATGTTTTTGTTGCACAAAACCGCTCCAACAGCTCTACCTGAAGCGTCTGTTTGTGTGACAAATTCATTGTCTTCTGAAAAATCTGGAAAATCTAAGACCGGCGGAGTTGTCAAAGCATGTTTTAATGTATCAAATGCACTTTGACACTCTGCACTCCATATAAATGGTTCATATTTTCTAGTTAATTTATTTAAAGGATAGGTCATTTCAGCAACAAAGTTTTTTATAGTATCACGAATTTCCAAGAAATATTCTATTCCATATTTAGATAAGGTGATGATGTTAGTTTGCAAGTTGATATTTGATGCATAATGACACAAAGTCTAAACCTAGAATCCCATCTGTCTTTAATGGTATGTTATCGAAAACATGAATTTATTTAGTTTCAAATTCTACACAATGTTCTTCATCACGATGAGTCAAACTAAGATGAATAATACCAGTTGACTGAATTTGACCTCCAATACCATTTATGATAGTCTCATCTTTAATTATACAACTGTTACTAGGTAAAGCATCTCTTTTAATTACTGACAAAGATGCGCCAGTATCTATCAACCAAAAGTATTTTCTATTGCCAATGTAAAACGTTAAAAACTTTGCTTTGCCTGTTAATGCCAAAATATTATGTTTAAGATCGAAAAAACTGCATTTCATTTGTATTCGAGTTCACGGATTCGTTCCGATCAGTTTGTTCAGTATAAAATACTGGATATTTACCACTACCATGAGTCTCATAACTCGATCGGTTCTCGTTCGACACTTGGTAACCTCGTCCTCTGTTCATGTTATTATATGAACCTCGACCATTACCACGGGACTGATAGAATGGTCTTCCACGTGAATTATTAAAATTTCCTCTGCTGAAATTTCGTGAGTTATTATTAAAATTACCTCGTTGGAAGTTATTCGTCCAATTTTGGTGATGATAATATCTTCGTTGACCGCGTGGCTGATGATTGTAGAATTGCCACTGTTGTGACTTACCTCTTCCACGACGTGAAAACTGCATGACATTTTCACCTGCCGAAGTCGATGCCGCAGTCAACTCTTCGTCTTTTGCTGCCTGGATTGCGTCTTTCATAATTTGAAAAATTTGTAGTTGCGCGCAGCAATTATTGTACTGAGCCGGGAATCTCTCAAACCATCTGCAAATCGTTTAATTGCTAATTTTTCATTTAAAGGTTTCAATACTGCATAATTTTGTGAATTTCCATCTGCCTGCGATATTGTCAGATTGGTAAATAGTTTTTCAAGTTCTGTACCGTACTGATCGATGGTACTCCACCCTTGTGTTGCGTTTTGCAACCGTGATTGTATTGCAGTGAATGTTTTTTTAGGTAAAAGAGTACTACGTAAATCTCTGACAAGATCGTTTGCAGTTGCATAGTCGTTTGACATACGCAGTTTTGCATTTTCAGTCAATCTACTCTTTAAGACGAACTTTATAAGTATTTTTCTCCGCTTCTGATAGCATTTCCGCATACATTTCCACAGAGTCAATGATACTTTTGATATTATTTTCGTTACTGTTCATCACAGGAATCAACCTACATGCCGTTTTTAAATCGAACTCCATGATTGCTTCTTTTGAATATGAGCTCGTTTCACAATAATCACTTTCACTACCAATACCTTGCTTAGTTTCTGAATATAGTTCTACAATTTGTATATAATAAGATTTTATTTCATCTTTTAACAAAGTTAACGATGTCAAAAATTCCGGTTTTAAACCTTGCTTTGTAGTTAATAACTGAATTAATTCTTTAAACTTTTCATATATAATTTCTAACATTACCCTTAAACCTTGATTTTCCTTTCTTAATTAAATATTTCTTTATTAATTTAAGCTCATCTAGACATTTCAATAATTCATTTTCCATTCCATTACAGAAAATAATGTAATATTAATAGAATACATACCACATTCTCACAGTGAGTTACTGTAGTAGGGGTCGTAAGTCGATACCTTGATACGACACCAACGATGCAATGATTACTAAAACATTATTTGAAACTTAAATGTTCCTATTGTCCATCATTGTCCATCACTGCCCATCATTTAACCGCTAGTTTAGATTGTTTGTATGAATAACATGCCGAATATTCTTTAAAGTTCATAAAACTACCGAATTTAAGCACTTTTTTTTTGTATATCTGTATAACGTACGATAAGATAAACACACAGACACGAAAACACACTTTTATTTATTTACACTTTTTCCACTATTTCATTTGGATACGATTGTCGTCGCGCTCTTCTCCGTGAGTGGTTCTGGATCGGCTGAATGATCGCTGAAAGTTATTTTGCACTATGTGCTCTCTGATCAAGGAGTGGTGACATTTTTTGTATTGTTTCCATCCAAAATAAATTGCGCCAAGGCCCAACAGGACATAAATAACTATCATCAAAATGCTAATAGTTGACATGTGCATCTTCAGTTCTTCGACGTTGGCATTGTTGCTACCCGCTGAATTTTGGTTAACGAAGACCGTCTCTTTTTCGACGTTTGATCGACACATATTTCAATTTTGTTGATTTAATTTAAATCGTTACACATATTTATTGTCTTCATTTTGGAGCCGTAACACTATACCGAGATAGAAGTTGCGTCACGCGCACCAAAAATGGCAAGGGTCGCCATGAGGGGATCTTATTATTAGAAACAAGTGTTCTCGATCAGTTGCCGTTTATTACTGTCTTTCAATACAAAGGACATATTATACATTGAGTACATAGAAGTTCTTACCTACATAGACATTGTACAAACTTACTACACCTCAGTATATACACAAACAATATTCGCCTTTTAAATCGTGCTTTTATTTCAAACAGCACTTGAAATTATGTTTCACCTTTTACTTATCTAAAAATCTCTGACCTTCAGTCCGTAATAAGGAAACATCACAATAAGTGTGACGAGTAAGCACGAGACGTCAGGAATGATTGCTGGATGAGGCAGGCAAGAAACGGGGCTCGAGTTGCACGTCTGGTCAGGTCCTCGTACTCCACGGACAGGAACTCTGCGTGAAGTGGGCAGAACAGCAAGCGGCCGACAGGAAAAAGGCACACGGCGCGCGGCGGTGCTCTCAACAACTTTTATAAAAATAACGAAGTGTAGATAACTCGTTCGTCGCGGTTCACCAATTTATGGTGAATTTATTGGGACTCCATCCTCCCGATATTTCTGTATCCTGACTTACTGGACGATTTCTAGACTGTTTTCTAGAATGAAAAGAGTTTTCCAGGAAACTATGTTTATTCTGAATTTGTGTTAACTTTAGTAAATAGAAATAATGTAATAACATAGACATATATATTTACTTCGTAAACACAGGGTGGAAGACGATTTAGAAGGTTGCCAAATCGGCGGTGTCAAACTCACTGGCGTGATACCAACGTTAGCTTAGTCAGTCTGCGACTGTGACGGAGGTCGGCTACGGTTTCTATTGTGACAAAATACCAAATTGTGTGGTGAAAGGGCCAAATATTTCACATATTGCAATAAAAAAAGATGGCATTTCTTGTCATCGGGAAGTTGTCATTTTGAATATTTATCTTGCCTTTGTAATTTTAAATTCTTATTAAATCGCTTACCGTAATATTTGAACATCATGGGCGTTTAACGCTATAACTTTATAAGGATGACTATTATAATAAACGGGATATTTCCCATGGATACTATTATTATTGAGTTCCCGATATTTCAGCACTATTGCAAGCGCCATGATCACGGATAACTGAAGTAACTGCGGGTGGAATAGTTTTTAAGGGCAGACAAAATGGTCTTCCCTCTTTCTCACTCTTTTATTACGCGCGACACCAGTACTATTGTTCATACCTTCGTTAGTAACTAAATCGTGACACACAACACTAACAGTATCACCTCGCGTATTAGGCACGACATTTCTTCAGTTTTCACATAGACGTACAAATGGATTCTAGACACTCTAAACCCAACCTCGCAATTGAAGTTTTTGTATTTCGTTAATTTCAATCGCTTTTCTAACCAATCTTGGTATGTAGTAGCGTTCTGTAGATAATATCTGAGGGTTATGTAACTTGATCCAGTGGTTTGACCCCAACTCCAAAAGATGTTGAGTGATGGCTGACTTCTGCGTGTCATTGTTCTTGACTGCCTTAATGTGCTCTTTTATGCGGCATGACACAGTCCGTTTAGTCTGGCCAATGTAGGAGCTTCCACAACTGCAGTCTACTTTGTAAACTCTTGGACTCTTCAAGGGAAAACTATCTTTTGGTAAGCGCAAATACTGTGTAAGCTTCTTGAAAGGAGTGAAAATGGTTTTGACTGAGAACTTATTAAATATATTAGCAACCTTATCTGTCACCCCTTTCGCGTACGGTAAATACGCTGGCTGTTGTTCGAATCTTTACTTATGGAGTTTAGTTTTGTGTCTAGGTAGAAAGTTCCGCACTGCATTACCCTGTAGGACGCAACTGACATGATGCAGTTTGTCATTAAGATGTTTTTCCTCACACAGGAATATATGAACGGTTGGTTAATGACGTCACTACAGAGTTTAGTTGATGCGGGTGATGATGAGAGTTGGCATGCAAATAGCGATAAGTATGAGTGGGTTTTCTATATATAGAATGGCCGAGAGAACTATCATCGCGAATTCCTATCTTCACATCAAAAAATGCAGTGCTTATATCCTTTTCAATTTCATAAGTAAACTTTATCTTATTATGGATGCTGTTCAAATGAGTCACATAGTTTTGAACGACTTACTCATCTCCTTTCAGAATATTGAACACATCATCCACGTATCTTTACCAAACTTTTATTGGACACGTGCGGTTGTGATGGCTATTTCCTCAAAATGCTCCATCTATATGTTAGCAAAAACTGAAAATACGGGGCTACCCATCGCCACACCGTCTATAAGAAGATAGTACTCACCGTGGTATATGAAGTAGTTGGTGGTTAAGCAATGACGCACCAACCTAGTATACTCCATAGAGATGTGATTCTGCTGAATCCTACGCTTGATTACCTCCATACAATCTACTGCAGAGACATTTGAGAACAGCGATTCTACGTCAAAACTGACCACGTCATTCGCGTTAACCTAGTTAAGCTGCAGGATATCAACAAAATGTCGGGAGTCCTGTACGAAGGATGATGTACTAGCAACATGCATTGCATTACATTGTATAAGTCGGTAGATCAATTTGACTCACAATCGGTCGCAAAGGGACGTTTGTTTTATGAATCTTAGGCAGGCCATATAGTTTCGGAGAATGAAAGTTTCTAGGACGAATTAGGATCATTACTACATATTCACCAATTGCATACTGACATTCCTTGACCAGTTTCAGTTCAGGTTTATCCTAGCCATCGGATTGAATTTTAACCTTTTTGTACGTATTTTTGTCGCATAATGGGTTTTCCACTCTCTCCTCATACTCAAAGACATTCATAACGACAGTCGCATTCCCTTTGTCCGCTTTCAACACTAAAATGCTTTCATTATTACGGCAAGCTTGGAAGCTGTGATATTAGAATGCGGAGGCTTTGCTTGACGTATCGTAATCGCGACATCTTGTCTCAAAATCTATGTATCGGCCGTATGAATCTTTCAGCCGAACAACTTCTTCCACGGGGCCAATCACTTGCTCATAAAGAATACGGAGTAAGAGCAAAATTCAACCCTTTCTCAAGGACTTTGAGTGCAGATTCTGTTAATTCATTGTCCGATAGAATGACAACCGTACGAGCCCTGAGAGAGTTATCATAGGGACATTTGGTTTGTTTATAATTCAAACTTACGTAGTTGTTTCGAAGCAATTAACACACGAGAACGCTGAGCTTGTAAATAAGTTATTCGATCATATACATCAAAATCATAATTCATTGGTTTTGTAAGGACGTTTCAAAATTTTAATTTTATTAGATAATTAATTTAATGTTTATCAGTAAAAAAATGTATGATTTAGCCGTCTAAATCATATTTTTAAGTCGAAGCTTAATCATCAGTTCCCTAATATAAGGCTAGTCACAAGTCCCTTGAGTCACGCCAATGCTCGACGCAGCTTGTGACAGAGTGGCACAGTTCAGCCGCCTTCAGAGGAAGTTTCCGTTATGCTGCGTCCAAGTGTTGGAATAATATCCCACCGCCACTAAGGAACCTGCAAAGTATGCATGGATTTAAATTTAAGCTGAAAAGATTTATATACGCGCATCAAAAAAGCGAAGAACCTCTAAAATACGATACCAGTGCCTTTTAAACTCCTTATACTTGTATTTTCCGTGCAAGCATTTTTTATATACATAAGTTTTGTTCTGTAAACCATCAGTTTTTGTCTGCCAACTTCACTTTATTTTGCTATCTGGTCTGTGGGCACATTAATACCTCAGACAATTTAAGATATATGGAATATGCCTCACTTCCACAGACTATATAGGAGACACTCAATTCATATTTTAGTTTTTGTGTGGAACAGTGTTGCCAATTTATATATTAATTCGTTTGTTCCAAATCCTATTTACTTTATATTGAATTTTTGTACCTAATGTGTAATTTTTATTATTGTTATTTTTTTATTTTATGTGACATTTCCGTGCGTGACGTCACCTGCCGTTCCCAACGGAAGACCAGCGCTGGTTGTTATTAACCAGCATTATGCTGAGTTGGGGCCGGCTTATGGCAAAAAACTTAACTAACTACTTAGGTACTAAATTATTTCTTCAATGTTTTTATTTTGTGTACTTGTTTTTTGCCATAAATAAAGCTATGTCTATGTCATATCTCCTAAACTCGTATAACATTTTAAATTTCTCATTTGTAGATTTCGTTCTGACCCCGAGTGTAATAAGGTATAGACTTATGTCATCCGACAGCAGCGTGATGAAACATGCTATAAAAGCAATGCATATTTACGAGTTTGACCAGATCACGCTTGGTATTCACATAAAATCTAGACGGCTTCATCATCAGTACATCGTAAAAAAAAACGCTCAATTTCTGTAGGTTTACTTACCAAGCACTACTTAGTAAGGTAAAATACCTGCTTTCAAGCTCCATCATCACATAGGCTCAATTATACCTATCTACTGTTATCAAATTGTACATAACTATTTTTTATTTTAACTTCTATACGACAATTTAGAAGGGCTATAAATAAAAATTAACATGTTTTTTTTTAAACTAACCTTAAGAACATATTATGATAAACCAAAAAAGTGAAAAAAAAATTAGTGAAAAGATTACAGAAGCGTTTTCTTTATCATCATAGTTTCTTAGACAACCGTTGCCATGAGCTTACGTCCTACTAGTCACTATAAGCTACTATAATAAGGTACTGGTAACAACATTATAGGTTGAACCATCGCTGACCTCGTTTTCCTTTACAAAATTGTTGACGGACTTAATAAGAAGAATTCAGCTTTCATTCCCTCGAGTAAGTAGTCGTCTTCAAAGCAGACGAACATTTTTACTGCCCCGGTGTCGGAAAAAGCATGGCCATCATTCACCATTCTATCGCATGTGCTTTGCATATAATAAATAATATTATAAAATCGACATCTTTAATGCACCCATCAGTCCTTTTAAGAAGTCTTGTCTTCAACAAGCCTTAACACCATCATAGATTTTAGAAGTGATTTCGGCGTATTTCCGAAGCACTGGTAGAGTCAGAAGGGTATTTCCTTTCCCAGTGTGAGATTTAACTCTGTTGGCACATGAAAGGGAAATTTCCTTTTCAAGCTCAAAGAATACTTAGTTTACCAAATTTTTGCTTGATGTGATTTTTTTATAATATTTTATGTATATCTCCTTGTTCATGAGATGTTAATTTTGACTTGTAATTGTGCTAACATTTTTGTCTATTTACAATAAAATACTTTGACTTTGATATCATAATTTTTGTTTAATTTAGTTTTGTGTTAATTTTCCCAGAAGTGTATTTTTCCGTGCATGCTGTGTTCACTTCAAGTGGGTTATACATTAAGCAATTCAATGTAAGCTATTTTAGAATGATAAACCTAAATGTGCATTAACCAGTTTAGTAAACCTCTTAAATAATAAATTAAAAAAGATGTGAAAAATGTCATAATATTATTGGTAATTGGTGATTTTTTTACACGATTTGATGCGTGTGTATAATCTAAAACTAAAAAGAACTTCCTAAATATCTTGCTACTCTTGATTCACTTAATTTGTATAAAAAGGTTTAATTAGATTTTCTATTACTATCGTATTGTATTCATAATCATCGGCTGTTTGATCTCCGAAAATAATACACACTAATAAATTACGAAATTGTTTGTCATTTAGTGTATACATTTTCTTCGGTCCCAGTTCTAATAAGCCACTTCTCAAAGGTTACGTCATCTGGTTTTTTTGCATTATCAACCACGCGTTCCTGATGATTATCGTAGTTAATATGAAATCCAAGAGTTGGCACTGACTTTTCTCTAAGTGGAATTTGCAAAAAAGTTTGATAGATCAAACCGCTTCTTCATGTGTAATTCTATGAATCCAAATATAATTGGAGAAACAATTACATTTACTGAGAAATATTTTCTCTATCTGACTAAATATAACATAATGACAACTTGTCTTCTTTTTGAATCGTGTTCAAATATACAAAACACTGCGAAGTTCGGTTACAATACTAAAAAGGTAAGACGTGTTTTGCTACAAGGACTATAATCATGTTGTACATTATTTTATGTATCATTAATAATTTTTGCAACGCAAGACAAATAATGACTGAAATCCAGGCAAATTTTTGATATCTTGGGTTACATTATTGTAATTTTCATAAGGTACACAAATTTTTTTGAAACATAAATTCTGCCTATGTTACTAGCAGATAATGTATCTCTTGGTAAGTGAAAGAATTTCAAAGTCGGTTAAGTCATTTTTGAGTTTATCCATTGCACACAAACAAACAACTATACAAACATACAAAAAAATCTAATCTTATCTCATGATAAAATTAGTTTAAAAGTATAGATTGACGCACTTTTGCGTACAAACAAACAAACTCACATAAATATACCATTCTTGATAGGAAAATTCAATTTCCTCTAAAACCTTAGATCAAACAACTAGCGTCATTGTGGTTTTCACTTCAATCAAATTGAAATTGAGAGAATCCACTGATTAAAATTGGTTTTAAAACTAACGGATTCCGAAACCCGATCACGTTTCCGTTTCCTAATCCTTTTGTGGAACCCCAAAAAAGGCTAGCAAATAGTTCTGGGGCACCGATCCGGCTGCCTCGTAAAGTTTAATTGCAACAGTTAGTTTATTTTGGTTCTGAGTGCTTTCGAGAACTTTCCAATGGTATGCTCTAAGTACCTTGAGCTATTTTTTTCTTGATTTGAACTGGAACATTCCAGTTGTAAATCTTCAGTCAGGTACAGACAAGTTTAATAGTTTTCGTAGATATGGGTTGTAATTGGTTTGGCCGTTTGGCCGGACTATTAAGATTTTATGACCGAAACTATTTTAAGAGTTCCGTTGTCAAACAAGGAACACTTATTGTTTTGTCATGTCCATACGTCTGTCCGTCTTTCTGTACGTTACAAATATCTATTCAGAAACTGTTAATACTACACGGTTGAAATTTGGTAAATGTATAGATATATTTATAACCTTGTTATAGATGTATAAAAATAAGAAAACTATATTTATTTTGAGTGTCTCCCATACTTTTACAGAAGATGAAAACGAAAATTGTACCCCATCTGAATATTTTAAAATTATAATGAGACTTCTTTTACATATTTTTTTACTTACAAATTTATCATGACTGTCAAAGTTTTTTGAGCCGGTAGCAGACCAAGATAAAGAATTTTCCACAAATTCTATAGAAACTTAGTCCAAACTTTTAAAGAACTATATTGGCGTATCACGTAAAACTACAGGAACGATTGCAAAGCAGTTTTCATGGTTGTGTAGCTTAAGGTCCTGGCTACCAAAACTTTAGTCTATGGGTGTCTGACACAAGATTGGCCGGTTTTTTTTACTATTCAAATATTCTCCCTAACACTACCCTGATCCAACTAAAACCCAAAACATGAAAAAAACAATTTTCCAAAAAAATAATTATCGACTTCATATTAGAAATGATCCTTTGTAAACAACAACTAAAAACACATATTCAAAACTAAAAAAATATCTTTAGTACAAAATTACAACATTAGAAAGATTTTTTTGAAGTCGGTGCCAAACTGAGCCCATTATTTATAATATGGTTATTCTTATTCAAAGTATATGTTTTTTAAACGTCTTGAAGTGCTCATTTAAAATGTAATAACATTAAAGTAATTATCTACTAATATTTTATCATTTACTAGATTGCTGTATATTATGTCAATTGGTTTGTAGACGTGTGAAAGTCAAAATCAGTTCATGTGATTGCAGTCACTTGTTTTGTTAAGCGACTACACAAATGGAGACGGTTATATGTTTGATTGTACGTATGTTTTTTTTATTTTTATTTATGTCTGTCGGTTTCGAAATTCAATGTTGAAAATTCTTTTTGTTTGAAATTGTATACTCTCCAGGTGGTCCCATAAAAATTGTATCAAAATTGGTTCAGCAGTTTTTCGAGAATAAATAGTTTTTTTAGTAAATCCATCCATCATCCGTTTTTTAAGTAGTTCGATTTTATGTTTATATTGCCTTGATTTTGTGTTTACATTGCCTCAATTCCCTAAAATTTCTAAACCGATTAAGATATTATTTTTTTTGATTTAAAAGTGTAGACTTTCAGTGTAGTCCCATATAAATTTCATCAAAATTGGTTTGGTAGTTTTATTACAAATCTATTTGTATTATAGTTTATGTTCTCTAATATCTTGAGATTTCTGAACCGAATTAGATGATAGAATTTTGCAGAGCCGTCCTTTACTACGTTCGTACTTTGAGCAGTCATTTTTGTATTCTCATATCAAAAGCAACAGTGCCTGCAAAACTTAAACAAAGTATAAACTGCTGGCATACTAAATATGTATCGAAGATGAACAATTTTAAATTTATTTGCAGCAGATCTCTTCTAGATAAGAATGCCTATATATAGTTCTGAATTCTAAATCCTAAGGAAATCTTCATCAGCCTAAATTTGTCCACTGCTGGATGTAGGCCTCTCCTAATGCGAGCCACTGTGCTCGGTCTTCAGCTCTCCTCATCCATTTTCTTCCACCTGATTTTCGTAGGTCGTCACTCCACCTGGCTACAGGTCGTCCTACACTGCGTTTACCTAAATATGGTCTCCACTCAAGATTTCCTCTAACCCCAATGGTTAACTGTTCTTTGGAAAATGTGAGCCACCCATTGCCACTTTAGCTTGCTAATCCTTTGAGCTATGTAACCTTGGCACTCCGTCGGATATCTTCATTACAAATCTTGTTTTGCAGAGAATCTCCAAGCATAGTTCCTCTCTATAGCTCGCTAAGTGACCTTAATTTTATGGATTAGTTTGACCATGCGTGTCCAGTTTCGGCTCCTTAGGTCATGTAGGACGCACTGATTGAAGACTTTTGTCTTCAGGCATTGTGGTATGGACAACGAGAAGACTTGACGAAGCTTGACGAATGCTCTCCAAGCCAGCAGTACCAGCACTGAAAGTATAACATGTAATCGATTATGCTTGAATATGGACCCAGCACCGTGCCATGTGGCCCGATATTCGCATCCCGCGTATGCTGTGAAAACCAACGAAGAGAATTCAGGAAATGGGCGGTAGCTTTTTTGTGTAAGTATTATCATCTTCTGCGATCACAGAGCCGCCTGTAAAGCGTGGTGATTAATGCAAAAAACCTCCCTTATTTTCAGAGAGGTACATGTTCAGCAGAGGACTTCTTTGGGCTGATGATGATGATGATGATGGTTCTCGATACGGCACTCAGTATTATTTCCGGCTCAAATAGATAGACATTGCTAGTTTTCTGAACGTTTAGAAATTTAATGACGTTATTGGTCGATGAATTGGTTTAGTGCTATCCGCCGCGATAGCCCTATTCCGTGATCGGGTCTTATTGTTTGACATTCATATCACGTGATTGAGATGTATAAAATAAGTGCCTTTGAAATATGAAGATTAACGTATGAGTTTCATTAAAAGGATTATAAATAAATTGAAATCCATTGAATGACAATCGTTGTCCCACTTCAATAAGAATCGCAGTATTTAAAATTTAGCATATTGAATCCCCTAAAAAATTTAACCCTACCTTAGAAATTTCATATAATTATATTCTATTACTATTATGCTGCTCCTGTAAGAAAATACATAAAATTCAGCAGGGGGAAATTTTCGGTGACACGACTTATAACGACTTATATAATTATTATATATACAAATCTTGTATGTTTGTCATTGACCCTATTACTACTGGTAGGTACGTCATTAATATTTGAGTTGTTGTTATTCATAGTTTAAATAAAGCTTCACTTCTTTCAATTTCTATCACATTAACCACCACAGCTTAGTTACGAGATTTCTTCTCGTTTTGATTATAAAATCCTAAAAGAAGATGCGCAGTTAAAATCCCAGGCACGCGCGTTGAAGTAATTTTATATCGAGCCAATATCCTGAAGGGATGATGCTCCGTTGCAGTCATTTATTTTAGCCATGGGAGTGTAGGAAGGTAGAACTGTCGGGAAATTTTAAAACCTATTCATAAGCAAAAGAGTTTGATGCCATCAGAGCAGATTTAGATTTTGTTTCATCAGCCATCAGCCTACGTTTCCACTACTTGGACATAGTCTGATCTTAGTTCATAATATAAGTAATTATTCGTTTTTCGTTGGCTATAGTAATACAAGGTATCCTAGTTTGGGGCTAGGTAACTGCTCTGAATTATTCCGGATATATTTTTATTTATCTCATACTTATACTCTAACTAAGTGAAATTTTGTAAACATTATCTAGAAACTAAGCCTTGGCCCTGTACCTGTTGTTAGTCAGCTTTTTTTTTAAATTATTTAATTTCAAAATACATGTGGTCAGAGCATAGATTTAGGTAACAGGTGGAAGATATGGCACTCTTTAATATTAGTTAAACAAAGATTGAACTTGATTCAACTACATCCAAACACAACAACACACACACATATTATATATATTTTCCACCGTCGTGCTCCATTTGCATCAACAACAAGTTCAAAAACAATAATAATATCCAATAACTCGAATACTATAGATCGCGGATAATATACCTTTGCATATTGCTGACAGTGTATTGAATGGTTATTGGGGGTTATCCATTAGGTCAGCAATATTCGCAGTGTAACAGTTCGTTTGGGAGCTACGATCCCGACCACCACCTCCCCCATTATAGCTAAGAACTATCTCGATCACGGCAGTAAAAAATAAGGATCAACATTTTGATCAATTCAGCTGTCAAACCGAACCGTATCGTAATCGATGCTTTCGTTTGGGAGCTACAATGCCAAAGAGAGAAATACACACACATATATACACACGCAAATAGGTACAGACCCACACATAGACACACTCTAACACACAAACACACACACGACACACAATACCCTAAACTTATTACCCCTTTTCTGTTCTCGTTCGGGGGTTAAAAAGGATCGAGAGACATAAGCAGACTGTAGAGTGAATGAGAGTCACTGCTAATACGTGCTACACAAACGCCCCGCTCCGATTGTGTCTGAGGCAAAATAAATCCAATTGTGTGCGTTGTACTTAATTTATGCGGTCCTCGCCCGAGGAGTTAGTACCTTTCATCAGCCTATATATGTTCAGCTCTTTTCATACATTTCTTTCGGTCGTTTTTCGCAGGTCGCCACTCCTCTTAATCTTCCCACTTTTAATTAGATGTTTTAGTTCATTGAAGCTAAAGCGAAGCTAACTGCTAAGAAACTTAATATTTTATCTAAGGTTAGGTGGTACTGCACACCGGGTCAGCTTTTGAATCTTTATCAAAAACAAGGCCGATCTTGTATGGAAAACATCTGCCACCTCTGGGACGGTTCTGCCAAGTATCAGCTCGAGTTTTTGCATTCAATTGAGAGACTACCTATCAAGCTCTCAAGCTCATTGGGAATGACAATCTAGTAAAGAGTAAGCTTCAAAGTCTGCTGCATCGACGTGAGGTCGCAAGCATGTCGGTATTGTACAGATTGCACTATAGAGAGTGTGCACAAGAACTCCACAATCTGATTCTTCCATCACCTTTCCATCATCGTACGACTAGAAAATCAGCAAAGCAACACCCTTTTATGGTTGAAATAAGCGTTACGCTTCTTCATTTATTTAAAGAACTGCAAAGGATTGGAATGCCTTGTCCTCGTCAGTGTTTCCGGTAAATTATAACCCAGGTGTGTTTAATAGTGAATATGTGTCTACTAGGCAAGCCTGCTACACCTTCAACCACATCATCGCTTTCCATCAGGTGAAATCGTGAACGAGAGCCTAGTAAGTAAAAAAATATGTTACAAGTTTTTAAAGATCCCCAAGTTTTCTCCCAAGTTTCCTCACTATGCTACTTTCATTGTTTTGAGCGATTGTAAATTTAAAAACAGCATAGCTATAGGAAATGATAATTTGAAGATGGGACAAAAAAGTACCTAATCATGCATCGTAACC
The DNA here is from genome assembly GCA_946251855.1 of Alsophila aescularia. NCBI lineage: Eukaryota > Metazoa > Arthropoda > Insecta > Lepidoptera > Geometridae > Alsophila > Alsophila aescularia. Next base: position 26,154,170 of record OX276379.1, on the reverse strand, counting down.
AAGTTTATAACGCTTGTAGTAAATTTTGACTTTCCGTTGAGTATTCTAAGCAAGGCCGCTAGAAACTTGAAGATATTCCTAGAGTTTTAACATACAGATTTTGCATGGTATTACATTACACAAACCAGGCCGTAAGTGATCAAAAAATTACTATTCTACCAGCAACCAATCTTCCTTTCCCAACCCAAGAGCCGAGTCTTCGGGCTTTCGTTAATGCTCCGATCAATCGAGACGATACAACAGTCGATTATCGTCCCGACATTTGTTTTTGTTCAGAGATGGATCGCCCCAACTTTTAAGGAATTGGCTCTGTTTATAAACTTTCGGGAAAGGCTTTGGGTATCTACGGTTTAGGGGCGCCTTAGGGTTGATGGGAAGTTTTTGCATAGCAAGTCGATAATGATGTGGTTGTTGGCCATGAATTTTGGATGACAAACGTAGTAGGATATGAAACTGTTAAGTTTCAGACAAAGACTTACCAAACCCCACTGATAAGCATTCCATGTACTTTTTTTACTTTCATAAACCATTTTTTGAGATTAAACGCAGATATAATCGACAGCGAAATAAAACTACTCCGTCAACGTTTACCATTATTTCCAGGATTACTTTGCGTGACAGTTTGTCCGATCCTTCATAAAATTCCATAGTTATTATAGGGAAAAATACAAAATGCTATAATATCACGTAAACATAAACTGGACTAGACACCACCACAGGCAATCACACACCCTGTTTCTAAATAATGACCAAAAATGTAAGCAAAAGGGTTGACAGAACGAAACAATTGATAGAAAACTGTGCAATCCATAATTTGATGACATAGACATTATTATTAATTGATTTTAATTTATAACAAGATAAACATGCATTATTAAAAATATATGAAAGTTTCGTTTTTGCAAAAAAAAAATTTTTAACAAAGCATTTTTTAAACCAATCGCCGTAATTTTGTTTTTTGTCTGTTCCAATCACTGTGTGTTTGACATTGTCTTAATAATTCTAAATTCATACATCTAACTTCATGTGATAAGTCCTTAAAATAGGTAGGCACGTATTATAGGCATTGTTTCATGTCTGGAAGCAATAAACACAAATTGAGGTTTATAGTTGAGAGTACCTATTTCAGTGGAAATAATATTTTGTTTTAAACAGGTTGAACGCACCTGACCTGTCACTTTGGCAATTACATTTGTTGACATTTATTTGTTTACATTTTACAAAGGCCAATCTTTTGCGTTGTACCTAATGTATGCGGTCCACGCCCGAGGAGCGGGACCTTATCTACTCACTTTTAATTAGATCTGTGATCGCTATTAAAGATTGATATGATTATAGAAATGTAACTATGTATTATAAAATGGATAAGTTACCAAAAGTCCCAACAATTCAGACATTTCTGGTTTTATTGCTAATCTGTAAAGGAAGACCATCTGCTATTAACGAAAATAGCTGGGTTATTTCTTGAGCAGCCTTCAGTGTTAACATACAATATGTACAAATAACAAAAAAAAATGTTTTTGGTTAACAGTTGGCCCAACAAATTACCGTTAAGGTTCGCTCAAACCAACTCGTCATCGTGCGGTCGCGGTGGCGTGCACGGTAGCAATCAGTTACTGCAATTGCACTTGTAACGACGTATTTATTTATAAACCAAACGCGTCCTGCGATAGATAGTAAATTAGATCGCCACCGCAGCCGCCACCGCAGCACCGCGAACAACGATTGGACGCCTTGGTTTGGGCGAACCTTTACTTGGACCACCTGAATGCTCCAATCTACTAACAATTGACGGCAAACCCAGTAGTTTTGGTGTTACTACTTTGAATATTATTGCATAATATAAACGATGTAGGTAATATGTTGATATTTAATTTATAAATCGAGATCATCATATAGATATTCTTATAAGGTATGTATGTGTCACCAGCTTATTATAAGAACCAATAGATTACAATCTGACGGATTCTAAAACGTTTTATTTCAAACAGACGAAAAATTGTGAACGAACATGCACGATTGAATATTACTGACCAATCAGTGCACAGTTTTAGAATTTATCAGATTTCTGCGATAGCCACCGTCAAATTGTGAACCTGCTCTTTATTTGTAATACACTTGTTTATCTTCCTTCTTTTCTTTTTTAAGTTTGTTAAGTGCTATTGGCCTCTACCGGCCTCTACAGTTTCAACGGATGGGGGACTGGCACTAGAGCGCTCCGCCGCAATCGTTTATCACCATAGAGTCACAATTTAAATAGTCAGTCAATTGCAAATGATCTCGAGATTTTAGGAATAGCCTCCAATACACTACCTATAGATCGATTCATGTTTGTTTGTTTGTTTGTTTGTTGTATAAGGTAGTGCTTGCCTCTGATGTCAGAGTTTATCAAGCCGAGGGCCTCTGACATGATATCGATACATGACAAAGTGGCTATTCTTCGGAATAGTCAACAATACAGACACACTCGCTTTATGGCCGAAGAGCCGCAAATCCACGCAGAATGTGGGGATAAGAGCGTTTATTTGTTCAGACTAATGCACATTTTATGCGGGACCCCGGTTCTTATGACTTACGTGACGTAACGGGTTGGTCCAAGTCAAAAGCAATATAAATTTTAAAGTTTATATACCAGGTAACTTGACGATTCCTTTGGTATCTGTAGCCACATCAGTAATAAACCCTACAGAGGACAAGCTATTTAGAAAGGAACACTCACACACAGAGCGGCGATGTGACATGACTAACATGTCCAAAACTTGTGCTGAACAATTCCGGAAAAAGGATATTACTTTTTTTCGTACACAAGAGATCAGGAGAATAAAACCCTTGTATGTGGTTTTTGGAACCACGACAAATGTAGGTAGAGTTCAAAATTTGTAGGGAAATTTATAGTTTCAAAGAGCGGCTGCGGTAGAAGTAGCCAGTTCCCAAAGGACATCATGTGGATGTTTGAAAATTTAAGGTTTGAGGTGCCATGCGATCGTTTTCTGATCGATTATTTAAGGAAACTCTACATCAGATTCTGGCTGTACAACACTAAAATAATATTGATAACATTTTTCAAAAACACCTCAAAATGTTTAAGGTTAGTCATTTGTAACTTGTTATTATAATTTAGTTTATGGTGGTCAAATTAGGCTAGGTAATAATTAATTAATACTTTTATAAATACACATCTTGCCGGAGACACCACTATCACTAATTATATAAATCAGAGAAGTGTAGCCAGTGTCGTAAATAGGTCAATCAGAGCTTAGAGAGCCAGTGTCGTAAATAGGTCAATGAGTTATAAATATGAATACTTTCTTATCGAGCATGTTAAAACTACGTATGCGCGATGTAGAAATCTATACATTAGAACTGACCGTCTATACAAAACGTCATAAAATTCATAAGCGCCATTTATCATTAGAAACGTATGTGTGTATGTTTGTTACTCTTTTCTGCTCAAAATGCGGAATGGATTTGGGTGAAGTTTGGTACAAGAATAGCTTATATTCTGGATTAACACATAGGCTATACTCTTCATTGTCGTCATAATCTACACGGGTGAAGCTGCGGATCATAGCTAGTATTCATATATTTTCACCAAAAAAAAACTCAAATATTTTTAGCTGTTATCACCATCTACGTGGTCGCAATCAAATTACAAGAAACAAAACTACAAAAACACACATATACAAATACACTTTACACCAAAAAATAATACAGTCAAGGATACAAATACAAATTTACGTTGTTGGTGTTTGTGATATTGGTACGTTTTACAAGCATGATGGCCACAACTATATCAAGGCCTAGAAGACAAACGTGCTAATTACAGGATTGGTGCTTGTTAAGGAGAGCAGTGTAAAGTTTGACAAGTTACCATGATAAAACGTGAATTATTATTGATCGTATATCTTCACTATTGGTTAGAAAATTTATATATGTACCTAAGCATCAATTTATAAAATCGATCTATCTCTAAAATATACTAAAACAAATAAGTGGACCATCATTTAATACTTTTCTGTAATGAATTGGCATTTAAGTGTTTACTTAACACTATTGTGAGTTGCACTGTAACGTTTAAATTGTACAGTTCCTTATTAAGAATTGAGAATGTATCATTAAATAAAACCAATTAAAAACATAAAAATCTTTATTTTTAATCCGTTTTGCCGTGGCGGTCTCGGCTTAAAATATCGTAAGAGGCGACTATAAGAGGGAATACACACCGGAAGATGGGCAGAAGCGTCCTCCAAGCACATACTTGTATTTGTAACACTGTGGTCACCAATCCGCATACCAAGCGTGGTGACTCCGTCCGTTATTTCTGGCACCAGTAGCAGCCACGGTAACGGTGGAGCAAGGGATGCGAAGAATCCCCGGCAGAGACCCAGCTACCAACCCTCACGATTTTTGGACCTGGAAACTTATAACGCACGCACCTTGAGGACCGATGAGAAGTTGATTGAGCTGGAAGAAGTAGTAAGTTGCGCTGGAGGTATTATAGGGTTATCAGAAAGTCCGAAGAGAGGGAGAGGATACTATGAACCTCAATTCTGGCAACTTACTCCATTACCGACCAGCAGTCCCAACACGGTATCGGGTTTCTCGTCCACAAGTCCCTCGTCAACAACATTGTGAAGATCGAAAGCGTTTCAATTAGGGTGGCATACCTTATACTCAGAATTACTGAACGGTATTCGTTGAAGGTCAAACAGGTGTACGCTCCACACTCGAAGTGCCCGGACGGTGAAGTAGTGGCTATGTACGATGACATTTCTAATGCCATACATGCCCCGAAAACACACTTCACAGTGGTGATGTGGGACTTAAATGGGCAATTCAATGGGAATTCTTGGGCATGAGGAATGGCGATGAACTGAGAGTGGGGCAGTTTGGATTTGAACAGCGAAACCAAAGGGGTCAGGGATTGGCCGACTTCATGGTAAAGGAGGGAATCCTTATGATGAACTTCTTTTTCAAAAAGTACCCATCCAGGAAATGGACGTGGCTGCACCCCGGCGGTCGTAAGTGCGAGATAGATTTCATTTTGACGACCAATAGGCATTCATTCGATGATGTCTCTGTGATTACCGCATGGTATGAAGCTCATTGAATATCAACGTGAAGTTGGAGAGGTCTTGTTTGATGAGATCTACTCTTCGCCCAAGTCCTGCCCAAATCCAAAACCCCAAGAGCTTTCAGTTGGAGCTCCAAAATCGCTTGCAAATCCTTACCGAATGCGATACAGTAAACGAACTAAACAACGGGCTCGTGGAAATTGTTCACATGGTAAGTTCAGAGTTCTTTAAGACCTACCGCAAAAATAGAACACAGAATCTCTTTGAGCATACATTTAAATTTAAGGCAGATCGAGGCAAGATGAGGATGCAGTATTCAGTAGATTTGTCGAGTAATAGCTTGCTTAATAAACAGATCTCCATTCGATGTGACATGATTTGCGTTCTTAATACAAGTAGTATTATAGAACAAGGTGCAAGAGCGGAACAAGGGCTCGAAAGTTTTTGCAAGTGGTCTGTCTATTGGGCAAAGCCTGTTGATGAAGCTGAAAACCGACAGTGGCAGCATCGTTTCGTCGAAGCCAGAAATTTACGACTAGTGATGAAAGAGCCCGTTTGACCCGACATTATACTGAAGATATCCCGGACGTCGGCCTATACGAGATCAGATTGTCTCTCAAACAGCTTAAGAGCAACAAGGCACCAGAGTAGAACGGAATAACGACAGAGCTGCTGAAAGCATGTGGAACACTGGTACATAAAATCCTTCAGAGGCTGTTTAACTCCGTCATCCTAGAGGGTATTACGCCAGTGGCGTGGCATAGGGGCGTAGTGGTTTTGTTCTTTCAGAAAGGTGATAAAACCCTCTTGAAGAATTATAGGCCCATTTCTCTGCTGAGCCACGTCTATAAGCTGTTTTCGAGAGTAGTTACAAACAGTCTCGCTCCTAGGTTTGACGATTTTCAGCCTCCCGAAAAAGCTAGATTCCAGAAAGGCACCGTAGACCACATCTATACGCTCCAGCAGATAATACAGAAGACTGAAGAGTATAATCGGCCACTATGTCCAGCGTTTGTACACTACGAGAAAGCCTTTGATTCAGTCGAGACCTGGGCAGTGCTACAGTCATTACAGCGGTGCCAGATTGATTACCGGTACATCGAAGTATTGATGTGTTTGTACAGCAAGGCTCCAAAATCATCCATCATGGCATGACTGGTCCGTCTTCAAGATCGGAGCACGAGTTCTATCCAGTTGCAAAAAGGAGTGAGACAGGGAAACGGTATTTCTACGAATCTGTTCACCTCTGCACTGGAAGTTGTATGCAAGCTTCTGTTCTGAAACAGATATGGTGTTACCATTTATGGAAAATATATCACTCGCCTTCGATTTGCTGATAATTTAGTCATCATGGCAGAAACCCTGGAAGACTTAAGCACAATGCTCAGTGACCTCAATATTGTTACGAACAGCTGGGTCTTAAAATGAACATAGGTAAGACGAACATCGTATCAAATGTCCATGTCGTACCCATGCCGGTTTATGTTGGGAACGTTATTATCGAAGCTGTTGATCACTATGTCTACTTAGGTCAGACAATCCAACTGGGTAGATCCAACTTTAACAAAGAAGTCTACCAACGAATCCAACTCGGATGGGCAGCGTTCGGGAAATTACGCCATAGCTTCTCGTTGCAGAAACCAAGAGCCTCAAGACGAAAGTGTATAATCAGTGCATGTTGCCAGTGATGACATACGGCACTGAGACGTGGTCGCTAACTATTGCTCTCATACACAAGCTCAGACTTGCGCAGCGTGCAATGGAGAGAGCTATGCTCGTTGTTTCACTACGTGATAAAATCCGGAATGACGAAATCCGTAGAAGAACCAAGGTTACCGACATAGTTCTCAGAGTTGACAAGTTGAAGTGGCAATGGGCAGGCCATATAGTTCGTAAAACTGACAAATGACTGGGGAATAGAGGTTCTCGAATGGCGACCACGAACAAGCAAGTGAAGTCTGGGGAGACCTCCTACACGATGAACCGACGACATTGTAGTCATCGCTGGAAGTCGGTGCTCGTCATGGCATCATAGCGCTCATTGGGGGTGGCCTATGTTCAGCAGTGGACTTCTAAAGGCTGACATGTTGATGTTGATGATTTTTATTCATTTTTACATTAAGAATCATATTGTTGTCTTCACCTGTAATAATTTAAACATTTATCTTCATAAGAGCTTTACTAAATTACTTGTTTGGATACGTGAAAACGCTTACTTAAAATTAAATCGCTTAAAATTAAGTTAAAGATTACTTATCTACTTCACAACTTCATACGTGTAAATCAGGCTTACACTAACTAAGTCAATTGTACTATAATCACTTAATACATCTGTCCGTTAATACTTTTATGACCAAACTCACTGAATATAATTGTGAAAGAAACTATTGTGCAAATGCCAAAAATAAGCAAAGTATTTTGAATATTTGTAAATTGTGATAAACAAAGCGAAAAATTACAATTTGTAATACATACATACATATTTGTATATAACTCGCTGTTATATGATATTAGCTTATCTGTATATATTTTTAGGTCAATTATTACAAATGTGTATCTAAAATTCGAGACAAAAGAGATGAAAAGTGCAAATGATACGGCATGCTCACATAATACATTTGGCAACCAAATGTAAAAAAAACATTTTTATGCACTTAGTATTCTAGACCATCGCTACTTACATTAGAAACTGTATTTTTTTGTGGTTGTATCGTTCCCAGTTGTATACTAGTTGGTATTCCCAGTAAGAGTCCGATGGTGAAAACTAGTTTTAATTTATTTTTCATAAATCAACTTGTTTACCATATTTTTTATAGAGTTTTTCATTTTTTTTATAAACTTGTTAATAATAAAGCGATTTCTAACTATTACACACTCACAAAAATAAAATATGGTAAAAACCCCAAAATAATTTAGTAGGGAATAAGTACCTAGTAAGACTGCTAGAAACATTTGATCTCCTTTATTTTCTCTTCAAACATAATTCATTTTTGACAGTACGCGGAGTAAATTATGAAGCCCACACGGTGACAATATCAATGTTTGAATGGTTTTTTTTATGTGGCAATGTCGCTATAGCTTGTATAGCTTAGACCACACTTGAAACTACCAGAACGAAAAGAATAGGTCTCGTCGTAAAAATCCACTCGTAAATATGAAAAGGAAAAGATTTCTGCGAAAAAAAAGTCTTTCTCACAGGATTGTTATGTGATACAACTAAATGAGGATTTGTAGTTTGGAGCGAAACTAGTGTAGCCCGTAGACTTTGCCCAGCAGAAAATGATAATAATTGGTGCTGTTGTTCAGATAAGACGGGAAGGGTTTTAGAGGGGTTAGGAGGAAGGTCAATAGTAATTTATTCATAAAAGATATTTACATGTCAACAAGATTAAAAAAATGTGAATACCAACAAGTATACAAGAATGTCAAATGAAAAAATACAAACAATGACAAATTAAAATTAAATAAAACATTCTAATAATGCCAAAATAAGGAATTAAAATAATAAATTACAAGAATGTCCAACAATTTTATGTACTATGATAATATTTTATAATTGGGTCGGTGCGCAGCAAGGATTTTTATAATTCATTGAAAATCCTCACTAACTTCTACAATTTATTCAGATTTAATCAAATCCACTACCGATAAAGAAACAAAGTCGCGTTATTATTGATAGCAGAGAATTTCATTTCACTGCCTAGGATGAAAAAAAGGAGATGGTTAAAAATAACATAATTATTACAGTGGAGAAAATAAAGCACAATTTATTATAATATAAGAAAGTAGTTTGTCTGTCTGTTACTGTGCCTTGTTCTAAGTACAAGACCTTAAGTTACTTTTTTTGGTGTAATGTGAGTCTAATAATTTATTATGTTGTAATTATGGCACTTTATAACAGGCTCAATGCCCCTCGGCTCTCTAAAACCGGTTTACGTACGCGCGTGGGTCTTCTTCTAGTTAATACCTATAATATGCATTAATTTTGACCACAATATGGTTTGTGCTCAAAATATTATATATTCTTTTAATTAGGACACATTCTAGTAGGTAATTTTTATTTAATCATTGTTTATATGTTTTTCATTGGTTGGACAATTAATTTAGCTTGCTGAAACCATGACATTAGATCTCTTTATTGTCTCTAAGCCTGTTTCCAAGAATACACAATCCTTAATTATGTACCGACAACAGACCTAATCTCGCTGAGTCTGCGTAATTTAAAAGGTTCTTTCCAAAATTAGATGAGCGGAGGCACTCGGGGAGTCGGTGCTTCTCAGAAATGATGGAATGAAATGTATCGTTGCTTGTGCTACATGTCATTAAGGGGTATTATAATAAAGATGTGAGTGTACTGGAGATGTGAATGTTATCTGATTAAAATGATATAGGTACTATGTAATGTTCGTGTCAGGTATAAGTTACGTCAGTAGTAAAATTGCGTTCGCATTGCTGAATAGTGATGCCAGAGTTTACTATTTATAATTAGTGCCAACCTCTAGTGTCAAAGTTTGTCAGGCTGCCCGAGAACCACTGATACTGTTGTCAAATGTTGACAATACGTGTCCTCCGAAACTTGATGAGATGACGATCCGCAAATCACCTGTTAGACTTCTTTGGTCGAGGATCAAACCCTGTCGTTGGATTCCAAAGACTCCGTAACAGCAATGTTAGCTCTATACTAGTGCGAATTAGAATGCATCAATAACGGATTCAGTCCTGGGCTCCGCACCATTGACTTTTCTAGGTTATGTGGGGTTTTACAAACGCTACATGCTTCGGAAGGCACGTTAAGCTGTCGGTCCCGGGTGTTATTTATTAACAGCAGTCGTTAAGCCATGCCAGAGGCCCTCAGGCGGCCTGACAAACTCTGACACCAGAGCCCAGTACTACTTCACACGACAAGCAAGCAAGCAAGGTCACCAGCTGACATATTTTTGAGCAAGATACTTATCACAGGGTGGCGAGCGCAGTATAGTAACTCGCAAGACAAGCAGAAATGGCGCGTAACCACGTGAAATATAAATAATTTATTATAAAAAATAAACAAAAAACCCAAAATTATTGAATACGAGCTGACCGCGCGCCTGCAAAAATAAAAACTAAAAGTTTGTCTCTAAGGGTGTGTGTGTGTATGATTGTTAATTCTTCACGTTAAAACGACTGAACGGATTTGGATGAAATTTGGTACGGGAGTAGCTTATAACCTGCATTAACACTTAGGCTACTTTTTATCCCGGAAAATGTATGGTTCCTTAGGGACGCGGGTGAAACCGCGGGGCGCAGCTAGTATTTATATAAATTTAATGTTTCTTTTTTACTTAAATATTTAACTTTACTTTAATATTTGCAATTGCAACATTAGAATTTAGTATATACGTCAACTTGAATAATCTAAAATTGAAATTTTTGTAAAAAGCTTAAAAGAAAATTGGTACTGTTTAATTAAAAGAATTACATATCTTTGAAATGATCTTTTAAATACCTGTATTTTAATGCCTCACTCTATAGGTTTTATTAATTTTTTGTTCCGTCGGAACATAATTATCACACATCATAATTATCATACATCCTATTTCATACATTATATTTTCTATAGCAGTCTCGTTATCATGACGGATCCAATGATATCTCCTTTATTAAAATCCATCAAGCTGTTTAGGCTGTAGGACGCGCCTGAGTAACGTACAAACATACAAACATACAAATAACCCAAACATATACCTACGAGTATAACCCTCCTGAGTCGAGTAAAAAGAGAGAGAGAGAGAGAGAGGGAGAGAGAGAGAGAGAGAGAGAGAGCAATTTAGATTCTTGATTCTTATCTAAAAGATACAGTCGAAGAAATTTGGCTTGCCAGGTTATAGCTGATCCTGTCAAGGGAGAAATTAAATGAGTGATGCCTCCGACTGTACCTATTTTATATTTAAAAACTTGCTTTCGTCTGCGACTTCGTCCGTGCGGTCTACAGTTTATCGTGACAAAAAGCATGTTCATGTAGGATATTAATAAAATAAGTAAAAATAAATAGGTTATACAAAAAAAAACTTGAAAAAAATATAATTTAGTCAAAATATTACTCAAGTGCGCTATGACGCACGATTTTATTTTATTTTTATACATTCAGTACATATAAAACCGTAAATCTTAAAAAAACTTTCTGAAATTGTTTAGGCAATTAAAAGTTACGGAGGAAATCAAAAACTCACATACAGACATACATACAAACATACTTGAATCCTAAAAACATTACACTCCTTTTCAGGACAGTCGTGTAAAAATATGTCAGCTTACGTATCTGACCTTAACATCAACATGATTTGAGGGAATACATTCTGCATGCGATTTATTTCCTTCCCGCGGGTTTTCTCGAGTGAAGTAAATTGGTTGAAATACATAATTCAAGTCTCCGTACAGCGAGATGTCTTCAATTACTTTCCTACGTTTTGGCAGACGTTTACTTTCTTATCTTTGAAAATGTCGAGCGCTTGGAGATTGAATGTGAACGATATTTCTTACATTTTCTTGTTTGTTTTAGGTTAGCTGATGTTGTCTTAATTAAACAGTTCTGTACCTACTATATTTACACTGTAGTACTACAACGTATCTCTAGTACGTACTTCTGAAATAAAAAACAAAAAAAACGTGAGCATAATCCAATACTAGCAGCGCTCCACTGCATTGCCCGCGTGCATACTTTGCCTCCCTGTGATAATGCTTTCTTACTTCTTTTCCTCTAGGATACACAAGGAATATTTCCAACAAATTTCTAATCTCTAGATCAATGGTTTAGACTGTGCGTTGTCTAGCAGTCTGTAGATATGTCACGGTACTGTTTTATAGGCATAGAGAGAAATATTTTCTTACTGCGGTCCAGGGCCAAATATTGATTTATCTACCCGGTTAAAGCACTTTGAATCTTATGTCAGTCTATGTATACATAGGCACACAGAATAAGTAAAAGTCACTACAGCAAATTGGCGCGAAATATTGTTGTCGCTGTGGTCGCGTCAAACTTATTAACCCCCGAACAAAGAGAAGTTTAGGGTGTGTATCACTGCGTGTGTGTGTGTGTGTGTGTGTGTGTGTGTGTGTGTGTGTGTGTGTGTGTGTGTGTGTGTGTGTGTGTGTGTGTGTGTGTGTGTGTGTGTGTGTTTGTGTGGGAGGGTGTGTGTTGCATTTTATTATGATAGCCGGTTCGAACATTTACCATGACACAGATACTGCTCTCCGGGTTGGCTTCTGATTAGGGAACTCCTCAACAGTTAACAGCACAGTCACGAAATGTTGTTTACGCATTTAATTCTGATAGCCCGTTCTAAGTTTTATCATCATACTGTATAAATGCTTATTTTTTTTTTAATAATTTGCAATTTTTTTGTTTTTCTTATTAGGAAGTAGTGCTGGTCTCTGGTGCCAAAGCTTGTCAGACCACTGGAGGGCCTCTGGCATGGCTTAACGACTGCTTTTAACCAACAACAGCCGGGACCGACAGCATAATCCTCCGAAACACTGAAGAATGGAAATCTGCACATAACTTAGAAAAGCCATTGGTGAGGAGCTGAGTACTGAACCCAGTATCGTTGGACACGCACTAATAGTAGTATTGGTATATGCGTACACCAAAATTCAATACAGCCTTAATTTACAGGTTGACGAAGACCTGCGTTCAGCTATGTTGAAAGTGACATTAGCTCACGAGACAAGGATAGCTATACACTACAGTACCTGTGGAACTTCCACTTCCCAAACTAATAACGAGCTCCCCTGATACTGCCAGACACTGTCCACGCGAACAATCCAGCCATAAGACTAGTTATCCGGCAGAGAATTATTGAGGTTCTACTGAGAAACTTCGAAATGCGCCTTTTTTACATTACTTATCGCAAGCTTTGCCTTCACTACAAATAAAACTACGTTACTACTAAGTAAAGGTTGTAAAAAAATTACAGCGATGGTGAGTGGTGATGACTTTTCATAAATAAATTATTTAGAGACATTAAAATAAAAGCTTGTATGCAGTAGGCCTGTCATTATAAAACTTAGAACGGGATGTCACTATTAAATACGTATACAACATTTCATGTCTATTTTGTTAACCGTTGAGGAGTTCCCTCATCCAGAGTCAACCCGGAGAGCAGCTACCTTGTCATGGTAAAACTTCAAACCTGCTAGCATAATATAAAACGTACACAAAATTTCGTGACAGTGCTGTTGACTGCTGAAGAGTTCCTTTATTTGGAGCTGTTCGTGGATGTCAACATGATTTTTGCATTTTTGCTAATGGAATGCATTGTCAACATGCAAAAATTCAACTCCATATAATAAGAGAAAGTGGTTCTTATTCAGCTTGCAAGATTTGACATAAGCAAGCACACATACAAATATACATATAGACAGATATACACACAAACATTGTAAGTTAAATAAAAGCTTTTAAATACATTTAAAACATAATATCTACAGCACACTTTAAATGGATAGGTACTTCTAAAACTGCTCAATTAACTTACACGTTTTTTTTGCGACCGTTGTGAAAGTCTACTCTTCAAATAATAAATGCTTTGCATCCAAAAATCTATTTCACATGGATTTACTAATAACTGCTGAAGCACTTATGATCCGATAGGGATAAATTCAACGCAGAGATACTCGACGCAGTGGTAATAAACCAAGAAATCACTGGAATCTACCCTAAATCTACTTTTTTGCAACAATCTAGCGGTGCACAGTAGCGTCATATAGTGACCATATTGTAAAAGTAACATTAATAACCAAGGTGCTCCATTCATCCCTACCTAGTAGGTAAAGGGCTGATTCCACTAGCAGAAACCTAAAAGTGAGAAATTTACTTCATTTTGAGGAGCTGTTCTGCTCATCACGCCAATGATCCTTATCATCTGATAAAGATCATCGGATTCACCAAATTTTGATGAGACTACTTTTCAAATAAAAATAACCATCGAAATCTGATCTAAAAAAGCGGAGATATTCAGTAGTACCCTTTTTACCCCTTTTTGGAGGAAATCCTATAAAAAATCGCAATGTTTTTTTTTAAATGTCGTTAAATCTGTTTGCCAATATTAGTATAATATTATTAATATACTTTACAACCGATCTGGGCGAAACTGAAATTTCATCCAGATAGGTTGTAAAATACGACCTGTAGAGGAGTACCAACAAACAAACAGACAGCTCGCTTCGCTCGTTCGGTCAATATAAGAGTATTAACAAAGAAATGAAGATATAAAAAAAAACTACTCCATATAATAAAAGAAAGCTTCAAAGTCTGGCGCATCGACGTGAGGTAGCAAGCCTGGCGGTATTCTACAGATTGCACTATGGAGAGTGGAGAAGCGTAATGTATGTTTTCATGGTTTTAGTTTGAAACTCGCACGCTAGATGGCGATAGCGTCGTAAGATCCATTCCTGCATCGCGCAAACGCTTGTGTAATTTGAATCGGCAGTGGTCTCGGCAAACTTCGTTTTAATTGTACACACCTGCACTCCGGACTGGTTGTTTTATTTGTAGCTTCATGTACAAATTGGTCCATCGAGACGGGATTTTTGAGTCAGTGCCTTCTAACTTCGATAGTCCTCGTGGAGGGGGGATTTACCTACACTTCGCACCTATAGGCAGTGGATCGCTGTCTGGGGCGAAATTTCAGTGGGGCTATTTCCACTATTGGGAGTGGATCAGCTCCTCGTCTGGCGCTGGGTTTTGGACCCTGGAAGCCTGAGGAAGAAGTCATCATCAGCACAGCGGCTGGTCATCATCAGTACAGCGGCACCGTGAGGGGTGCTGTTTGCAGACGCAGGGAGCCAGCAAGGTGTCCAGGTTCAGCAGCAACGGATCGGTGACGTCACGAATCGGCGAAGTGGGAGATGACGTCAGGATTCGGTCAAGAGTGAGTGAAGTTAAGTGAAAAAATAATTGTGAGTACTTTCATATTAATTTTCAAGAGTAAATTAACATTAATTTTCACGAGTAAATTAATTTTACATTATTTCATATTGAAGAAAGAAAATTAATAATCAAGAAATTTAACTTTATCTGAATGATAATTTTAACTTGTAATATTAATTTCAACATACAATCTAAAGTTATATTTCAACTTAGAAAATTTAGAGTTAATAATTTTAGGACTTAGAATAGTTTGTAAAAGTCGGTTGACACGGGGAACTTATGGCCGATTTTCAAATTGTGACAAGGTTCTTCAAACACTTATTATTTTTACGACTTTTTGAGACTTGTTTTTTTTCTCTGTTGGTTTAGTAATAACATCTATCATCATGCAGGGTAAATTAAATTTGCAAAAGGATGTGTATGGAAATATTGTTAGGACTCATGCAAATTTTCGGAAATCACCTAAAGAACGAATTTCAGAATCTTATGTACAAACCAGACTTGAGATTCTTGAACAGTTGTGGAGTCGTTTTATGCAAGTGCATCATGACATTATGTCAGAGTCTGTTGATTGGGAAGAATTACAAGAAACACCATACATTACAGATAATTTGTTTGAAAAAACTGAAAAAGTGTACATTAGCTATAAATGTGATCTCATGAAGCATCAGGTTAAAAAAGCGTCTTATCCAAGTAGCCAAAATAATAGTGATGGTAATCAGAATCACACATCATCTTTAAAATTACCCAGAATAACGATTCCTACGTTTTCAGGGAAGTACGATGAATGGATAAGCTTCCGGGATTTGTTCAAATCGCTAGTTGATTCCAATGCTTCGTTGGATGACGTGCAAAAACTGCATTATTTAAAATCGTATCTAACGGGAGAGGCAGAGCAGTTGATAAGGCAGATGCCTATCATTGCAGCTAATTACAATGAATGTTGGAGTCAATTAGAAAATAGGTTTAACAACAAGAATTATTTGGCAAATTGTTTGTTGAAACGCCTCATAAATCAAAAAGGTACAATGATTGAATCGTCCGCTTTCATAAAGGAGCTAATAGATACAACTGTAGATTGCCTACACGGGTTAAAAAATATAGGTGTTGATGTCGCATCATGGGACGTTATTGTAATTCACATAATTGCGAACAAATTAGACTCAAGCAGCAAGCAGTGGGAGTTGAAGGTTGCGGGAGAGAGCTCCAATGAGCTACCTAAATTCACAAAGTTTAGAGACTTTTTGCAAAATAGATTTAGAGTACTTGAGTTTATTGAGCCCAACTCTAGACCCAAACCTTCAAATCATACTTATGGTAAACAAACAAAACATCATAATGTCTTACATGTTGCTAATGCGGCTTGCGAATATTGTACAAGCGATCACAAATTGTATTCATGCAAACAATTTGCAAAGTTGGAGTTAGGCAAGAGACGTGATTTTGTGTACACTAGTCGCTTATGTTATAACTGTTTGGGCAGTAACCACTCGGCAAGAAGTTGTCCGAGTAACTCAACTTGTAGAGTTTGCAAGGGGAAGCACCATTATTTGCTTCATCCTAACAGCAGTTCAAGTGGAGGTATTCAACGAGTTAGCACAGCCAGTTACACCATCTGGGGTAGGTATGGTCGGCTCATCCGCTGAGAACTCAGTGGCTCACTCCAGCTCGGTTGACGTGGCACCAGTGGTATCATGTTTTGGTCAGGTTCCGGTAAAGAAACAAGTCTTCTTGGTGACAGTGGTTGTGTTGGCGGAAACCTCTAGAGGTGACACACTCTGTATCAGGGCGTTGTTGGACCAAGGATCTCAGGCATCCTTCGTCTCGGAAGCAACAGCCCAATACTTGGGTCTTAAGAAATATTCAGTAAAGGGAATCATATCAGGTCTGGAAGGAAATAAAACTACCATTGCGAAGCACATGGTCGAAATCAAAATTCGATCACGAATTTCTCACGATGTAGTCATCAAATTGCAAGCGTATGTGCTTAAGTCGATAACTACATATCTTCCGACATGGAAAATGGCAGAAGTGGATTGGTTGGATAAAGATATGTATATTTTTGCAGATCCTCAATATCACACACCAAATAGAATTGATCTTCTTTTAGGTGCAGAAGTTTATGGGCAGGTCATTCAAGAGGGGATCAAGAAGGGTCCTCAAGGATATGCTGTAGCTCAATCAACATCACTAGGATGGATTTTATCAGGTTTAGCCCAAAAGTCACACTTTTCCTCCGAAAATACTGTTGAATGGCAATGCATTTGAGCGTGGAAGATGATGGAACAAGCCAATGTACATCGCTCAATAGATTTTGGGAGATCGAAGCAGAGGTCACGTCACAACAAAATATTATGTCAGACGAAGAAACTCGCTGTGAACAGCTCTACGCTGAAACATCGGAAAAAGACGCAGATGGAAGAACGAACGTACGACTTCCTTTTATAACGGAATATCATGAATGTGTTGGTGGTGACTCAAGAGCAATCGCTGAAAAGAGATTAAATGGATTAGAAACAAGATTCAAAAGGAATCCACAGTTAAAGGAAAGGTACAAAAAGTATTTGAAGAGTACTTACATCTGGGATTTACGGAGAAAGTTCCCGTAACAGAGAAAGACTATACTGAAGCGGTATACTTACCTCATCATCCGGTTATTAGAAATGATAAAGACTTTACAAAACTTGGGATTTTCGGCGATGCGTCCTGCAAATATAAAAATGGGGTTTCATTAAATAATACATTATTGATTGGATCTAGACTACAACCAGAACTTCGACACTTGTTGATGCGTTGGCGCCAACATCCTGTATGTATAGAAGCCAATGTAATCAAAATGTATTGTCAAGTAAAGGTATCAAGGGAAGATGCAAACTATTAAGGATTATTGTGGAAAGATAACTCGGGCGAAAAGGCAAAAGATTATAGACTTTTGAGAGTTACCTTTGCCACCGCAGCTGCTTCTTACCTAGCCGTGAAGAGTTTGCAGCATATAGCTCATGATGAAGGAACTGCGTATCCTTTCGCGTCTAAAAGAATAATTAATGACTTTTATAATGACGATCAGCTGACTGGGTGTAGCTCTGCAAAAGAAAGAAAGATTATTTGTCAAGAAATTAATGATTTATTGAAGAAAGGAGGGTTTGAGTTGCAAAACTGGAAGCAATTCAAGAAACAAAAGCTAGAAAGGATGACGTTCAAGAAGAACTCAAGCTAAAAATGGATGAAGTAGTTAAATTGCTGGGACTAACCTGGAATCAAAGAACCGAAGAGTTCTGGTACTCGATGACGCTCCCACTCGAACCGGGACCTGAAAGAAAAATAAAAGTTATATCTCACATCGCATGCTTGTACGATCTGTTAAGGTGGGCGGCACCCATTGTGATCGTGGCAAAGGTCTTGATACGAAAGCAATGGATAGCAGAATTTGATTGGGATGAGGAACTTACAAGCAAGTCAACGGATCAGTGGAATACTTACCTTGAAGAATTACCAAAGTTGGCACAGATGACAATACCTCAGTGGCTTCGCCCAGACGCAAGTTAAATAAAACTTCACGGATTCTGTGAACTGCAAACTTTATTCGCTTCAGATAGTTCAGGTATTCTGAAGGAGATAGTTTCATCTCTGGCTATGAACGGAACTACTTGCTATTTTATTCCACCTCACTCACCCAACTTTGGCGGTCTGTGGGAGGCAGAAGTTAAATCCACAAAATTTCACCTCAAAAGGGTCATAATTGACACAACATTAAACTACGAGGAGTTAATCACCGTCTTAACGCAGATAGAGGTGTGTTTTAACTCCAGACTAATGTCAAGGCTTGACTCAGAGTCTGATTTGATGGTAGGTAGCTATTTTGACACCGGGCAATTTCTCGTGGTTGAGCCAATCATAGCTGCCCCTGACTATAATTTTGCGATACGTCAACGGTAATGAGTTCGCGTAGGTGGCAACTCACCTAGAATATTTTCTAAAATTTCTGGAGACGTTGGTCGCATGAATATATCACAATAAATCTTTACAGTTACAAATGGTCTAACCTAACCTAACCAAAACCCAGAACCTGCAGTAGGCAATGTAGTATTGGTAAGGGAAGACGACTTGCCACCAGCTAGATGGCTTCTTGGCCGAGTGATTACTAAACATCCAGGGTCAGATGGGATCACAAGAGTTGTCACGTTGCGGACAAAATGTTCCGTCATCAAACGGCCAACTTCTAAATTAATTTTACTTCCTGTAACCGTTTAATTAAGTCTCAGGTTTAAGAAAAAATACTTGTACTGTGTTGTTGTTAGTATATGTTCATGTTTAATACTTATTTTAATTTTTATTAATGTTAAAGGTCTGCTATAATAATAGCGCTTACAAAAAATGACCGCTTCACGGTGGGCGGATGAGGTTATATTAAGAACAAATATATATTCGTCCTTGGTGGGCGGAATGGAGAAGCGTAATGTATGATTTCATGGTTTTAGTTTGCACCTCACACGCTAGATGGCGACAGCGTCGTAAGATCCATTCCTGCATCGCGCAAACGCTTGTGTAATGTGAATCGGCAGTGGTCTCGGCAAACTTCGTTTTAAATATACTCACCTGCACTCCGGACTGGTTGTTTTATTTGTAGCTTCGTGTACAGAAAATGTGCACAAGAACTGCACAACCTGATTTCCCCATCACCTTTCAATCACCGTACGACTAGACGATCAGCAAAGCGCCACCCTTTCATGGTTGAAATACCTCGCACAAGAACTAAGCGTTACGCTTCTTCATTTATTATAAGAACTGCAAAGGAGTGGAATGCCCTGCCCTCGTCAGTGTTTCCGGTAAATTATAATCCCGGTGTGTTAAAGTCAAGAGTGAATAGGTATCTACTAGGCAAGCATGCTACACCTTCGACCACATCATCGCTTTCCATCAGGTGAGATCGTGGTAAAACGATTGCCTAGTCCGTAATAAAAAAATAAAAAATAATAATATAATGATGCAAAATTTTATAAAATACTTATGGTTTATAAATTCATCAATACGTCAGATGATCTGAGTTCTTCGATACGAGGAATCTGAGAGTTTGTATCAAAGTGCAACACCAACAATTGTATTCCTTAAACAGTAACACCACCCTAAAGATCCCTGTCCACCGGGTCGTGAAACTAAAGTATCTCAAGGTTAACGTCCTAATTCGAATAGTATTTTATCTAGTGGAAGGGCTACTTCTAATGACACGTGGACGGTAAATTGGCACTTGAAGGGACGTTTAGACAACGTATAGGGGAGTTTGTCATAGGTAATGGTAGTATTAGACCTTTTAAACGTCTTTGGAGGCTTTATTCGTTCATAAAATGTCTCAACAATGTGAGATTGTAAGACATTTAACTTTAAGTACTGCTCAGTACTAAAAGTTGGCAGCAGTACTCCACATAATTATGAGCATATCTGTGTTAAATAATTTCATAAGCTATTTCAGTGTGAAGTAATGCCTGATTTTTATAGGATATAAGTTCCTTGTCGGCTAATTTAGCTTGGGCTAAGATTCAGAGTTAATAATGTAAAAGGCACCGCCTTCAAAAAACACTTTCTTATATGATGTTGTATTTATGCATTATAATAACGTTGGTAATTTCGAAAAAGTGATACTGTTCTGGCTCAATTGTAATTATTTTATTCTTTTTAGTGGTTGTTTACAAAATAAAAAATATTATGAAGTCGTTTTTTTTTATGAAAAATATTTTATTTTCTTAGCAGTTGTACTGTGTGTATGTAGAACGTGACGTCACCAAACGGCTCCAACGGAAGACCAGCGCTGGTTAACTGCCAGCATTATGCTGAGTTGGGGCCTATTTGTGACAAATCATGCAAATTTTTATTATCTTTGTGCTTCTCATGTACCTACTTGTCACAAATAAACTTTTTTTCTATTCTATTCTCTATAATCGTTTATACTGATTATTTGAGTGGCACTTTGTATTAGGTACTTTAACTGACTGCAAGATTATGTTGAACAGGTTGGTGAGGTGGTGCAACAAAGTAATAGAGACAATTTTCAAAGATGCGGTGGTGATTCAATCTTCTTCAGAACTCTTATCGTAGTGCATACTAATAAGTAGAGTTGCCGCGAATACTCGCTATTATTCGGTATTCGGCATTACTCGTTATTTTTTTATATTCGTCGAATACCGAATAATAGCTAGTATTATTCGGCATTCGGCGAATAGTCTAAAATAAACTTTTAACGAACAAAAAAAAGGAATGAGTTAAAAATAATCAATTTTTATTATTTTCCTTAATAAAACAATACACAATATCAATTATTATCTGTAATAATATGTGCCTGTGCCTATCATATTAATGAAATTAAATTAGTTAGGCTTTTTAATTAATATTTAAAATCCAACAGAGGCAGATTGTGGTGCAAAAAAACAATTTTTTCTGCACGTTCGGGAGCAAGTCGGTTTCGCTTTTCCTCATAAACTAAACCTGCCTCGGAAAATAGTCTTTCTGAATAAACAGAGCTTGCTGGTGTGATTAAGTATTGTTTAGCAAGCTTACTTAACGTAGGAAATCTATTCTTATTGGTACTCAAAACCCACCATTCATATGGGTTTATTTTTCTGTCAGCCTTTGCTAATGCGATGTAGTGTGTGATTTCTTCAGCAGTGGCATTCTTGGGTTGCTCTTCAGTAGGCTGCTCTATAGATGATTCTTCAAAACATGCCCAAAATAGTTTATGAGTTTCTGAATCGACATGCTCACTTTTATTGTCTAAACGAGACCTTTTGGATGCCGTTTCTGGGTCCGAATCATCATTTTCGTCATCTAAAGAAAGCCTAAGACCTTATTTGAGCGCAGCTCTACGGATCCGTTCAGCTTGGGTAGCGTCAAAGTAAAAGTCCTTGTAGCGGGGGTCTAAAAATGTCGACAAGTAATATGTCTTCCTGAAGCATAGATCGTCCAAGTTAAAACGGGCTTGCATATTTTCTATTAACGCCTTTCTAAATTCATCAAAGTGTGCAGTTTGTTGAATCAGCGCATCTTTCATTAGGTATCTGGTTAATGAAACAGTGCTAGGTATCACATCTGATATAGGTGCATATGTGGAACTCGTGATTTTTGTTATCTCTTCGAAAGGTTTTAAAAGCTTTAACAGATGTTCTATAACCTCCCACTGATCACTGGTCAAATTTTAAAAATTCATGCTCCTTGATTCTGAAATATACACCGAAATTGCTCTTTTTTGCTCAAATAGACGCTCCAGTAGGTAATATGTTGAGTTCCAGCGAGTTTGAAATATCTTGAATCAGTTTATGCTTAGGAAATCCGAGCTCAGATTGAATACTTTCAAGTTTTGTATATCCTGAATGATTAAAATGTGTCACTATGCGGCGGGCACTAGTAAGAATTTATTTTATTGGAAAACTGTTATCTAATGCATTATTTATCACCAGCTGAAGAGTATGTATGAAGCAACGCTCTGAAGGAAGTAGAGTTTCCTTAACTCCTTTAACCATATTCGCCCCATTATCGTGAAAAATCGCTTGAATTTTAGAGATGGGTATGTCCCATTTCGTTACACACTGTAACAGTTCTCTTTTGATATTTTCTGATGTGTGTGATTCAGGAAAATGAGCCATGTTTAGAAGGACATGATTCAGTTTAAAGTTTTCTGATATCCAGTATCCTGTTAAACTCAGAAATGCAGCATTATTTACGGAAGAAGTCCAAAGATCGGTAGTGAATGCTATAGCTTCAGACCTTTCTTACTCGTTTTTCAGTTTGCTAACCACTCTCTCATACATTTCTGGAATTATTTTCTCGGTGAAATATGTCCTGCCAGGAATAGTGTATTGCGGCAAAGCATTATTAATAAGACGTTTAAAGCCCACATGATTATCGACGATGGAAAGTGGCTCGTTGTCAATAGCGATCATTTCACCAATCAAGTAGTGATATTTTTTTGCTCGGCTATCGTTGATGTCCCAGAGCTTTTTTTTCAAGTAGTTGTTGCAGTGACGGTTGCACTAAAGGCTGAATGGGCAACTGGGTGGATGAGGAAGTACTTGGAGATGATTCTGCGTGAGCATTATGTTGTGCATGACTACTTGAGCTTCCATAAATTTTACCATACTCATCTGGGTGTTTTAATTTCAAATGATTCTGCAAAGCCGTCGTTCCTGCTTTTTTTGCTGCTCTATTTATTTTTACACCACATAAATTACATTTTGCACTGTTTTCTTCCTCTTCAACATGTAGCCAAACATGTTTTTTTTCCTGGGTTTGGCATGATTGTTCTTCTTTTTAAGTAACACTTTAACTAATTAAGTATTCAAGTCTTTAATTCATTAGCAATTTTCAAATAAGTATAGAAAGAAAAATAAAAAACATCAACCGATGTCGAAAATCAAATTATAAATGCGTGCCGCCTACCCTAAACACAAGCGTATTGATTGAGTGCCAAACCTGTTTCTTTTTCTGTTCTCTTTTCAATCAAACTGATTGTGTGAGCCGTTAACTTGACTTTTTTTGGGTGTACTTTTAGTATTTTAACTACTTTCATTTATTCCTGTTACTATAGCATAATACTGGTCTTCTGGATCATTTTCATTGACTGCAATTTTTCTTTTTTGTGTAATCACTTACCACGGTATTGTGGTGCCTCATTAAATTTACTTTGGGCTCAATTCAAATTGGGCTTTTCAATGTTTAGTAAAAAATTATTACTATGAGAATGTACGTTTTTTCACAAATTGATTAGTCATTAGACACATAATATTTTTTTCAATACAGTGTATGTAGTAGGGTGACCATACAATGAGATGTCTTTTATGGTCACCCTAGAAGTGTTTCTATTTCAAACTCATTTAAATCTGTCTAATAAATTACATTTAAATTTAATTTATTAGACAATTAAGTTGACACCAACAAATATAATATAAACAAATTTAATAACGAAGTAGCAGGTAGTTCTAATATTATTCTGTTGAAGTGGTTCTAACACAATATAAACATAATAATAATAATATAACACATAATATAAACAAATTTAATAACGAAGTAGCAGGTAGTTCTAATATTATTCTGTTGAAGTGGTTCTAACACAATATTGGATGGTGCGGAGAGAAACGAAAATTTTAAAATTCATGTTCTGGAAAGGACGGGTGGAGTCGCGCCAAGCAATATACATGCAAATGTTTGTAAAGCGTTTGTTGTTGTACGGTTTACGTCACCTCATTCAAGGTGGGAAGAAATAGCTCTTTTTAAGACACAGGAATAGTCATATATTTTAAGAGGCATAAACTAATTTTACTTGTAAAAAAATAAAACAAATTTTTGTAACAATAAACTTTTTTTATGTTGTTAAAGTAACTAAGAAATTAAATCATTGGTTTGATGTTATTGTTTAGTCTGTGATCTATTAATATTGCATGTATTCATTCCTTCGAGCAAACAACCGACTGCGTCTAAAAGTTGGTCGTTTGGTTTGCTTGAAGGTTGATTTAGATAGGTTGGAACATCAGACTGTCACAATTTATTGGTGTTTCATCATCATCATCATCGTCAGCTTGTTTCCACCCACTTCTGGGTATAAACCTCTTCTTTCTTGAGCTATTCTTCTCTGGACTGTGCCGACGTCATCCAAATCTTTTCTTATTATTCCCATTAATTTTCTATTCGTGTTTACCTAATCTAAAACCTAAGCAAATATTTTTTAATTGAGTCACTGATTAATTAGTTATGCTTTTTAATACTTATTGAATTAGACAGGTGTTAAAGATGTCAGGGCGTCGCATATACCTATATACTTACTTAATGTATTATACAGTGGGCGGTCATATCTCTCAAATAAGTAAATTAAAAAAAAAAGCAGTAGCCATGTCATGATGAAATGTAGAACGGGCTACCACAATTAAATGCGTACACAACATTTCGTGTCTGTGCTGTTAGCCGTTGAGGAGTTCCCATGTCAGGATCTCCAAGTCGGATCTAACCCGGAGTGCTGCAACGATGTCAAGGTGAAACTTCAAACCAAATATCATAATAGAATGTGTACACAAAATTTTGTGACAGTGCTGTTGACCGTTGAGAAGGTCCCAAGTCAGAAGCCAACATGGAGTGCTGCAGCCATGTCTTGGTGAAACCTTTACCTTCCCTGGCTTCCTATTACACTTCCGGTTACACATTAGTAACGCTTTTCACGAAATCACTCCCATAAATTACAGTAACGCGAGAGGAAAAATGTTAGACATCAAAATTGATCTCTTCTAGACAACCTATACAACAATACTAACAAGACAACACAATAACTAAATTAGGAAAAGTAGTTTTTTTTATTATTTTTTTTATTTTACTTTATGGGGTCTATACACCAAAGTTACTGACTAACCCGCCGACAACAAAGCCGTGTCAAAGGCTGTGTCGGCTTAGTAGGCGACTTTGGTGCGTAGACACATTTAGACCCACATTAAGTTATCCACGAACAATGTGAATTTACTTCTTTTTATTTTCAGTTTTTATCATCCCACTGTTAGGCTTCTCTCCTTGACGCGACTCCTTTTGATCTTGTTCTGTCATCAAAAACAGTTTTTCAGCAATTCCGACTATGTCATTGCTACTACGGGCTGATGGTCTGTACCTTGATCGTTTACCTTCGCGTTACCACCACTCGGTGACTGTTTTTGTCCGTCGTTCCGCAGGTCAACGTGTCCTGCTCATCTCCTGTTAAGCTTGGTAATTCGCATACCAACATCTTCGACCTTTGTTCTTTGACGAATCTCGTTATTCGGTATGCGATCCACCAGCTTGATTCCTAGCATTTTGCGTTCCATTGCTCTTTGGGCTACTTTAATCTTGTGGATGTTCTCCAGCGTGAGTGGCCACGTTTCGGAACTATAAGTGAGGAGGGAAGGACAAATTAGTTAAAATCTCGGTTGTTCGGCGATTTTTTTTCGGAATTTAGCATTAAATATATCGTAAAATTTCCCAAAAGCAGCCCATCCTAGCTGAATACGTCAACTGATTTCTGTAATCTAAGAGAATTTACTAATTGACTTCGTAAAGTAAGTTTTTTTGGGTACTTCTTCGGATGAACACAAAATGATGTTTTTGTTGAATTTGTTTGATATTTTTCTTATTACTTGAAAGAGTGGACCTCCAGGTTGGTTTCACGTACATTTCTTCACAATTAGTTCATAATTATTTGTGTTGAAGATGACAAAAAACTGTTATACTTTATTGAACATGTATACTGTTCGAGTAAGTACGCTTTTTTTTTAAATCCTTGAATTATTAATTAGCTGTTTGCCGCGACTTTCCAAGCGTTGTAATTTCTCTGGCAACATTTCATCAAAAATTAGTTCATCCATCAAATAGTTGTTTTGTAGACTGCTCGGCTTCTTCTAATTGGATTTTGATATCAAGTAAACCAGTTTTTAGGTCAAAAATCAAGCTTTCCAACAATGAACATTTCATTGCAATCGTTCCAGTAGTTTTAGTTGACACGCGAAGACAGACAAACAGACACTCACTATTTAAAAATAAGTACTATTCTTGTTCAGTAAATTAATTTAAAACCACTAGACCATTTTTGTAAAATTATCTACTTTCAACATACTTTATGCTATTAACAACTGCTTTCTATAATTATTAATTACATGTGCCAAATTTCAACTTTGTTGGGTTAATAGGTTCTAAATAAAATAGCGGTAACATACTAACGGATGGATGGACGAACGGACGAATGGACGGACGGACGGATTGACAGACGGACATGGCAAAACTGTAAGGGTTCCTTGTTTGACTATGGAACCAAGAAAAATCTATTAATAATACAACAACAATAACAAATGACAATATTTGAAATGTGAATAGTGTAAATATTTGGGCTTTATTTATTTTTACGTGCACTTTTCACTTTTCATAGTCATAATATTTTTCGTATTTTCCTCTGTTTAGTCGAAACAAAATATACCAGAGTTCCCCAACCCAAGCTTTGGTTAATTTTTCAAACGGA
Source organism: Alsophila aescularia (assembly GCA_946251855.1). Classification (NCBI taxonomy): domain Eukaryota; kingdom Metazoa; phylum Arthropoda; class Insecta; order Lepidoptera; family Geometridae; genus Alsophila; species Alsophila aescularia. Next base: position 26,127,181 of record OX276379.1, on the reverse strand, counting down.
GAAAAGGAAATGAAAAAGAGGTAATTTTCGACAAAGATTGAAGATGCGGCGTTACTTTTTGAAATGTTCCTATTGTGTTTGTTTCAGTGTTTATTTGAGAGAATAAAAGCGGTATATTTTTTATACAGCCGGCCTATTTAGTAAACAAAAGCTTTAATGGGGAAGTTCTTTTGCAAAGCTATGTTAAGCCAAAGAAGATGTTTGGATAAAAACGAATTTTGCATACTTTCGCGTCATAACTGCATTAGTTATTAAGAAAATGAGAATTGAGAAAAAAGGTATAACTGTCAAAACAGGTTAAACCCCTTTCCTACACACTACACTTACAACAGTATTTCATATATACAAAATACTTATAAAAAATTTGTGGATGTAATATTTAATTTTATTCCCACAGAAGCACCATATAAATTATTCAATAATTAGAAATATCGATTCTAAGAATTCGTTTCAATTAACTTGTCTTCAACAATAAATTGAATTAAGCTAAAAAAATATTACAGAATCAAAAAAGTAGCAAATAACAGCTTTGTAACAAAATTGAAGTACTTATTATTGTTACCGTAATTAACTATCTAAAGTAACACAATTAATTACAGTTAAAATTATTACTCTTACAAACTTTAAAGAAAATTCCTAAAGTAAATTTAAGGTCGTAAGTAAAAGCTAGTTCTTTTAATGATTATAGTTTTGCAGAACTTTTAAAATAAATGGCCATACATTTATTTATAGGTAATTTATTAATGTATTTCAAATAATATAATGCCGACCTTTGATCATAGTTTGTCAGGCCGCCCAAGATCAATTTTCATGTCATAACGGCTACTTACAATAGTTAGCTCCGGAACCGACAGCTTAACGTACCCGAAGCACGGATCGATGGCAAATTCACACGTACTCGTACTTATTAAAAGTCATTGATACAGGTCCGAGAATCGATCCCGATGTCATTATATTACGTACAGTCATAGAACTGCTCAGCCAGCATCTCTCACTAAGTACACTTATAATATTATTATAATTAATTATGAATTACCTAATTAATATTATTTAAACATTCGTCTCTTTTCATTTCTAACAACGAACTCCATGGATATTTATTAACCATACCTGTAACAAGCTAATACATTGTTTATGATTAACTAAATGAATTAAAAATGTGACTCAGCATAACTGAGTCACATTTTTAATTCATTTACTAATAATAATCTCTCCTCCTAATAATTTATCAATTTTTATAAGTTTTTTTTATCTATTTTAGCTAGTATTGAAAGCTATTGAAAATTGAAATCTAGCAGTGGTAGATAAATGTAATTTATTCACCTAACTTTAATGAATGTCCTCTTAGGTCTTAGCATCAAACTCATGCTAATAATTGCAACAGTAACTCTGTCTCTCAGTCTGCTTGTTACCTTTATAAGACTAAACGGTTGAATCGATCTTGATTAGAAATAGCATGTTACTATCATGAGTAAGGGCAGAGCCATATCTTTTTACACGACTGCCCAAAAATAGGAGTGTTATGTTTTTAGTTTAGTTTTTACCCCGGAAATAAATACCACATGGGCAAAGCTACTAGTAGTAAGTTATCAAAAATGTATTTACTTTATATAAATTCGGACTCCAATTTAGCGAAATCGCTACATTTAACCAAAACAAAATTATCGAAAATATTGATGAGATAATAGTTTCGGTATCTTTTCGTCCATACAGGGTAAACTACAGATATGTTAGGTTTTTCAATCATTTACAGAACGTCTTCTCTGGCTCATTTTCTAATCTTCAGGTAAAGGAGGCGGCTTAGGCTGATCACCAGGCAGATTCAGGGTGTCTGATTCGTTCTCTAAGATGCTTTCAGCTTCCACTGAAAAAGTCATAATATATCATTATATTAAGAATAGTAGTAAATTAATATTTACTTGGCTAGATTCATATGGCTAGTAAGTTAAGATACTTATGTAAAGTGGGAAAATGTTGAAAAAATATAATTGTTTTTTTAAAATCTGTTTTTACTTCGAGGAATCCATACCAATATATAAAAGTGAAACGTCGTCTGTTTGTTTGTTTGTTTGTTTGTTTATTTGAGGACCTATCACGCAATAACGGCTAGACGGATTTTGATGAAATTTGGAACGGAGATAGCTTATATTCTAGAATAAAACATAGGATATTTTTTATCCCGGAAAATTGTATGTTTCCATGGGAAAACTGGAAAATGTTGATTACTTGCTGTAAGGAACGGTTGCCATGGAAACGAAATAATAACAAGTCTGTCAAACATCAAGAGCGTTGGTGCTATACTCTTGCATTGGTTTTTTAATATCTTAGAAGAACATAGGATGCTTTGTTACACAACTACAGCGAAGCAAGGGAATGGTAATGAGTTCAACAGTCTATGTATGTATGTATGTATGTATGTATGTATCTATGTATGTGGGTATGTGGACGTTCCACCATAGCGTCGCCCTATTGGTTCGATTTTGACAAGCAAGGTGTCAATCGATTCGTTTTCAGATACAGGGTGGTCATAGGCTATTTGTTTACTCATCTACGGCAAGGAAAAGGAAGGGTTATGTGTTTAAACTAAACACTTGGTCCAATTTTGACAAGCGAGGTATCAATCGATTCGTCTTCATAGCAAGAGTGCTATCGACCGTAGTCAAGTTTTAGTTTTTGAACTTATGTATTGTTTATTGCAGCAACTAAATATGAATCCAACAGTTACATTAGGTGTACTTAGAACATATGTACGTATAACTACTTGCATACTACTTAGTCAGTTTAAGAAACACGAATAATGCATCCCAACTATTTGTTTAATAAAATTAAGCTCTATAACTAACAAAAGGGGAGCAAAGCTATTTATAGCGTCATGACAAATCTCTTTAAAATTAGCTAGGGCGTTCACATTTCTGGGAGTCATGTTAGGTTTGTAATAGTGCATATTCTGTGGTCTTGATTCACAAAATGTGTAAGTAATGATGTCCAAACGCCACATCATTGCTTCGCTTTCTGTTTAGCAAAACTGGTGCAAAACTATACAGTAATTAAATAAATATATAAATAAATAGTATATTACTGCATCGAGCGGAAAGTGACTCATTGCTGCACCGAGTGTTAGTTTGGAGCCCGAGCTTTAGCGAGAGATCTAAAAACACGAGTGCAGCAAGGAGTCACTTGAGCGAGTGTCAGTAATCTGCTTTTCTTTCCACTACAAAGTAATATCACAATTGTTTACCTAAATGTAAGCAATACAATTTTCAGTCACATTGACTTTTAAATTAGCGCCAATTCCGCCGCGCTCATACTTAAAAAATAGTACATTCTATTTTTAAATCTCTATTGGACGAAAGCATTCATTCAATACTAGCTGCGTCCCATGGTTTCAACCGCGTGACGGATGATGATGATAAGTATCCCATATGTTATTCCATGGTATAAGCTACCTTGATTCAAAATTTCATCAAAATCCGTTTAGCCGTTCGAGAGTGAAGTAAAATGATGGTGATGATGATGATGATGATTATTGACTATTTCCATTCCAAATTTCATTAAAATCCGTTCAGCTGTTAAAACGTGAAGGAGTAACTAACATACCCACACGCACACATAGATACAAGCTTTCGCGTTAATAATATTAGCGAGATGAATCATGTAACTAAAAAAACAGTGCAGTAATGGATTTCAATACTTACTTTCCGCACTGTAAAACTATGCAGTAATGGATTTCCATACTTACTTACCTTGAGTTGAATAGTTTTATTCTCAGTCTTTTGTCACCATTAACCAACCATAAATGATAAATAGATGATAGCGCGTTTGATCTTGATCAATATTATAATAATTCAATCATCTATGACATTACTGTTGCTATTTCTTTGTATTTAAGAAAAACTTCGGTGTGAGTTTTTATAATACTGGTCTAAAACACTTGATAAAGTTGTGTGATAACTTTTTAATGGATCCATGTATGAAAAAAAAATGTAACCTCAAATACAAATTAAATGAAAAAACCTTTTACCTCACAAGTTCGGAAATACTCTGTTTGTCATTTGAAATCTGAGTGCAAAATTGCATTTTACCCACTAGCGTGGTAAGAGTTTTTAAAATTCGAACCTTTCTTTTAAATAATTTTCTATACTGCCAGCTTGTACTATAATCTATTCTGTGCTGCCAGTTCACTGAAAATATATTAATACATATCTAAATTATATTATTATTCGTTTCGATTCGACTCTACTCGACTCTATTCGACTCTACTCGACTCTATTTGACTCTACTCGACTCTATTCGACTCTATTCGACTCTACTCGACTCTATTCGACTCTACTCGACTCTATTCGACTCTACTCGACTCTATTTGACTCTACTCGACTCTATTTGACACTATTCGACTCTATTTATTTCTATTTGACTCTACTCGGCTATATTCGACTATATTAGATTCTACTCGAGTCTATTCGACTCTACTCGACTCTATTTAACTCTACTCAACTCTTGGCTCTATTCAACTCTATTCGACTTTACTCGACTCTACTCGGTTTTATTCAACTCTATTCCTCTCTATTTGACTTTACTCGAATAAAAAATTATAAATAATATATTCGGGACAATTCCACACCAATTAACTAGCCCCAAACTAGGATACCTTGTACTATGGGTACTAGATAACGGATAAATATACATATATACGAATATTATAACAACGATGACTCGGAAACAAACATTTCTGCTCTTCACAAAAATGATTGCGCCTTGCAGGATTTGAACCCGCGACCGTCTGATTACGTACCTAGAATCACTAGCCACGAGACCAACCGGTCGTCAAAACCGGTCATCTACTCGACTCCTCTACTATAGTAATATATTTAAACGGGACTTAATCAGCGTGATTAAGTCCCGTTTAAATATATTACTATGAGTTCGAATCCTCTACTATATTCGATTCTACTCGACTCTAATCGACTCTACTCGACTCTATTCAACTCTAGTAGATTATATTTGTCTCTATTTGACCCTACTCACGACAATATTCGACTATTCAACTCTATTAGACACTACTCGACCCTACTCGACTCTATCGACTGTATTCAACTCTATTCGTGTGTACTCGACTCTATTCGGCTTTACTGACTCTTTTTGTCTGTTTTCGTTTCTATTCGACTGTATTCGACCCTATTCGTCTCTATTCGACACTATTCGATTCTATTCTATTCTATTCGATTACACTCAATTCTATTCTATTCGTTTTCATTCGATTATTTTCTATTCGATTCCATTCGATTCTATTCAATTCTATTCTATTTGATTCTATTATGTTTACACATCTGCCAGGTGTCCCGCGACGGCAATTTTTTATTATATTATAATCGCTTATTTAGTATAAGCTGTTTTTGTTGCACCTAGTATTTTCCTCGCTGTAGTGAGGTTAAAATGTGTGTGTTTCGCAAGGCAGCAAACTTTTTCTGCGTCTCGTACATTTTGTAACTCTCGCTACGCTCAGGATTCTAAATTTGAACCACTCGCTACGTTCGTGGTTCAATACAAGAATCCTCCGCTTGCTCAAGTTTCAATAGTATGTACTCGCGACAAAAAATCACTTTGCAGCCTTGCATAACAAATAACTATTGTGTAAAAGTTTGAACTTTCTTATTTTCTTTTTACGGCTTAAAATTTTCTAAGTTTCTAAGCCGTCAAAAAGGCCTGAATTTTGATCATTAAATGTTTTCGTTCCCCGCTTTTATCCTAAGTGTCTTTCTTATCTAATTTATTATATTTAATACTAGATAGATAGATAGATAGATAGATAACTCTTTATTGCATACCACTTAAAAGTAAATCGTACTTCGCATTGCGCTTTTTCCGGGTTGACATTTTACTGGGGAAAATTATAACATAAGTTCTTCAAAGACGAATATAACCTATAATATTATGGTACAATTCGTTCCGTCATCAATTAGTTTTGAACCATTGCAGAGTTTCTACTACGAGTTGAAATGCCAAGTGTGATCTTAACGTTTTTAACAAGTGAGTTTTTGGAGTTCTTGGACTATTTATTAAATATAGACTGTTTAAAAGGTTTTCCATTCAGAAAATCTATATTTGAGGAAAGTAAATGAACCAAAAAGTAGAAAAATAATATACATTTTGTATTTTTTAATTATTTTTTGCAACATTGGTCTCATATATCCCGCACAGGATACCGATAAACCTAAGCTATCCATCAGTGGAAACCATATAAACATATATATAACGGTCCAGTAGTTTTTACGTAGTGCGAGAGCATACAGACTCCATTTAACAACAACATTTTTTTTCCATTTTTGTACCTACAAATTATTATAAAAAACAAAAACCTTACTTTATAAAACATGGTATTTAAGTGAAGAATTTTTAATAATAATTAATAAAACTTGTAGTCACTCATTATGTCACGACACTATGCCATTTGTGACGATATCATGGTCCTATATTTTTATAGGACGAGCAGTGAGATGGATAAATGGACATCTTTTACACTAATGATATAAAGAGGAAGATTTGATTGTTTGTATGTTTGTTTGTAGTGGATAAACTCAAAAAATACTGAACGATTTTGAAAATTATTTCAATTATTAAAAGTAAAATTATGAGCGAGTAACAATGGGCAGAAATATATTTTTAAAAAATTTTGAGATAATGTACACGACTAATAAAATAAAACAAACAAACAATAAAGGTTTTACTACGCAAACTGGCGTAAATAAAATCTCTTTGGTGTAAACACTTCGTTAGGTTTTATTCAGAATATTTACGCTGTAAATATTCTAAGGTTTTATTGCTGAAAACTCTCTAAGTACATTTATTTCCATTCAGTTGTTTGTTTGTCGTATGAGGTCTTACGTAGTATTTATATACTCTTTGCTTTGATATGAGGTATTTAGTGCCGTCTTCTAGAGTCAGAGTTTGCTAGGCCACAGAAGACCTAGGACATAACTTAATGCTATTTTAATAAATAACATCCCGGACCGACAGCTTAACATTTCCTACAGTCAATGCTGAAATACACAGACTGAACAAGTAAAATTATTATAAAAATACAAAAAACACGACTGCGAACAAAATTATTGAATACTAACTGTGCCCGCGGCTTCAAACGCGTGGTCATTTCTCTAGATTAAAAGTACTCATGTGCTATTCAAGGACCTAAACCACCAATATTCCAACATTTGATCGAAATTCCTTCGGCCGTCAAATAGTATTTATCGATTGCTCGGCATCTAATCATTGGATTGAGATACCAAGTGAAACCGCATCACAATCGGTTCAGTAGTTTTTACGTGATGCGCGAGCACACATACAGACAAACAAACTAACAAACAAACAGACAAACAAAAGGACACGTTTTTTTTTATATCCTTGTTCAGTAGCTTACTCGTATTTTATGTACCCTAGACCATTTTTTTTGTTATCTTCATTGTACAGACTTTTTCGTTCTTACTGCTTCATTATAAGTACTAGCTGTGCCCGCGGCTTCGCACGCGTGGTCATGTCTCTGGGATAAAAGTACTCTATGTGATATTCTAAGACCTGAAATACCAATATAACATCATTTGATCAAAATTCCTTCAGCCGTCAAAAATTTTTTATCGACTACTCGGCTTCTACTAATCGGATTAAGATACCAAGTACACCAGTTTTTTAGATAAACCCTAAGATATCCAACTGTGAAAACCAAATCGCAATCGGTTTAGTATATTCTTGTTCTGTAGCTTATGTTTAGTACTCTAGACCATTATTTTTTTTCATTTTTTACAGTTTTTTTCGTTCCTATTGCCTTATAAATATCGATAGAAGATATAGACGAGCTGACCACCCGCGAAAATAATAACTCTAATATCATCATCATCATCATCATCATGTCAACCTTTAGAAGTCCACTGCTGAACATGGGCCTCCCCCAAAGACCGCCATGACGCGCTCGTCATGGCGCATCTTGTGCCACCTCCATCCACCGACTTCCTGCGATGGCTACAATGTCGTCGGTCCATCGTGTGGGGGGTATCCCCACACTTCCGCCGCCATATTAGTTTTTTTGACACTTTATAATATCCTTTAGGTTGTACGGCCAATGTACAAACAAACAAACAAACAAACAAACAAACAAACAAACAAACAAACAAACAAACAAACAAACATACATACATACATACATACATACAACCCAAACACATAACCTTCCACGCTATCGGGTAAAAATAACCGATTTCAAATTGTATGAAAGAACGATATAATATATTTTTTGGGGTTTGTGTGAAGCCACGACAGCACCTAAATAACCTACTTAGTCTGTGGCATAAAAAAAAACTTCAATTTATTGTAAATTTAGTATTTTTTTTAATCACGATAGAAATAAAAACTCCTGAGAAAAATGAATAATGTACTTAATTCAGTTCACTTAGAAGAAAATCTTACCGGAAACAGTTACCCCCAAAACTATTTGATCAATTTTGATGAAACTTTAATTATTCCTTAAGTTGAAAGATACCGAAACCGAACTATTAGAAAAAGATTTTTTGCAATTGGATAGATATATAGATAGATAGAAAATTCTTTATTGCACACATAAGATAGGTACATAGGCGAACTTAATCCTAGCAAGCATTATCTTCCAGTTAACCTCGGTGTACTGTGATGTTTTTAATAGGACTTGTGGATTCAGATAAATACTTGGACAATATATAAATACTCGTACAAGACGTACATACGCGAAATTTGGTTGGTACATTTGTTTGGATACCCATATGGACTAACGTGAATATTACAAAGGTACACGTGTGAACTTGATAACCTAATTGTCTTGATGTCGGTAAAAAAACAAACAACTTGTTATAACACAAACATTTTTTTTTTGTTATTTTTGCTCAGTGATACAGAGTCAAGTAAAGAGATACGAGTATAACAAATTGTAAGTATTTTTCAACAAAACAGCCAAATTGTCGAGTCACACTCAGTTAGGCAGTAAAAAGTCTAGTTAATTCACGATTCAGTAAAGTGGTGGAACATTAATGAAACTTCCTAGGGAGTTTTTGAGAATCCGAAATGGGACGTTTTTCCACGTTTGTATCATTCTCTCGTGCACGTTAACAAACACTTATAAATTAACACTCGAAGAAATACAAGTTTGAGAAAAAAAAAAAAAACAACACAACCGTCTAGATTTATTTTTCCACCAAAAGGAAAAATATATTTTAACTTGACACTGGCAAAATTCAAGTATGCGGAGCATTGACAACTACATTATCCTCAAACGCCAGTAAGCGTAATTCAAAATCTTTGAGACTCACTTATGCAGTTGTCTATGACTAACGTACATGCGGAGCCAAAAAAAAACAAACATAAAGTGTCTGCGTAGAGTGTCTGACTTATTTTTGGTTTAATACTTACTAACCAAATATTTTGAATTACGCTTACTGGCGCTAATGGTTGCCATATATTTTCTAAGGAAAGAGCAAAGATGATGGATTACGCTTATTAGTAACTGTGGATTAAGAAATACTAAACATGAATATTATACTGTCTAGGCAGTGCTAAATATGAATGTTACTCTAAAACTCCCAAAAGCATAAAAATTATGTGAACCATGTTGCGAATCGCAAACAAAGCTTTGGACGATACATCAAGCGTTATTTGCCCTCGGGGGCGTCCGCGTGTGTTACGTATTTATGTCGCCCAGTGTGGCTGGGCTTTTGCATTACACTCCTTTTTTGCGCAGTCGTGTAATAATATTAAACACCTATTAGATCCATTTTAATTTAACCCACCTTTCACTCAGTGCTTGTCGTGTAAAAATATTAAACACCTATTAGAACCATTTTAATTTAACCCACCTTTCACTCAGTGCTTGTCGTGTAAAAATATTAAACACCTGTTAGATCCATTTTAATTTTACCCACCTTTCGCTCAGTGCTTGTCGTGTAAAAATATTAAACAACTATTAGATCCATTTTAATTTAACCGACCTTTCACTCAGTGCTTGTCGTGTAAAAATATTAAACACCTGTTAGATCCAATTTAATTTTACCCACCTTTCACTCAGTGCTTGTCGTGTAAAAATATTAAACACATATTAGATACATTTTAATTTAACCCACCTTTCACTCAGTGCTTGTCGTGTAAAAATATTAAACACCTGTTAGATCCATTTTAATTTTACCCACCTTTCACTCAGTGCTTGTCATGTAAAAATATTAAACACCTGTTAGATCCATTTTAATTTAACCCACCTTTCACTCAGTGCTTGTCATGTAAAAATATTAAACACCTGTTAGATCCATTTTAATATAACTCACCTTTCACTCAGTGCTTGTCGTAATGAAAATAGTTATAATACTCTTAGGACACTTCGTCTGTCTCATAAAAGTCAAATTAGGCTAGGTACTTACTATCCGAAGAGAATGTTCGATTGTTTACAACTTACTCCAAGTCCATTGTTAGAGCAGCGTCAAAGTCGCAAGTTTCTCAGTTTTGTTCGAAGAGAGCTCGATTTTCAAACTTTTTTCCACGCCCCTTCTGAAAGAAGCTGCGTTTTGACTGCGGTTGGTAGTTAAGAAGTGTCAAAAAGAAATCAACCCTTTAGATCTATATCACAGTAATAATTGAGCTATAAGCTCCTAAGAAGTAAACCAGTCACAACATTCTGTAAGGTGTTGTTGTAGTGCTAAGATACTTTTAGCACAAAAACATTGTATTTAGTTTATCTCTAAGTATCTACCAGAAATAAAAAAAAGATAAACATGAATATTAAAAACACCAAGAATATATAAAATAAGACGGATTCTATACCGCCAAATTGAAAGTAAAGCAGCCAAGATGTGCTGATCTGCTCATACGCACGCGCCACCATGTTATGCCAATCATCGCAGCGAAATCTTGACCTTGTTTATCGTGTTAATTCTGTCAAGATCTCACTGACAGAATTAACACGACTCTCACTTTCTTGCAGTCTTTTCTAATGAAATTGTAATTGTATCAACCACAAAAAACACTACAAATTATCCAAACACGCACACATACGCAACTGCCATTTGCACTCGTTTTTTTGGCGGTGTGAACTCTGTATTTTTTTTAAGCCTTCTTGGTACAAGTACATCATTAAAATAGCAAAACAATTTAATCGGTTCTGTCAAAACTCTATTGAAGGAGTACTGAGTTACTTGAGAACCTCTGGTTTAAAACGTAAGAGGCTTTCATTATAAAGTTCTCCGAGCTGCGTTCTTGTAAACTTGAGAGCTTAAGTAAGTTTTTTATGAAGACCATTCTGGCCAAGATCAGGATACTCCAGCAAAACTTGAGCACTGATCATTATTGGTCAGGTTTCGCTGAATAGTTTTGGCTCTTAAATTAATGTTTTTAAAAGTTTTTAAGCAAGATTTCTTGGTCTTTGTAACTCTGTTAAGGCTGTTGAATCGTTAACGTTAATGACGGGCTTTTGTAGTGAATAGGGATAGGAATTTTAATCTTGAATGATTTTTGCTTTACTTTTATAATTATTTTGAGACGAATGCTTACCTAGTTAAAGTTTACATAGATTGTGTGAGAGTTTAAAGTTTGTGGCTCAGTTAATCCAATGCGTTAAAATATATATTTTGCGTGGTTTTTAAGCCTTAGATCCACGCAAAGTAAAATAAAATTAATGAATTCAAATTAAATTAAATTAATTTAGGCATTTTTTTTATCCCGGCCGCAGTCGAAATGTTTCACGATGCTGTTATCTGGCTTACAAGTACGAACTATCGAAAAAAACTTTAAATATTAAAATAAGTAAGTATGTAATTTCATGTGAATAAATTATACTCAAATACTAGCCTTTTGCTCTGATAAATTAAATCGTCTTGAAAATTTAAGCAACATCCGATAAAGTCTTCCCAACACCGAGGACAGATCTTCGATCTCAATGCGAACTTGAACTATGTTTTACCGGACTGTCGAACTTTCTAAATAATTTTCCCGTGAATTCTTGGAATTTCTTGAGCTGTGTAAAGTTAGGAATTGCAATTACAGCAAGCATTTTGTGTTAATTGAAACAGTTTCAAAGAATGTTTTCTGTTTCAAGGTGATTAATGATTAGGTTTGTAGAGATATACTTTTCAATAATTTGTGGTCTCCTATTAGTTTGGGGGTGCTAGGATAGATACATTTTGAGTTGATTCTTAAAACGTCCAGGAAACACTGAACGGCATTATAGCATTCTAGTTTATCTTGCACCGCAATGTTTCAAAATGTGTACATTTCAAAAATACTTATGCATAATTTTAGGTTTCTTAGATTATAATTAAAGGTTTTTTTAAATGAGTGAAAACATCATGAGATATCAGTTTGGGTCAAACTGAGTTATTTTTTCCAAGACGCTAAGCTCCAAAATGATCGGCTACCAATTTAATATCGTCTCAATTGAACCGGTATCAGCATCGGATCTACGAAGACCGATGGGCGTATCTAAGCTTGATAAATGTGACTATCCCTGAAAACCTTTAGTCTTATACTAATGGGATTGATAATATTCATCAAGTTTTTTCATGCAATTCGGGAAATGAAGCAGGCATACTGAGGCGACATCATAAGGTTGTTTAATTAAATTCAAAAATGTTGTTTACTACTAATAAAATTATGCAGCTTTAACGAAGGTGACCTCTTAATTTTCTACCCGACTGAGCGGAGGATATTATGTTCATCAGCCTATGTTTGTCTGTTCCTTTGTGGAACTATATTTAGACCAAACACATAGACCAAATTTGATGAATCTTACGTCAATTGATTTGTCTTAATCTTGCGTGTGCTATTAAAGACAACATTAATTTAAATTGAATATGGCGACAACCAGACGCCATATTATAAAAAAGTAAATAATGAAAGTTAACGAACTATGTAAAGTGAGGTATCATTGAATGTAATATTTGAAAATCATCTATAAGTTTGTACCCGATTATGGAGGGTTATGTGTTTGAGTTGGATGTATTTTTGTTTGTATGAATGTACGTTTCTTAGGTGGGTCCTACAGCCTAAACGGCTTGATGGATTTGTTATATAAGGTATCATTGGATTCGTCTTGAGCACGATAGTACTATAGGATATAATTATGAAGTGTCAAGAATACTAATATGGTGGCTTACAGCTGCCATATTGTTATCAGAGTGAGCAAAAAATTATCAAAACCTATCGAGTAAGGTATCAAAATACAAGTATTTAAAGACCATTTCAAAAATATATAATTCTTATAACTAAACCGTAGCAAATTTCTTTTAAACTTCTTACATAATTTTCAATTTTTGATTATTCAAGTTAATGTAAATACTATATATAGTTTGATGTTGCAATTTCAACTATTAAAAAAAAGTAAAATATGTAACTAAAAAGACAATAAAATTTATATAAATAGTAGCTGCGCCTCGCAGTTTCACCCGCGTCCCTCAGGAACCATAAATTTTCCGGGATGAAAAGTAGCCTTAGTGTTAATCCAGGGTATAAGCCGTACCAAAAAAGTAACAAACAAACACACACACACACACGCGCGCACATATATACAAACTTTCACCTGTATAATATTATTTTGATTATTTTTGCGGGCGGTTAGGTTAGGTTAGGCTAGTATTCAAAATGTTGTTCGCAGTCGGTTTTTGTATTTTATAACAAAATAACTTGTACTATATATAATTTTTATAATTTTTCATTTTGAATGAAAATTTTGGATTTATAATTACCTACTATAATAATTATTTAAGCTTAGTGGCGTGCATTAGGAGAGGCCTATGTCCAGCAGTGTACAATATAGGCTAATGATGACGATGATGATGAACTATTTAAAGTTGGTAAGCAACCATTACAGTCGAGTTTATTTAAAACCCATTTTCTTGTTTAAATTACATTCGTGTATGGAAAAAAAGTTTGTGTGACTTTCTCTTGCAAACGTCTCAGCATATATTCCATGAGTAATTATTTAAAAATAAATAATACATTTTTTTCGGTAAATCAACAGGAAGAAGAGCGATGGTGGCCTAACGTTTCTATAGTGCAATTTATAATCCAACGATACCGGGTTCAATTCAAAACCTAGGCTCCGCACCAATGACTTGTCTGAGTTATGTGCGGTTTTCCATCGCTCCGTGCTTCGGAGGGCACATTAAGCTGTCGGCTGTTATTGATTAATAGCAGTCGTTAAGCCATGTCAGAGCCTCGGGTGACTTGACAAACTCTGACATCAGAGGCCAGCACTACCGTATACGACAAACAAACAGAAGAAGCTATAAACGCACTTAAAACGCCGTTAGCTGATCAAAATAAATCCAAACTCGATATACTAGCAATTTGATGACCAGAAGATCCCGAGTGTCCTGGTTCTCCTGGCTAAATCATAAAGTCTTAAGTGTGTACAAAATTAAAACCAACAAAAAAAATAGGTGATTAATACCAACAAATTAATAGGTCAACATGAAGTCGTCCATTATTGACTTTAGAGATTTCACCTGAGCATAACACGCGCCAAAGCAACGTAACTTGCTGGAATACCGGTTATAACCGCTTTTTAACACTCAAGTGGCTAAACATATTTCTTCACGGTCAGTTAAATAAAAGCATGTAAAATAATAGAAGCGGTACAATATTCAGATTCTGTTAAACAAAACAACGTACATACCGATATCAACTCGAATATGAATAAAACTGAAATCATTAGAACCGTTGAAATACAAGTGAAACGTTGTCTGTTTGTTTGTTTTGGGTGTTTTCACGCCAATACGGCTTATCTTATTTTGATTAACCTTTGTTAAGAGGTACTGTATAATATAGAAACCTACATAGAATAGGTACTTTTTATCCTGGAAAATGACCCGGGTTCCCACGGAAAAACTGGAAAATAATCACTCGCTGTAAGGAACGGAATAACATGTGTTGCCGTGGAAACGAAATAATAACAAGTATGTCAAAAAACAATACTTTTGCAACGGTTTTTAACATTCTAGATGAACATAGGATACTTTTTTTACCAAACTGCGCAACGCAAAGGCGCGGTAATGTGTTTATCAGCCTATGTACGAGTATGTATGTCTGTTCCTTTGTGGCACTATATAGACCAAACACGTGAACCGATTTTGATGACTCATACGTCTATCGTTTTATCTTTATCTTGCGAGTGCTGCTAAAGACAAGAAATTAATTAAAATTTAATATGGCGACCACTACACGCCATATTGTGAAAAATTAAAGTCGACGAACTATATCAAGTATCATTGAATAGGTATTTGAAAATATTTTTTAGGTTTTTCTTATCATTTCATTTCAAATTACCATTTAAGATCTGTAACGATTTAAATGTAAGTATGTTTGTCTGTTCTTTTGTGGCATTATTAAGTCAATCGATTTATCATAATCTCGCAAGAGCTACTAAAGACATGAAATTCCAATATCAAAATTCCATATGACGACAACTGGACGCCATACTGTGAAAAAGAAAAAAATGTAAGTCGACGAACTATGTCAAATGTATCATTAAATAGGTATTTAAAAATAATATTTAAGTATATCATATAATTTTTCATTTCAAACAACGATTTAGGATCTATAATGATTTAAAAGTTGTTAGCAACTAGCATTCTCACAAATTCTTATAAAAATATAATATTTATTTATAATACATATAAATAAAATCAAAAAACCCGATTGGAAACAAAACTTAAAAGATGCAAACAAGCTTTAGATTTTTGATTTTGAAATATAAGATGCAGTCGGAGGCACGAAGAGTAGCTCGCCAGGTTCTAGCTTATCCCATCAATGGAGAAATGAAATGAAATGCAAGTTGCTTCCGACTGCATCTTATATTTCAAAATCTAAAATCTAAAGCTAGTTTGCTTCTTTTTAGATTTTTTTGCAGTCGGGTATTTTGATTTTATAATAATTTATTTTTATTTCGCTATAAACTGTACTTCGCGCGACAACGATGGAAACGCGTAACAAAAAGTGTTTGTTTAGTTGCTCTGGAAATACGGACAAAAGAAAAGTTCTCTTATTAAGTGACGTTATACAGGATTCGCTCGATTTGTTTGGTCTGTTAAATAGAGTTAATCGATGGTTAAGTTGAAGGCAGTTTCTGCAAGCTTTAGGTACCCATTTACAATCCAGGAGTAATCAAATCTAGAGACCGTTATCATCTACGCAAGTATATGACAAACTAAGCGACATCATCTCTTCAGTTTGTAGATTCTTGAATTTCCTCATTTTAGCAAATCTACACTCACTGGTTGGTATAAGCCTCATTCTCCCTTGCACCATTAGATGCAAGAACAATCTAAGAAAATAATAAAATTTAAGAAAATCCTATTGTGAGATACTTTCAAAATTGAAATGGTAATTATTTCGTTAGTTATTATATGTAGTAGGTTCTTTCTTATGTGAATGTTTATATTAATTATTAAATTTTAAAAGAATAGTTTTGAGTCTGAAAAAAAATATTTGTTAAATTGACATCCAAATTTTGTAATAATCCAGAAACGTAAGCACCAAAGCATTTTTTGATGTTTTTTGCGTCTTAATTCAGAAAACATAATCTTCTTAACAAAGTCTCCTTAGCATAATCCCTTAAACCTTCGTGAAGTTTGTACGACACAATTCTTTGCCAAAAGTCCGGCCCGAGGCCCGAGTCTCACAAAAAACTCTAATCTTGTTAAGAAAATTTTAACAATGATCATTAGGGAGATTGTTAGAAAAGATAAGTATTGTATCCATGGTATCTCCGTCTACATATCTAAGGGAAAAACAGAATGAGTGGTCACTTTAATAGTGTAGGTGAAGAAGAACAAATTACTGAGTTAAAATATTAATGGGACCTACATTTTTCTTGCACACGTGAGTGACTTGACGAGCATTTAATTTGTGTCATTGGCTGTCCATAACAATAAAGTTCCAATTCCCTTCAAACTTATACATTCTTATCATCATCATCATCATCACCATCATCATGTCAGCCTCTAGAAGTCTGAGGCTGATGCTGAACATAGGCCTCCCCCAAAGAGCGCATTGTCGAGCGATCTTGTGCCACCTCCATCCACCGACTTCCTGTCGGTTCATGGATAAATCCTGAACCTTCAAGTCAGTGGAAAATCTTAAACGATATTTTAAATAACCTGAAAAATATGAAGCGCGAAGTTTAAATTAATATGTCACTGAAAATATATTTATAAGATAAAAGACTTATTGACGAACAAGCTGCGCCTCGCAGTTTTGCACGTGCATAAATTTTGCTTGTAACCGTTGAGGAGTTCCCTAGTCAGGAGAAAACCCTGAGTTCGCAACAACCTTGTCATGGTAAAACTTAAAACCGGAAATCATAACAAAAAGCGTACTGTGCTGTTAACTGTTGAAGAGTTTCTTCATCTGGAGCTAATCCTGGATGTCAATTCAGGTTATACATACCATAAAAATGCATTTAACTTAATTAAAAAAATATATATATAAAACAAGTTATTAAGTTATTTGTTATTACATATATAAAAAAATAATAATATAAAACAAGTTATTAATATAATTATTTCTTTTTATTAATATTATCCGTATGTTAATTTACTGTGTTAAATAGCACATAATTATTTTATTTACTCTCTCTCTTACTACGTAATGAGCACCTACATCTTCTTTATTATGTGGTGCAAATATATACAAAATTAGCTTTCCCGCCTGCGACTTCGTCCGCGCGAACTACTGTTTAACGCGAAAAATAATAGTAAAAAAAAACTAAAAAACACGCATCTTGATGAAACAAAGATAAAAACCTCCGCAGCACTCCAATGAATATAGTTAAACAATTGGCATCAAAATCCATTTAGTAGTTTTTGCGTGATGATGTCACATACAGACAGACAGACAAAAATTATGAAAATGATATATTTGGATTCTACAAATTTCATATATATACTTATAATAAAGCAATTAGAACGAAAAAGTGTGTACAAAGACAATAAAAAAAATGGTCTAATTTTCTTAAAATAAGTACTGAACAAGAATATATAATTTATTTAAATCGTGTCTGTCTGTTTGTCTGTTTGTTTGTTCGCGTATCACGTAAAAACTACTGAACCGATAGCAATGCACTTTTCACTGTTAGATACCTTAGTGTTTGACGTAATAACTGGTGTACGGTTGAGATACCAAATCTTAATTCGATGAGTAGAAGCCAAGCAATCTATAAAACATTTTTAACGCCTGAAGGACTTTTGATGCAATGTTGGTATTTTATGTCTTGGAATAGCACATAGAAGAGTACTTTTAACCTCGAGAAATAACCATGCATGTCAAGTCGCGGGCACAGCTAGTACTCAAAAAGGGATGTTTTTCTTACGCAAGTTGTCTGGTACTACCCTAAACAAGGACAAACTACGGGAAAAAAATGTTTACTTTTGAGGGTGCACAGCTTTACAACAAAATACCAGCGAACATGATGTGAGCTCATTTAATGCATAACCATAGAAGTACTAGGAATAAAAGGTAGGTACCGACAAGCGCTCGTCCAAAATGTAAAGAACAAACTCGATTTATGTACGCGTAAGGACCGCGTATTGATGCTCGGCGACACACACACAAGTAAAGAAATAATGTTGCTAGAGTAATCACATTGATCTATTTTAGCATATATTTTATTGATTAATATTTTTTATGATACCGTATATTAAAGATTGGAGGGTTACTAAATGCAATAGAACGGTAAGAACGGTAGAGGTAGGTAAGAGAAAGTTGATGGATGAGTTATTGATTCGCGGACAATAGAATGAGCTTTGATATTATTGGATGACGGGTTGCTTGGCGGAATAAAAATAAGCCACCTATTTAAAAAAACCGGCCAAATGCGAGTTGGACTCGTGCACGGAGGGTTCCGTCCTTTTTTGATTCCATTGCGAGTATAAAAATATGAGGCCTTAAAAGTCGTATATTTTGATAACGTTAACTTGTGACGAGATCAAAACCTCTTTCTTAATAATACTCTTTTGATCTCTTAATTCTTTCATAATCCATTTCTTTTCATTTTGATAGTTGGTCATTATTCATTCTAAATACAAATAACCTGTCATTCGATATATTGATTTTTGGAAAAACCGAATTATTATTATAAAATACTTATATAAGTTCATTGAAAATATATATGAAACTTGTAAATATATATAAGAATACCTTCATAAGCCGTTTATAATCATCTCCTCCTGTTCCTGTGCTCCTAATTATAATTGTTCCTGTAATTCTGTTGTCCACTGAGGCTTGATCCCGGGGCTGGTGGAGCAAGCCCAAACCCTGGGACCGCCTCGTGACACTGGTGCCCTCTACGTGTCCGTAACCAGCCCAGCTCTACCTACCTTCGAGTTCCAGTTTGTTTTAAAGTGTTAAATATAATTTGTTAATCCGTGTGCTATTTTTTCCAAGCAGTGATCCCACAAAATTCTAAAAGGCACTAGGCCATCTTGATTTAAATTTGGATTGGATTATTTTGCAAACCCAGAACAGTTTTTTTATACTCAAGTGTATTTTATATTTGCATTCCAGTCATTCATGTAAGTAAGATATTTTCATTAATACTTACTTTGTTCCGAATTTCACTATCGGCCTACCTAGTTCCGAATTACTCTAAAGTTTGACGCGTTATTATGCGTGACGCGTTAACGCGTAGTTATATTAACGCTTTTTTTTATATATATTTAAAGCGTTTCTATCGCACTTAACGTAACGTTACCTACAAAGTAAACACTAAGTTTTATTTGCTAGTCTCATATTATATAAAAATGGACCCTGCGCATCTAAATAAACCAGAATTGATCTATGAATTAAAATGTAGAAATGCTGAAGTTCATACAACAGATACTGGAAAAAATTTACGATCAAGGTTATCGACCTTACTTTATAGCTCGAATATTCAAGATTTTCAAAGCCCGTATACATTTGAACAGGATACATACATACATTATGTACTATGAAAGTTACATTGCTTTTATATTCCCGTACCTTACCATACATTTAAATGCCTACTGATGACAATTGTAGGTTCCCTACTTACAAATAACCTTGTATTTAAGTTGTATATAATGTAATTTTAATATAATTTCCCTTTACGGAGTAATGTCCACATTTATAGCCTATTTTTTTATTCATTCATTAACTTTTCGGATTCATTATGAATATTGACTTCAAGTCCCTACGTATTGCTTTTTAGTGCTATTTTACTTACTACATACTTTAATTATTTGGTACTAATAGTAGCTAATACCCTACTTGTTAGCTATGTATTTTTTTATATTTTACAAACATAATGTTCAGTTTAAAGCGAAAACAAGTTCTATATATTATTATTTACTACACCTACACACAAAACTTCCAACACTGAAAAGAGCGGCAAATGTGATTACTCTATAAACCAAGCCTAGGTCACAAAACCTGTATTATTTTATAGTTAATACGCTATTACCT
Organism: Alsophila aescularia; assembly: GCA_946251855.1. NCBI lineage: Eukaryota > Metazoa > Arthropoda > Insecta > Lepidoptera > Geometridae > Alsophila > Alsophila aescularia. The sequence continues at coordinate 26,106,706 of OX276379.1, read as the reverse complement.
ACCTACCTTACTCATATTATTTTAACGTTCTAACACAACGTTTATTATGTACATACACGTGCTACAGGCACGTCGTACCCTAAGGTAGGTTTAGCCATTTTGGCAAACTATAAACTGTTCCTGTTTTTCTGTTGAAGTATGGAATCCTAAAACATCAGCATCACTTAAAATCATCATTATTATCAGCCCCCATCAGTCCACTACTGGACATACGCCTCTTGTAACATACTTAACGTTGTCATTGAAATGTATGGATCATATTTTGGTGTTTTTAGTTGGTTTCCAACAACTTTCGTTTCGATTTAAACTTATTTTTTCAATCCAACGAGCCGTTTCTGTTGGATCTGAAGGGAAACTAAAAACGAAGAAAAAATAATAACATTACCATGGCAACAACAAAAATAACCATCATTTTCAATACCAAAGTACTTACTTGGGTTCCTATGAAGTATGATGATGATAATGATGATGAAAAGTATATAATGTTTTATTTCAGGGTATAAGCTATCTCCAATCCAAATTTGATCAAAATCCGTTCAGCCATTTGAGAGTAAAGTATGATGATGGTGATGATGATGATGATGATGATGAAAAGAATCGTATGTGTTATTCCAGGGTGTTCCAGGGTAACCTATCTCTGTTCCAAATAATTTCATCACAATCCGTTCAGCCGTTCGAGAGTGAAATATGATGATGATTATGAAAAGTGTCCTATGTATTATTCCAAGGTAAAAGCTATCTCCATTCTATATTTCATCAAAATCCGTTCTGCCAATTGAGAGTAAAGCATGATGATGATGGTGATGATGGTGATGATGATGATGAAAAGTATCCTATGTATTATTCTAGGGTATAGGCTATCCCCATTTTAAAATTCATCAAAATCAGTCCAGCCGTTATCGCGTTAAAACTCCCCAAACAAACAAACGATTTCACTTTTAAATATTATCATCATCATCATCATCATGTCAGCCTTTAGAAGTCCACTGCTGAACATAGGCCTCCCCCAAAGAGCGCCATGACGGGCGATTCTGTGCCACCTCCATCCACCGACTTTCTGCGATGGCCTTTTATATATTGGTGTGGATAATCCACAAAAATCAACAAATATTAGTTTTTCGTATTCTAGCAACATCAAACCATTAATGTATTAACAAAAGTCAATTAATAATTATCACGTATCAACAAAACCTTCAATAACGGCAATTATTTTTTTCAATATCTTGCAACCCAAAACCATTATGGCGTCAGTCAAAACTACGTTTTATTTTTCTGTAACGTTTGATTAATTACTCAAGAAATGTAGGCTATAGTGTTGTACTTACACATGATAACCGATCTTAGTATCTTTCTTGTGCTTTGCTGATTGGTTATGACACCCTTTCACTGTACAAACCGTAACGAAAAAATCGGGAGCTCCTCTCTTGTAAATACGATGTCGTGCACTGACAAGTCGGCGCGATCGCTAAGCCTTTTAAGGCTTTGGTTGATCTTCTTCACTATGAGGACGCCTACCTACCTTCTATTCCTAGTACTTCTATGTGCATAACTAAGCTTGCGCAGTATGTTGTCGAAAGCTATTGAACTTTGTCATTCCCCACTTGCGTGTTTAACCTACCCACATACAAAAAAACAAAGAACAAAAATAAAATGCTTTATGAATGTCAACTACTATTATTACCTCATATGCCGAAAGATGTAATAATATTAATCTTTAGCTATTATTGTTCACAAGTTAGGGACTACGATGTCTTGTTTGAGAATAAATTTCTTTAAACCTAAGTTCTCATTTATGTCACAGAATAAATAAAAGTACAAGTACAGAAGAATAACTGAATGCTGTTATTTCAATACATAGCGCTACAACGCAATACTGCGTGCTGACAATTATATTTACCTACCAGGCGCTCGCCCATCGCGTGCAGGCTAGAATGTATTGTATCACTACGCGCGAGAGTTTCCATTGCTCTTACCGTTTCAGAATTGCTCTTTCACTTTTTCGCTCGGTAAGGTTGTACAATATTATGATATGACATGGTACGTGTACTATTAATTATTCTGTGAAATAATATGACTTTGATATTTTAACTGAATAAAAAAAGTATGTAATAATGTATTATTTTATTACTTATTACAATAAATGTTGATAGTTCTATTACCTACATACAATTACATTCTTATCAGAATAGACCTAGTACCTACCTCATTATTTGATTAAATCATAATAGGTCATCACACCGTGCCTCTGCGCAGCTGTCTTTGAACCCCGTCAGTGACCAACATTTTTCGTTTAGTAAATTAATAGATACGTTCTCGCTTTTATATAAACCTTTCATTTGGGATGCGTTGTCTTTACAACACGTAGTTAATTGTAATATTAGCCGTGTTCGGTTGGTCAGTTCAGAATACTGCCAATAGATGGCATTACCGGTATACAAACTAAGCTAACAATTTGAAGCATGTAGTAATAATTATGTTAAAAGGCGTTAATGCTAAAATCATATTAGCATTAGATTAGAATCAGTCAGCATAAATTATGCTATATAATATATAATTATGTATCAATATACTAGGAATTATGCTGTATGGGGTGGTGCCAACCTCAAGTTTCTGTTAATCAAGCCTCCTACTTTTCCATCAATAGGTACGGACCAGTGTGTTCGCGCGCATTCTCTGCCGCAACGCTTTATTTAGTGCATTAGCACCGTCCTTTGCTTTCTCAGCCAGTTAGAAAGAGATGGAGGCAATTTAGCGATGCACTTCTGTGTGACCGCGTGGCAACGAGACTCGGTCAAGGTCAGTGGCAAGTTAGCAGCGGCGCGAATTACTTGCAAGAAAAACAATTATTATAACCTACCAACGCCTCGCTTAAAAATATATAAAATACGAAGTAATTTCGTCCACCGCAATCATACGAACATTAATATCAATCCGTGTGTGTCCTCCTTATAATAAACTGACAATAATTATACGAAGAGTGTAGTGCTACATCCAGAAAGTTCAAGAAGGGTGGCCGCCCACAGAAGTCCTTCCATCCATAGAAACTTCCAGGCACGGCACAAGAAGGAATTCACAGGTTAGTGTCCTTTTCTTCTCTTACTGGCTGATCTCCCTTTATCCCTATTATATTAAATATTTACCTACACCTCCATCGAAAACCAACGCTCTCGCTCCATGAATGGAAGGCATGCATTTATGCCCCCTCGCGTCCCCATTTTTGGTCACTTCGAGCCGATTTTTGAACCAGTAATCAGTAAAATATTATCATTTTTGGCCACGTCGAGCCGATTTTTGAACCAGTAATTAATCAAATATATCATTTGGCCGCTTTTAAAATACAACATTTGGTCATTTGAACCAGTTGTTATTGTAATACATTCGCTACGTGTTTAATCACGAATTATCTCATATTTTTGTTTAGAATGGAGTGTAAGATTAAATTAAATGTTGCTAAAAGGGAAGCTATCTTTCAACAAATAAGTACTTTACACGCACAATCTAAAAGGATTTCAACCGCAGACACACGCATAAAATATGAGTTTTTAGCAAAATCGGCAAATATCGACAGACTGTGCGATAATTATAGTAAGTTATGTGACGACTTCAACACTTTCAAGTTAGAACATGATGAGGAATTTGAAGTCGATTATAGCCAGTGGTTAGTATTCGAAGATCTTTGCAGTTCTGTTAAATATTTTCGGTCAACATTAACAACCGACACCGCATGCACTCCAAATCAATCTAAGACATTAGAAATTAAATTGCCACCTGTAAGGTTACCTAACTTTACTGGACGGCCAGAAGAGTGGACGATTTTTTATGAGACTTTTAAGGCAAATATTCATGAGAATTCAGCTTTAAACGATGCACAAAAAATTCAATATCTTAACTGACAGAGCGTTATCTGTATTTGCTGGAATCTTACCGACTAAGGAAAATTATTCAATTATTTGGAAAGCATTAATAAGCCGATATCAGGACAAAAGGGTTTTAGCGACTTCTTATCTGAATAAAATATTCGAAAGTAAAAATATTTCTGACAATCCTATTCAACTAAATGAATTTATTGAAAGCTTTTCCTTTGCACGCAGCGCTTTAAATCAATTAAAATTGGTAGATTTGACTGATTTCATATTCCTTTTTATTGCACAAAAGAAAGTGAATTTTGAATTAATTCGAGCCTTTGAATTATCATTAAGAGACCAAGAAATTCCAACGTGTCAGGAATTTATTGATTTTATACGCTATTATGTAAAAATACTGGAACATCAGTCAAGTGATAAGAAGGTGCCTTATTCTGGAATCACCAAAAGTGCTAAAAGTACTAAACCAATAGCTACATCGCATACGTTTGCATTGATGTCCAATGACCATCAAACGAAGAATACTGTATGTTCCTTTTGTAAAGACAACGCGCATTACCAATTTTATATGTGTCCAATATTTAAATCATTAGATGTGACTGCACGTTTTAATTATGTAAAAACACATCATTGCTGCACGAACTGTTTAAGTTTCCAACACACTAGTAAAAGTTGTAAATCTAAAATAAACTGCAAAATTTGTGGATTTCGTCACAATTCATTATTGCATTTTGAATCAATAAATACAGTGCAGGGTAATATAAAGGACACACGAAATTTAAATATTAACAATGATAACAAATCATTTACCGCTGCGCTCACAGACTACAGGGCTGCTACTACATTTAACACACTTCCCGCATCGCATCAAAATTCCGTAACTTTAGCATCTTTGCCTCAATGTTCACGTACGACAACTGTTCTTTCCACCGCTCAGGTATATGCATACACAAATAAACAGAATAAGTCGATTGTGCGTTTTTTGCTCGATAGCGCATCGCAGAGCAATCTTATTACTTTGGCTTGCTGTAAGCGACTTAAACTTAAAATTATTCCGTTGAATAACGCAAATATAAATTCCATAGGCAATACCTCAACTCCTATTTATGGTTATGTATGTTTGACCATACAGTCGCGTTATACTGATGATTTTTATAATGTTAAATTGTTAGTTGTTCAACAGATAGTGAAAAAATTACCTACTTGTTTTATTGATGTGTCATCAATGGCCGCCTTGAAAGGGTTGCCGCTCGCGGACAGTTGCTGGAATATTCCAGGCGACATCGAGCTTATCCTAGGTGCTGAGTTATTTCCCCCCCCTGCCCCCCCACCTGTCACTGTACTGATCATTTACCGACTACTTGTCAACCCGCCGCAGCGGACGCACAGACTAATACCACCGCTACACGTACGGCCTTAAAAAATAAAAATAATGCCGGTTAAAGCCACCGCTACATATGCTGCGTCCGATAACGCTTCCTACACACGCGCTGCCTCCAATGTTCACGCTATTTTAGATGGTTCCGCTATTCGCGACGCTTCTACTCATATGATCACTTCTAGCGTTACGTCCTCTCATGGATATGCTACTAGCGACCCAGCCACTCATGATCTCGCTATTAGCGACCCTCCCGCTCATATTTTCACTTCTAGTGACGCATCCTTGCTTGGATCCACTAGTGACGCACCCGCTTATATTTTCGCTTCTAGTGCCGCTTCCGCTAACGGTTCCGCTAGTCGTGACGCTCCCGCTCATATTTTCACTTCTAGTGACGCATCCTTGCTTGGATCCACTACTCGTGATGCACCCGCTTATATTTTCGCTACTAGCGCCGCTTCCGCTAACGGTTCCGCTAGTCGCGACGCTCCCGCTCATATTTTCGCTACTAGCGCCGCTTCCGCTAATGGTTCCGCTAGTCGCGACGCTCCCGCTCCTATTTTCGCTTCTAGCTTTACATCCTCTCATGGATATGCTACTAGCGACCCCGCTGCTCATGATCTCGCAATTAGCGACGCTTCCGCTCATGGTACCGCTACTACCGCCATTTCCGCTAGTGGCGCTGCTACCGCTCCTATTTGCGCTTCTAATGCCGTATCCACTCGTGGATCCGTTAGTTGCGACGTTAACGCTCATGGTCCCGCTACTAGCGCAGTTTCCGCTAGTAGCGCTGATTATTCAACGCGTTGTAATAACGCGGGTGTACACAATCCCTCTACGGCTGCGACTCGTGACCGTGGTGTGGACAGTGCGGCAGTTTCCGCGGCCCGCGTCGCTCATGGTGAGTTGCACACCTCAGTTCGTAATCACACCGCTCCTGCTCTTCCAATTCTCAAGACAACGCTTGGATACGTCATAATGGGTAAAATTCCTGTCGTCCCTGGAGATCCTGACGTAACCTGGTCCTTCGGTCCTGTAACAAATGATGAGTTAAATAAAAATTTAACTAAGTTTTGGGAATCGGAAGAAATATTCTCGCATCCAGCTACTAGTCCTGATGAGGATGAATGCTAGGAGATATACTCTTCTGCGGTGTCACGCGACTTACCACCGGGTTGATTAATAGTTTCTCTTCCGTTCAAAAAGGATCCCTCCTGCCTGGGAAATTCATTGCCCATTGCTAAACGCCGACTTGCTGCTCTTGAGCGCAAGTTTAGAACTAATCCAGATTTACGTCACGCATATAATGACGTCATAAAAGAATATATTGAGAAAGGATATTTATCCGAAATTCCTAACACTCCCGCTTCTGTACAAGATGGCTACCTAATCGCACACCACGCCATAGTACGCCCGGAGAAGAGTTCTTCTAGAACAAGAATAGTTCTGGAGCCAAGCGCTGCCACTGACACAAGCGTGTCACTGAACGACATATTACATACGGGTCCCAATTTACAAGCTGTCTTGTTTGCATTGATACTCAAATTTCAACTTCTACCGGTTGCCATCTCAGCAGATGTTCAACAAATGTACTTACGCATTTTGGTGTCAGAAGATCATCGTAAATACTTGAAAATCCTGTATAGATTTGATGAATCGGAATCCTTTCGATTGTTTCAATTTAATTCTGTTGCATTTGGGTTACGTTTGAGTCCCTTTCTCGCCATGCGCTCTATTCGTCAGCTAGCTACTGAGCATAAAGAGACCTTACCGCTCGCCGCTGAAGTTGCTATCCACGATATCTACATGGATGACATTACGACTTCAGTAGATTCCGTTCAAGTTGGAACTGAATTGTCCCAACAACTGCTTACATTGTTTCAAGCTGGAGGTTTTAACCTTGTTAAATGGACAAGTAATTCACCGGCCTTATTGGCTCAAGTTCCGGAATCACATCGAGTCTCCATGGAGTTTTCTGATAGTGACAATATAAAAATATTAGGTCTCAAATGGCTCCCAGCTACGGATATGTTTGCCTTCACAACTACTGAAACTGATCAGGGTTGTACTAAACGCATAATATTATCCGTTACTGCTAGACTGTTTGATGTGCTCGGTCTAGTCGCTCCTGTTATATTATATGCCAAATTACTGATACAGGAACTTTGGCTCGCTCAAATTGGATGGGACGAAGATGTTCCTGATTCCATTTCAAACCGCTTTATACAGTTCAAACTTGAACTGCCACTCTTATCAGAATTAAAAATTCCCCGCCACTAGGTTTCGCTGATGGTTGCATTGTCAACATTGTCGCCTTCGGAGATGCCAGCCTTAAGGCATACGCTAGTGCAATCTATTTGCACGTAACTCACCCCAATGGAGACGTGTCACTCATCTTGGCTTGTTCGAAGTCAAGAGTCGCGTCTCCTAAAATCGCTTCTTTAGCCCGGCTGGAATTGTGTGCCGCCGTGTTGCTTTCAAATCTTGTTCGCTATGTTCACACGAATTATAATGACCGCTACCCTATAGCAGAAATATACGCCTTCTCGGATTCGACCATAGCTTTGTCGTGGATCCACTCGCAGCCACATCGTTGGAAAGTTTACGTTGCTAATCGCGTGAGCAAAATTCATGAAAATATGTCACCGGACCGCTTTTTTCATATTGAGGGTGTTGCTAACCCAAGTGACTGCGCCTCTAGAGGCCTGCTGCCTTCTCAGATCATCGATTCAGCTGTGGTGGACTGGTCCATCGTGGGCTCGATGCCCTGTTGTTGAATGGCCAATCAAACCTTTCAAATCGGCTGGAGATAATTTACCGGAGACCAGAAGGTCCGTGGTTCTCGCAGTAGTTACAGAAGTTGAAGAGTCATTACTTCATAACCTGGCGTTGAGGGTGTCTACATGGCCCAAACTATTACGCATCGTGGTTTATATTTTGCGCATGTCTGGGAAACTTCCTCGCGATACTCTTGTTAAAACATCTGACCTTGAAACCGCAGAAATAGTGATCTTCCGGAATCTGCAAAACAAATATTTTCATGAAGATATAAAAAACATTTAAAAAAAAATATTTAAGTCCGTCGCTTTGCGTAAACTCGATCCGTTCGTTGATGAACAAACCGCTTTGTTTCGCATTGATGGTAGGCTAAATAACGCAAACATACCTTTTCAAAGCCGCCATCCGATTTTATTACCGCGCCGCGATCATATTGTAAATTTGATCATTGATTATCACCGCATTAATTGCCATACTGGCTCGCATTTGCTTACTTTGTTGTTACGACAGCGTTACTGGATAATTTCTGCACGAAATGTCATACGACAACGTGTACGTTCCTGCACCGTATGCTTTAAACGCGCTCCAACAAATAATACACCTGTCATGGCTAGCCTTCCGCCAGCTCGTGTGATGGAAGCCAAGGCTTTTATGAACACAGGCGTTGACTACGCAGGCCCAATCAATGTTACGTTGACTAGACACCGCGGAGTGCGAAGCACGAAGGCATACATTTGTCTATTAATCTGTTTGGCAACTAAGGCCATTCTTTTGGAAATAGCCTCCGATCTCAGTGCAGAGACCTTTATAGACGCTCTCAAACGCTTTATTGCGAGACGAGGCCCTGTGGCCACTATTTGGTCAGACAACGCCGGTTGTTTTGTAGCAGCAAAACGTCACTTAGACCAATTATACACCTTTTTGCAATCTAACGATACAAAAGCCGCGTTCAATCATGAGTTCGTTAAACACCGCATAACCTTTCGCACTATACCCCCACGTGCGCCGCATTTTGGCGGATTATGGGAGAGTAATATAAAATGCGTTAAAACTCATTTATACCGCGTGATTGGACATCAAATGCTTTCGTATGAGGAGTTGCTAACTGTCTTGACTCAGATCGAGTGTTTACTTAATTCAAGACCCCTGGGACTTTTACCGGACGAATCACAACCAGCAATACTTTGTCCCTCGCATTTTTTGATGACAACGCCTCTGCAATGTCTACCCGCTTACGATATTGACACAGACAAACCAATTGTTCAGAGAAAGAAGTTGCTAGATAGCCTTGTGCAAAGTTACTGGAGAAAATGGCGTCTTGATTACTTGCATACCCACCAGCAGAGACAGAAATGGCTTAAACATACTGACAACATCAAAATAGGAACTGTTGTCCTTGTACATCAAGATGATGTACCCCCACTTCAATGGCCTCTTGGCATAATTGAAAACGTTTTTCCTGGAAAGGATTCCATCATTCGTGTCGCACTAGTTCGTTCTCAAAACAAATTAATTAAACGTGTGGTCACGAAGCTGTATCTTCTTCCAACCAGTGACATGTAACCTTACAATTTACTTCGTCACTTATAGTTGCTATATAGCATATTTATAATATATCATAAATATATATCGCAAACCTTAGTTTAATAACCATTCTTGGTTACTCATATTTTGTGCTTGTTCTGCTCATTTAAATTCCCGCTTCGCCTTTTTTATCTTTGTTATTGAAATCCTCGAGACTTTCAAGCCGGGGAGTATGTTCGCGCGCATTCTCTCCCGCAACGCTTTATTTAGTGAATTAGCACCGTCCCTTGCTTTCTCAGCCAGTTAGAAAGAGATGGGGGCAATTTAGCGATGCACTTCACTAAAATAATTTAATTATTTTATATATTTTTAATATTATTTTAGTAATTTCGTCCACCGCAATCATACGAACATTAATATCAATCCGTGTGTGTCCTCCTTATAATAAACTGACAATAATTATACGAAGAGTGTAGTGCTACATCCAGAAAGTTCGAGAAGGGCGGCCGCCCACAGAAGTCCTTCCATCCATATAAACTTCCAGGCAAGGCACAAGAAGGAATTCACAGGTTAGTGTCCTTTTCCTCTCTTACTGGCTGATCTCCCTTTATCCCTATTATATTAAATATTTACCTACACCTCCATCGAAAACCAACGCTTTCGCTCCATGAATGGAAGGCATGCATTTATGCCCCCTCGCGTCCCCACAGTGCTCCACCTAGGTTCTCCACCTGGGTAAAACACGTAGTACTTACACGTCCTCGTGCTCCAACTGATAATATTTATTGTTATGTAACGCCGCTAAGCTTAACGTACCCCTACAAAAAATATGACCAAGTAACGAACCTGATGTTTTTGGAATTGCAAAGAGATAATACAATTTGGACACGACGCTCGATTATCACAAAAACAAAGTCTTAAAAAAACTATCAAAAACCTAAAACAGCCTCGTCAGCTTATCAAAGACCTAGTACAGTATATCAGGCTGCTATCAAAAACATCCCAGCGAATTTTATTCCCTTTTACCACCACCATTTCTATCCGCCTATAATCTTCAGGGCCGCCATCTTCCGTGAAATAGATTTAAACATCTCTCGGCCTATTTTATGTAGGGTTCCGTAGATAATGGGGTTATCTTTAACTTGCTCCATATTTTGTTACAGGATTTTTACTTTTGTCACTGTAATTCTTAAAGATTTTTCGCGCTTTGATATATTGCCTTTAATAAAAAGATCATCTTGGTACATCTGGGTAGGCTGGGGTGAATCGGATCATATTTAATTCATGGTTGAAATACAGTCATATGAAATTTTATTGTTTATTCACAATGCTTTTATTGATAAAATTAACATGACATTATTACACAACAAATTCACGCATTTAACCATCAATAACTTCAATAAACTATTATATAATAATTAAGAAACAAAAACAAATGTAAAATATCATATTTGCCCCATTTCTTGAGCCGAATCGGATGAATTTGAATTTTTTTATTTTTTTTGTCAAAAACAATCGTAAAATTATCAGCAATTGTTTTAACTAATAATTTTTAGACTGTTATTAACGACAATTTAAATTTTTATTATAGGTATTTGTTTCATTCAATTTGGCTCAAGAAATGTATTATTCTATTTCATTACATTTAAGAATGGAGTTCTTTGAGTTCTATGAGTTCTTTTATATAATTACAGAAGAAATCTCAGGATACTATTAGCTTTATATAAAAACGAAGTTTTAAAGAACGATTTGAAATGTTAAATTCTATGTTATATTACATTCTAGATTAATTAAAAAGGATTAATAATTAATTCAGAAATAAACGTAGGACATGAGGACTCAATTCCGAGTCGAATTAAAGCGTACGACCACGCCACTTGGTAAACGGCAACCCACAGAAAATAAGGGCAGGCGGCCTAGCGGCCGGTACGTAAATATCGAGCGCAAGTACATTGAGTGAAACAGGCCTGATAAATTTAATTTTCGGTGACGTCAAAAATGTAAGCCTGTTTTTGTTGTGTAACGAGGCTTTTTGGGCGGATTTGCGCTTATTGCAGCTTACGCTTAATACGCTTATTGGCAGTGGGCTGGTTATATCTGTCGAAGGACTGATATCCGTTGAGGTAGACGTGTTCTTGAGTGGAGACCGTTGCTCGGTAAACGTAGTGTATGACGCCCTCCAGCTAGGTGGAGCGACGATATACGCAAAGTGTCTCGCAGCAGTTGGAGGAGAAGAGCCGAGGATTGGGCTCAGTTGCGTGCTTTGGGAGAAACCTATGTCCAGGAGTGGACTGACACGGGCTGATGATGATGATGATGACGTTTATTGATCTCATTTGCCGCATCCATCATATTTTAACAAAAAACACTTGTCTGTAAAGATCTTCATTCTCAAACAAACACAATTATGACCACAATCATGTTATAAATGCACTAAATGTTATTCGATTCCACTTAAAAGAACTGATCCGCTTAGTCCCATAGCATAGGTTTTCAAACATAACACCGAAAATAAAATATCCTTGAAAACCTTTATTAAATTCATATCAATTCCGATAGTGAGATAAACACTGAGTAGTAATAAATAAATTACAACATTTAAAAAAACTCATTCTGATGTTTTTTTTTCTCCCCAGGCCTTTGGTAACACCTAAGATTATGTAACACGCTTCCGGTTACACACTTCCGGTTTCACACTTCCGGCTTCACATTGGAAGTTTTTCACGAAATCACTACCATAGATTGAAGGAAAGCGAGCGGAAAGATGTTACACATCAATATAGCTAAAATTGTTATGCGAGATCCGATTCACCCACTGATCTGATTCGCCTCGGTTCATATTATATATTAAAATTACGGATTATTTTATCCCCAAAAAATATAGGGTTCCTGCGGGATAGGTATTCAAAGGTATTATAATTTAAATGTAATATAAATAAAACATTAAAAAAAAGTGGTTTAGTGGGAACATGTCTGCCTGCCAACCTAGACGTGCATGGATCGAAATCACGCGCTTCTTGAAATGTTTTGCTCCTTATTTTTAAGCATTTATATATTTTATGTGTTATTTTTACATTTTCCTTGATATTTTTAATGCTCCTGTCATTTCCTGTATTTTTCCGACAAATCGTTACAGCAAAATAGGAAACAATAATGGGACAATTTAGTAAAAACTCATAAGAATTCTGTCAATTTACTATGTTTTTTTTACTTTGTAAATTTGTTATTTTTACCTGAAGTGCATGTTTAAAAAAGAAATAAATTATCATTTATAATCCCTCACAAAAAAAGCGCCTTCTTGGGCTGTTTTTATTGGTAACCAAACTGCTTTACATTTTTAACCCCCGAACAAAGAGACGGGTGTTATAAGTTTAGGATGTGTATCACTGTGTGTGTGTATGAGTGCGTGTGTGTCTGTGGCATCGTAGCTCCCAAACGATTGGACCGATTTTGATGCGGTTTTTTATGTTTGAAAACTGATGTGATCGAGATGCTTCTTAGGTATAATGGAGGATGGGTAGTCGGGGGATGTTTTTTTTTTTTAATTTATTCTTGCTTACTGTTGTATTTCAAGAAATATCTCGAATGAAGAAAGATCTACACATAACTTATACATTTATGTAATAACGTTTTGAAATATATTTATAGCGAACCTATCCATGCACGTCATAAGCTTTTGAATGAACTGGGACCTGATTTAGCTTTTCAGAAGTTAATTTAAAGATTAATGATATATATATTCAAAGTATATTATTGTTAATAAGCAAAATAGTAGCACTTTTACAAGTAAATACTTAACATCTCATGAACACGGATAGAAACATTATAAACTAGCTGTGCCCGCGGCTTCGCATGCGTGGTCATTTCTCTAGGTTAAAATTACTCTATGTGATATTCCAGGATCTAAAATACCAATATACCAACATAATTTGATCAAAATTCCTTAGGCCTTTAAACATATTTTTATCGATTGCTCGGCTTCTACTCATGGGATTTGGATATCAAGTATTTTTGTTTTTAAGTTAACCCTTAAGCTATCTAACAGTGAAAACAACATCGCAATCGGTTTAGTACTTTTTACGTGATGACAGACAAGATTTTTAAAATTTTAAGTTACTTAGACCGTTTTTTTAGTTGTCAGATTTTTTGGTACTCACTGCTTTATTAGAAGTACTAGCTGTATCTGTAGCTCCGTATGCGTGGTTATTTCTCTAGGTTAAAAGTACTATAATTATGTACTATTCCAAGGCCTAAAATACCAATATACTAACATTTGATCAAAATTCCCGCAGCCGTGAAAAAGTTTTTATGGATTGCTCGGCTTCTTCTCATCGGTTTGAGATACCAAGTACACAAGTTATTAAGACAAACCCAAAGCTATCTAACAGTGAAAACCGCATCGCAAAGGTCCAGTAGTTTTTACGTGATGCGCTAATAAACATACAGATAAACAGACAATCAAACAGACAAGAATTTTAAAAATATTTTGTAGCAAAATGTCTATGGTGGATAATTATTTTATCCACCATAGACATTTTGCTACAAAATATTTTTTTTTCAATTATCTCCGTTGTTCATATTTTTTCGTTGCTATTGCTTTATTATAAGTATAGATAGATCAAACCGCAATCACTGGACAATGAGACTTACCTAAAAACCAAAGTCTCAGAGTGCACAAAATTTTGTAATCAAAGTTCTGGGTGGAACTGCAACTGCTATAGGCAGGCGTGACGCTTGCCATCAGGCGAACGACCTGCTTGACTCGTCTCTCAAAGGAAAACAATAATAAAATTAGGTAAACTGAGATGATTTGTGTTTATGAATTATATTTTAGTGGCCGAGAGGTAATTTATTTGCTTCCTGCATCCAACAACGCCGGGACACTTGGCAAGAGTTGGTGACGGTAGGTGGAGTAGGTCCCTGTTAGAAAGGTGTCCACGTATAGGACAACGCAGCCGCGGCAGACCTTTGGCACGATGGGTCGATGATATAGAAAAAATGGTAGGAAAGACCTGGCCAAGATTGGCTCAAAACCGAGTTGAATGGCGTAAGAGTAAGAGGCTTATGCCCTGCAGTGGGTGGAAATGAGCTGAGTTTGATGATGATGGTGATGATCAAAGATATTGTTGGACAACTAAAATAGGTACACCATTGACTGCGATCGGTTCCGGGTCAAAAATATCGTAAACGTAAACATGAATTTTGTCATATATAACACTTCTTGTTTTGATACACAGACAGATAACTATGTATTAAGTTGACGACCGTTTGGCCGGATGGTTAGTGAGTCTGACTGCAAAGTCAATCAACGGTCACGGGTTCAAATCCCACAAGGTGCATTCATTTGTACGATGAGCAGAAATATTTGTTTTCGAGTCATGGATGTAATAATATTCGTATCTATTTATGTTTAACCGTTCTCTAGTAGTCATAGTACAGGGTATCCTAGTTTGGGGCAAGGTGTGAATTGTCCCAAATATATTTACTTATTTATATTTATCATAATATATATATTTTTAGTAAGGTTTATTGCATTGTATTTCATAATAAATAACAAATCTCTATCAGTTTTAGGCTATGATAACATTTGGTACAATTGGCATTGGTTACGTTTACATATAATATAATTTCATACAAATAGCTTCATTGTCTCGTATAAGCACAACAGAAGCTGCAGAGCTGTGAATATATGAATAAACTTGCAGTATATAAGGATGGAGCATCTGCGAAGTACTACAGTCAACAATAAAAGGAGTGGGTGCGATGTGACCGCCCGCTCATGCGAAAGGAGTCAACCGAGATGTTGAAGATACTGGATACGGATCAAACTAACTCTGCTGAGGTTTGTTTTGGCTCCACTAAAAATGGTATCATATAACAGAAACACAGTTCAATATAAAGCTATCATCAGTGCTAGATTGCCACAGTCGTAAAAAAAAATTAAGCCACCCGCATGTACCTGAGATTGCGAGTCTACGATGAGCGTTTCACTGGAGGTCGCTGCGCTCGCTGTGCCCCTGCCGCGGCCTGGTAACTTGTAGGCTGCGGTGGGTGCTGCGAGAGGAACCAGCGCGCAGGTTGAGGTGTTGGTGCTCGCGCCACCGCCGCCACCGCTGCCGCTGCTCTAGGTTGATTTTTATATGACATCATTGGTCTCGGCCCACCGCATCGGCCCAGTTTATCTCGGTCCTCGGGACGTTGAGTCCTTCCCGTTTAAATTCACCGCTGATGAGGTTCTGCCTTTTTAATCCCCCTGGAGCTTTTAACTAAATCCCTCAAATTTTCGCCAAACAAGACAACATCCCTTTTCCTATTTTTAAATGGAGCAGCTAAGGACTTGTCGATTATAGGTATTTTAACAGATCGAAGAGTGAGTCGGCCAAAAGTTTACCTATGTCGTTTAGTGTACGTATGACATCTGGCAAATCAAAGTTGATTTTCAAAAGGTGGGTTATTGCTTTTATACCTTGGAATCTTCACGGGAACATTATGGTCATTATTTATTTTTCTTGGTTTGTCAAGTCGGTCTCATAAATTGACTAACTGTGCGAATGCCGCGCGCGCACGGACAAGAATGAGCTTGAGTGGTAAGGCCAGAGGGCGAGTGCAGAGATAGATGGAAGCTTGTTTTGCTTCTTTCTTTTTTTCAATCTGAAATACTTGTGCGATATGATTAGCGCGTAGCAAGTCTACTGCAGAAAAATCTTGAACGAAGCATACAGGATAATTATCTTAACACCATACTAGTCTTGTCATACCTACTAACATGAAAGGTACCTCGCAGGTGTTCGTGTACCGCGCTCGCTCATTATTACGAGTATTTAACACTAGTGACTCGCCCTGGCTTCACTAGGGTAGCTCACTCCGTGCCATATATCTTACTTTTAACATTTTGATACAAGTCGTAACGTCTAAAAAAATATGCTAGTAGGTAAGCATATATTTTTTTTGGCAGCAACTATCGTCGTGTTTTTTTACCATAGACAATTGCACTACAACAAAACGAAATAAAACAAGTTTGTTAAATACGACTTGTTACTATTATTTCGTATCCATGGCAACATGTCATTCCGTTCTGTAATTTTGTTAGCTTAGGTTACTATATTGCAAATTTCGTAAAGATCTCTAATTTTTTGAAAAAATATTTTATTCCCATGTTACTCGCTGATACTACAGCTTGCAGAGTGCTACAGCAGTGATAGAGTGTTGAAGGTCAGTTCAGTACTTTTTGAGTTTATCCATTACAAACAAACAAATAAACATACAAACAATCAAATATTTCCTCCTTACGATATTAGTGTAGAAGTGTAGAAAGTTATATTTACCTATGTTTGTTGTAAGAGGACTCTAGTACGAACAATTTTTTTTCTAGGTTTACCGATACTTGTTACCAAGTTGTTTTTTTTTGTTTGGTGGAAATAGATGAAAAAAAAAACTATTTTGGAAATGTCACTCACAAAGCTTTAAAGTTTTAAACCAACATTAATTTTGCAAATGATAAAGATAACAAACACGATCACATGTTTTCATCGCGACGCTAACCTTCCAAGGTCCGCCTTAAGCCACTTCATTACCAAGATACTACCACGCCATTGTCACGTCTTCCATCTGAGAAGTTCCAAGATGTTGCAAATTAGTTGTCGACCCTCCTCAAGTGAAGTTTCCTTGTCTCATCCAGGTTACAATATGTATGTAAATGGGTCCTTCATATCGACTGCTATTGATGGTAGATTATAATCTATAAATAAATAATTCAGAAGTATGTCACGGATGAGACCTTATTTAGTGGGTAAATGAAGGTTTTAAAAATGATGGAGACGTTTACCGTCCTAAATTGCATCATCAGTAGAGATCAGTGCAATAAAAGCCAACCGCAAGGCACCATCGAATAAAAAACAGAATTCCGACGTACAAATAGGAGTGTAGTTTTGAAGTCTTTGTCAATCTGTCTGTATACTATTCGGTCTTTCCTCAAATTCAATCTTTGATTCATGGTATTACGTCGTTCATTGATGGCAGTATGGTAGTTTGTAGTTATATTTAGATTTCCGCTTCGATTTTAGCTTTCTTGTCACATCCAGGTGCACAGAATCTTCGCTGGGCAGGCAAAGTCCTCTCAATATGTATGTAAATGGGCCCTTCATACCTACACACTGTATGAT
The DNA here is from genome assembly GCA_946251855.1 of Alsophila aescularia. Lineage (NCBI taxonomy): Eukaryota > Metazoa > Arthropoda > Insecta > Lepidoptera > Geometridae > Alsophila > Alsophila aescularia. Next base: position 26,089,001 of record OX276379.1, on the reverse strand, counting down.
TCTAGCTATAGTTATGTTACGTGGACTTTTCCCAGTTAACTTTCGTAAATGTTGGAGCATAAAAATTTACACATATTCAAGGTTCAAATCAAAATGTTTTTTTTTATTGTAAAATGTGACGAGTCTCTTTGTAAATCCGTAAAAAATATTTTATAATCCTTTAACTTTCGTTCGATAAAATCAAACGTAAAATATTATAATATATTTTATTAATTACAACTAATAACAAGCCTCTAGATAATTACAGTATTTCCTTTTACAAACAAAGCCCACTAACTTTGTCAGAATCAGGATATTGTTTAACAAAACCTAATTACATCGCCCCCCGCCCCTGGACGCCCTGGGCGCTCTTGAAAACGTGTTGTCACCTCTTTATAATTAATTATTTCATTATAAATTTTCCTGAATGATTAAAAATTCTCTTCACGGACTGTTGTCTAATTACTCCGCTAAGTGATGTTGTTCCACTGAAAAGCTTAGAGAGGTGGTGGCCAATCTATACATATAATAAAGCAATAGGAAAGAAATAGTCTGTACAAAGAAGATCATTAAAAATGAAATGGTCTGGTACTTAAAATAACCTACTGAACAATAATATATCATTTTTTAAATCGTGTCGGTCTGTTTGTCTGTTTGTTTGTTACAGACACTCATAAAGTATTCTATGTGCTACTCCAGGACCTAAAATACCAATATTTGATCAAAATTCCTTCAGCCATCAAAAATATTTTTATCGATTGCTCGACTTCTACTCATCAGATTGAGATACCAAGTACCCCAGTGTTTGACTTTAAGGCAAACCCTAAGCTGTCCAACAGTTAAAACCACATCGCAATCAGTCAAGTATACACTTATTTTAATTGACTTTGTAGTACAGACTTTTTAGTTCCTATTGCTTTATTATGAGCACTAGTTTTGCCCGTGGCTTTGCCCACGTGGTCGTTTCATTTAAAAGTACATGTCATTCCAGGACTAAAAGTACCTATAATGTACTTATTTTTATCATTGCTTTATTATAAGTATAGATATAGATAGATAAATAGATAGATAGATTGACCAACTGAGCGAAGCGTCTATTTCATCTGTCAGGTTGTTGGTACTCCGCTACAGGTCGTATTTTACAACCGATCTGGATGAAGCTTGGTATACAGGTTTAACGACTTTATTTTTTTTTGTAGTCGGGCATTTTTGATTAGGGGGTAATTCTTCCAAAAAGGGCAGAAAGAGGAGCTACTGAATATCTCCGCCTTATGTGATCCGATATTGATGTTTTTTTTATTTGAAAGATTATGATTTTAAATTGGTCTCATAAAAAAGGCTAGATTAGCGACTTGTCCCACAACACAGTCATCCCAATGGGACGAGTTACTGAAATTAAAAATTATTATTTTTTGGTTCAGTAACTAGTCCCATTGATTTTAGCCTCCATTACTTTCAACAAAATCTATACTAGTAATGTCAGCAACAAAAATGATTGAAGTTTATTTATTAAAAGTTTATTAGGTAGGTTTCGTTTATTTCATTTCAAAATGAACATGACTTATTTAATGGAAATAGAATAATTGGTGAAAATCTGATGAGGATCATCGGCATGATGAGCAGAATAGCTCCTCAAAATGCAGTAAATTGATTTATACCAGTGAAATCAGCCCTATTACTACCAGGCTGATGGATCACCTGGGTTACTTATGTTAGTTTTACAAAAAACTAATGTAACTAGGGTTAGGTTACTAGATAGCGCTACTACCACTATATTGTTGCAAAAAACTTTGTTCTCCCGAGGTCTACTGTTCACTAAACTAATAATTTAATAGTCCAATCTCATTTGTCTTAAGGCTCGTGGCAGACATACAGCATTACCACAGACCCCGTATGTAACAAAAAGGTAAAGGTACTCTAAAATGATTCCCAAGAACTTCTAAAAACAGTAAGAGAAAATTATCCACGTGACACTTTTTTAGCCACGTTGATGACATCTTCAATGTAAGTAAGTACTTATAAATAAATTCTTCTTTGTAACACTACATTAAAACCAACACGAGAATCTCTTATAAAATAAATCCTATCTCACAGTACAGCTAAATCTTTACCCCGTGGGGTAATTGTTGTGATATCATCGTAGGAGCCATTAATCTTGCACACGTCTAGGGAGATATTAAAATCTATCGTTTACATCAGCTCCAAATTATAATTACTTCCTTGTAAGATAATTAACGTAAGAAAATGCTGTCTTGCTAGTAATAAATTAAATATGTTCGTTTCTTTGAATATTTATATGTTTATTCGTTTTTTTTTCGTCAGGAACGCTAGAAAGGCTGGATCGTTTTTATGTTTGGTAGTCAAATGATTTCTTATCAAGATTAACATACTGATTTCCTATTATTGTTGATCCTGGAAATGTAGTGTTTAAGGGTCGACGAATAAAGTACTTGAAACGCCACGGCTGTATCTAAATTAATTATACTCATCTATTTTGTACACAAAATTTTAACTAAACAGGCTCGGTTATTTTCCTAGCCTGAAAGGGAAAGTCCTAGAAATAAAAGTGCCATTAATATTATGTAAAGAATATATGTGCCGTGGCGGTCTGTGCCGTGGCGGTCTCGGCTTATAATCCGGAAGATGGACAGTAGCGTCCTCCGAGTACAAATATGTTAAACTGCAGTCACCGCCTGCCAGGTGTAGTAACTATGGCAACCCCCCCCCCCCCCCCTCTAATGTGATAGACACACTGCAAAGACGGCCCCCAGTCCCCGGCGGCTCCGTTATTCCTGGCACCGCTAGCAGTCATGGTAACGGCAGAGCATGGGGTGCAAAGAATCCCCGGCAGACACCTAGCTACCAACCCCCACAATCTTTGGACCTGGCAACTAACAACGCATGCACCTTAAGGACAGATGAGAAGTTGACAGAGCTGGAAGAAGTAGTAAGTAAGTTGCGCTGGCATATTATAGGGTTATCAGAACTCTGAAGAGAGGTAGAGGATACGATAACCCTGAATTCAGGCAACTTACTTTATTACCGGGAGGGTGACCAGCAGTTCCAACACGGTATCGGGTTTCTCGTCCACAAGTCCCTCGTCAACAACTTCGTGAAGATCGAAAGCGTTTCGAGCAGGGTGGCATACCTTAAACTTAGAATTACCAAACGGTATTCGTTGAAAGTCATAACAGATGTACGCCCCACACTCAAAACGCCCGGACGATGAAGTGGAGGCCATGTATAACGACATTTCAAATACCATACACGCCCCGAAAACACACTTCACAGTGGTGATGGGGAATTTCAACGCACGGCTGGGTATGAGGAATGGTGATGAACTGAGAGTGGGGCAGTTTGGATTTGGACAGCGGAAACAAAGAGGTCAGTGATTGTCTGACTTCATGGAAAAGGAGGGACTCTTTATTATGAACTCCTTTTCAAGAAGCGCCCCTCCAGGGAATGGACGTGGCTGCACCCCGGTGGCCATAAGCACGAGATAGATTTCATTTTGACGACCAATCGGCATATATTCAATTATGTCTCTGTGATCAACAGGGTTAACACCGGCAGTGATCACCGCATGGTAAGAGGCTCATTGAATATCAACGTAAAGCTGGAGAGCTCTCGTTTGATGAGATCTCCTTTTCGCCCAAGTCCTGCCCAAATCAAAAACCCCGAAAGCTTTCAGTTGAAGCTTCAAAATCGCTTCCAAATCCTTACCGAATGCGATACAGTGAAAGAACTAAACAAAAGGCTGGTGGAAATTGTTCACGCGGTCGGGTCGGAGTTCTTAAAGACCCACCGCAAAAATAGAACACAGAAACTCTCTGAGGATACTCTCAAACGTATAGCAGAACGAGGCTAGATGAGGCTGCAGTCTTCAGTGGATATGTCGAGTTACAGCTTGCTTTGAAGTTACAGCTTGCTTTTTGGGCTTTGCCCAAAAGAGAGAATTGCAAACATTTTAGTTTGCAATTCTCTCTTTTGGGCAAAGCCTGTTGACGAAGCTGAAAACCAACAGTGGCAGCATCGTTTCGTCGAAGCCAGAGATTTTGAGTGAGCTCGAGAAGTTCTGTGGACAATTATACACCTCATCGCGTAGTCCTCCTAGCACGACTAGCGATGCGAGAGCCCGTTTGACCAGACATTATACCGAAGATATCTTTGTTGTCAGCCTATACGAGATCAGAATGGCTTTGAAACAGCTTAAGAGCAACAAGGCATCAGGGGAGGATGGAATAACGACATAGCTAGTGAAAGTGGGTGGATCACCGGTACTATTTAAAGTCCTTCAGAAGCTGTTTAACTCCGTCATCCTCGAGGGTACTACGCCAGAGGCATGACACAGAAGCGTAGTGGAGTTGTTCTTTAAGAAAGGTGATAACACCCTCTTGAAGAATTATAGGCCTATTTTGCTGCTGAGTTACGTCTATAAGCTGTTTTCGAGAGTAGTTACAAACCGTCTTGCTCGTAGGTTTGCCAACTTTCAATCTCCCGAACAAGCAGGATTCTAGAAAGGCTTGAGCACCGTAGACCACATCCAAGCCTTTGATTCAGTCGAGACCTGGGCAGTGCTACAGTCATTACAGCGGTGCCAGATTGACTACCGGTACATCGAAGTGTTAAAGTGTTTCTACAGCAAGGCCACCATGACTGTCCGTGTCCAAGATCGGAGCACGAATTCTATCTATTTGCAAAAAGTGGTGAGACACGGAGACGTTATTTCTCTGAAATTGTTCACTGGAAGGTGTATTCAAGCTCCTGAACTGGAACGGATTTTGTATTAACATCAATTGCAAATGCATCGCTTTAGTGTCATCGGCACTAAAGTGTAAATCGAAGTAAACTTCGATTTGCCGATGACATAGTCATCATGGCAGAAACCGTGGAAGACCTTTTAGCATTATGCTCAATGACTTCAATATTGTTTCCCAACAGGTTGGTTTTAAAATGAACATGGGTAAGACGAAAATCATGTAAATGCCCATGTCGCACCTTTCTATATTGGGAACGATATTATTGAAGCTGTTGGTCACGACGAACCAACTGAGACGATCCAACTTCGACAAAGAGGTCAACCGACCAATCTAACTCGGATGGGCAACATTCGGGAAATTACGCCATATCTTCTCATCGCAGATACCGCAGAGCCTCAAGACAAAAGTTTATAATCAGTGCGAGTTGCCAGTGATGACATCGGCACTGAGACGTAGTCGCTAACTATTGGTCTTATACACAAGCTCAAATTCGCTCAGCGTGCAATGGAAAGAGCTATGATCGGTGTTTCACTGCGTGATAAAATCCGAAACGAGGATATTCGTAGAAGAACCAAGGTTACCGACATAGCTCTCAGAGTTTGCAAGTTGAAGTGGCAATGGGCAGGCCATATAGTTCGCAGAACCGACAACTGCTGTGGAATAAAGTGGCGACCACGAACAAGCAAGCGAAGTGTAGGGAGACATTGGTTATTTGCGTATCTGGTTGAATGCGTATTCACTTCTGGTCTCTTGCGTATCTGGTTCACATCTGGTTAGTTACGTATTTCGGGTATAGTCTTTTCGTGCATGGGAATTTGCGTTTCTGGTACTATGCTTCGAAAAGCACACGATGAATCGACAACATTGTAGCCATCGCAGGAAGTCGATGGATGGAGGTGGCACAAGATCGCTTGTCTTGGCGCTCTTTATGGGAGACCTATGTTTAACAGTGGACTTCTAAAGGCTGACATGATGATGATGATGATGAAGGAATATCATGCAAGGAGGCGAAACCTAGCAGATGGTGGTGACATGTTGTGACAAAATGGCGCAAATATTAGTTTAATCATAAATCAACACTATAACCGCCGCACGCGAGAGCGGCTAACGTAAAGTAAGAAAATAAAAAAGTTGATTTTCATGAAGATGTATCAAGCAAATTTAAAAAAAAAAACACTTTTTTATGTGTTTTTTTTTCTATTTAAGGTCACTTTCATTTTTTCTAAAATTGAACCCATGGTTCCTTTCAGAATTTTTCCCCATGTGCTTCTATAAGATTTCACCATACTGGCTCGAAAAAAACCCTTCTAGTATAATTGACTACGGAAGGAGCTGTAGGGCAGAGAAGCTAGTTTTATATTAAGATACAAACATATGTAACACATTACATAACATTATAATTGAGGTCGATTCTAATAATATACCACTTATAATTTTATATCTTCACACCAAAAATTGCCGCAGTACGAAAATACACAAGAAAACATAATAACCTATCCTACCGAACTTAATCCAAATGTTGGCAAACATATAATATTGGGCGACCTTCGCCGATCTAACTCAATAATAACATTGTGGGCCTACTACATTAAAACACACAAGTCTTGTATTTTTCGATTCTGATAAAGCTTGCTTGTAATTTCTGTGCAACAACTGTAAACTAGGTATGAGTCCAATAATACTTTTATTGGGTTCAAATTCCTCTACAATTAGAGAAGGTATAAACAAGGTATAAGACAATGAACTTGACTTCCTGGACAACTAAATTATTTAATACGTTTTACTAAATAGTGGATGACCAATTTCATCACAGAGCCACTGCAAGCGCTCACACAGTTTCGAACTGTCATGGCCAACGTATAATTTCAGTTAGGCGATATTAGGTCACCATAGAATACTGCTAGCTTGAATTAGTTGGCATCGAGGCGAAACTCACGATAGCAACTACAAACTATTTGCAGCCTTGTTATCTAGCTCTGCCTTTGGTCCCGGTTGTTAACAATTGATATCAGTCTTTAGGCCACGTCTGAGGCTCAAGGGTGGCCTGAGAGACTGACACCAGAGCACTAGGATATTCAACAATGATACATAGGGAACAAAAAAATTGTATTGATACTGCAGGCACAGAATAAATAATAGTTATCCGTACAGAAGACTCACCCCTTAGAAAATGTACTGATTTCCAGTGATCAGAAACTTCAACATCATACATAAACATTACGAGTGAAATCGGCCTGCAGCAGGTCATCAGACGGCAGTCGAGGTAGTAAAGTCAGTCGCGACTTCCATAAGCTGTTTCGCTATAACGACACATTTGCAAGATTTTGATAACATCAACAAGTCACAATTCATGAAAAACAAGTCTTATAAAAACAATAGCTCGACTTGGTATCAGTAGCCTTATGTAACAGTAGGTATAACCGAATTAATTGTGAACACAGGATGTCGCGGTCACTTGTACATACTATAAGGAAGGCTATATTTTTCAAAGGAAAATAGCACTATAGATTTTCGTTTATTAGTGTAGGACTAGCATAATAAAAAAAATTGTAATGGACTTGAATGGTTAAAACTATATTATACCTACAAACCGTAGAGAGAGTATTACAAACTAACTATGCTGCCGCTTTAAAGTGTCATTTGTTTTGAGTTTAAAATATATATTTAAAAAAAAAAAACTCACTACTATTTGAATAACACTTTCCAAATAGTATTTTACTATTCATCCAATTAAAACCCCTCAAACTGTATTTTTAATCGACTTTTAAAAGGTTCTCAAGTCATCTGTATATTTATTTTTATTTTGTACTAGCTTACCCGCCCGCGACTTCGTCCACGCGGACCACAGTTTATCGCGAAAAAAGCATCCTATGTTCTTCTATAGGATATTAAAAACCACTGAAAAAGTAGACTTAGACTTCTTGGTTATGGCCTCTGTGGCTTGTTGTTGATATAGCATCAACTACTTAATCTGTCGCACCAAAGCTCTTGATGTTTTTTTTTTTTTTTTTTTTTATTAAAGGTCCACCAAACTGGACGATGCACTTTAGTTTCACAACAACATACAAACTTAGATTATACACACAATAAGTGCACGACCTTCTTGAGGTGAACACAACATGCATAAAATAATACTTAACACTTTTTTAAATAATTAGACTAAAAAATAATATTTATAATCTAAACACATTTACTTACAATTTTGAAAACTCTTTTTTTTATGAAATCTATGGAATCGCCAAAAATATCCAGATCATGACAAATCTCATTGTAAGATGAGCACATTCGATATAGCGGAGAGTGATGGGCATAAGTAGTGCGACACAATGGAAGGCTGAATGTTTTTCTGTTATGGACACGGCTGCATGAACGTGGCACAGCGAGTTTGACTTTCCTCAGCAAATCAGGACAGTCAATTTTCCCACTGACAATTTTGTGCAAAAATACAATATCAGCAGCAATTATTGACAGACTTGTTTTTTCGTTTCCATGACAACCGTTGCTTAGAGCGAGTATTCAAGTTGTTCCAGTTTTCCCGTGGAAACTTACAAATTTCCGGGATAAAAAGTATCCTATGTTTTATTCCAGGGTATAAGCTATCTTCATTTCAAATTTAATCAAAATCTGTCAATCGGTTATCGCGTGAAAGCTCCCCAAACAAAGAAACAAACAAACAAACAAACACACAACGTTTCACTTTTATATATATTTTGTATTTTGTATTGGAAAACTTTTTTTTGTTTGAACAGTGTCATTGTAAATCTGCCCGATCTGAAGATCGCGCTCAGTGGCGTGCTTTGGGAGAGGCCTACGTGCAGCAGTGGACTGACACGGGCTGATGATGATGATGATGATGATGATGATGATGATGATGATGATGATGATGATGATGATGATGATGATGATTGTAAATCTAAGATGGCCGCCGCCACAAAATACACATTTTTTCAAACCCCTCAATATGGGTATCAAATGAAAGGCCTTAACTAGTAGAATACTGTACACTATGACAATTCTAAATACGAGATGGCTGCCACCACAAAATAGCGGATAACTTCTTTTTCAAACCCTGATTATGGGTATCAAATGAAAGGGCTTAACAAGTAGCATATTTTACACCATGAAAATTCCAAATACCAAGATGGCCACCATAAAAATAGCATCCGCTATTTTGTGGTGGCGGCCATCTTGGATTACTTTTTGGTCATTACAGTTGTTAAAACTGGGTGCGGCTTTCAATGGCGGTACTGGCAGTGATTATCTATAACACAGAATAAATAATGTAGTACCCAAACAGAAGACTCACTCCTTTAGAAAACGCTTAAATACCTACTGAAATACCTACCGTCGTAAAATGCGTCGCCCCTATTGGTTCGATTTTGACAAGCGAGATGTCAATCGATTCTTCTTCAGACATAAAGTAGCACACTATTAGTTTTTACCCGACTACGGCAAAACAAAGTAATGGTTATGTGTTCAAACTAAAAATTAGGTCCGATTTTGACAAACGAGGTATCAATCGATTCGTTTTCATGTATAGAATATCACAGACTTTTTTTTACCCGACAACGGCTAGGCAAAGGAAGGGTTAAATGTTCAAACTAAAAACTTGGTCCAATGTTGACAAGCGAAGTATCAACCGATTCATCTTCATGAATTGATTGTCATAGGCGGGTTTTTTTTACCCAACTAAGGCAAGGCAAAGGTAGAGTTGTATGTTCAAACTAAAAACTTCCGATTTTGACAAGCGAGGTATCATCGCAAGAGTGTCTTATGCTGTTTTTTACCCAAATGTAGTCGGGTTTAAGTTTTTGAACTTAAGTCTAAAATAAAAACCTATAATAGGTTACTGTTTGCTCTAATATAAAGGTTATTCGAATAACTGCCTAATTATCCTAAATATTTCTACCAAATAAGAAACACTGCGGCCACTGACACCTTAATTAATCTGGAGGTAACTTAACAGCAGGTAAGCTAATTTTAAAGCCAGTGCCGCAGTTTGACCTCTGCCTCTAATCAAATGAGCCAGGATAATCTGGTCATCGTCCACCGTGAGAGCGTTTGTCTAATGCAATTATTTCAGACCCTACCATAGAACGAGTAAAATATAATGAACAATATATTTATCGATGCTTTTTTAGACTTAAGATTGCCACTAAGACGTGATGAAATGTGAAATGTGTGCCCTCTGTTTTCCTTACGGGACAATTTCTAGTAAGTGAAAAACACGGTAGACTGATTTTATCTACACTTAAATCGTAAAATCCGGATAATGAACTCAAAAATGGTGGCATAATGATATAATTTACAACGCATGGTATACTTTCCACGGCATTCACTACATTGTTTCATACACTACTTTATGTACACTCATGCAATAGGAACTTACTTTTAATGGCAAAAAAACGTTATCTTTTCTTGATTTTGCTGTTAATAGTTCGTTCGTCATGTTCGTTGCTGTTTTCGTGATGTCAGGTGGAGTCAAATTCTCCTTACTAACACTGCTGTCGGACATTTTTAATCAGTATAAAATGTTTGATCAACAAAAACACATATTTAACACATTCAATTGGTTAGGTACTAATGTAAAGTAAATTATGGCGCCAAAATGCAGTCCACAGCGAATTCCCGCGCATACGGTCTAACACACGCTGCCATAGATAACAAATGACAAAAAGCCTTGTTGTACTTAGCTAAACCAGTGCTTTTATGGGAAAAGAGTTATTTCATAACACTGTTTAGTTAAAAAAATAGTATTATTATGTATTTTTTCTTATTAGACACGTGCCGTGCGTAAAGTATGTCATTATGCCACCATTTTTTAGTTCATTTTCCGGATTTAATGATATTAATGTAGATGAAACGGTTGCTTTTTTTAATTGTTTTAATAACTAGTTATGTGCGGTTTCATACACTACTTTATCTACATTCATGCAATAGGAACTTACTTTTAATGAAAAAAAAGTGTCCTTTCATTTTCTTGATTCTTGTGGTATAAACTCGTTCGTTATGTTCGTTGCTATTTTTGTGATGTCAGGTGGAGTCAAATTCTCCTCACTAACACTGCTGTCAGACATTTTTAATAACTAGTTACGAGTATGTGTGGTTTCATACACTACTTTATCCACATTGATGCAATAGGAACTTACTTTTAATGAAAACATATGTGTCCTAACATTTTCTTGCTTCTTCTGGTAAAAACTCGTTCGTTATGTTCGTTGCTATTTCAGCGATGTCAGGTGGAGTCAAATTCTCCTCACGAACACTGCTGTCGGACATTTTTAATCAGGATAAAACTTTTGATCAACATAAAACACATTAAATTGGTTAGATAAAAATATAAAAAACTTTACATTACTAAATGTACTGCTGGGAGGTTAAAGTAGTGTAAGAAACGGCACTCAACTAGATATTAAAACACTCGAGTGTTTCGTTATTTTACAGTCAAATGAGAATTTACATTTTCTAGACATAAATAATATATAGACAGTCAAACTATCACATCAACAATTATTGTCTTGTCACTCAGTAGTAAATGGGGTGCAATATAATACTCCTCATTATGCTACTATTTTTTTAAAAAAACTATTAATTATAACAAATTTTGTTATACTTACAAAAATACTTCCTAAATATAATACATAACGCGAGTTATGCCACTTCACGGTTCATCCATATACTATATCCAGCGGCAGGTAAGTCTAGCGGTGAACGAAACGTGGCGGGGATCTTGGCACATCATAGCTAAGAAGCATCTCGATTACCCCAGCTTTCAAACATAAAAACCGCAACTAAATCAATCCATTTGTTTGGGAGCTACGATGCCACAGACAGATACACATACACACACACACATCGCTATCCATTGCATCATCGCCAAACGTGCTGCCACATACACTGCTGACCGTGTCACACTTTAGACTGCCTACCACTTGCTGCGTCGAGGAAACTTTAAGCACTTTTTTCCAAGCTGGAGGCAGAGTCCACCCACGGTCCTGGTAAAAATTAGGTAAACGAGAGATCTCTATCGCCTCACGCACTTTTCGAGGTACAAAGAACTTCTCTCGAGCTAGTACCGAGGCTTTGTCGAACCTTATATAATGATTCGAACCGGAAAGACACGCATGCTCTGCAATGGCCGACCCAGTTGTGTCCAGATTGTTAATGCTCCTTATGTAATCGGAAAGTCTAGTTGTGATGTTGCGTCGAGTTTCACTAATATAACTCTTGCTCTTTAATGGAAAGCGATGGAGTTCCATCGCCACCGCCAATCTCCGTCGACGGCGGTGCAGAGCAGTACAATCACCCAGCGTCCCCGTTCCCAGTCGCCGCCGCATGTCACGCGCCGCTCGCAGCGGGCCGCAGCCCGCAGTGCGCGTCGGGATCTCGCGGTGTGAACTCCTGAAGAAGAGCGTCGCTCGAAACCTAGATCGATGTTTTCGACTATATACACGTGAGTCGTAGACGGTAGTGATATTTTAAATTATGTATCAGGTTCACGAAAACTTTAACACTAAAACATAAAAAACACCTTAATTTTAGATAAGATGATTGAAGGCTCATCTTATTTCCAGCACCATTATCAGATCTATGGTACCACTTTATTGTATTACTAGCTGTGCACGCGGCTTTGCCCGCGTGGTCATTTCATTTAAAAGTAGCCCACACGTTTTATTCCAGGACCAAAAGCCAAACCACCACCAGACCAGTTGTAGGTTTGGTCCAGGTCCAGAGGACCAGGAGGACCAGGACCAAACCTACAAAGTACAATATTATACTACATTTCTTCAAAATTCGTTCATCCGTCAAATAGTTTTTTATCGATTGCTCGGCATCTAATCATCGGAATAAGGCACTGCCTTGCCTTTTTATAACGCATATTCTGTGAAGTACGGCACTCCGTACTTCACAGAATATGTGTTATAACACACTTGCACTTCTATGACACTTCATAAAAGTGCACGTATTGCAATGAAATAAACGCATATAATAAAATATGAAATAAACGCTAGAATAAACGCACCGCGTTCCACTGCAAGGCAGTGCGTGCAAGGCCTAAGATATCAAGTACCCCAGTTTTTAAATCAGTCGCAAGGGCTTGAGAGCAGGGCCTGGATTCTGTATGACCACTCACGCCAATTCCACGCCACCTGCGTGAAATTAGGGAAGGTGGGTATTTACGCGACCAGGTTTTTAAACCAGGTTTTGGCTTGTAAGTACGCTGCCCTGGACCCGCAATACTTGCAAGACTTTCAAAGTATTTTACTCACCAACTCGCTCTTTCGTCCCGTCCGCACCTACATACTCGGTGGCGGGTTCGGCATGGCTTCGGCTGAGTTCGGCCGCACTCGGCCAGCCGGGTCACAAGAAGCTAGGTGGCCGATACATTGCTCAAAAAACTTGCAAGGCTTTGAAGTTTTTTTAAGCAAACGCAATTGTGCTCTTTATTTACATAAGCGCACGGGTCAATTTCCTATGCAAGTATTTTTTGCTTTCAATTCCACGCTTCCATGTACTTTTTTCGCAAACACGATTGTGCTCCTTATTTCTATGGACACGAAGATCAATTTCCTATGCAAGTATTTTCTACTTTCAAGGCTTCGGTTTATAAAGCACTTGAAAGTATTTTGAACCCTGGTTTTTATAATGAAAGATTCATGACATGAATGAGTTAAATTTATTTTTTTAATTAATAAATTACTATTTTACTATTCATTTTAACACATATTAGAAACTTTGACTGTGCCAAATTACTTCAAAATCCATCCGGTAGTTTCAGCGTGATATGTGTTTTTTAAATAACTTTCAACCCCTATCCTACAGGAACCATTGTTTTTTTCGGGATAAAAAGTATTCTAAATGTTAATCCATAACATAAGCTATGATTGTGCCAAGTTGCATCAAAATCGGTCAGGTAGTTTCAGCGTGATGCGTGTTCAAAGAGACAGACAGACAGACAGACAAAAAATAAAAAAAAACCTTTTTGCACTCCATATCAATTATGAAGTTCATCTCAATTAAAATTTTCAAAAAATATTTAATGTACAGATTCAGCCCAGTTACAGTTTTATTATATCAGTATACATATAGATTATCATCGGAATTATTATCATCGGAATGCGACCACTAGAAGTAAAATTGGGATTGTTAGATATTTTTTTAGAAAGCCACTTCATGTTAGGTAAGGTAAGTGTCAAAATCCCCATTAGGTTTCCCCATTAATGGGGATTTTGAAACTTTTAGTCTCATAATCCCCATTATTGCTGCAAATTCATGCTGACGGAGATTTTGACGCTATTAGCCTCATTCCGGGTTAGTGTCATAATCCTCTTTAGATTTCTCCATTAACGGGGATTCCCCATTTAGGGGAAAATCATGTGAAATAATATGATTTTCCCCTATCCTGGAATACCAGATGGAAAATGCTGCTGCCTTATTTTTATGTGATGAATAAAAACTTATATTAGTACCGTAGGTACCTACTACCTAAGCAACTATAGGCACTAGGATATTGCAAAGCTATAGGATACGCTTGTAGATTACAGATGGATAGCTAATAAGTTGCAAATAAAATTGCTATCGACTTCAACAATCACAGAAATATTCAGGGAGTTGACTAGTTAAGACTTTACTAATAAAATTAGATTACATAATAAAAAATCAATAATGAATTTAAAATAAATAGAATGGTTCGATTTACTAGTGTTTTTAAATCAAAATTACACGTAGTATATACAATAGTTTTACAGTTTAGGTACTGACTCGCCATCACGAAAATTGTGTTAAAAGTTAAATAGAACTGAATCACAACATATATATTTGTTTTATAACTGTTTGTTGTTGATTTTGGTATAAATATATATCTTATTTTATCAAGATTTTTAATAGCTTGATTGCGTAACTTAAACTATGAAGTCAATAATTGTAATTATACTGTGATTTAGAAAATAAGCATGCATCAGCTGTTTAAACAAAGTATTTTATCAAGTTATGTTATGTTTCAGTTCTAATTATCTTTTAAAACTGTTTTTGTGATAGCGAGTCAGTACCTAAACAGTGAAACTATTGTATTTACTGTGTGTAATTTTAATTTAAATACAAGTCACTAGTAAATCTAACCATTTCTTTCATTTTTTATTCATTATTGATTTTATAATTGTTAATCTAATTTTATTACCAAAGGCTTAACTAGTCAACTCCCTGAAGAATTCTGTGATTGTTGAAGTCGATATATTTTATTTGCAACTTATTAGCTATGCATCTGTAACATACAAGCATATCCTATAGCTTAGCACTTCCTAGTGGCTATAGTTACATAGGTAGTAGGTACCTACGGTACTATTATAAGTTTTTCTTCATCACATAAAAATAAGGCAGCAGCATTTTCCATCTGGTATTCTAGGATAAGGGAAAAATCATATTATTTCACATGATTTTCTCCGTTAATGCGGAATTCTAATGGGGATTTTGACACTAACCCAGGATGAGGCTAATAGCGTGAAAATTCCCTTCAGCATGAATTTGCAGCAAAAATGGGGATTACGAGACTGAAAGTTTCGAAATAACCATTAGTGGGGAGATCTAATGAGGATTTTGACACTAACCCCTTCAAGTGGGTTGACCTTACATGTACATAGGATATCAAACCAAGGGTCGCAGGCCAGATAACCTCCAAAAGTGCCCGACTGTTGCTGGTCCCCTTCGATGCGTTTCATCTGGGGGGAAGATCAGCCGTTGGGACGGTGCACCCGGGGATCGGTCAATAATTCTCCTCGGGGAATTATTGGTAGTAGCCGATATCTGGCAAGGTGGGTCTGGGTAGTTTTACTACCTGGACGGCAGGAGGGGAATCGCTACAAAGAGCTTTTATCTTTGTGGAGGTTCTCTTCCTGTGGGATGGTCGTCCTAGTGACGATGGGGCCCGGGTGCTTGGCACCGGCTCGACGGTGGGGCCCGGGTGCTAGGTCTGAAAGCGGACCGCCTCGTCCGCTTTCAGACCTACCATACTTCGGAATGATGGATTCGGTGCTGAGAGTGTGACGTGGAGGTGGGGCCTTGTGCGCTTGGCGCCTGCTCGAGGAAGTGGGGCCCGGGTGCTAGGTACCGGCTCGAGGAGGCGGTCCGCTCTCAGATCTACCATACTTCGGAATGATGGATTTGGTGCTGGGAGTGTGACGTGGAGGTGGGGCCCGGGCGCTCGGCGCCGGCTCGAGGAGGTGGGAGGAGGAAGCCACTCCTCCTTCGTATTTGTGGGGTTACTGGTGGAGAGTCGGGGGGCTCTCCATCGGTTTGCACGCCCCACAGGTCGAGGTGAGGGGTGACTTTGGTGAGCAAGGCACAGGCGGAGAGGCCCAATCGGGTCTGCCACTGGGGCCAGATGGTAGAATGCAACCGCGACCCCATCTTGCCCCACCTCGGTGGAGGGCTGCTCACCATGGGGTTTTAGTGGATAGGACGGGCAGTCGCCCGGTGAGTCCCACATAGCCGCTGGGCCTTCCCCGGGCTCAGTGGTATGCGTCAATTTTCAAAATGTAAAATGTTGTCAATTTTCCGTCATCAACAGCGTTATTGAGACCAGACTCTTAATACCCTAAAAATGTGTGTACCTCTTTAGCGGTCTTATTACGTAAATAAGGTTGCAATCGAAGGAAATTTCAGAATGAACTTTGTTTTCTGGTGAAATCAAATTAGAAACACATAAATTGAACGAAATAATATGTTTTCTGGAAGTTCTCGGCCGATGGGCGTTTATTTTGAAATATCCCTCGGGCACTGAAGAAGCGAAGGTAAATTTTCAATTTCGTAATAACCCCTTCAAACACAATATTAGTTGGAAGTTCGGCTATTAGTTTTGATCCCGGTTCGGTTTCAATATCATTAGTTATTAAATAAGTTTCGTGAACGTAACTAGGTGGAGTTTTGTGTATGATTTCATAGAAATAAAGTTGTACATCGCTTAGATACTTCTTGTTGATCGCCTCGCTTAGATACTGGACCTAAAACCTCATAAATATTAACAAAAATATAGGTATAATTTAAAATGTGATGTCGATTTCCGGAAAAAGTTAGAATAAATTAATTATTATAAAAACTATAAAACTAGACTGTTAACAATATTATGATTTTTGATTTTGAAATATGAGATGTAGTCGGAGGCATTAATAGTTAGCTGGCCAGGTTCTAGCTGATCCCGTCAAAGGAGAAATTAAATCCATGATGCCTCCGACTGCATATAATATTTCAGAATCAAAAATATCTAAAGCTTGTTTGCCTCTTTTTAGTTTGTTCATAGTCTGGTTTTTTGTTTTTATAATAATTTATTTTTATTTTATACATTTTAGTTTATATCTATAAGAATTATTGAGAATGGTTGCTTACCAACTTTATCCTTAACGGTCATTCAAAACGAAAAATTATAAGGAAACCTAAAGATTATTTTCAAATACCTTTTCAATTATACAACACTTGTCATAGTTCGTTGACTTTCATTTTTGACATTTTCACAATATGGCGTCTGATTGTCGCCATATTGAGTTTTGATTAATGTCATGTCTTTAGTAGCACTTACAAAATTAAGACAAATCGATCGAAGTGAGATCCATCAAAATCGGTCCACGCGTTTGGTTTATATAGTGCCATAATGGAACAGACATACATACATACATACATACATACATACATACATACATACCTACATACATACATACATACATACATACATAAGCTGATAAAAATGTAACCGGGACTTTGCATTGCGCAGTCTGGTCAAGGCCGTAGGCAAGGGGGGGGTTTTGGGGGTTCAACCCCCCCCCCCCCCCCAAATTCCTTAGTAAACCGTTTATACCCACCGTTTTATACACGGATAGTCTGAAGCTCAATTTACAATGAATTTTTACTATAGGTAAAAGTGCAGTAAAATTACAAATTTTATAATGTAAACTGGAAAATTTGTGTTTGGTGATTTTATTATGAGAGAAAGTAAAATTAAGTAATTCAAAAATAATGTTTTCTATTAAAACGAATGTCTATATGAATAACAGCAGTCATTAAAACCTTCAAACATCGCAATGTATCAGTGTAATGTAAGTAGTTTTTTTTATATTGTTAGGACCCCATGAGCGAGAGTAGTTTATATCCAAGTTTGCAACACTGAGCTACTACCGTGGTGCTTGAAATTCTGGCACTTGTTTCACTTTTTTCGAAAATAACTACTTTAGGGAAGCGTTTTCGGGTATAGTTCGCGCAAATTATCTTGAGCTCTCTGAACTTAGTCCGAGCGCATGGTACTGTTGAGTGCACAATCGTTATTGTAAAAGGTGTTTTTTTATAGTACCTACCCAGTCGAAGAAGTATATCTGAGCTGAAAAAGTCTGCTAGATTTAGTCATTTGTAATCCGACGACGAGAACTCCTATGTGCCAAATAAGTATATACAGATTATTGAGAAATTTTCGAAATGGTTACTATGATGGTGAATTAATCGAACCTACAGGTACTAAATATTAGGATAATTAGCTATGTACCGAAACAAAAAAAAGAAGGTAATTTAAAAACTTGAGCATATATTAATTCATTTTTCCGCGTCCGGGAGGCATGATTAATGAAAATAACAACAGTAACTGTACACTTCGAGTACTAGTAAGAAACAACAATAACAGAAACAAATAACGGAAACAGAGAACGAAAATAACAGAAGATTATCGCACTCGTCTCACGATTGTACTTTAGAACGGCAACGCGCATGTGTTCTGTTTACGTACGTAACACTCACACAGACGCGTGGTTCTGCAAGGCACAAGCGGGTGTGCGGCGCGGGACGAGCGGGCGGTACCCTTCACTTGCACGGTGCACTTCCGCGTCCCTCTGACACCTAAAATATGCGTACTGCGCAGCCACTCGCGCTATCTTCCGAGAGCTCAGGATAATTTGCGCGAACTATATCTATCTATCTATCTTTACTTTTAGTTTTTGAGGAAACTATGAGGCGTTTTAAAGCTAATTGAATGAAATTGAAGCTAATTAATTTCTCTACAAATTCCTCTCCTAAGCCTGTTATCTTGGAAATGACCAAATCTACATATTTACATATACATATTTTTTGAAGAAATTTGCTCATCTTTGACTGGGTGTATCTCCACAAGCAATGAACCAGAGTTCAAGTTGAGCTCAAAATTGTAGAAAATTCAGTTTCCTATACAAAGGTGTAGATTAAGGATACACGAAAATCGCTCTCTTAGTGTAGTTTTAAAAAAAAGACGAATCAAATGCCACAATTTCCTGTACCACGGGAGTAGCACAAGATTTTCAGTGTTCTAAACTTGGGTACCTACATATAAACACTTAATAAAGTGTTCATTATTATTCTAAAAAAACCTTTTGATGTCAATAAAGACCAAAATCAAAGGATAATATTTTAAAAAATAGGCAATATGGGCGGTCTTATCGCTAAAAGCGATCAACATATAAACAAAACACAAGTTCAAAACTAAAACTCGACTACGGTCGTGTAAGTAAGTGCTGCCGTAGTCGGTTTCTTTCTTGCCTATGACACTCTATAAATGAAGACGAATCGATTGATACCTCGCTTGTCAAACACGGACCAAGTTTTTAGTTTGAATACATAATCCCTTCCTCAGTTTCGCCGTAGTTGAGTAAAAAAAAATAGCCTATGGCATCCATATACCCACATTCATACATACATATATACATACATACATAAACTGTTAAACTCATTACCCTTCCCTTGCTTCGCCATACTCGTGTAAAAAAAATCTCTGGTCCATTTTATGAATAACTAGCTTTCCCGCCCGCGACTTCGTCCACGCGGATTACTGTTTATCGCAAAAAAAACCACCCTTTGTTCTTCTAGGATATTAAAAACCAATGCAAAAGTAGGTAGGTATATAGCACTAATGTTATTTATGTTTTTTGACATATTTGTTATTTCGTTTCAATTGCAACAATTTCCTACGTCGAGTAATCAACATTTATCCAGTTATTCGAGTTTTCCCGTGGAAACTTACTATTTTCCAGGATAAAAAGTATCCCATGTTTTATTCTAGGGTATAATTTTAATTCCCCTATCCATTCCAAATTTCATCAATATCCGTTTAGCCGTTATCTCGAAAAAGCCGTTATATCGAGAAAGCTCCCTAAACAAACATACAAACAGACAACGTTTCACTGTTATGTATTGGTATGTATTAAGATTGTGCACGAGTACATTTGACTACTTGTTAAACGAACTGTACTTTACTATAACACAGAATGACACCGAATTAATGAGGGACGAGGGCGGCGGGCGCAGGCGGGATTTTTCACGCAGTGTCGCTGCGTCGAGGCAACGCCGTTTGCAATTTGGCCGGCCGCTAGTGTGCGGTGTCAGTGGTGGTTGCAATGTGGTAGGTATCACCGGACGGACCACATTTTGCCATCAAATTCAACCGTGTGGGTTGAATTTGATGGCAATGTGGTCCGTGTGAATCACAGATTACCCCCTATAGATTCCGCATCATTGAATTATTGTACGGATTCGAGTTCACAAATTATGGAGGAAAGCACGGGTCGCGGGGAACGCAACGACTGCGTCGTGATTAGCCTATTCAAGGTCGCACTCACAAACTACAAAGAAGATTAGGGGCGCACTAGAAATGTACTGACCATAGTGATGGGACTGCAGGGCCGATCAAAATAGTTTTGATTTTGTTTAATCTCAACAAGCAATATTATGGTTTTTGAGATAAACTCGAGAAAACAATCAAACTTAATAAAAGTTGAATTTCTTTAAATATATTAACGATACTTAGAAGCCTAGAGCATTGTACATAAAAAATATAGTCATATCAGTTTTTGGTTTACATAGCAGATGAAAAATATTCTTCCCCACTTTTACTAGCTTTGAGTTTTGATTGATCGCCTAAAATGGGTAGGTACTATCTTTCTATCTATATCACCCTACATCAAGCTACTGTTGGACCTCCTCATGTGCACGCCTCTATTTCCACTCCTGTGCCAAGCGGATGTGGAAGTGGCGGAATGGTGGCCAAGAGAAGGACTTAGTTTAAGAGTCAGACTACCTGCACGATGGTCAGACGACGTCATCAAAGTGGCAGAATGGCAGTGAGTAGGTACTAAGAAACAAAATATATAAGTAAGGATATTATTTAATGTATTTATTTATGAGAAAAAAGGCACCTCGCCAAAATCTACATAATCATCTCTACTTTTCTCAATTTTAATTTCGTCGAAAACAATACAGCAACAAATAAGCTTGTTTGCCTATGCTGTCTTGAATTTCAAAGCTTCAAAAGCTTTTTTCGTAAAACCTGTAAAGTAAAATTGTATTTTAATTCTATCTTCTTTTATATCTAAAAGCAATCAAGTACCTATTAACCACACTTCAAGCTTTAACCGTATTCCGTGATAGGTAGTTTGTTATTCGTACAAAAACAAAATAACTTTTGTGATACGGTTTTCTAAATAATTAGGTTGAAATATCGATATGTACCAACATGAGAATATTTTATGATATCCCAACACTAGCTTACACGTGCTCTTGTTAGACAGGGATAACTATTGTACTTAGCGTAATGAGTGAAAGAGACTTTTCAAAAAGACATCAACGCATACTTATTTTTCCATGACGCGCATGACCTGTGGAACCAGTATAAACTGAAATCCGCTTGGCTCGTGGTAAATCAGAAAAAAATACAAAATTACTTACCGGTGGAACGTTATGCCAACTTTTTGATAATTTGACGTTTTGGCTGACTTTCCACACTATTTACTGCACAGCAAGCCATTAAAAATGTTGTTTTTTCGATTAAATTAGCAATAAACTAGCACTCTCGCACGGGTCGAGAGTTTGGTCGAGAATGAAGTCGTGTCTCAAAGCGAGCCTGTTTATACTAGATAAAGCAAGTATGTGTTGTGTGCGTCTGATGCCTTGTAAGCGGTATCTATAGGGAAAAATCTGTGGTGTGAATTAAAATACCCATTTTCATACAAATTAATAACAACTAAATTTAATTTAATAATCATTATAGTATTAAAAATATAGGGCACAAATTAGAACATAATAATAACGTACATAATACTAACTATAATTGTGTGTTGAATGAATCAACGAACCGTTTTTTAAAACAGTTTTTTATACAGAATCGTTTAAACTGTTTTTCATAGCTAAAAATACGGGTTATTCGTTATTCCAAATTGTTCTACTATTTGTTGGTGGTGATCTACTATAGAACAGATTGGACAACAACAAAAAAACATTTGTTCTACTGAGTAGGTAGTAAGACATTTTAAAGTGACAGGTGTCAGTGACAGGTGTCAAAGTGACAGGTGTCAAAGTGACAGGTGTCAAATCAACAGTGAATTTGCAGCGTGCATTATTCAAAAGAAATATTTACCTAGAACAACAGAGCTTATAAATGACGCTAGCGCTACTTTGTTCGCTTGCAAGCCTTGGCACAGGTGTTTGAGTACCCCTTTTTGTATGCTCACCTATGATTACTCTTTGTCACACTATTTCAAGCTTTTAGAATTTTCATAAGATGTATTGTTATATATACTTACTGTTTATTTTGCAAATAGAAGATTTTTATTTTCGCCTGTGGATGCAAAGTTTATCAAAATTAGGAGAGTAGGTAATAATGGTAGAAAAAAACAGCCGCTTAACTCTTGTGACGCAAAACTAATAAGTTAATTTGAAAACATTAAAAAAAAAACTTTTATGCTGTAGCCATGTCATGACAAAACATAGCACGGGCTATCAAAATTAAATGCGTATACAACATTTTGTGTCTATGGTGTCAACCGTTGAGGAGTTCCCTAATCAGTAGCCAACCCGGAGAGTAGCAACTATGTCATGGTGTAACTTCAAACCATCTTGCATAATATAATGCATATACAACATTTCATGTCTATCCTATTAACCGTTGAGGAGTTCCATAAACAGGAGCCAACCCGGAGAGCAGCAACCATGTCATACTAAACTATCAAACCAGCTAGCATAATATAATGCGTACCTACACAAAATTTCATGTCTGTGCTGTTAACCGTTGAAGAGTTTCCAAGTCAGGAGCCAACCCAGAGTGCAGCAGCCATGTCATGGTAAAACTTCAAACCGGCTATCATAATATAATACGTACACAAAATTTTGTGCCTATGCTGTTAACCGTTGAGAAGTTCCCAAGTCAGGAACCATCGCGGAGTGCTGCAGCCATGTCATGGTAAAACTTCAAATTTGCTATCATAATAGAATTTGTACACAAAATTTCGTGATAAGCACTATCACCAAACCGTTGACCGTTGAAGAGTTCCTTTACTTGGAGCTGTTTCTGGATGTCGATTCAGGTCATGCTTGCCATGAAAATGCATTTACATTGGAATTAAACCAAAACGCAAAATTTCAACTCCCTAGAATAAGAGAAAGTGGTTATAATTCAGCTTGCAAGATTTGACCTAAACAAACATTTACACAGACACAATACAATAAAATCTTTTAAAAACAGAGGTATTAAAATATTGAGCACAAAAACTAATCAATTCTTGCAGACATTTTCGATGCCAATTTTAATAATACGAAGCATCAGTGTCTCATTCCTTTTCCTTTACGTGAGTATTCACCTCACGTCCGCTAACCTAACAACGTAAATTCTGGACGAAACCAGTTTTGGATAATTTGAATCAGTAAAAAGAAATCACATCTTTTGCTCAATTTCGATTCTCTCGACACATGTTGGTGTGCTATGTTTTCGAGAACAGTCACCAGAGATGACATGCAGTTGCCGATGGTACACGCTGGTCTAAACGTACGAGTATCCTGTACTACACTCATGACTAGAAAACTGCCGGGTTATAATTTATAAGTCATAACCGTCAGAAAACACAGACTCTGAGAAGTAGAAACGCATGATAAATGTCGAAGCAAAACGCTTCGTGCTTAGAGATATTGAGTAATACGTAAGTTTAGTGCGATATCATGATAGACTTGGAATTAGAGAACAGGCATAGATGACAAGGATGTGACTATTTTTAACCGTCTTCGAGATGTTTACTCATAAAATCAGAGCAATTTTTATCCCTGCGCCATCACTGTCATCCCTCTGGACGCGACTGAACCGATCTTAATTCACAACGAAACATAAATTTGGGCCTTTTCATCCCCCTTGTTTGTGACGGAAGTGATTTTAAATTACAATTTCATTGACTCCTGACTTGGAGCTTTTAAAATTAAGCTTATAATTATAATTTTCCTTCTTGACACATTAATTAGATTATGTTTTAGATATTTATTAAAAATACTCAGCAATGAAAAATTAGGGAAAAGTTATAAATATAATGAAAAATGTAAGCTCACATTAAAGGTAAGTACTGGCAGACAATAAATGCGCAACGGTGTTCGATACTGAGAAAATCAAGGCAAATTGTGTATATATTATACTCGTAATTGTGGTCAAGGTAAATTGTTTTTTATGTTTCAATTACGTCACCCCGTATACGCTCCAATCTGTTTGTAATAGGAGAATAATAAAAATGTGACTACTCGTACAAGTGGACGGTAGCGGTACCGGACTTCACCGATGACGGAGAGCATTTCAGCCACCACATATCATCAGCAAAAGTCGTCAACAAGCCTCGCCAATAAAATGGCTGTTATCACGTATAACATAGGGCGTATACTGCACTCGTCGCTTTTAACGATATGTTGTCAATAAAGTGCAGTCTTACTTATTTATTTGAACCAAATTGAGCAGGAGGTGATTATTATCATTAATCTCCACGAGTGCGGTAATGCCGTACCGGCTGTGATATTGCTGACTGCAGAATAGTCGGTGGCGGAATATTGTAACCTCTTTCTGATATTACTTTCATGCTGGGGCTGCTTTATATATAAGAACTAGTGACTCGCCCCGGCTTCGCACGGTTATCGGGCACAACGCGGCAATTTTCTAACTTTTAGTATTTTAATACCCGATGTAACTTCTAAAAAAAATACGCCAGTAAGTGTAATTCAAAATCATTGGCAGCAGTGCTTTTTGACCATAGACAACTGAATTATTAGTTATGTACTTGACAGACTTTTTATTATTTCGTTTCCATGGCAACGTCATTTTTATTTCGTTTTCATGGCAAAGTGTCATTACGTTCTGTATTTTCGATACCTAGGGTTACATTATTTCAATGTTCATAGGAATCTCTAATTATTTGAAAAATAAAATACTGCCCATGTTAGGTACTTGCTGATAATGTAGCTGTTGAAACATTTTTAAGAGGCGGTTTAGTATTTTTTGAGATTATCCATTACAAATAAACAAACATATATACAAACAATCAAATCTTTCCTCTTTATAATAGGTATTAGTGTAGATAGCTAATCATTTTGCTAATCGCTTATAATAGATGTACTTACCAGAACACTGATAACTATGTGTTGTACGAGATTAATTTTATTGTCATTTAACAATAGATTGACTCTGAAGTAACGATCGTAGTTTAGTTTCTCGCGGGACCTCAATTTTATAGAGCATGAAAATATGTCTGTTTGATTACAAAACAATTTTCAAGTTTTAGTTTGTTTTCAGTTTGATCCTCAAATTATTTTTGTTTGCATTAAAATAAAAATAAAAATAAATCAAACTCAGAGCTTGAGATGATTATACAAAATGCCATTTAATATTGGCCCAAACGAGTGCGTTAATTCCGATACTTTACGACTGCGGTCGACTGCGTACCTATTAGTTTGCGGGTGGAGCGAAATTGTTATCGCTGATTGATGTGAAGTGCCGACCGCGGGTGTTGTAGCGATCACAAAATAAGATCATTGAACGCAATTGCATGTGAACTACTAAGGAGGTTTGTTATTGTTATTTTACTGGTATTAGTAATTTAGAAATGGGTCAATGGAATGACCACAGGCTTTGACTGTTTGTTATCTTGACTGGCCGAATGAGGCAATGCAATATTTGGATAAGCTAAATTAGTCCAGAAACATCGTTTGCAATGTGTTATTCCGTATTTTTAGGGTAAGACTGAAGATCCTTTCCTTTCGTTGATGTAAAATACAATTAGTATATTTTAAAATTATAATGGGCATTTTGGTTCAGAAGACGCTTCAGGTAATAGATTCTCATGAGTACTGATCAGTCGTAAATTATATATTTAAACGGGACTTAATCGCGCTGAAAACTTAATATTTATTTACCTCAACGTTTCGATCAAGCGCATTGATCGTATATAACTATAACTAACTATGTGTTCGAATCGTGAAAGTTTAAAAGTTACATTCGTAAATTAGTTCCAGTTTTGTACTACTTTCTATCATATAACTAGCCAGTTCTCAACTTTGGAAATCTTTGTGACAGGATTCTATTCCAACTTACAACAACTGCAATACAGTACCGGAACAATCCCAAAGTAATTTGATTGAAAATGTGCCTCTTACAAAGTGTTTTGCAATTCAAATACAATGAAAAACTTCACCAACTTTTTTCTTTAAAACCATCCAAGAGGTTGTATAGAAGTTTGTGTATTTTCCCTTGTGGTGACTTGCAAATAGTAGTCTCAGATGCCCTCAGGCTAGTGAGAACGAGTAGCAATACGTATGGGAACTTTCCTTCAAGAAACACAAAATCGAATATGTTTACTTTTCGACTACGGCGTAATAAATGTAGGGTTATGTTTTCAAACAAAAAACTCGAACCGATTTTGACAAGCAAGGTAAGAATTGATTCGTCTTCATCGCAAGGTTGTCACTGAGTGTGATTGATTCGTCTTCATCGCAAGGTTGTCACTGAGTGTGATTGGCTGTAGTTTATTTTTTAAACGTTTGCTTTTTTTTTTAAATAAAGCTTTTTGTTTTTGAAAAACAGCATTTTCAATTTATTATAGTTTCAGGGTAAAAAACCGCCAGTTTTGAATTAATGAATGTAATAAAAAAAAAGAAAAACAAATACGTATTAGTGTAGTTAATCAATGAAACAAATTTATGCAAAAAAATATTTGAAAACGGATAATATTCCTAAATGTAGATAAGTGTTTTTTCTTATTCTATAGACAAAGGCGGAATAGACTCTTTTCAGACTCTGACACCAGAGGCCAGCACTACTTCATACTAAAACCAAAATACAAAAGCACCCGGTTCAAAAACTTCGCCAGTTGAACTTTTCGTTTTTCTCTTTCAGATCTTTCTTCAACGAACCCCATCAACAGTATCAATATAAAAAACTCTAAATTGTTGACAAACTCTCACCCCCGCAGTTTTGAATGCAATATTAAATTTATTAATGTTCTGAAACCATTTACAACACGAGTCTAACCTTGCAAAAAATTACCCAACAAAAGTTCCTAGCATTGCTACACTTCCACAATGAGTGAGCCAATAGACGCCGCATGGTAGTACTATAATCTTATATTTTGGAGAGCATTCTCACCAAAATTATAAAAGAGCTCATACAAAAAAAACACGCCCCATATTATAGCAACGAACCATCTTGATCACAACATCTTTCAAAAAGAAAAAAAAACGCAACAAAATCATTCCATTCGTTCGGGAGCTACGGTTCCAGACAGACACACGGATACAATGATACATACATATAAACCCTAAAGAGTGGATCAATGAACTATAATTTATCAAAATAACTTAAAAAAATTAAGAAAATCCCCATCTCCACTAACATTATATAGACAGATAGATAACTCTTTATTGAACCACACAAATAAAAATCTTACAACTAAAAAAAAAACAAAATTAATAATAAAGTGTCACAATGGGCGGTCATATCGCTCAGAGCGATCTCTATCTTATATTATATAACTAAAACCTTGTCTTTTTGTTAGTTTGGGGCGTTTCACTCATAAACGGCTGGACTGATGTCGATAAAAATTTGTACAGAGGTACTGTAGGTACACAACAGACATCAACATAGGATACTTTTTATACCGGAAAAATCCAAAACTGCTCATCAGATTTCGATCAAATTTTGAACATAGGTACTGTACAATACAGATATAAATACAAGATACATTATAATATAATACAAAATGTAAGAGAAAGCAAAAATCAGGGAAATGTTGATAGATTGGTTGCTCTTGCTAATGCATCAAAACATATTAGATTGGGATACCTTTTATCATTGAATACGCGGGCAACTCCGCGGGGCATCACTAGTAGTTTATAAAGTAACAGTTAACAGATTTCTAGAAATTCATAGTGAAAACGATTATTTAGCTAAAAACATGGACATGCACAGTTACAATTTGAGGAATTAAGAGAAACTGTATCAATCAAAGACAAGATTAGCCAAAGTAAAGAAACAAGGCAAACAAAATAAAATAACTATGTATAATAAGTTGACTTCATTTAACTGATTTTAAGAGTAAAATTAATAAAAAAATATTGTAGCTAATCCATTTTATTCACTTAATGAATTTATGACATTGCGTCTGACGGAGTAATCATTTTTGAATGAGAGTTTGACTTAGATGAAATTGTTGTAATTCTTGGAAATATTGTAATTATTATTGGTTTTATTTTAATTTGAATGTATTGAATATTATTACTGTTTTTTTTCATATTTTTTTCAATTTTAATTTTATTGTTATAAATTCTTACTGTGTATAATCAGTGTAATATTAAGTTTGCGAAATGTGTACTATTTGACTTGCCTTGTGTAACAGACCTAGTTATATGACCAATAAATAATTCTATTCTATTCTAAAGCTGAATAAAAATATAGATTTCCAGGATTTTCAAATTTGTAAAGAGATTGAAATTAAAATCAATCACTAGTAGAATACGAGTAGTATTACGAGTAGTAGTATACGAATACGAGTAGTACGGTACGAGTATACGGTAAGTGAAAGGAACGCCAGTTTAACACACTTCATGATTTCACATTCTCGTTTTTTATCCCTTGTCGAAGTAACAAGTATTTGCATCCTAACGCACTTTTGACGCATTTGCATAGCTTTTTAAACTTGTGGATTGTCAGCAAACTTGCCAAAGTAATAAATGACTATTTTAGCCAAAACAGCAAAAAACTTTTGACATCCATATTTTCTTTTCATTAATGTTTGATTTTGCTATAAGGTTTCCACTGGTACAGTTATCGACGGTCGCAGGGATAAATGGGGGCTCATTTCGTGTTATGAGGAAAAAGTGAGCCTTACAATTGAGCGGGTTCCCTTCGGGAGGGGCATTTCTCATGGTTACCATACTATATTTCAGCAAGTTGTTTCGGGAGATAAGGAACTTTGAACCCAACGTATTTGATTGAGTGAGTTACTATGTCTAAATAAATTATGGCTGTTCGGAAAGGGGACTGGATATCGGTCATTATCGCTAGGGTTTTCACTGCGGCCTATGTTTTATTGTGTTGACAGGTTTTGGTTTGACTTATCGTGATTGGCCGAATGGTAACTAGTATGTGCTTTATAATTCAACGGCACCAAGTCCTAACTTAAAACCTGTACCATGCGTGATAAACAAGACTAAATTAAACCCGACTACAGACGGGTAAACAATAGCCTAGTGCACTCTTGAGATGAGGAAGAATCGATTGATACCTCGCTTGTCAAAATCGAACCAAGTTTTTAGTTTGAACACATAACTCTATCTATGCTTCGCCGTAGTCGGGTAAAAATAGCCTATGACAATCTTTAAATGAAGACGAATCGATTGAAACCGCATTTGTTAAAATTGGACCAAGTTTTTAGTTTGAACACATAACCATGTTTTCGCTTCACCGTAGTCGCGTAAAAAAATATAGCCTACGACACTCTATACCTGAATACGAATCGATTGACACCTCGTTTGACAAAATCGGACCATTGGACACTATGGTGGAATATCCACATACCCACATACATACATACATACAAAGACTGTTAAACTCATTAACCTTTCCTTGCTTCGCCATAGTCGGGTAATAAATATGGGAGTCATTGCTCAAAATTGATGGAGGAGAACATCCAATAATCTCAAAATTCAATACAAGAGACCCACCAACCTGCACTAAGCACGCAGCGGCGAGTACCAGCAGTAGGATTGCTATATTATCTTCCACAAAATAATAAATATACTTATGTAACTATGTAATTGTCTTATTTTAAATTTTATTTCAAATTAGCTGTGCGCGGCTTTAAACACGTGGTCATTTTAATAAACATAACTAGCAATATACCCTAATAGAACAAAAATCCTTCAGTCAATAAGATTCTCGGCTTTTTTTCATCGGATTGAGATATGAAATACACCAGGTTTTAAATCAAAACCTAAAAGAGAAAACCGCAATTCAATCGGTTCAGTATTTTTTGCGTGATGCGTGAACAAATACCCAGACAGTCAGACAACTGGCAGACATACACGAGGACTTACAGAGAGATTTGATTATAAAAATGTTTGCCGTAGTCACCACGCTTGGCAGGCAGATTGGTGACCGCAGTGTAACAAATATGTACTCGGAGGACGCTGCTGCCCATCTTCCGGTGTGTATTCCCTTAGTCGCATCCTACAACATCCACGGGAGGGGACTTATTCAAGCCGAGACCGCAACGGCAAAGGTGGCATAGGCTATTTTTATTACCCTACTACGGCAAGACAAAGGAAGGGTTATGTGTTTTAACTAAAAACTTGGTCCTATTTTGACAAACGAGGTATCAAGCTGTATTTTTACTAGGTATCAAGGTGTCTTAAGCTGTATTTTTACCGTCCGTGGTCGGGTTTTAGTTTTTGTACTTATGTCTTGTTGATTAAAACTTTGAGGCAATATAAACACAAAATTAAATAGATTTTCTAAAAAAACTATTTATGCTAGAAAAACAACTGAACCAATGTTGATACAATTTATATGGGACCACCCAGAGAGGATATCCTTTCATACAAACATATAATTTTCGAAATCGGTCCGCAAAAGACGGAAATATCGACCCACATACATAGAAAAAACATACATACATCCGAACATATACCAGTCTCCTTTTGTGAAGCCGCTTAAAAACATGAACGACGGACTCAAAAGGATCGAAACTGCGTATCAAAAGCCAGTGTAAGTTTCCCCACTTTTCTGTCATTTTCTCCTATTGTCCTATAATCCACTTGTCTGCTTCTTTACCATCTCATTCATTTAATTCAAGGGGCTTACTAAATTGTCATATCGCTTATACCAATCAATCCCCTGGCTTTTTTCCCAGTTCGGGGTCAGCCCTCCTGATACACTTTCTCCACTTTTGGCGATTTTGTGTCATTTCTGGCGTTAAGCCCATCGTCTGCAATCGTTATGGATGGTTCGCATCCAGTTATTTGGTGGTCGGCCCCTGCCTCTTTTGCCTTCCTTTATGTCTAAAACCTGCCGGGTCATATGATCTTCACTTCTGCGCATTACGTGCCCAAACCAGCGCAGACGGTTTTCTTGCATTTTTTGCTGTATTTCGGATACTTTGAAGTTTCCTCGGATGAACTTGTTTTGAACTTTATCCAATCTTGTAACTCCACCTGCCCATCGCAGCATTTTCATCTCCGTAACATGCATTTTTTACTCATCGCATTTCCTTACCTCCCAGCACTCAGATCCATGCAGCATTGCCGGTCTAACGGCTCGTTTAAACACGTTGCCTTTAGTTCTAATAGGCATTTTTGCGTCACAGAGGACCCCAGTGAGCGATCTCCACTTTTGCCAGCCTGTCTGGATCCTATTTTCTAGGTCTCTTTCCGTGTTTGCTTTGACGTTTACTATGGATCCAAGATACTTAAATTCTTCTACTTGAGATAAGGGAGTTCCATCGATAGTGGGTACTTGCTGGATGTTATTATTGTTACCCGAAAATCTACAATGCATGTATTCAGTCTTTTTGCGACTTACTTTTAGGCCACTGCCTTCCAAAGCCTCACACCATCTGTCGAGATTAATTTCCGGCAACGATTCCTCTATCAAAACTACATCATCTGCATATAAAAGTGTCCATGGAGCCGGCTTTTGGAGACCTTTTGTGATGTAGTCCAGGACAAAGTTGAAAAGTAAGGGGCTTAGTGCAGACCCCTGATGGACCCCGACCTTAACCTCAAAACTATCGCTTGTACCCGCTGGAGACATCACTCGTGTTGTTACGTCATTATACATGTCCTGTATGATACTGATGTATTGCTCTGGTATCAGTTGAGCTCTTAATGCTTGCCATATGAGCTTGCGTGGTATGCGGTCGAAAGCCTTTTCTAAGTCTATAAAGATAAGGTGGAGATCTTTTTTCAGTACTTTATACTTGTCCATCAGTATTCTTACGCAGTGTATGGCATCCGTGGTGCCCACTCCAGCAGTAAAACCGCGTTTGTGTTTATGGTGGAGATTATTAGTCTGCCGATAATTACCCTTTCCCATGTTTTCAGGCTATGTGAGATCAATTTAATGGCTCTATAGTTCTCACATTCGGCAATATCCCCTTTGTCCTTATAGAATGGTACCATGTTACTGAGTCTCCACATATTTGGCATCTTCCCGGATGTAAGAATAAGGTTAAAGAGATTTGTCAGCCACATAACTCTAGCTGCGCCCATTTTTTTCCAGAGTTCTGATGGAATTTCATCCGGGCCGGTAGCTTTCCCATTTTTCATACCAGAGATAGCAGATCTCACTTCAGACGGTACGATAGCCTCGATAGGACCACGTACGTAAGCTAGTACGGGCTGTTTTTGTGGAAACTCTTCATTCAAAAGGTGTTGGAAATAGTCTTGCCATCTGTTGTTAATTTTATCGTCCGATGTTAGTAAGTTCCCTGAAGCATCATTGACATACTTATTTTGTTTGAAATCTTGCGTTTGTGTGTAACGTTGTTTGGCTATTTTGAATATTTCCTTATCTGTTTCTGCATTTTCTAGTTGGGTGATCAGAGTCTTGTTGGCCGCGTCTTTAGTGATGGCAACGGCTCGTTTAGCCGCTTTTTTGCAGTATTATACGCGTCTTTATCCACGTCCGCTTTTGTTTCTTGCCATAACTTAAAGCTGTTTTTCTTTTCTCTGAGTTATTGTTTGATATCATCCAACCACAAATTGTCATCTTTTCCGGTATTCAGTTTACGCCGAGTTCTTCTTTGGCAATGCTGGTTATTCGGTTGTAGAGCTCGTTCCATATTTTGTCAGTGTCTTGTGTCATCTTTTTAGAGTCAGTGAAATAGTCTTGGACTATTTTAACGGCCTGGTCACCCTCCAGTTTTTTAAGATTGTACCATTTAATTCGAGGACGGGGTTTAACTTTGCGTTTTGTGTTCCAATTGGGCATTCGAAGACAGGCTACGAGGATTCGATGTTGACTGGTCAGTGGTTCCCCAGGTATGACTTTACAGTCCTTAAACATTGTGCGCATAGAAGAGTCACACAGGGAAAAGTCTATTTGAGACTGAGCTTTTCCGCTCTTGTAAGTGATTAGGTGTTCGTTCTTCTTCTGGAAAAATGTGTTGACTATTGGCATGTCGTGATTAATAGCAAGTTCCAAAATATCATTTCTCTGATCGTTTGGGGTGCCAAATCCAAAGTTTCCGTGGATGTGTGTATCCTTGGGGGCCTTTTGGCCGACATGTCCATTTAAGTCTCCCGCTAATATTTTTCTTTCTGTATTAGGTATGCCTAAAAGTACATCATGTAAGTCGTCCCAAAAAGTCTCCTTCTCTTCCCTATCGCAACCTGTCTGGGGTGCATATACAGATATAATGTTAATGATAGGTTGATTATCTAATGCCAGCTTTAGGTACATTATTCTGTCATTTATTCTGTTAACTTTAATAAGGCGCTGTTTTAGGTTTTTGTCAAGAATTATACCCACGCCATTTCTTGATGTTGATGAGCCATTGTAGAGGAGTTGGTAGTCATGTCCAATATCTCTGGATTTAGAACCCTTCCATTTAATTTCTTGTATGCAACTTATGTTTATACTGCGCCTATATAAAATCTCATCCAATTCTTGACTGCGTCCGGTCAGTGAACCAATGTTCCATGTCGCTATACGCATAATAGTAGCGTAAACATATCAGATGGTTTTAATTTTAATCAATGGTTTAATAATCAATCCATACCAATATATATAAAAGTGAAGCGTTGTTTGTTTGTTTGTTTTTTCGTTTGTTTGTTTGTTTGGGGAGCTTTCATGCGATAACGGCTAGATGGATTGTAACAAAATTTGGAATGGAGATAGTTTGTTCCCTAGAATAAAACATACGATACTTTTTATTTTTTTTACGGGAAAACTGGAAAATGTTGATTATTCGCTGTAAGGAATGGTTACCATGGAAACGAAATAACAAGTTTCTCAAAAAACTTCAAGAGTATTGGTGCTATTGCTTTACCTACTTGTGCTTTGATATCCTAGAAGAACATAGGATGCTTAGATTGCTTTTCGCGATAAACTTTAGTCCGCGCGGACGAAGTCGCGGACGGGAAAGCTAAAGTCAAAGTCAAAGAATGTATTGTAAATAAGCAAAATAATAGCACTTTTACAAGTCAAAATTACAATCAAAATAATTCATGAACAAGGAGAAATACAAAAAATATTATAATAAGATCAAATCAATAAAATTTAGGTAAACTAAGTACATATGCTTTGAGTTTGAAAAGGAAATTTTCCTTTCATGTGCCAACAGAGTTAAATCTCACACTGGAAATGAAAACACCCTTCTGCCTCTACCGGTGCTTCGGAAATACGCCCGTTAGAGAAGAGATAGTTATTAGATTTATTGATTCATTGAGATTAGTTGAGATGGCTAGTGGTTTAATCAGTGGTTTTGCAGTGTTTAAAAAACATTCTGTAAACAAACAAGTATAGAAACATATATAAAAAAAACTCATTATAATATTAACTAGCTTTCGCCCGCAACTTCGTCCGCACGGATTACAGTTTATCGCAAAAATAAGAATCCTATCTTCTTCTAGAATATTAAAAACGAATGCAAAACTATAGCATCAACGCACTTGATGTTTTTTGACAGCCTTCTTATTATTTTGTTCAAATTTCATCAAAATCCGTGCAATCGTAAAGAAAAGAAACAAACAGACTACGTTTCACTTTTATTTATTGGTGTGAACACTGGCTAAATGCACTAATAGTGCGGAGAAAAACAATAAAAACTAATTTTCATATTTTTTTTGTGGTAAATACGAAATATTTCATTCGGAACTTCACATTCGTAATTTAAATAATTTAATTAGCTACCACTGCATTGAACCACTTAATTTAAATACCGCTCTATTGGAAAATAACAAGCTTAATAGTTAAACGGCCGAGCTGAACACGTAAAACTAGTAATTAACTAATTAGTAATTATGTTTGAATTGGATCGGTTGTGGTAATTGTAGAATAAGTAGGTTGGTTTGAATACATAATGACGGCTTATTTAAGTATTTGATGACATGAAATATGTGGTTTAATTAATAAATATATATATATATATAATTTGCCGTGGCGGTCTCGGCTTAAAATAAGACCCCTCCCATCCCAATCCTCCCGTGGATGTCGTAAGAGGCGACTAAGGGATTATATACCGGAAGATGGGCAGCAGCGTCCTCCGAGCACATTTGCTACACTGCGGTCACCAATCCACTTGCCGAGCGTGGTGACTATGGCAGGCCATATAGGCATAACCGCTGGGGAATAAAGGTTCTCGAATGGCGACAACGAACATGCAAGCGAAGTGTGGGGAGACCCCCCACACGACGGACCGACGACATTGTAGCCATCGCAGGAAGTCGGTGGATGGAGGTGGCACAAGATCCCTCGTCATGGCGCTCTTTGGGGGAGGCCTATGTTCAGCAGTGGAACATAATCCTCCTAATTATCTAAAGGCTGGCATGATGATGATGATGATGATGATGATGATGATGATGATGATGATGATGATTATGATGATGATGATGATGATGGTGATGATGATGATGATGATGATGGTGATGATGATGATGCTCTATCTATCAGATTTTATATGATCAAAACAATTTAGGGATTGTTCTTCTTGCACTAATATTTTTATTTTTTGTATAATACCATGCCTGAGTAAGTATTTAAGCATGCGGTCTTTTCAACACTGCCTATTTTTGGTACTTTATATGAGTCTTATTTCCAAGTAATGTAAATAAGATATATCAACTTGAAAGCATTTTTTGTAAGTAGGCAAGATAGCGTAGCACTTTTATAAGTAAAATAATTAAATGTCTCTTGAAAAAAGATAAACATTTATACTTATAATAGAGCAGTAAGTACAAAATCCTGTACAAAGAAGATAATACAAAAATAGTCTAGGGTACTTAAAATTATAAAAAAAAAACTGAGTTAAACTCATATATAAAACGATTAAAAAAACTAACAATTTCAATCATGTGCCAATTGAAAGCTGAGTCAGGCTCAGGAAAGGGAAACTCATGTCTGTTGTATATTGTTTCTTCTTTGACACACCACTCTTGCCGGTCCCGCACCGCTCCTATCTAAATCCTACACTGAACTCTACCAATATCCATTTAGCACTTGTCTACTTGTCTCTTAGCTACTCTGGACCAAAGTTTGCTCTATCAACCAAAACATAAAATGCAAAGTCAAAGCATTTTATTGTAATCTAGCTGCGCCCCGCGGCGTCATTGGCGCAAACAATGAAAAAAGTTTAGATTTCTCCTAATTTTTTTCTTAAACCGTCATATTGAAGTGAACATAACAAAAAAAAACATTCATATCGAGAGCCATTTCGAGTATTTGCGAGACTTACGTACGGCTATTGAATATATATACTTGTAAAAAGCTATTATTTTGCCTAAGTATTTAAATATTAGCACTTTTTAGTCAAAATTAACATCTCATGTAAAAGGAGAAAATATAAAAAAAAAGATCAAATCAATAAAATTAAGGAAACTAAGTATGTTTAATATATAAACGGGACTAAATCGCGCTGAAAACGTAACTATTATTTACCTCGACGTTTCGATCAAGTTGCATTCATCGTGGTCACTAGAAGAAGTAAGTGTAGTACGTATGCTTTAAATTTGAAATGGGAATTTCACTCTCATGTGCCGAATCAGAATTGAATCTTACACGGAATTCTATATAATATTTCAAGTGACAGAATTTATAAAAATACACATCTTAGTGACAACTATATAACATAGAGATATCCCACAAACATCAAACTAACTGGGAAAATAAAACATAAAACAAATGACTAATAAGAAAGCAGGCTGGACCAGTCCCCACAAGTAGCACCCGTTCACGAGTATGACTCTTCAGCCATCACTCTCCTCAACCATTTAAGAGGGAACGGTGTGACTCGGTACACAGAGCCGCCGCAAGTCAAGACATTTTAGTGAACATGACCATTAAACCTAGTTTCTCTGAACCCTTACTTTCTATATATATGTATGTTGTATAAAAAGTCATGATATATCTCACAAAGCACTCTTATATTTGATTCAAATATTATAAACACAGAAATAATCATTTATTACTTATTATTATAATGGAGCTTGGAGACATCAGGTCATGCATTACTGACATTAATTTTAATCTTTAACATTGTAATATTATTATTTATGTGATTTACTTTAACATTAATGTAAACCTATGCATTGATCAAAGCTTTTAGTTAACTTATTATAAAAGCGTATACACCCATAACTTTCTTTAACCAAAATCCAGATACAGAAAAAATATTTTTATTTCTAGTATTATAAATGAACATCCCTATTTTTTATATTTCAAACATTTACACGGCACTGAAATGTTCCGCTTCGGCTGAAACACGAATGCGGCCTTTAAATAGAGATACTATGTACGCTACGACAAGCCGCGACATGTACCTATCCTATATTTGTAACCCGTAAACAATTTAATAATGAAGGCTGCAAGCACGTAAATAACGGCGAACGAGCCTGTCGCGCTTTAACCTAACATGCTGTTGACAGTGCCGGAAGCATTTCACATTGTTTATACCTAATTGAAACGATGAAAATTGGTACGGATGTAGTATGGTAGCTGCGTAGATGTTCGTAGCAAGGTGCTATTGCTACGAGCATTGCTACGTATCTAGCTGCGTAGAAGTTCGTAGCAATTTCGTTATCGATACCAATATATAAAAGTGAAACGTTGTCTGTTTGTTTGTTTGTTTGAGGAGCTTTCACGCAATAACGGCTGGACGGATTTTGATGAAATTTGACATGCGAGATAGCAATCGATTCGTCTTCATTGCAAGAGTGTCAAAGGCTATTTATTACCTGAGAGTAGTCGGATTTTAGTATTCTGAACTTATGTCTTGTTTCGCGATAAACAGTAGTCCGCGCGGACGTCCCGGGTGAAAGCCAGTATTGAATAATAGGTACAGTGTATTCCGCCTGCATGCAAATTTGCAAATAAAAGTGTTTTGTCACAACTTATATAAATTCCTTAATGCATAAAAACAGTTGCTTATGAGCCAGTCACTTAAAATTTTCTTAAAACTGTTGCCTTCTAATATTTTAAAATCATTGGGTATTCTATTATAAATTGAAATACACATATTATACTCATTTTCCATTTAAATTTATTTATGACAAGGGGGTATAGCAGGCTTTGTACATAAAACTGTGTTAGTTATATTGATGAATAACCAATTGGCACGATACAACCGCAGGTTAAACTCTAAATAAAAAATGCTACCACTACTTATTATGGATTACTTCGTAGGATTACTTGTGGATTACTTCGTACTATAACTCGATGCTGCTATCTTATATTTATCCTCCATAAATTACGTATTGACCTAGACGCGATGAATGCAAACTTGAAGAACAGGAAACCTTTCGATCTCTAACTTCGTTACTATATTGTAATGAAATCCAACAAAATACCTTCATTTGCATTGAAATGCTTTCGGCTCAAAACCTTCGGTTTTATTTATAAAACTACCTACCCTTTTAAATCCCAAAGCGACTTGGACGAATTCACCCTTTTAAATCACTAATAGGGTTCGATATATTCCCTACAAATGGTAAGGAATCAACAATAAACGCGTCTCGAATCATATTCACAATCTCTCTGAAATCGTTCCCATGTTCGAACTTCTCCTCATACTTGGTTGAGCACAGTGTCTATTTTGGCAGAAAGTAAAGTGTATCGTATTGACCATGTGAAGAGTGTCGAAATTGACTTAGATGAATTGGCACTTTTTTTGTAGTTATTATGTTTGTTTGTCCGACAACAATATTATATAAATAGATAGTTCATCCAATTTCTATGAAATTTGTTCGAAAGGTAAGTGATAACAATAAAATGTTTGTTTCGTATGAGATTCGAAAGAAGTTGTTGAGATACAAGAAAAAATACAAATACATACAAATGAGGGTTAAATAAACAAATTTTTCAATATGTGAGAAACATGTACATTGGGAGTTCCTACTTTGGTGTGCTTTGGAGTTTTAAGAATGAGAGAACCAAACCAAAGGTTCAAAAATAAATTTGCAAATAATGAATTATATGACAAAATTCCGTCAATAGTTTCAAGGAATCAATATTTAAAAGGAGAACTGGAAGAACTTTCAGCAAGGGGATACATTGTGAAATGGATCTCAACGTTTGTAACGTAAATGATTTTCTTTTACATAATTGAACAATTCACTCATACGTCATTTCATTCTAACGTTATTTCAGCTTTTTTAACCCCCGAACAAACAGTACGGGAGTTATAAGTTTAGGGTGTGTATCACTGCATCCGTGTGTCTGTCTGTGGCATCGTAGCTCTGAAACAAATACACCAATTTTGATGCTGTTTTTATTGTTTCAAAGCTGTGGTAATCAGGATGGTTCTTAGCTATAATGAGGGAAGGATTTTTTGATAAAAAACTGATGTGACCGAGATGCTTTTTAGCTATGGGAGGTGGGGGGTCAGGGTTTATATATTTTTTAATTTGTGCTTGTCATGTATAACTAACTGTGCCTGCGGCTGTACCCGCGTTTTCATTACTATGTGTTAAAAGTAACCTGTGTTATTCTTGGACCAAAAGTATCTTAAAGTACAATACAGGGTGGATTAACCTTAACCGTTATAGTTACAGGAAAACGTTCCTTGGAGACTATCACTAACTTTGTGAGATATTCTGAACTGCATACGTAGATTTCGTAAAAAATACAGTCAGCAAGAAAATGGTAATTTTACAAAAAAAACTTTTTTTGATGTCTATCGATCCTGTCTGTTAGAAATAAATAAATATATTCGGGACAATTCCATACCAATTACCTAGCCCCAAACTAGGATACCCTGTACTATGGTTACTAGATAACGGATAAACATACATATATACGAATATAATAATATCCATGACTCGGAAACAAACATATCTGCTCATCACACAAATGATTGCACCTTGCAGGATTCGAACCCGCGACTGTTTGATTACGTACCTAGAATCACTAGCCACGAGACTGAAGTCTGTTGTCATCATCATCGAGACAGTCGTCATCAACAGTTCAAGACAATTGGCAGTGTCCCCGTCACGGTCAGGTACCCGTGTCGGCTCCTGCACCAGCTGAGAGAGATGTAACGCCAGAGCAAGCTTCCGCGTCTCTCTACCAGCGTGGTCGGTTTTTTGCTATGGGACTAGCCACTCTTTGTAGTGGGCGTTAAAATCCCCCAAAAACACCAATTGAGCAGACGGGTAACGCTGTTGAGCCACACTTGCCGCCTCACCTAAATACCTATAAAGTCGTGCCTCGATCTCCGCTGTGTGAGCGGTACACACAAGCATACATAATTTTCACTATGCCCGTGTCCACCAGCACCCAAATCACCGAGAAGTTAGGGTGCTCAAAATTTTGGAGACGCAGACAGCAAATGTCATCACGGGCGTATAACAAACGCCGGCGTTTGGGATAAATGGGTGCTCCAAGACATAGCCTGGGTAATGCAAGTTAGCTGTATCAGCTGGACAAGAAGAACAAGTGGGGCTTAGAGGTCTTCAGATGATAATGGACCGGTTGGAGATTGGAGTGAATCCCACGAATATTCGCAAGATCCACTTTTTTTTTCACTTTTATGACATTTCTAGTACTCAAACCTCAGTCGGTCCAGTAGAGACTATGACTATGTTAGTAATTCTTTCCTCCTAAGAAACAGGATCACTTGGCATCAAAAAAAGAGTTGATGTAAAATTACCATTTTCTTGCTAACTGTAAATGTTTTCCGTAATGTGTGAATGCAGATCAGAATATCTCAATAAGACATAGGTCTCCTAGGAACGTTTTCCTGTAAATATAACGGTTCAGATACCTGCCCTTAATGTCCCGTCTCAAAAATCCATCCTGTATACCTACTACATTCCATCAAAATTAATATAGCCATCAAATAGATTTTATCAACTGATTGGCTTCTACTAATTATAGTGAGATACTACAAATCTCATCAAATTTTAGAGCAAATTTCAAAATACCAAGGAACAAAAAATCGACT
Source organism: Alsophila aescularia (assembly GCA_946251855.1). Classification (NCBI taxonomy): domain Eukaryota; kingdom Metazoa; phylum Arthropoda; class Insecta; order Lepidoptera; family Geometridae; genus Alsophila; species Alsophila aescularia. Next base: position 26,047,819 of record OX276379.1, on the reverse strand, counting down.
TCAAATGGTTTAATAAATAAAAACAACAACAAAAATACTACAGATCTAATTTTGATATAATTAACAAGGGATCAACCTGAAGGTATACTCTTTCAAACTAAAAATCGGTCCGCATTTGACGGAGTAATCGGTGAAAATACATACATACAGTCGAACGTAGAAACCCTTCTTTTTACCCGACTACAGCAAAGCAAGGGAAGGGTAATGAGTTTAACAGTCTATATATGTATGTATGTATATATGTATCTATGTATGTGGGTATCCTATAGGTTCAATTTTGACAAGTGAGGTGTCAATCGATTCGTCTTCAGATAAAGAGTATCACAGGCAACATTTTTTGACCCGACTACGGCAAGGCAAAAATAGGGTTATATGTTGAAACTAAAAACTTGGTCCGATTTTGACAAGCGAGGTATCAATCTATTTGTTTTCATCGTACTGTGTCGTAGGCTATTTTCTACCCGACCGTAGAGGTGTTTTACTTTTTGAAAATGTCTTGTTTGAAGTCGATTATAAATCGTATTTCAAATCTTGTTCATTAGCTTATTTTAGGACTCCTAGAGCAGTTTTGTAAATGATATCCATTGTTAAGACTTTTTGTTATTTCATTCTTTATTATATGTTAGTATTATAGAAATAGAAATAGAAAAAACTTTATTTGCGACAAACAACACAAAAGAAAATAAAAATTTGCATGAGTAAGTCACAAATCGGCCCCAACTCAGCATAATGCTGGTTGTTAACCAACGCTGATCTTCCTAGGGTATATCATAATTATGTGCTACAAGTCTTTTCCTGTTTGTTTAGCTTTTTGTATATAGGTTCAAAGCGAGCGCGCGTGCATAAACAGGGTTTTGTACAGTGTTTTGGCAACAACAGTTACTGCTCATATTGAGCACAACATAGATGTAAAAAAGTTCCTACTGCTCCACTTATACTGTGACACCACAAGTGCTACGCTATAACCGGCGTTCCAAGGGCACTTATCAAATGCTAGTGGGCACATTCAAACCGAATGTATGAGCGCGCCGACTAACTAGACATACCTACTATGCTTTACTAGCGGCACAGCTTGTGGTAAAGTTTTTTTAGTTGCTTATTTGATAAATATTCTTCTATGGTAAAAGTAACACAATTTTGAATATCATGCTTGTGACTTTGGAAAAATAAATATATTATAGATCCCAGACAGATTGGTACCTCTAAGTGCCAATTTATCGCTAAGTGAAATCACAGATGACAAGTTATTGTTCAAGACCACTATCATGAACAGGGATTATCAAAATGTAGCCTAATTAAAATTAATTATCTATCTTCTATATAATTACCTATAATAAAGCAATAAGAACAAAAAGTATGTACTAAGATAATAAAATAACTAGCTTATAAGCTAAAAACAACACGCCTGCCTGCCAAAAAAGAATTTATGCCAATAAATTATATACTATTGTAATGTGCTTATCAAGGCCTTCAATTTGATAGGTACCCATATAGTAAAATTCAAAGATAAAATATTTATATCGTATATGAAAATGGAGTCATAAAGAGGGCATTGCTTTTTTCTTAAAAAAAATTTTGCTTTTTGTTATTCAGGGGATGTAAGGATTCTAATGATACCCAAACGTCTAAATCTGTTCAAACATTTAAAATTTAGGGTGGAATAAAGAAACTCACATACTTACAAACCTAACAAACAGACATACATGAATCCTAATAAAAACATAACACTCATTTTTTTGGGCAGTCATGTAAAAAAATGGTCAAGGCTACTGAACAACTGTTGGATAGCTTAGGGTTTGACTTAAAACGGGGGTACTTGGTATCTCAATCTGATGTGTAGGAACCGAGCAACCAATAAAAGTATCATATGTTGGTGTATTGGTATTTTAGGTCCTGGAATAGAACATAGTCGTATAGTTGTACTTTTAACCTAGAGAAATTACCACGCATGTGAAGCCGCGGGTATAGCTAGTTAGGTCTATAAAATAATACTAAGAATATTAAACTTCGTTTCAAATTTATCGTAGAATCAGAGCAGGATTCATAAATTAAGTAAGTAGACATTAGGTACATAGCTCTTACAGGTCAGAGATCTTACATGAAGACAACATAAAAATAATACAAAACACAAATATAAATTTAAAAATATATTTATATTAAATATTATATTAATATATTAACATTATCATTATTTTTAAATTGACTAATTTGTTTTTTTTTTATATATAACTTTGTTTTTTTTTTTATAAAATTAAAACTACGTGACAGCCACGCTACCACCATCAGTCTACAGTAATAAAGGTACAGAAGAATGTTTATTCTATGAGATACTAGATTTCCCACCCGCGACTTAATCCTCTCGGACTTCAGTTTATCGCGAAAAAAACATCATAAATTCTTCTAGGATATTAAAAACCAAAGCAAAAGTAGGTATGGCACCAATGCTCTTGAAGTTTTTTGACAGACTTGTTATTACGTTTCTATGGAAACCGTTCCATACAGCGATTAATCAACAGTTTCCTGTTTTCCCGTGGAAACTTAAAATTTTCTGGGATAAAAAATATTCTATGTTTTATTGTAGGGCAAAGCTATGTCCATTCTAAATTTCATCAAAATCCGTGCAGTCGTTATCGCGTAAAAGCTCCCCAAACAAACAAACAAACAGACAACGTTTCACTTTTATCTATTGGTATGGATGATTTTCAGTGATAACATTCCACATATTTGTAATAAGCGTCCGCTCCTATAACCGCCATTGTTATTTCCTGAAATATACAACCTGGGTGTCTATCTAGAGTGAAATTTAATTATTATAGTGAAATTTACTAATTTAATTATTTTTTATCTTAGAAGATAAAAAATATTATATTGAGATCATTCAAAATGAAATCTTCAGTCTTAAAGTCTCCTTCTATCACGTAAAATCGCGGCCAAATACTTGCCTTACATGCTTAGAAAAAGAATAATTGTATCACCTGTTATATTTTTTTACCCGACTACAGCAAAGCAAGGGAAGAGTAATGAGTTTAACAGTCTATGTATGTATTTATCTATCTATGTAGGTATGTGGATGTACCACAATAGCCTCGCCCCTATTGGTTCGATTTTGACAAGCGTGGTAACAATCGATTCGTTTTCATCGCAAGAGTGTCTTATGCTATTTTTCACCCGACCCTAGTCGGGTTTTAGTGTTTGAACTTATGTCTTGTTAACTTTAATGGCAACTGCCGCTGCATATCTGTCGCTCAATCTGTTTACCAAAGAATAAGGCATTTTTTCTTATAATGGCCACAAAGCCATTTTGGCCTATAAATAAAGACCCTTGTTAATATCCTCTATGTACTGTAGAAGCAAGCTAGTTTCAATAAATACCTAAACGCGCTGATGGATCAAACTCGCAGAGTGCCGTAAGTTTTCTGCGTATACTTCAACCATAGACTGTCCATCTCGAGTAAAATGTATAGCATTAATTATCTTCGTTCTATCCACACACTTTAAGACAATACACTTTAAGTAATATGTGCGATGTTAGATGAACACTTCCAAAAATAAAAATATCTCAAGATCAAAATAAAAATAATGTACGAAACTTTCGGTGACAAAATGAATAAAACGTTAAATAACTTCGTATTGCACTTACGTTTCCTGAGCTATCCATTTTGAACTTTATGTGAAAGTAATATGGTTCGTTTCAAGCCGAGATACTTTGAAAATAGTGTGTAAGTTATTTGTCGGCCGTTAAACTTTCTAAAAGTTTTTCCTTTGCTCTTAGAAGTATTTGAGGCTTTCAGGAGTGATGTTTATATACGAACAGAGACGGTAACATGAAAAAACTTTGAGGGTGTGTTCTGTAACAATGTCTTCTCTGACAAAATAAATTCACTTTTATCACAGCTAACACTGTCTGAAAGTTGAGGGTGGCATCTTTATTAGAATTGATATTTTAACCACGGACAAAATATTTCTGTCACCTTCTCTCGTACACATAAAAATCACAAATGTGTCTGCCTGCCCATTTGCACCTAATATAAGTATCTAATTCTATAAGTTTTTATGTATTTAAAACGAAACTAGTGCACATATTGTAATAAAATGTGAAAGGCCGATAGACTGAAGACGGGAAATCAAAACAAACATTTTAATTAAAAAATATCCCTGAAGCTCAGTGCAGATACTTTAGTGGGTTAGAAGCTTTAAGACTACATCTTGATATGACTAGATCGCTTTAGGATTAAATCTCGATATGACTACATTGCGTTAGGGCTAAATAGCTGTCCGACCATGTATACTTACGCCCAGTTATCAAATTGACTTTATATCGTTAAGACGTACAATGGTATCAAAAAGTGGTACTGAGTTAAGTTCAACCTCGCTCTCTTACCAAACAAACGTGAATCAATAAGGGTAGCATGCTATTTTAGCAGAACAGCGAGCACGGGCGCGCGGTCAAGAAGCAAGCTCAACCTACGACTGAACATATGCGTCGACCGTGTTTACACTTCCAATAAAAGCGAATCTCATTCCCTCTCTCCCTTATCATTAAAAATTCATGTTTTTTAAGTTAAATATTCTTGCATTAACATGCCAGCACGTAAAGGCTATAACTGAGTTCGCATATTTTGGACATTCTGCTCCGTTTTTTTTTGTACAAATACAATAAACGCCCCCCTGAACGTTCAAAATGTTTCAACTCGACACTTTTGCAATCAGAAGTATTTCGACAATGTTCGAAGGGGCGGCTGAAAACGTTAATGGCAGAGGGCTGCGTGCAACAGTTACGATTGATATTTTTCATGGCTAACTATACATGAAAGTTATGTTGGTAATGTCATCCAAATAAGAATGTTGGCGATATTAAAAACATATATAAATCACACCCCCCATTATAGCTAAGAACCACCTCGATCACATCAGCTTTCAAACAGAAAAATAGGTCCTTTTATTTGGGAGCTATCTCGTCCGTCCCCCCGTCCCCCCCACATTGACCTCTTCCTCTCTCCTCCCAACCCCACCCCACCTCTAGATAACTTTCAAACAGAAAAGACGTATCAAAATCGGTCCATTCGTTTGCGAGCTATATCGTCATCCCAACCCCCCTTTCCCCTCTCTCTCCCCTTCCTCCCCCCTCCCAAAATAATTTTAGTTTAAAACTTTAGAGCTAGGGGAGTGCGCTTTACCTACTTGGTTAAATAAATACTGATAAAATATCGCACTCCTACGGCCTTAAAGTTTTAAATTTCTCAATCGTTGTAATATTCTTGTTTGTGACGCCACGAAGACCACTAAGACCATAGTCGAGTTTTAGTTTTTGAACTCATATTTTATTTAAATTATTTTGAGGTTCTAATATCATAGATTTTCGAAATGTGCAAATTAAGCCCTTTGATACCAAACAACGGATCATAGTTTTATTTTATTTTACTTCTTTATGTCTTCTAGAGGAATTGAATATGATGAATATTCAATTTCATGTGACGTCACATACCCTATAAACAGCAGACGCTTCCGACGATACCTCATTTGTCAAATTATGAGGGAACAGCTGAACATACATACATACCCACCCACATACATACATGCATATATAAAAATCATAACTCTCCTTTTTTTCCTAGCCGTAGTCGGGTAATAAAAGAAAGTGTCACAGAGTAAAAATTTCCCTTGGGATACGTTTTTTGTTCTCATAATCATAAAACTTCCTAAAACAAAACTGTAGTAAGCTCGCAAACTTTTTTCCGACTTTCGCAGTAGCAGCGCTGAATTCGTCCTGACAATGCCTGAAATTCGTTTCAGATGTAAATCCCGCTGAATTTTATGCAAATTTTCCCTCTGTTCTACACGGGGGGGCTTTAAAGTACGACCTTGTTCTGAGATGTCTCGTATGACGATGTGGCGAAACTTTTGTGGCGAGACTTTGCTGACGCTGTGAATGCCTATTAGGAACTGTTGTATTGTCAATGATACTTATGGTCCGGTTCGGAGTGATGTGAGTAAACAAAGGTGGAAACACTCAGTTTTAATTATAATTTAATCTTGCTTTGGCTATAGTAGTCCTTTCAATTGATATTCGTAGTGTTACTTTTTCTCTTTATTTTTAAAATGTGTGAGAGACGCAAACATCCATAAATACTACATATTTATAGTTTATAGGAATCTCTGTTCCGTAATAGAAAAACGCTAGCTCTTCACTTCGCTTTTATGTCTGTTTCATTTCTTGACCAGTTGGTTTTCTTTATTATCTTTTTATAATGATAAATAAAAAGCTAAATAAAAATGTAATTTTTAATGCTCAAAACTTTTTGAAATAATTATATGCTTTTACGAAACTTCACGAGCGAAGTGGCCCTTATACCTCTACCTGATTCACACTTTCTAAAACTAATGAGAGAAATTTCTCATTTTGACCCAAATAGTTTAAAACTAGAGGCCCCATATTCAACCCTCTCTCAGACAATCATGGACGACCCTTATTAATATGAAATTCACAAAACCGTGTTGGTAAAAAGTTTAATAAGCACAAGGGACTCAAATGCGGTTACGGTGATGGAGTTAGAACTTCTGTTAATTAAGTTAGGACCTTGGTCTCTTGGAGAAAAAATATCAAAGTTATCTACAAATTCAAGCCATTTATTATAAGAAAGCAACATAATTATAGCACTTTTACAAGTCAAATTCAAAATCTACAATAAATCATATCTAACTACACAATGAGGTGGAAAAATAAAAAATTGTCTATTATTCTTCAAGAGGAAGTACTTTTCTGACCCTCAGAAATACGGAAATAAACTCGTTAGAGAAGATGAAGAATAATATGAACGAATAGAAAATAATGTGATATTCATATATATTTTACAGATATTTGAATTATAATAAATGTTGTTGTTTTTGCCATAGATAGAAGTTCCTGTTGTAGAAACTGTAGTAAAGATACTAAACGAAGTACTATTTTGCCTCCTATTGATTGGTCATTGCCTCAGAGCGGAATGCCGTATCAGCACCGCGCACGTGAATTTTAATCGGCATCACTAAATGGAACGGCATCAATCTACAGGTTAATTGGGTATTACGGTACGTTCTATTGGTATCTAAACCAATAGAACAGTTGCATACACAACACATGTTGTATACCATATGTCTACTGTGGATTTGGACAGGACTTGCCCGAAGCCAGTCATTACGAAAATATAAAAAAAAAACTGTCTATCCATACTAACAATCAAGCAGTAAGTAACAAAAACTTTGTACAAAGAAGATAATAAAAAAGGGGCTCGAGGACTTAAAATGACCAGATATGGAATAAGAAAAAAATATTTTTCACAATCCTGTCCATTTGTATGTCTGGATGTTTGTTTGCGTATCACGTAAATACCTACTACTAAACCAATTGAAATGCAGTTTTAATTGTTGGATAGCTCTTGGTTTAAAATCTGGTGTACAACATCTCAATCCAATGAGTAGAAGCAATAGTAAAAAAAACTCATTGATGTCTAAAGTAATTTTGATCTCATTTGTAATATTAGTATTTTATATCCTTAAATAACAAATGGTGCTCATTGTCATTTCCCTGGGTTAATAATACCTTATTTTTAACCCAGGGAAATGACCACGCGGGCAAAGCCGTGGGCACCGCTAGTTTATATTAAATCTTCTATTGCTCAGGAAAATTTTAAGACTGTGTTTATCAATTATGTCCTCTTACATTGTCCTTTTTACTACAATCTGAAAAGACTTGGAAAATACCCTTAAATAAATAACATCCTGTCTAGATAAACTTCACAGGGTACAGTGAACCGCACAAGTGCGTACATTATCGTGTCACGCGAGCGCAGTAAATCACTTTAGGGTTTCGTCACGCTCGAGCTCAACTCTTTTGTTCGCTATTGTATCACCGCTGAGGTTTCTAAAGGGCTTTGTTGGACAGATTCATGGATGTTTGTTTAGGAGGAGCAGGCATATTAACAAAAAAAGCGATTAAACATCATACAAAAAAAACATATTAAGTCTTCTTCAGTCCATTACTAGAAGAATAAAATATATTATGTCGTGGCGATATTGTAGAATTGATCATTAATGAAATGGTAGACAATTTAAAAACATGGTTCTATTTCATGAAATGCCAAGGTAAAACTGACCATATCGTTGAAACATCAACGTTTAATTATATTTCAATCCACGTTTGGCCATATCATTAAATATAATTAATGTAGAGTTTAAAAAAAAAAAGAAGTTCAAAGAGATAGGTATACAAGGCTAAAAAAAACACGAAGACGCAGGCGGGTATGTGCTTCGCTCCTGCCTTTGTCTTCTAACCTATCACAGCCAAGTCAGGCTTCCGCCTAGCGCCTCTATTTTACGATATGATCAACTAACTAATTCAACCGACCTGGTGGTCTAGTGGCTAGAGCCCCTAGGTATGAAATCAAACGGTCGCGGGTTCGAATCCTGCAAGGTGCAATCATTTGTGTGATGAGGAGAAATGTTTTTTTCCGAGTCATGGATGTAATATTCGTATCTATGTATCCGTGTGTTTATCCGATATCTAGTGCTCATAGTACAAGGTATCCTAGTTTGGGGCTAGTAAATTGGTGTAGAACAGAAAAGGAAAAAAGAAGAAAAGACATTTCATGAAGCGTTCAGCTGTTCAATTCGTCAAACGCTAGTCATTCATTCATCTGACCAAAACATTTCTTGATGTCACCGACATTTTAATGAAATTGAAAATCAGGATGTGGCTAACCATTTCATGAAATGATCAATTTTACGATATCGCCACGACATATAAAATTATAAATACACTTGACAAAATTGTCGAATATCACTTTTGGGGTTTGTCTACAAACCAACGACCATTCTCTAGCACTGGAGATTGTTGATGAGCTCAAAGCCCTTTGGCACATTGGTGTGCTTTAAAGGCTATTTTAACACGTTTTTATTAAGTCACTTTGTCCTTCCAGGTGGAACTATGCAACATATATTTTGACCACTTCCCGATTAGCTATCCGGTTGAAACTTTCAGGGTACCTAGCTCATAACTTTATCAAAATGAATATAATAAAAGAAGAAAAAAACGTATTTTTAGATTATTTTTTAATCTACATTTGCTGCTTGTTATAAGTTTCTTATTACAAATGACAACTTTTCGTAGGTTTCTAATTCTAGCTTCGATTCGATGAATGAAATTTGTTGCCATCTGGTTGACTTTACTCGAAAAATTAAAACCATAATAATCGTTCCGCTAAAATTTAAAATAAGGTAACAGCTTAAAAATGTATTTTACATTATGTTTAAAACTGGCATACCTATATATATATATAATGTTTTTTAAACAGTTTAGTAATTTTGAATAAGTGACGTGTTCATTTTTCGTACATCTTCGCCATTCGTCTTGTATTTAAACGGGATAGAGTGTTGATAAAACCACCATTGTGTTGCTGTTTAAAGCTTATTTATGGGGTTCTGTAAAAATAAATACTTATAGTGTTCGCTTGAGTTACAACCTGTTCAGGTCTGCTGACGTTGATGAGGCTGTATATCATTATACTACTATACATTACATTACTATTATTACTATCAGTATACTATCATTACTATACAGTTTCATCAACCTCACATCGTATGACTAGAACTATTTGGGGGTTTTGAACAAGATACAGAATGTAACACAATTAAATTCATATAGTAAAATAATCCGACTCCAAGACAACCCCGACCGTTTTTACCCGACTGACGAGGGTTATGTGTTTGGGTTGTTTGATGTTTGTTTGATTGTACGTTTCTTAGGCGCGTCCTACAGCCTAAACGGCTTGATGGATTTTGATAAATGAGGTATCTTTAGATTCTTCTTATTAATCACGAGAGTGCTATAGGATATATGAAGTGACAAAAAACTAAAATGGCGGCTTACCTACATCTGCCATATTGTATTAACGACAAAAAAAGTAGATAAAATTATATTAAGTATATGAAGGGCTATATAATATATAATACGGCTATATACTATATAATAGATCATTACAAAAATATATAATTCTTTTACCTAAACAGTAGCTATTGTCTTTCAAGCTTCTTACAAAATTTTAAATTTTAGATCATTCAAGCTATGTAAGTAGATGTAAGTTAAAATGTAAGTTATGTTATATTTCAATGTTGCAATTGTAACTATTGAAGTACAGTAAAATATTTAAGTAAATGGGAAACATTATACGGGCTGTTAGCTCGCCTCGCATTGCGTCCGTCCGCTATCGCGGCTGAAAAGCAAAAACCCGACATAGTACGTGAGTTATTTAAAATTTTATTCAATAGACACACGAAGTACAATCACACAGTCAGGTATTATATTTTTATAATAATTATAACTTGTCTATTTCTGCAGTAAAAAGTATAATTTATTAAACGCACTGTTATTGGGGATGTTATTTCTAAACAAAACTGTAAGAAATAATGCGTAAAGTCACATTGTGATTGACAGTGTTCGCTGCTCTATCTCTTGTTTAATATTACCACACTACGATAAAAACTGTACTGTACCAATTCTGTTGGCAACTCAATATACGAAACTAAAACTTAATTTTATTTATTTTAGTGATTCGTAAAACTTCATCAGTTGTACCTTCCAACTAAATTAGGACACAATGATGTCCTTATTTAGATGGAATGTACGGGACTAATTTGATTTAGACAACAACTATAATTGTTAGTGTTTTCACATTTCATTAGTGAACGAATGTAATCGTAAATCGTCGTTTATTGTCTGTGGTTGTGAGCTGTTTGTATAAACTTATTGGCCGCCATGCGCATGCGTGATCAATTGTTTCAAACTTTATGGAAGTGATGAAATGAAACGTATTTAATATCACTCCGAAACATATTACGGGTACTAGGTTTTAGAAGAGGACCGTTACGAAAAGGGCTATATCCTCTCGCCTATAAAACTCTGTAACTATAAGCTCCAGATATCTAATTTAGGTGCTTTTTTTTATCTTATTGAGTCGCTCGATGATGTTACATTACAGCGGGGGAGGAGGCAGGATGCACAGAGCAAAATCAGCGAAATTGATGTTTTTGTAATCTTTAATTCGTTATAACTAGAAATTTATTACGGGATATAATTCGGATTCATCCGATATGTTTTTGTAAAGATCTCATTGAGGAATTCGATTCAATATGAAAAAGTTAACAATTTGTGTATTAAAAAACGGGGTGGGAAAAAAATAGAGTAAACATCACAAAAGTGGTTGCAGCACCCGGAAAGTCCAAACTAAAATTGAATTACACACATTTTGCAAAGAATAAGTTCTGGAGCTCACGACGGTACCCTAAACTCCAGCACAGAGCGAACGGGAGGTTTCTAGATGGGCCAGGCCCCCGATTCAGAATCTTACGATAGCGAACCGAATCGATTCAATTCGATATTGTAAACTAAAAATGTATTCAATTAAACGATTTCAAACCGAATCCACAAAATAATACTGTATAGATCGACAACTGAGTTATCAAGAAAATAAAGGTTCTGAATCGGGGGGCGGATCAAATTGTACGTGGCGTAGACGTTTCAGGACAAACAAACGGCCTTGCGCCCTAACACAGCCCCATCTGGTATTTTACTGTGACAAAGAAACTAGTACAGTAGCCACAATATTCGGCTGCGACTACTGTACAATAATTATTATGAACCGGAAATCTAGTTATGTTTTGACGGCTGTTGAAAAGGTATATTTTAATCTTCGGAGTGTAACATACATGAATACATGTTTACTTTTAAAGGTCACGCATGCGCATTTCAATCACATCAGCTTTCCAACCGTAGGTATCAAAATCGGTCCATTCGTTTGGGAGCTACGATGCCAGAGACAGACACACTGATACATACATGTATGTATACACACATCCTAAACTTATAACACCTCTCTTTTTTGGGTTCGGCTATAATAAATAACTTATAATTAAGCAATTGCAAGCCTAAAAAAGCATGCCTGCCCTGGTAAAAAGTAATTTATGCTAATAAATTACATATTGTTGGAATTTGCTCATCAAGGCCATATAGGAATTTATGTCCATAATCGGCCATGGCGTGAACACGATGTTCGAAAAAAATGTATTTCGCCAATAAATCAGTTTATTTTAGAAACGAATTTTCATGTAATACTATCGTATCAGCTTAAACCTATTAAAAATAGGTTTTAAAACTATTATTTCTGTTATTATCCCATTTCAATAGTCTTTACTAATTCAATGTTGCCAGCAACTAACCTTCCTTCCTGTATTCGCAAATAGGATTTACGAATAATGATTTTCAAGTTCAAATACATTGGTATTACATAATGCAATGCAACTGGTTGCAATCAGATTTTTAGTACTTTGCGGTACTGAGAATCTGATTGCATTTTTTGGCATTGACTTATATAATATGGCTGCTGTTTATTAAGACCATGACGTCCATACTCCTGCCGAGAACTCTCGGCAAGAACAGTGCCGATACGGCGTAAGGCACTGCGATCAACTGCAATAAGATATTCATGATACGGCGCAAATTAATATCAACTCTAATGCGCGGTATTTAGCATTTTTATTTGCATGCATGAATATCAAATTGCAATTGATCGCATGGCTATTATTTATGGCATTACGCGGCACCGGCACTGAAAATGTATGATAACCATAGACAAAAATGCCATCCACAATCTTGTTTTTAGGAAGTTCCAATACATGGAATATTGGACACGAAATATTGACTTACCATTATTTGGTTGCAAATTATTAGCAGCACAATATAAGGAAGGGCATATTGAAGTAAAAGCACAGTGGCCCAATTACATCACTTGGTTACAATCGGATTGTCAGTATCGATATCACTAATACCTTGCGATAGAGTCGAAAGTGCTATGAAAAAAGTGATAATCCGATTGTAGCCAAGTTCTGTAATTGGTTCACTTATACGTTCGAGGACGCACGGATCACCCGCGCGTACACTCGAAATTTTATGGAGGAATAGTATGAAACTGACACTTGACAGTTGTCAGTTCTATGTGGACGTCCAAAGTCGTTCACTAACTCCGGATGATCGGGCGATAATCGCACGGATGATTCGAGCGTGTAAGTCAACACAGCCCAGGGGTGTGCTTTTACTTCAATATGCCAGATTTAATTAATTATAGTTAGTTTTTTTTTACTGATAATTGTTTATCGTTTTTTTGTTTGTAAATGGCAATGGCTAAATAAAAATAAGTCAAGTCATTCTGTGCAAGCTGTCAACCAACTGACATTCGCTTTTATTTTTCTGCATCGTGAATACCTTTATCTTGATAATTCGTTCGTGCTTGCTTTTGAAAATGGACTCATATTCTTCCACTCACGACGACCCTGCCTCGCCTACGGACACCGATACGTCTTCTCACGTTGACCCTGGCCCGCAAACTGACACCGAGACTGGCATGAGTGATATTATGGATATTGAACCCGAAGCAGATCCCAATCTGCGCATGGGCTCGAACGAGGCGTCTCCGCGTCAACCTCCGCTTTTAATTGTTAGAAACAGAACAATTAATCCAATGTGCGAATTGTCTTTTTCCATAGAGCCCCTAAGGGTACACTCTGCTCTGACCCAGTGGATCGCTCTACAACTGGTATGTTTATGTCGACCGTAATAATATTGATTTATTTATTTATTTGCAGACACATTAATTATTTGCTATAACAATATTTTTTTCCTTATAGGTTGGAGGTGGCACTATAATATGTATATATGTATATGCTGGTCTTTGGCTTTGAAAGTGTCAAGTGGCAATGCGTAAGAGTCCATTTGACTTCAACCAGTAGTGGTTGAACTGGTCATCATCAACAAGTTTGTGTCAACTGTGGATGTCCACTGTTGCGAACAAGATGTCATATGGTGTGTACTGATACAGAAAGAGAGTCTTGCATTAAAACTACGATAATGAAATGGATTATGCCTCGCCAAGTAAGTTTTATTTTCTCGCCATTTGAAAGCATGAAGTCTGCAATCATGTATCTACTAAATCAAAGGCAAAGCCTTCAAATAGGCAAGTGACATAAGAGCACAAATAAATGTGTGGTCTTATTTGAGTTTAGTACGGTCCAACCTCAGCCAACGTGCAGATGCGCTAAAATACCTCTGTGTGCTTTTGCTTCGCATTAGTCAAAACTAAACCATAATGGACAGAAAAATGGTTGATTATTGTTAAAATACTTTTATGACTTTGTTATATTCTTGTATTTCTGTATATATCTTAATAGATAGAATGGATAGTAAACTCAAGCCATTTCTCTTGTCTGTGTGTAGATGCATTGCTTAATCTTGTAGATACATGATCGCAGCATGAAGTACAATAAAAAAATATGATTTTTAGAAAGAAGTGGATAGAAAACAACGTGAGATCTGCACATTATCACAGAAGAAATAAAAGTAGTAATGTCCAGAAGGCTCACTCCGTTAAGACAATTAAATAAAAAGGGTTATTTAATTGTCTTATATATATTGTCATAGAGCGAGATAGGCCTGACATTATATGATATAATATGTTAGCTTGCTATCGTTTGACGTAGTGCTGGCCTCTGGTGTCAGAGTTTGTAGGGCCGCCAAAGGGCCACTGACATGGCTTAACAATTGCTATCAATAACAGCAGGGACCGACAGTTTAACATGCCCTCTGGAGCATGACTTATAAAAGTGACTGGTGCAGAACACTCTATGTATAATTAATTGTTCTATTTCAGTTGAGAGGATCGGATCAAATATGTCAATAAAACAGTACTGCTGCAATTGTATTGTGGGCCGAAGGACAGTGGGGTGCTCCGCTCATATCATGACGATTATATGGTTTTTAAGTTGGGCAAGGTACCAAGATAATAGTAATCCACCTGCCCAGTTTCTGGATAATATTTTATTGACATATGATACAGAATAAAAATAAATGTTATAAATAAGATTTTATAAGTTTTATTTCAAAAACATCCCGATAGCCATAGAATTATACGAAGTAAATATATATGTCTATGCCGATAGCACATGTTGGAATCAAGTTCTAAATAACATCCTGATACGAAATAATTATGATATTCTCTTTCCTAGCGATATTACCTATTATACCTACATCATATTTATACCTATTGTGTCTGTTCACGTTGTGCCGAAACATCCATACAAGTGACAATGTCCTTTATAAAATTGATGTCTTCTTTATTCTCATTTCATTTTGTAGTCATACTGCTGCCATATTGAATAAAAATATATAACCTATGTTACTGAGGGGGATGTAAGGATTCTAGCGATACCCCATAAATTTAAGTCGGTTCAGGCATTTAAAAGTTATGGTGGAATAAATAAACTCATATACATAATGCGTAATGTATGTAGTTAAACCACTATTTTTGAGAACGGATTTGATGACATACCTAAGTGCAGTTTTTTTTTATGTTTTTATATTAACTAATTTATTAAATAATCTTTGGTAAGTGCCTTTTTACACAACTGCCTAAAAAAAGGAGTGTTATGTTTTTAGCATTCATGTATGCTTGTATGTTTGTATGTGAGTTTCTTTATTCCACCATAACTTTAAATGCCGGAACAGATCTAGATGTATTCTGTTTACATCCCCCCGAGTAACATAAGCTATATATTTTTTGAAAACATTTAATATGGTGACATTATGGCACCATTTTCAAACTCGAAAAAAATATTTTTTTCTTCGAAATTTACAATATAGGTATCAAATTGAAGGTCTTGATAAGCCCATTCCAACAATATATATATATATTTTTGGCAGGGCAGGCGTGTTTTTTAGCTTTTAATCTATTTTCTAGTAATAATTTATTTAGTGATTACGTTATGCAAGATGCAAATAAAATTGTGTCATTTTTCTAACCATAACAGTCAACACTTTGAAGAAATTACCTACCTACATAAATATCAATCTATCTATCTGCTAGACGTAGGCCTCTACTAATGCAAACCACTGAGCTCGGTCTTCAGCTCTTCGTATCCAGTTTCTGCCAGCCTCGTTTCGCAGGTCGTCACTGTCGCCACCTGGCCACACGGCGCGCTACACTAAGTTTGCCTTCACGTAGTCTCCATTCGAGAACTCGTCTGCCCCAGCGGTTATCAGTACCTCAAGAAATGTGACCAGGCCACTGCCACTTCAGCTAGCTTATTAGCTATGTCAGTTACCTTAGTTACTTGGTTCAAATAAGTACATGCTATGGTAACCTTTTATAATCAAATACTTACTTACTATTCACTCAACCAAACAAGCCTCTTCAAATTCCTTATTAGATCAGAACCAAGAGCAATCACCGGAATCGAATCCATTCACACTGAGGGACTACACCTGTGGCCAGCACAGAACCCCTAATACTAATATTCGACGAGATATAAACGGGATGAGAGACATTTAGGTATTGTCTAAAATGTGTCACAAAAGCTTTTTGAAGGAATAGTGGTGGTAGTACTAGCAGACTGACGGCAGGCATGATGTCACAGGCTCAATAACACACAAAGTACGCAGATGACAACAGAAATACAATGTTATGTCTCGAGTTAAATACCTACTCAACAAGTGGGGTATCGTTGAATAGGTATTTTAAAATTATAATGAGGTTTCTTTGACAGTTTTTTTTTATATTTAGTTCCGTTCACGATATATTTGTCTATAAAGTTACCTTTGTGCTTGACATGCATGTCCGGGGGAAGATGCATGCCCCCCTCTCATAAAATAATGAAATAAAAAAAACTTGGGAATTTACTAACAAAATTCTCACTGCTGTCTAGGGTATTTTACCGACAAAGAGAATGGATTTTAAGGCCGTGTCAACTCTGAAAAAAAAACATACTTAGACACATAATAGAAACAACTTTTTTGGCGTACCACGTAATAAATACTACACCGATTGCAATGCGATTTTCACAGTTGAGTAGCTAATGGTCCTGACTACGAAACCGTAAGTATATGATGAACCGTAAGTACATGTAAGTACGTGATGCACGTCTGACATCCACTTGGCCTGGTATTTTAATCCTTTTCATTTTACACACTTTTCATTACTTAATACTTTATTTAAAAGTATAGGTATTGACGCAAAGTTCTTATTACTTGAAGCCCTTCGAAGTAGTTACTTGCTAAAACTAATCACTACAATCAGGACCGCACCTGCCCCTGTGGTCATCGCTGCATTGAAAGCAGCCTCCGAGAGGTCCGGTAATTACTTAACCACGCGCACTAGGGATGGCTTCTTGTTAACTTTGGACAGCCGATGAACTTAACTAACTTGTTACCAGTAAACTCAGCTCAACTCAGTCGGTGGTTGCGCATTAATTGGAATTTGTTGCATTAAGTTCTTTAATTCTTCTTTTTTCTTTGAAGTTGTTCACCTAAAAAATAAAAGTACTTAAAACATTGTCTGTTTGTTTTTGAGTACAAAGATAAACTTATGCAAATTTTATTTCAGGAAAATATAGGCGAGAAAACGAGAAAAATGCAGGCAATGTCACAAGGCGCAACAGGTGTTATCACAACTTTAAGACATGCAAAAGTTACTTATTACAAACTAAAAGTTATTACGATATTACAATGTAAATATTGTTTAGATTTATTAACGAAGCTACCTTTCTTTTTTGTTCATAAATCTTGGGCAATTCAAGCCAGATGGATTAATGACATGGTAATTGGCAAGCAGTGATTAAGACTGGCACAAGACTCAAATGGGTGGAATCAAAAGTAAATAACAATATCAAGCAGTGAGCTGAAAAAGACCATACAAAAACTGAAGTATAACAAAGAAAGCGACGTAGTTTTTGAGTTACTTCGTGTATGAGTGTTTGGGACCACGACCACAAAATTCTCTATGTATTTTAGTTACTATACTAACACTATTTCTGTGTAACTTTTCTATTCAAATAATGTACACGTAGTTCAACTACTTCATGTCATTAGATGAAGGTAAGTCAGTTCTATTGCATTACCATACATTTAGAAGCAAGTCCTTATTGCGAGCAGATTGGGCAAGTGGAGAGTTAGCTAATGAATAAATGATTTGCACGTGCTTGGGAGTTAGGACGCTAACTTGGATGAGATGAGGCTGAGGCTTGGTAACAAGTAAAAAAAAAACTGTTTACAACACACGTCGTATGAGGATGCTGGCCTCTGGTGTCAGAGTTTGTAGGGCCGCCCGAGGGCCTCTGACTTGGCTTATTAATGAATGCTATTATTCAATAACAGCCGGGGGAAAACCGCACATAACTTAGAAAAGTCATGTGTGGAGCCTAGGACTGAACCCGGTATCGTTGGAATCTAAGTTGCATTATTGAATCGATAAGTCACCATCGCTGTTGTAGGAAGAAATATATTTGAATAAGCGAGAAGGATGTCTGTGATTTGAAGAGCTCTTAGGCTATTATTATACAATGGGCATTTAGGCATTTTCACAATAAATAACGTTTTTGTCTAATTGGTCCGATTTTGAAGTGTTTTTTCTTTTGATGCATATGTCGCAGGCAGATAGCGTATCCGTTATTCAATTAACAGCCTGAATGGTATTCAGCCATTTAACAAAACAGCTACGCAAATATCTTTTTACTTTATTTTGTTTATTTATTCGGTTCACAAACTGGACGTTACAGCATATTCTTACATACAAGAACGAGAACAAAAGATACACATGGTAGGCTGAACGGCCTTCTAGAAGTGAACACAGCGTGCACACTAATAATCGACAAGCAATATATATGTAAAGTTAATTAATGATGTTATATTAATTAATATTAAAATTAAAAATGTTGATTGAAAAAGTAATGTTTTGTTAATGACAGATGCATCGAAAATGTCAAGATCCTGACAAATACTGTTGTAACTTGAACACAAGAGGTACAAAGGCGAATGATGCTTAAAGTTGGTACGATACAAGGCCAGATTATAAGTTTTAAAATTACAAATGCGACTTCCAATTCGAGGTATTGTACTGAAAAGAAGAAGGAAAATGAAGAAGAAGAAGGTCTAAGTTCTAGAAGGTCTGAGCTATCTATTTTGCCACTAATGATTTTGTAGAGGAACACAATATCGGCGGTCTTACGCCTAAGGTCGAGTGGAATTGTTGTAGGGCTATCCTTTGCTACCCCTCCTTCACCGCGGCAATGCTTAGTTTTTTTAAAATCGTATATTAGTGAAGTTTGTTTATAAACCGTACCTATATAAAATTATTAAGTGGTGGAATGTGTTTTTTTCCGTTGTATGGCTCCAAAAACTAGGGTAGGTTAGGTTTGAATATTACTACACATAACCGAATTTCAATCAACGGCTACGACAGTTTCAAATAAAGGGCCTAAATTGTCTGTTTAGCTGTGACTAAACAGCCGATTTCGGCTGTTTTTTAATAAACTTAAAATTCAAATATCTACTAAACTTAGCGTCGCCGCGGGAGAGAGGGGTACCAGGGGGTAGCCCTTCCTCCACCCTCCCCCTCCTCTTCTCACCACCCACTTCCCCTCTCCGAAACAGTCGATTCAGGCTGTATTATAATAAATTTAAAACTGGAATATCTCATAAACTAAGCGTCGCCGCGGGAAGGGGGGAGGGGGGTACCAGGGAGTAGCCCTTCCCCCACTCTCCCCCTCCTCTTCTCACCACCCACTTTCCCTTGCCCAAACAGCCAATGCTGTTAACCGTTGATGAGTTCCCTAATCAGCAGCCACCCCGGACTGCAGCAACCATCTCATGATTAAACTTCAACCCGGCTAGCATAATACAATTCGTTCACAAAATTTCGTGTCTGTGCTGGTAACCGTTGAGGATACCCTTTATCTGGAGCTGTTCCTAGATGTCGATTCCGGTCATGATAACCATAATATATATGCATTGTCATTGGAACTGAACCAACATATTCAGCTTGCAAGATTTGATTTAAACAAACATACATACATACAAACAATGCAAATTAAATAAAAGCTTTTAAAAATACAGAAATAAGTTTCACATAATATGCCAATACAGGTTTATGTTAACGCAAGTGTTCTTTCCTAATTGGCAGCTTATCCGAAATGCTAGCTGCATCACTACGCAAAATTATTGCTCTAACAATATTTTCTTCTAATCAAACTTACGAGCTTATCTTACGAGTAAATCTTCCATCTGCTTGCATCTTGGAACACACCATCTTCCAACTCACCAGGCAAGCATCAATGTAACCAGAACAAATCCATTAAAACTTGGCTTACCACTAATTACTTTGAAAGTCTTAAAAAACCGAATGTATACCCAAAGAATTACATTCACTCAGAAGTATACTCAAAGGGTAATCACTTCGTTCCGTTCTTCTGCAAATTGAGGAACAAAAGGATAATGGACTTTTATAATTGCAATTAAAGTGCAAGTACTTAAGCTCCTCGAGTAGAAGTTATTGCTTGAGATAGCATCATATTTGAGTCAGGGAGAAATTGAGTCTGAGATATGTGAGAGTTGTGAGTATTGTAGTAGAATATTTTCTGAGGTTGAAGCGTGATTTAATGGTAGGTATTCTGATCGACCAACATTATAATCTTTCTGAAGAAGAATCAACTTAACTATAATTTTTAAAACCCTTTATGGATTTTATAAAAGCTTCATCACTTTTAATCACCGCAAGTAAAAAAATATACTCGAATAAATTCCAAATACATTTTGAATTAAGTAACCTACATTTACGTCTTGCGGTGCGATGGGTCGATGATCTCATTAAGGTGGAAGGGAGTACATGGTGAGGTTAACTTCCGATCGAAAGGAGGCCTATATATAATAGCAATGGGTAGAGTAGTATCAGAAAATGATAATAAAGCTACTAATAATCTAGAACCAGTATTTTTGGTAATTTCAAGCCAAGTGCATTAAAAACTTTTCATTCACAAAATCAAGAGATTAACAAGAATAAGCACAAGTTCAACTTCAGCGGCAAGATGTCTGAACACAGACAACAAGTACTACAAGCCACAGAGCATGAATATGCATAGTGTTTGTTCTGTAGTCCAGCTTAGTTTGTAAGATGTTGGTGTCTCAAGGTACAAGTGTTAGATCCGTATTAATAAAACACAGAGTAATGCAACTTTACCTAATGTAAGTTTGCAAATTATGATAAAGCAGTAAGTAACAAAAAGTCTGGACACTAATGACAATAAAATAAATGCAGCAAATGTAGATTCAAAAACTAATTTATAAACCACGTTTATTTTTAAATGCCAAGTCATCGAGTTGTGAAATGCAGTTTTCACTTTTGTATAGCTAAAGTTTTGACTTAAAATCTGGTGTACTTTGTATCTCAATCAGATAAGTAGAAGCCGAGCAATCGATAAAAACTACATATAAGATAGCTGAACGAACTTACTCGTAGATGAAAATGTAGAATATTGTACATTTTCGTCATAGAATAACACATATGTTACTTTTAACCCGTAGACCATGCGGACAAAGCTGCGGGCATAGCTAGTAAGTAATAAATCTACGTGTGACCACCATAACGCCTGATGGGTAACGATGATGCAGTATAGTAGTTTATGTAACTGTCATATAATTGGGGTTATTTATAAGTGTGATAAAGTATCACACGAGTGTTTAATACCTAATTATATGCAGTTACATACACTACTTTATCGTTAGCCATCCAATATATATTCTGAAAAAAAAAGAAAAAAAAGTGATTAACATAGAATAATCGAAAGATTTTTGAGTATTCACCTATAATAAAGGCCACTGAAAGTAGATAAGCATCACGTTTTTCTGAAAATGACTTATTGACCATTTTTCACTCCAAAGATTCCTTGTAGTCTTTATCTTAATGCTTTCCTAAATTTATTTGGGAGTACATCCTGGGTTATTTTAGTTGCCACTTCAAGGATATTTTTTGGTGTCATATCTTCATCGGTACCACTATCAATTTGATTAAACCAACATTTTTCACCTTTAATATTAACACATAAATCACACATGAAATTATGGCTTATTAATGACCAATGGCGGCAAATCCATGCGCTCTAGTACGCGCTGTCATCTATATCTATATCTATTCTATATACTATAATAAAACTGTAACTGGGCTAAATCTGTACATTAAATATTTTTTAATAATTTTAATTGAGTTGAACTTCAAAATCGATATGGAGTGCAAAAAGGTTTTTTTTTTTAATTTTTGGTCTGTCTGTCTGTCTGCCTGTCTGTCTCTTTGAACACGCATCACGCTGAAACTACCCGACGGATTTTGATGCAACTTGGCACAATCATAGCCTGTTATGGATTAACATTTAGAATACTTTTTATCCCGAAAAAAACAATGGTTCCCGCAGGATAGAGGTTGAAAGTTATTAAAAAAAAACACATATCACGCTGAAACTACCGGACGGATTTTGAAGTAACTTGGCACAGTCAAAGTTTATAGTATGTGTTAAAATGATTGATACTTTTAATCACGAATAAATACGGGATTCCTGCGGGATATGAGTCTAAAGTTATGTTAATTTGAAAGGAATAATAATTGCACATCCGTTTATAAAACGGTACCGTAAATTCGGCTTCTATGCCACAAGTCAAAGTGGCACAGTGGAAGCGGTGTCTGGCCTGCAACCCAGAAGCACATGGATCGAATCCACGCGCTGCAATGAATGTTTTGCCTCAATATTTATAAGCATTTACATATTTTGTGCCTTTTTTTACATTTTATTTGATTTTTTTAAGGTTTATGTAATTTCCTAAAGTAAACCGTCAAGTTTTGTTTGAAAACAATATATATATAATGGGATCTATCCAAACGAATGGTCCGACTTAGGTGCTGTTTTTTATCTTTGCAAGCTGAGGTAATCGAGATGGTATAGTACGTATAGATAGCACAATGGAGTATCCTACTTCCTTAACACCCTCTGGTAGGATCCCTACACTTGAGAGCGTAGTATCTGTACTTATAATAAAGCAATAAGAACAAAAAAGACACTATCTAACCTACATAATTTACCAGCATCAACAACTCAAGCGAATAAACCAAAGGCATCAAAGTTCTCCCTCCGATTTAACTAGATGGCGCTGATTGACCTTAAAACACGCAAGCATTTCATTCACTGCAACCAAGGGTCCCGCTGAATTCATATTTATTAGGTTTTTCGGATTCGGCTCACACTAGCACTAGCACGACCTCCAGGGGCCTAATTCTCTAATTTTAAGACGCCAATTCCTCGCTGCCTGCGTGGAAATTGGAATCACGAAAAAATTCCACGTAGGCATGGGTCATCATACTCGCAATATCCAGCACCAGGGCTTTCAAGTACGTCCATCTTCAAACACCAGGGCGAAAAACCAGGGTTGAAAATACTTTCAAGTGCTTTCTGTAGAAACAGATTAAAGCCTTGAAAGTAGAAAATACTTGCATAGGAAATTGATTTTTGCCGTCATATAAATAAGGAGAACAATCGTGTTTGTTCTCTTTAGTTCAAAACAAAGTGTTATAACGTATTTTTTTTCCTTATTTGACATGCGTAAAGTATGTCATTATGCCACAATTTTTGAGTTCATAATTCAGATTTTACTATATGAGTGTAAATAAAGATAATTATTATTGAGATGGAATATTGTTACTTGCCGGAATTAACAAGAAAATGAAGATTATCGCTTTTGCTCTTCTCTTAAAACCTTTACATAATAAAACCGAGTTTCCAGGATAGAGTTACTTACAAGGAATCTTTAACGATGCCTCATTTTGATGAAGACAGAGTAGAGAAACATGATTTTGCATCTTACCCGGGGGAGTTTATGTCTTGGTTCATAGGATTTTATTATGCAATTTATCCTTTGTTTCGGTTGCAAATTGGGTATTATTAAAATGCGTGTTAAGTAGTTTTTAATATGAATACAATAAAATAAGCTTTCATACCGGTTCAACCTGCTCCCTCAACCAGTAAGATGAGAACACAATATTAAAAAAACTGTGCGGTCTACACTATCGTGGAAATAAACCGTGAACTGAGAGTGTATTTTAATTTTTGAATGAGCAGGTCGGTCGTTCTCCATAGGCTTGTGTTTGTTCTCTTTGTTAAATTTAAAATTCTAGAACTATAAGCAAAAACAGACTTCGAGAATGGAATTTCATAACTTTTATTTTATTTCGTGCATATATGTCCGGTCCGGATCTATTGGAGTCGGCTGTAGGCAGATGGAAAGAAGAGTTTTCATCGTTATGTTAAACACCTTTAGTTTTAATTAGTCCCCTCGCTATAACAAGCTGCGAAGCATAATCTTCTGTAGCAAAATGAATATACTACAGCGTCTGATCTTCATTAATATTTTGACCTCAAATCTAACCACATAGGACGTCCATGGACGGACCCCATCAATTCAGCCAATGGACAGCCGACGGCAACAGTTGCCGGTCACGTCAATTATCTCGATGGACAATCCCTCACTGTGGTCGCCTTGCAACGACGACGGCCGATGCTAGTCGCTTATTGAACTGGGGATTAAATTGTTTAGCCTTGGTAGGGATATCAATTTAGGTTGATTGTTGGAGTTTGAAAGCTAGTTGATTTCTTGACGAAAGTAAATAAGAATACAATCATCCATCATAAGTGTCCTGTTGAACAGCTCCTAGTCAAGCATGACCAGGCTTAAATTGTTCCAAAAACATACCCTTAAATACGGTACGTGTGTTATTCTGTTTAGTTGACTTCATAATCTGACCTCCCCTTGCCATTTTCGTGAAAAATACCAGATTAAAAGAAAAAACACTGTGGCTTAAGGCCACAGTATCCCTCTGTGTATTATGAAATAAGTTAAAGAATGCTCATCTAAAAAGTAATCACGTATTATGGAAACGAATGAATAAAAGCTATATTTTTCTCAGTTTCTCTCGTCTTTAATGAAGAAGTAGTATTAGCTGGGACAGCGGTGAGACCTCGAGTTATACCTAATTTCCCAGGAGATAGAAAAAACACTTCGCTTTGAAAAATTGAAACTAGAGACGCAATGTCCGGCCACTTGCGATGACTTTTCTGTACCAAGAAGACTTGCTTGAAAAAAACTGTTTGGGGTTATTAATAAGCTAACTAAATGCCAAAGCAAGTTTAGTACACACGTTATTGTGTTTACTTAGTGAAGTGACTGGGTACGAAATGTGACTTAAAAACAAGGCGATAAAGCCGAGGACGTTGAAAGTTGTAATTTTTCTATTTCTTACTGGCTGGCGTTTGACCACTATCTCATCTGATATTAAACAAGCTAACTAGTCGATCATCAAGTGGTGATACATTGCGAATACGCACTACTGCGCGCATACTGCACGTGCGCACGCGGCAAGCAACTGAGCAATAGAACAGGGGTGTAGACAGTTCTACGAGTATTCTACACGTAGCGTGTTTAACATACAACATGACATAAGTTCAAACACTAAAACCCGATTATGTTAAGTTGAGAAATAGCCTTTTACGTTATTGCAATGAAGACGAATCGATTGACACCTCGCTAGTCAAAATCGGACTAAGTTTTTAGTTTGAACAAATAACCATTCCTTCCCTTCACCGTAGTCAGGTAACAAATAGCTTATGGACACACCATAAATGAACAAATACCGATTGACACCTCGTTTGTAAAAATAGGACCAAGTTTTTAGTATGAACATATATAACCCAAACTTTGCTTCGCCGCAGTTGGATAAAGAAAAAATTACAAAAATTAAATCCAACTACGTTCGGGTAACAATAATAATAAGGACTCTATACCTGTGGCCCTATTACATAACTTGGTTACAATCGGATTATCACTTTTTTCATAGCAATTTGCGACTCTATCGCAAGGCATTAGTGGTTGCGATACTGAGAATTCTATTGAAGCCGAGTTATGTGGTCGGGCCCCAGAATACGAATCGATTGAAACCAAGCTTGTCAAAATCGGACCAATAGAGGCGACGCTATATGGTGGATCATCCACATACTCACATACATAATATATACATAGACACATCCATACATAGACTGACTCGTTACCCATCCCTTGCTTTGCCGTAGTCGGATAAAAAAGCCGAAAAGGACTTGCCAGATGTTTGATTGACAGTGGTAGCTAGCCAGGCGGACATTCGTTTTCCTAACCACCAAGGTTTTATAACGATGTTTTCCATTAACACAAATGCAGGTATTTAAGATTACTCACCGTCCATTGTTAACTAACCGACCGTTATTTACCACAGTTCGTAATACGGCGAAAAATCCCAGCGTCACATCTCTATTCAAAACAGCGTAGAGTTTCTAAAGTATGATATTTTCCATTTGAAACTTAGTATGGCAATAACGTTTTTGCGTCAAACGACGTGGAATTGCAAAAAAGGGCCTCTAATATCTTGGGCTTTCGAATTCCTACCATTGTTTAGCTCAATGAGTGTCAATGAGTGCTTTGGAGATATCTCGACGCTAAAAGCCGTAACCGCTACAAGGTAAGAAGTGCTTTTTCCCCTTCGAATCCCTTATATTTTAAATCCTTTGCAAATTTTTTTTAACCAACTTTTATTTTTTGTTGGAATATTATGTACTTTTAGCCAACAACAGCAAAGCAAAGGAAGGGTAATTAGTTTGACAGTCTTGTATGTATGTATGTATCTATGTATGTGGGTATGTGGTATTTCCACCATAGCCCCTATAGGTTCAAGCAAGGAGTCAATCGACTCGTCTTCAGGTATAGAGTGTCAAAGACTATTTTTTTACCCGCCTACGGCTAGGCAAAGTAAGGGCTATGTATTCAAACTAAAAACTTGGTCCAATTTTGACAAGCGAGGTATCAATCGATTTGTCTTCATGTATAGAGTGTGATAAGCTTATTTTTTACCCGTTTACGACAAGGAAAAAGAAGGGATCGAGCTAAAAACTTGGTCGGATTTTGACAAGCGAGATACGAGTATCAATCAATTCGTCTTCATCGCAAGAGTGTCATAGACTATTTTTCACCAGACCGTAGTCGTTTTTTTTTTGGACGTATGTCTTGTTTTATAAACAAGTACTTATTATTCCGTACTCTAGAGAACGCCTTTGACGAACGTAGCAATGAGAACATTTGATAATCGCCATTTTGGCCCTGATTGTAGTACTTTGGCAGAATTGAGGGTCCACGAAACTAACGTACTTACTAACGTGTACTTGTTCCATTATTTTTTCTGTGACTAACGTCAGGAGATGAAGCAATGTACAATTTTAGTTCCATGGACGCTAGATGGGGGCGCTTTGAATCAGCACAAACGAAAGCACAGCAGAGTAAATGCATATAGATCAGTACTTTTTTTAAATCAACTCCTTAAATTAGGAGATTTCTCAATTAGACTATTTTAATTGTTTACTCACATTTCTGAACACTGAACAGATTTTGGTGTCTTTAAAGAGCTTTTCTTTAGAAAGTTGACTGAAGGAGATCTATAGCGATTTATGACCGCCAATTGTTCTCATATGTTTATATATAAATCCTTGCTTGCATTATTCCTATGAATTAAATCAAAATGTGTTCAGTAGTTACTATTAAATTCAATTGAAGTCGATATTTAACCGACTGTAAGCATGGCTTCGGTTCTGAACCCGAAAATATATATACACAACAAATAAGTTCAAGTCCCTATCTCTTCCACGGATGCAATGACAGCTCACAGCCCTCGTCCTTCCCAGTTTCATTGACACAGAACATGCGATAATGATCATGCCGGATGCCATCCAGATACAAAAAAGAGTGAACCTGTCAATATGGAGTTTGACACTTATGTCCTGCAGATGGGAACGTAGGTGTCAGATTCCTTCTTTGATAATGATAGTCAGAGCGTGATTGTCGTGAGTTGTTTCAAATCTTATATATATATTTTTTACTGGCAAGTGGGGCAAAAAGCAAACTGTCCTCATGGATAACGGTCACCAATGCATACTTGCACACCTACAATTTCTAGCACCCATACCAATTGAATTCGAACATTTCTCGACGAAAATTGAATTGTTGAATATTCCTGAAGCGGTTTCTATCGGTATTGAGCGCTTGTGGCGAATCGCTCAATAAAGCTCTATTGGCGCAAAACCACGCAGAAAATTTCAAGCAGAAATTTTGAATTTCTACGCGAATATATGAGATTTGAGGTGTATTGTGAGGTGAGAAATGGATCAAAAATTATTTTTGACAGATTAATACAAACTTTATTGCCTGTTCCATTGAACAAAATCAAAATATTTCACTACGTTCATCACTATTAATTATTTTCTATCAAATCTGGATTAGGTACGAATTATCCGTTTTAACCATTCCAAAATAATAAATGAAAGTTTTACTTCATACACGTTTGATTTCCTATCACTTTGGTGTGTAGCATTGTGTGAATATCCAGACAGTTTTTTTGTGCTAAGCCGCAAACAAAATACCTACCACATGGCAAATTATGAATATTTGCCCATCTTGTGCTGTTTATACTTTTTTAAAGCTGTCCTTCATTATTACTTTAGAAATAGCCAGCAAGTGTTTAAAATTAATTGAAGCGCAAGCCTACAAGACGTAAACATGTTGACGTGGGAACTTGCGGAACGGCTTGAGTCAACATGTTTTTGTCGCAGTAAACGGAATTTATTGTACTGTTTCCAGTTTGAATTTGTTCAGTGCCATTAGTATGCTAAAATGTATGTTGGTGTTTGATAATAACAGAGTCGTTCACTCAATCTGAGATCTTGTGATCTTTGGGATATACGCATTCGCATATTTTTAGCTTATTACAAAAAACGTAGCAGAGCGATGGTGGCCTTACGGTTCTATAGCGCAATTTAGAATCCAACGATACCGGGGTCAAAACCTAGGCTCCGCACCAATTACTTTTCTAAGTTATGTGTGGTTTTCCATCGCTCCGTGCTTCGGAGGGCGCGTTAAGCTGTCGGTCCCGGCTGTTATTGATTAATAGTAGCCGTGCCATGTCAGAGGCCCTTGGGCGGCTTGACAAACTCCGACATCAGAGGCCAGCACTACCTCATACGACAAACAAAAAACAAAAATGACAAAAAACACAAAACTTAAAATAAAACAAGTTCTTTTTTATCTCTCATGTTCACTGAATAGTTTCTAAATGTTAAACCAAAGCCCTTTCATAAGATACCCCAAATTACCTCACTTTGAAATTTTCTTCACGTTTCACCAATTTTATATGTGAATAAAAGGAAAAATCTTATGAAAATTATTGATCTCCTTATGAAAACCTAGATGATGGTGTCGCTTAAAATGCGAAGAAAAGTGGTGTGGGTCTTCAAGACGTCACTGTATTTTCCCCACTCTTCACCTCCACCTCTTTGCCACCATTAAAGCATGTTTCACACGTACCATAACCAAACCATAACGACAACACGAGGGTGGGGGCTAATTTGTATGAAAATGAATGGTTTAATTCACACTGACTACAACGCAACCACCGGCAACACCGCGCACTAGAGGCTGGCCACATCGCAAACACAACTTTGCTTTGTTGCAACGACACTGCGCACAAGTCCCGCCTGCGCCCTTCCACCGATAGCAACAACAATAACACTTCTCTGATGTCAATGAGTTCGTTCAAATCAAGGCATGTTTTCTCTATGAAAGCCGGCGTCAATATCTCTGTCTAGAAACAATATAGCCACAACGTAACCACATCGCAACTACTAGCGACAACGCAACCACATCGACATATTGTAGTTACCACAACTGCAAGAAGCCGCAGCAACACGTTTCACACTTAACCACTGCTTCACCACCTTATATTGCTGCAATGTGGTGTGGTTGTGGTACGTCTGAATTAGCCGCCTGCAGATACTGACCTCATATAGATGGCGTTACCGTCCCCGCAAGACAGATTTAAAAACTGAGGGATAAAAGATGATTATGCAGCAGTCACGGTAGCCAAATTAGTTAAAGGCATGTGCCGCGCAGAGGCAAAGAATGATGCGGGTTCGAGTACCATGGGCCCTAGACAAGTAGGCATTATATTATTTCAACGTAATGGAATAGAATGAACTGTACGGGACTGACATTATAGTTTTCGTTCGCTAATGTCAGTCCCGTACATTTTCGTTCTATTCCATTAGAATTGAAGGAATAGAAAGCCTACTTGTCTAGGCCAGCATTAGTGATATAAATTTTTCGACTAGAAAAATAAAGAAAATAATTTTATTATAAGTAAAATTTCAATAGCGAAACAACCAAATCAATATTTCTAAGGTCAACAACACAGAATTTAGACACAAAATATAAACGTTTAGCGGCGCCATGCTAGCATCTCGAACACAGTTAATTGACACTAAACTTAGATTAATGCTTTGGAACGTGGAGTTAGGTGTAGGGAGAGCAACTGTAAACACCAGTTTATGGAGCTCGTAGTTGATGAGAGTTATTAGAGAAAAGTAGAGCGTATGCTGTGATTGTGGATATGTAAACAAACCCAGCCCAGTGAGTATTGGACTTGCATAGACGTAGAGTTCCGTGGCCAGGATGCTAAACTACCCAACTATGAAAACCGCAATGCAATCGGTCCAGTGGTTTTTTATGGAAGTAATACGGTTAGATTTTGTATCTTACTATAAAATTTGTTTAGAGTTGACGCGGGCATAACATGCGTTATCTTGTTTGGCTATAAGCTCGTAAAGTAGTGAACCCTCGATAGTCGTGATAATTTTATTAGTAAACTAGTTTTCCCACCCGCGACTTCATCCGCGCGAACTACTCTTTATCGCGAAAAAAAGCATCCTATGTTCTTCTAGGATATTAAAAACCAATGAAAAAGTAATTATAGCACCAAAGCTCCTGAAGTTTTTTGACAAACTTGTTATTTCGTTTCCATAGCAACCGTTCCTTACAGCGAGTAATCAACATTTCCAGTTTTCCCGAAACTTACAATTTTTCGGGATAAAAGTATCCTATGTTTTATTCTAGGGTTATATTTCAAAGCTATTTCCATTCCATGTTTCATCAAAATCCATCGAGCTGTTATCGCGTGAAAGCTCCCCAAACAAAAAAACAAACCGACAACGTTTCACTTTTATGTATTGGTATGGATTCGTATGATGCGCTAGTAGGTACATTAGATTTCTTCAACTTATTAGGAACTATTTAATTTTATTATACCTTATGATTTAAATGGAACCAAATAGAGAATAGCTGTGAAAGAAACCTTTTTATATATTTAATCTAGACTCATATCGTAAAATCCGGATTATGAACTCAAAAACGGTGGCATAATGACATACTTTACGCACGGCACGTCTCTAATAAGAATAAAAACATTATAACACTGTTTTTTGAACTAAACAGTATATAATTATTTTTCCAAAAAGCACCAGTTTGGCTCCATAAATCGAGGGTTTTTGCAATTTTTTATCAATGGCCGCGTGTGTTAGACCGTATGCGCGCGAATTCACTGTGGACTGCATTTAAGCGCATAATTTACTTTACATTAGTACCTAACCAATTTAATGTGTTACCTACGTGTTTACATCGATTAAAAGTTTTATCCTGATTAAAAATGTCCGACAGCAGTGTTAGTGAGAAGAGTTTGACTCCACCTTACATCACGGAAATAGCAAGGAACATGACGAACGAGCTTTTATCAGCAAAATCAAGAAAATATGACAACATATTTTTTTGCCATTAAAAGTAGGTTCTGTTTGCATGCGTGGGATGAAAGGGAGTACAACTACCTCCGTACTCCAAGTCAACTTCACCAGCCCGTGGTACATCCTGCCAAACAACCAACGAAGCTCTGACGACGGACAAATGGCAAATTAACAATATAAAATTGGCGCAGTTAAATTCTACAGACCGGTGACGGGCAGCAGCATATTTGGTGCAAAAAACTGTGCCTTGCGATCTCGATCGCTGCGGTCTCAGCGTGACGATTATAAGCATTACTTCCCCATGATAATCACAATAAAAACTACGGCCCCCAGTTCTCGGTAGCCCTGCTATTCCTGGCCACGGCAGCAGTCATAGTCACGGTAGAGCAGGGAGTGCTAAGAATCCCCCGGCTACGGAAGGCCGCCAAAACCGACTGACTCTGGCTATGTACGTATAACGGACCCACGTTACAGCTCGACGAACATCTGACGCAACTGTAAGAGGAGCTGGGCCATATGAGATGGCACATTCTGGGGTCATAACCACAGAACACAACACACTGGGGGACTTCACATATGAAGTCTGAAGAGAGGAAGAGGATACCGTAACCTTAGAGTTGGATCATCTTATGTATTTCAGGGAAGGATACCAGCAGTCCCAAGGTAGTGTCAGGTTCCTGGTCAATAAGGTCCTCTCTGACAACATTGTAGAAATCTCCAGTGTTTCAAATAGTGTTGCGTATCTCGTAATAAAATTAACCGAGAGGTTATTAAGGTATATGCACCGACTTTGAAATACTCGGATGATAAAGTAGAGGATATGTACATACGAAGACATAATAATTACCTAAAGCCTTGCACAACACCTCCAAGACTCACTTCAACGTTATCATGGGAGACTTCAACCTAGAGAGAATACAGACATGCAGCGAGTCGGCAGAAACACAACACGGATTTGGCAGCAGAAATCATAGGGGGGCATAACCTTAAAGTTGGATCATCTTATGTATTTCAGGGAAGGATACCAGCAGTCCCAAGGTAGTGTCAGGTTCCTTGTCAATAAGGTCCTCTCTGACAACATCGTAGAAATCTCCAGTGTTTCAAATAGCGTTGCGTATCTCGTAATAAAATTAACCGTGAGGTTATTAAGGTATATGCACCGACTTCGAAACACTCGGATGATAAAGTAGAGGATATGTACATACGAAGACATAATAATTACCTAAAGCCTTGCACAACACCTCCAAAACTCACTTCAACGTTATCATGGGAGACTTCAACCTAGAGGGAATACAGACATGCAGCGAGTCGGCACAAACACAACACGGATTTGGCAGCAGAAATCATAGGGGGGCAAATGCTCATCAAAATCCTGGAGAAAGAAGTAATAACTAATAACTAATTAATAATAAATACTATAATTAATTAATTATAGTAATTAACTAATTCTTTAAAAAGCAGCCCCAACGGAAATGGACGTGGCAGACCTCCGATGGTGCGGCAAAAATAAGATTGACTTCATCATAGCGCACAAAAAACGCATATTCTGAGATATATTCCACTAGATTTAAAACTGGGAGTGATCACCGACTTGTCCGAGGCGCTCTGGATATTGATTGCAAACTTGAACTTCTGCGTTTGATGAAGTCCAAGCTCTAACCTAACCTGCTCCAAACCGTTGTTGGATCCGAAACATTACATTACATTCCCTGCCTTGGAAAGCTCAATTGACGTTGATATTGACAAGAAACTTGACCAAGGGTAGGAATCTTGAGGGAAGAGGATACGAAGCTCTGCAAGATGCAGCGTACAGGCAGGAAATCAAAACTTTCGGTGGAGTCTCTGCAGCTCATTGAGAAACGACGCAAAGATCCAGCAGTCACTTTGTCAGATCAGCAAGCTTTGAATAAGCAAATATCAAAGTTAGTAAGGCCAGCCCTCTGACGCTCCAATACAAGTGCTATAAAAAAAGCGATAGAGTGAAAACAGGGGTCAAAGTCTTCGTACAACAGCTTGGTCGAAGCCATCTAACGAAGTAGACCACATCAAACGGGAAAGTTGTTGTTTCTAAGCCGGAGATTCTAGCGAAAGTTGATGATTTCTATGGCCGACTGTACGTATCACACGCGTCGCAACCCGAACCCGATATCGAGCATTCTAGGACCACTCTGACCTGCCACTATCTTTAATAATTTTCTTGAAAGTATTTTTCTCTAGGATATGCAATTTTTTTACAATGATGTAATCACTTCTGAGTAAGTTGTTATGTTGGAATTTATAATAGAACCAATAAAATAAATTAGCCCCTCAAAAAAATGGTATTAACATAATAGTATAATAAAAGCAAGGGTAATACCTAAATTCCTTACGACAAAACAATATAATTTCCAGGTATCCTACGCGTAATTAGTTAAACAAGAACGTAGCTTCAGAAATCCGACTCACATTCCGGTGTGTAGTAATCAACTATAGTTTATAGGTTCATTCATGAATAACCTTGTTATAATAATTAATGAATTATATCATTAAACTAAATAATACGTTGAGTGTTTAAGTACCTACCTTACAACATTGCTACCCACCTACATCAAATATATTTTATGGCTAGAGGTAAGAAAGTATCCGGCATACTCGTATTATATATTAATAGTATAAGGCTATTGGAGAAAACCTTCTAAAACAGAGAGAGAAAGAGAGAGAGAGAGAGAGAAAAGGGAGAGTATGGATCATAACATAATACCCTCCTACTCTCGGGGATGAGTATGGATCACGATTTAATAGAAATTAAGTTTTAGTAGCCTTCCCGACTGACCGCAAGTGAAAGTTAATAGATGTCACACCGTCGCGGCGTTGAGGTGACACTTTCCAATACTGGGTGAGTGGCCAATAAAAAAGTACTAGTAAGTAGTCTCTCTATGTGCTATTCCAATACCTAAAATATTAATATACCAACATTTGACCAAAATTCCTTCATGCTTGAAAAATATTTGTTTCGATTGCTTGGCTTCTATTCATCGGATTGAGATATAAAGTATCCCAGTTTTTAAGTAAAAACATAAGCTAACCAACCGCATCGCAATCGGTCCAGAAGTTTTTACGCTATGCGCGAATAAACATACAGACAGACAAACAGATAAACAGACAGACACGAATTATTAAAATGTTATATTCTTGTTCAGTAGCTTATTTTATGTACCCTAGTCCAATTATTTTTTAATTACCTTCTTTTTGCAGACTTTTTCGTTCCTATTGCTTTATTATAAGTAATAGAAGTATAGATTGATAGAAAGTATTCATTATTAACAAGGTAAACTCACAAAGTTGTTTTCTACACTGATAATATTGTATATCGGAACGGAAAGATTTGATTGTTTCTATGTTTTTTTGTTTGTTTGTAATAGATAAACTCGAAATATACAGAACCATTAAAAAATATTTCACCTGTAGAAAGCTACTAGTACATTATCTGCGAGTAACATAGGTGCAATTTTATTTTTCAAAAAAATTGAGATCCCTACAATAGATTACAAGAAAGTAACACAACACGTAAGTCTAGCGGTGAACGAAACGTGGCGGGGATCTTGGCACAGTCAGTTTTCAGGATAAAAAGTATTCAACATTTTAACACCTTATACATATCAACTTTGACTGTGCCAAGATCCCCGGCACGTTTCGTTCACCGCTAGACTTACGTGCCGCCAGGTATAATCTAAGATATCAAAAATACAGAACGGCTTGACACGTTGCCATGGAAACGAAATAATAACAAGTCTGTCAAGTATGTGAGTAATAATGCAGTTGTCTATGGTCAAAGAGCACTGCTGCCAATGATTATGAATTACGCTTACTTGCGTATTTTTTTAGAAGTTACGACTGGTATAAAAATGCTCAAATTAAGAAAAATGCTGCGGTGTGAGCGCTACCCGTGCGAAGCCGGGGTGAGTCACTAGATATTAATAAAATTACTATAGGGAACGAAATAATAAATTAATATTTTTTTTGACCTGTTACTTATCCGATGAAACAAATATTCGTGGTAGCTCTAAAATAATATAATTGGCATAAATTCAGATTTAATATATCAAAGGGAAGGTTCTAAATACACGTGCTGAAAACGACCTTAGCCTACTTAGAGACTAGTAAGAGCATAAGTACCAAAACCAAATAGATTGAAAGGTCTTTGTGAAATGAAATTGATAAACGTAGTGATTTGATACCCTTTGATCATTACATTTATTCAGCAAATTCAGTATTCCTGGGACCTCTAAAGTATGAATAAAACTTAAGATTAGATACAAAGGAATAATATACCTATCCATATCAATATATAAAGGTGAAACGTTGTCTGTTTGTTTGTTTATTTATTTGTTTATTTGTTTGGGGAGCTTTGTTTGTTTGCTTGTTCACGTGATAACGGCTAAACGGATTTTTATGAAGTTTGGAATGAAGACAGCTTTTACCCTGGAATAAAACATAGGATACATCTTATCCCGGAAAATTGTAAGTTTCTATGGGAAAATGGAAAATGTTAATTACTCGCTGCAAGGTACGGTTGCCATGGAAACAAAATAACAAGTCTGCCAAAAATCATTAGAGCATTGGTGCTATACCTACTTTTGCATTGGTTTTTAATATCCTTGAAGACCATAGGATGCTTTTTTTGCGATAAACAGTAGTCCGCGTGGACGAAGTCGCGGGGGGAAAACTAGTATTAATATAAATTTTAATAAGAAATTGATATCACCACGAAAAAAGTGGGATGTTATAGGTTTGAAGACTTAGTACCTCTGTGTGCACGAAGTAAATATATATGTCTATGTCTGTGTATCTGTTTGCCTGTCTGTGTCATCTTAGTTCCCAAACGGATGGACATGCTTAAATGATGTTTTAGGTTCCGTAGTAAACCAAGGAACCCTTATAATTTTGGTCACATACACCTGTCCATCCGTCTGTCCAACTATCCGTCCGTCTATCTATATGGCACAGCCATTTTATTCGGAAATGAAGGTAAAATGCGGCATGTATAGATACTTAACCACTCTATATATTTTTGAAAAGATTACCAGCGTCTTTATTTTCTGTTTACTACAAAATATGAGTATGATGAAAAAAAAAGCGAAAAGCGGTTGAAAGAAAATGGACGAGGCGAGTTGAAGACCGAGCTCAGTGGCGTGCATTAGCTCCGTTCAGCAGAGGACAGATATGGCTGATGATGATGACGAGAATGATGTAATTTGAGAGTCAACTCAATAGTAAGTGAATGAATTTTGAAAGGTAATATGCTTCAGCTACCGTGACTGCGTCACAATTTCCACCGGTTGATACAGCAATCAATTCAAAACTGCCAAGTTATTTCTGAAACGGCATATGGATAAAGGATGTAAGGTACCTTAGTTTAGGTAAATTTTAATAAGATCTTAGTCTACGAATTACTCTTTGCACGACATTATCTAAAATTGTGCTGTTGTTAGACAATGACAAATCGGGCCTTAATAAGTGCTTCCACGCAGCAGTTTGTTAGTAACCGCCACTCCTCTGTAGGACACATCATGGCCGCAGTGCAAAAACAGAAAAGGCCATCTCTAGACGAAAAAAGATAAGTGAAAATTCGACCAAATATTACTTCCACGAAGTAAGTGTTTTTGTTACTAGACGTGTAGTTATGACACTTAGTTTCATTAATGCAATTGTTAAGAGCAAACAAGGAATTTACCATCAGCCAAACAACAGGCTCATTTATCTTATAAATAGCAGCTCATCTTATTAAAAGCTTTTATATAACTTCACTTGTATGTATCTATGTGTTTTTTCTGTTCTGGAATCTTGCAATTCAAATTTCGAGCACTTCCCGATTTGCTATCCGGCTGAATCTTTCAGGGTAGGTAGCTAACAACCGATGACATTTTTTTTAATTTAAAATGACGTTAATTAAAAAAGCTGTAAATGCTTTTTTTAATATAATTTTTAAAATTATACATCTACATCATCATCATGTCGGCCTATAAAGTTCACTGCTGAACATAGGCATCCCCCAAAAAGCGCCATGACGAGCGATCTTGTGCCGCCTCCATCCACCGACTTCCTGCGATGGCTACATTATCGTCGGTCCATCGTGTGGGGGTCTCCCTACAAGTGTAGGGATGCTTGCTTGTTCGTGGTCGCCATTCGAGAACCTTTATTCCCCAGCGGTTGTCGGCAGACCATACAGGTCTGCCCATTGCCACTTCAACTTTCAAACTCTGAGAGCTATGTCAGTAACCTAAATTATACCTATCCATACGAATATATAAAATAAAACCTTGTCTGTTTGTTTGAGGAGCTTTCACGCGATAACGGCTGGACGCATTTTGATGAAATTTAGAATGGATATACCCTGGAATAAAACATAGGATACTTCTTATCCCGGAAAATTGTAAGTTTCCACGGAAAAACTGGAAAGCGTTGATAACTCACTGTAAGGAACGGTTGATATCACAGAATGGCCTGTGGTTGCCACGGAAACGAAATAACAAATCTGTCAAAAAACATCAAAAGCATGGGAGCACCTACTTTTGCATTGGTTTTTAATATTCTAGAAGAAAATAGGATGCTTTTTTTCGCTATAAACAGTAGTCCGTACGTATGAAGTCGTGGACGGGAAAGCTAGTATCATAAAAATTGCATAATGCTGAATTATAACAACCGCTGGACTTTTATTTTTCTTGTTTTATTTTATTACAAGCTGTGCTCACGTGGACATTTTCTGTAGTGAAATGGCCGGTGTCCTTTCTCATAGTGAAGCCTATTTCCTTGTCAAACTTCATTATGATCGGTTCAGCCGTTTATTCGTAAAGGTATTCCTTTCGCATTGATTTCACTAGTATGGAGAGGGAGAGGAAAATAAAATGATTGCTTCTTTATATAACAATATTGTACCTACTTAATTAACTGACCATTTTGTACTATGTCGCGGGTTTGTTAACGTGGGTGGTTGCTGGTTACTTGAGACATTGTAATTTGTAGATATATTTATGGGATAAGTATAGCTGTAAGACACAATATTGATGTCTTCAAGCTACTACTAATAATATAAAATAGAGTGAATTCTGAAGACACAAACAAATAATTATAGTAATAACGCGTCAAGATCAAATACACAATTCCCTGTATCTAGGGAAGCAGGAAATATGAGGACCACGGTCCCACAAACACCCAGACTTAGTGCAACTACCTGAGGTTTACAAAAATATACGAGTATGTCCTGCGCAGGAACCGAATTGTAACTTTACGCTTCTCAGTCAGCTCATCAATAACTACACCACGGAGGATGTGAAAACTAAATAAGTCAAATATTTTTCGTCCTTGAAATTAACAATTATTGTAGTAGATAGTGTGGATACAAATTGAATACAATTACCTCATTGTACTTTTTTTTCATGTCTGTATATCTACTAATTCTAGTTTACCTTGTTCAGAAGCGAGTCAGACATATAGATGCCATTAGCACAGAAAGTAAGGTAAGCTGAAAGAGGCAATTTCATGGCAATTTGTGGAATGAGACTGTTCAGGTTCAGTTGATGATGATGATCAAAACTGGATCTTAAAAACCGGCGAAATCAACCTACTACAGTTCTAAACAACAAACTTTCCAAATTCCATAATGCCGCAAGCAAAACGGAAAAGCCCAAAAATTGTATACAATAAAAGGGAAAATTTAGAAAAACGTTCGCAACATTTAGCAAGGGGAAGTACGCCGAAGTTTTCTCATTTCCTTTAAAAAAGATTAACACGTTGTGCTGGCTGTGATCTGAATTACAAACGTTTGAATTAATATTTATTTGGATTTTTGGTGCTTTTTGTTAATATTCATGGGGTTATACATAGGTATGCAGTTTAGGTGAAAATTTGAATCAGTCTAAATGTATAAGCAGATCCTCTTCTTGGAAAAATAGACACACGTAAACTAGATTAGACGTATTAGATCTTCCATCCTTATTTTTCCATCGAAGGATGGGACATAAATTATTAATAACCGTAAATCAGTAAAAGGGTATTAATTACGTACTTACTTGTTTTAATAATATATGGTTAAAACTATAATGGTCACGAACACTAGAAGTATAAACATTAAAAACAGGGTATTTACCATGGATACTATTTGTACTGAGTTCCTGATATTTCGGCACTGTTGCAAGCGCCATGATCACGGATAACTGAAGTAAGTGCGGGCGGATGGATAAGTTTTTACGAGCAGACAAAATGCTCTACCCTCATTTGCACTCGTTTTATACGGGTGACACCAGTACCATTGCTCACACATTAAGGCGCTATGGGTTATTTACTCTGTGCTATGGGCTCCAAAATTTTTGTCCTGCTCTTCAAGGTGCAGGTTAAGCAGGAGAGATGATGCATCTCAGTAGCCAATTTTAGTTAATATTTTCAATGTAATTTTAGTTTATTTGATAATCTTACGTTTTTTCAAAAAACTCATTTCACAGATGTATGTTATAATGTTTATTGGGATTATACAAATATTTTTTTTGTAAATATATCTACGATAGAAACTGAATGAAGTTGATTCATTCCACCGATGAGAACATCAAAACGGGTGTTTTTTTAGGAAATTTTCCGATTTTTTTCAATCGAGTCAAATTTATTTATTCGAGTTTTGGTGACCACATCCGGATAAAGTATTTTGTGAACTTATAATACACAAAAAAAGTCAATTAGCCGTTTTCAAAGGTCTAGATTTAAATATTTGTAAGGACGAATCGTCAAATGTGAAACCCATTTCACCTTAATTACTAACTTCATCACGACACACAACAATAACAATATCACCTCGCAGATTTGAGAGGATATTTCTTCGGTTCTCACATAGACGTACCACTGGATTCCAGACCCTCGACAGTTTAACACATCCACATCGCAATAGTGCCGAAATATCGGGAACTCAGTAAAATAGTATCCATGGTAAGTATCCCGTTTCTAATTTTTATACTTCTGTATTATTTATTTTTTTAATAATATATTACTCAATAGCCTGCGCCCCGGGGTCCACCCGGATCATGTCACGAGGCCCATTAAAGGAGATAAGCACGACTGTTTGTTTATTCATTAATTTCGACCGGAGCTTCCAAGTTAAGTTTGACTTCACACATAAATCCCATAGAAATCAAGCAAAAATTAAAAATGTACATAGCCTCTGACCCTCCATCCCCCATTATAGCCAAGAACCTAAGAACCATCTCGATCACATCAGGTTTCAAACAGAAAAACACAGCATAATAGGTAAAAAAAAACTGGCCTAGTGCGAGACGGAATCGCGCACTGAAGGTTCCGTACAAACTTGTAGGTAGGAAAATAGTTCGTCCATCACGGGAATCGAATCTCGAAATATTTGAAAAAAAAAAGAAGTTTTTTTGTGATGTAACTACAAATCTACGGTTTTGGTTTTCCCTTTACTTATGCTATAAGACATTGCTTCAAGGCAAATTGCATGATTCTAGGTCAACAGGAAGTACGCTATAGATTTTGATTCCCTTGCGAGTGTTGAAAATGTTGAAATGTACTTTGACTTAGAAGTTTGATTTATTCACAGCTCCAAGAAATTGCAGTCTTGAGTATTTGATATTAATTTCAACTTGAACCTCCACGCGTTCCTGAGAAAAAGGGTCTTGACAGTCAGTCAGTCGGATAGACGGATATAAGGTTTTTTTCCCTTTTGAGTTACGAAACCCTAAAAAACCGCATTAAAATCCGTACATTTGACCCTGACCCGCCTCTTCCCTCATTATAGCTATGAACCATCTCGATCACTTCAGCTAACAAACAGAATAAAACACATCTAAATCGATCCATTCTTTTGGGAGCTATGATCCCACAGACACGGATTCACAACCTAAACTTATTACAACCCTCTCTTTCGTCGGGGGTTTAAAAAATAGCTTCTATGCAGTAGCCATGTCAGGGTGAAATATAGAACGGGCCGTTGCAATTGAACGCGTATATTTACAACATTTCATTTCTGAAAAACCGCTAACGATTGAGGAGTTCCCTATTCAGGACCCAACCTTGAGTGAAGCGATCATGTCGTTGTAAAACTTAAATCCGGCTATCATAATAAAGTGCGTACACAACATATCGTGTCTGTACTGTTGACCGTTGAAGAGATAAGCAGAAGTGGTTCTAATTTAGCTCGCAAGATTCCGCCTAACCAAACTAACATACTTTGCAAGCTTTTAATAATAGCCAAATTGGTCCATCCGTTCTCAAATTCGCACTTACCAACGAGCAGGATTTCATTTATATGTTACAGATTATTTATAACATACAAATCTTTTTAATTTACTATTATGCTAATTGAAATAGATATAAAAAACTGATGAACTCTCAGATAACCTACTTTAAAGACCTTCATTATTTCAGGAGCTTCAGATAATAATACTAAATAAGCTAACCCTTACAGAGGAGTTCAGTCGAATTAAACGGAGAATTTTATCTGAAATGAAAGTCTGGTGACATTATATTTTATGCTTCTTTATCTCCTCGGGCCGAGATGTGCGATTCCGCCTAATGTCTTCGGGAAATTCACTC
This sequence comes from Alsophila aescularia, assembly GCA_946251855.1. NCBI lineage: Eukaryota > Metazoa > Arthropoda > Insecta > Lepidoptera > Geometridae > Alsophila > Alsophila aescularia. The sequence continues at coordinate 26,005,657 of OX276379.1, read as the reverse complement.
TTCTGAAGCCTCTTTGGAGTTGGCGACAAGATTTTGTACACCATTCTGAACTTTTAGTTTAAGACATCACACAGGACACACTAAAAACTAAGTGGAGCATGCTGATTTATTGTCGAAAGCATCATCACTTTTCATTTTTAAGATCGTGGTTAATATAACATGCTGGACATAAATGATCGCTTGAAATACGAGTACATGTAGATATTTTTGTCTACAGGTGGCTAAAGTAATTATTTATTTTAGTTTTTTATACTAATATTATAATTGAAAATATTTGATATTTTGTATATTTGTTGGTTTGTGTTTTGTGTTTATGATAAACACACAAAAAAATACCGTTTATTAAGAATTATTTCACCTGTAGATAGCTACGCTAACATCAAGTTACATTTGTATTTTAATTATTTTGAAAATGGAGATACCCACAAAAATTGCAATAATGTAACCCATGGTATCAAAAATTTACCTATGAAAGTCATTAGGTATTTGGCGTGCGCTGCGAAAACAACTGATGATACATAAACCAATGTTTAAAATTTATAGTACCTACATATCATTACCCACAAAAAGTCCATGATGTCTAACTAATAGGTAAGTAGTTCTTATTAGTCAATCAAAACATGGGTAGAATCACTAACAAATAAAGAAAAACCATTAGCTACTTGTGTGAAGTCAATGCGAGTAACTAGTAGTTTATATTTTACTTACATTTTCTAGTTAAAATAATGAAATAAAGATGAAATGGCAAATTTTACATTTATTTTAGCAAATTAACACCGAGTGCTTAGCTGGGCTTGGCTCGCGGTGCGCCTCACCGCGCAACGTTTAATATGCCTAGCTCGACACGGCTCGCGGTAGCACAAGTTGTTTTACTGAGCCTATTGTGTTCTAGCGCTGACTCGCGTCCAGAAAGACGAGCCGAGCCTACTCGGACGTCGCGGCTCTGCTTGGCTCGCATTAACACGCGTTATTTATCTTCAACTTTAGCAAAATTGTTAAGGTCACATTAATAAACATTAACGTGATATTTACACAATTAACTTCTTCAGGCAGCAAAATCGTAATCGAATATTCTAAAAGTCTCCATTTGCTATCTGAGAATGAAACTACGTTCAAGTTGCGTAAGAACCGAGTCAGTTTCGTGCGAACCCACCATTGGTGCGGAAAATTTATGTCATATCATTGTCGAGCTTCCGCGTAATTAAAATAAGAGATATATGTTATCAAGCGCAGCGTTTCCGTTCTAGCTGAACAGTTTTGTATTTAAAGTTGAACGGCGTACGTAAAACGAAAAACATTTTGGAGTATTTTCCTGGTATTCCGTTGACTTACGTAGTTCTAGGTAAATTTCTAGGTTGGTCCTCATATCCATATATATTGTTTTGTAGGGCACAAACAGAATAAAAAATATGGTGCAAGTAGATCTTATTAGTTGTACACGTAGTATTTTTTAATGCAAGTTAGTCTTCTACGATTTTCGTTGTCTCCTTGCTACGTAGTCTTTTCATAGAGCTTTCTCTGTAACTTATTTATGTGCTATGTAAAACTTCTTGCAGTGCTACGGAGAATGTTTGCTGTGTTCAAAGTGTACTATAGTCGAGTACTTGAGTAATCGTACGGGTTAAATAATGATACTGTAATTTTTTAAATACATTTTTACAGTTTAAAGTGTAATACAAATTATAATACTAATCCTCATTTAGTACTAGTGACTCGCCCGGCTTCACACGGGTAGAGCTCACACTGCGGCATTTTCATTACTTTAAGCATTTATATACCCATCTAACTTCTAAAGAAAAATAAACCAGTAAGCGTAATTCAAAATCTTTGGCAGCAACGCAATACCAAGGAGGTTGAATTATGCTTACTATGAGCAACGCTGGTGGTTCTTTTTGACAGACTTGTTACTCTTTGTTTCCACGACAACATGTCTTTCTTTTCCGTTTTTATCGGCAAATCTTTGATACCTTGGGTACTTGTACTATTATTTATTCTGTGCTTTGGGCAAGACCTTGTGTTACATTATTGTGATTTCGTAGGGACCTTTAATTTTGAAAAATCAAATACTTCCCATGTTACTCGCTGATAATGTAGTTTTCTATAGGTGAAAGTATTTTAAGATCGTTTCAGTATTTTTTGAGTTTATCCATTACAAACAAACAAACACACAAACAATCAAATCTTTCCTTCTTATTTTATTAGTTGAACCAGAATCAGATTGAATGTGACAACCTGCTTCGAAACAAAACAACAAATTCATGAGTACTCTTCGTTTTTTCCCCTGAACAAAAATTCCCCACAGACCAACCCGGGGAATGCGCATAATGACCAAGTTAATGACACCATACATAAATTACTCTGTCATCCCGTCACATGGTTTGCCTAGGACCAGCCCTTCTACCAAAGATTTAAATAAAGTAGACAGCGCAAGTTTACAAACTTGTTTACAAACTAAAATAATAGAGTGATAAATGGAAACATTGCTTTATTTTGCTCTAGTTTACATTCCGCTGGCATAGCCAAGTAGCTTTCTGCTACGCTTTTAGAAAAGTGACAGAACAATAGCAAAGGTATCAAAAAACCGCGCACGTGACCAGTTTATTTTTTAATACATTTGTTTGCATTTTGTAGAGATATTTCAATCTATGTTACACAATGATTACGTGGAAGAAAATTATATTTAGCAATTATCTTGCTTGTGCATTTGCTATTTTTATGTGCAGTAATAAACTATCTAGACAGTAGGCAACCTTATTAGATAGATAGATAGATAACTCTTTATTGCACTAAAGAAACTTAAATTATGGCACATTAACCCTAAAAATGTACAATCGGCGGCCTTATCACTAAGCAGCGATCTCTTCCAGGCAACCTTAGATTAGAAAGCGAGAACATGAACGATAGTGTGCATATGCAAGTATACATGTAAAAAATTAACATCTAACATTTTATAATTTTCTTATTCAATTTAAATTCAGTCACAAACACAATTTTTTACTTTTCACGGTGTGCAATAAAGTGTACGTGTGTGTTTACGTATATTTATTTGAAAGCACATGTTCTAGATGACATCTGCTTAGATTATCTATTCTCTCTAAATTTGTGTCTTCTTGGTTCAGAGCTATTTTAACTTAGTTGTAAAGATAATTAAGCCACTCTGACTTGAAAAGAACCGAACCGAATTTCTAGTGCCACAACCTGAAGCATTTCAAATATAGCTCCAGTTCTGGCCGCGGATTGACGTATCGCGTTATCTATCCTATTAAACTCTGTGCATTCTTGATTCAGAGCCCTTTTACGTTAGTTGTAAATATAATTAGGCCCCTGTGACCTGTAGGGTTTGTTTGTCTGAATTATGAAATAAGGGTAGTGCGAATGTTGTGACTTTACGCAATTACAGGGAGTTGGAGGGTCTGATTACTTTATTACACATTTACCCAAAATTTTAGATTGTACTTATTCTCTTTGTATAATTTAATTGTACGTATTGTATTTTTGCATAATTTTTGCACAGATGCTTTCGCTGTTTTAATTGTAATCAAAATAATATTTGTAGTCATTTAGTCACGTAAAAATAAATCTCACATTAAAAAAAAATTGTTGAAACTTTCAACTTGTATGTATTTTTAAGTTCGCTTACAACTTATCGAAAATAATAGGTACTTCAAAAAACTCAACTCTTATCATTTTACTAGTTTTCCCGCCCGCGACTTCGTCCGTGCGGACTACTGTTTATCGCGAATAAAAGCATCCTATGTTCTAGAATCTAGAATATTAAAAACCAAAGCACAGGTAGGTATACCACCAATGCTCTTGATGTTTTTTGACATATTTGTTATTTTGTTTCTATAGCAACCGTTTCTTACAGCGGGTAATCAACATTTTTCCAGTTTTCCGTGGAAACTTACAATTTTCTGGGATAAAAAGTATCCTATGTTTTATTCCAGGGTATAAGCTATCTCCATTTCAAGTTTGATCAAAATCCTTTTAGCCGTGAAAGCTCCCCAAACAAACAAACAAACGTTTATACTGAGCCTATACTTTCATATATTGGTATGGATACGTGGGTCGGAGTTGAAGTATTACAATACTCCAATTCCGACCAACGTAATCCGATAATTCAATAGCCCGTAAAATTACTCATTTAGTTTAAAACTCCACTAATAAATCCAAAACGTATTACCGCGAACCAGTTTAAATCTCAACACTTATATAAAATTTATATTCACAAGGTAATATTAACAGCCCAATCCTTTCCTTAACGGCTTTTGTTCTGAACTTTCATTGCCAATTATTAAAATGTGTCACCATCTTATTTCGCAAGACATACTGCGTCGTGAGATGTACTGTTATGGGTTAAATTTGTTTTAAGAATGGGTTAAAGAGTATCTTAGTTTCAAATTGATACTTTAACTCGGTACTTCAATCGAAAAAGTATTGATACCGCATTTTGATTGATTGATAAATAGGTATATATTTCTAGCTATTTTAGTTGACAAGAAATACGTCGGAATATCTCCAATACTGTTGTAATGTAACATACATAATTCTTCAAATTTTACTGATTAGTTACACATTTTTAGAAAACTGCTTCTACAGGTTTCTCACTCTCTGGTAGGTAAATTACTCGATTTATATCAAAATAATATTGATGTTATGTAACAAGGTAGGCATACCTTGGTTAGAAATTAAATAAAGTTTGAAACTCTCACACGGTTTAAAAATAAAAATAATCATTACGTCTTTTGTATCAGGTTCATATTTGGATTACGCAAATATGACCATGTTTCCAACTTTCGACATAAGCTCAAGTGGCTTCCTATTCGCCTTCGTCGGAATACTCACATTTTTCCCTACTTTATGGTATACTTTTCAATCCTACGTCCCCTCCATACCTAAAAGAATGCTTCCAATTTCTACACTCAGACAGGGCGGTCGCACTCCGCAACAAGTACAAATAAATTCGAGGACCCAATATTTGGGTCCGTTCAGCCGAGTGTCAAGCGTGCGCTCGATGAGTCGCGCGCCTTGTACTTAGCGATAGAGCACCTACTTACGTAAAGTTATTGACAAACTTTATTCGTGGTTTAATTATGAGTACCAAGAAGAAAGCTAGAAAGTACTGCATAGCATTCGGCTGTTTGAATAGTGATAGAAATGACGAATTGTCATTCTTTACGCTTCCAACGGATATTGAAAGGTAATAAATTGTAATACCTATAATAGGTCCTAGTTATGTAGTTAGATATTGTTATTTTTTTATTACGTAGGTTCCTATAGTTTTATGTTATTTCATTTGTGTTCCATACCGAAGCTACGCATATTTAAGGTTTTTCCGCGCAGAAATAAATTCGTTTATTAAATCGATCAACTTAATTTTATAATTGATTATAGTAGGTATTGTTGATCGGAAAATGAATTACTGTGCTGACTTAGTAAGTAGCCTACAACTAATTAAGAATTTATATAATATATGTCTCGTATAATACCTACCTACTTTTAATACCTTTTATTACGTAGGTAGCAATTTATTTCTTACTCATTAAAAAGCATGGAATTCAGACAGGCACCTTTATTCATCAAAGTGCAATACCTATAGGATATAATCATAATCAACCAACGACACGTAGGTAGGTATCTCACTAAACTTATCGGCGTTCTGAAAACGGGATAGGTAGGTAGTACTAATGAGGTAGTAGGTCTATTCTGATAAAAATGTCATTGTATGTAATAGAACTATTTTAATTTATAATAATAAGTAATAACATAATACATTATTACTTATTTATTCTGTTACAATATCTAAGTCATAACATATCACAGAATAATTAGTAGTAGAAGTACCTAGTCATATCTTAATACAACCCTACCGAGCGAAAAAGGGACAGAGCGATTCTGAAACGGTTAGAGCAATGGAAGTTCTCGCGCGTTGTGATACGGTTCATTATAGCCTGCACGCGGTGGGCGAGCGCCTTCTAGGTAAATATAATTGAAAGCTCGCAGCGCCGTGCGAGTTAAATTGCACTTTATAGCGTTGTTTTATAGTGTTGTAGTCGCTATTTATTTAAATGACTTTACTCAGTTAGCCTTCTGTACTTGTACTATTATTTATTCTGTGACTCAGAGCACTAAAATTATTCCTCTTCATTCAACGGCTGTCTGGAAGAAATCGCTTTAAGCGATAAGACAATCCATTGTACTCTATTTAAGTTCAATGTCTATTCTTGTGTATGATTTATTTGGTGTGGAATAAAGCGGTTATCTATCTATCTATTTACGTAATTTTATTTTTGGGTAAACTTCCTCGAGTCTTTTTCGTCGCCAGCTCATGTCCCCAAAGCCTGAAGACGAAGGTCTTCAACAAGTGCCTCTTACCAGTTATTACACACAGAGCTGAGATGTGGACTCTCACAGTAGACTAAGCACGCTGAGTAACTTCAAATTGGTAAACTATTTAGGGTTACATACGATCGAACGAAAAAAAAACAATCAAGCGCAAGTTGAGCGTGGAGAGGGTTCTGTTCGAGGAATATATTACTTATCTCATAATATAAATCATTATATTCAATCTTCATCTATATTCATAAATAACTTTAAATTTATTTACTTACAAACTATACAAATATTGAGACCCTCATCATGCCCTTTCATTTGAACAGTAAAGTTTTTTTTAGGTTCTAATTAGGAAAAATGATATCTCATAAGATTAATAATCTGAAGTGGCATTGGAACGTCTGCCACATGTTAATGAGTGGAGACCGCGGTTTGGCAATTTGTGTATTGTGGGACCCTCCGGGCAGGCGGAGCGACGAATTCCCTACTAATAAAGGAGACTAGAAAGGAAGAGCTTTTTTATTAATTTGGCATTGGATTATAGCGTAATATAAAATATACTTGATATGGTAATGAATACAAAAAGTATTTACTTGTAATACTTGTACTCTTTAAGTATCAATTTATCCCTAGCAATTATAAAGTGCCACGTATATGTATATGATGAAGTTAATGAGATACTTGTCGCTTTGTGGCGTGATAAGTGCTTGATGTCGCGTTAAATGAAATTTATATGGAGATAACGATGACAGAATTATTAAGCGGATATTCTTGAGTAAGCATTATAACGACATTATCATATATCATATACGTGCCTATATTGTACTAGCTGCGCCCCGCGGCTTTGGCAGTGTGTATCTATTTCTGGGATAAAAGTATCCTATGTGTTATTCCAAAACCAGGATAGGACCTACCTATATTCAACAAACTTCGTTACCCCATCAAAGTATTATTTTGAAAATTGTTTGGCTTTTTCAGTCGAAATATAATCTATCGAACAATTACTGCTATTCAAACGAACCTGTAGTTCGTACTTATATCATGCGAAATTAAACAAATAAGAAGCCTAAAGTACCTTATTTTTTACTCGTAATTATTTTTATTATATAGACTTTTTATTCCTTACTGCTTTTTCCTTTCCGACCAGTTTTTTTTTGGTCTGTGTCATTGTGATAAAAATTATATGGCTAGGGAATTACGTATGAAAAAAATAAAAATGTAACAAGTTTATTTTTGGAAAAAAAATATGTGAATAAATGAGGACATCCGTCTTATATGAAACTACTAGTAATGTACGTAATTATTGCCTTTGCACTTCCCTTCCACCACGAGGGTCATGGAAGGGGAGTATGTGGGGCTCGCATCCACTAAAAAACAACATTATTTTATTTTGTACTAATATTGTGTTTGTAATATAAAAATACAGCATTTTATTAGATTGTTACGAATATCAATATCTCATGAAAAGTTTTATTACTGCCTGTGCTCGTTTGAGGACAAAACTAAATATCAAGAAATATCGTAAAAACACCAAAGGAAACTAAAAAAAAAATAACAAATTATCTCCTTTCTACAATTAATCTTTATATATTTATATCAGTACGTATATACTCGTATAGCTACGATCTAGGAATTAGAATTAAAATAAATAGGTTACCTGCACACTTTCAAACTTTGCCGAGTACTGGTCGAAACATGACGAAAAAGTACTCAAAAATACTAAGAAATGGCGTGGCGTTACTAGTACCGATTAAGTTTATATAGAAAGTGCATAAACGATCGCAACCTTTTTCAAATACAAACGTTCCTAGTTTTATTTTAAATATTCATTAATGTCCTCAATTGTGGTCATGGGGTCTCAAAGGGATAATGTAGGTAAAGATTACTTGCGGGAAGATTTATATAATGTTTAAAAACATTTTTTTTACTTCCAGAATTCAAAAGTATTAATCAATTGGTTAGTTTTTAATTAAACGCCTGATCGTGACAAGTTTGTAGACTTTATTTGGATTATTCAGATAGTTTCTTATTTTGACAAAGTTTAACCATTCATCACCTTGCCAATCAAATTAAACTAATAGTGATAAAATGTAATATTCCCAAATTTCCATTAATATTTAACAACAAAGTGCTAACTCACATAAAATTTTAATTAACTTAATTTCAATTCAAGCAGTCGAAACGATCGCATGAATGACAATTCTCGATTCTATGTCGCATTGATTAATAAATTTTGGTCTCTTTTCCACCCAATTCATTAGGTAATTATTATTATATCGCACCGAATTTATTTTTCATGTAATTCTCTTAAATATAGAAGAAGTCAAAGTGTCTATCAAATATTGATATTTATTAGAATTATGTGAATGAAAGTGAATAACTTCGTCCCATGAATTTTATATTTTGTTACAAACTAGTTTTCCTGCTCGCGGCTTCGTCCGCGCGGACTACTGTTAATCGCAAAAAAAGTATCCTATATTCTCCTTGGATATTTAAAACCAATGCAAAAGTAGGTACAGAATCACTACGTAGTATTATTAGGTATTCTGTTGCCCCACTCTTGCTGTTTTTTGCCATACTTGTTATTTCATTACCATAGCAACCGTTTCTTACAGCGAGTAATCAACATTTGTCCAGATTTTCCTGTTTTCCCGTGGACTCTTACAATTTTCCGGGATAAAAAGCATCCTATGTTTTATTCCAGGGTATAAGCTATCTCCATTCCAAGTTTCATCAAAATCCGTACAGCCGTTATCGCGTGAAAGCTCCCCAAACAAACAAACAAACACATAACGTTTTACTTTTATATATTGTTAAGGATATATATATATATATATATATATATATCAATAACATAGCCTAAGTAGTACTATTGTTTATTTTGTGGTCAAAGAATCACACACACGTAAGCACTTCATAAATATTATATGTTTTAAACGTACGAGCTTATCTTAACACTTATTATATTAGTACAAAGCTCAAAACACTTCAGTTTGGGCGTACCTAATAAACTACGAGTAGGTACCAAATCTTTGTTCCAATTTTGTTCTGATTTTCATCAATTGCTTTGTTAGATGATTTACAAAAAAAACTATGCGAACCCATGACGAGCCGAAGCGGGTCACTTGTCCTATATTAAGATCTCCGTCGTATTTTATTAATTTTGAATTCGCACATAAATGAATGATTCTTATAATATAGAAACAAGCAATCAAGCATAATAAATTGTCCATTCCATTTTTATTTTTTTACCCATCTAATGTCGTTATCTTTAAAACACACTAAATGAAAAAATACTGAACTCAACCAAATGAGTTTCACAAACCAAGTGACCAACACAACAAAAGTTAATTTTATTTATAACCTCTCTGCTTAAGTGCATATTCGTCACCTACCCCTCGTCATACCCTTGTCAACAGAAATAATTCATACCCCGCGTAGAGCCTTCAAAAACGCTGCAATATCGCTGAAAGGGGTGCTGTAGGGGTAGTTAATCAACCCTTACTATTTTCAATTTCCTTGAAGTGCCATAGATGATCACGCAAAGGGTTGGGCTGATAGTGATCTATTTTCGTGATATCAAAAGTAACTATTACAATAAGAGATTCGTATTGTGAACTGATCTGGTTATTGAGTTTTATCCATTTAATGATTTGTGCTTTGATGTCGAGTAACAATGTGTTTATTTCTCGTAGTGGAATAGGCGGGACACATTGGTTGGCGTTGTGATCGGTGGTGGAGTAGAATAGTCATTTTGTGGTAGAACCCTCAGGCTGTTTGTCCATGGTGATCGATAATGACAACTGACATGTCATCTGATTTAACGACCCTTTTTTTGTTCAATTGAGTGATGAGATGAGCAAGTTTCTCGCCTGGCTATCATGTACTCTAGAGTATCATCTGGAGTATACCTTATAACCGTAAGATTTTCAGTTTCACCAAGAAACTGAAGCATTAGTTTGATCGTTACAACACGAGCCTGCGGCTGACATACAAATGCATAGACCGCTATATCAGAAACACAAAATCGATTTTCGGTGTCGATCGAATAGACAAACAATCTATCAGATCATACCGAGAGAAGATAAGCGATCCATCTGATCTAACATATGAGATAAAATAAAAGCAATTGCAGGAAACCTATTATATAATTACTCGTATGTAGGTTGTAGGTGCATAATCAGTTCAGATCAGAAATGAATGCAGGAGGCCTATTTCCATAAGATAATACATAACCCTGACCATTTATAGATTACCTTTAATAAAAAGCTAATTTCGATATTTTACAATAAAATATTGTAATTCATAATAATACTAGTTTATGCCCGCGACTTCGTCCGCGCGGAATACAGTTTATCGCGAAAAAAAGGATCCTATGTTCTCCTAAGATACTAGAAACCAATGCAAAAGTATAGTATACCAACGCTCTTTACGTTTTTTGACAGACCTGTTATTATTTCGTTTCTATGGCAACCGTTCCATACAGCAAGTAATCAACATATTCCAGTTTTCCTGTGAAAACTTACCATAATCCAGGATAAAAGTTATCCTATGTTTCCAGGGTATAAGTTATCTCAATTCCAAATTTCATCAAAATCCGTTTAGCTGTTACCACGTGAAAGCTCCCCAAACAAACAAACAAACAAACAAACAAACAGACGTTTGACTTTCATATATTGGTGTGGATTATTATTTTTGATTGTTGTCTTCAGTAAAGAATTATTTTATCGTTATCGGTTATTGTTTCATTACCAAGACATAAGGTCGGGTAAAAAATAGCCTATCACACTCTTGCGATGAAGACGAATCGATTGATACCTCGCTTGTCAAAATCGGACCAAGTTTTTAGTTTGAACACATAACCCTTACTTTGCCTTGCCGTAGTCCGGTAAAAAAAACCTAAGATACTATACCTAAAGACAAATCGATTGCCACCTTGTTTGTCAGAATCGAATAGGGGCCACGCTGTGGTGAAACTTCCACATATAGTAGTCGCAGCGGATCTTTGTGGTTGTGAAGTTAGGCTATGTGAACGATTGTGCAGGTACTGCTGTAAGAATGAAGTAAAAGCAAATAGAATTGCGAAAAATGTTAGCGAGTGACCAAGTCAGTTATACAATGCTGTCTTCACGTTCAACATTGGGATTGCGTTTGAAAAATGACAGTTTGCGCAGCGTCTTGCAGGCAGTTGCCTGGAAACAGTAGTTGCAGTGGAAGTTTGTGGCCATCTTACTTGAGCGGGCTTAGGACCGTCAAAAATATCTAATTAATCTAAGTCTAATCGAAAATAAAGCTTAGAAAGTATCAACCTATAAATTTAGGAAACGAGCGTGTGACAACTGACTGACTGTGACCACAGAATAAATACTAGAACAAGTACTGTGAACCTGTGACTGAATTATTATTTTTTGTACCTTTTTTATTGATGATTTGTGTTCTGTAAGTATGTAACATGTTAAATCATGACTCCAAGTTAGATTTTTGTTATAGATCCCGATTAAATAGAATGTATTGGGTACAACGCCATCTGGCGAGGAGCAGCGTCTTTTCTATTAGATCAAGATGTGTTTTCTCCGTATCTGAAAGCCAAACGCCGAGTTTGTAAAAAACGCCGAACTCCACCACGCGCGCGCCACTTTCTTCGTTGAAGGAATAATGAAAGCTTTTCTTGTTGAAGACAGATTGATAATTTCGCCTATCTAAGAATCAAGAAATAATGGTTGAATTTGCCTCTGCGAGTGAAAGGGAAAGTTTTCATCTACTGTCTAAAAATAGATAAAATGGTTAATCCACGCAGCGACAGCTAGCGACAAGAGGCGTGAACTAGAAGGAAGGTGTAAACGAAGGGGTGGCCTCTGACGGCAAGTAGCAGGGCTTTTGGAGTGTTGCTATTATAAATTGACGTTCCAGGAATATTTCGGGCTCTGGATAACTTTGGACGAGGAACAGGTTGTTAAAAAATATCCAGAATAGGTCGCATCTTTAAGTAGGCTAACAAATCATAAATTCAGAGGGCAGCGATTCATATGTCGAAAATAATTAACATCTACAAATCGCTTGCGATGGTCACACCATGGAATGTTTTGACGTAATGGCGAAATCACATGAAAGTTCCGGAGAGATTCTTTTTTCTATATGAAGTTTTGTGAAGTAAACACTGGATGCTGATTGTAATGTACCAGAACTGACTGGGGGACAGTGACTTGTATAGCTAAGCCGACAAGGTCTGCTTTATGATGCAAGTGGCAGAGTTGTTTCTGGACTGTTCTAGACAAGCGGAAGTTCGATGTCAGAGTAGAATGCTACTCGAAGTGCAAACCAAAAATCGTATTTATACAAGAGAGAAGCCTGTGGATTGGATTTTGAAATCAGACGTCATTTAGTTTACATAGTTGGCACGTGATTGAGGTCGGCGCAAGCAGCAATAGAGCACGCAGTTCTCTTGTGTGAACAAAACGACCGAGGCACGCTGTCCAGAACGAAGCTGCTCTGTTACAGGCGAAATAAGTATACGTGTGCAAAAGCCAGGTTAAAATCGTGCATCTACGGACGGCTGTTGTCGTCACCACTGCCAGCTGCTGTGCGCGATCACCCGGGGCTCACCACCGTTCGTGGAAGAAGCCGTTCTACGAGGGACTCCAGAAGGACTCCAACGCACCACCTGTCCAGTAGAAGACACCTGGCACCGATCGTGGGAGACACTGAAACCGTTCGAGTGCAGTGGAAGGCACCGTTCGTTGAGAAGCAGTAGGAGCTGATCGAGTGGAGTAAGGAGGCGTTCCGCGGCGGCACGCGAGACGACGGTACGGCGTCCCAGGAAGCTTCCAGGTTGGTCCACTCCAAATCATTTTGAGTCATTGAGCTACGCTAGTGAGGGAAGCCTTCGCCTTCTTACGTGTTAATATTCTGTTGAAAGATACTTTCTGTTTCACTTTCTGTTTTAGAGTCTAATATCTCTCTGGGAAACACAATCTTACACACACACACTCTGTTTGCACAAGTTCTCTTTTAATTTAGAACATTCTAAGGCAAAGACAAGACTATTCCGTTGCGTTGTGACAAATACATGTTAATCTTGATGACAGACTCCCTAAGTTTTTACTAGCCTATTCTATTGTAAATTCATATCATACAGGCCGAAGTTATGTACTATAATTTATATGTTTGTGGAAATTGTAATCACATTTGAGAATTTTGAGTTTTGAGTATTAAGTTAGTAGTATTTCCCATTATAAGAACTTGCTGTTTAGAATTATTTTGATGCAGAACAAACTAAATTAAGTGTAAACTATTTCTTTTTGAATTCCTCAGTAAAGGGGAGAGTACCAATATTTGATAACTCATGTGTGTCTTTTTTCTATTTTTTGTAATAAAGCCCTTTGTTATTGAATTCACCATCTTGTTTTAATTCCTCGTCTTTACCTGAGAAGGAGGTCCGTTTCCTTAGCCGGGCAAACGGCCCCGTTCAAGTAGAGTATACCTACCTCAGTAAATATTGCGGGGATGCAATACAACAGCTTGTATAATGATAGGACTACCATACGACACTCATTTAATAGGAATTACAGTACCGCTAAAAAATAATCCAAATGATAGACAAAGAGCCAATCGCATCGAAATCGAGGGTCGGGTCCCACAGGTTGATTGATGGCACGCCACGCAGAGCTCAGGGACCCTTCTGGGGATGCCCACATTTGTCACGGCGTTGACGAATCGCGTGACAATTATGTGGGTGAGGATGAAATGTATTTTCTATATTTCTTTCTTTCAAATGTAGTTAAGTTCAGACAACGTGGATGAATAAATGTGTCCATAAATAGTTTTATTTTTCCGTTTGAAAATAGCACTTTCAAATTGTTTCAAGTTTCAGGCAATAACATCGAAATTAAGAGCTGGGTTTGCAAAGTAATTGATCAACCAAGTTCAGATCTTATCGGGGGTGCCTTCGTTTGTCGCGGCGTTGATAAATCACGTGACATTTGTGTGAGCAGGAACGGAGCATGGTTCAGCTCAGACATAGAGTGTGAATGCCTTCGTTAATTGTTTTTATTTTTTGAAATCATGTCTCTCAGTATTTTTTAGCGGGTTTAAGTGTTAATATATATATATATATATATTCGGGACATTTCCACATCAATTATCAAGCCCCAAACTAGGATACCCTGTGCTATGGGCACTAGATAACGGATAAACATACATAGATAAGAATATTACATCCACGACTCGGAAACAAACATTACTGCTCATCATGTCACGAGGCGGTCCCAGAGTTTGGGCTTGCTCCACCAGCCCAGGGACCAAGCCTCAGTGGACAACAGAATTACAGGAACAACAGGTGCATAGACTTTTTCGTGGTGCTACAATATGGATGAAAACGACCACTTACGAAGGTATTATTTTATGTATTTTAAAAGAGTCCAGTTGTAATAATCTTATTATTGGTATTTTATAACAATTTCGGGTTTGTAAAAATCCATATATTGGAATGACAGGTTATTTGTATTTTGAATGAATAATGAACTATCAAAATGAAAAGAAATGGATTATGAAAGAATTTAGATATCAAAAGAGTATTATTATGAAAGAGGTTTGGACCTCGTCACAATCACACAAATGATTGCACCTTACAGAATTCGAACCCGCAACCTTACGATTTCGTACCCAGGATCTCTAGCCACGAGACCAACCGGAAAATAAAAAAAAAAAAAAAAACGTTACACATATTTCAGTTTCAGTCAAACTTATTAAATAGTAATGGGTCCTACAGATTTATCGATGGCACTCCACGTTGACCCTTCCGGTGATTTCCACTTTTGTCACGTCATTGACGAATTTCGTGACAGACAGATACACTCTTTTTTGAACACCATCATAAAATACAAACTTACAAATAAGTTGACGAAAAATAGAGCGTTTATCGCTCAAAGCGACATCTTTTAGACAACCTTAGAATGGAAAGGAATTACGTAGAATAACTGAGCGTGGTCGATAAGGGCTTTTACTAGCATTGATAAACAAACACATTTAGCACATAACACATAATTAAAATACATACAATAATAATTATGTGATTATAACTAGTTTTTTTATAGTCTCTCATCTTTTTATTCATATTGTTCAGGTATTCGTGTTACATAAACTCATGTCATATTTCAAGTAATCGAATTGGAATCGAGCGCCGGGTCCCGCAGGTTGATTGATGACACGCTGCGTTAAGCTCAAATTTTTACAGGGATGTCCACATTTGTCACGACGCTGATAAATCGCGTGACAATTATTTAACCTGTGAACGAATACGTTTTTGAGTTCTTAGGCTATTTTTTAAATATATAATGATTAATAGGTTTTCCATAAACAAAACCCTACATTTAAGAAAGATAAATGAACCAAAAAACGAGAAATAACAATGTAATTTTATTTTCTTGTTGCAAGATTTTCAAAAATAGACTCATATATCCCGTACGGAATACCAATAGCCGACAGGTTAAGTAAGAATGAACACATTTCATTTTGAGTAAAGTTAAGCGAAGTGTGGGGAGACCCCCCCCCCCCCCCCACGATGGACCGACGACATTGTAGCCATCGCAGGAAGTCGGTGGATGGAGGTGGCACAAGATCGCTTGTCATGGCGCTCTTTAGGGGAGGCCTATGTTCAGCAGTGGACTTCTAAAGGCTGACATGATGATGTTGATGATGATGAAAGTTAAGACTTTATGTATATACTAGTTGTGCCTGCGGTTTCCCAAGCATGGTCATTTCTCTAGGTTAAAAGTAACCAAAACCCGAAATACCAATATACCAACATTTGATTAAAATTCCTTCAGCCGTCAAAAAGTTTTTACCGATTGTTTGGCACTCATTGGATTAAGATTCCAAATACCCCAGATTTTAAGTCAAACCTTAAAATATCCAACAGTGAAAACCGCATCGCAATCGGTCCAGTAGTTTTTACGTGATGCGCGAACAAACATACAGACAAACTAACAAACAGACAAACAGACAGACACGATATTTAAATATGTTCTCTCACATTCATATCAGTACGCACTCATAAGTTTTATCTAATATGAAATATGTGAGGCGGACAAAGCCTTGCAAGTATATGGATGATAGGCCTTTTGAGCCCTTTTGGGGATTTTGGGAACCAACATTTTTACATAAATGTAATAAAGCAGTGAATAAAAAAGTCTGTACAATGAAATAATAAAAAAAAAAAGTCCTTTGGACTTAATAAGCTACTTAACAACCTCCCTAATACGCGAGGTGATCTGTTAGTGTTGTGTGTCGCGATCTAGTTACTAACGAAGGTGTGAACAATGGTACTGGTGTCGCGCGTAATAAAAGAGTGAGAAAGAGGGTAGACCATTTTGTCTGCCCTTAAAAACTATCCCACCCGCAGCACAGAATAAATACAACCCGCAGTTACTTCAGTTATCTGTGATCATGGCGCTTGCAACAGTGCCGAAATATCGGGAACTCATTACAAATAGTATGCATGGTAAATATCCAGTTTCTTATGATTATACTTATAGTGTACCATGTCAGTATTAAAATATAAGAATTATAATTTTTTTAAATGGTGTCTGTATATTTGTCTGTCTCTTAATACGTAAAAGCTACTAGATCGATTGCGATGTGCTTTTCACTGCTTTTTTGTTTTTTTTTTAAATATATTTATTGGTTTTCATAGCTAATGTATTGAATTTAAATCTGGTGTACTTTGTATCTCAATCCGACAAGTAGAAAGCTGAGCAATCGATGTAAATCTATTTTACTGTTAAGTGTATTTTGAATTTTTCGTGTATTGTACTTTACAGATACTTTTGGTTTCGGAATAACACATAGGTTACTTTTAACTCAAAGAAACGAGCATCCGGACATTGCCGCGGGCACAGCTCAATAAAACCTATTTTAAACAAACTCCCATACTACATAACAATACGTTATACTACGTCGTATTCCATTCCAAAGAACAATAAAACAGCTTCGTTCGTTTATTTTCACGCCCAAATGGATTTAACGCCTGTTCAGATAATTTGATCAGCACACACACATACACAAACAATTTGCGTAATAATGAGCGAATTTCCACTGAGCCCTATTGTTTCGGCGCTAACTTAATATTGTGCACCGGCTTCCTCGATTTAAATTTTAAATTTATTGTTAATTAACTGTTGACCTCGCTCTGGATATTTATGGGTAAACTGAGTAAGTTCTAACTTCAGTTATTTTGTACTTACTATTGTAGTATTAGAAAGGCCAAAATGGTGATGGGCACATAAGTGTGTAAGCAACAAATGTACATTAAAACACTAATCTTAAAACCATGTATTTTTTTATAGAATGTTTTTAAAAAGATTCCACTCGGAACGATAGACACAGACATACAAGAAAATGATTTAATAAAAACGTAGGAAAATATTATGTAAGTATTGATTTCAATTCCTTTGCTCAAAATCGTTGAAGGGAAAATCCTTGAGGAAACGTTCGCCTGAAATAAACTTTAATTTCATAATGTTAAATTAAAGTTTATTTCATTACAAATATATATAAATGTAAAACCTTTTTATTTCTTTTTGTCATTGCATTAAAAGCTTTTGGTGACTTTTCTAAAGACTGGCATTCAAGAGCACAAGATCGCGAGCAATGAAAAGAAGAAAGGGAGGCCTTTGCCCTGCAGTGTCATGGCTGAAAATAAATTAATAAATAAAATTAAAAACCATGAATAAAAAATTAAGTTGATTTAATAATTAAACGGTTTAATAATTAAAAATTAAGTTGATTTTATTAATTAAAAAAAGGTTTGGCGTGCCTTCCACCGGATTTCTGAGCCGATGCTCAGAAATCCGGTGGCAGTCACGCCAAACCGTATGACAGCTGTAATAGCTCGTGGTGGCGATACGAAATACTAAAATATGTGAAAATTGCATATTTGACACCGTAGCACATTTTTCGTGCAAATGTTTTTTTTTTACTTAACCTATAGTCCGGTCAATTTAGACCAAAAAATGAGAGTGAAGTTACATAAAGTCCCAACAAGCTAAATTTTTGTGAAGTTGTTCAAAACATAATTACAAACAATGTCTAGAAGTTCCCCATCATTCCCCTGTAAGGAAAAAATTTAATTCAAGGTCAAAGGTAAAAAAAATGAGTTTTTCGGGATTTTCAGCAAAACGGTAAGTTTTATCATAAAAGTACCTCAGACAAAAATTGTAGATCATAAAATTATCTATAAAAAAAGTATCAATACTTTTTTTCTTACGAGCCACCGTTTCTGAGATATAACGATTCTAAAAGTTAACAAAACGCGCTAAGTACACTACCTCATAGGTGGCGTGGAAACGTGTGCATATTATGACGATAACAACTTTTATAACTTTTAGAATCGTTATATCTCAGAAACGGTGGCTCGTAAGAAAAAAGTATTAATACATTTTTTATAGATAATTTTATGATCTACAATTTTTGTCTGAGGTACTTTTATGATAAAACTTACCGTTTTGCTGAAAATCGCGAAAAACTCATTTTTTTGACCTTTGACCTTGAATTAATTTTTTTCCTTACAGGGGAATGATGGGGAATGTCTAGACATTGTTTGTAATTATGTTTTGAACAACTTCACAGAAATTCAGCTTGTTGGGACTTTATGTAACTTCGAATGTCTAAATTGACCGGACTACTTCTTTTATACAAAATGAATTCATATTTTTGAACTTTTATGACTTTTATGCACCATAAAATTGTCTATAATACTGTATTTACTTCATAAAGTTAGTTCCAATATTTTGGAAGTTATTGAGGTTTTTGTTACCGACCCGCTTACTGACCCGCTTTCCTTGCGGCCCAGTGTAGGTTTTTGTTACTGACCCGCTTACTGACCCGCTTTCCTTGCGGCCCAGTGTAGGTTTTTGTTACTGACCCGCTTACTGACCCGCTTTCCTTGCGGCCCAGTGTAGGTTTTTAGTTCCGAGCTACAAAGATGAGGTGTTTCATCACTAATACACACATTAAAGGAGTTGTTTGCTGTGGAGTGGACTAATTTAATACTTAGAATGTAGCTTTGTGTGAATTGGGTTGGGCTTCGAGGCTTACATTGTGTTTGTTTGTTTGTTAATATTTTGTTTACCGATGCGGGATCACGCGGCCCAATATGTGTCTTACTCAAGACGGATGTAAATGAGCTAATCAACTGAGTTTTGGTCGCATAATCTATTGCGGGCCGGCCGGGATTCAAATCAAAATTCGAGGTATTTCTGATTGTTACGACGTTTTTTAGTACTAGGAAATATGGATATCTAGGCTTATTTTAATCCACGCGGGCAAAGTCGTGGGAATACCTAGTTGGTATAAGCAACAGTAAAAAGTTCCACGATGAGAGAAACATTAAGCGCGTCACCATAAGTAATTTCATTTAACTGAAAGAAAACACATAAAAGTAAAAATTGGCAATAAAAAGAAGTGGGTGGCTAAACCGGTATCGCAATTTAAAAGAGGGGGCGTTAAATACGAGTAAGGCTGAAATCAGTTTTCAATATTGTTGTGACTCACCTCGGC
The DNA here is from genome assembly GCA_946251855.1 of Alsophila aescularia. Taxonomy (NCBI): domain Eukaryota; kingdom Metazoa; phylum Arthropoda; class Insecta; order Lepidoptera; family Geometridae; genus Alsophila; species Alsophila aescularia. Next base: position 25,985,770 of record OX276379.1, on the reverse strand, counting down.
TTCGCATGGGTAGCGCTCACACCGCCTCAATATTCTTACTTTTAACATTTTCATACGTGTATACGACGGGTCGTAACGTATAAAAAAACTACATAGAGCCTGTAAGCGTAATTCAAAATTGGCAACAGTGCATTTTGACCATAGACAACTGCATTATTACTGACGTACTTCACGGACTTGTTATAATTTCGTTTCCATGGCAACGTGTCATTTCGTTCTGTATTTCTGATAGGTACCTTGTTGGTTATAATGTAAGTTGCAAGGTTCGTAGGGAACTCGAACTTTTAGAAAAATATCACTCTGCCCATGTTACTCGCTGATAATCTAGCTTTCTAAGTGAAAGTTTTTTTTAAAAATATTTCTGTATTCTTTATCCATTACAAACAAACATACAAACAACCAAATCATTCCTCTTTATAATATTAGCGCAGATTACAAATAATTACGGTTGCCAGATGATTTAATAGGTATCGACAATAGTATTCTTATTGCCCGCGTGACCATTTCTCTGATACACCTATGTGTTATTTAGGACCAGAAATACCTATAAATAACAAAATACTACCTATATTTTTTAGCCGTCTGTCCTTTTTATATCGATTGATCGGCTTCTCATCATCGGATTTTGATACGAAGAACTCCATTCATCATCATCATCATCATCATCATCATCATCATCATCATCATCATCAGCCTGTATCCGTCCACTGCTGGACATAGGCCTCTCCCAATGAACGCCACAGAGCCCGGTTTTCGGCTCTTCTCATCCAGTTTTTGCCGGCCGCCTTTCGCAGGACGTCACTCCACCTGGCCGGTGGGCGTCCTACACTACGTTTGCCAAGCAGTGGTTACCACTCAAAAACCCATTTACCCCAGTGGTTGTCCGTTCTTCGAAAAATGTGATCAGCCCACTTCAGCCTGCTAATCCTCTGAGCTATGTCGGTTACTTTGGTTCTCCGTCGGATTTCCTCGTTCCGGATCCTATCCTTCAGAGAAACTCCAAGCATAGCTCTCTCCATAGCTCGCTGAGCGACCTTAAACTTGTGGACTAGTCCCACAGTTAGTGTCTACGTCTCGGCTCCGTATGTCAGCACTGGTAGGACGGACGCATTGAAGTCTTTCATCTTCAGGCACTGTGGAATGGACGACGAGAAGACCTGACGAAGTTTTCCGAACGCTGCCCAGCCCAACTGAATCCTTCTGTTGGACTGTTGGCTTCCCTCTCGAAGTTGTGTCTACCCAATTGCAAAGTTTGCCCGAGATAGACATTCATTAACAACTTCAAGCGGCTCACCATCGAGGTCTTGGGGTAATAAGATCGTTTTACATGATCTTGGTCTTATCTAAGTTCATCCTGAGACCAATTTGTCTGGAAGCACCAGCCAAGCCGTTTAGCATTTGTTCAAGTTCCTGCACCGATTCCGCTATAAGGACTATGTCATCGGCAAATCGTAAGTGTGAAAATTACTCGCGGTTTACATTTATGCCCTTCCTTTTCCAGTCCACAGTCTTAAACATATCTTTCGAGGCGTTGGTGAACAGTTTCGGGGATATAACGTAAGAACTCCATTATTTAAGTCTATTTGATTTGATTTTATTATTTAAGTCAAATTCTAAGCTATCTAACAAGAAAAACCGCATCGCTATCAATCCAGTATTTATAACGTGGTGTGCGAACAAACAAACAGACAAACACGATTTAATGAAAACTTCCTCCGCGCGGACTACAGTTTATCGCGAAAAATATATTTATGTTCTTAGGATATTAAAAACCAATGCAAAAGTATGACACCGCTCACAACGCTCGTATGGCAACGCTCTTGATGTTTTTTGATAGACTTGTTATTATTTTGTTTCCATGGCAACCGCTCCTTACAGCGAATAATCAAAATTTTCCAGTTTTCCCTTGGTAACTTACAGTTTTCCAGGATTAAAAGTTTTATGTTTCTATTTTTTATTCCAGGGTTATAAGCTATCCTCATTCCAAATTTCATCAAAATCCGTCCAGCCGTTATCGTGTGAAAGCTCCACAAACAAACAAACAGACAACGTATCACTTTTACATACTCGTATTGGTGTGGATATTCTTGTTCAGTTGCTTATTATAACTAACCTAGGTCAACTTTTTTACCCAACTACAGCAAAACAAAGGAAGGTTAATGAGTTTAACAGTCTATGTTTTTACACGACTGCCCAAAAAAGGAGTGTTATATTTATTTTTATTAGCATTCATATATATATGTTTGTATGTATGTATGTGAGTTTCTTTATTCCACCATAACTTTTAAATGCCTGAACAGATTTAGATGTATGGAAAAACGTTAGAATCCTTACATCCCCTGAGTAACATAGGCTATTTTTTTTTGAAAACATTCTATATGGCGGCAATATGGCACCATTTCAAACTAGAAAAAAAAAAATTTTCTTTGAAATGTACAATATGGGTATCAAATTGAAGGTCTTGATAAGCCCATTCCAACAATATATTATTTTTTGGCTATCAAAAAGCTCTTTTTTGGCAGGGCAGGCGTGTATTTTTAGCTCCTAGGCTAGTTATTATCTATGTATGTGGTTATGCGGATGTTCCACCATAGCGTCGCTCTTATTGGTCCGATTTTGACAAACGACGTGTCAATCGATTCGGCTTCATTTATAGAGTGTCATCATAGGCTATTTTTTACCTGACTACGGCGAAGAGTATTAAGGATTATGTGTTCAAACTAAAAACTTGGTCCGATTTTGACAAACGAGGTATCAATCGATTCACCTTCATCGCAAGAATGTCACGATATTTTTTACCCAATTTTAGTCGGGTTTCAGATTTTGAATTTATATCTTGTTTATTATCTTCTTTGTACAGACTTTTTGTTACGTACTGATTTAAAGCCTAAAAGAAGCAATAAAGGTTCAAGCTCACCTGATACAATAATATGTGCAAAGTACCGCAATATCTTCTGATAAAATATCTCGATGAAAATATCGAAGACTAAGCAGGAGAGCAGCATTGTGATTGCGACCGCATCATAATTGGTCCTTTAGATTTTAAGTGACACGTGAACAAATAAACAGACAGACACATATTTTTTTATGTTATTTTCTTGCTAAGTAGTTTATTTTTAGTCCCCTAGACTTTTTTTTTAATTATCTACTTTGTACAGACTTGCTGTTACTTACTGTTTTATTACTAGTGGCTCAGTGAGCTGTAGACCTCATACAAACTTTTTTGTAAGCAATCTAGCGGTCCACAGTAGCGCCATCTAGTTACCTTATTGTAACACATTAATAACCAAGGTGCTCCATTAATCCCTACCTAGTAGATAAAGGGCTGATTCCACTGGTAGAAACCTACAAGTGAGAAATTTACTGCATTTTAAGGAGTTATTCTGCTCATCACGCCGAAGATCCTCATCAGATCTTCACCAATTTTTTATGAGACTAATATAAAGTTACAACCTTTCAAATAAAAAAGAACCATCGAAATCAGATTTAATATGGTGGAAATATTCAGTAGCCCCCATTATACCCTTTTTTGGGGGAAGTACCCCCTCCCCCCCCTAAATCAAACATCGATACTTAAAAAATAAAAAGTTCGCTTAACCTTAACTTAAGAACTGCTGGGAATCTGGACAGACATCCGGACATACGAAAGAATTTTTGCAGAAGCTGAAGCAGAGACGCTTGCTCGGTCAATAAGTATAAAAATATATAGTAGTATCTTGTGACACGAAAGAATTTTTGCGGAAGCTGAAGCAGAGACGCTTGGCTCGCGCTTCGCGCTTGCTCAGCCAATAAGTATAAAAATATATAGTACTATCTTGTGACACGAAAGAATTTTTGCGGAAGCTGAAGCAGAGACGCTTGGCTCGCGCTTCGCGCTTACTCAGCCAATAAGTATAAAAATATATAGTACTATCTTGTGACACGAAAGAATTTTTGCGGAAGCTGAAGCAGAGACGCTTGGCTCGCGCTTCGCGCTTACTCAGCCAATAAGTATAAAAATATATAGTACTATCTTGTGACACGAAAGAATTTTTGCAGAAGCTGAAGCAGAGACGCTTGGCTCGGGCTTCGCAAAAAATAAAGTAGTATCTTGTGACTTGATCCACTCTTAGAAACAAGGAAGTTAATATCTTTTGATGTCATAATGCTGATGCTCGCGAGTCTACGATTCAATTTGAGTGAATTGTGAATAAAAAATGTTGTAAAAATGAGTTCTCAAGTGGAGACCACGCTTAGGCAAACGTAGTGTAGGACGCCCTGTGACCAGGTGAAGTGATGACCTGCGAAAAGCGTCTGGATGAAAATGCAAACCGAGCTCAGTGGCGAGTATTAGGAGATGCCTACGTCCAGGACTGGACAGATATAAGCTGATGATATTTTGAAGTATACGACGATATAACGACGATAAAATATGTCAAACATTGAGATTTCCTTCATTAACTTTGCTACCTGCTTTAATATGAAGTGGAACAGAATCATATTATGGTTATTAATCTACCTATCTTTTTATTTTTTATTATATACAGAGTGGATTTTTTAACCACACCTGGTAGGAAAGTACTCTAAATACTAGAGAAAGCAAATTTTACTCAAAGAAAATTTTCCGTTATTTTTAAAAAGAAATCTGCATTCAAAGATTTATGAAAACTCGCAAAATCCATCCTGTATAATTATTATCTATACTTATAATAATATCTATCTATATCTGTACTCTATACTTATAATAAAGCAATAGGAACGAAATAGTCTGTACCAACAAGATAATTTTAAAAATATGGTCTAGGGGACTTAAAATAACCTACTGAACAAGAATATAACATTTTAAATCGTGTCTGTCTGTTTGTCTGGTTGTTTGTTAGTTTGTCTTTATGTTGGTTCGCGCATCACTTAAAAACTACTTGACCGATTGCAATGTTGTTTTCACTGTTGGATAGCTCAGGTTTTGACTTAAAAACTGGCCTACTTGGTATCTCAATCTAATGAGTAGAATCCGAGCAACCAGTTGCTTACAGCGACGCGCACGCGCTGTATGCGCGCTGCAGTCCGCAATGTGAGATATATCGCCACCCGATGATCTACTGGAAACCGATTACGGTTGGGTAAAAAATAGCCTGCGATGCCTCTTGCTATGAAGACCAATCGATTGATACCTCGCTTGTTAAAATCTGATCAAGTTTTTAGGTCGAACACATAACCATTCCTTTCCCTTGCCGCAGTGGGTAAAAAAAACCCCATGACTCTCTTTACCTGAAGGCGGATCGATTGACCCCTCGCTTATCAAAATCTAACCTATAGTGTGGGGGGGGGAAGAGCTACGCTATGGTGGAACATCCATTTATCCACATATATAGACACATACATACATACATACATACATACATACATACATACATACATACATACATACATACATACATACATACATACATACATACATACATACATACATACATACATAACTCATCCCTTCCCTTGCTTTGCAACCTAAATGTGAGAAATTTAAGTATTCGGGTAAAAATACATTTATAATTCTTGATTTGACGAAACAAGGCATATTTTTTTTATGTTCTTAGGGTTCTGTACCTCAAAAGAAACCCATATAGGATCACTTCATGGAACATCCATCTGTCTGTCTGTCAAGACACGCGGCTCTTCACAGAACCACTAGTTTCAGCTCACGCTGTAGAGCTCGCGTCTGTCTTTGCATACCTTAAAACAGAGTTGACAGACATTTGTTAATATGGGCCCCATATTAAAGCCATTTTGAAAAAAAAACGACTAAAATAAACATATAATTATTGAACCTGCAGTGCGAGCATGGATCTTATCGATCGATAAATTTACCGAATTTCAATGTCAAATGTGACGTAAATATACACGGTAACACGGGAATTACACTGCACGGACAAAAGAAAGCATGGTCTTATTTTTGACAATAATTATTGTCGATATAATTACGTTAATTTTAGCGAATATTTATTGGCTTTCCAAAGTTACACGGCAAAAATTATATTTTTTTTGTAAAATGGATTTTCGCAATGTAACATTGGATGCCGGATTGGAGGCGTCAGAACCTCGCGGTCGTGAGGATTAATAGGCGATGTTGAAGGCTCCTTAAAAAAAAACTTCCATATCAAAACAAAGAACAACAGAACAGTACAGAACAATATTTTAGAAATAATAAGGAAAATGCCCTTGCCCATTCGAGGTGTTGAGGGCGATTTAACAAGGAGACGATCTAATGGTCTACCTGTGCATATTCTACGAGTAGTACGAGTAAGTGTCTATTTTACATACCTAATAATATCAAAATACTCAGATACATTTTACCTAGTTCCAGAAATTATCTTTTGTAGTAATTGAGCCTAATGTTCATAATATTATGGTGCCTAATAGGTACTCAGTCTAAACACCTACCTGGAAAATCATTGTTGTAGGTCCTCACACTTGTACGCTTTTTCGCCGTGGGCAGTTACCAATGATCTATGGGCTAGGAATAAAATATCGCACTAGGACAGCGGACTGTCAGCAAGCTTGTCAGGGAAGTGTCTCAAGAAATGTGCAACGAGTCATATTTATATTATTTTACTAAGGTATCTTAAAAAAAGGTGAAAAATTTTGTTCTCGCACACTTGACCTTCACTCCACTTCGGGGAATACATAATAGTTTGATGTCATTTTTGTGTTGTGTTGAAAATGATATAATACGGAACTGTTATCATAATACCAAATACCGTCTTTGGTTTCACATTCTTTTCAATCGCGTCCACAGACTATTATAGTAGAAACGGGGATATCGCGCCTATTTTTTTGTCTTCTGCTTATGGTGGCTAGTTCAGTTTTCAAATAAACTCTGATTATAATACCCGTATATATGAGACATTTCATAGGAAACTTTAACGTTCCAAATTCAAAAGCTCTCAGTTGGCTTGATTTCTTCGGACAGCTTGAACAATTATCGTCATATTAGCATAAAAGAACGCAAACAAATATTGAACTATACGTATAAATCTTCCACTTGACTCACTATATTTAGTGATGAAAACTGCATTAAAATCCGTTGAGTAGTTTAAAAGATTAAGCGTCACAGACAGACAGACGGCGAGAAGCGACTTTGTTTTTTATTGATTCTTCCGATATTTTGAACAATTATCGTCATAATTCAACAAATTAACACAAATCAATATAAAACTATACATTTAGACCTTCCTCTTGAATCAATTTCTATTGATGAAAACCGCATTAAATCCGTTGCTTAGTTTAAAAGATTAAGCGTTACAGACAGACAGAAGTAACTTTGTTTTATACTATGTATGTATATTTAGAGATATATTTATTTATATTGATTGATAATTTACCAAGTTGGCCTGGTAGATTATACAATGATCCTATCAAACTTTATTTACTGCAATAATCCTTATCTTGGAATGAGTAACACAGATTACTATTCTGGAATCTTTTAAGTATATACTTCCAGGGATTTAAAAATTTCGCAAAAAACGTAATCATTTCGGACAAACTTATTTAATTTTCCAAGCATTAATAATCGCAAATAAATAATGAATAGTTCATAACCATCGACATAATATTCTATTCAAAGGTTTTTTTTTTATGAAAACCGAAATAAGTTACCCAATTTAAAAGGCAATAAATTGAAAGAAATGGTTTGTCAAATTCTCTCAGAAAAATGTGAGCAACAAAAAAAATGCATGTCATGTCACGTGGCTCTTTCGCAAACATGAGAGTTTGCGAAAAAGCCACGAGATTAAGCTACGAATATGTAGTACAAATAGTGTGACACTTTTTACCAAACATTCTTAGCTGAACATTTTCATAAACATGGCTTGTCGCGTCACATAAATATCTTAACACACGTATGTTTATGTATTAATAACTTATCTTGATAAACATCTTGTGAACAACTTTTGTCGATAACTCGATGTTAAGCATAAATTTACCATCGTTAGGCTAGAGCTGCTGGTCAATTTCATTGATGTGCTATTCTTCGATAGTTTTGCGTTGGAATGTAGAACGGGGTCAACTCATGAAGCACATTCTGTGAAAACATAAAGAGATTATTACAAAAAAAAAGAAGTTATAATGTAAACACTTCAAAACCCTTTCCATCTTAAGTTGTATTAGTGTATTAGTATTGCATTATTAATTTTCAAAAAACGATAGTGTTCTGGTTCAATTGTAATTATTTTTCAGCAACTACACAAAAGGAGACGGTTATATGTTTGAATGTATGTATGCTTTTTTTCTTCTTTTAGTATTTGTTTACAAAATAACATTTAGAATAAGTATATTTTTTTTGGATAAATATTTTTATTTCTTGATTTTCAGTGGCCTAATCAAACATTGGAAGGTAAATACGCCATCTAAATAGTTCAACTCACTTTAAGAAGAAGTTGGCAAAACCAATTATTAAAATTCGGTAGTACTTTTTACATAAAAAGTACTGTGTTTAAGTGAATCAGTTATGTTGCAAATTATCTGTGTAATTCACTGGAGCATTTTCAATTAACAAAATGTTTTGAATTCTCGTAGATATAAGGGAAATACACACAAAAACAAATGGACTTCTTATATGTTTAAATAAAAAAATCCTTTTTTCAAAGCAATCTTTTACATGTAAGACCTGAGCACTCATTGATACCAATCAAATAAGCTTAAACTCAAAGGGCTATCTTCTGTGACTATCTTCCGACTCCATCATCGCTTTTTGGATACCTCATATTATGACCAGAGAACTCATCAAGATAAACCAAATGAGCCCAAGCTCGAGGCGGTTTCATAACTTGATTGTTGAGTTCCTGTGACTACCTTACGGCTCCATCATCAGAACCTGGATACAATTTAAGACCAGAGAACTCATCAATACAATCCAAATGAGCTCAAACTCGAAGAGGTTCCATCATTTGATTGTTGAGTTCCTTAGATTACCTTCCGGCTCCATCATCAGACCTTGGATACCACATTTGACCAGATAACTAAAATGAGCCCGAACTCGTAGGGGTTGCATAATTTTTTTATTGAGTTCCTTTGACTATCTTCTGGCTCCATCATCAGACCAGCATTATGCATATGTGCAAAACTACAACATAAATGGAAGTTATCGTTAAAGGGTTCAAAATTGACTTGCAAACTCGTCCTTATCATAATAACACAGAGAATGAAATAAAGCTTGTAAAAAGCTACTAAACTAATTTTTATGAATTACATACAGGCAGGAACTCTTTTTTCTCAAGTAAAAATAATCATATAATTCGGTTCAGAAATCCCGAAGATATATAAACATTAAAACAAATAGATTTTCTAATAAAAAACTACTGAATCAATTTTGAAAAACTTTATATGGAACTACACCCATTTTAATAAAACTACAATCATCCAAATCGGTTGAGAAATCTTAGAGATTTGAGGCAATAAACAAAAAATCGAATGGTTTTAAACATTATACTTAAAAAAAAACTACTAATCCAATTTTCATACAATTACACGGGATTATCACAATTACACGGGACCACCTCGAAAGTATATCCTTTCAAACAAACAAAATATTTTCAAAATTGGTCCGCAATTAAACAAAAAAGCTATGTTTGTTTATGTACACCGATTTCTCCGTTACAGTAGACATACAGTCGAACATTTATAACCTCCTTTTGTGAAGTCGATTTAAACTGAAGCGCAAGCAACCAAACTTTGCAGCTCTAATGCTTTTATATTTTTTAGTCGATTTCACAAAAAGAGACGGTTATATGTTCTAATGAAAGAGTTTTTTTTATTGATGTCGTTCTATTTCTCCTTTAATTGCGGACTGATTATGTTTTTTTAAGGGTATACTCTCGAGGTAGTCTGTATCAATATTGGTTCAGTAGTTTTTCGAGAATAAATAGTTTTGGCTCGTTTTTTTAGTAAATCCATTTGATTTTGTGTTTATATTGCCTCAAATCTTTCAGACTTCAAAACCGATTAAGATCGGTTTTTAATTCAAAAGGATAGATTATCAGTGTAGTCCTATATAAACTTGATCAAAATTGGTTCAGTAGTATTTATAAGAAAAATGATTTGTTGTATAGTTTATGTTCTCTAATATTTTGGTATTTCTGAACCGAATTAGATGATTGTTTTTACTTGAGAAAGAAGACCTCTGGTGTGAGGTACAGTATAAATTTAATCAAAATTGGTTTAATATCTTTAACAATCTATAATATAATTAACTGTGTTATTATGCTTGGGACTAGTTTTCAAGTCAATTTTGAACTATTTAACGACGACCAAAGATGCTGTAGTTTTACACATGGGTGTAGTTCTGATGACAATTATGGTAGGTTAGGTATGGTAGGTTACTATTGAGCTGACCTAATGATGGAGCAAAATTAGTAAACAAAAGTTAGTAGTGGTAGTCAAAGGAACTCAACAATCGGATGATGGAACCCCTTCAAGTTTGGGCTCATTTGGTTTGTCATGCTGGGTTCCCTGGTCTTATGTGGTATCAGAATAAGTTTTATTCGGCAACAATATTTTCACGCCATTTTGCCGTCTTGCCGCAGTGATGTCATGGTCACGTGGTTGGAGTGTATTTACAAGGTTGGTTGTTTTTTAGAGGGGGCACTGAGCGTTTAATTAGTTATCTGATTTAATGTGGTGTCCAAGGTTCTGTTGATGAAGCCGAAAGGTAGTTACAGGAACTCAACAACAAAATGATGAAACCCCTTCGAGTTTGGGCTCATTTGGTTTGTCATGCTGGGTTCCCTGGTCTTATGTGGTATCAGAATAAGTTTTATTCGGCAACAATATTTTCACGCCATTTTGCCGTCTTGCCGCAGTGATGTCATGGTCACGTGGTTGGAGTGTATTTACAAGGTTGGTTGTTTTTTAGAGGGGGCACTGAGCGTTTAATGAGTTATCTGATTTAATGTGGTGTCCAAGGTTCTGTTGATGGAGCCAGAAGGTAGTCACAGGAACTCCACAACAAAATGATGGAACCCCATCGACTTTGGGCTCATTGGTTCTTGATGAGTGGTGTCTCATAACAGATTGCTTTAAAAATGGATTTATATATTTACAACTTATAAATTGACGAGATATAATATTATTTTTTATTAAGAGAAAAAAAATGATAATATATATTTCATAGATTATTTTCGTCAAAACTACCTAATTCAGTTGTTTAATATGTAGGCTTTTCATCCTTGGTTTTAATTTGCCTGGAGTCTAAAGTGAGATTAACAATTTTCTTTGGAATATATTCCTTCCGATGTTTGCTAAAGGCCACTTAAAATAAAAAAAATAACAATATTTTAACAAACAAAAAACGACTGCTCATTAAAAATGTTAAGTACCGCCTTCAAAAAAGTCTTTCATATCTTAAGTTTTTTTGCATTATTATTACATTGGTTATTTCGAAAAAGTGAAATTGTTTTGACTCAATTGTAATAAAATTATACTTCTTTTTTTTAAAAGAAGTCGTCATATTTTTAGTAAAATATTTTTGTTGTTGTACCATAGGTTTATAAGAACCGTTGAACTACAGTTTTCGTTGTTTCATTTTGTAAAAACTTGTTGAACTGGTTGATTGCTACAGAGAAATAAAAATATTCAAAAGGATTTCTACATACGTATATTCATTACACCCTTTTCTGCGCATTCGTCCAATAAACTCGATTTCTCTTAAAATCTGTACTCAAAATGGCCATTAGCTCCTGAACCGTCTCCAGGGTTATTCATACACAATGGATTGGGTCATGAATATGCGATGCCACTGTCAACGGTTTTAGGGCTCTAAATAAATGGCACTCTTAAGGGACAGCCCTAAAAAATGTAGACGCATTAAAACAGAGTATTTTGCGGTTCGGAAATTTACGGTGCCTAAATGCTTTTATAGTGTTTTTACAGGCTTGGAAGAAGGAAGTGGATGTTAATTTATTAAAGGGTGGATATAAACAAATATATTTTAAAATGTTCAGTTTAATATATACTGTGATATTTATACAATACTAGCTTCCCGCTCGCAACTTCGTCCACGCGAACTACTGTTTATCGCGAAAAAAAACATCTTAAATGTTTCTAGGATATTAAAAACCAATTCAAAAGTAGGTATAGTACCAATGTTCTCGAAGTTTTATGACAAACTTGTTATTTCGTTTCCTTGGCAATCGCTCCTTACAGCAAGTAATCAATATTTTCCAGTTTTCCCGCGGAAACTATCATTTTCCAGAATAAAAAGTATTCTATGTTTTATTCTAGGGTATAAGCTATCTCCATTCCAAATTTCACCAAAATCTGTCCAGCCATTATCGCGTAAACGCTCCCCAAACAAACAAACAAAAAGACAACGTTTCACTTTTATATATTGTATGGATTGTATAGGGTATTACTAACCTGGTGGAAGTGATTAGAGATGTGTGTTCGTGAATTTGACTTTTAGATAATGATTGTGTAGCATATTTAGATGTGTGGATTTTGTAAGATCTCTTACCTCTCCCTTATATACACAAACACTCCCTCAAACACATCACCTCAAACTACTTATAAGTGTTCTTAAATGTTTTTTATACATTGTACTAGATACAACCACAGGTAGCTACATTTCCACGTCGCATCGTGCTTCATGTTCATCATTAACAAAGAGACATACGCAGATTTTAGCGCCAGTGAGAGTCAGTTGTAACACGTGCTACACAAACTCCACTCCGATTGTGACTAAGGCCAAAGTAAACCAATATTTGAGTGCGTTGTACCTAATTTACGTGTATTCTTAGTAGTTCAATTAACTGTTCAATTGATCTAATTTATGCGGTCCACGCCCGAGGATCTAGTACATAATCTTTCCATTTTTAGTAGATCTTTGATTTAAGGTGTTATGCAACAACAAACAATCGTTATTAGAAGTACATTACTTGTATAACCCTTGTACATAAAGAATGGGACTGTAAATATCGGCCGCTCTTATGCTGTCCCGCTCATATTATATTTCCGCCTATACTCGCACACAGCGGATCCGTGTGCAGAAAAAGAAAAGTCTGACTGGATTTATGAATGAATGGTTAAATGGAAGGATGGATGGACGGATGGAAGGGTGGAAGGTTGGCTAGATGTCGAGTGACGAGTATTGGAACACTCGTTACTAGGCCCTCGACACTACACCAGAGGCTATTTAGAGTATATACAAAATCATAACTCCTAATCTTTGGATATTGGAATGATGCTATTGATGAAAATAAAGTTAAGTAATTATAAGTAGGATTTTATCAAATAAGTAATTAATATATACGAAGGTAATTTAAGCTACGTGTCAAAATACACAAAAATATCATAAAAACTGAATTGTGAATAACATTTTAATTTTAGTAATGCGTGTTTTGTTGGGTGATTGTAACAACAGATTGAATATAATAGGACGTCTTGTAACATTTTTCAGATTATGACGAAAAACCACGCTAGCAATAACCTGTGTTTTAGCTTACGGCGCTTTCCTTCGAATGTCAACAATATGTCAATGATACTATATATCGACTTTTGAAAGCAATATTGTTGTATCTCGAAAAACCGAACTTTACACCAGAGCCATTTAAAGTTTCTAGTTTATGAGTAAAAAAGCTTTTATCTCCTAAACTAGAAGAAAATAATGATATTGATGAAAATGCTGTAAAGTGATTCTAAGTAGAATTTTATCGAATGTTGAATGAGCACACTCAAAACATCGTCACTCAATGGTTGGATGGTTGGTTGGATGGACAGTTGGATGAATGGACGGATGGATGGTTGGAAGGTTGGATGGTTAGATGTATGTCTAGTGTTGTTCGAGTGTAGAGTGCCATGACTCTCGACACTTGACACTTGGAAGTGCTCTGACGACACAAACCCACTACCCTTTGTTATTTCGACGCGTTTAAATGAATACTGTTACGAATATAGTGTTATTATTAAGTTAGTTACGGAGGCCGCAGCCGGAGGATGCAAAGAAAACCAAAATGTGCTATAAATAGGTTCATTTAGGTTCATTCTAAGGTATAAGACTATCTTATTCAAGCGCCACATTGGGTGATATTGAGTTACATCTATCGTTAGATTTTTTCTGCGTCGTTTGAGCTGAATTCAATGCTATAATGGCTGGATCATACAGATAAGAGTTTGCTGACAAATATTTAGGGGAAATCTTTCGGGAAAGATAAGCAATATTCGAATTGCCACTTCTAAGAAATCGGCGTTACAAAATATTTCAGTGAAATACTCCATGAAAGATGGATCTCAAGCAGAGCTGATAACAGTCACAGCAAAACAAAGAGTTGTAAACCCTTAATTTTACAAGACAGTATTACCGATAACTAAAAGTAAACACAAAGATTTAAGGAAACTGTGCGAGACTGGTGCCATCCCCAATGATTTTCCACCGTGAATACCGGTTGTCAAAAAATGGGAGAGATACTTTCCACCAACTTAAAGTCACTCAGCGGGTTATGGAAAGGGCTATGCTTGGAGTTTCTCTGAAAGATTGTATCCGGAATGAGGTGATCCAGCAGAGAACCAAAGTTATCGACATAGCCCTTAGGATTAATAAGCTGAAGTCCCAGTGGGCTGGTCATATCTGTCGAAGGACTGATAACCGTTGGGGTAGACGTGTTCTTGAGTGGAGATCGTGACTCGGTAAACGTAGTGTAGGGCACCATACAGCTAGGTGGAGTGACGATATACGCAAAGTGGCTGGCAGCACTTGGAAGAGAAGAGCCGAAAATCGGGCTCAATGGCATGCTTTGGGACAGGCCTATGTCCAGCAGAGGACTGACACGGGCTGATGATGATGATGATGATGACTTTGATTGAGACTGACGTGGAGGATGAACTAAAAGAGGAAGCCTTATTATAAATGAAATAATAAGACATAGAAGAGAGAAAGAGAGAGAGAGAGAGAGAGAGAGAGAGAGAGAGAGAGAGAGAGAGAAAATCAAAAGTAGGAAGAGAAGGATAATAATATCAAGTGCTTTGTAGTTAAGTACCATTTTAAAACACAATAGCTCAAAATATATCATAATGCCCAAAAATATCATGAAGTCTATGAACTGAACTAATTTGTTGAAGATGTGGTTAAATTTTAAGTAATTTTTTCCTCTTCCATATAAATATACCTTCATCGTTATGTTATTTTGCCGTGATCTATTTTCCACAAGTCTTGTATACATGCTTTTCTGCATCATTCCGTTACGGGATCCCTTTATGATTTAAGCCATTTTGCCCTGAACGATGTGTTATAATTATGGCATATAAATCTCTTTACGTTGGTCTGTTAATAACTTTATCTTGTATTTGAATCACTGACAAATGACAGCTAACTCTCAAAAAATACTAACAAATTAATGTAAGGTACATGAAATAGTAGTTCGTTAGACATAATTCATTGCCTGCTGGCTGAAATTAAGTTTAAGTTATAGTTTAAGAACATTGTTATTGTTTCTGGGTTTTTTTTCTCTTTAAATCGCTGTCCTGTAAAGTTACAAAAAAGGCGCTTGAATCAAGTAGCCTTTGACCCGTGGATATAATTAACCTACATTATATATTCTAACCTAAAATAATATTATTGACCAAGCGAGCGAACCGAGCTCAAGTCTCTGCTTCAAGTTCAATTTGCTTTCCTCTGTCAGCTTGTTGGTACTCCTCGTATTTTATAACCGATCTGCACAGAACTTTGTATGCAGGTTTAACGACTTTATAGTTTTCTGTCGTCGGGGATTTTTGATTAGGGGGCTACTGAATATCTTTACCGTATGAGGTCCGATATAAATGTTTTTTTTTTTTTTAAATGTAAATTTAAATTGGTCTCATATTGGAGAAGATCTGATGAGGATCTTCGGCGTGATGAGCAGAATAGCTCCTCAAATGCAATAAATTGCTCACTTTTGGACTTCTACCAGGAGAATCGACCCTTATATACTAGTTAGGGATTGATAGAGCATCTGGATCATTAATGGAAGTTTAACAATGGAACTGGAGCAGGAACATCCAAAAATAAGCCAATAGTGGTCAATTTTAACAGCTTTGCTACTAAAGACGATTTTCTGGGTTCAGCGAAGAACTTCTTTAACTCCAATAAATGTGGATTGAATACATCATATGCCAAAGTTAGCTGCCCCCAGGTGCCTATTTACATCTCGGAAGGCCTGACTAGTAAGGCTAAGAAGCTCTTTTTTATGGCGCGGGTGCACGCGAAGACCTACCAGTACGCTTTTTGCTGGACCAAAAATGGAAATGTCTATCTCCGGAAGTCTGAAGGCTTGCCACAGATACGCATTGAAAATGAAGAGGACCTACTTAAACTCAAAGAACAGTGACTAGTTATCAATGATTGTAATTGGCACTACTCGTATATTCCCTTTGTAAAACTTCAAACAAAACTAATCTTATTTTTATTAATATTGATTTTGATTGAAATAGTTGTATTTCACTGCAAAGTACATGATATGTATAGTTGCATTGTTATTACATATGTACCTATAGTTTACATGTTAATATTTATGTTTACAGTGCTCATGTTGCAAGTTATTGTGCTGTTTCCTGTCAATGTTTTGGCAGACTATATTGTACCCTGCCTTTACGGCCTTAATTATTCAGCTAAACTTACCCAATATAGTTACATACAACCTGTATACAGTTAATACATTGTAATGTTATTGCTAACTATAATTAAAACCACACACCATTTTCACTATTTAAATACACAAAACTCACTACACACAACATATCACACGCGCCTGCCAATAGCTATTGTGCCCAGTAACTATTCAGGTCCAACCAACCGATTTAATATCGTTATTTTTACGTACAACTTGTTTTATCTTGTAGTAAAACTTAGCCATGCATATATCATGTTGTTTTACGGTCTTGGTGTATTGCGAAACAACTTTAACTTCACTAAAAAGTATTGCCTAAGTTCATTATTTGTTATTAAATGCTACGGCTTAGGCCTATTTATGATAATAACTGGAACACATCGTAGCGTATTGGCAGCAATTCGATAATTTTACTCCTTAAACTAAACTAGACTATATTTCTTCAAATGTAATTAAAACCTTGTCGACTTTGTAGCAAGGTCTTTTTGCCCCCTGGCATCTATTCTTAACTTACGTCAATTTAACCTGCACCGCTTAAAATAACGTAACTAAAACCGGTTTTTAACACGCTGTCTAACAGCTTTTGGATAAATTCGGACACGTTTTGAGATAGCGTTTGGATAAATCGACTCTCACCGCGTGGAAACAAAGTTGATTTTACGCTGACAGGCTTTAGTGATAGTTTAGTGAGTGAGGTATAAATGCCAAGGGAAAAAATACCTTGTTACGAAGCCATCAAGGTTTGAATTACATTTGAAGAAATTAAGTTTAGTTTAGGGGATATCCGAATTGCTACCAATGTCAGTTTACCGGCGGATGAATAACTGCAAAACGGGCAGTGATTGTTTCTTTGCAACGTTAAGTACCTACGAGATCTCAAAACTGGTTTTGCTCCGTCTGATAAACGCTGTCTATAATAATCATCTTTGCACTATTTGCTATAAATTCGAGACAGTTCTCTTGATACTTTACAATATGAAATGTAAGTTCAGACATGTTGAAGTCGGGCCACCTCCGGGTAAGTTGCCCAATTATCTGTGTACCTCGCCAGAAAAAAAAAATTAGTCCTATTGCCCCTTGAAACAAAGGAAATGCAGTCTTCTTTTGTGAATTGTTTGTTTGTGGATATTTTAGTAGTTGTTGTCAATAAATTGTTTACCTTCAAAATAATAAGCAATTTGTATTTTATACAAATTGCCATAACTAATATAGTGTTTAACAATGGGTAGTGTAGATTTGATTGATAATATTGACAACACTATTCTTATCCAAAGCTTCCGTACAAATTCACCTAAAGACTGCAAATTGAAACTTGGGGACGTTTCGAAACAAGTAACGGTTATTTGTCAAAATATCCGAATTATTCGAAAAAACCTTGATTATTTTACCGTATTTCTAAACAGACTTGAGTTCCTTCCAGATGCCCTAATACTGACCGAGTGCTGGATAGATGATGATTTTAGCCCTATTAACATACCTAACTACTTATGTTACTGTTCAAAGGTGTATCGTAACCAAAATGATGGCATAGTTGTTTACACTAGGGTTGGTTTGTCTGTTGAAATTCAGGAACCTCCATGTAATGATGCAAATTGTGTGCTTATTAAAATCAGATCTTCTTTAACCATTGTAGCAATCTACCGCTCACCATCGGTTAGAGATATCTATAGCTTCATGGATATTCCCTGGAGAGCATCATGAGCAACTTAAAAGGATCCGTAATTTTGACGGGTGACTTGAATATTGACATTAAACCTGATTCTTCTGATTCAAGGGCACCTGAATATCTAGACTTAACTTCACATTATGGATTAATACCTGGTCATGTTTTCCCGACCAGAGGACCGAATTGTCTTGATCATGCTCTTATTAAAAGTAAGACTCCAGCCTGTGTGGTAATATGTGACACTGATATAACTGATCATGACACGGTTCTAATTGGCTTAGGTGCATCTGATATAATCCTACGTAAATCTAAGTTTATCGTTAAAACAAATTATTTGACTCTTATACCAGACCTTGAATGTATTGATTGGACACCTTTATATACAGAAACTGATGTCTCAACTGCTACAAATATTTTTATAAACATGGTTACAGCTTGTCTCAAAAAAAATACTCACCGAGTTAAACTTCGTAGTGCTGAGTTTTTATGTAAGCCATGGATGACTAGTAGTCTCTTAAAATGTGTCAGAAAACGGGACGCTTTGCACTTTCGAAGTAATGAAAATGATCTATCCTTGTTAAGTAAATACAGGGACTATCGTAACTATTGCGATAGTCTTCTGCGAAGTTTGAAAAATCAGAATGATCGTGAAACCATTCACGCATCTAACGGTGACAGTAGAAACTTATGGAAAACTGTTAAAAATATATGCAGTATCAGCTCTTCTAACCATGCACCATCAAACCTATTAAAAACAAAACCTTTCGCTTTAGATTCGGCCAATCATGTAAATGTTTTTTTCTCTACAGTGGGAAAAGACTTAGCTGGCCACATTTTAACACGTCTCAATACGTCTGAGGAACATTTGATAAATAAAATTTCTCTGAACAATTTAACACCAGTAGATTCTTGCTTCCTAGCACCGACAGATGGTTTTGAAATAAGTAAGTTACTGGCGGGACTGAAATCTTCCTCGGCCCCTGGTTGGGATGGTATTAAAAATGACACACTTAAACGTGCCAAACACGTACTTGCTGATCCAATTGCACATATCTGTAATCTGAGTATGCTCTCAGGCATAGTACTACATATCCTCAAGACAGCAGACGTTTGCCCCATATTCAAAGCAGGTGATTCATCCTCTGTCTCAAATTACAGGCCGATTTCGCTCCTTCCTACACTTTCGAAAATTCTAGAAAAAGTGATTAATAAGCGTCTTTTAAATTTTCTTGAGTCAAACAATTTGTAATCAACTAAACAATATGGCTTTCGTTGTAATCGATCTACAGAAGATGCAGTCGTAGCCTTGGTTGACAATATCACAGACAAAAAATGCATTGGGGTTTTCTTGGATCCGGCCAAGGCGTTCGATACAGTTTCGCGGCCAATCTTATTACGGAAACTCGAACTGCTTGGCATCCGCGGTTTACCACTGCAATGGTTTCATTCATACTTAAGTGGTCGAAAACAAAGAGTTCGTATTGAGGACACCTTCAGTGGTTACGCAGACATTGAATTTGGTGTGCCGCAGGGCAGCGTAGTAGGTCCTACACTCTTCTTGACCTACATAAATGACCTCTGTAATCTTTCTCTAAAGCAATCAAATGTTTATGCTTTTGCTGATGATACATCCTTGATTTTCTATGGCAATGACTGGGATGAAGTCATTGAAGTGGCTAGAAACGGGCTTTCAATTGTCGCAAGATGGCTGCAGAACAATCTTCTCACGCTTAATACCAACAAAACGAAGTGTCTGGCATTTCGAATCTCAGAAAAGTCAAAGCCGGATAAGCCCATTGATCTTTGAATCCACCAGTCTGTATGTGTTAGTTCTGGGCCTTGTACTTGCCCAGTGATAGGTGAGGTCGACAATATTAAATATCTAGGTATAAAAATCGACCAAAGACTTTCCTGGACTAACCAAGTTTATACTTTGTGTGGTCGTCGTAGGAAATTACTACACATTTTTAGAAAGCTTGGTGCTGTTTCTGACAACTCTACGCTGAGAATAGTCTATTTGGCCCTTTGCCAATCTGTACTCAGCTACGGTATTGTATGTTGGGGATCAGCTGCCAAGACCTTACTTCTAAGACTTGAGCGTGCCCAGCGTGCAGTTTTGAAGGTAGCTTATCGGAAACCATTTAGATATTCTACTGACAAATTGTACTCAGCCACTAATCACCTTAGAGTTAGGCAACTGTACATTGTGGCCTCCGCTCTAAGATACCATAAAACTGCAGTGAACATTGTCTCGGTACCTCAAATATCCTCGCGTCGAAATGCATGGAATATCCCTTTAGTAAGGTCCTCATTTGCGCACCGGTCCTTTTTGCATAAAGGTGTTCATATATACCAAGCTCTGGACAGATCGTTGCATATTTTAAACGATTCGCGTCGTACTTGCAAGAGAAAAATTGACAACTATCTAAGCACAGTGGGGTATGAGGAAACCGAGAACTTCATAAAAGGTTATAGATGACAGTAGGGGTCTGTTTCGTCTCAACCAGCCCGGGAATTCTAGGCACAAAAGTATATTCCTGCCGGTTCTATGGAGAGAAACAGGCCCAAATTTATTTCATTCCCAAAATATTGTGTTATACCACAACCTATTTCATCAACTTATTATGCTTAAATTTACTAACTTAACCAATAGACATTTGACTTAACTTATGAATTCCTAAAGCATAGTTCAACTTCCCTCTTAGCGTAGATTTACTCGATTCCATACATCTAACTATTACGATCTAGCTATGGATTCCTGTATCTACGAAGCATAATATGGTTTCGCAAACACTCAGTTACAGTACGAATGAACAACAGGAATCACAAATGGACTTGATATTTGGCATAACTCTTGTACATGTCCCTATACAAATAAGCAGGCATGCACAAACTCGTTAAAACTTGATATATACACACACACGCATACACACACACGCACCCTAATATACACTACACTCATCGTTTACACTCATACATCATCATTTCATTCATCATTCATTTGTCACACTCTCATAAATAATATGATTATAAATATTATGTTCATAAGTACTACTAGATTTCTGCGACACAGGTTTTCCTAGTGCAGGATCTAGTGATACATTTTTTTATTTTTGGGTTGTAAAATACTTTGTTTTTCAACTATTACTTGTTATCTTTAAGCATTGTAATCTTTATAACTTTTATAACTTTGTGTACCATATAAATAAAGAAATAAATAAATAAAAGTCACTAGATGTCACGACTGTACAATGCTAGATGGTTACAAAAAATATTGTGCTCACGAGGTCTACTGTTTGCAAAACTACGAGTATTATTTGACTTCAGATGTTGCGAACAAAAGTATCGAATGTACGCGAACAAAAGTAGACGGTGGCACCGTCTCTATTTTCATCTACTTTATCTATAAATAAATAAATAAATAAATGTATTCGAGACAATTCCACATCAATTAACTAGCCCCAAACTAGGATACCCTGTACTATGGGTACTAGATAACGGATAAACATACATATATACGAATATTATAACATCCTTGACTCGGAAACAAACATTTCTGCTCATCACACAAATGATTGTACCTTGCAGGATTCGAACCCGCGACAGTTTGATTACGTACCTAGGATCACTAGCCACGAGACCAACTGGTCGTCAACCTAAAAAAAATAAAAAAAAATATGTAAAAGATTGCCGATTATATTACTCGTTTACTTCTTTTATGTTTTTAGATGTATAATGTATGTGAAGATTGAAAAGTTTTATTTGATACTTGTTTTTCCAATAATACTACAGATTCTATACATAAAAATATTACAAATAAATAATTTTGCTTTTCTTTTGTGCTGACCATACATCACAACACCGGTGACATTTACAGTCCGATTCTTTAAATACGCGGGTTATATAGTAGTTCTATGAACAGTAGACCTCGCGAGCACAAACTTCTTTCCAACAATCTAGCGATGTACAGTAGCACCATCTAGTGACCTTATTGTAAAACTAACATTAATAACCCAGGTTCTCCATCAATCCCTACCTAGTTGTTAAAGGGTAGAATCCAGTGGTGGAAATCTAAAGGTGAATTATTTACTGCATTTTCATCACGCCAAAGATCCTCATCATGTTTATGAGACCAACTTAAAGTTACTTCCTTTCAAATAAAATAACAACCATTGAAATCGGATCTCATTAAGGTATTCATTGAGATATTCAGTAGCAGTTTTTGCCCCATTTTTTAGTTAAAGTACCCCCTAATCAAATATTCCCAACGACAAAATAAACTATAAAGTATTAAAACCTGTTCACCAAGTTTCATCCAGATCGGTTGTAAAATACGATTAGCAGAGGAGTACCAACAAACTGATAGAAAAAAGCCAATTGATTGACGCTTTGCTTTCTTGGACAATTATAATAATGAAGATTAAATCTGGCTAATTTTTAGCGTATAATGTAAATAAGTACATATAATTGTTTTATGGCTGTGCAATCTTACCAGTGAACTCAATTTTTTGTTCAAATGTTTATCTTTATGACATTTAGCATCAGCTCCTTTCCACTTTATATTCCTTCATTAAAAATATGCTTTCCAAAAATTACTTCCAACAATAAATAAGCAATTTGAACAATTTCCTAAATTCAAATAAGTTAGAAACCTCTCGAGTGTGAAATTCGAATGTTAATCGCAATCCAATGTGGGGCCGTTGGACACTTTCGCGAATTGTTTGGAAACACACGGCTCACTTGGAATGTCTTTGAAAGTTACGTTTACCTACTTGAAGTTGGCGCTGAGCTTTTACATTCTTGCTAAGTAGAAGTATTTTTATGGAATGAACCACGAGAGTTTGGAGGTGCAATGTATTTAGAGGATTTTGTATAAGTAAACTCATGAATGAAAAACTTCTAAATCTCAAAAGTCGTAAAACTATCGTTGTTTTGCCATAACGTGTAGAATACGCCGGGGTGGGGGTTAATAAGTTAATTATGTTATATCCTATATAAACTTCTGTTGTGTAGATGTTTTGCCTATTGCACTAGACTGATCAAGATAATACCTACATGTATGCTCCAATACATGGAGGCTTTTGAGTGGAAGTTCAGTACAGATAAGGAAGTGTTAACAGCAGGCTTAGTTTTACCATTAAAATGCCCAAGAAGCACTCTTTACGAAAAACGAAATGACATTAGTTATGCTCTATGTATTTACACTAGTTATTCTTACCTAAAAGATTTGAAACGTTATGTCTTTCCTTATGTTTTAACACGCTAGCCTCAAGGGAGCGCTATGTTTTTATCCCAGAACAGGCTTGACGTCTGAAAAGACTGGTGCTCTGGGATTTAAATCTGAATTTTACGACACTTTTAATATAAGTTAAATATGTTTACAAATTTATATATCAATCGCTGTACCCGCGGCTTCGCACGCGTGTTTATTTCTCTAGGTTAAAAGTACTCCATGTGCTATTCCAAGACCTAAAATACTAAAATACAAACATTTGATCAAAATTCCTTCAGCCGTCATAAAGTTTTTATTGATTGCTCGGCTTCTACTGATCGGATTGAGATACCAAGTACGCCAGTTTTTAAGTCAAACCCTAAGCTATCACACAATGAAAACTGCATTGCAATCGGTTCAGTGCTTTTTATGTGATGCGCGAAAAAACATACAGGCAAACAGATAAACAGACAAACAGACAGACACGAATTTTGAAAATGTTATATTCTTATTCAGTAGCTTATTTTAAGTACCCAAGCCACCTGAGCATTACACAACGCCAAAGTAACGTAGCTACTACTGGAATACCGGTTAAACCCTTTTTATGCTCAAGTGCCACTTTTTTTATCACCTTCTTTGTACAGACTTTTTCGTTCTTATTGCTCAAACCAATAAATCTATCGCGAATCGTATTTTTTTAAGAACAGTATTTTGATTTATATCTTGAAAAGTAGCTCAAGGAAGCTCTGAGTGTCACTGTGTCTGTATAAAATTGTTTCAAGCAGGCTAGGCGCTTACACCAGATTGACGACCTTCTCGCTCCTAAGGCAGTGTTATAAAAAAATACCTTTTAATAATGAGCACAAATTCCCTTTTTTATCCGTTCAAGACAAAATAAGTATGTTTCATAAACTTGAGGCCACAGAGTCGTAAAACGAAATCCTGAATCGAGCACTTTGTGTTTCATGAGAGGTTAATAAACTGTTGATTAAAACTAAAACGCCTCCGGGTTCAGTTAAATGGATGAGGAGTTTTTACTGAAGCAATCTACCTCATTTTACTAAGAAAAGCTTGAAAAGGTTGAATAGACCTTTTCATCAGCCGCTTTGCGTATGCGTGCCGCCATGTTTATTCAGTTATTTAGGACAGTATGAGAATTTTTCATTGAAACTGGTACATTTACGAACCGGAAATCTGTAATCGCTGATATACAATATTTTTAGGGTCGTCTTCATTATTCTAGTAGGTATTAGTTCTTACAACAAGAGCCTAGGTCTTCTTATAAAATAATATTTTCAAAGAAATTTAATAACTAACCTCACCCCTTAACTTTGTGATTAAAAGTCCCTATACAAGTACGAGTATGTACTTACTTTTAATAAACTCTATTACCATTTAAAATTGCAACTCAGTCTTTATTAATCCATATAATATTAACACTCAAAACCCAGTTATCAAATAAAGCCGCGACACACCCATGACACCAAGAATTCATGCATGACGTGTAAATACGTCACTCATGTAACATATTACTCAGATCGTAAACTTTGGTGTGTACACACGCGAGTGAAGTGAAATATTATGGAATTTTCTGGCAAAAGTTACTTAAATATCATGTTTTTTCCTCATACTTTTTATGTATTACCACCATTGACAGAAGAAAGTCCCCACTATTATGTTATTCACACTCAATATCCTGTAGAAATAAAGCTGCCCACCAACACGCAGAAATTAAGCATGACCTGTAAATACCTACGTCACTCGTGAAATGGATTACTCCGGTTGTAAACGTTGGTGTGTAAACAACCGGGTGAAGTGGGGTATGGTTTTACAGACAATTTGTAAATCTGAGTTTGAAAAAGTGAAAATTAAAATAATCGATTGTGCATGACTTTGGATAATAAATTTAAATATATTCGGCAATAAAGTATTTAAAAATAAATATGTTTATTATTATACAATAAAGCCTCATATCTTAATGCTGCGCTTCTACTTATTTGATTATTATACAAAGTAAACCAGATTTGAATTAAAAACCTAAACTATTCAGAATTGAAAACCGCATTTCAATCAGTCTATTACATTTTACGTGATGCACAAACATATAGACAAACAGACAGGTAGTCATCATTTTTAGAAATTTTATATTCTTGTTCAGTAGCTAAATAAGTCCCTTACACCATATTTTATAATTATCTTCAATATACAGACTTTTTGTTACATACCAACTGCTTTATTGTAAGTATAGGTAGATCGAAGAAGATTTTGTTTGTTTGTTTGTTTGTCGTATGAGGTCTGGCATCAGAGCCACATTTCTGTTAGCTATTGAACCGCAATTCTGTTAGCTATAGAACCACGATAACGCAATTCGACTGCATGTTTTTTTTTCTTTTTTTTTTTTTTTTTTTTTGCGAAATTTTCTTTTTACACGACTGCCCAAAAAAGGAGTGTTATGTTTTTAGCATTCATGTGTGTTTGTACGTTTGTAATTTGTATGTATGTGAGTTTCTTTATTCCACCATAGCTTTTAAATGCCTGAACAGAATTAGACGTATGGGGTATCGTTAGAATCTTTGCATTACCCCGAGTAACAAAGGCTTTACTTTTTTTTTTGGAACATTCAGTTTGGCGGCAGCCTTGTAACATTATCAAATATGACAAAAATATTTTTTCTTTGAAATATGGGTATCAAATTGAAGGGTTAGATAAGCAAATGTGCTTATCTAGACCTTCAATTTGATACCCAGAGCGATGGTGGCCTAACGGTTCTATAGTGCAATTTAGAATCCAACGATACCGGGTTCAAAACCTAGGCTCCGCACCAATGACTTTTCTGAGTTATAAAAAAAAACAGTCAAGACCAACAGCAACGTGCCCTCCGATGCACGGAGCGATAGGAAACCGCACATAACTTAGAAAAATCATTAGAAATAAGACCTAACCGGTATCGTTGGATTCCACTATTGTACTGCCACCATGATACCATGATAAATATAGATATAGATAGATAGAGTAAAGAAATATATATATATATATATACAAATAAATAGATATATATATACTTATTTGTATTCTGATTTACAAAAAATAATCTGAGGTCTCGTTGACATTGTTTCATATCATATTGTCGTTTTGGCGCTGACCATTATTATGTTAGGAATATGTACTTCACTTTAGTATATAAATGCCTTAGATAATAAAGTTTAGCCACAAGTGTAGCTCTGTGTTCAGTTTTGTTCCGCACCGGTAAATACACGCGGCCCCTCCTGTTGCCAAGAGCATTTTCAGCTTAGGAAACAACCGGTATCCCTATGTTTTGCATAACTTTTTAAATACTAATTTACTTTGGCATAATGAGTTAGGCATAACTTTTAATGACATAGCATTAATTTTACATAAAAACTATTTGGCATAATGTAAAGGACGGATGTAGTGATATTTTAGGCTATATTATTTTGGACTACTACGGAATTGCATAAAATATAATCTAGATACTATACTGTGACAGTAGGTTAAGGTGCGGCGTAAGCCGCTAACATGTTTGTTACAAAGATTACGTAAAATAATTTAATTTAAAGTAATTTCACTCACGTTAAATCATGTTTTTTATGCTATTAAATAATGTGCTTGTGTAGCGTTATGCTAAGCTTAGATATGGTTCATACGATTATTCTAAACATTTAAGCTTATTTATTATTATGCTTGCACATTATTATGATAAGTAAAACTACGCCACGCTAAGTTATGACATTATATTTTATGCGAAACTGATAGAAAAATGAAACAACCACCATGCAAAAGTATCAGTTTTTACCTATTCAACGCAGTAGCAATTTTAATTTCCAATGGAAACTCCAACAAAATACTTCCAGTGAGTGGAAGCTTCGAGATTAAGTTATAGAGCCCATAAATCTGGTCTCTAGCTCCAGCTGCAAAACGCTACCATAGAATAACTACAGAAGCGTCACTCTCTAGTAGATATTGAATTGTTGAAAATAGGGGGTCGTCGTTTGTTCGTTCCAGGCGAGCAACATTGATGCACACTTTTAATCATCCCCATCATCATCATCAGCCCGTTATGTTCCTACTGCTGAGACACTGACTTTTTCAGAGAGAAAGAGAGATAAAAAGAAAGAGAGATAGAGAGAGGGAGGCAGAGAGCGTAAACTGAGGTAAGTGTAAAACAAATGATTAGTAGAAAAAATGTTTTTTTACCACAACAATATGAGCACCCTATTGTAAGGCAAGGTAGTATTTAGTAAAAAAAAGCATGTAGATATTTTTTTTATGTGCGGTAGCACAGAATAAGTTGTAGTGTAAGCGGTAAACCATACATTGCTCGACGCTTGAGTTTGCTTGCAGCGTTTATACAAGAGTGGACCTACACAGCACAACAACGCAACGTTAATATAACTGTTATTTATTCTGCGACTACATCAAGCTATGAAAGCTACTGAGGATGCGTATAAATATCGCTGGAATATACAGGACTGGTCATATCTTTCCGGCTTTGTTTAGAGCTTGATGAATATCGTCTGCAGTGGAGGCAAGTACAATCGTTGCAAAGTGGTTATTTTTGCCAAGACAATGTTTGATATAAAATAAGATGGAAAGTTTATTTTCTCTAAAATAACATCAGAAAATATTAGGTAGATAAACCCCTGTTTTTTAAATTCTCCATCAATATAGTTAGCTAGTTGGCTTGCCAGTTTATCCAGGAAATTCAAACTTGATTAAATATTAACTGAGTCGGCCAATGTAAACACCTCGAGGATCAAATATTCAGAACAGGTAATGAAAACAAAACTTTTCTATTGCGGGCAATGTAACTGTGAGACAGAAAACAAATTTGGTACAAAAGGTAGTTTTATTAAATATAATCTTAAAAATGTAAACATTTTCTTAAAAAAAAATAAAGAACATTTAAAAAAAAACTTATTTTGTTGGCGGTGGCAATTACATTATTTTGTATAGGTACCCAGAAATTCAGTTGACGCAATGTCTTAAAAATTTAATCATGGCTATGCTTGTATAATTACTGCTTGTTAATTAAATATTTTTAACTCGCTTATACTATTAATTATATATTTGACCAAGTTAAGTCACTGTTTTAAATTTCAACTGATTCATTAAGGTATACTTAAATTTTAAGTGGAAACTCTAAGTAGTCCTTAAAGTTGGGTTATTATTGTTATGTTACGATTCCAGTCACAAATCTTTTTACAGTCTTTTGTTTTTTTAAATGTTATGGTTTGGTATCTGTTAGTTAGATTGTTAAGCTGCATAGCATGTTGCGGATCTATCTTCTTCGAATTGTTTTATTTTATTTTGGCGTATGTTATTATTTGTTTTAATAAAAACGATAAGTTACGACCACATAAAGAGATTCGTTCAAGATCTGGGTTTGCATCTGTCTGTATATATGTTTGTTGAGGTCAAATATTGCCTACCTACGAATCCTACGGAGTTAAATTTTTACATGTAGGTTCAGTTCTGATGACAATGCATTTTATGGTAAGCCAGATAAAAGAACTCTTCAATAGTCAACAGCACAGACACGAAATTTTATGTACGCATTTTATTATCATAGCCGGTTTTAAGTTTTACCACGATATGGTTGCTGCACTCAGGGTTGGATCCTGATTAGGAAACTCCTAAAGGATTAACAGCACAGAAACGAAACACAATTAAATACGTTGTATATTTTTGAATAAATTAGTTTCTAACATGAGTAGAGGGTTTTTCATGGCAGAAATAGGATCATCTAATATCTGTAAGATCTCAGTGCTTTACGAAATTGCTGAAATTTTTAAAATGTAGGATAGAAAATCACCCGGTATGTGTACAAGCACACTCTTTAATAAATATCTATGTGCGAACTACTATTTTGATCCATATAATTTTTATTGCTGAAACAAAAAAAAGATGTGCATGCCCGTTTAAAAAATCTATTACAAACCCCTGATGCGCTAAATAACAGATATTTCTATTTCGGAAACAACTTTAAAACTTGGAATTAGTTGAGAAAGTAAATTTACCAATACTTGACGACATGTTAAAAGTTTGCAATGCAGTCTCGAACTTACGCGCGTGTAGTTTTGTAGTTTATAACTTAGTTTTTTGCTAACTTATGCAGATTGAATTTGCAAGCGATTTTTCATTTAAAGTACAAACAGCCCAAAGCGGAGGCAGTGGTGATCCTAAAGGTGAATGATGTGAAAATGTATTTTCATCAGAATTCCAACTGCAGGGGCAAAGGTTTCTCTCAGAAAGAGAGAGAGAGAGAGAGAGAGAGAGAGACAACAAGGGAGGGAGAGGATGGGCCATACTTCGCCATGCTGGTCCAGTTTATGTTGTTGGATGTCACATGTCTTTTCATTTTGAAGATCTTGTACATGCCCGTTTTCTCGCGATGATTTTACTTTATTATTTTTGAGCGATGGCATCGATATCCACTCATTTTTATAAACATATGCTGTTGGATTTTGAAATGCACATATTACCGCTTTGCCACCGCCGTTCTATAAGATTCAAGATGATTCAACATCTAATATCGTCGCTAATTTCATCGTTGAGCTGTCATCGTTAAGATCTTATTGATTATTCACGAGCTTTTCAGACATCTCCGCTTCAGTGGACTGTTGCTTTATGAACCTTATAGCATTATAAGATCCAACATTTACATGAATCGCTCATAAATAATTCTCACAAACATTACACTCAGCATCCATAACTATACCGTCCTTACTTGGATCAAAACGATGAAATTATACAGCTCTTCATTTATACCGTATATCACGTACGACAAATAAATGACTACTGTGGAACACTGAAGAAGAACTCACGTCATAGATGTTTGAGATGGATGAGAAATCTTGAATGAGATTTTGTTGGACCTCAGGATCAGTGACCCTGAATACAGACGCCTAAAGTTTTATCACGTTGTAATAATTTGTACGGTTGTTGAAGATTGCTTTATGATGGATTTATAGCAGCTGGAAGGTAAAGCAAATAAAATATTATCTAATAGGGAGTGTCAGTCGTTAAAATTGTTGCTAATAATTAAACATAACGTCCAATATGGAGCAACGAGGATATAAGAAATAAACACATAAGTTTCATAATAAAAATGGTTTAACAGTGACGCTTGCTGAGAAATAATGCATTTTCCGCATAGTAAGCACGGGTAATGCGTTCAGATTAATCCTAGAAAAAATATAACCTAGTCAACTAAACCAAATCATACTATCACACTTATCATCACACTCATCACACTATCACACTAATATTATAAATTAAAGTGTAAACACTGTCATAAACAGGCCAAACAGAGGTTAGAGTTCTAAAAATTAATATTCTCTTATCAAGCGGCAAATTTAATAAAATGCATAAAAACCGATAAGCGCCATCTTTCTTTTATCTTTTAAAGTGTGTATGTGTGTGTGTGTGTGTATGTTTGTTACTCCTTCGCGTTTAAACGGCTAATTGGATTTAGATGAAATTTGGTACTACTTATATCCTGGATTAACACAAAGGCTACTTTTCATCATCATCATCATCATCATCATCATCATCATGATCCATCATTGAATCCATGTGAGTGAAACAACGTGGCACAGCTAAATTATCATTAAAACTACAGTGCAAAAAATGGCTTATTCCATAAATCCCCTTCGACTGTCCCCTGCGAAGGGGATTTAAGGACTTTTTGTCCAGAAATCTCCTTTGCGTCTAATGATCATTTTACTTTTAAGTGCGAGCAATTTCACTATCAATTCATTTACTTCTCTCAAAAGAATAAAAATACAACATACAACGCTCCCCCTACATGAAGCGAGACATTTCTCGCACCATTAAAGCTCTCTCATATTTTAAACCCACAACATTTTGCTCGAATGCTCAACACCTCAAATAAATGCATTAAATTATAATAATATTCCAGGTGGTTTCAAAAACCGCAAAATTGCAAGGAAAATGTATATTCGTGGCGGAGAAAAAGAATTTCTAAAGTAAATAAATGCGCTACTTTTGGCACCGCGGGCGCCCAAAATGCAGGCAAAAGATTCGCCTCCGAAGTAAAATATTTATGTAGTTTGGTAGAGACCAACCGCACGTTAGTAATTGAAAGGTGGCGCAAGTTGCAACCAGACAAAAAAAACGCACTTATAAAGTACATAAATAAATAACATAGATGTGAATAATACGAATAATAACATAAGAGTGCGTGAGAAAATGAAGAAAAAATATCTAAGGAATAAACTAAATTGGTTGAGAAAATGAATGAAATGAGGGTAGAAATTACTGATAAGAAAGGTAAGGAAAGACAGAGGGACAGAAAAAATAATAAGATGAACATATAATCTAGGATCATTTTATTTAATGCCTACGTGAAGTTATAAATTCAAATCATCTTCAATCATCTTATTAGTCCCGATAGGTGGTTGCGATCCAATTTCATCCACTACAAAACTGAATCTAAACGAAAATGATGGAAGAAAATTATGAAGGTCGCTTACTTCTGCCAAACTGTAAGTCAGACCAAATGATAAATGTATAAAAAAAAAATATAATCTATCCATGCTAACCATCAACCCTTATCCAAATTTAACTAACGCAAAAAAGGCCTTCCGTCCACTTGGCTCCCCTTACAAGGATCCACTGGGGGATTTCATTTGGATTATTCATTTGGATTATTTGTCCACTCGGTTCCCCTGGGAGGTTTATTTGGATTTTTCGTCCACATGGATCCTCTGGGGGATTCATTTGGATTTTTTGTCCACATAGATAGCAGGGGTACTACGGACACATGGTCACACAGTTTTGTCACACTGGTGTGACCACGAGGAATTATTTTTACTCGTGGTCACACTGCTTGGTGTGACAACTAGTAAGCTATAAAATACAAGACTCGTAGTCAGACCGTGTGCAAAACCAAAAGACCAATTACTTAATATCGACATAACTCAAGGCAATCATTAATTAATTTGTGTCAAAGAGACAGTTTGCGGAAAAGTGACCAGAAAGTGGGGGAAAGGGGGATTGTAGGAAAAGAGGGGTAATTGGGGGATGAGGAGGGAGGCGTGGGGTGTGCGGGGATGGAGGGCGAGTGGGGGAAGTGAGGGGAGGGGCTGGGGGAAAAAAGATAGGGAGTGGGAAAACAGAAGATTTTCAAACTTATTGACATGATCTACTCGTAAGTACCTTGTTATTTAACGTATTTTGACTAAATAAACGGATTATACCTGAAATCTCCACCAGACCGTCCCCACCGGTGGGGATTTTGGGAAAAGCTAAATTAGTGAATGACAGCTGTCATCTAAAACAAAGATTTCGATGAGATCCATCACTTCTGTAAAGAAATTTCTAGTCTAGGGCCAATAGTTTCAGAGTATAGCCCTTTTAAATTTGACAGCTGTCATCCAAAACGAAGATATCGATAAGATCTATCACTTCTGTAATGAAACTACTAGTCGATAATCAATAATTGCAGTGTTATAGACCTTATAAATCTGACAGCTGTCATCCAAAACGAAGAAATTGATGAGATCTATCACTTCTGTAAAGAAACTTTTAGTCTAGGACCAATAGTTTCAGAGTTATAGGCCCTTTTAAGTTTGACAGCTGTCATCCAA
Source organism: Alsophila aescularia (assembly GCA_946251855.1). NCBI lineage: Eukaryota > Metazoa > Arthropoda > Insecta > Lepidoptera > Geometridae > Alsophila > Alsophila aescularia. Next base: position 25,952,650 of record OX276379.1, on the reverse strand, counting down.
AACGAAGATATCGATGAGATCTATCACTTCTGTAAAGAAAATACTAGTCTAGGTTCAATAGTTTCCAAGTTATAGCTCTTTTAAGTTTGACAGCTGTCATCCAAAACGAAGATATTGATGAGATCTATCACATCTGTAAAGAAATGCTAGTCTAGGATCAAAAGTTTCCGAGTTATAGCCCTTTTAAGTTTGACAGCTGTCATCCAAAACGAAGATATCAATGAGATCTTGACAGGTCAACGTATGATCATCATACGTCAACGTTTGACTTTGATGTTTGACATGTCACTTTGACATCTGTCACCTGTCACTTTGACACCTATCACTTAGGTAGTGAGGGGCAATGCCACTTGGTTATTTTTAATATCCACCACTGGGGGGCAACAGGAATAGACGATGCAGGTTATATTCTAACCTAGAACCATGAGAAAGCCATGCCATGGTTTTTATTTAATTTTGTTTTTTATATATCATCATCATCATCATCATCATCATCATCATCATCATCATGTCAGCCTTTAGAAGTCCACTGCTGAACATCGGTCTCCCCCAAAGAGCGCCATGACGAGCGATATTGTGCCACCTCCATCCACCGACTTCCTGCGATGGTTACAATGTCGTCGGTCCATCGTGTGGGGAGATATATTTTATATATATCCCAGTCCAAATAAATTCCTCAGGGGATCTTACAGTGATTCTTCTTGGCCAGGGGATCCATCTGGACAAATAATCCAAATGAATCCCCCAGGGGATCAATGTTAGGGGAGCCAAGTGGATGGAGGCATAAAAAGACATCGCTAACAGGCCTTACCTACATACCTATTTTACTTCCTACCCTACATAAAACACTACACATAATGTAAAAATTTTGTTTAACAAAAAAACTTAACCTCTTTCCAAGTTAAAATGTATAAAAAATTATCCCGTTTCTTATTCAAGTTTAAGTTTTACATGGACGCTATTTGTAATGAGTTCCCGATATTTCGGCACTGTTGCAAGCGCCATGATCACGGATAACTGAAGTAAATGGTGGTGTGAAGTATCCCGTTTCTTATGATTTTACTTATGGTGTACGTGACCACGTCAGTTAAAAAAAAAAACTTAAGTTTATAAATTGGACCAAAAAAGCAAAGCGGCCATAAAACACAGGGGCCGTTTCGGATTTATGCCCGAACGCCGTGCGTTGCCATCCCTTGTTACATTCGCGTCTAATGCGTTCACTTGGAACGTTCAATTAACCGTGGCTAATGTGAGAACTGGAAGCTGAGCGATGCCAAAAGTAGGAACAACTTCATACTTCTGTGAACATCTATCTCGTTTTATAGATGAGCTTAGCAGAGCCTTCGTCGTGGGGAATACTTCTATGACCCAGTACATTTAATTTATCTACACCCATATTATAAAGTGGAAAGTTTTGTTTGTTTTATGTTTGTTTATTTGTCTACACTAATATTATAAAGAGGAAATATTTGATTGTTCGTATGTTTGTTTGTTTGAATTGGTTAAACTCAAGAAATTAAACTGATTAAAAAAAACTTACTACATTATCATCGAGTAACATGGCTAGTTTTTTTTTATTGGAGATCCCTACAAAAATTGCAATAGTCTTACCAAAGGTATGAACATTTACAAAAATGTCGATTACTCGCTGTATTAGGAACGTATTGATAATGTTGCCGAGGAAATGAAATAATAACAAGTTTGTCAAGTACGTGAGTAATAATGCAGTTGTCTATGGTCAACAAGCACTGCTGTTAATGATTTTGAATTACACTTACGCTTTGCGTTGTTTAAAGATGTTACGACGGCAGGTATAAGAAAGCTAAACATAAGAAAATTGGCGCAGTGTGATCACTACCCGTGCGAAGCTGGGCGAGTCACTAGTATTCTATAGGTACATACTTATCTTATTATGTTATAGCATTATATTATAGCAGTAGGTAACAAAAAGATTTAATTGTCAAATTTTAGGCTCGGTAGTTTCAGTTTTTTTTTGGTGGCGGTCAATTTTCATCAATTTTCTTAAATTACTTTAATACTGTTTATTTTTATATTATATATAAAATTATGTTTGAGACCCTCACAATAATCATTTTGTTCGATATGTCACACGGTACAGTCTGCAACACATTTTTTTAATTTACTTATTTGCCCCAGAATTAACCACCGTATTATAAATTCAGTTATTTCCTTTTCACGTCCATGTTTTAGTCACATAAATTCATGTGTATCAAATTTCAAATTAACTTGTCCAGTAGATTCGGACATATGGGTTGTGTTTTCTTTCATTTCGACGTACGGAACCCTATAAACATATCGAAGACTTAAAATTTGCTATTGAACATGTTTTATTTTTTTTAAATCGTGTCTGTCTGCCTGTCTGTCTATCAATCTCGATGTTTGTTCGCGCATCACGATAAAACTAAAGGACTGATTAAAATGCATTTTTAACTATTGGATAGCTTAGGATTTGACTCAAATCTCGTTGCGATGAGTAGAAGCCGAGCAATTAATAAAAAATATTTGACAGCTGAATGAATTTGATGAAATTTCGTATTAAATATTTAAAAAAACGTCTAAAAACTCACGAAATAGAAGATCGGAAATACTCGAACCAGTTTCGGACTATTTTAAAGTCCTTCATCTGGGAGTGTTATACCGACAAGCCACGACGAGCGCTACGAACGTCAGCACGCAACTGGCGACGTGTGAGTGGCGCGGGCGGAGCAGTGGGTGGTGACTGCGGCGCTCGGCTTTGCTCGGCCTGCACAGTCACTTCGTTGTCTGTCGAGGAGTCATTACTGTCACTCACTTCCGTTAACTTTGATTGTTGGCACACTACGCTCGTTGTGTCTGGCTCGTGACCCCACATTGTGGTCCCAGTGTCAGTCGCATCATGAACTGGTCTCCACGCCGAAGGAATAATCCACCCACGATCCCGGTTAAAGTTGGAATGGCGACTTATTTCAATACTCTCCCGTACCTTTCAAAGCACAATAAACTTCTCCTTCACTAGCACAGAAACCCTATCAAAACGCAAATAATAATTATACGCAATAGAATCCGGGATGTGGGCGTTCTTCTATTTCATGAGTTTTTAGCCGTTTTATTTATATTTAATACTAGCTGTACCCGCGGCTTCACACACGTGGTCTTTTTCTTTAGGTTCAAAATAGCATAATGTGCTATTCCAGGACCAATATACCAACATTTGATCAAAATTTCTTCAGCCGTCAAAAATACTTTTCTTCGTTTTTATTAAGGCTTCTAACTCACCGGATTGAAATACCAATTACACCAGTTTTTAAATCACACCCTAAGCTATCGAACAATGAAAACCGCATTGCAATCGGTCCAGTAGTTTTTACGTGATGCGTGAACAAACAAACATACAGAAAAATAGACAGAAAGACACGATTAAAAAAAAAACTTGTTCAATAGCTTTTTTAAGCACCCAAGAGCTTCTTTTTATTATTTATCTTCTTTGTACAGCCGTTTTTGTAACTTTATTATAAGTATAGATAAATGACTGTGTCAATTTGCATCAAAAAATCCATCCAGTAGTTTAAGTACTTTTTTTTTTAATAACTTTTAATCCCTATCTTGTAGAAACCCTCTAATTTTTCGGGATGAAAAGTATCCAATGTCCTACGTCGTAGTATGAACTCAAATCATACCAAGTTTCATTTGAATTCATTCAGTAGTTTCAGTGCGATGCACGGTCAAGATACGGACAAACAGACAGACATACAGACAAAAATAAAAAGTAAAACAGTTTTGGCTTCAGTATCGAATATAGAGAACCATCCAAAAAATATTATACCATAACTTTAGATCCATATCTCGGAGAAACTCTTTACTTTTTCGGGATAAAACGTGTCCATTCGTGTGTCATTTTAATCCATCATATAATTTAAGACGGTGCCAAGTTGCATCAAAACCCTTCCATTAGTTTCAGCGTGGTACGTGTTCTTTTAAATAAGCTTCAACCCCTATCCTTCGAGATGTAAAGTATCCTATGCTGAGTTAAGGCCCTTTCATCACCACTTTAACTATCTACTTTTACCTTTTCTTTGTTTTCCTTTTCTATTGTACCTAATTAATTATTCTAATTATTTGTATCTTTTATTTTTGTGTATGTTTAATAAATGTATTTTCTTTCTTTCTTTCTATGTCCTACCTCGTAGTATGAACTCAAATCATACCAAGTTTCATTTGAATTAATCCCGTATTTCCGGTGGCGTGATGCGCGGCCAAGATACAGACCGACAGAAATACAGACAAACATGAAAAAACATACAGTTTAGGCTTCATTATCAAACAGAGTAACTTACAAAAATTTTGTTCACAATATCTTAACTTTGAACTATGAGAAGACGAAGGAATTCATTACCTCACTTGAGTAGGGTATTGAGGTCTTTCGGCTACCTCATAGGTAATGTTCATACACATTCAACACACACACACACACACACACACACACACACACACACATTACATATACATTCCCTTACTTTTGCGTGTTTCAATTGGAAGCACCGCTTCATTTATGTAATTTAAGGTTCCATAAAGAATTGTATCATTTAGGAAGGAGGTTCCCTAGTTACAGGTTAACCTAGTTTGGGGACCAATGATTGTAATGTTTTGTAACCGGAGCTTATTTCCATAAAATCTTATTATTATTATTATTATTATCTTAAATTTACAGAAATTGGACCCATATCCTGCAGAAACCCTTAATTTTTTGGGATGAAAAGTATCCATAATTTTCACCTATCTTATAAACTATGTCTGTGCCAAATTGCATCAACATCCGTCTAATAGTTTCAGCGTGCTAGGTGTTATTTTGAATAATTTTCCACCCCAATCCTGAACCCTTTAATTTTTCGGGATGAAAAATATCCAATGTCCTACCTCAAAGCATGAACTCAAATCATACCAAGTTTCATTTGAATTCATTGAGTTTTTTCGGCGTGATGCGCTATCAAGATATAACCAGACAGACGGACAGACAGACAGAAAGAAAAAAAAACAGTTTTGGCTTTAGTATTGAATATAGAAAAGCGTACAAAAAAAAACAAAATGTCTTAAATTTACAGAATTTGGGTCATTATCCCGCATGAACTCTTTATATTTTCGGGATAAAAAGTATCCTCAATTTTATCCATTATTTATAAACTATGACTGTGCCAAGTTGCATCAAAATCCGTCCAGTAGTTTCAGCGTGATACGTGTTCTTATAAATACCTTTCAACGCCTATCCTGCGGTAACCCGTAAATTTTTCGGGATCTAAAGTATCCTATGTCCTACCTCGTGTAATGAACTTAAATCATACCAAGTTTCATTTAAATTCATTCAGTAGTTTCGGCGTGATGCCTAGCCATGATACAGACAGACAGACAAAAATGAGAAAAAAAAAAACTGTTTTGGCTTCAGTATCGAAAATAGAGAACAAAAATATTTTCAATGTACAGTATTGGACCCGTTACAGTTTTATTATATGTATAGATGAATTTTACTCGCGTTAGTTTTCAAAATCAAAGTTCGTCTTTTTTATTTTACCTACATTTATCCCAGGAAAATCCTCACACGGGCATAGCCGCGGACACACCTAGTATACAATTGTTATCTGCATCGTCTCTCTCTCTCTCTCTCTCTCTCTCTCTCTCTCTCTCTCTCTCTCTCTCTCTCTCTCTCTCTCTCTCTCTCTCTCTCTCTCTCTCTCTCTCTTTCTTTCCCTGAGAAAAGCGTATGTCGCAGCAATGATAACTCAATCATAGAATAAATAATAGTACAAGTATGGGCTGATAATGTTGGTGTTGTTGTTGTTTTGTGAACAAGAATATAATGATTGAATGATTGTAGCGCATCAGGGATGTTCACGCAGGCCCGAACAGACGGCTTCCACGCCATTATGAGAAAAGAAGCACATTCCTCGCTAAACAGATTTTGCGGCAGTAGTAATGACTACCTTCATGCTATAATGTTGACAAACCTGAGTGTCCAATACTAAGATACTGGGTAGAGCTCATAATAGGAGTTATAAGTTGAAATTCTATGTATTTTTATGTTTATGTTATCTGTGCATAAACTAAACTATGTTCTAATGTGTATATGGAAACTGATATCTGCTATTTTTTATTATTATTTATTAAAGGTGTAATAATAAAATTACTCATTTACTCACTTTTGCCTAAAGATAACAAATTGTTAAGAATACGAAATAAGAATAACAAATATTTATAACAAAGAAATAAAAAAAAAACAGAACTCACATCAAGAACAGTGACTATCACAGTACATACAATCGGGCTATCACGGTCCCTTGGTACATCGCAGCAGACGTCCGGAGTGCGTCCGACAACAAACTAATTGAGCAAGCTTTCCTGTTCCGAAAGATTGCTCCGACTATTGTGTCCTAATGGTTATTGATGAGAATGCCGAGAACGAATATAACTATGATATAAGTAAATAACTATTTTGTGCAGATTTCTATCGCTCCGAACTTCGAGGGCCGTTGGTCCCGGTAGATGCTGATTTTTCACAGTCGTTACGTCACTTCGTTAGTCGTCGTTTGGGGCGGCCTGTCAAACTCTTACACCTCTGATTAAGCACTACCTTATAATTTAAAAAAAACAAGCAATCCACTTCCTAGGTTGAGAAAAATACAAGCAATATTTTACTAGCAAAATCATTATAAAAATAAATCATTAATAGGGTCGATGATAAAAATACAAAACCCCAACTGCGAACAAAATGGTTGAATACGAGCTGATCACCCGCAAAAATAATCACACTAATACTATAAAGGCGAAAGTTTGTATGAATATATCTTGTAAGGGTGTGTGTGTATATTTATTACTTCTTAATGCTTAAACTTCTCAACGGATATATACGAAACTTGGTATGGAGATAGCTTATACCCTGGATATGGACATGGACTACTTTTTGTTCAAGAATAATGAACGCGGGTAAACCGCGGGGCGCAGCAAGTATTTATATAAATTAAATGTTTCTTATTTACTTAAGTATTTTCCATTATTTTAATAATCGCAATTGCAACATTAGACTATAGTATTTACATTTAGTCGAATAATCGAAAATTTAAAATTTTATAAGAAGCTTAAAAGACAATTGCAACTGTTAAGTTATAACAATTACATTATTTTGAAATGTTTTTTTGGTAATTTTTTGTTCCGTCAGAAATACAATATGCCAACTGAAGTCGCCATATTAGTTTTCTTGACACTTTATACATCATAGACTATTCTCGTATCAAGACAAATCCAATGATACCTCATAACGAAACAGCTTGAATTACGTAGCCTTGACATGACATCGCATAACAAAAATATTACATTATTGTTTTTAATAAAATGATTACTTGATTTAAGTTCATCTACCCCAAACTGTATTAATTAGCGTGTAAATAAGCTGAAATTGCTACACTAAAAAGTGTTTCGCTTTCGCTTGCTAATCTTATGACGGGTATAATAAGGGCTTAAATTGCGAAGAGTAGGTATTAAAAGAAAAATATAAGTATTTGAATTTTGAACTATTTGACAGATTTCTTTCCATATTTCCATGTGACATCTATACCTATAATAAAGCAATAGGAACGAAAAAGTCTGTACAAAGAGACAATAAAAAAAAAATAGTTTAGGGTACATAAAATATTCTACTGAACAAGAAAATAACTTTTAAAAAATTCGTGCCTGTATGTTTGATCGCGCATCACGTAAAAAGTACTAAACCGATTGCAATGCAGTCACGGTTGGATAGCTTATATTTTGACTCAAAAACTGGGGTAGGTACTTTATATCTCAATCCGGTAAGTAGAAGCCGAGCAATCGATAAAAATATTTTTGGTGGTTGAAGGAATTTTGATCAAATGTTGGTATATTGGTATTTTAGGTCCTGCACAAAGAGTACTTTTCGAACGATTGCAAGGATATTTTTGAATGAGCTTTCCCGCCCGCGACTTCGTCCGCGCGGACTACTGTATGTTCTTCTAGAATATTAAAAAACCAATGCAAAAGTATGTATAGCACCAATGCTCGTGAAGTTTTCTGACAGACTTGTTATTTCGTTTCCATGGCAACCGTTCCTTACAGCGTATTCAACATTTTCCAGTTATCCCGTGGAAACTTATAATTTTCCTTGATGAAGAGTATCCTATGTTTTATTCTAGGGTATAAGCTATCTCCACGGTCGAACTATTCCCGTGATTTTTCGAGATTAATTCACGGTAACAGATTTTTATACAATTACTAACTGCGCCTCACGGTTTTACCCGCGTGAGGGATAATGATGATGATGATGATGATGATCATGAAAAATATTCTTTGTGCTATTCCAGGGTATCAGCTATCTCCATTCCAAATTTAATCAAAATCCGTTGAGCCATTTGAGCGTGAAGGCTGATGATGATAAAGAAACGTATTATTTGTGTTATTTCAGGGTTATCAGCTATCAACATTCCAAATTTCATCAAAATCCGTTTAGTCGTTTGAGAGTGTAGTATGATGATGATGATGATGATGACGATGATGAAAAGTATTTTTTGTGTTATTCCAGGGTATAAGCTGTCTCCATTCCAAATCTCATCAAAATCTCATCAGCTGTTTGAGCGTGAAATATGATGATGATGGTGATCATAATGAAAAGTATTGTTTATGTTATTCCAGGGTATCAGCTATCTCCTTTTCAAATTTCATCAAAATGCGTTCAGTCGTTTGATCTTGAAGGATGATGACGATGATGACTATGAAAAGTTTTTTTTGTGATATTCAAGCTATCTCCATTCGAATTTTCATTAAAATCTGTTCAGCTGTTATCGCGTTAACGCTACCCAAATAAACAAACCAACAACGGTTCATTTTTGTATAATGTTGTGGATAGTGTGGGTCTATAGTGTTGATATCGTAGAATTGACCATTTCATGAAATGGTTGGCCACATGATGAAAAATTTATATTTCATAAAATTATTGGTGACATAAAGGTTCTCGAATGGCGACCACGAACAAGCAAGCGAAGTGTGGGGAGACCCCCCATACGATAGACCGACGACATTGTAGTCATCGCAGGAAGTCGGTGGATGGAGGTGGCACAAGATCGCTGGTCATGGCGCTCTTTGGGGGAGGCCTAAGTTCAGCAGTGAACTTCTAAAGGCTGACATGATGATAACGATGATGATCGGTAACATCATGAAATGGTTTTGCAAGATGAATGAATGATTAGTATTTGACGATATGAACAACTAAACGCACGGCTTCGTCATGATATGGTCAAACATTAGTGATCATATCGTAAAATAGTTAAATTTTTCCCTCACGGGGAACAAATCTGTCCAGCAAAAACTTTGTCCTCAAATTACAGATGCCATGAATTATTGTTGGAGTTAAACGCTATCAGAAAAAAATGATGCTTACTTGGTGTCCCGTCGAAGACTTAGTTTTTTTTAACCCTATACTTTCGCAAGAGGTAACAAAAGTTGCGTAATTTTATACAGATTACTGCAAAGATAGAAAAACTAAAATTGTGTGTCATCTTGAGGGCTCTACCACACTTTTTTGTAATTTTTTCGTTTTTAGCAGACCTTTACGGTATGAAGATTTCAATCCATAACGCCTGTATTGCTACTTTAAGTAAATGGATTAGAATGAGATAGCTGATAATTTTGATACCGGCAAACTCAAATTTTCGCGTTTTACTTATACGGCTATCATAAGGGAGTTTCTTCGATACTCGACATTATTAAACGAACCGCGGGATAGTCAGGGCACATGGCATGGGGCACTCATTTATGAAAATTATCATGAAATTTTAAAATTGGCCGATTGCAATAACAGATGATATGCATTCTCTGAGGATATTTATAATAAGCATTCACATTGGAAAAGTGTTTTTGTTTTTAGTATTGATAAATTCTTAAATAATTTTTTTTTTTCTGAAACAACTCTCATTTTTGGCTTCATTATTTTTCCGCGGTGCCCTCTACTTACATAATAATTTTATAAGTGTTTGGTTTAGTTTGACAGTGGCTACATATATTCAGCATATATTTACAAGCCGAGTTTTGTACGGTTGCGCCAAACCATTGAGGAAGGAACGGAAAATAAATTATACGCGGCAACAATATTTTCACGCCATTTTGCCGTCTTGCCACAGTGATGTCATAGTCACGTGGTCAGAGTGTTTACACAAGGTTGGTGTTTTTAAAGAGGGGGGAGTAAGCGGTTATTTTTGTATATAAGTAAAATTAAAATATATTTATATATTAATATTTTTCTTTTATTATTACTTTTGAGTTGTTTAACTTGTTGTAGCCACTTTCTACTCATTTTCAATAAAAAAAATGTTCATCCTATAGTTGTCTGTAAGCGATTGCTGTAAGCGATAAGACCACCGAAGCGTGTTACCGCAATGTATTTTTTTAGGTTATACAGTGTACGATTTACAAGTGGTATGCAAGAAAGAGCTATCTCTCTATCTATCTATCTGGTTTAAACCAGCTCAATCATTGTTCAATCCTGCAGGATGAACATCTTCTAATAAATCAAGTAATAAACTGGGTTCGTTTAGATAAATTAAAATTGTATATTAAATTCTCTAACGAATACCTCACCAATCTCGTTTGTCTAAAAGCTCTAAACATCTACAGTCTTTAAAAATATTGAGTACGACGTAACATCGTCGCAGTAGTAGATTGTTAAACGAAATTACCTTAAGTGATGTTCGACCATAATTATACGAGTCGTTCCATATGAAGATATTTATATTCCCACCCGGACCCAAGTACTAAAAGCCCCTAATATATACAAATTATACAATATAACAATATAAAAGAAACGAGATGATGTTTCTCGGAAAAAATGAAGCACGGCGGAGAGGGCGTCGCTGTCGCATAGTTGGTATCATTAACAAACGTATTTTAAATTATTAGAAATTCATTTTATTTCAACAGCTCTAAAATTTATGTGTGACACCTAGTACATTAGGACGCGTATATTTATGGTCGAACATCATTAAGGTAACATGGGTGGTTCGTTTAACCATCAATAATACAGTCCATAGGTGATTAAAGTAGTTTCAGTCTCTTGGAAGTTATTGAGGTTTTTTTACCAAGCCGCTCTCTTTGTGTATTTAATCCCATTCATTTCCTAAAAAAAATATAGAAATATTTGAATTGTGATTTCAAAAAAATATTTGCAAAAACTTTATATTATTATATGTGTTAGAAACAAAACGTCACGAATCCCATAGGTTCATGGGCAAAAACTGCGGGCACTGAACCAGTGTACCAATAAGCTCGTCCTTTTCCAATCCCGTACAATCCTCACTAATCCTGATACACTGTGTCTCGTCTTCTTGCGTCATTTTTTACTTGTTAATCTTGCGAGTTATTTCTCTTAGTTTGTGTTTATCTAGACATTTATATCAGGATGAAATAGGGATGAAGTTGAATGCATCGTGCCTTAATGATATTTTATTGGGGCGTTTGCGGGTGTGAGGAGAATAGCAAAGCTGGGGATTATCGGGGTGTAGGACAATACTTGCAGGGTGTGGATCAAGGGTACGGAAATTTTTCGTAAAAAGCTTTTGTTTTGGTTTAGTTTAATGTTGTAAGTTAGTAGTAAAAGCTATTTCCATTAATAATTTATTAAAATTCTATCCGCCACTATTTATTCGTCGTGATGAGCAAAAACTTTATCCACCATTATTTATGTGGTGTAAAAAGCAAAAATTCAGCCAGTGATGGAATGAATCATCGAATTGAATTTGTGAACGTGGTGGAAGTTTTTAATAACACTGCACAATGTTTTCATAGTTTATAGATCCAAAACACTGCTCTAGGTGCCTCCTTAATAACTAGGTTAAGGTGGGGATATACGCCGTTGACCTTGCTCGATTACCGATTAGGCGTTACCGATGAAAATGCCCCGCGCAGGCCCCGCGCCCCCTGACAAAAGTTACGCCAGCCGCGCGCTCTCTACCATAGCTTTTGTAGATAGCATACTCTATCGAATAGTACCTACCTAATTATTATGTTTACGATATATAGCGTTTTGTAGTATTTCTTTTACACATATGAATCATGCTTTCGTACATACCTATTTCTAAACACATATAAAACACGCATTCTCTTACATTACTGGCATTGTAATTGACTCAATAAGTGTTTACTATATGTACTACTATTACATTCCACTATTCCTGAGACTTATGGACTTGGATATAAATTATTTTAGTCAACTTGGAATCAGGGCTTGACATTTGTCAGTCTACTATAGTTTTATGAAATAGGGCCCAGGCCTTTGTAATTGAACGTAATTAAAACTACTGTGTGATTTAACAGAAGTGTTTTTATTGAATAGGGCTAGATCAATTATAGTGAAGACATTTGACTAGACATAGATAAGTAAACATCAGCCCCAACACTTTCATAAGTTAAATTATAACCAATTACCATACCTACCATTAACCACTAGTGTGACAGGTATGTAATTGCGCAATCCATCAATAGCTCCGCTTGCAATCCATCACCTGTCTCACAATCCTGAAGGATAGACGTGCCTCATCCTGAGATATTGCAACTGCGGATTTCGCCACGTCACTTAAATTGGCAATCTTTAAACATTGATGGAATTCTATTTTGGTACATGGTCACTTTTTTTAAAGCATGTTATGCCTTAGTGCCGTCCTCACGAGGCGAATCAGTCTGACTGAGTAGACAGAGCTAACTTTTAGTTGACCTAGTAATATTGAAAACTAGTTGCGTTCTCACGCAAGAACTGATATCACTAACTAATCGTTCCAAAACGTGCTAGATGTAAACCTTGCGCTATCTATATAATTATATTGATTGATTCCAGGACTTATGTAGCGGCAATTCCCATCATATGAACGACCGGCTCATCTCATCACTCACTTGTAAAAAGTGTTGCATGGCTTTATGCGGAGCAACAAACCACAAGAACGTATTTACATGTACTCGTAACGTTGTATTAATTGACAGAGCGAGCGCGAAGCGAGAGCGAAGCGTCTCCGTTTTAGCTTGGGAAAAAATACTTTGTATATCCGGATGTCAGTCCGGATCTCTGTTCTCCTCTAAAGGTTGCATTTCTCAACCAATCTCAAGATGAAACTTGGTATACAAGTTAAACGAATTTTTAGAATTTTTTGGTCGTCGGGAGTTTTGATTGGTACATCCTCCAAAAACGGGTAAAAAAGAGGCTACTGAATATCTCCGCCTTATTAAATCCGATTTCGATGGTTCTTTTGTTATTTGAATGGTAGTAACTTTAAATTAGTTTTATAAAAATTTCGTGAAGATCTGATGACGATCTTCGGCATGATGAGCAGAATAGCTCCTCAAAATGCAGTAAATTTCTAATTTTTAGGTTTCTACGAGTGGAATCAGCCTTTTTCCTACTAGGTAGGGATTGATGGAGCACCTTGGTTATTAATGTTAGTTTTATCATAAGGTAACTAGATGGCGCTACTGAGCACTACTAGATTGTTTGCAAAAAAGTTTGTACGCGCGAGGTCTACAGCTCACAGAACCACTAGTTACTTTTAGTTATTTTTGTTTGGCTTTCTATTTGTAGTAGCATCACTACTTGCCTGCTTTAACTAATTTTATTTCTGGCGGTAGGCCTCTTACGCATTAGTCCGCCTGGAGAAGTACAACACCTTTGCCAGATATTCAGCCACCAAGCAGTAGTGTGTAAACATTACTGTGTTTCGGTTTGAAGGGCAAAGTTTCCAGTGAAATAACTAAGCAATGTGACTTAAAACATGTCTCTGGGTGACCAGTGCAGTGCCGTGATGCGCAAGATTTTTTTACGCTTTATATTAGCTTCACTTGTATGTTTGTATGTTTGTAACCGACTCCTTTGGACGCTATTTTGACCCACTTTAAACGGTCAGATTTGCACACCTGTCAAAGACCAATGACAATGCAACAATTCGAAGAAAAAAAAATAAAAAATAAATAAATAATAGTTTAAAAAAACTAAAAAACACGCTTTTACAGAAAACCGAACTAAAAAATAGAAAATAAATTTTAATAGTGTAAATAAGAAAAAAATGATTTATTTAATAAAAAGCGTGGGGTGCTTCTCATATCTGTCAAAGAAATATTTATAACTATTGACCCATGCACCCCACGTTTTTTTTTATTGTTTTTTTTTTCTTATTTACACTATTAAAATTTATTTTCTATTTTTAAGTTTGGTTTTATTTATAAAGCGTGTTTTTTAGTTTTTTTAAACTATTATTTTTAACCAAAGTTATAGCTTGCCTCTTCATAAAATCAAATAAAAAATATATTTAATGTTATATTATTCTAATGACGCCTTACAATTTTCCGGGATAAAAATTATCCTATGTTTTATTCTAGGATATAAGCCATCTCCACTCCAAATTTTATGAAAATCCGTCCAACCGTTACCGAGTGAAAGCTCCCCAAACAAACAAACAAACAGACAACTTTCACTTTTATATATTGGTATAGATAGTTTGGCGACCCCCTGAATGTTATATGAAAGCTAGTTGAATAGATTTTATGACGATAATATTAAATTTTGTTCAAGAGTTTTGTTTCCCGATTTTTGCCGTTATTTAGTATCGTGCTTGATGAACATTCACGTTCGGATGGAATTCACGCTTATGAGTACGTACTTTGTGGTAACGTAAAATATTCGTTATTTCAACCTCTTTTGAAATAATATGTTTCGTTTTTCGAAATAAATATTGAAATAGCATTCAGGGCGGTAAGTAGATGCACGGCACCCACCGCGTACCCATATTTCTTCGTATTTTATTATGAAACTAGCTGTACCCGCAGCTTTGCCCGCGTGATCACTTCATTTAAATGATTATCTTATTTAAAGTAGTAGTATACTTGTTATTCCAGGACCAAAAGTACCTATAAATTACAATATACTTTTTCTCTCAAAATTCGTTCAGGCGTCAAATAGTTTTTAACGATTGCTCGGCATTTAATCATCGGATTAAGATACCAAGTACCCCAGTTTTTAATCAAATTCAAGACTATCTAACAATGAGAACCGAATCGCAATCGGTCCAGTAGTTTTTACGTGATGCGCGAACATACATACAGACAAACACGAATTAAAAAAAAACTTGTTCAGTAGCTTATTTTAAGTACCCTAGACCTTTTTTTTAATTAACTACTTTGTATACTTTTTCTTTGTACTTACTGCTTCATTATAAGAACTAATATTAGGTGCTCGCTACAATTCGCTTAGCTTCGCACCCGCCTTCGTCTTCTAACCTATCACGACCATGTCGGATCACCACTGAAGGTTATTGACAGAAATTTGTGTTACGGTAGCATCTCAGCTCGGCTATAAAAGTTTGGTTTTCGCTTTTTTGAAAATATGCCCGACGCTAACACGGTCTCTATGTTATAATATATATCAATATCCCAAGACAACGCGCAGTATAATAAACGCGCGTCTGTATATATATTTATGTGCATGGTTTCAAATAAAACTTGAAGGTTCACTTCAGAAAATTACAGCAGCCTTAAAAATATCAAGGGAAATGTATGTGGAGGGAATGATGAAATTCGGTACCGTTCTATAAACGGATGTATTATTACTTTAAAATTATCATAACTTTGGACTCCTATCCCTTAAAAATCCTTTGTTTTGTCGGTATAAAAAGTATTCTAAATTTTAACACATAATATGAACTTTGACTGTGCCCAGTTAAATCAAAATCCATCCCGTAGTTTCAACGTGATAAGTGTTCTTTTAAATAACTTTCAACCTTTATCCTGCGGGAACCCTTTATTTTCGGGATAAAAAGTATTCGAAATGTCAATCCATAACATCAGCTGTGATTGTGCCAAGTTGCATCAAAATCCGTCTGGTAGTTTCAGCTTGATGCATGTTCAAAGAGACATACAAATAGACAAAAAATGAAAAAATATCCTTTTTGCACTCCATATCGATTTTGAAGTTTATCTCAATTATAATTTTCAAAAAATATTTAATGTACAGATTAAGCCCAGTTACAGTTTTATTATAGTATAATAATAATATATAGATATAGATAGATAGATAGATAGATAGATAGAAGAAAGATATAGATATAGAAGATATAGAATATAGATAATAATAATATCTACTAACAACAAATAAAATAAACAAACATAATTCAAAAGAATCTACCAAACCAACGAATCTAATTAGAAACCGGAAATACTTTCGAACACATTGCTGTTTTTTTCCTTAAAGAGAGACGACTGTCAACGACGTCTGCCCTCAACTGTCTGCCCGCTTTCGGGTCAAATACTTAGGGATGTTCCGATCCCCACCACAACGCACGTTTTTTCCCCCAGGGCCCCTGCCTTGGCGCTCGGCCGGGCGGCGCGTGGTGGCGCGGTGGCACATAATAATAACACCCTGATACAGTAGGTAGGTACCTACATCGCGCGAAAATGAATGCATTATAATAGCTTTGAGCAATTTTATTTCATTTTATTACGTTATATTTATAACTTCATAATTTAATATAATTTTCGTTCCCTATCCCGCAGCAGCCCTTTTAGTTTTTCAGTATAAAAGTATTCTAAATTTTAACCCATAACATAAGTTATAACTGTGCTAAGTTGCATCAAAATCCATCTGATAGTTTCAACGTGGTGCGTGCGTTTTACGATTAGGTAAAAATATCAAGGAAAATGTAAAAAATAACGCATAAAAAAAGTAAAAATCTTTTAATTATGGAGAAAAATATTTCTAGGTCGCATGATTTCGATCCACGGACGTTTGGATCACGCATCCATGCATCTTCCGACTGCGCCACTGACCCTTGTAGCGGAATGACGAAATTTGGTAACGGTTTATAAACGGATGTATTTTTACTTTAAATTTAACACAACTTTGGACCCTTATGCTGCAGGAACCTTTTATTTTTTCGGGATAAAAAGTATTTAACATTTTAACACATTATATAAACTATGACGGTGCCAAGTTGCATCAAAACCAGTCCATTAGTTTCAGCGTGGTACGTGTTCTTGTAAATGTTTTCCACCCCTTTCCTGCAGGAACCCTTTAATTTTTTCATTTTTACCCGACCACTGCGAATAAAATGAAGAGTTGTGTTCAAACTAAAAACTTGGTCTGATTTTGAAAAGCCATGTATTAATCGATTCGTCTTCATGTCGTAGGCTATTTTTACTCCTATTTTTTACCCGACCGTAATCGGGTTTTAGTTTAAGAACTTATGTCTTGTTGAGTGACTTTTTAAACCATTTCCTACTTCGAAAATTCTACCAATTTCATTAAGTTGAATACTCTTTAGGTTTCCTATGATTTCCAATACGTTCGGTTGTTAGCAACACCGAGTGAAGCTACTCCGAGTCGGAGCGGATGGCGTCGACCTGTGGCGTCGACGAACATCGACGAACCTACCCGAGTCCGAGTGGTTTATAGATTTATATATATACGACAATTCTATGGAGCGGTTTGGCGAACAAGACAATAGTTTTAAAACCAAAACCTGACTGCGGTCGGGTAAAAAATAGCCCATGACACTCTTGATATGTAGACGATTCGATTGATATACCTACCTCGCTTGTCAATATCAGACCAAATTTTTAGTTTGAACGCTTAACCCTTCCTTTGCATTGCCGTAGTCGGATAAAAATCATAGCCTATGACATTCTATTCATGAAGACAAATCGACTGAGAGCTCACTTGTCAAAATCAGACTCAGTTTTTAGTTTGAACACATAACCCTTACTTTGCCTTGCTGTAGTCGGGTAAACACGAATAAGCGAAGCATACCACGGTCACTTTTACTCCGTGTGTACTTAGTGTATTTTATGCACACTTTTTATAAATATAACCTTCATATTCAGACAGTGTGTGTAGTGAGTAGGTTTACGAGATGCACTGAGCCACAGTTAGGCTGGTTAATCTTTTCACATGTTTTACCATACGTATTCAGGGCCCTACCATCTCTATCTGAAATTTATTTACAAACCCATTATCACAGAGATCCGTATATATAAGGCGTCCATACCCATCGAAACATCGACACGAAAGAAGAATTCGCTGAAGTTCGACTCAAGCAGATACAAACTCCAAAGATAGGTACCTATAATGTTTCCTTTCGCTAGTTGTTTCTGTGAAACAAAGAAGAAGCAACTTGACAGTAATTAGATTACAAAAGTCAAAAAAGTTATCTCAGTTTTTAATACTTACCATGAATATAACTTCCTTTTACTATGACAATTTGGTGTCCTCCCATATTTTACCGATTAATTTCATTCTGGTATTCTCCCTTATTTTCGGAATATGACTTACGTGGCATTGGCGGAACTGTGGAACGGCAACTCCCCAATGTCATAAAACAAGAAGTGAAGTGTCAATTTGGTGCTGTAACCACAGAATACCTAATAATGATATATACTGTAACCTACGAATAAATACAGACTGTAACATAACATTATTAGAAGAAATAAACATACTTGTACTATTATTTATTCTGTGCCTTCGGAGATAATTTTCTCTACTCAATAACAAGACGTTAATGATAACAAGTTACTTCATTTAAACTAGATGGCGTTGTCTACCCTTAAAACACGCAAGCGGTTTGTTACGAAGTGGTTTGAACGTTAAATGAACTCGTAGAACAAGTTTTCTTCTTTTCGTAACTTATGGTCCCTAACGGCTCTTAAAACGTATTTAGATGATTTTTGTGTTATTTGATAGAATAAGTCGACTTCAGTTGTAAAACGCGCAGCGAAATTAAGCGAATTATTTATAGTAAAATAGTAATTTATTAATAAAAAAAAAATTGAACTCATGTCATGAATCTTTCATTATAAAAACCAGGGTTCAAAATAGTTTCAAGTGCTTTGTAAACCGAAGCCTTGAAAGTAGAATTTAAAAAAAAAGTAGAATAAGTGTCCATATAAATAAGGAGCACAATCGTGTTTGCGAAAAAAGTACTTGGAAGCGTGGAATTGAAAGTAAAAAATACTTGCATAGGAAATTGACCCGTGCGCTTATGTAAATAATGAGCACAATTGCGTTTGCTTATAAAAACTTCGAAGTCATGCAAGTTTTTTGATAGAGCGAGAGCGATGTATCGGCCACCTAGCTTCTTTTGACCCGGCTGGCCGAGTGCGGCCGAACTCAGCCGAAGCCATGCCCAACCCGCCACCGAGTATGTAGGTGCGGGCGGGACGAAAGAGCGAGTTGGTGAGTAAAATACTTTGAAAGTCTTGCAAGTATTGCGGGTCCGCAGCAGGGCGGCGTACTTACAAGCCAAAACCTGGTTTAAAAACCTGTTCGCGTAAATACCCACCTTCCCTAGTAGTTACTCGTACTCCCCTCGTACACCTGCACTGCACCTATACCTACCAGTAACCAGTAACTCTAAATTCAAATAAATACCAGCTACACTACAAAAGACCGTACCGTACCCGTTCTGACCCGACACCTGCCAGGCTGCCACTGCCACGCATCTGACCTGAATTTACTCACCAGACTGTACCGTCAGTCACTTCACCACCCTGACACCTGCATCGTGACCTGGAACCTGTTTTGCCCTACGTACCGAGACGCTCGAAAATAAATTACCCTTACAGTGCTAATATATCTCTACAAAACTTTTTATTTAGTTGATATACTGAAAAGTTTAGACATATCCAAAAATAAAAATATTATGATCCATAATCCACCATGCTGGCCCAGTGCAGGTTGGTAGTTACGACCCTACAAAAAAGTTTGGTACTACGCAATGTGGTCTTGAAAACTTACCTGATAGAGGAAACTTACCTTTACTTCCTGCCATTTAAGATCCATTTCATACATCGTCATGTTTTCTTAACGTTCCTCAGGCCTTTAATTTTCGCCGAAAACTTTTAATGGCTTAAGACTTGAGCCTTCTTAATTTTAGCGACCGGCGACAATTATTTTGCCAGTCTTTAATGTGACAAGCTGTCCAATACGTCAACTTACACGGGAAGTTTTAAAAGCAGTTTTGTGTCTTTATGTGTTTATGAAATGTTTTTCTATAACTTTACATTTTAATTTAAACTGAGGGTTGTAAGATCAGTACATTATTAGAAAAAAGTATATAACAATGGGCCCATCATATTATGGGACAAGAATAATTGGCTAATGTTGTTAATAATTAATAATAAAAACTGACTGACTTTATTAAAAGCTTTTATTTAACTATTGCAATGTTTGTATTGTGTTTGTATGTATTTTTGTATGTATGTCTATATTTATGTGTATGTCTGTACCTATGTAAGTTTGTTTAGGTCAAATCTTGCAAGCTGAATTAGTTATAAGTGTCGAAATTTAGTACACATTAGTTATAATATACATGATATTTGACGGCCAGTTGGTCTAGTGGCTAGAGACCCCTAGGAAACCAAAAGGTCGCGGGTTCGAATCCTGCAAGGTGCAATAATTTGTGTGATGAGCAGAAATGTTTGTTTCCGGGTCATGGATGTGTTATTTGTATTTATTTATGTTTATCGTTACGTTATCTAGTGCTCATAGTACAAGGTATCCTAGTTTGGGGCTAGGTAATTGGTGTAGAATTGTCCCAAATATATTTATATTTATATTACTAAATTGTATAGTTGTTAATGAGATCTCCCACAATCAACAAAACTGGGATACAAATAAACATAATACAAAGACTGTAAATATACGTTATTTTAAAAACATTAGAAAAAGAGCTTTTATGCAGTAGATGTGCAATGATGAAAGTTAGAACGGGCTATCACAATTAAATGCGTACACTACATTTCGGGCCTATTTGTTGACAGTTGAGGATTTTCCAAATCAGGAGCTAACCCGGAGAGCAGAAACCATATCATGGTTTAAACCTGCTAGCATAATTTAATGCATACACAAAATTTCATGACTGTGCTGTAAACCGTTGCAGAGTTCCCTAGTCAGGAGGCAACCCTGAGTGCTGCAGCATGGTAGTGCGCAATGTTGGATATATCGCCACCAGATGATTGACTGGTTACAATGTTGTTAGAAACAGCCACGAGAATCCCGTTGCTGGAACGACGCAAGCGACTCCAAAAAGACGCCACTCAAGACCTAATAACAGCAAAAAAGTCAGGAACCCCCGCTTCAGCAAACATATTCGACGCACTGCAGTACCATGTCAGTCTCATAGGAGCCTGGAATGTGTCATTATATTGGAGTCATTATGGTACTCATTGCGTTCTGCGTGAACATTATCCATGTCTGACACGTGTACATGCATAGGCAATACGTTTTAAAGAGTGTGGTCTTAATTTCCCTACTACAGTTAGTGAATTGGCGAGCAAGCATGTTGCTTCTGATGGCAAGAGCCCTGCGTTTCCGCTCAATATCGGTGTCGTCGTGCAGTCGTTAGAGCAGCTGTTGACGGTACGACTGCATCTGTATTTATGCCTAAACTGATTCATAATGTTTATCACTGTGCCATTTAAAAACACTCCGGGTACCCTTTCCGGACCCCTACCCGATGCGAAGACCATCATCTCGGTCTTACTAACGTTGTATTTCAGTCCGTGAGCATTAGCAAAATGCTCACAAACCGAAAGCAGCTTCAACTCAAATGCTCAACGGATGATGGTTGGACCATCTGACGGCATGCGTAACCCGAGTGCCGACTACGGTATCCCACGCGGCACTCGTGGAGATACAATGATCCAGCCATCTCCTGCTTCACATTGAAAAGTATAAGTATCAGAATTAGCTCCAAGTACGAGTATCTTAAGGTCAGTCCACTTCCAAAACATATCATCACAAAATTTTGCTGTTTACCAAACCGAGCAGTCGGCAGTGTTCAAGTCCCCTAACCACCTGAGCATAATACCGGTTATAACCGCTTGTTAACACTCAAGTGGCTAAAATGTAAGCAAATTGAAAATCGGATTCCTCAATTATAGCACTGACCTTGGTTAAACAATCGCAGGCGTGGTCATCTGTAGGTTAAAAGTAGTATGCATGTGATATTCCAGGACCTAAAATACCAATATTTGATCAAAATTCCTTCAGCCATCAAAAATATTTTTATTGATTGCTCGGCTTCTACTCATTGGATTGATATATAAAGTACCCCAGTTTTTAAGTCAAAACATAAGCTGTCACACAATCCAACAGTGAAAATTTTATCGCAATCGATATATTAGTTTTTAAGTGATGCGTAAACAAACAAACAGACAGACATGTTTTAAAAAAATGTTAACATAGACATACATTACATACATTAGTTAGTATAGTTTGTTTGTTTGTTTGTTGTTGTGTTATGGTTATCTGGAAGAGATCTCGCTTTTAGCGATAAGACCGC
The DNA here is from genome assembly GCA_946251855.1 of Alsophila aescularia. Taxonomy (NCBI): domain Eukaryota; kingdom Metazoa; phylum Arthropoda; class Insecta; order Lepidoptera; family Geometridae; genus Alsophila; species Alsophila aescularia. The sequence goes on along the minus strand of OX276379.1, from coordinate 25,930,292 downwards.
CCACTGTGCCTGTTTTTAAAATGATTTCTTGTACTTTTTTCCCTTTGTTCTGGTGCAATAAAGTGTTTATTATTATTATTATAATATTCTTGTTCAGTAGTTATTTTAGGTACACAAGACCATATTTTTTTAATTTATTTTATGTAAACGAGTACATACTTTTTCGTGCTTATTGCTTTATTATAATTTTGGAGATTTATTACTTCAAAATTAACATAACTTTGGACCACTATCCCGCAGGAAACCTTTATTTCTTCGGGATAAAATGTATTCATAATTTTAACCCATCAAATATATAACTAGCTGTACCCGCGGCTTCATACGTGTGGTTATTAATCTAGGTTAAAAATACTCATATGTACTATTGTAAGATACTCATACCAATATGAAAACATTTGATCAAAATTGCTTCCGACAAAAAGTTTTTATCGATTGCTCGGCTCCTACAAATTGGATTCAGATACCAAGTACACCAGAAAACATTTGATCAAAATTGCTTGCGACAAAAAGTTTTTATCGATTGCTCGGCTCCTACAAATTGGATTCAGATACCAAGTACACCAGAAAACATTTGATCAAAATTGCTTCCGACAAAAAGTTTTTATCGATTGCTCGGCTCCTACAAATTGGATTCAGATACCAAGTACACCAGAAAACATTTGATCAAAATTGCTTCCGACAAAAAGTTTTTATCGATTGCTCGGCTCCTACAAATTGGATTCAGATACCAAGTACACCAGTTTTCAAGTCAAACCCTAAGCTATCCAACAGTGAAAACCGCATGCAATCGGCACAGTAGTTTTTATGTGATGCGTGAACAAACATACAGACAGACAAACAGACAAACAGGTAAACAGACAGACATGAATTTTTAAAATGTTATATTCTTGTTCAGTAGCTTATGTTATTGTCATAGTCATAGTCATAATTTATTAATAATATACATTACAGGTCAGAAAATAATAATAATAATCAGCAATTTATATTAATAATAATATAAAAAAATGCAATAATAATATTTACGTAAGTACATAATGTATTCTTTAAATATCAGTTATTTAAAGTCAATATTGATAAGAATAAAAAGCATGCTTAATGAGCCAAATCTTTAACTTAGTTTTAAACGTCTTATAGCTGGGAGCATTCACGATCACTTTTGGTAGCCTATTGTAAACATCAGGTCCCATCACGTAAAGCGTTTTAGCAGACTTCGCCAATCTGCGTGGAACGCCAGAAAGTTTATTTGCGTTACGAGTGTTGTACCGATGCATTTCTCCACGTTTGTTGAAAGTTTCTATGTTCTCACGCGTGTATATTGCCACTTGGAGTATCAGGAGACTGGGCAAGGTCATAAGGCCTAGCTCGATGAAAAAAGGTCTCGCTGACTCGTCCTGCGCGATACGTGCCATCACTCTCACTGTTCGTTTCTGCAAGCGGAAGACGCGCTCCCAATCTGCAGCGCGTCCATAAAGCTCGAGCCCGTACTGCAGGAGTGACTGCACGCTTGCAAAGTAGCAAGAACGAACTGCCTCCCTTGGCAGAGTTGAAGCAACTCTACCAAGGGCAAAGCAGGCTCCACCAAGTTTTCCGCACAAGTGGTCAATATGTATATGTGTGCTGTGGTCGGCGACATCAAAAGCCTTTGAGAGGTCACAGAAAAGCACAGCAATCTCATGTTTTTGTTCTCTGGCGTTTAAGATTCGCCGTGCCACTTCTCTCGCCAGCATCGTTGTTGAACGCCCCTCCCGGTACGCAAATTGGCGATCTGATAACGCATGTGTTGTTTCTAAAAAGTTTGAAATCCGCGTAGTAAGAACATTTTCAAAAATTTTAGCTACTGCTGGGATTATAGCAATAGGTCGGTAAGAATTAGGATCCTCTTTCTTTCCTTTACCTTTGTAGAGGGGACATATCCGGACTTCTTTCAAAGTTTTTGGATAAACATCTCTTAAACATTTGTTGTACAAAACAGAAAGAGATCCAGCCATCAAAACCGCTATTAATAGCTCATTATCTCAATAGAAATCTCGTACATGTCTTTAGTGGGTTTGTTAGCTACACGACATGTTTTTAATTACGTTTATTAATGATTCTGCTAGCTTCTCAGCTGTATTGTTCCGTAGGTATATCTGCGTCCAGTCAACACTTTCTATAGCTAGAACAAATGACGAGCGGGCGGCCGCGGTGTATCTGCGGGCGAGACGGACAGTTGAACCAGGCGTGCCGGGCGCAGAGCACATCAGCTCGCTATGCACTCCGTAATGGTCGCTGATGTTTGTACGGACTGCAGATGTTGCAATCCTGTTAATTAAAACGTTAGTGTATAAGTGATCTATTGAAGTGGAAGAAGTAGCCGTCTCGCGAGTCGGAAAATCTACTTCGTTTTTAAAACCATGTGTAGTTAGTAGATCACATAATTTTTTATGCTCCAAGCTATTGACTAGGCTGTCTATATTTATGTCACCGGCAATGACACAATCTAAATTCATATTATTCAACTCATTATGCAGTTTGTCAAACACATGTAGAAAATCATTAACCTTCGTTAAGTTACTTCTATAAATGCAAACAACAATCAATTTAATGTCAATCAGTTTTACAGCTGATATTTCACAGCATTGTTCGACACTAAACTTACATAAATCGACAATTTGTAGGGCTTTCAAGTCTGACTTTAAGTAAATACATGATCCACCATGTTTCATCTGGGTACGGCTACAACTAGAAGCTAGTACATAGTTATTTATACTTATACATTTTAATTCTATTTTTGAAAGCCAATGTTCTGTCAAAACCAAAACATTGCATTTAAATTCTTTTTGTAATAGAACTTCTGTTTTTTTCGTTTTTGAGTTTAATGATTGAATGTTTTGCAAACATACTACTATACTGCTATACTTATTTTTATTAATATCATCGTCACGAAACCGGTCGCATTGTATGTTCGTCGTCGGCGCTGGCGCAGGCCGAGGCGCGAGGGACCGGGCGCCTGCGTCCTTGGGCACGCGAGGCTCCGGTAGTGGTGCCATGACTGACTGGGTAGGTGGACGTGCGCATCGCTCGTCCATCGCTCTTACGAAACCACGCGCTGACTTCAACCTGGTTCAGCCAGTTGCTGGCGCACAAGAAAAAATCGTACTTGCTGTTCGGAACTGTGATGACGAAGGATGCGTAGTACTGATGCCTCAATGTTAGTTTCTCAACAAGGTACTCACTCGATGGACTCTTCCTGGTCATATATTTGTTAAGTGCTTCCGTGGTGGTGTCGGGTTTCAAGAAACATACGTGTATACGCCTCACTCTTTCAACAGCTTGCAAGTACGTGTCATAAGTGCCGTTTCCGCGTATTACCTGCCTGTTGAAAGGACGTCGGTTGCGTTTCTGAACAGTCTGCCAAGGTGTCTCGATAGATTCTGATCGCTAGACAATTTATTTGGTTCGGCGTCTGTGTGTGAATTTGGCAGTGATATTGTTTGTTGTGATTGCTCAGTACTCGTGTTTAAGTCGTTAGCAGTGGTCGTTATTGTTTGTGTGTTGAGTGATTTGCGAGGCAAAGGCGCAGCATCAGTGATGATGATGGTAGGAGATTTGTGTGATGTGGAAGCACGGCTATTATAACCACCATTAGGATTTGCGCGTTGTGTTTGTCGACAGTTGGCGCGTTGAGAACGCGCCGACACAGCGGATTGCCCGGTTGGTACCGTAGTTATAGATGATAACGTACCTTTCACAGTTGTAGGTCCAATACTCTTCCGATCATTGTTACCCTGCTTTAAGACCTTAGGTTTAGCTATTTGAAGATCCGTAGCCTTCTTTTCTCCATCACTGTTGCGACCTTGGTCACTAACAATGTGCTTCTCCAATCTTTGAATTGTTTGAGTCATTGCAGTTATTTTTGCTTCCATACGAGCAAGACACTTTGCTAAAATCTTTTCAAGGCATTCTATGCTTATATTCGTCATTATTTAATATATGTTAATTAAAAAAAATCGGAGCCAAACAAAAAAAGCAGCTGACCGATTTGCCGCCTACCCGCGCATGTACCCTAGACCATTTCTTTTTTAAGACTTTTTCGTTCCTATTGGTTTATTACAATTATAGATGGATTGCCTATAACATAGACTTCATATTTCTGTCTCAGGTTAATATCAGTTCGAGATAGAACTCCTTAGAAGTTATTGTTGAACCTGTAAATGACTTTGACTCTCTGAAAAGCAGCACCTGTATTGTCTTTTCATTGAACTTATAATAGGTAAAGTTTAAGCAAGTTGCCAAAGTTATCACGTGAACGTACGCGTCTAAGTTAAAGGCATGTTTAAAGGTCTTAAATTAAAACTTGTTTCGGGATAAAGCTTATGAAATTTGGTAGTAAGAAGAGATTATGGGCGAATTTATTACTATTTTGGTGAAATATTAAGGTAGGCTTTCCTTACGTAATTATTTTTTTATTAATTAAGTAGAATACTGGGGTCTCTATTTAATATTTAACCCTGGTAATTCGCCCACAGTTTCACTATCATGGTTTAAAACTGAGACTTTCATTCGCCCAGCATGATTCTGATAACGTTGCGATAAGATACAGCTTGTACACGCCTTTTCATTTATCATCATCAGCCTGTATTACTACTATATTATTACTGCCATACGTAGGCCGCTTTTAATGCACGCTATTGAGCTCAGTGTTCTGCTCTCCTTATCTATACATGAGAGAAAAGTTTTGGGGATGAAATATACCCCTGTCTCACTCCCCTGCGTAGTTGGATATGTTGAGATTACTGGTTTTGTACTTAGACACTCATAAGGCGTCTCATAAGGATACCTCAGCACTTTTAAGTACCACCAGTCCACTTGGCTATGCTTCAAAGACTCCAAAACTGCCCAGGTTTCAACAGAGACAAATGCCTTCTCATAGTCCACAAAAGAAAGTCACAGGGGCAAGTTATACTATTCGGACTTTGTTATAGTCTGTCTCACATGTGGTCTATGGAGCCCAATCCTACGTGAAACTTGGACTGCCCGGAGGCCGAAATATAGTTATAGCCGGTATAGTTAAAAAGGGTTTTACACATTTTTAAATAAGATGACTACCAAACTCTTGGTCCCTCTGCTGCCTCTAGAGTTTTTCCACCGTCCTCCGTCGTTCGTTTTTGATAAATCGAAGAGCCTTGTCCGAGAGTTTTGACTGCGTGCCCGTATGCTGCATCTGACATAACTCTAGTACTTTCTTCCCTAACGATTCTCACCACATTTTAGAATTCCTCATCCACGTTGTTTGTGGTTTCCGTTCAAAAAGAAATACTCTTTTTCCAAAAAGTTAACTAGCATTTGCCCTCTCTGATTCCTGTTTCATACATAGCCGTGTATTTTTAATTCGATGCAAGAATAGAACACGTAACACGCTGAAACTACTGGATGAATTTTAATGCAACTTGACACAGTCATAATTTGTATGATAAATTATAATTGAGGATACAGCTGTGGAATAGGGATTCAATTTTATGTTAATTTCTAAGTTATAACGCGTGGTCATTTCTCTACGTTAAAAGTACGATCGATAAACATGACCGAACGATTTATTTCTATATTTTTTTGACTTCAATAATAAAATTAGACATAATGCTGTCTTTTTTGTAGGCATCATTAAATTGTACAACTTTTCTCGAGAACTCAATTATATATCTCTCATCGTTATTGCAGCGCTCATAAGAAACGTTTTGTTTCGACTGTTTTTTCTTCGACTTACTATGCAAATCCGACTATCACAAAAAAGTCTTTGAATTTTTCAGGTTTTTACGATTATATAGCTTATGACTATAACAAATAAAGTGGCTTTTTATAAGTAAATTTTCAAAATCGGTTATGTAGATCCAGAGATTACCCCCCTACAACCTCACAAATTAATAATACTAATCGATGTCTTACCTCGTAGTATGAACTCAAATAATGCCGTTTCATTTGAATTTATTCAGTAGTTCCGGCGAGATGCAAGGCCAGGATACACACAGACATTCAGAGAGCCAAAAACAAAAAAAAACATTTTTGGCTTCAGTAATGAATATATAACAGCCCAAATAATATATAAAAAATATTTTCAATGAACAGAATTTAGACACCTATCCTGCAAGAACCCTTTATTTTTTTGGGATGAAGAGTATCCCAATTTTCAAAAAGTTGCTCAAATTCTATTCCCTAGATTGAGATACCAAGTACATCAGTTTTTAAGTCAAAGCCTAAGCTATCCGAAAGTGAAAACCGCATCGTTATCGGTTCAGTAGTTATTACGTGATGCCCGAACAAACATACAGACAAACAGACTAACAGACGAATAGACAGACACGATTTAAAAAACATGTTATATTCTTGTTCTATGGCTTATTTTAAGAACCCTAGAGCATTTTTTTTATATAACTTCATTGTTTAGATTTTTTAGTACTTACTGCTTCATTATAATTATAGAATCGATAGACAGATATATATTATTTTAAATATAAAATATAGACTTTATTTTTTGAGATAAAAAGTATCCTTACTTTTAACCCATTATATAAACTATGACTGTGTCAAGTTACACCAAAATCCATCTAGTAGTATCATCGTAATACTTGTTATTTTAAATTACTTTTAATAAAGTGAAAGGGTTCCCGCAGGATATATGTAGAAACATATAACTATAACTATATTTTTATCCTGACAAGTTAAAGTGTTCCCTTTAACTTTTCGGGATAAAAATATCCAACGTCCTACTTCGTAGTATGAACTCATATCATACCAAATTTCATTTGAATTCATTCACTAGTTTTGACGTGATGCGCGGCCAAGGTACATACATACAGACAGAGAAAAATGAAAATAAATACAGTTTTGGCTTCAGTATCGAACACAGAGTACCCTCTAAAAAAGTCTATTTACAGTCTGTTACAGTTTTATTATAAGTATATATAGATAGATTTTGAAATATAAAATGCAGTCGAAGGCAAGAAGAGTAAGTAGCTCGCCAGGTTCTAGCTGATCCCGTCAAAGGAGAAATGAAATGCATGATGCCAACATCTGTATCTTATATTTCAAAATTTAAAATCTAAAGCTTGGTTGCCTTTTCTAGTTTTGTTTTGAGTCGTGTTTTTTGTTGTATTTTTATATATTTATATATAAAAATACAACAAAAAATAAATAAAAAAAAACATTTATATATTTAAATTATAATTTAATCTTTTTTAGTTTTCCCTATATATTTTGATCTATAATGTTCTTTTAAAGACATTCCTATTATAACTGCAGCTGTAATTGCCATATTCGTTTTCTTGATAGTTCACTCAAGTTACATAGTTACATAGTTGATAGTTTCCCTTTGTCACTCTTATGATTAAGACAAATCCAATGATACTTCATTTATCAAAATACATCAAACCGTGTAGGCTGTAGGACGCGCCAAAGAACATACCAACATACAACTGAAAAACATAACCAGCGCTGAGGGTCATAGACACTCAGTATTATGCTGAGGCGCGGCCTTTTTGGCACCGCACTTAATTTTTTACTATTTTTTGTTATTATTATTGTCATTTTTTTGTAATTGTGTGTCAAATAAATGTTTTTTCTTCTTCTTATAACCCTCCCCGTAGGATAAAAAGTGTTCTACACGCCAGTTAGATGCGACAGCACCGTAGACAGCAACATCAAGACACTGCGGAAAGTCATTTTATTATAGCACACATAACGTAACTTTAACAGATAAGAGTATATAACAGCCCTAAAGATAGAACGCCATAAATATGGCCAATAAAATATTTAGTGCACATAAAAGGCTCTGATGCAAGTATAAATAACTAGAAGCCTCATAGCTATAAATGTTGGTATATTGTAAGAGAAATATCCTGGAAGTGTGCTTACGGTTTCATATTTTAGGGGGCGTAAGGGCATAAGTCATATTTTATGGGCTGAGGTGACTCAGGTTTCCTGCCTTGTTTTTGAAGGCTTATGAGCCCTTGGGTATCCTGTTTTTGACATACAATAAAAAGCGGTTCTCAATTCGACTGGATTTTTTATTATTCTGTAGTTATGTTCACTTATAGCTCCGGGATTTTATGGACTAAATGGTACTTTTTTTATTTGAATCAATCCTCAAGTGGCGGTCTATTTTTTTCAAAATTGCTCCATTTTTTTTGAAAAAATATAATTTCACCGTCATTCTATAATAATAACTTATAGTTAGTAATATATTTTGCTTGTCTGATTTTTTAGTTCCTTGTACTTTGAAACACACTGTTGTTTACCCCATTCCGGCGAAGCAAGGTAATGAGTTTATGTTTGTATGTATGTATGTATGTATGTATGTATGTATGTATGTATGTATGTATGTGGATGTTCCACCATAGGGTCGCCCCTATTGGTCTGATATTTACAAGCAAGGTATCAATCGATTTGTCTTCAGGTAAAGAGTGTCTTAGGCTATTTTTTTACTCAACTACGGCGAACTAAAGCAAAACAAGTAAGACAATCTCTCCAAGTGGAAGATAAAACCAATCTTCTCATAAATGCCGACGTGGTAATAAGGTTACTTCGCTCGCTTTGTGGCTTTGTTATCTACTTCTCCAAGTTCCAGTGATTTGGTTAAAGTTTTAATATTATTTTACAATGTGGCAAGTTTGGATATCGCACTCTGCGGGATTCAATTAGTTCGTATCTTTGTCAAAGTGGTTAACTTAATCTATACATATAATAAAACTGTAACAGGTCGAAATCTGTACACTGAAGATATTTTTTATTTTTTTATTAGAGGCTGTTCTGTATTTCATGCTGAAGCCACAATTTTTTTTTTTTATTTATGTCGTTCTATCTGTCTGTCTGTATCTTGGCTAGGCATCACGCCAAAATTACTGTATGAATTTAAATGAAACTTGGTAAGATTTGAGTTCGTACTACGAGGTAAGACAAAGAATACTTTTCATCCCGAAAAATTAAACGGTTCTCGCAGGATAGGGGTTGAAAGTTATTTAAAAAAACACCACTCTGAAACTACTAAACGGATTTTGATGCACCTTGGCACAGTCATAGTTTATATTATGTTTTGGCTTGCCAAAAGACTATATTTATAGTTATTATAATTTTTTTTTTTAACTTACCTAAAGTGAAGTTCGATCTTAATTATCCTCTCTTCGCCGGAGAGATATAAGATCCCTCCCTACCCTGACATTTATACCCATAATTTCTGGATCAATATTGCTGGTTTTTTATTACCTATATAGGCTATCTACTCTAAAAATAATGAGGTTGAGTGGTTAGGCAAGCGGGCGAGTGCATAGACAGATGGAAGATTGTTTTGCTTCTGTCTTTCTTTCACTCTGAAATACTTGTGCGATACGATTAGCGCGTAGCAGGGCTACTACAGGTCAAAGAAAAATCTCTCCGACGAAAACAGGATAATAATTAAGATCGAACTTCACTTTAGGTAAGTTCGTTTGATCATCTAAAAATTGTGGATACTTTTTATACCGAAAAAATAAAGGGTTCTTGCGGGATATGGGTCCAAATTCTGTACATTGAAGATATTTTGTATTTTATTTATTTAGATTTTATTCTTTTATTTGTACTGAAGCCAAACCTGTTTCTTTTTCATTTTTGTCTAATGTTTGTCTATTTGTAAGTCTATTTGTATCATGGATACGCATCACGCCGAAACTACTGAATGAATTCAAATACAACTTGGCATGATTTGAGTTCATACTACGAGGTAGGATTGGATACTTTACATACCGGTAAATTAGAGGGTCCACGCAGGATACGGGTATTTTATTTGGAGTTGGTATTCATGTTTTACGTTTAACAGTTATTTCCGTAGTTTACCTCTAGGATACTCAAAGAATATTCCTCCAAATTTAAAATACCTACCACCACTTCACCGGTTTAGGCTGGGCATTGTCTGTCAGTCAGTAAGACAGTCAGTAGATATGTCACGGTACTGTTTTATATAGGCATGATTAATGTAATCAAAAATAAAACACTTATTTTTATTATTCTGCCCAAAAGTGAAAGGCATCTATACTTATAATAAAGCAGTAAGTAACAATCTGTAAAAGGAAGATATTAAAAAAATACTAGGATACTAAAAATAAGCTACTGAAAAAGAATAAAACATCTTTAAAATTCTTGTCTGTCTGTTGTTCTATCCACGCATCATTTAAAAACTAGTGGACCGATTGGGATGCGGTTTTTATTGTTGGAAAGCTTTGGGTTTGTCTTAAAAACTGGTGTACTTATTATCTCAATCCGATAGTAGAAGCCGAGCAATCGATAAAAATATTTGACGGCTAAAGGAATTTTATTTAAATATATTGGAATTGTATTGTATATTGGTATTGGAATTGTAAGAGAGTTCTTTTACCCTAGAGAAATGGCAACGCGTGCGAAGCCGCAGGTACAGCTAGTCTGCAATATAACTTCTACTTCTTCTACTTCTGCTAATAATAGCAGAAGTTTAATACTTATATATAGGAGCCACATCTATAACTGGTACTCAATAAAACTATAACATTTTAGTCATATTTGTGAACTTACCTCTTCTTCAAGAAGCCGCCTGGGGCAGTAACTAACCTTCGCCAGATATTCATTCCGTTATGTAATATTGTCAAAACATTACTATGTTCAAGTTTAAAGGCAAAGTTTCTAGCGAGGCAAATGAAACTTAAATAACAAACAATGTCTTAGGAGATGAGAGTGGGGGCGCAAGATTTTGAAATCCAAATTTCAAGATGCCCCTGCACCGTTATAAGCAGGCATAGTTCTTACCATAAAATGATCATCATTAAGTAGTATAAAGTTAAGATAAAAAAAAACACGCCTGCCCTGTCAAATTATATATTGTTAAAATGTGCTCTTCGAGAGGTAGGCATCGCTGTAGTAGAAAAGTTAGTCGAAGATAAAACGGTGTCCAAGTCCAAGTATAAACCTCCTTCAACAAGTAGACTTCAAAACGAACATAGGAACAGTCTCATTAGCAAAGATAATTGGAACTGGAAATGCATTCGAGCTAGTTGTAAAACTGTAGCACTTTTGTTTTCGCGCGGCAAATAGGTTTCAATGTGGATGTCTGTAAAACCACAGAATAACAAGTAGTACATAGAATAGCTTATTAATTTTTAACTGGCGTTCGAGTTTGTTGTTAAAGTAAGGAAATAACTAAAACACATAATTCTGTAAGTAATTTATTTTTCAGTGAGCTTAATTGCGAGTATATTCAAAGATGAACAAGATATAAGTCCAAAAACTAAAACCCGACTGCGGTCGGGTAAAAATTAGCAGAATGAAATTAAACTTTTTCGAAGAAGACGAATCGATTGATACTTCGCTTGTCAAAATTGGTCCAAGTTTTTAGTTTGAACACATAACCCTTCTTTGCTTTGCTGTAGTTAAGCAAAAAAAATGCCTATGGCACTCTTTAAATTTTAATGAAGACAAATCGATTGACACCTCGCTTGTCATAATCGGACCAAGTTTTTAGTTTGAACACATAACCCTTCCCGTGCTTTGAGGTTGTCGGGTAAAAATGATACAATATCTGACGTTTATGATTCTTTTCTGTTATTTTTTAATAGATATACACAAAAAAATGATGATGATATTTGGAGACAGCAAATTTTACTCGAATAAAACATTCCTTTATTTTTAAAATGAAACAAATCTGCATTCATAGACTTTCGAAAACTCGCTTGCCACACTCGGGAATCAAACCGGCTAAAATCAAAAATATAACATTATGTACAGTTACTCATATGGCATCAATCGATAGGATCAATCATACGAATCAAATCTCTCTAACAAATATTATAAATAAAATAAAAAGAAATCCATAAAATCTCAACTTATTTTAATTGAATGAAAAATAAGGGTAAAGTAACTAATTAGTTGCTCGAAATGAGCTCAATTTTATTGGATACACCAGTTTGTTCCTTTAATAAAGATTATTATCTAATAAAGAGTTTATTTATAAACACGTGCAAATTGAAATCTAAATAGTTCTTCGTCATTCTAATAAATAAATGACGTTAAAGATAATTGTTAATAAGGTACTAACATGAGGAATCTGATCGACCTTTGAGTAATAGTGCTTTATTTTGTCGCATTGAATTTATAAGATTAGATTTCATGGTTTTCCTTTTATTTTATTTACCATATTTATTAAAGAGATTTGATCCTTATAATTGACCCTATCGATTGGTGCCATAATAGTGCAGGATGTTATTTATTTCGGATTTTAGCAGGTTCGATTACCGAGTGTGGCAAGCGAATGTTCATAAATCTTTGAATGCAGATAGTTTTATTTTTAAATAAATGAATGTTTCCTATGCTTATTGCCATCTCCAGTATTTAGAGTACTTTCCTTCCGGGTGTGGTTACAAAATTCCAACCTGTACATATTATAATTATAGATAGGTATTTGAAAACAATGCAAAATTTGGTATAGCACCACTCTTGAAGTTTTTTGACATATTTGTTATTTCTTTTCTATGGCAAACGTTTCTTAGAGCGAGTAATCAACATTTTCCAGTTTTTTCCAGTTTTCCCGTGGAAACTTCCAATTTTTCGGGATAATAGTATCCCATATTTTATTCCAGGGTATAAGCTGTCTCCATTCCAAGTTTCATCAAAATTCGTCTTACCGTTATCGCATGAAAGCTCCCCAAATAAACAAACAAATATACAAACAGTCAACGTTTCACTTTTATATATAGGTATGGATGTTGCATTCCATTAAATTACGCTACGCTAAATTTATTTTAAGCAAACTAACAAACAAACAAACAACGTTTCACTTTTTAATCGACTTCAGAAAAGGAGACGGTTATATGTTCGACTGTATGTATGTTTTTTTTTTATGTATGTCGGTCGATTTCTTCGTCAATTGCGGACCGATTTTGAATATTCTGTTTTGTTCGAGAGGGTCCCATATCTTTCCAAGTGGTCCCATATAAATTGTATCAAAATTGCTTTAACAATTTTTCAAGAATAAATAGTTTTTTGAGTAAAACCATTCGATTTTTTATTTATATTGCCTTGATTTTGTGTTTATCTCTAAGATTTCTAAACTGATTTAGATGGTTGATATTTTATTCAAAAGAGTTAACTTTCAGTGTTGTTCTATATAAAATTAATCAAAATTGGTTCAGAAGTTTTATAAGAAAATCTATTTGTTTTAAAGTTTTTGTTCTGTAATATCTTGGGATTTCTGAACCGAATTAGATGATTGTTTTTACTTGAGTAAGAAGACCTCTAGTTTGGTACTATATACATTTCATCAAAATTGGTTAAGTAGCTTTAAACAAGTTTTAACTTAAATCAATGTGTTATTATGCTTGGGACTGGTTTGCAAGTCAATTTTGAACCATTTAAGTATGTCCAAAGATGCTGAAGTCTTGCACATGGGTGTAGTTCTAATGACAAATATGGCAGGTACTATTGATCTGACCTGATGATAGCGCCAAAAAAACTCAACAATTGGATGATGAACTTGATGAGTTCTCGTGTCTTATGTGGTATCCATGGTCTGATGTTGGAGCTGGAAGGTAGTTAAAGGAGCTACACAATCGAAGGAACTCAACAACAAAATGATGGAACCCTTTAGAGCTCATTTGGTTTATCTTGATGAGTTTTCTGGTTTTATGTTGTATCCGGAGTCTGATGATGGAGCCGGAAGGTAGTCACGGAAACTCAACAACAAAATGATGGCACCCCTTTGAGTTAGGCTTATTTGGTTTATTTTGATGAGTTTTCTGGTGTTATGTGGTATCCAAAGCCTGATGATGGAGCCGGAAGGTAGTCACAGGTTGTTTGTATGTATGTTTGTTTGTTTGTTTGTTTGAGGAGCTTTCACGCGATAACGACTAAATGGATTTTGATGAAATTTGGAACGGAGACAGTTTATACCCTAGAATAAAACAAAGCATACTTTGTACCCCGGAAAATTTAAAATTTTCACGGGAAAAACTGGAAAATGTTGACTACTCGCTGTAAGGAATGGTTGCCATGGAAACGAAATAAAAAGTCTGTCAAAAAAATTAAGAGCATTGGTTTTTTTACTTTTGCATTAGTTTTTAATATCCTAGATGAACATAGGAAGCATTTTTCGTGATAAACAGTAGTCCGCGCGGACGAAGTTGCGGGCGGGAAAGCTAGTTATGTATATGAAGAAGTCAATTTCTATGATACATTGGTTTTAAATATCGGATCCATTTTATCCTAAATAATTCCAAACAATAGACATGTCAATGAAGTCTTGCACAAATGAAAAAGATAGATAAATAAATAAAAAGAGACAAATGAAACATTACAGCTACAATTAGAAATAAAATACATGTAATCGAAAATGAACCGCAATTTAAAGGTAAGGTTGATATTTGTCAAATGCTTTTGATAGATATACTTTTGACCAATATGAAGGCTTAGATAGTTCTTATCGGTGCTGTAGCGCCGATAGATATACTTTTGACCAATATGAATGTTTAGATAGTTCTAATCGTAGCTGTAGCGTCGATAGATATACTTTTGACCAATATGAATGCTTAGATAATTGTAATCGTAGCTGTAGCGCCGATAGATATACTTTTGACCAATATGAATGCTTAGATAGTTCTAATCGTAGCTGTAGCGCCGATAGATATACTTTTGACCAATATGAATGCTTAGATAGTTCTAATCGTAGCTGTAGTGCCGATAGATATACTTTTGACCAATATGAATGTTTAGATAGTTCTTATCGTAGCTGTAGCGCCGATAGATATACTTTTGACCAATATGACTGCTTAGATAGTTCTAATTGTAGCTGTAGCGCCGATAGATATACTTTTGACAATATGAATGCTTAGATAGTTCTAATCGTATCTGTAGCGCCGAGCATTTTACTTGCTAACATAATTTTGAAATCCCGTCAAATTACATAATTATATTGAAAAAATTGCTGCTACGATATTTTGAACATGAGTGCCTAGATCAATATGGTTACCCAAATTGCGTACATATCAATAAATTCATGTTAATCTGATCATTTTGAGTACCTTGGAGGCTAACACTAACCTGACGCGGACTGTATGTTGAACCATTTGCGCTGAATTTATTTAGTCGATTTATATTTTTACGAAACACCGAGACTGCTATCTCGTGGGATTCAAACTTATATATAAACCTTTTTAGACTAGACGATTTTAAATAGTACAGATTTTTAATACATCATTAGTTTTAGTAGTTCAGTTGCATTAGGAGAGGCCTACGTCCAGCAGTGGACATGTATAGGCTGAGGATGATGATGATGATTATGATGACGTATACATCAATAAATATATGAAAGTGAAACGCTGTCTGTTTGTTTGTTTATTTGGGAAGTTTTAATACCAAAACGGCTGATCCGATTTTATCCCGGAAAATGTTGCCATGAGAACGAAATAATAAAAACTCCGTCCAAAAGCATTAAGAGCTTTGGTGCTATACTTTTGCATTGGTTTTTGATATCCTAGATGAACAATGGATGCTTTTTTCATAGCCCGCGTGGACGAAGTCGCGGGCGAAAGCTAGTTATAAATTAATTACATTCTGCATCTTAACCAAACAGTGGTAGGCCTCTTACACAAGAATCCGCCTGGGTAGCCACACATTTGTCAGATATTCAATCGCCAAGCAGTAGTGTGTAAACATTTCTGTATTTCGGTTTGAAGGGCAATGTTTCCAGCTAAATTACCGGGAAATGAGACTTAACAAGACTTAAGCTCAAAAATCAAAACCAAATTACGGTCGGCTAGCCTATGACACGTTTGCGATTCAGACGAATCGATTGATACCCAGCTTGTCAAAGTGTGTTTGTTTAGTTTTAGCGCATTCCTTTGCTTCGCCGTAGTCAAATTTTTTTTTACTAATGACACTCTAGAAATGAATTGATTGACACCTCGCTTGTCAAAATCGGAATAAGTTTTACCTACTTTGACTTGCCGTAGTCGGGTAAAAAAATTATAGCCTACCCACGCGCGTGCGTAAACCGGTTATTGTACTAAGTTTTGGCTGTCATGGCAGCCGAAGAGCATTGAGCCTCTATTACACTCTATACCTGAAGACGAATCGATTAACACCTCGATTATCAAAATAGAACCAATAGGGGCGACGCTAAGGTGAAACAAACACATACCCACATACATAGATACATACATCCATCCATACATACATACATACATACATGAATACATACGTAGCCTGTTAAACTCATTACCATTTCCTTGCTTTGCTGTAGTCGGGTAAAAACCAATGTTACCCGTCCGTAGTCGGGTTATAGTTTTGAACTTATGCATTGTACCTACATCTACACTAATATTATAATGAGGAAAGATTTGATTATTGGTATGTTTGTTTGTTTGTAATGGATAAACCCAAAAAACTGTCTGATTTAAAAAATATTTTCATTTATTTAGCTTCATTATCAGCAAGTAATTTGGTCAACAAATTAGATTTCCTTACGAAAATTGCTTAATATAACACGAGGTATCAAAAATTTGCATAAATGACGATTACTTTGTTAAGAACCGTTGCCATGGAAACGACATAATAACAAGTCTGTCAAGTGCGTGAGTAATAATGCAGTTGTCTACGGTCAAAAATACTGCTGCCAATTATTTTGAATTACGATTACTGGCGTTTGTTTTTAGAAGTTACGAAGTGTATAAAAATGCGAAAAGTAAAAAAATTGCCGCCGTGTGAGCGCTATCTATAAACTCAATAAACACAAAAATACATAACCGTTTAAAATTCTAGACAAACAAACGGCCATGCGCCCTGACGCAGTCCCAACTGGTTTTTTTAAACCAAAGGAGGGTGAATTACGATTACTAGCGTTAAACCGTAACAGTAACAGTATGCGTATTTCAACCTCTTTTCGTTAAACAGAATAAAACTATGGACAAAATGGTACGTCAATATAAACAAAACATTATAGCAAAGAGAATACAATGCATGATGAATGAGAATAGTTTATGGAGGAGGAGGAAGTAAGTTGTTGTTAACTGGCAAGAAAATGAAAAACCTGACACTGGCAAATACACGAGAAGTGTGACGCCAAATCCTCGAAAGAGGAAAAAAAATGTTGTTGTTAACAATACGTCAATTATGTTTGTGTTAATAAAGTATTAAGTGTAAGGAATTGTTTATAAGACAATTTGTGCAAATTACTAATATTGTATTGTATGCGCTCAGTACTGGCGCAATGTTGGCTATTGCGCCACCCGACGATCATGTACTTAATTTAGGGTCAGAAATTGTTGTTATCCATGTTCTCTTTGCCTAAATAAAGTATCTACTAATTTTATCTCTGTATATAATCTACCCGTGCGAAGCCGGGGCGAGTTCTAAATAAAATATTGTAGCGTACACACTAAAAACCTTTCAAAATATTATATCGTTTTCATATTTTGCTTACAACTTATAGTTCCCAAGATATTGTGGTTTTGGTAAAAGGTTTTCTAAAATGAAAATTGTAACGCAGAGACATAGAATGTATATATATATGTATATGCGTAGAGATGTTTGTGTCTGCTATGCAGATGTGAGACATAAATATAATACAATAAATTTTTGCCCGCGATTTCATCCCCGCGGACTATCGTTATTTGCGATAAAAAATATGCTGATACTTTTATGACTCGACATGATTTTTTACATACCACGGGGATAGTTTGAACCCTGGGGAAGTACATAGGATTATAAGATCATGTGTCCTTCTCTAGGTTCAAACTATCTCGATACCAAATTTCATCAACATCGTTTAAGCTTGTTTGTTTGTTTGTCGAATGAGGTAGTGCTGGTGTCAGTAGGTGAGGTAGTGTTTGTTAGGCACCCGAGAGCCTCTGACATGGCTTGTTGGTTCAGCTGTTTAGTCGTGATATGAAAACAATAAGACAGACGGACAAACAGACAGAGATACACAGTTATTTTCACTTTTATAATATTTAGAATGGATGTACTCGTTTATACTTACCTCATTATAACATATATAGAGAACCCACAACCCTTTTACAGGTTTTACCTTACATTTTCCGTGAAATTTGCGTTTTGGAAGAAAACGTTTCCACCATACTATACCATAACCAAATCTTATAATTATTGTCTTGTTTTATTAACCATGTAACGAAGCATTTCGCCAAACAAGCATGCACGAGCAACGTCGACCGATCACGCGGTCAGCGCATGACAATGGGGTCACAGAATAAGCGACAGTGACTACGACGCACGCTGGCGCAGCGAGTACGCAGCAGGGGCGTGGAAATGAATCACAAAAGAGGCAATAGTTACTACGACACGCGCCGTCTCCCACTTCGCGGCGATCAGTATCCGAAAAGCACTCTGTTCTACCACACCGCTTTGACTCCTGACTAGTCAGCCCACTCTGAAAGAATCGCCCTGTGCGGCTCGGGGATCACTGAGTAGCACGGGCGAAGTCTTCAGAACAGGTAGGGAAAACTTCTCTAGAGGAAAGAACGTCCAGTGCGGTTCGGGGCTCCGAAAAGCACGGACGCTCTTATGCAGGTGGTCCCAAAAGGCTCAGGATAGGAAACTCTCGAAGAGTTTGAGTTCAGGGAACAACACCATGTGCGGCTCGGGGATTGTCGAGTACGCACACAGTGGACCTTCCCTCGATCAAGGCACTGGCCAAAAACCCCCAGACAGGAAAAACTCCCAGAATAGTTTGAGGGACATAGGAGGGGACACATTTGTGCGGCTTGGGATTGCTGAGTACGCACATATGTGGACCTGTCAAAACACGAACCTTTAGCTCCGCAGAATTCCCTCTCAGTAAAAACATAAACGCATAGATAGTCAAGTCTCTCGAGAGAAGTCTCAAGAGTGAGTGAGTGAGTGAGTTGATCTCTCTTCTTCCTCCTCCCCTGCACGTCAAAGGTTATTCGAATCTACTACTTTGTATTTAGAATATAAGTGATATGTAATAAACTATTGTAATATTCAAGATACATACGTGTCTCAATTAAAAACCCGATAATCCTCAAGTCCAGATCTCTGACTACAGCTAGGATAGAATTCCTTGCCCCCGGAAGCGTACTCAGAACGCTGGGGGCACCGATTAATGTACAATGAGCACTCGAGGTTCAATCCCTCCAGAGTTGCCCATTACAAACATAAAATAAATAATTTAAAATAATGATAATTATTTAAGAAAAGAGAAAAGATGCAAAAGCAGTTTATTCTGTGATTAATAAAAAAATAACAGATTTATTGGATTTTGTTATAGTTTAGTATGGTAGAACCGTTTCACGAAAAAAAAAACACGGAAAATGTAAGGCACAATCTGTAGAAGCCGCGTGGGTTTTTTTTAATGAATTTTATGCCTGTGTGGAAAGTTTTCATGCCTTAACTAAATACTCAATAAATGTTTTGTGAGCACGATGTAAGTGAGCAGTGTGTACCGCTCACACAGCGGAGATCGGGGGACGACTTTATTGGTAGACTATCTAGGTGAGGCGGCAAGTGTGGCAACCACTATCAACTGAGGCCGGAAAGCTATTTCATTTATATATAGCAGCAATTAATCTTAGATGATAAGGACCAATTGTTTCTTTTTAGTTTTTGATTAAGCTATAAGGGTGACATATTCTTGCAGAATAAATCCTGTATAAAATAAAGACTCTAAAAAAAAAGTGTGGCCCAACAGCGTTACCCGTCTGCTCAGTTGCTGTTTTTGGGGGATTTTGACGCCCACCACAAGGAGTGGCTTGTCCTATACCAATAAACCGACCACACTGGTAGAGAGACGCGGAAGCTTGCTCTGGCGTTAGATCTCTCTCAGCTTGTGCAGGAGCCGAAACGGGTACCTGACCGTGACGGTGACACTGCCAACTGTATCGACCTGTTGATGACGACTGAACCAGACCGATACTCCGTATCAGTATCCCCACCTCTTGGTAGCTCTGATCACTGCCGGGTTAAGTCCGTCTCAGTGTATTCCCCACCTGATCCTAGCCTTAAGAGGAATAGGCGCGTGTGGAGATACAACTCAGCAGATTGGGACAAGATGCGGCAATTCCTTGCATCGTACCCTTGGCGGCAAACATGTTTCATCTCCCAGGACCCGTCGACTTGCGCGTCTGCTGTTACAGAGGTAAAATGTCAGGCAATGGAATATTTCATTCCATTCAGTGACAAGACTCTTTCCAGCAAAGCTCAGCCTTGGTTTGGATCCAGCTGTGGTCATGCTGTGGCTCTAAAGCGTGCGGCATATCTAAACTGGGCTGATGCTCGAAAGCGCAAGTCTTCTGATATTTGAGCTAAGAAGAGAAAATTTAACGTTGCCGCTAAGACCTGCAAGAAGATACTTAGGAAGGCCCACTTTGATCACGTAAGTCGAATTGGGGCCAAACTAGCTTCATACCCCGCGGGTAGCAAAGCTTTTTGGTCCCTGGCCAAGTCGGTCGAAGTAAACTTCTGCCGCCCCTCACTGCCACCATCGCTGAAACCTGATGGATCACTAGCTCACACTGCTGGAGACAAAGCGAATTTATTTGCTTCTCTTTTTGCTGAAGCCTCGCTTCTAGATGCTTCTGGCAAGACACCTTCCTGCCTTCCTCATTGCGGGGTTTTTATGCCCGAAATTCGCATTCGCCAGAAGGAGGTTCTCAGAACGCTTTGAGCTCTAGATGTGAACAAGGCCAGTGGTCCTGATGGTATTCCAGCGCTTGTGTTGAAAAACTGTGCGCCCGAATTGTCTCCCATCTTAACGCGTTTGAACCGCCTCTCTCTTCACTCAGGTAAAGTTCCAAAGAGCTGGAAGCTTGCCAATGTACAACCAGTACCAAAGAAGGGTAGTCGTGCTGATCCGGCCAATTATCGTCCCATCTCGATTACCTCCTTACTCTGTAAGTGTATGGAGCGTGTCATAAACATTAGGCTCTTGGCATACCTTGAAGACAATGATCTTCTCAGTGACCGACAATACGGATTTCGCCGAAACCGGTCTACTGGGGATCTTCTCGCGTATGCCACTCACGTACTGAGCGAAGCCATAGAGATGCATGGTGAGGCGCTTGCCGTCTCCCTTGAAATATCGAAGGCATTTGATCGGGTCTGGCACGATGGCTTTTTAAACAAGCTTCCCTCATATGGTTTACCTGTTGGCCTATGCAATTGGATAGTTGATTTCTTGAGGGAACGATCTATAAGAGTAGTCTTAGAGGGCTGCTCGTCTGATCAAATGGCTATCAATGCCGGTGTACCTCAGGGATCGGTTCTCTCGGCTACACTGTTTTTACTGCACATTAATGACCTTCTGAAGCCCGGAACCTTTGGGTATGCTGATGACAGTACTGTAGTTGAGAGATACACTTCCAATGCTCAATACGCTGTCCAGTTTCAGAGAGAGGCTATGGTAGACCGTTTAAATTTAGCCTTAGAAGCCGTTTCTGATTGGGGCGATGCTAACCTGGTTAAGTTTAATGCGACTCAAACGCAAGCGTGTTTGTTTTCTGCTAAAAAGAGTCCTCTACACCGATCTCCGTCTTTCCAAAGTGTAACAATACCAATAGGCGGCCATTTGGAGCTTTTGGGTGTCAAACTCACATCAAACCTGAATTTTGGGTCTTATATTGAATCCAAAGCCAAGGTAGCTGCAAAAATACTTGGGATTTTGTCTAAGGTTAGGCGGTACTTCACACCGGGACAGCTTTTGAATCTTTATCAAGCACAGGTCCGATCTTGTATGGAGTACTGCTGCCACCTCTGGGACGGTTCTGCCAAGTATCAGCTCGAGTCTTTGGATTCAATTGAGAGACGTGCTATCAGGCTCATTGGGGATGACACTCTGGTAAAGAGTAAGCTTCAAAGTCTGGCGCATCGACGTGAGGTAGCAAGCCTGGCGGTATTCTACAGATTGCACTATGGAGAGTGTGCACAAGAACTGCACAACCTGATTCCCCCATCACCGTACGACTAGACGATCAGCAAAGCGCCACCCTTTCATGGTTGAAATACCTCGCACAAGAACGAAGCGTTACGCTTCTTCATTTATTATAAGAACTGCAAAGGAGTGGAATGCCCTGCCCTCGTCAGTGTTTCCGGTAAATTATAACCCCGGTGTGTTCAAGTTAAGAGTGAATAGGTATCTACTAGGCAAGCGTGCTACACCTTCGACCACATCATCGCTTTCCATCAGGTGAGATCGTGGTCAAACGATTGCCTAGTCAGTAATAAAAATAAATAAAAACTATTATGAGTTTCTCAACTTAAACAGAGTGTTAGATTGTATTATATTAATTTGTGATCTTCAGCCTACGCTTCACTGAATAAATCTATGCTTAAAGCAATAAAAACGAAAAATTCTGCACAATAAAGATTATTAAAAAAGATGGTCTAGGTTACTTAAAGCAAGCTACTGAACAAGAATAGAACATTTTTTTAAATCGTGTCTGTCTGTTAGTCTGTTTGTTTGTTTGTTTGTTAGTTAGTTTGTCTTATGTTTGTTCGCGCATCTCATAAAAACTACTGAACCGATTGTGATGCATTTCACTGTTGGATAGCTTAGGGTTTGACTTAAAAACTGGAGTACTTATTATTTCAATCCAATGAGTAGAAGCCGAGCAATTGATAAAAATATTTTTGACGGTTGAAGGAACTTTGATTGAATGTACCCACATTCAATCAAAGTTCCTTCAACCGTCAAAAATATTGGTATATAAGGTCCTGAAATAGCACAATAATACAAAACAATACATTTTACCTAAAAAATGACCACACGTGTGAAGCCGCGGGCATCAGCTAGTTGAATTATAAAAAAAAATGATACTTAAAAAAATACAATATCTTTTTGAGTCACAGAACAAGACACGCTATGGTCACACGGTAGTTACTAGTTATTATTCTGTGACAGTACATATTATATTATACTGTGTTATGGTCCAACATCTCTGCCACTGATATAGCAAGATGTAAGATAGTCATCTAGATAGTCATCTAGATAGTCATCTAGATAGTCATCTAGATAGTCATCTAGATAGTCATCTAGATAGTCATCTAGATAGTCATCTAGATAGTCATCTAGATAGTCATCTAGATAGTCATCTAGATAGTCATCTAGATAGTCATCTAGATAGTCATCTAGATAGTCATCTTGCCACAGAATAAATAATAGTACAAGTACAGAAGGATAACGGAGTGAAGTCATATAAATACATAGCGACTCTCGCTATAACGCAATAAAGTGCAATTTAACTCGCACAGCGCTGCGAGCTTTCAATTATATTTACCTAGAAGACGCGCCCGCCCAGGCTAGAATGCACCGTATCACAACGCGCGAGAAATTCCATTGCTCTAACCGTTTCAGAATCGCTCTGTCCCTTTTTCGCTCGGTAGGGTTGTATTAAGATATGACTAGGTACTTGTACTACTTGTTATTCTGTGATATGTTATGACTTAGATGTTGTAACAGAATAAATAAGTAATAATGTATTATGTTATTACTTATTTCTATAAATTATAATAGTTCTATTACATACAATAACATTTTTATGAGAATAGACCTACTATCTCATTAGTACTACCTACTTATCCCATTTTCAGAACGCCGATAAGTTTAGTGAGATACCTACCTACGTATAAGTAAGTGTCGTTGATTGAATAGGATTATATCCTATAGGTATTGCACTTTGATGAATAAAGCTGTCTGAATTCCTTGCTTTGTAATGAGTGAAAGTCATCATTTCTATCACTATTCAAACAGCCGAATGCTTTGCAGTACCTTCTAGGTTACTTCTTGGTACTCTTAATTTACACAAATAAAATTATTCAATAACTTTACTTAAGTAGGTACTTTTTCGCTAAGCACGCGGCGCGCGACTCATCGATCTCATGCTTGACACTCTACTGAACTGACTCGAATATTGCGCCCTCGACGTGTAGGTATAATATTTGTACATGTTGCGGAGTGCGACCGGCCTGATCTTGCGGAAATTGTGACCATTTTGATAGATAAAAATTATTTTATTAAATATCATTGGAATTTATATACTAATGTGACCGGAAAGATCACTCGTCATTTAATGTAAAAATGAATTTGCACCTTATTACAAATGAATAACGTTATTTTTTAATTCAATATAGATACAGGGAACAATGGTCTGAGAGAGAGACTTACTTTTGAGTCGCTGTGTCCCTTTTACACAGTTGCTAGCATATAATTGTCAGTAGTGTGCCCATTTAATTTAAATTTCAGGATTATCACTATGTATTTTATTATGCGACTTTCATAATGTTTCGTCAACTCATTTCCACCTTGTACAATTGTGTTAAAGATTGCCTGTTAGCGAAGATAAGAAAAATAAATGCACGGAGGCATTGCAAATTTCTGGAAATTTGACCGAGTACTGTGGGGATTATTTCCGAAATCCAGACCAGACCGTCCCCCGGGGATTTCAGAAAAAAGCTATATAAGTTGCCCTTTTCCCCACCATGGCAACTTTAGAACTATAACTACTTTTGGGGGCTTTATGGGAAAAATAATTATTTTTAACGACATAAAGAAAATTTTGAAGGAAAAATTACTGTTTTTTTAAATAATTTAAAAATATGATAAAATAATTTGTGAGAATCAGTGTAAAAATCAATTATCAGATAGCTACGATAGCACGTAGTGAAGAATAAATTACCGAATATCGTTTTGTCTTAAAGATTTATTTTGATCTTTCAAAATCTATGTAAAACAGTGAAAAAATAATGTAAAAGTGAATTAATAGTATAAAATGAATGAGGAAATATTTTCCTTAAGTTGAATAAATCATAAAGTGTTTTTAATGCACTTTATATTAGCTTCACTTGTATGTTTGTGTTAACGACCGCAATAAATAACCACAGAATAGCTATAAGTTACAAACGTATAGAATCATTAATATTTTGAGTTGCGCTATTGAACTTTGAGGAAAGGGTAGGTAGCAAATAAAGGACAGCAAATAAAGGACAACACACAACGATAGACTGTAGTGTTAGGAACATAGTGCCCTAATCCGCAGGATGATAGGCGAACCTGTTAGCCAGCAAAATATTATTAACTGAAGGCTAAGGAAAAGGCGAACGTAGTTGTAGAAACCGCGTGCCATCTTGTATGACCACTATAACATACAAGATAGCACGTGGCAGGTCATGCAGCCACAGAGGAGCACTGGAGTTCTCTGTAGATAATGGTACAGGTTCTGTTCAGGAACTGCCCCGCTTTGTAAGGGTATTAAATTACAACGCGGGGTGGACCTGAACTAAATCTACAAAAATAAAGGTAACTGACTATATCAGCGGCGAGAGCGAGAACGAGATAGAAGGACTTCTCTAAAATGGTCAAGCTTGTTGACTAACAATGAGTCACACTTTAGGAATGCGATAATTCTGAAATAGACATAGGTTTCCTATCTCAGGTATGGGTGCCGTTTCTGTACGAGTGCGAGAGACTTGAAAGATCGGAGGATCCCTCGCACTCACGGCCCGATTACTATTCTCGAGCGTGGGAAATTCTCGCTTAGAACAATGGCTCATATGACGTCATGGAAAGTTTACAGTTGGGCGCCCAATGGAAGAGTTTGGAACGCTTCTGACAAAAACTATAAATAGTAATACTTTCAAGTAAACAGTGTGTATACCGTCCGGTGACTGTGGCTGTATAGGTCAGTTATAGACCAACAGCACATATCCTTTCTAAAAAAAATTAAAAAAAAAACAGTGTGCATTATTATATCGACGTTCAAGCAAGCTACAAGTTCTTCCAAACGTGAACAACATTAAGTTAAAGCACCACCCAGTGAATCAAGGGCTCCGTAGCCAACATTTGTAAAGCGGAAGTGTAATTAAGTTCTTAGTGTAAACATTTGTTTTCTAACTGTGACAATAAATTCAAATCAACTGTGATAAACTGCATTTCCGTTTCGTCCCCACATCCTGAGCTCAACTCAAGTCTCATTTCTCTGCTACTGGGACCCCGCACCTATGCGAGAGTCTGTAACAGTTTGTATGTTTGTAACCGACTCCTTTGGACGCTATTTTGACCCACTTTAGTCGGTCAGATTTCATTCAAATTTTGCACACCTGTCAAAGGCCGATGACAATGCAATAATTCGAAAAAAAAAGAAAAAAAGTAGAATATAAATAATAGTTTAAAAAAAAAACACGATTTATACAGAAAACCAAACTAAAAATAGAAAATAAATTTTAATAGCGTAAATAAGAAAAAAAATGATTAATTTAAAAAAAAGCGTGGGGTGCTTCTCATACTCGTATCTGTCAATGAAATATTTATAACTATTGACCCATGCAGTCCTTATTTACACTATTAAAATTTATTTTCTATTTTTTAGTTTGGTTTTCTATATAAAGCGTGTTTTTTAGTGTTTTTAAACTATTCTTTTTTAGTCTAATAAATGGTAAAGTGATCACACCCTGGAGTTTGCTGAACTATTTTTTAATAATCCCACTTAACTCGTAGATCACCATAGAAGTTCTACAAGACTAAACACCAACTCCTCATCATCAACGATGACTTCTCCGGGGAATTGACATCACCTGTCATCGGAGTACTTCGGAGAAGATTGACCAGTTGAAGATCAAGACGGATATAATTGAAAGGGAGCTCGTCCATTGTGATCTGGTATGGAAGTTATAGTGCCCCAAGGCACCTGATTACTCCGGAGATCCTCAAGAATTAAAGGCGTCTCCAGGACCAGCTACACCACATCACCGAGGACTGAAGTTGGACGAGTAATTGAAGACCGAAACTCTACATCAAGACCGAAACCTACTTCGAGGCAGTTGTATACGAGTTGCTATCTTCCCCTCCTGACTCCGGGCTGCTGGAAATCCATCTCGAACAGTTTCAGACGCTTCGCTTGCTCCTGATGAAGATAATTTTACCTATAAATATTTACTTCTTCGATATTAATAAACTCAGGAATCCTCCTAGGTTAGGTAGTTCTTCAACTTAATAAATTTTGGGAAACCTGACAAGGAAACTTTAGAGTCTCAAATTATTTCTAGGTGTCTGTTTTTACCTTATTCCTTTTGACCAGGATGGTAGAAACCGGTATCTTGAGGTAATTCTGTATATACCAGATCCTCAACATATATTTAAAATACCCTCGTGTCTTATTGCTATATATAGCTATTCTTTAATTTTAATTTTTGTACGTAACGCGTACTATAGCCAGGTTAACGTCTCATGCTCATGAGGATTTATGTCTAAAAAGCATAATTCCCCAGCCATCATTTTACGGCCTCCTAAAGTACCAAGCCATAGTCGTAGAACAATAAGGCTTCATACCCCCTAAAGAGTATATTATTAATGATCTTAAAGCAGAGGTAAGTGTAATTCACAATCTTGCAATCTGTAAGATAACACTTTACCTTTACGGTCCATTAGTCATAGACTAAGGACTTTTAACTGGAAGTAAGGTAATTCATATAGATAAGATAATTTACATATTTTTAACTTATAGATTATAATCTATAAGATAAAAACCTTACCTCTACAGTCCAGTCTTTCCTTGAGGGTTAAGTCACCAGGTTATTTTATGGCTATTGATCTTTCATCTGAGCACTACGTCACAGCGTAGATCAAAGAGGTGAGACCTTCTATCTCACTCTGATATCCTTCGATTTTACCTCCAAGCGTTACGTCATAATATAACGTAAAGAGGTAAAACCTCCTATCTACCTAATCGTTACGTGACAAGTTCTATAGTAGCGTATAGCTAAAGATAGGTATAGTAGTTCTATAGTAGCCGTGGTTGGGAAAACGGTAAAAATATGTTTTTGATTTTACCGAAATCAATCAGAGAAATCAAATAGAGGAAAGATTTGGTTGTTTTAATATTTGTATTATTATGTTTGTTTGTGTTGGATAAACTAAAAAAAAACTGAACTGATTTTAAAAATGCTAACTCCTATAAATAGCTATGTTATTAGCTAGCAAAATGGGCAGTTTTTTATTTTTTTGTGTTTCCCACGATAACTTCAAAAATGTAACCCAAGGTATAAAAATACGGAACAGAATGGAAACGAAAAAAAAAGGACACGTTGCCATGGAAACGAAATAATAACTAGGCTGACAAGTACGTGAGTAATAATGCAGTTGAAGATATATAGTCAAGAAACACTGCGATCGTATCTGCCAAATAATTTGAATTACACTGACTGGCGTTTGTCGTAGAAGTTATGCCGGGTATAAATATGCTAAAAGTAAGTAAAATGCCGCAGTGTGAGCGCTCCCCGAACGAAGCCAGGGTGAGTAATTAGTTTATTATAAAACTCTGGGAAGAAGGATTTAATGAAAAAATTCATTATAAAACCCTGACATTGCTTTCAATGTTCATGACGCAACCAAAGTGTTATTATGAGGGTATTTTAAAATTTAATAAGCCTGGTTCAGGCAACTTATGTTTTAAAGGCTACAGCAATTTTGTGTGCTCTAGGTAGGTACATCGTTTTGTTGCAGTCAAAGTTGTGTAGTTTATTATTTTATTAGTTTGTGTTGCCTGAAGTCACACTATGAGGGTAGGACACAATCATGGAAGACATTGTACGTAGGAGATACTTTTAGAGTATACTTTTTTGATACTTTTTTCACACACAAAAGGTTCAAAACGTACAATGCGATTCCAATAATAAAAGGACTGGATTCGTGACTAACTTCATACAGACAACTAAGTAAACGTAACGTTAGCACATATACAAAAAATACATTATCGTCACGTTAATTCTATTACAGAAGTCAATGCAACCAGTTACGAGTATAATGAGATTTTATTATAAGTAATATTTATATGAACATCTCATTGATTAGGACTTCTGTAATAGGGCCACTGAGTTCACGCAATATATATTGTAGCGATGCCGCAATCATCCGCAGTGCTGTTACCAACCTCCGGTGTGTATTTGATATAATTATTTGAACTTAAAAAGCAGACACGTGTCACGTTCGTTGTCATAAACAAATATGTCCCCGTATCTCCTATACATGGTCTGTTTATTTTTACTACATTACTAAGTTATTTATTAAGTTAAATCTTAAACCTTTAAAACACTACCGTGACATGCCTACTGACTGACAGACAACGCACAGCCTAAACCAGCCGGAGGACCTAGAGGTTTTAAATTTGGAGGGAATATTCCTTGAGTAACGAATGAGTAACCCAATGAATGAGTTACTTGACGAATGAGGGATGTAACGAAACAACTTCATGTGGGTATTATTTGATGTGACATCATAAAATGTTGCCTCTGCTGGTTTGACAAAATTATTGCCGACCCTTTTTACTTAAAAAAATAGGTATAAATGTATTAAGGGTCTTGAAAATAAATAGTATTCCTTGTAACTACCTTTTGTTAAAATAAAAATATGATTTTAAAAGTTTTATAAGTTTCTCGAAGTAGAACTTGCACTCACTGTATCTATTTTCTGCAATCAAGAATAAGACCAGCTTCCACGTAAACAGATGCGGGCTAACTTTGAGCTCAATCTAGCTTTCTTACAAACTTTGCAAGTAGGTAAGCTGCAGTTTCTGTCGTGAACTAGCTAATATATAAAACTAGTACTGTAGATTAAATGGGGGCATGCCCCGTGCACCCACTGGCTTCACCCACCGGTGGGTGCACGGGGAATTCGCATTTACCCGTCCACCCACTGCACTAGAGTTGGAAACTAATGAAGAAATAATCGACATTTATGAAGAAAAAAAAAAACAAGTATTATAACTAGGTAGTAAGACATTTTAAAGTGACAGATGTCAAACTGACATGTCAAACTTCAAAGTCATACGTCAACACCTGACAAAATTTAATCGATTCTTCGTTTTAATGGCTATAACTTTGAAACTAACGATCCTGGACTAGTAGCTTATTTACAGAAGTGATAGATTTCATTGATATCTTCATTTTGGATGACAGCTGTCAAACTTAAAAAGGCTATAACTTTGAAACTTACGATCCTGGACTAGTAGTTTCTTTACAGAAGTGATAGATCTCATCAATATCTTCGTTTTGGATGACAGCTGTCAAACTTAAAATGGCTATAACTTTAAAACTAACGATCTTGGACTAGTAGTTTCTTTACAAAAGTGATAGATCTCATTGAAATCTTCATTTTGGATGACAGCTGTCATACTTAAAATGGCTATAACTTTGAAAATAACGATCCTGGACTAGTAGTTATTTACAGAAGTGATAGATCTCATCGATATCTTCATTTTGGATGACAGTTGTTAAACTTAAAGTGGATATAACTTTAAAACTAACAATCCTGGACTAGTAGTTTCTTTACAAAAGTGATAGATCTCATTAAAATCTTCATGTCTACTGTATATTTTGACGTTTGACAGCTGTCACCTGTCAATTATACATCCAAAATGAAAATATCTATGAGATCTATCACTTCTGTAAATAACTACTAGTCCAGGATCGTTACTTTCAAAGTTATAGCCATTTCAATTTTGACAACTGTGATCCAAAACGAAGATATCAATGAGATATATCACTTTTGTAAAGAAACTACTAGTCTAGGATCGTTAGTTTCAAAGTTATAGCTATTTTAAGTTTGACAGCTATCATCCAAAATGAAGATGTCAATGAGATCTATCACTTTTGTAAAGAAACTACTTGTCCAGGATTGTTAGTTTCAAAGTTATAGCCTTTTTAAGTTTGACAGCTGTCATCCAAAATGAATATATCAATGAGATCTATCACTTTTGTAAAAAAAACTACTAGTCCAGGATCGTTAGTTTTAAAGTTATAGCCATTTTAAGTGTGACAGCTGTCATCCAAAACGAAGATATCGATTAAATTTTGTCAGGTGTTGACGTATGACTTTGAAGTTTGACATGTCACTTTGACATCTGTCACTTTAAAATGTCTTACTACCTAGTTATAATACTTGATGTTTTTTTTTCTTCATAATTGACGATTATTTTGACATCTGTCACTTTGACATCTATCACTTTAAAATGTCTTGTTACCTAATTACAAAACATGTTGTTTTTTTTCTTCATAAATGTCGATTATTTCTTCATTAGTTTCCAACTCTAGTGTGATGTGTAAATGCGAATTCCCTGTGCACCCACCAGTGGGTGATGCCAGTGGGTGCACGGGGCATGCCCCATTAAATGGTATCAAAATATCATACCACATTTTTGCAAAACTTTCAATAAATAAAAACCTTCTTAGATATAGCATTCTCTTATTTAGAAGCAACCATCGTCCATCGTAGGATACTTTCAACTTTCCAATCAATCTATGGGTCCGAGACTACTTACATCAGTGAAGGATAATTCTGAAAACAGTATTTATTAGTGGTAAGAATATTATTCTGGCAGACCCAAAATCGTAATATTAATGATAGTGATCACAAAAAGCTTACACCCTAGATGCACCCGAGGGATAATTTAACGAAGAAACCGATACTATTCTGTTTAAAAAGTACCGAGCTCCTATTAACTTTATTTTAGTTACCTCGAGGTCACGTGAACTAGCGGGTGTCAGAGTCGAGATATGCGAGCATTGTCTCCAACTACCGGCATTAGGTTTTGTAAAAACTAAGCTTTAATTCCTTCGTGATTTGAGACGGACACATAGCTCATCAACATAAAATAACTAAAATATCACACTCCGCTCGCTCAAAATGCACTTTTATTTATTCGGTGAATGTAAGAGCAGAAATCTTAGCAGAAATATAAAAAGCGAATAGCGATAAGGCTTATTGTACAACATTCTATTTTATATATCATTACTGTTAAGTATGTTGTTTTTTATTGTAATGTGTTCAATAAAGAGTTATTGTATTGTATTGTATTGTAAATATAGATAAATATAGAGTTAAAAGAGTTAGATAAATTAGAGATAAGTAAGCCTCTTTTAAACTTGTTTATACCCGACGACAGCGAAGCAATAGAAGGGTAATGAGTTTAACAGTCTATGTATGTATGTATGTATTTTTGTGTATATGTTATGTATGTATGCAAGTGGGTATGTATGTATCTATGTATGTGTATGTTCCACCATAGCATCGCCCCTATTGGCCGATTTTGATAAACGAAGTATCAATTGATTCGTCTTTATCGCAAAAGTGTCAAAGGCTATTTTTTACCCGACCGTAGTCGGGTTTTAGTTTTTGAACTTAAGTCTATTTTCGTAAACTTTATTTTTTTTGTTTTGTCAGTGTCCACGAATCTTAATAAATATTTTAGTGCTCAAGTTATCAGAAACGTGTTTCTCACTACTGCAATTGTTGTTTTATTTACGGTACGGAATCCTGTTAGGGGGTAAGTAATAGTGTAGATGCACAAGAACGTTTTTATTTCCCAAAAAGATGCATTATACCACTATAAAAAAGGCGGACAGCTGTAAGCCTCATTTATTAATTTCAATAACCTTGACATCAATGTATTTAATTGAAGTAGGTATTTTTGTTAGGAAATATCCACAGTTTTTTATTAATCGTGCCGACCAAGTACGACGGTATGCAACTAGATTTAGACATAAATTGCATAACGTCGTAGTAATTATTAGTACAGCATTCTTCAAAATTTTAAATGCACAATTAAGGACAAAATGTTATTTCGCGCCCGCCCCACCGGTGAAGCTGTAGAGGTCAGTAATAGACCAAATAAATGAATGTGCATCACATTCATTTATTCATCTCACGAGCCGATCTTAGTTAATATTTTCAATATACCTATAATTAAACTTTTTTATCATAATCTTATCATAATCATATTTCTCCGAAACTGTTCACCTCTGCACTGGAAGATATATTCAAACCTCACTGACCTCAATATTGTTTCCCAACAGGTGGGTCTGAAAATGAACATGGGTAAGACGAACATCATGTCAAATGCCCATGTCGTACCCATGCCGGTTTATGTTGGGAACGATATTATCGAAGCTGTTGATCACTATGTCTACTTAGGTCAGACGATCCAACTGGGTAGATCCAACATCGACAAGGGGTCAACCGACGAATCCAACTTGGTTTGGCAGCGTTCGGGAAATTCCGCCATATCTTCTCGTCGCAGATACCGCAGAGTCTGTGGTTCAATGGTTCGGGTTGTCAGTGGCTACATATATTCAGCCAATCACAGGCCGAGTTTTGTACGATTGCGCCAAACCATTGAGCAAGGAATGGAAAATAAGTTGGACTCGACAACAGCGACAACAATACTTTCGCGCCAATTTGCCCGTATTGACTGTAATTTAATCTGTGCACAGCTGGGCCATTATTCTCTATGAACAGTTGCACGCGTAACGCGTCTTGCTGTGGAATCGTTCGGAAAAGTACGGCAATTCTCGAACATGCACAAACAATTCCACGCAGATATCTTAACGCGGCGCGTTACGTGGCCGAGTGGCAATAGAGAATAAGGTCCCTGGTTACAGACTTTGACATAATTTTTAGGGGGCCCTTACCGGTATTACTTCCTATGTAGAGAGACTATCAATACTCTCTCTACGCTTCATACCAAATGAATGCTGTAAGTATTATTAGCTACAAAAACCAAATCAACTAAGAAATTATAAATAAGTATCTCTTTTCTTAGTATCTAATAATTTTTCGTGATCCAAATTTTTCCGTTAGAATATGATTAGATAAATGTTCTCGCTAAGCAGGTATTAATGCTAAAAATATAAACACTATTCTTATTTTTTTTCTGTAAGTGAAATAGCAATAAAACACCCGTTATTACTAGACCTTTTTTTCATCGTATTTGTAGCAATTAAGTACTACAAATTCGACGTCAATATTTTTCTAAATAATAATAGGCCTATGTTTTTATTTTTTTCATTATAGAGATATGGACTTAGACCATTCGACAGCACGTATTATTTTCTGATTCGAACTGTATATTCAACCTACTCGTACTTACGATATTTTTAATACCTACAGCAACTACTTTTTCTTTCATCGATACTCGTATATGCAACCTGCATTCATGAGGATACAACATGCATTCGTCGGCTGTTAGGGCGGCGACACCCTAATAGCCGAGGAATGCATGTGTGAGATTTTTAAACATATGTATAATAATTATACGTACTGTAAGGTTATCAAAACCTAAGTTTTGTAATGTTAGCCTTCAGTTGGTTAGGTTTGTCGAGTAGGAGATAAAACTTATCTGCACCAACTATAGTACCTAGTAGCAACAGCTACAGAATAAATAACTTAAGGAGTATTTTAACGAAAACAAGGAAATGGGTTTGCAATTCTTTATATTGTTTGCTTATTTGAACACCGGATTCAGAATACACCACTTTTCAAGAAAACCGGTGAACAATACGTGGTGAACATGTTTTGTAATGTTATTAAACCAATAACTATTTAGGTACATAGTTATTAATAATTTATATGTGATAATTGGTCACAGAGAAACATTTATATTTGCCTTAGTTACACTAGGCATATTAACTTCTAAAACAGTATTTTAACACAATCAAATTGATGATAATCCAGGAACTATAATTTTATAGATCATTTCATCACCCCACAATGAAGTGATACACAGTAACAAATACACAGTATAATTACGCAGTTACAAACGAGCAGCAAAACAGTAAAAAGAAAAGCACTTAACTTGCCAAGGTCCTCTCGGTGCTGCGGCCACAAGAACATTAAACATTGCCAAGTCGAGAGAGCCTTTATATAACATTTTAGAACATCCGACGCTGTCAGAAGTCATCCGAGACGAAGACTACCGACATCGTCCGAGCTATTTGAGTCGTTTGAAAACAGATCAACGAATATCTACTATTTACTTTATTAATTACATTAGCCATGTCTGATAGTTGTATTGGAATACATTATAATAATTATGGCATAATATTACAGATATTTCATAGTGATGGATGACATACATCGTAAGTTTACACGTGGTACTTTACTTTTCTTTAAAGTAGTCAATACTTCGTTTCAGAACGAATACTTCGTTCTGAAAGCTGGATACATAACATTTACATGTACCAAGTATTATATTTATACATTTCTATATTTACAATAAGTAGTAATCTAACACAAGCATGTTGTTTCCCCATCCCCATCACACTTTGCTCACTCAAAATGCTCTTTTATTTTATTCTATGAATAATGAGAGCAGAAATATACATATTTTATTTAAGCAAAGTTATACCTTCACAACATCAACACATATCTGAAATCAGCGCTCGAACAGCCGACGAATGTATGTTGTATCCCCATCACAATCACGCTCCGGTTGCGAAAAACGATCCAGGATTTATTCGGTGGACAATTAGAGCAGAAAAAGCTGGAAGAGCCGCCTGGGGAGCGTTACAGTAAACAAAACGGATTCGTTTCAGGCAGGACCGAGTGTTTGTGTAGTCAGCACTTAAACTCTTACCATATGTGTAGGATTTATAACACATATGCTCTTACCATATATTTTCCATCTCTCCGTGCTTCGGAGAGCACGTTAAGGTGTCGGTCTTGGCTGTTATTGAATTATAGCAGTCGTTAAGCCATGTCAGAGGCACTCGGGCGGCCTGACAAACTCTGACATCAGAGGCCAGCACTTACTAATACGACAAACAAACCATATATTTTTAACCCCCGAACAAAGAGACGGGTGTTATAAGTTAAGGGTGTGTATCACTGCGTGTGTCTGTGTCTGTTGTGGCCTCGTAGCTCCCAACACAGAAAAAACGCATCAAAATCGGTACATACACCGATTTTGCGCAATTTTGATGCGTTTTTTTTTGTTTGTAAGCTGATGTGATCGAGATGGTTCTTAGCTATATGGGGAAGGGGGAGGGGGAGGTGGGGGGGAGAATAGTAGCTTCCAAACGAATGGACCGATTTAGCTGCGGTTTTTTATGTTTAAAAGCTGAGGTAAAGAAGATGGTTCTTAGCTATATGAGGGGGGGGAGTTGAGAAAAGTGGGGTGCAAATCGTAGCTTCCAAACTAATGGACCGATTTAGCTGCGGATTTTTATGTTTCACAGCCGAGGTAAATGAGATGGTTCTTAGCTATAATGGTTCGAGGTACTTCTTAGCTATAATGGGGGGGTGGGGGGCCGGGGGTTATAAAGACTTTTGATTTGTGCTTGTTAGCTATTTTAGGAAAAGACTTGGGAAGCTTGATATTAACAAGGTATACAGGTTGTCCCAAGAAATATTACCTCCCATTTTCAATCACACTTTAAATAGTATGAAAACAAGATAAATAGGCATTTTGCGCTCCTATAATGATAAATATGGTAGATACTTGGAACTTTGTTTAGCTATTTACTACAGTACATATATAGTCCTTATATGCACTTTATAGTTTTATTTTAAATCCTGATTTGTCGCTTCAGGGTCCTGCCAGGATACCAGCGCCGAGTCTCGTAGGCGCGGCATTTTTTGTAATTATTTGGAGTTGGTATTCATGTTTTACGGTTTATAGTTACTTCCGTAGTTCACCTCTAGGCTACTCAAGGATTATTCCTCCGAATTTCTAACCGGTTTAGGCTGGGCGTTGTCTGTCTGTTAGTCACTCAGTCAGTCACGTACTAATTTCTATCCATCCAAAGATTGTCTGGAAGGGATCGCCTTTAGCGATAAGACCGCCAATTTTACCTATAATCTAAAAGTTTTCCTATGTCTGTATAGTTTTATTTTCTTGGTGTCAATAAGGAGTTTAAATAATTTAATAAAAGACATTTTTATTATTCTGTCCAAAATGAATACATATAATAAAGTAGTAGGTACCAAAAAATCTGTAAACGGAAGTAATTTTAAAAAAAACTAGTATACTTTTGCGATGCGGTTTCCACTGTTGGACATCCTAAGGTTTGGCTTGTGATGAGGTCCAAACCTCTTTCATAGTAATACTCATTTGATCTCTTAATTCTTTCATAATCCATTTCTTTTCATTTTTGATAGTTGGTCATCATTGATTGATTCTAAATACAAATAACCTGTCATTCGAATATTGATTTTTGGAAAAACCGAAATAATATGACAAAATTCATAAATAAGTTTATAACAACATGAATTACTCTTTTAAATATATATATAATAATACCTACTTAGGAGGTTATTTTCATCCGTATTGTATCACCACGATATTCTCCAATTGCTCCCTATTGTTCCTGTTCCTGTAATTCTGTGTTTTCCACTGAGGCTTGGTCCCTGGGCTAGTGGGACAAGCCCAAACCCTGGGACCGCCTCGCGACACTGGCGCCCTCTACGTGTCCGTACCCAGCCCAGCTCTACCTACCTTCGAGTTCCAGTTTTTTTTTAAAGTGTTAAATTAATTTGTTAATCCGTGTGCTATTTTTTCTAAGCAGTGATCCCACAAAATTCTAAAAGGCACTAGGCCATCTTGATTTAAATTTGGATTGGATTATTTGGCAAACTCTGAACAATTTTTTTATACTAAAGTGTATTTTATAATTGCATCCCAGTCATTCATCTAATTAGGGAAGACATTTTCATTAATACGTACTTTGTTCCGAATTTCACTATCGGCCTACCTAGTTCCGAATTACTCTAAATTTTGACTCGTGACTATGCGTGACGCACGCGAAGTTGCATTAACGCATTTTTTTTTTAACTTTACTATCGCACTTAACGTAACCTTTACAGAGTAAACAATTTTATTCGCTGGTCTCATATTAATAAAAATGGACCTGCGCATCAAAATAAACCAGAATTGATCTATGAATTAAAATGTCGATATGCTGAGGTCCATACAACAGAAACTGAACAAAATTTACAATCAAGGTTATTGACCTTACTTGATAGCTCCAATACTCAGGATTTTCAAAGCCCGTATACATTTAAACATGATACATACATACATTATGTACTATGAAAGTTACATTGCTTTCATATTCCCGTACCTTTCCATACATTTAAATGCCTACTTATGACCATTGTAGGTTCCCTACTTACAAATAACCTTGTATTAAAGTTGTAAATAATGTAATTTTAATATAATTTCCCTTTACGGAGTAATGTCCACATTTTTAGCCTATTTTCTTTTTTATTCACTTCATTAACTTTTCGGATTCATTATGAATATTGACTTCAAGTCCCTAAGTATTGCTTTTCAGTGCTATTTTACTTACTACATACTTTAATTATTTGGTACTAATAGTAGCTAATACCCTACTTGTTAGCTATGTATTTTTTTATATTTTACAAACATAATGTTCAGTTTAAAGCGAATTCTTTCATAATCCATTTCTTTTCATTTTTGATAGTTGGTCATCATTGATTGATTCTAAATACAAATGACCTGTCATTCGAATATTGATTTTTGGAAAAACCGAAGTAATATGATAAAATTCATAAATAAGTTTATAACAACTTGAATTACCCTTTTAAATATATATATGATAATACCTACACTTATGTAGGAAAATAACCTCTTAAGGTTATTTTCATCCGTATTGTATCACCACGATATTCTCCAATTGCTCCCTATTGTTCCTGTTCCTGTAATTCTGTGTTGTCCACTGAGGCTTGGTCCCTGGGCTAGTGGGACAATCCCAAACCCTGGGACCGCCTCGCAACAGACTTAAAAAATGGTGTACTTATTTTCTCAATCAGATGAGTAGAAGCCGAGCAATCGATAAAAACTTTTTGACGGCTGGAGGAATTTTGTTTAAATGTTGGTATATTGTTATTTTAGGTCTTGGAATAGTAATAGAGTTCTTTTAACCTGGAGAAATGGTCATGTGAAGTCGCGGGTACAGCTAGTTTTATAATTATATAAACAGAGTAACTCAATAACTTAATATATTCCAATTTGCGATACGTAAAATATTTTTATCCGTTCCTTAAAGACGTTCAATGATGGAGACTGACGTATCGCGATTGGCAGACTTTCAATAATCTAATAGCTTGGAAAGCATACGAAGCATCATAGAATGTTGTAACGTGCAAGGTTAGTTTTTATACTCAATTTCAATTAATGTGTAAAAAAACTATCGCTCAGACCTCAGTCACTGTGTTACCTCTGTATTTCAGCAAACTGTATGAGAATTGTTGAACCAAAAGCGTTGCTCGCATTTAGAACTTTTGTTTTTGGAAATGGCACTGTCTAAAAAATTGTTATACGATAACATTGCAATATCGCAGCAAGTATTATCATGCTAAAAGTGCATAGGAGAAGAGTTAGACGGATGTTTTACCAAGGAACAATAGCCATTCTTAGTTATATTCTTTTTTCGAGCCAATGATAGGAAATCCTAATTTATAGCACACTAGCTGTGCCTGTGGTTTTGCCCGCGTCGTTATTTCTGTGGGTTAAAAGTAACCTATGTATTATTCCAGGTTTCGTTAGCCGTTACCTATATAGTTTTTATTGATTGCTTGGCTTCCTACTCATTGGATTGAGATAACAAATACACCAGTTTATAAACCTAAATCTAAGCATCCATCAATGAAACCATATTTGCAATCAGTCCAGTAGTTTTTCGTGATACGCAAACAAACAGACAGAAACCAACTTAAAAAAAAAAAAAATTCGGTGGCAAGTCCCATTGTAAATCCACCGTCACAAATGGCGGAATACATATATTTTTTCAATCCCCTCAGTATAGGTATCAAATGAAAGAACTTAAACACTATGCAAATTCCAAATACATAATGGCGGATAACTTTATTTTTTCAATCCCCTCAGTATAGGTATCAAATGAAAGAACTTAAACACTATGAAAATTCCAAATACATAATGGCGAATAACTTTATTTTTTTCAATCCCCTCAATATGGCATGAAAGAGATTGAAAAGTAAGACAACATTAAAAAAAAAACAAATACAAATTGTTTATTTAACCAAAATAAATTACAAATAAATAAAATTGCCAGTGGTCCCCGCACTAGGTCAAGCCTTTGTCGCGGGAGGCCGATAAAAATTATCAAATCAGATTTTAAAAACATTTGTGCAGTAGCCATGTCATGATAAAACTTTAAACGGGCTATCACAATTAAATGCGTATACAACATTTCGTGTCTATGTTGTTAACTGTTGAGGAGTTCCATAATCAGGAGCCAACCCAGAAAGCAGCTACCATATCGTGTTAAAACTTCAAACTGGCTAGCATTATATAAAGCATACACAACTTTTCGTGTCTGTGCTGTTAACTGTTGAGGAGTTCCATAATCAGGAGCCAACCTGGAAATCAGCAACCATGTCATGGTAACACTTCAAACTGGCTAGCATTATAATAAAGCGTACACAAAATGTCATCTGTGCTGTTAACCGACGAGGAGTTCCCTAGTCCCAACCTGGAATGCAGCAGTAATTTCATGGTGAAACTTCAAACCAGCTATAAAGCGTTTTAACGAAACGTTATTTGTTTATCAATTTTACACAAACAGTATAATCATATGAATTAAAAAAAAACACTTACTAAAATATAAATAGTTAAATAAAATGTTTAGTTCCCTTAATAAACTAAACTTTCATTGGACTCCAAAGCTCGAATGTACTCGTATTATGTAACTGTGTAATTGTCACGCACATAGCCACTCACCCTGCGGGGCAAGACTCGAGGGAAAGGGAGGCAACCGAAATCAGCTGGCCCCGCGCATCGCGCCTACTCGCAGCGAACTTAGCTCCAATGAGGGTGACGATTGTCGGCGTCCTAGCTGGCAAGCACGACAAATTGCAAACATTTTTTTATCATGTCATCGTCATCATGTCAGCCTTAAAAACTTAATCACCATAAAAAGTAAAAAGCCGCTATCCATAGTTCTGAGCCGGGGCAGCACACATAACTAATCGACAACGTGCGCTGATACACTCTTGTGTGCATAACACGTAAATGTTTGCGTGGAGCGAACAGGCCAGCGATTAACCCGTATCGCTTGCCTGATCACTCCACGCAAACATTTACGTGTGTGCGTACATGCGAAAAAGGATGGTACAATATCGCTTGCGATCTTTACATGACAAACTGTGATGAACGGTTTTGTACCACGCGATACGCACAACACAAATATACGCGTGATCGCATTTGAATAATAGTAAGTATTAAGTGCTTGATCTTTATTTGTTTCTTTCATCGAAGGGCTTCGGACCAGTTATACCATTGAATTGTACCATTGATGGTTTAAAGGGTACGGGTATACCTGTAATGGTATAGGTGGTACTAGTTAATACCAGTTATAGATTGGAAAATTAGGTCACGGTATAAATGGTATTTACTTGTCCCACCCAAACTTTTAATGGTATAAGTGGGATAGGTTGAGATCACTTATACCACGATTTATTGGATTATACCATTATTGCAATAACATTAATTTATGGATTTTATTCTCGTGCATATATATTTTATTAATTTTCTTAAACAAAGTAAACAATGCTTAACGCATTTTTTTCTAAAAACAAACCAACACTTATTTCACCTATTTCAAGTTGCATTTGCTCTTGATATATATATGATCATTTTTGTTCATGACACGTTTACTTCGCTTATTTCCCATAATTTTACGCATTCTGTTGAACTCGGAATCCTTCTTGATAACGGTTATGAACTGTGACATCGTTAAATGATATATTAATGGGGTGAATAGATTTCTATAGGATGGATCTATTGGCTCTTTATTATTATTTATTATTTAATACTATATGCACAAAACAGTGTACAGAGGAGGACTTAATGCTAAGACAGCATTTTCTGCCAGTCATCCTAGTTGTGCAAGAAAGATGTTTATAGGCGTGCACTCGAGATATGGACAGTAAAATGAAAATAAAGATAAATTAATTGAAATGAATACATACTAAAATATAAATCTTTGTAAAATATGTATACACAAATATTATAAATAAAAATAAAATACGTATAAATATTACAAAATTAAACAGCTGGTGTTGTTAATAAGTCTTTTCTAAATGCTCTCGAGTTAACCGTTTAAAATTTTCTTTTGTTTGACACTTTCTAATGTCAATTGGAAGTGAGTTCTAGAGACGGACTGCTGAAACCTGGAAGGAGTTATCAAGGAAAGAAGTGGTATGAATAGGAGTGGCTAATATAAGAGTGTTTGAAGAGCGAAGTTGCTTGTCATGAGTATTTGATAGGAAGTTAAATTTACATTTTAAGTATACAGGTGAGTTACGGTCATACAAACGGAAAACAAAAGACAAAGAATTCTAAGATTTCGTCACTCACGGATAGACAGCCATTTCAGTTTGGATCTGTACTCAGACACGTGATCATACTTTCTGAGGCTATAGATGAAACGGATACAGTTATTAAGAAGGCGGTCAAGTTTGTTAAGAAGGTCTTCAGTTAGGTCTAAGGAACATACATCGGCATAATCTAGAATGGGAAGAAGAAGTGAGTTTACTATGTAATTTTGGTATGAGTGGGGAGATTTTTTTAAGGCGTGCGATTGAATGAAATGAAGCAAAGAACTTACGAGAAATTTCATTAACATATGGAGACCAACTAAGGTTTGGGTCAATTATGACGCCTAAGTCTTTAGCTGTCGAAGAAAAAGGAATATTAATGCTGTTAAAAGAAAGTGAGGGTAGATTGGAATGGTTAACTTTACAGAGACGTCGCGAGCTGCCCACTATGATTGATTGATACTTTTCAGGATTCACATTAATACCATAATTGATCGACCAAGTGAGAAGACGCGACAAATCGTCATTGAGAATTTGAATCGCGCGAGGCAATTCATCAGTGGTAATAGAGTAGTATAGTTGTAGGTCATCGGCGTACATGTGGAAGCTACTTTGTAAGAGAGGAGAAAGTAAGTTGATGAAAACTGAGAAAAGCAGCGGGGACAAAATTCCACCTTGAGGCACGCCAGTATGTAAAGCATTCCAGTCGGAGAACTCTTGTTCATACCGTATGGCCTGCCGCCGACACCATGAAACAGCAGAAGCAGAAAAGTTTAATTTAGAGAGAACGGCTAAAAGCAGATCACGGATTTAAGAGCTCTATTAAATCAGAGATAAATCGCCGCTTTGCATTGCGCACAAGCAGGTTACAACGGTTCCTTGCCCTTTTATACAGAGTCCAATTTGCATCATTAATCAATTTTTTATTTACGCACCTATTATGTCTTTTCGACTCTCATATGTTCTAAATCTCTCCATGTGCCTATTTACACCCGGATTCACCATTTTTACTAGTAGGCATTAAGTGTGCTATCTATTCTATTATCAACAAAATCTGAGATGATCTATCCCACTTATACCATTAAGAGTATACTAGGTAGTACAAGTAAATACCATGTATACCATGATCTTATTGTCCAATGGTATAACTGGTATTAACTAGTACCACCAATTCCATTATAGGTATAAATGGGACAACTTATTACCCTTTGTACCATTAATGGTACAATTACATGGTATAATTGGTCCGAAGCCCATCGAAGGTTAAAACGGATTTAACTTAGCTAAGATCAAATTGTAATGAAGTCTTTAAACTTACCTGGGCATATCATTTCCACGGTAAAAGTATTATATTACTAGCTGCGCCCTGCGGTTTCACAAGCGTGGTTTGCTTCTTTTGGTCCAGGATATAAGCCATCCTGGTACCAAATTTAATCCAAATCCGTTCAGGCGTTTGAGCGTAAAGGAGCAACAAACACACAGCACACATATACACACACCACACAAACTCACACACATTTACAAAGATTTTTTCGTGTGACGGATTTTTGGTCAAAATTGATTCAAAAACTTCAACAAAATCTTAAAAATCAGTTTTTTTTCACAAAATTTTAGTTTTAATGTAGCTTAAGTGAGCTATCCTGGTACCAAATTTAATCCAAATCCGTTAAGCCGTTTGAGCGTGAAGGAAAAATAAACATACACACACCCAAATACACACACACACACAAACACACACACACACACACACACACACACACACGAACACACACACACACACACACACGAACACACACAAACAAACACACAAATACCAGCTTTTGCTTTTAAAAAAATATTAGTGTGATAGTGATTATGTTATAACCGATTGAGGTTAGACAAGATCAAATTATATTGAAAACTTACTTACATGGGTAATTGCATTTTCACAGTAAATTATGATATTAAGGGAGCAATATTGTGTGCCTACACGCTTCAAAACAACACTGAAGAGCTAACTTGACACGAACGTACGAGGTTTGCTCTTATTTGGAGAAAATACGTGAATCTTATCGATCGCGCAGTCTCAGATCACCCTACCGTACAGTTCCTAAATACTTATATATAATTGTCTGGTATAGGTTATATCTATAATATAAGCTATATATATAAGTTTTTCATCAATGCCTTTAGAGAATAAATGCCAGCCAACCTTGTTAAAATTAAATCTGCGCCAAAGGGTGTTTGATGGGTTTTACAGTAGTTTTGACAAATATGGCGCTTCCATGTTTTGCATGC
This sequence comes from Alsophila aescularia, assembly GCA_946251855.1. Taxonomy (NCBI): domain Eukaryota; kingdom Metazoa; phylum Arthropoda; class Insecta; order Lepidoptera; family Geometridae; genus Alsophila; species Alsophila aescularia. The sequence goes on along the minus strand of OX276379.1, from coordinate 25,885,894 downwards.
GGTATTTCAGCAACGAGTGAAATTTTAAGAACACTTAGTCTTGCATGAGAAACATCTCTATGAGTTTCTTGAATACATATAAGACGTCGCAGTTCTGTTTACGAAACATAGCAGATATAATTTTAGACTTAGTTTCTGAAAAATCTATGTTTATAGATACAAAAGATAGTAAAATCCGAAAGAAGTTAATAGTGGCGCTTTTTTGAGACAGTACGTCTGTGGGAGTTACCACAAGGGCAGTATTGGTCCTGAGAAGGGCCGTGTTGGTCCTGATAATGGCCTTTTTGGTCCTGAAAAGGACTGGTGACGGACTGAATCATCGTAGTGGAAGGATTATTTATGGAGAAATGTGAAATTGCTCACTCTCCAGAGTACGCCCGGCGCATTTGATTCTTACATAATGTTAAATAACACCACTTGTAAAGGCTTTTTCCTTGTACACCAATTACTTCTGAAATATCATTTGGGCTTAATCAACATTTCAATGTGGTTATTGGATTAACCATATTTTGCACCCAAAATAAACCCAACGTTTCTAACCAAAACTTCTTACCATAATCCAGTACAATCCGACGGTACCCAATATTAACTATATTATGCACCATTGTACATAACGGCACAATTAAATATAATCTCCTTCTTAGCTCTGGTTTACAACTTATAAATAAACTGGGTAAGCACTCTAATTGTGCGAATAATTTCAGCGCTCAAGCCTTTCTCGACACATTAATTGTGCAAGTTTTTGGCTCTGTAGAGTGAGGATCAAGGCATGGAGTAGGATCATGATGAAGGTTTTCAAATGGAAATGATGACTAGACTATAACAGTTACAAACTCCTGGGCGTGATAACCAAGTCTGATACTGAATTTAGGACGATGGATGGCGCAAACATCGAAAATTGAGCGGGTGGAGAGTTGAAGAAAGAAAAAGGAAGTAAACACAGACAAATGTTACGAGCGAAACTATATCAAATATGGGACTGGTCACTATGTACACAATTACAACATTAGGCGCTAAAGCTATCTTTGGAATAGGTCAGCCAAGTAACAGCTCGAAGCTTTGGTATCTATGGATCGCGGTTCTACAAAACTTATTGGCGACGATAAACTGATCGCTTTGAAATCGCTGTATATTGATACAGCGATTTCAAAGCTGCAATAAGTTGTCTTTTCATAGGAAAAATGTAGTAAGACCAAATCCCTGAATCAAAGTCTAAGTATTTTATTGTAAATAGGCAAATAATAATACAAAAAATAACACAAGTCAAAATTGGCATCTCATGAACAAGGATAAATCATTGAGGACAATAATACATAACATATTAAAAATATGTAGATCAAATCAAAAATATTAGGTAAACTAAGTATGATTTGTGTTTGAAAAGGAAATTTCTCTTTCATGTGCCAACAAAGTTATCTCACGCTGGAAAAGGAATTACTCTTCTGACTCTACCGATGTCTTCGGAAATACGTCTTTTAGAGAAGAGAGCACCAAGAAACTCTGAATACTCCTTCCATAAAAGGTCGTCATAGATCAGCAAAGTATCACCTGTAAATCTTAGATATTCCGCCAAACGTGTAAGTTCCATAGTGCTTATTAGTCCTATAGTGCATTTAGCTCAGAAATTGAACACTTTGCCATCTTTCTTGTTTCCTGAATACTTAAATCTGGATATTGTCAATGCTGGAGTGAATACCTATTCACTATATTATAGATACCTATCTATCTTCTGAATCTGCATGCCACCCTTAATCATTGTCAGTTACCATCGACGAGATGGTTGTCAAACGTTTTACCCTCGTTTCCTGTTATAAAAGTGGTATTGGTTGGACAGTGTTTCACATAACATAATGTTAGTAGAATTTTTGCGATATATCAGCCCACTTCACATGCCTTGGACCACACCACTCCCTCAAAGAACGAGACGCGCAAGACACTTTGGAAGTAATGTTTCAAAAGACAATAAGAGATTTCGCGATGCTAAGAAAGATCGCTTAATCCCGCCCCAGTTTATTACAGGATCCTTAATCTCAGTTTCAGTAAGTTTCAATTGCTCTTTTTAATCTTTGTAGATCGTAGACTTCAGGATTTGCTTCCTCGTAAAGCTTTGATGGTGAATTTAGCGCTTCTTTGAGTTTATGTGCTGTGTTAAGGAATTTCGTTTTTGTTTTTATCTTAGCAACATAGTACGCTGTATATAATATTGCACGAATAGTTGGATTCAAACCCTCACCTAACTATTATTACTATTCAGCGCAGCGACTGACCACATGACCAACAGTGATCAATACATACTTCACAATTATTAGTTGCTTCAAGGGTTCAGGAATGGTGTGCGAATGACATGTAACCGAAAGCTAAAATTATGAAATTTGATGAATTAAATGATTATCTAATCATGAAATAAAAAGCAGTTTTATACAAAAACGTTATAATTACCTAAATGCTTACTCTTTATAATATTATTTTAGAGGGAATTATTTTGTAAAGTTTATATAAAAGTGTAATATAACAATGTAGACATACAACTTATAAAATAAGTTTCTATGTGGACATAAAATTGCCTCTTAAGCTTATGGATTAACAATATTTAGCTGTCTTTTTTCACGTCAACTTTTTTTACTGTTCCTGTGCTGGTTTCAGTATCATTCGATGAACCAGAAGTAGAATGTTCTAATTTACTAGAATCACTTTTTATTCGGTCACTTACTTTAGATTTCAAGCTATAAGAGCTCAGAATTGAAGGCTTCATACTCTTTTTTTGTTTCATTTTCACCGCTTTTTCAGGAGGTCTGTTTATGCTTTCAGTCCTATGCTGCAACTTATTCAAGCCAAAGTTTGGCTTGATTTGGGCAGTAGGCTCTAAGCCACTTACATCTGGTAAATGCAAATCTGTTATGCACACATAATCTTCGGCATTTTTAGGAATAATGCTACCTGCATTTATTTTGAATGGTATTATTTCTAATTTCTTTTCAAATGAATTATCTGGTCCTTTTGAGTCTAACACATCATGCATATTAGTTGGAGATTCTACACCTCCGACGAGTTCCTGTATTAGTTTGTCTTCAGCCAAATCATCTAAAATGGCTTCGTCTAAATCATCGTCATCGTCATCATCTGAACAAAATGAAGAGAATGACGTCACTGAGCTAGTCATTTGTGAATGGAAATCATCTGGTAATCTAACTCTGGGAGCATTTGAATGCATTTCAACTTGACTTGGTGAGGGTTTTAGTAAGATAGTTGGATCTGAAGATGGTGTACTGGATGATATAATAACTTTAGGAATTTCTCTATCTTTTGAAGATATGATAATTGATGGATCAGATCGATCAGAACCCTTTGTTGACTTTTCAAAAGATGTATTCCAAAGCCGAATGTCAGGTGATAGTGTACTTAAATTTTCGTAGTTTTTAACCACGTCGACTTCCTGTATTTTCTTTACATTTAAGGCATCAAAGGATGACATGGGTTTCGTATTTTTATAAGCAAGTCGACGTTCTAAAGTAGTAGTTCGCGGTGGGGGCTGTGGCGGAACTTTTGAACGATCTGACTGACTTTCAACGCTACTAGAGTAGTTGCGAAAAGTTTGCAAAGTTGTTGGTTGCAGCGACAACCGCTTTTGAGCTATAGGCAAATCTGGAAGCACCTTAGGAAAGTTTCTTCTCTTTATAGTTACTAAAGCCTCTTCAACACTAAGTGGTTTCTGTAAAGAACTGTCTTCCCGTGAAGTTACATTGATATCATTTCTAAATATAACTGGTGGTAAAATATCGATAACGGGAATACCCAAATCCATCTTCTCTTTGAAAATTTTATCGTAATTAACGTCACTTACTGGATCAGAAGTGGAATGCTTATGAGATATAATCAAGGGTTTTTCTTGACTAACTGATAAAGTTACTTCATTTGTGTAAGTTTTGTTTTCAATTTCTTTACAATTAGTAAAATTTTCAAGATTTATATCTCCTTCTGTTTTATACTTCTGCAGTTGGTTTTTATTGGAATGTACTTTATCACCGTAATCAAGAGATTTTGCAAGTTCTATCGGCTCCTGTCTTAGTATGGCGCTAGTGCGTGAAGCCGGTGTAGCGTCTATAGCAACTGAAACTTTTTTAGATTTAATGCTATCCGTGGCTTTGCTTTTTAATGAATCACTAGACTTACTCGCTTGCTTTATACTGATCATTGAATATTTTTGACTACCCATAGAAGAATGTGACCCAAGAGCTGATGTAGAAGTTGTTTTTTCAGACGTTTTTGCTTTACCGATGTAACTTTTCGATTCTAAATTCTTTGATACAGTATCATCAAGTTTTACGTCGCCTTTTTGTAACCTTTTTGAATCTGAGAGCAGCTCTTCGGATCTAGTAAAAGGTTTTGCTACACTCATGTGTTTATCATTATTGAGATCAGAATTTGATTTTCTCAGAATAGCCGGGGAGCATCGATGCATAACTTCGTTTGCGATCCAATCTCTCACTTTAGTATTTGCATCCAACGTGCTCGTAGACAAATGCCTCCTTAGTTGGAATCTTTCGCGAAAGCCTCCCGAGTCATCGGATTTGGGCGTTTTGCAACCATCAGATTTTTTCTTGATCTTTTTGACGCTTCCTCGCTTATTTTTTATGCTCATCGATTTGATGACACTACAGCCGTTTTTAAGCGTTTGCAAGGCGCTTTTGTCTTCCCTACTTTTTTGTCCGATTAGATCCACTTCACCTATTTCGGCGCGCGACTGTCGGGAGCTTTGTAGGGTCTGTTCTCTCAATCGGAGATTTCTCTTTTTGAAGTATAATACGGAGCATATAGCTACGTCGACGACGAGGAATAGAACGCCTAGTGAAATTATTAAAGTAATGGTCGCGCTGGAGGTTTTAACGGGCATGTTAGACTTTGGTTTTGTGGTGGATGCTTGTGTTGTAGCTTTTTCTATTAAGCCAGATGGCACAGATCGCGATGGCGTTTTTATTGACTGTATCTGTCGGTATATGGTGTCAGGGTCGGATTTCATAGCTGGTTGGGAATATGGGCGCACTTTTCCGTAAGAGGATGGATTGTAATGTGGCGGTGGAGCTATTTGTGGCTGCCAGATTTTCCGGATGGTATCTGTAAGCAAAAGTGATGATTGAAATATTATTTATTGCAGGCAAATACGAGTAGTTTTACTACGTAAGCGATACATGATCGCTTATCTAAACAAGATAGATACATAGATAGATATAAAAATGCTTTAATGTACCTACATAATTTAAAAATAAAACAGTGTAAAGGATCGTCCTAAAACCAAAGTTCAATGGGCCGGTTTCTTGCAGAAATATCATCCAGTCAACCTTTGGACGAGAAACATTACTCGCAAATCCATCGATTTTTTGTTTAGTGTAACTGTAACCAAAGTTACCGCTCGTAACACAAAATGCCTTTCAAAATATTAGTTAAAGGTAAGCCGAGTTAAGCTGCATGATTGATAATTCTACTGATTTAAGTATACCTAGATTCATCTATATTATTTCCGTCTCTAAAATTAAAAACAAAAAGACCTATAATTTTGTTGACTACGTATTTTTCTCATAATACATTCAATAATAAATTTAGCTTGTAGCAACAGATACTAACAAGCTTGATCAAAATCCTATTCAGCAAGATAAGTTAAAGCAAGTCCTATCACTGCCAAATAACAAAAGTTAGCTAGACCAGGGCATCGCAAACAAAATCTAACTTTTCTAGCCCTCGAGAACCCAACAGAAACTTAGCTGTTATTTTATTTTCGCCTAAAGACAACCCAAGCACAAAAGTTAGAGTAAAGTTGGAGCATTTTCTATTCCATATCTTTCTTCAGCCGTACTTAAGAAATTTTCGAATCTATTATTATTTTACCGAGGATTTTATTGTTAGATATTTATATTTAGTTTAGTTCTCTTAGTAACATGTGAATGTATTTAGTCCATTTTGTGAAAAGATCCTCCTTTGAACTATCAAGTTGAAATTTTGTACACAATATTATAAAGATTCGATGAAAACACAATATGTTAGAACATAGGCCTGGTGTACACGTGGAATCTGTCGACACTAATGTGTTAATACACCACGGTGTTTGGGCTCTTATTTTTACTCAGCTGAGCAACTACATTTTAGGAGATTGCATTAAACAGTAGGAATGTAAAGTGGATATGAGTTTTATTTAGTTAAAATTCATTTTGACACAAATTGAAGATTACTTATAACTGAAATGTGAGCATGTTGATGATGTTTTGAATTGACAGAACTTACTATACCATTGACGAATTTATAAAAGATTAAAATATGTATTTATGTTAGTAACTATATATGATGTAATTTTGTATGACGCTGTAGCGTTATATTAATAATAATAATATTTTTATAATGTTAACTTTAATTATGTTTAATTTTTGCATGCCATGATGCTAGAGCATGGTGAACTTAATTAATTATGTGATTCTAACAGCTGCAAGTAACCCGTGTCTCCGCAAAATAAATATTTTGATTTGATTTGATGATTTATGTCTACAAAATAATTATGTGAATTTCAATTTAAATTGTAATTGTCATTAACGCAGACTATTGATTTGCAGTCTGTCGACAGGATTACTTACGTCGTTGCGGGTGAATCTTGCAACTCAAACTTTGAGCACTTCCCGATTAGCTATTTGGCTGAAACTTTTAGGGTAGCATAAGCATGCATTGAAAAATACCATTGAATTATTCTCACCTATGCTTCTATGTGTCGGTTTCGGTCTCTGAGTGGTTGTTGAAGGAGTGTATTCAAAGAGAGGGTCTATCATGAATCTGCTCATCTTCTTCGGAAGGTCGTCAATCCAGAAACTTGAGAAATTTGACCGGTAGAGACTGCTTATCGATGGTGGTATATCTGAAAGTTACAAGTACGTTATTAAGTGGTGAGTACATTATTTCCAATGATCGGGTTTACACGAATCTTCGGGTTCTTCTTCACACGAATTACTTTTCCAAGTTGTGTGTGGATTTCCATCGCTCTGAGCTTCGTAAAGCTGGGTAAATTATCATATCAGAGGCCCTCGAGCGGCCTGAAAAACTTTGACGCAAGAGGCCAGCGCCACATCATACGACAACATAATTCCTGAACCTAACTTGGATTCCTTTGTGAATAGAAAACTATGCAGACAATGGTCCAACAACACCCAGTATACTTAGGAGTGCCAAACGAACACGTGGTACGCCTGATGGTAAGCCACGTCTGTCCATAATAATTGCAGTGTTATCCAGAATTTTGGACTGTAATCTCCTGCGCGGCACTGCACTGCGCTCGTCACTCTGAGCATTGGTCTTATATTTCATTTTATTATGTAAAGTAATTTAGCTGGGAACTAGCATGCAGTGCTTTCGAATTGGAACACAGTAATGTTTGCACTATACTGCTTGGCGGTTGATTATTTGAGCAGTGAGGTACTGACTCAGACAGAAACTTGCAAAAGAGGCTTTTATCTAGCAAACATACGGAGATTAAACGCGTAACCGTTATGTACTATTACAAATTAAGATCATCAATCTAGCCACTAGCTTATTATACATAATTGTAAACAGAAACAGGACTTTTGCTAGAAATGGAAAATTATAGAAACTTTTAAATAGATTACATTACCTAATCTCAGGTATGGCTGGTTGTCCACATCATATTCTGGCCATTCTACGTTGTACTGATTCCATTGCTTTTGATCCAGAGTGTGGTATTTGTTTACACTTTGTGTATTTGGTGACCTGAAAGGTAAATAATTATTGTCAAATTATAAGTTTAGTCTTGAATGCAAATAATAATAGTAATCATGTGGGCTTTAGACTATGTATATAGTAGGTTATCGTCTAAGCGTGTGGGTGGTTTTGAAACAAGCCAGTGCGTGGTGACACTGCGTGCCTCTGAAGCCAAAGATAGGTCAAATTACGAGTAGAATTAAGAACGATAGGTACCTACATACTAAGCATTTTAAAATAAGTCTTAAACTCGCCCATATATTTTACTAGCTTTTACCCGCTACTTCGTCTGCGCGGACTACAGTTTATTGCGAACATAGCATTTTTCTAGAATATTTAAAACCAATGTAAAAGTAAAGCACCAACGATCTTGATACTTTTTTGAAAAACTTGTTATTATTTCATTTCCATGGCAACTATTACTTACAGAGAGTAATCGTAATTGTTCTGTTTTCCCGTAGAAACTTACTATTTTTTGGGATAAAAAGTATCCATTGTTGGTCTCTATATTGTACAGTACCTATTTACAAAGTTTCATCAATATTGGATCAGCTGTTTTGGCGTGAAAGCTCCGTAAACAAATAAACAAACAACGTTTCACTTTTATATATTGGTGTGGATTACTCCTACTCAGTTCTACACATCTTTCGCCATTTATATCTCATTACTTTTTGTGGTTGTTACATTTCCTTGGCCATTTTTGTTGGGATAATTTATGGTAAGTCATTACTTGATTGTAGTGAAAAATAGCAGGAATAAGAATAAGTTTATTTACAAAATTAATTTGTTTATTGGTTTTGTAAATAGTATTATTTTTATATAATAATTTTGTAATGGAAAAATTTGGGTCACGGACGAGATTCAAACTCGCATACTGTGCCTCAGCGCGGTACATGCCTTTGCATTTACCATAGGTCTCGGTGGCCGAATTTGTAAAGGCATGTGCCGCGCTGAGGCACAGAATGAGAGTTCGAATCTCGTCCATGAATTTTTCCATTAGGAATTATTATATATATTTAAACTAAGCAGGCGTTAACTGCTATAAAAAACATAGAAGTATTATTCTTAGGCAAAATGCCCTAATAATTAAGTATTTTGTGTTTTGTACCCTTCTCAAGGTGAAGCCTGCATCTTAGGCACCCAGATACCTTGTTCTAGATAATGTTCCGCTGAAATATAACACCTCCGCGAACCCATTACCTCCCAAATAGTGGCTTCGTCAAAAATTTTGGTGTATAAAAGCAAATACGCTTCCGTCCAAATTTTTAATTTTTTAAACTAGTTATACAAAATTAGTAAAAGTAGTTAAGTAAAGTAGTAGTAAAGTATAGTAGCTAATTAAACTAGCAAAATTATCATAACGTTTGTTTGCAGATACATCTAAGTCCAAGTTAAAATGTACTCCGAAAATATTTTTAACATGCAAAGCCGCTTTGATCCCAATTCTGTAGTTGCTATTCGTGTTGCTGTAGTAAACAATATTGACGTTACTACTCGCTTCGGCTTCGCACGCGTCGTCATTTCTCTAGATTGAAAGTACTCTATGTGCTGTCCAGGACCTAAAATATCAATAAGTATATTCCAACATTAATTTGATCAAAACTCCTGCAGCCGTCAAAAAGTTCATCAATTGCTCGGTTTCTGGTCATCGGGTTAAGATACCAAGTACCCCAGTTTGTAAGTCAAGCCCTAAGCTATCCAACAGTGAAAACTGCATCGCAAGCGGTCCAGTAATTTTTACGTGATGCGCGAACAAACATACAGACAAAAAGACAGACACGAATTTTAAAAATGTTATGTTCTTGTTCAGTAGTTTATTTTAGGTACCCTATACATTTTTTTTACTATCTACTTGGTACAGACTTTTTCGTTTTTATTATAAGTATAGATAGACACGCTGACAATATGTATTTCATACACCACGGGTAGAAAATCACGATAAACTCGTTTCGTGACTGATGCGTATTTGCTTTTATACCCCTCAATTATGACTGAAACCTTATTTAGTAAATCAAGTGTTCGGTGTGTCACACCACTTTATTTCCACCAGATGCTTGCCACGACGCGCAGAATATCGCCACCCGATGATCGACTGGCTAAATATAGCTTTTTTCTCAATATTGAGTTTAATGTGACATGCCAATATTTGGGAGCTAGTGCCAACGGTTGGTAACTTTACTTTAATAAGAATAAGCTTACCCAATCTTGACAAAGTTAGTCCAGAGCCGCATCATGACTTCACTCAGCAGTTTCTCCTGAGCTGTGTACTCAGTATGGAAGTGTGTGTTGGCACCTCCCAGTGGTACCCCTAGGATGTACGGCAGCTCTTCACCATGGACGCTTTTGTTCAGCTGGAAACAACGTAAACTTTGATATGATACATCCCTGTGTACCTAACTATAATTCGATCATTGTTGTGCCATCCCTTACTGCAATTGACTACCGTTAGTTTTACATTATTATTATATTGTTATAAAAGTGGCCGGTACTGGAAAGGACTTGTTTAAACACGATACTGTGAAGACAGACGCGCGGGGCGGGGCAAAACCGAGCGAATCCCAGGCGCGGGCGCAAACATATATATAATAATACGTGAGCGGCGCGGCCGCCACAGAGCAGTCAAGAAAACGCAGTCAAAGCGTGAGGCCGCGCGCGCGCATCGGCTCCGCAGTTAGTAAACACGTAGTTTAGCGACGCCTCATTAATTGCGAATCGGGGTCGCGTTTGTGGCGGTCCTTGGAGGAGTGTTTTAGTGGAACTTCAAGCAGAGATTTTGAGATGGCAATGCTGTGTCACCCTGACTGCTTGCCAGTTTACGTGCCTACTTTGTGCTAGCTTCGAGAGACCTAACCAGACGCACAGTACAGCCTATGTCCTGCCTACACCTTCCTGTGGATCCTTTCTTACCTTGTTGTGCTTTCTTATTGTTATTACTGTGCCAGTATTAGAGTGTACTAACAGAATGAGAAAAGTACTAAAATTGATTCTGATTTGAGAAGAGTTATTTGGGGTTTGTTTTAATGAACTGGGGTAGTGTTTATATTCGGTGCGTGGCGCTCGTTCCGTCTGACTTGCTGGAGGGACGTCGCCCTCGTATAGAGAATTTTGAGTTATGTTTTGTCTAGTCGGTGATTAGGTGGCGATATATCGCCAACATGCCTCATTGCGCACATACTGCGCGTGCGCACGCGGTAAGGTAGTAGCTAACAAGCAGAGAACATACGATAATTATGGTAGTGAACGTAAAGCATTTAAAGGGATAATCGGCTACGTTCTATGTTGTACTGTTATTTATTCTGTGCAGCGATGCGAGTGACGATCGACACAGAAAAAAAAACTATCATATTAATCTATACTTATAATGGAGCCGTGAGTGTCAGGGGGGTCTCTGTACAATGTAGTTTGGGAAGGATTGGTCTGTGGTGCTTGGAATGGCTACTGAACGGAAATATAACGTTTGGGAATCTTATATCTCTGTCTGTATGTTTGTTCGCGCATCTAGTGGAGGATACTGGAACTGGTGCGGAGATCACGTGTACTTTAGTAGTGGACGGCACCTAGTCTTAGGTATCAACTTAGTCCACATGAAATCATAGATCGCGAGATTGCAGCTAGGTATATCGAGTGAGTGAGATGTGGCGGCTAGTTATATAATAAAATTACCATAAAAAGAATTCACCGGTTTAAGTAAGAACATAAATGATGTTCAACGGCAAATTTCATAGAAAATTGACTATATAAACACTAGATAAATAGAAATCTTCGAGTGATTTCTGAACCTTAAAATGGGCATTAAGTTGAAGTCTAGATAAATACTTTAGGGAACTCTTCTCTTCTTTATCAGATGATGGTTGTCACTAGCGGGTTTTGTGTATTGAAGAATGCTGGTGATTATTGAGTGATTACACTGTTTAACATTGTAAAGGCGGAAGTATGAAGGTATATTTTTTACTCCTTTACGTTCAAACGGCTGAACTGATTTGCTATGAAATTAAGTACTGGGATAGCTATATACTAGATTAGCACATGGGATGATTTCCATCATCATCATCATCGCCATTTTTTTTAATTCCTTTACGCTCAAACAGCTGAACAGATTTGGATGAAATTAGGTATTAGGAAAGCTTATATGCTGGATTAGTACATATAATACTTTTCAACATCATCGCAGTTCTTACTCCTTTACGCTCAAACGGCTGAACTGATTTGGATGAAATCAGATACTAGGATAGCTTATACGCTGGATTAGCACATATAATACTTTTCATCATCATTATCATTCGTAACTCCACAGTCTACCGGCTGAACCGATTTGGATGAAGTTTGGTACTAGGATAGCTTATATCTTGAATTACCAGGTGGACTGGATGGAACAAATATTTTGAACAAGTATCTGAACGTACTAGGAACATGTGCACATAGTCTCAAATTTGCCGATTATATAACTCAACTCTAGCCGGTATTTACCTAAATACGGACTAAAGGTATCTAGTTTGATGTATTTCGTGTGTTTAATCGAAATTAAAGAACAATTTTGAAATCAAGGGTCACTTTTATATATACAGGGTTTTTCTCAAATAATACAGGGTAACTTTTTAAAAGGGTGCAAATTATTGGCAGATGAAAGGCAATAATTTCTAGAGACTCTTTTACTTCAGACAGTGTTTTGTTTTTGAGCCGTTTTTGTATTTTTTTTAGCCTTTGAAAATATTTTTTCTCAAGAGTTTTTTTTCTTGCTATTATTTTTATAAGGTGGCTGTTATTGGTACCATATTACTGTGCAAGATATCAACACGACAATCTTAAGAAAAAAGAAGACTGAGAAGGTTTGTGGTCGTTTTGCTTGCTTTAGAGTCATCTTAACTCTAAGACAAATATTTTATTATGTCCCCTTTAAATTTGATGACAATTTAGCTAATATATCAATAAAGAATTTTATTTTAATACTTTGTTTACAGATCCAATATACGCAATACCTGTTAATATAATGAGTGATTGGTTCTCAAAATTGTATATTTATCTCTTCTAAGTAATACAATCACTCATTGTACGATTGGGATTTTGAATTATGTTTTGTATTTCAGCAGGAGACAAATTGTTTGACTTATATTTCTGATTTGGTATTTAGCATGACATTATCCTTTGTTTATGAATGTATTAATTTCCAGCAAATAATTTACTTGTTCCCTTTATATTTTTTTACTTTACAAAATCTTATATAGTATAATAAATGGGTTATTTTATGCTTCCTACAGTAAATATTTATATATATTTATAAGCAAATTTTCATTAATAACTTTCTTGTTTTATGTTAATGAAACAGGACTGAGTTTTCCTTTTTATCAGCTTTTGAGGAAGGAGTTGTTTCGATTCTTTTGTACTTTAAAGGACTAGTTTCAGATTAATACCTAATGCTAATAAGGTGGATTATTACATATTATTTTATATCATGTCCCTTTCAGTTAATGATGGTACGAGATTTCTTAATTGTATCATGTATACGTGGAGGGATATTAGAAAATTATGATGATGTTTATTTACAGCTACCTGACTTTTACTATAAGTAGTAATCTTGCATATTATTTTATATCATGTCCCTTTCAGTTAATGATGGTCCGAGATTTCCTGATTGTATCATGTATTGGTGGAGGGATATTAGAAAATTATGAAGATGTTTATTTACAGCTACCTGACTTTTACTATAAGTAGTAATCTCGAATATTATTTTATATCATGTCCCTTTCAGTTAACGATGGTACGAGATTTCCTGATTGTATCATGTATTGGAGAAGTGTCATTAGGGATGATAATAATGTTTATTTACAGCTACCTGAATTTCAATGCCAGTTATTAACCTTATATCTTATTATTATGTTCCTTTTAGATAACGGTACGAGATTTCCTGATCTTAGAATAAATTGGTGGAGGGTTTTAGAGAAATAAGATTTAGAGATAATAAGGCGAAATCGTTTATTTGAGGATCATTCGTTTGTTAGCTTTCGGAACGACTTTCTGTTTCTAATAGAAGCAGAAGTCCCCTTCCCCTTGCTGGCGCAGGCGATTGATCACTAAATAAAACAGCGTTAGAAATAAGTATAATTTACTCTTATCCTCATAGAATAATAAAATAACGGACTTTTGTTTTACATTATATACTAATTGAGCGATAGCTTATTCATTTACATACTGTATGAATTATTAACAAGTGAGTGATATTGTTTGGGGATAGATGCGATTTTAAAGCCTCACAACCTTTATATTATATACGTGATCTTTTCTATGCATTGCTGACTTGTAAATAATATCTGCTGCTATCAAAAAGACTTCACAAAGAGGAGATACTCTTAAGCAAACTATACAAAGAGTAAGTGGAGTATTGTTCTGTTCGGCCAACAGATCATTGCTTACTGACTCAACCTTCAAACATAAATATCAAATACAGATAAATTACGGCTTGATTAGTAATCGGTGATAGCGGAGATTGACTCCGATTGCTTCCTCCTAACTGTCATATTCCTACCCTTCAAACCTATTTCTTTATGTAAGATTTAATGATGAATTGCGCCTTAAGGGTGAATTTAATACTATTTCCGTCTAGCAGAACTATTATATTTATATAATCAACTACGAACGAATTAATAGGTTTCTTGGTTGAAATATATGGAAAGGATGTTAATTTTCACTTTGTTGTTTGGCACCCAGCACTGATAGAATATCTTATGTTCCGAAAAAAGATAAAGGCTATAAGCTGAACAAAGGGACCCTTATCTTGTAAATTCTGACTCTGTCAGGCACTAGTGATGGATTGACATGCTTACTGTTGATCGATTACGAAATCTTTAATTAAGGTACAACCTTGAATTAATAGCAATTATTATGGGAATGTACTTACAAAAGTGTACTAATTTCATAATTAATTCACACTGGCATAGTACAGATAAAACCCTTAAATATTATAAAAGGAAACATATTGAATATCAGAGGCTTTAGTCTCAAATACGAATTACGGAATGGCCGATAAACTAAAGGGATTTATGCCTAATGACAACTAAAACTATTTACTGGTATAATCCAGACTTTATTTAAATAAAACTAACTGACGTAGTCAGTAAAAGACAAATTACGGCATAGACCGATTATGTTCAACTAAGTCAACCTGAACTAACTCCAGTTATGTTAGAGTGAATGGTTTGCTTTGCTATACACATAAAATATACCTACGCTACTCCATCATTATACCGCTCCGGTTAGTAGGCGATGAAAGTTCTACTATCCTATGAGTGGTTTTACATAACCAAACTCTAAAATAAAAGGAGAATAAACATGTTATGCCTTAAAAGTCTCCGATTATATTGTCGGAGAATAACAGGCAGAACAAACAAACACTTCCTAAAAAAAAAAGTAATAAATATACAATAAGTCTGCTGATTTCCTGTTTTATATTTTATGATATGCTGGATGGAGAGATGCGAACAACATGATTTCAGTAATTATTTGAATATTATAATAACACATTATATTTTTCAAGCAACACGCTCTTGTTGACACTATGTTAATAACCAAATCTCAGATGCCTACGTTAACATATTTAATTATAATATCTGTATTTGTACTTTCATATTAATTTTCATCCCTTCCCAGTACAGTCACGCACTCTAAAAGTTCCGGTTTACTTATAATCACGACGTAGTATAGACGATCAATTGGCCAAGCGACAGTATTTATTTGGAGGGCGAGAAATTAGTTACACCTGGCCAGGGCCTCTATTCTGTATGACCACTCACGCCAATTCCACGCGAATTCCACGCCGATTCCACGCTGCCTGCGTGGAATCATGAACAAATTCCACGCAGGCGGCGTGGAATTGGCGTCTTAAAACTAGAGAATTAGACCCCAGAGCTGAGTAAGTCTGGTGGCTAACCTTACTCAATCTCTGACAGAAGGCCTTTGTCCCAACATTGGGAACGCAATAGCCTGGTGACGATGATGAGATCTAATTGTGAGGGTTTACAACAGAATGCCTCTGATGTTGCAGATGTCCATAAGCATTGATGGTTAAGTACCATCAGGCTGGTTTGATTGTTTGTAATTCATTTACAAACTTGACATAATCGAAAGAGCTAATTAACCAGACTACAAACAAAACTAAAATGAGGCAAGAATTTAAATAAGGATGGTTACTAACAACTTTAAATGAAAAATGATAATAGAAATCTAGAGATGACTATCAAATTCCTATTCAATGATGGGTACCCCATTTAACATAGTTCGTCGAATTATTTTTTGCTTCTCCACAATATAGCGTCAGGTTATCGCCACATTGAATATTTATTGATTACGACATGTCTTTAGTATTAGTAGCAGTCGGCTGAAGTAAGAATCATCAAAATCAGTCCTCGCACTTGGTCTGAATAGTGGCACAAAAGAACAGACATACAAAGGCTGATAAACATATTACCCGACCTTTGCGTTGCGCAGACAGGTAACAAAAATTGATATGTTTACACGACTGCCCAAAAAAGGAGTGTTTTTTTTATCATTCATGTATGTTTGTTTGTATGTATGTGAGTTTCTTTATTCCATCATAACTTTTAAATGCCTGAATAGATTTAGACGTATGGGGTATCGTTAGAATCCATACATCCGAGTGTTTTTTTTTAAACATTTATTACGGCGCTTATTTATTACGGCGCTATTTATTACATTTATTATGGCTACATTTTCAAATTTGAAAAAAGTTATTTTCTTCGTATTTTACAATATGGATATCAAATTGAAGGTTTTGATAAGCACATTCCAACAGTATATAATTTATGAGCAAAAGCCCTTTTTTGGCAGAGCAGACGTGTTTTTTTTAGCTTTTAAGCATGTCAGAGGCCCTCGGGCGGCATGACAGACTCTGACACCAGAAGCCAGCACTACCTCACACGACAAGCAAGCAAGTCCAAAAAATTTCCGAATTATCAAACGTTACGATGACGCATATGTTAGTCAAACTTAGAGTAGGTCGCCCTGTGGCCAGGTGGAGTGACGACCAGCGTAAAGTAGCTGGAAGAAACTGGATGCAGAAAGCTGATGATGATCATGTTGAATATGTATTCATACGCCGGTAACAACTAATAGTGTGAAAAGGTAATTATTTTACGAGACAAGCAAACAAAGCAAAGTACCGCATTAACATCATTAGTTCTAACTGATGTAAAAGCGCTACTTCTTAACACAATAATTTAAGATACTAATAAAACCGGCCAGGTAAATGTCGGACACGCATGAACTTAGGACTGTGGCTAAGAACCCTTAGCCAGCTAATTGTGAAAAACCACATTGCAGTAGTTCAGTACGTTTTACTTTCCACGTAAACTCTTTTTACCAGACCGCGCAACGCAAAGGCCGGTAATGTGTTTATCAGCCTATGTATGTATGTATGTATGTTAACTAGGAAACTCTAGATAGCCGTGATAATGTTGTTAGTAATTTTGTATTATGCACTAGTATACCAGTTTTTTTTTTAGTTCTGTACTTTTTTGTTAAAAGAGGGGAGGGGGTATGGGGGGAGGGGGTATGGGGGGGGGGATTGTGCAAGCAGCATGCAATGCAACTCAAGCGAAAAGGTAATTTTATTGCCAAAACATTTCGTGAAAGGAACCAAATAGAAAAAAAAACTGTCAAACAAACCTCAATATAATTTTAAAATACCTATTCAACGAGACCCCTTCATGGGGTAAAACAATTAATTTTCTTTTCAAATTTTCATGTAGGTTTTGAAGAGCGAGGCAAGGCCATAGAAAAAAAAAATTGTTTAAATATTTTTATATACATCTACATGTGACAAATATTAACTTTTTAGTGTTAATAGGTTTCAATGAAATGTCTGTGACATACAGATGGACGGACGGACAGGACGACATGTTGAAAGAAGAAGGGTTTCTTGTTTGACTTCGGAACCATAAAATAATATCACCATAAAAATGTAGCATCATAATAACGCCTTATCATTTCTGAAACATTCTGTGCATGAAAATGGAATATTTTTTATTCACAGTTCATTGCCCGGACACCTGTTGAAGGCGCAACTTTAGAAAACTTGCTATGTTCGGCTCCCAACTTGCGAATCCGACCTTTTTTTCGATTTGTATGAAGCAGTGGACAAAAAACTTTAACGGTAGAATTTTGAAGCTGTATTTTTTGAGATTAATGAATGTTGATCTGTTGAAGGAAAGAAGAATTTTCATTTTGCGATAAAAAAGTTTCGATGCCGAATGTTTCGTATTTCGGCAGCTTTACGGCAGATATGAAAGTCAAAAAGGTGCTAGATTAATGCTGTAGATTCTGTTACATTACAAGATACAACAAATGATTGTTTTTTTTTAATACTTTGGAAAGACATTCAGTGAAGATCTATATGAAGATGAAGATTTACTGGTCTATACTGAGCTGCTTAATTTAGATCTTGAGCATTACCATAGAGTAGCTTATCTATCAATCTTCAATAGAATAATACATTTCATTACGCATACACATTGAAAGTTCCATAACCTAATCCTTTCTTCTCTCTTCCATTAGAGGACAAGTCAGTAACATAAATCATCCGAACTTGACATTCTGACAATTAGGGTTTTGGTTCCATTTTTTACTTGTTTCCTGAAAACTACAACCTGTATGTTTTCCTCGCTAGAGCGAAAAGTATTTTCTAGATTCGCGTGCCTTCGGCCACACCTCGTTTACCATCAGGCAAAACGGTGGACAGACGTAGAACTATTTCAATTGGATCCATCGAAATTTTATCTTCTATCTATATTTAAAATAAAGTAGTAAGTAACAAAAATATGGTATAAGTAACCTAAAAATATGAGTTTGTTGTTCAAGAATATAAAGGCTAGAATTTAAATAAAATAGACAGTTTAAGTGATATTGGTACAGTGTTTTTTTATATTAATAAATATTCATTCTATGACATAATGTATGGACTTATATTTCGGGCAAATGGGTGCATCCTAGTGGACCAATTTTGGATGAAATCTTTGCATGAATGAAGCCCAATTTCATTAAGAATGCGAGTTATGTTGGCCTTCAGGATGCCAGTTGTCTGTGGTTTATCTGCATAAACCAGATATTGCACGTATCCCACAGAAAATAGTCGAGCGGCGTTAAGCAATGATCCCGCCGGACCAAAATCCACACCAAACAGTGACTTTTTCGGGGTGTGGAGGCACCTGAGTGAAGGTTAGTCGGTTTCGGATGAATCTCCCGTGTATTTAAGCGTCCTGAAGTTCCAGCGTACCTATTGAAAAACCCTTTACTTTTTTTTAAATGGTATCTATGTCTGTTTGTCTGTCTGTTCAAGCATCACGTAAAATCTACTGGATCGATTGCGATGCGGTATTCACTGTTCAATAGCTTAAGTTTTCGGGACTTTTTGGTTTTAGTTTTGAATCTTGTACCTAAAATACATAAAAATATAAATATAACGGCTAAAAACTCACGAAATAGCAGATTGGAAAAACTCCGACCAGCTTGAAGTTGCGTGCTGACGTTCGTAGCGCTCGTCCGTTCCGCTCGAGTCGTTAGCCGTTATATTTATATTTTTAATATGAATGTAACTCTCGTTTTCAAAATCAAATTACCTTGTACCTGTCTCAATCGACCAGAAGAAGCCGAGCTATAGATAAAAAACTATTTTATAGTTAAAGGATTTTTTATCAAAATTGATTTATTATACCTATTCGTATTTTATGTTCTGGAATTTTAGCCCAATGAAATAATGACGTGGGCAAAGCCGCGGACACCGCTAGTAGGAAATATAAATACTTACTGCTGCAAAATCATTGCTAATAGAGTTGTGTCCGAATACGTAGAAGTACGACTGTCGGTTGGCCTTCGATTGGTAATTGGCGAACCTGATGGCTGGAGCCAGCGTCCGCGCGTCGCTGAAGAGGTTCAGGATTACGTCTCTGTTCGTTTCTACGTTCCACCTTTGTGGGTCTAGTTTTGATGGTGAGTACCTGAAATATGTAAAAATTAATAAGTTTAGACTTGATCAAGCATGCACATGTGACCGATTTGGTTCATTTAGGTTTACATAAACATTTAGTTGCCATGAGGTAACACCATCAGAAAATATTTAAAGAACATAATATGAAGGTTCTTAAAAATATTTTCTGGTTCAGTTCGTTTGACTACGGTGCTACTACTACGAAATTAATGAAATTGATCACTTATATTAGCATAATTAAACCCAAAGGAAGAGGAATTTTAACAAGCGTATGGGTGTTCGTATTTTGAAGCATTGATATGTCTGCGTGCGTTCGTTACTGTCTGTGGCATCGTAGCTTTCCAATGGATAGATCGATTTCTACGCGTACTTTATTATTTGAAAGCTGCTGTTTGTGAGACGGTTCTGAGCTTTATTTCGAAGAAATCAGTGCATCTATTCCCAAAATTTTCATCCTTCATTGTGAAGGAATCTCGACACAGTTGCAGCTAAAAAGTTTTGAGTTTGTGCTCAAATGGACAGTTTTAAGGGCATTCTTTGTAACCGCATAATTATGCATACAACATCTGATCTGTAGCATCAAGAAACTTTGAAATGGAATGGTTAATACTTATGCTACATATGTTTTATTTATCCGACTACAGCAAAGCAAGGCAAGGGTAATGAGTTTAACAGTCTATGTTGTATGTGTCTATGTATGTAGGTATGTGGATGTTCCACCATAGCGTCGCCCCTATTGGTCCGATTTAGACAAGCGAGGTGTCAATCGATTCGTATTCAGGTATAATGTATAACGAATAGTAAAAAATTATGATATTAAAGCGACTAAAAATAATACTAGTAATTAATTATGACATGACTACATAGAATAAAAAATATGGTAAGAATCGACATACTCGTAGTATTAAGACTGACATAAAGTAAGAAATATTAATTGAAATGTAATTATGTTAAATATATAAATATATTGTAACTCCACTCATGAGTGGAGCGCCCTGACAGGGCACATGTATTAGCTACTACTAAGATATTTATGCAACAACTCTCTGCGCACGTCATTTTGGCATTTTTTAATGATTAAATGATAGGCAATATTTTTTTACCCGACTACGGCTAGGAAAAGGTAGTTTTGTATTCAAATTAAAACTTTGTTCGGATTTTGACAAACGCGGTATCAATCGATTCGTATTCATGGCAAGAGTGTCATAGGCTATAATTTACTAGACTGTAGTCGGGTTTTAGTTTTTGAACTTATATCTTGTTTTAATTTTGTCCATATTTAAATAGACTTTAGGACTGTAACAATAGAGAAGAATGGAAACAGCTGGAAGAGGACTATGTGTCACAGGACACAGGATAGATTACAAGTTAAAACAGTTTGCTACTATGTATAACACTAATAAAGTTTAAGGTTCAGTATCAGATAAAAAGGCTTAATAATATTAATAGCATTATGGGAATGTCGTTCTATGATACAACCAACAAAGAAGGAAAATGCGCCTTTGTGGGCAGATGTGCGGTGTAAATGACTTTTATTATAAAAGGACCATGTCATACAAAATCGCGTATCAAATTCAGTCACGTATATAATCACATTGCAGTCCGCTGCCTAAATTGAAGTATTTTAAGATCCCCTGTTTATTTATTTGCTTTTGCATCGTAATTGTAGCAGTCTCTGACCGCGAACGCCGAAATTGGTCTGCTTCTCGCTAGATGTCGCGCACGTTGGTTTGCCTAACGCTGACTGAGTGCAAGAATTATAAACCTGACCCACACTCTAGGTAACTCCTATACTTACTCTTTCAATAAAGCTGCCAACGACTCATCCTCTGCACCTTCGAATACGATCTTAGCATATTTATGGATGAACTCGTCCCTCTGATTCTCCAGAATGCCATGATCGAGTTCGATCACTCCAAAGTCGTGGTAGCTCTCCAGTTCTGTCACTCCACTCAGCAATTGATACCTGAAATGATACCAAAAAAGTATTTTATATTTTTTAATACTCATGACTAACATTTACCGTGTTTATTTATATAAACCTTCGGAATTTCTAAACCAATTTAGATGATTAATTTTTATGTGAATAGGGCAGACACATGTTAGCAAAAAATTTTCATTAGTTTTATCCATTTAAATTAGATTCTTAGTTTCAAAGTATTATTTTATGTATTAGCTGTGCTGGCCGGCTTTGCCCACGTGTAAATATATATATATGTCAGTGATAAATGTATCCTATGTGATATTCCGACACCAAATGTCTTAATATCAGCCATCAAATAGCTTTTATCAAAACCTAAGCTATCCATTCAATGAAAATCACATTTCAAATTGTTCCAGTTGTTTTTACGTGATGCGCAAATAGACTCAATTTAACAAATGATAATATATTTTTATTCCGTGTCTATTTTATTTTAAGTACTCTAAAACTTTTTTTTAATTATCTTCATTCTACAGACTGTTGTTACTTACTGCAGTACCATATGTGTAACAAATCCTAATAGTGAGTCAACTCCTTTGTCGCGGCGCAAAATGCCGACAAGCGACTAGTAGCTAAAAATATGCTAGGGTTGACAAACAAAAATTTAATTATCTTTTTAACAAAATAATATTATACTGTGTAAAAACTTGTATTACTCATAATATATTATTATATACTTACTAGCTGCGCCCCGGGGCTTTGCCCGATTCACCCTGTTTGCATAACAAAGGAACACCTAAGTTTTGCATATAAAATAAAAGGATCCGAAAAGTTATCGATATGTTATGTAGATACCTATTTTATTGAAAACTAGGTAGATACTCCACCCAGGTGAACTGAGCAGGTGGACCACGACCAATGCCCGCCTATGTTTATCGAATAAAATCTTTACTAACTAATGTGCTTAGCAAATTTTACTGATTTATTTTCCCTAGTCGAGATCCCACGGTCCTATATTTATAAGTGTACCTACCTAGACAGGTACTATTCACTAAGGGTGTTGGGCCCGTGTGCAGCGGGAAGTTCAAATGTATTATTTAATAAGATAGCTAATGTAAAATATAATCTCCAAGTGTTGCAAAAGTAATATCATTAATAATAGTACCTGAACCAGCTACAAAAGCAAAAAATCTGTAAAAAAATATGAATTTCCCGCTGCAGGCGTATCCAATTAAACAGAAATGAACTTTCTGTAGGTATGATTATATAGTTCAACTTCTAGAAGGTAGATAGGTAGGACCTATAAGTATGGTTTTATTGAGTGAGGTTGTGAAGTTACACTACCTACATAATTATTGCTAACAACATAGGTGTTGGTACTTCGATTATAATAACTAACTAATGTTGTGGATAATGATAATAAATAATTTCATTTAGGTAAGTAAGTATCCAAAGGTCCAAAGGTTGCCTGGAAGAGATCGCTTTTAGCGATAAGGCCGCCCATTGTACACTTCTTCTGCTATTTTTCCTTTATTTTTTGTTGATTTTGTTTGTGGTGTGTGCAATAAAGAATTTATCTATCTATCTATCTATCTATCTACTCATATTTCCTCATCCTTTCGAAAATGATGAATTCGCAATTTTCTACTATTATTATATAATATTGACGCTCAACCATTTACCACACAGATGGTACGCATATTTTAAACAAATAAATAAATCGCCTCGTTGCGTGAACACCAAGCATACGACATATATAATTTTTTTATTTTATTTTTTTATTAAGGAAACAGAACAATAAAAATAAATTAAATATCGAAATAAAAACACAATATCCAACAAAGTTTCCAACTTAAAAACTTATTATGTACTTTGGCAAACACGTGCGAGCGATTTTATGTACCGGACACACCTACTACGCTGTACCGGTTTTCAATAGACGCCTGCCGGTACGCCCCGCAGGCGTCGGGGGCAGGAGGGGGACTCCGCTCTCCTTCACACCGCACCTCACCGTTGCTCTGTCAAGCGGCCGAGTTGACTTACTATTAGGATTTATTGCACATTACGGCTGTACTATAAGTATAGAAGTTGCCATAGATATGAAAATAGATGCCAGAGAAATTCTCTCCCATTTATTTGGTCGGTAACCAAAACGTTTGCCTAATTTTAACCAACCATGTAAAGATAAACAGACAATTACTTGAGAACCTGTTTCCCATTTGAACTGTCTACAATAAGCTGCCAGAACGCGACAACCACAGTCAGCTACCAGCCTGCAGTGCTTTAAGTCGAGACTAAGGGTTACCGCCCACTTAATAACGCCTCGGTACCGGATTGAATCATGATTGCTGGGTTGTGACCCTGGCTAATTTACGGCTGGTTGACAGCTAGAAGTCCATTCGGCAACGGCGGAGCAACGCAAGCGAGGCGTTGCCGTCTTGACTTGGTGTATTCTGAGTAGTTCCGCCAAGGTTCTGATCGTTTTTTTTTTTTGTAGATTTTTCATCCCTTAGGTTCCATTAACTAAACTACTGGTACTATAATTCCCTGAAGAAACACATCTCATAGATGATACACAGAAGCACAAACTTGTAATTTGTTAACAATAGGTTAATTTATGTATTAAATCATCTTTTTAATTGTTGTCATTTATTTTGTGTGATTAATTTCCTTCATGCTCCTTTTTATATTCTTTTTATTATTTATTTTACAAAACTGGTTATTATTACAGATTATTCTTATTATTACTGGTTATTAATACATTACTGGTTATTATTACAGATATCATAATTTGAAGTTAGTAGGATTTCTAGCTTTGTGTATAA
The DNA here is from genome assembly GCA_946251855.1 of Alsophila aescularia. Taxonomy (NCBI): domain Eukaryota; kingdom Metazoa; phylum Arthropoda; class Insecta; order Lepidoptera; family Geometridae; genus Alsophila; species Alsophila aescularia. Next base: position 25,861,407 of record OX276379.1, on the reverse strand, counting down.
CCTACTGGAAAAGAACACAACACGCACAGAATAAAAAACTCAACTAGGCTAATTTTACAAAAGAAAATACATAATATAATGAAACTTGAAAACACTGAAAGATGCATCATAAATGTCGATTTGCTTTTCTATACTATTGTAAATGGAGAACATGCGATAAATTGGCGAATGAAGTCGAAGATAAGGAGAACATACGGGCAACAAAAAAGTTGTTTTGTTATGAAGACGACTGGTTTTTCAAGGTCAAAGAAAGGAAGTCTGTTTAATAAATATGCACAATTGATTTCCCACCAACAATTTTGTACAGGAAAACGAAATCTGCGACAGTGCGTTGCTTTATCAAAGCAATAACTTTATAGTGACTGTGCCTTGTTTCGTGAGTTTGCGGCATCGATTATGAATAAAACAGAGATGATAGAGAAACCGTTTTTGTAGTCTTTCCAACCTACTAAAATGAACTTTGTATGAAAGATTCCAAACTGTGCTGGAATATTCAAGCAGGCTGCGAACATAACAATTAAAGAGAAGTTTTTACAAGCCAGTCTTTTGAAACTGAGTATGGCGAATCACGAAACCCAAATCTGGCTTCCTTTTTAACAATAAGATCTTTATGTTCATGAAAATGTAGTTTATTATCTTAAATCACTTCCAAATCTTGAATACAAGTAACTTCGTTAAGCGCAATGTCATATTAATGACACTGGCAATATGAAGCAGGCGTAGGTTTCCTCATTCTCGAAAATATAATTTGATAGCACTTTGTGGAATTTAATAACATTCTATTGCGTTGACACCAGTAATCAATCTTATCAATGTATTTTTGTTACTGTGTATCAATAGACGATCTTATAACTCCATAAAAGTTTCTGATCATCGGCAAATAACAGAACCTCAGATTCAAAAAAAATAAAATATTAACAATAAATATTTATTCCTTTATTTATTTTATTTGAGGTTATGACCCTTATTGAAAATAAATTATGCGTTTGCGCATTGTTCAACCAATTAATATTTTATTATGTTTTTATTTGTACAAAGCCCCAAAATAATTCAAAGGTGTCAGTCGAACTTATGACTTGAAATAACCTTGTTTTTTACGTATTTTGCAAAGATGATCAGGGCCCCGATTCTGTAAGCTATTGAACCGCGATAACGCAAGTCGATCGCTTGAAATTTTTTGAGAAATTTTCTTATTTACCACTTAAAAGTGCTGGAAGCGAAAGTTTTGCTAAAATTTTCGCTTTTTGTTTATTTTTTGTTTTTTTTTATTTTCCATTTTTTTTTTTATATTTCCAAAAAAAAACAATTCTACCACTTTTAAGTGGTAAATAAGACAATTTCTCAAAAAATTTCAAGCGATCGACTTGCGTTATCGCGGTTCAATAGCTTATAGAATCGGGTCCCTGGTATTTTGACTAAATGAACCCAGTAAATACCGAACCTGACTATATAATATTGTCAATACGGGTCAAAATCGTGTGATGCTAATTTTTATAATAAATAGCTCCAAAACCATTTAAATGGTATTCGACAAATCCATCTTATTGAACTGAATTACGTGATTGATTTTAGATACATTTTGACTACCTACTTAATTAGGGATTCAATCAACTCGTAACATAATATTTTGAACAAACACCCTACCACTTGCTTGCTTGTGTGTAGTACGAGGAAGTGCTAACCTCTGGTGTCAAACTTTGGCAAGCCGCCTCGCCAAGGGCTCTGCCATGGCTTCAGACTGATACTCGTATCTATATTTATAATAAAATAGTTAAAAATGGTCTAGGTGACTTAAAATATGCTACTGAACATGATAATTTTTTTAAACCGTGTCTTTATTTTTTTCTGTTTGTCTGTTCGCGCATTACGCATAAACTACTGAACTGATTTCGATGAGGTTTTCACTTTTGGATAGCTTAAGTTTTGGGATAAAAACTGGGTCTGGTATATTAATCCGATGAATAGAAGGCAAGCAATTGATAAAAAAATAACTGACGACAGAACGTAATTTGGTATTTCGTATTTTACAGCTACTTTTGGTCCTGGAATTAACACATAGGCTATTTTTAACCCAGATAAATTACCACGCGGGTGAAGCCACGGGCATAGCTAGTCAATCACTAACAACCGGGACCGACAGCATGTTAAGGTATACAGTAACACCCTACCACTGTTTGTACCTACTATTTTTACCAGACTGCGCAACGCAAAGTCCCGGTAATGTGTTTATCAGACTATATAATGTATGTATGTATGTATGTATGTATGTATGTATGTATGTATGTATGTATGTATGTATGTATGTATGTATGTATGTATGTATGTATGTATGTATGTATGTATGTATGTATGTCTGTTTGTTCCGTTGTGGCACTATAAAGACCAAACGCGTGGATCAATTTCTTACCTCAATCGTTTTGTCCTAATCTTGCGAGTGCTACTAAAGACATGACAATTATCAAAATTCAATATGGCGACAACAAGACACCATATTGTAATAAGGAAAAATAAAAATTTTGACGAACTATGTCAAGAGAGGTATAATTGAATAGGTATTTGAAAATATTATTTTTCATTTAGAATGATCATTTAGGATCTATAACGATTTAAAGTTAGCAACCATTCTAACTAATTTATATATATATATATATATATATAAAATTAAAAGTTTAATATAAAAATAATTTATAACAAACAACTAAAACTTATTATAAAAAAAAAACCCGACTTCGAACACTATTGAATACAATTTTAAGCAACTCACGTGCTATGTAGGTTCGCAGAGCGGTGAAGGTGTAGGGCGCGGGAGGCACGACATAAACATACGCACGGGGTTTTGATTTTCAGCCGCGATAGCGGACGAACGCGCCATGCGAGCTGGGCCCCAATTCAGTTAGCTATTGAACCGCGTTACTTGAATTTTGTTGCGAATTGTTCTCATTTACCTCTTAAATGTGCTGGAAGCGTAAATTTAACAAAATTGGTGCCCTGTCAACCCACTATACTATTTTTATACATCGGAGGGCACGTTAAGCTGTTGTTCACGGCTGTTATTGTTTTAATAGTAGATTAAGCTATGTCAGAGACCCTCGGGCGGCCTGACAAACTCTGACACCAGAGGCCAGCACAACCTCTTACAAAGTAAAGGTCAAAGAATTTTATTGTGAATAGGCAAAATAATATCAAAATTAACAACATCTGACAAGGAGAAATACATAAAATATTATAAAAAGATCAAATCAATAAAGTTTAGGTAAACTACGTATGCTTTGAGTTTGAAAATGAAATTTCCCTTTCATATGCCCACAGAGCTACCTAGAAACAAACATACAACAAACAAACATACGACAAACAAACATCTAGATTCGCAGAGCAGTTAGATGTTGGGCGCGGGACACACAACGCAAACATATGCCTGGGTTTTTGCTTATCAGCCGCGATAGCGGACGGACGCAATGCCAGCTATAAAGGTGAATGTGTGTATGTATACTTGTTAGTCCTTCTCGCTCAAACGGCTGAAGCGATTTGGATAAAATTTAGTACAAAGATAGCTTTTATCCTGGAATTACACATAGGCTTCTTTACATCATCATAATCCACTTGGGTTGCAATTGCGACAATGTCCTATATGACTTGAATAAACTAAAATATAAATTTTTTAGAAGCTTACAATACAAATGTTACAGTTTAGGTAAAAGAATTATATATATTTTGGAATGGTCTTTTAAAGACCTTCATTTGACAAAAAACGACCATAACCTAGTGAGTTAGATACTCTCTAGGTAATGGTCATTTTTTGTTCCCGGCGGAAATACAATATGGCAGCTGTAAATTTATTCGCATTCGTCGTGCCCCCCGCGCCCCCCACTTGCACCGTTTATTTTCTATCTTTCGTTTTCATGTTATAATTTAGTTTTTAGTCTACCTACTACAACCATATCCTTCATGTAACATTATTCTTTACTTTTGAGCCAATGTTATTGTTGCGGCCTTTTTTGTATATATTTGTTATTTTTTATTTATTTATATTTTTTATACTTTTTGAGTGGTGTGTGTTTTGTTTTAGTATGTCATGAAGATTGGATTGAGTAAAAGTTGCAGAGAAAAACGTGTATTTTTAACTTGACCGATAGTTTCGCTCTAAAGAGCAGTTCCCCGCCTGATAGTTATATTCTGGATAAGTTATTATTAATCACCACTACACAGCAACCAAAAATAGGCTATCAATTAATATTTATTTTCGCACTGGAAATAGAACACAATCTGCTAAGATTGTGTTCTATTTCCAGTTCGGTTTAATTTTATATATTGTTGTTTATCCACAACAATATATAAATTTAAACCGAGGTCTGCTTTTTTGTTTGTTTGGGAAGCTTTTACCATCATCATCACCATCGTTCATACTCAAACGGCTGAACGGATTTTGATGGTATTTATATTGGAGATCGCTTATAGCCTGGAATGACACAGGAGATACTTTTCTTCATCATCATTGTCTTCATCATCCCTTACGCGGGTGAAGCCGCGGGGCGCAGCTAGTCCCTTAATATACTCTACCAACTAACCAACTTAGGCACTATACGGCAGGGCTGCCAAAATTAAAATATATCGAAGGAAAGTTAATTGTTCGAAATGTCAAAGTTTTAATTGGAACATAAAAGTTGTTGAAACGTAATCGTCAAGAAAATGCTGAGCGGATTAAAAATTGACCAGGGAAGGGTGAAAATTGTGTAGTGACTTGGCACACTCCGATGATTCTCTTTAAACACCCCAATCGCTTATTTCTGGTTATGTTTCTTCTGTTATTAATTTTTCTGTTTCCTTTCGTGGTTATTTTATTTTTGATGTTTGAAATTTGGAATGGTGATAGCTTATACTCTGGAACAAAACATAGGATACTTTTTATCCCGGAAAATTTTAATTTTTCACGGGAAAACTGGGAAATGTTGATTACTCTCTGTAAGGAACGGTTTCCATGGAAACGAAATAACAAGTCCGTCAATAAACATCAAGAGCATTGGTTTGCGTTCATAGGCTATACCTACTTTTGCATTAGTTTTTACACGACTGTCCAAAAAAAGGAGTGTATGTTTTTAGCATTCATGTATGTTTGTATGTGAGTTTCTTTATTCCACCATAACTTTGAAATGCCTAAACAGATTTAGACGTATGGGGTAACGTTAGAATCCTTACATCCCCCGAGTAACATAGGATACATATTTTTTTGAAAAAATCCTAATGGCTGCAGTATGGCTTTATATTCAATAGCAAAAAGAAACTTCGAATTTTATAATATGGGTATCAAATTAAAGGCCTTGATAAGCACATTCCAATAGTTTAATTTTTGGCAGGGCAGGCGTGTTTTTTTAGCTTTTAAGCTAGTTATTAATATACTCTTCCGCGACTTCTTCCGCGTGGATAAGGTGTAGTCCACGCGGAAGAAGTCGCGGGCGAGAAAGCTAGTCTTCTATAATTATAAAAAAAACACATATTTAACATTTATATAACCCCCTACCCTTCCCCATTATAGCCAAGAACCATATCGATTAAGTACATCAAATTTCAAACAAAAAAACCGCATCATAAATATATATTATATTCCGTATATTCGTTTGGGAGCTACGATTCTCACCCCTACTCCCACCCCTATTATAGCTAAGGACCATTTCGATCACATCAGCTTTAAAACAGAAAAGAATCGCATCAAAATCGTTCCATTCGTTTGAGAGCTACGATGCTACCGACAGACACACAGTGATAAAGACACACTAAATTTATAGCTTTCTTTTTGAGTTCGGGGGTTAAAAAATGGTGTCTGTCTGTATGTCTGCTTGTTCACGCATCACGTTAAAACAACTGGACCAATTGTGATACGATTTTCACTGTTTTGGTATCTCAATCCAATGAGTAGAAGTCGAGCAATCGATAAAAAACATTTGACGTCTGAACTAAGATTGATATTTTGGTACTTTTGGTTCTTGAACGGTCTAGGGTACTAAAAAGCTACCTACTGAACAAGAATATATATATATATTTTAAATCGTGTCTGTCTGTTTATCTGTATTTTTGTTTGATCGCTCATCACTGAAAAACTACTCGACCGATTGCGATGCGGTTTTCATTGTTGGATAGCTTAGGAGTTGACTGGTGTAATTGGTATCTCAATCTAATGAGTAGAAACCAAGCAACCCGTTTTTTATTACACCTGCATTAAGGTACATTCAGATTGCGTATTAAATAATTTAATATTTACTATTAATCCAGAAATGTATTAATAATGTCAGAAAGTAGAAACAACGCAACGTCATCCAATAAACTACAACCGTAGAAAGCCACAAACTTGATGGAACAAAAACATCCCTCACCCCAATTTTCCAACAAATTCACCAACCCTTCCACACGAGTACCAAAAACAATGGCTATGAAAAACTGCCATCAATAACGTTGATATAGTGGCTCACTTCTACTTCGTTATCGCGAACTTTTGTCCTACGACTGAAGTTGGACAAAGGGAATGACGGGCCCTCAAGATAACTCCTTGAAGTAGGTATTAGTAGTCGTTGAGACATAGCTTTGATGGAACATAATTACTGTGATAAGGTTTTTATACTATCTAAACAACAAAGTTTTTATTGAGTGCGGTACACGAAGCCACCGCAAGCAAAGACATATGCAGCAATCTTATTTCAAATAACTAGCTTATGAGCTAAAAAAACACACCTGCCCTGCCAAAAAAGAACTTACGCCAATAAATTATATACTTTTGGAATGTGCTTGTCAAGGCCTTCAATTTGATACCCATATTGTAAGATGCAAAGAAGAAATATTTTTTCTCATTTTAAAATGGAGCCATACCAAGAAACTTTTTTTATATTTAATAAAAAAAAGTTTCTTGGTGATGTAAGGATTCTAACGATACCCCATACGTCTAAATCTGTTCAGGCATTTAAAAATTATGTTGGAATAAAGAAACTCACCTTACCTACAAACATACATGAATACTAAAAACATTACACTCCTTTTTTGGGCAGTCGTGTAAATAGAAATATTGATGAGCTTAATCTTTCTACATAACTTGGATTCGATCAGACTTGCAGTTTATGAAAATATAACTATTAACTAGTTTTGGCTAACTTGTTATTATCCTCGGCAACCGTTCATGTCATTCCGTTTCTTACAGCGAGTAATCGTCATTTTCCAGTTTTCCCGTGGAAACTTACCATTTTCAGGCCACCATTTCAAGGGCAGAAGGCCCTTTTCCGGAATTCCTTTTGCTGGTTCTCATTCTCAAGTACTGTGAGTACTACTCGTACTGTGTTTGTCTGAAAAGGTGAATTCCCGCGTCTCTTTTCCAGAGGTAAGATACTAATTAGGTCATACTTGCTCAACAGATTTGGGTATGACTCCATGGTGTTGCTCGGCTCACTCGGGATGAAGGAACCGGCCACGATGGGTCCGAGTGGAGTCTCGAACTTGCGAGCCAGGATCTGGACCTTCTTGATTTCTGTTAGCCTGAAAGATAAAAGATGAAAGTTTTCAACCTGTCAAGTTCATTTGAGCTACCATTACTTTTTCTATAAAGCCATGCCTGAAGTTAACCTACAATTTTACTTTTCCCATAGAATGAATAGGTCTGTTAGTTTTGTTTTAAATGATGATTGAATAAAAAGTTTACTAAATATCAATGTTTCTAGCAACATTAATTTTATTTGTAACTAGTTGTGCCCGCGGCTATGTCTGTATGTAACCTACGGGTTATTCCAGAACCAAAGGTACCTCCAAAGTACAATATATTACATTTCATTAAAGGCCGTAAGAGTTTTGATCGATTACTCGGCTTCTACTCATCGGATTGAGATACCAAGTACACTAAATTTTAAGTTAAAACCTGAGCTATCCGATAGTGACACAATCAGTCACAAACATAAACCACATCACAATCAGTTCATAATTTTTTACGTGATGCGCAAACAGACAGACATGATTTAATAATATGTTATATTATTTTTAGTACCTTATTATATGATCATTTTATTTAAATTATCTTAATTGTACAAGTGTTGCGTTACTTACTGTTTTATAATTAGTACTATAGATATATAGATAGATAGATAAATTCTTTATAGTACACACCACATAGAAAATTTACAAAATAAACGAACAATAGTAGAAGAAGTGTCACAATGGGCAGTCTTATCGCTAAAAGCGATCTTTTCCAGGCAACCTTTGGATGGAGAGGATTTTTTATAATCGTGAGGGACGGGGTGCACTATGATATTAAATTACTAGAGGGAAACAGTAAATCAAATTTCTAATTATACTAACTACACGACACACACACTACACTACACTATAATATATAATATATTATAATATACACATAAACATATATATTATAATATAGATCAATTTAAAGTGTTTTAGGAATGTCATTTGCAGTATTTTGACCATAAAATACAAATAACGGTAGCGTAAGTTTAAATAGCCTCTAAAATTGACCTGTTTATCTGATGACATCCAAAATTGGCCTCCAAACTGTCACCCTTGATCCAAAACCATCAAAGAGCTACAAACCGGCCAAATTTCACCAATTATCAAACGATAAACCTTCCAACTCCTAACAACTTCATAACGACTGTACATCCAACTACATAAACACGACCACCTTCGAACCCTATCACAGTAAGTATATCTAACATTTCTCTGATAGCTTCATAACAAAATAAAAAGTGCTCACCGTGACAAGGTGGCTCGAGAGATAAGGTAAGTTGTGCAAAGTTAAAAGCCCACGTCACAAGGAGGTAAACATAGATTTCTTTTGTATAAGGTACAAGTAAATATTTTGCAAGACATTTATTGCCAATAACGGATAATTATGAGTTTAAAACTTTACCAGCTTTTACAACTCTCGAATGGTAACAAAATCTTTGATAAGTTCAATTCATTACAGAAATGATATAAATATATCGGTCACTTTACTGGATTTTCGGGACAAGGAAATTAATTGTTCCATGAGAAGATGAACTTGATTATGATAAAATTCATTTGTTAAGGGTGCCTCTGCTCCCTGACTTAAGAACTGATTGATATTCATTGACTAGAAATTCGAATCAACTTCTAACTAGTTTTTAATTCTTGATAACATAAACTTGTTACAAAACCTACATGCCCCAAAAGTTGTCAGTGCCTCTAGATGGTACAGTTACTTGTACTATTATCTATTCTATGGTTTGGAAAAGCGGCAGTACTCACATTCGTTATCAACGAATTTCCGCAAGAGTATCACCACTAAGTAAGGATCAACCAATATAACTACTAATGGCTCTGTGAGATTTAGACCTCGCGCGTACAAACTTTTTTTGCAAACAATCTAGCGGTGCACAGTAGTGCCATCTAGTTACCTTATTGTAACACTAACATTAAAAACAAAGGTGCTCCATCAATCCCTACCTAGTAGAGCTATTCTTCTATATGTATATCTTTCGAATGTCACTCACTAGTGATTTTGTCAAACAATTCGACGAAATAACACGTGAATGACAGTCGTAACATATTTATATACAATGAATCACGCTGACGTTAGTTTATATACCAGCTATTCTGCTCATCACGCCGAAGATCCTCATCAGATCTTCACCAAATTTTTATGAGACTAACTTAAAGTTGCTACCTTTCAAATAAAAATATAACATCGAAATCGGATTTAATACGACGGAGATATTCAGTAGCCTCTTTTTTACCCCTATTTTGGAGGATCATCAACTCAAAAATCCCGATGACTAAAAAATTCAAAAAATTAGCTTAACCTGTATACGAAGTTTCGTCTAGATCGGTTGAGAAATGCGGCCTGTAGAGGAGAACAGACAGAAATCTGGACAGACATCCGGACATACCAAAGATTTTTGCCGAAGTTGAAACAGCTCGGCAAAAATTCTCGCGAAAACCCGCGCTTCGCGCTCGCTCGGTCAGAAAACTTTTTGATATGGATTAACAGTCATAATTTTTTGTTGCCTGCTTGTTTTATGAGGTAGTACTGAGGTAGGTCATGCCAGAGTTGTCCGCCCGAGGGCCTCTTACATGGCTTAACGACTGCTATTAATCAACAACAGCCTCTTAATGTGATCTACGAAGCACTGAGCGATAGAAAACCGCACGTAACTTAGAAAAGTCAAAGTGCGGGGCCAAGGACCAAACCTGGTATAGTTGTATTCTAATTCGCACTAGTATACCGCTAGGCTACCATTGTTTGTGAACTCACGGCTTTCTCTGGAGGCAGCTCATCATATTCCTTGAGCTTGGGTTACAGCCCAAGCTCTGCGCCACTTGCAAGGTGTACTGCGTGGGGTCCTTCGTCAGCGCCCAGTCGGATAGTGCCGACCCTGACATGAGGATTGCGCGATGAAATAAACCTGAAATTGATAATCATAGTCCTTAGGCGCGTGTTGATTGTTTTTACCCGACTACGATGAAGCGAGTGGAGGGTAGAGTTTAATATAACAGTCTATGTATGTATGTATGTATGTATGTATGTATGTATGTATGGATGTCCCACCATAGCGTCGCTCCCTTTGGTCCGAATTTGACAAGCGAAGTTCGATTTGTCTTAATTTTTTTTTAAATTGTCTTAATTTTTAAAAAATTTAGACAAACCGATGACAATCGAGTGAGTGACAGTTTTAATTAACCGACCTCGGCGAAGCAAAGGAAGGGTTACGTGTTCAAACAAAAAACTTGGTCCAATTTTGACAAGCAAGCTATCAATTGATTCGTCTTCAGGTATAGAGTTACACAGGCTATTTATTTTTAGGTTTTGTTTTTTTACCTTTTTTTTTAATTGGATTAATCATAACTGATATTTGAGTTTTGTTTTTGTTTCAGTGAAGTGGTGGGGAGGTCCTAGAGCTGGGGATCTCTTTACCCTGGCTGCAGAGCGTGAGGAGGCTGCGACCTCTTGGTAACTAGGTGAAGTACCTGAGTGACTAACTTGGATATGCTGAAGGCTTCTCAGTGCCTCTGCGGTACTATTTTCTCTATGAGCCTTTAGATATAGAGCTGCTACTTTGGATGAACATTTGGTTTGCTATTTTTACTGATTCAGTTGCACATTCTCTGTTAATTTGTCTGACGGAGGTTTGAACATCTGGCGGGGTGAAATCTTCTACAATGAACTTCAGGAGGACACGCGTTTTTTATTAAAATTTGCTTAACTAAGTACGTACGTAACATTGGCAAAATTTTGATATCTCCTGCATAAATGCAACTAATTTTAAGGAGTTATTTTTAGTTTATTTGAATTTGAAAATATTTTTTAATGACAGCACTGCTAAAAAGTAGAACTTTAATGTTGTGTCATCTTAGTTTGAACAATAAAGAATTATATAATTGTTCATAAAATATAAATTACAGCGAATGATAACAGTCACAGCAAAGACTTGGTCCTCACCATTAGATATAGGCGACAGCATGAGATAGTTGACGCACGCGGCGCCGGTCGCATGGCCCATCAGCGTCACGGAGCCAGGGTCTCCATTGAGGTCCTCTATATTGTCCTTGATCCACTGCAGCGCTGCCAGCTGGTCCAGCAGGCCGTTGTTACCGTAGTCGTGTTCTGTCAGGCTGGGCTTCATGAATCCTTCAAATATAGTCGTATAAATCAACGATACATATTATAATTGCGCGTTTGCCGTGATATTTTTTTCCAAGATAAAAGTATCCCACGTGTTATTCTAGGACCAAAATACATTTGGTACAATGTACCTCATCAAAATTCGTCAAATAGTTTTTTAGCTATTGCTCGGCTTCTACGCAATGCATCGAGGTGCAACTAAGTAATACGCCAGATTTTAAGCCAAATCCTAAGCTATCCAACAACTTCACTTGTATGTTATATGTATCTATCTATCGATGTATCTAGTAATATTTTATCGTATATTCTAATAATATAAATTTATTAATTTAGTAAATGTATACTTGCACATGTAGACTATCGGTCATTAATGTTCATGTTCTCGCTTTCTAATCTAAGGTTGCCTAGAAGAGATCGCTGATTAGTAATAAGGCCGCCGGTTGTACTACTTTAAGGTTAATGTTGATGTGCCATAATTTAAGTTTTTAGTGCAATAAAGAGTTATCTAAATACAAAAAAAAAATACAAAATTGTTTATTGACATAATAAGTAACACAGTCAACACAGAACATTGTGAATCCAGAGGCTCCCAAACTAGTGAGAACTGTGTTTCAGGAGCCAGTGGCTTCTCCCATAAAATATCACAAAGGGTTATGCCTAACATGAAAGTACCAAATAATAAAATTAAATAATAATAACTTAAGTTAAGTTAAGTCTACACGTCACGTCACGCATATACCTTAATACATTTTGCTACCAACACACACTAATATTAATAATAAACCAATAAGTTATCACAATCAGAAATAAAAATATGTTAAAAAAATTTCAATGCCAACATAATCAAATTTTTTGAGCCAGCTAATTATATTTTTTTAAATTTCATTATTGCTATATTTTCTAACATTGTGCTCTTTATCAAATTTATTATATATGTGAGGTACGATCACGCTATATTGCTTGTGAGCAAATCTCGTTTTTACTCTGGGAATTGGACATCGATCAGTTCTTTTTGCAGATACAGGTAGAACGGTATAATTTTTCTATGATAACGTCGTACACTCTCATATAAAAACAATTTTTTACTAAGAATATATATCTATATATGTATTTATGTCTGTCTTAGAACCTTGCAAATTAAATTTTGAGCATTTCCTTAATATTTTATATTATAGAAGCTCCCAAATCGATAAAAAATATATAAAAAAATACTTAAAAGTGATAACGTAAGTAAAAAATACTTATAATTCGTCAAAGGAAACTTTTTTTTGGATTTTACTTAATATGTCTTTATTTACAGACTTTTTGTTACCTACTTTATTATTATGTAAAGAGTAGGTATAGTGGTATAGATGAACTTTGAATAATGCACACAGAACAATGAAAGAACAGAAGTTGTGTGTATTTTATGAAGAGAAAATATATTGAAATCTGTGGCATAGCTTTAGCTGTGGTCTTTTTTAACCTTGGTAGAGAAATATTTCATCTCTGAGCGAAATTGAAAAAAAATACTGCATGCGACCGTTATTAACGTTTTCTCTCTAGTTTGTGAAACATGATGACGTTATTATAGCGAAAAGCAGAACTATTTTCAGTGCAATATTTTTTAATCGAATACCTTTTATAAAAAGATTGCTGCGCGAGTTTACTTTTTCCCACGCTTAAGTACTCTAGTAGTCTTTCCTTTTCTGTGGTTCTAACCTGTTGGCGACACTGATGTACTGCCCAGAAAAGACAGTATTTTTCACAAGCTAGCTATGTATCAGTAAAAACCGGTTGATTATTATAGTAGCGGCGGGCAGAAGAACCATTTGTTTGTTTATCGTAGGAGGTAGTGCTGGCTTCTGGTGTCAGAGTTTGTCAGGATGCCTGAGAGCATCTGACATGGCTTATCAACTGCTGTTAACCAATAACAGCCGCGACGTGCCCTCCGAACACTGATCTTTATGAAAAGGCTCTGCCGTACTTTCGTTTGTGCCGATTCAAAGCACCCCACTGAGCGTCCAATAGTACAAATACGTTAGTTCCGTAAATACGTTAGTACACTACTGCCAAAATACTGCTTTCAACGCCAACAGCGCCAAAATGGCGATAATCAAAAGCGCTCAGTGTGACGTTCGTCCACAGCCTGTCTAGAGTACTAGTGTTGTCTTTGCCTCCGAATCACGGAACGATGGAAAATTGCACATAACTCAGAAAAGTCAATTGTTCGGAGCCTAGGATCGTTCGGTTAGAATACCATCGCTCTTATCGCCGACATTAAAACAATATCCACACCTATACATAAAAGTGAAACGTTGTCTGTTTGTTGGTTTGTTTGTTTGGGGAATTTTAATGCGATAATGACTGGACGGATTTTGATGAAATTTGGAATGGAGATAGCTTATACTCTAGAATAAAACAAAGGATACTAAAAATGGTGATCCTTCTCTGTAAGTAACGGTTGCCATGGAAACGAAATAACAAGTCTGTCAAAAAACATCAAGAGCGTTGGTGCTATACCTACTTTTGCATTGGTTGTTAATATCCTAGAACATAGGATGCTATATTTGCGATAACTGTAGTCCGCGCGGACGAAGTCACCGGCAGGAACGCTAGTACTTAATATTATGCTTCTGTCAAAAGATAAAAAAAAACATGTCAGAAAAAATCGTCCGCCATAGTACATTTATATATTACATGGTGATATATTATGTGTACTGTGACACAGTCAATGACATGAAACAGTAGTCTTAGAAAACTTAAGAAATAACTAAATAATTAACGTACCAAGTATTCCCAATCTGAAATTGATTGTAATGACCATGATGTTCCCGTACGAAGCCAATATCCTTCCGTCGTACGGGTTCCCCGAACTCCACTCAAATGAATCCCCATGGATGAACACCAGCACTGGAAACTTCTTTGACTTTTGTTCTGAAAATAATACATTTTTACACTGAAAAAAAATTGGCACCAGTTTTTTTTTTTGGCTCCTTACTTGTAGTAAATACATTTAGGTGATAAATATAACTTGACTTCCTTTTGGGGCTTAGCTGTAATAGTACCTAAATTTATAAAAAATATATACATACAAGTTATATTTTTTTTCAAGAAATAGTGAAATGTCGATGATCCAGTCAGTCAGTTATTCAAAATATTAGTCAACGCACAGGTAAAGTCACGATTCAGTAAGGTAGAAGACGCTTCACTGAAACTTCCTACGGAATTTTGGAGGGAACATGAAATGCCACGTTTTTTGCCTTTGTATCAATGACGAAACAAAAGTTTGAGAAAGAAACAAAATCAGTGAGTAGACGAGTGTAGGCAAAAGAATCAAATGCAGATATAAATGGCATTGTAAGATTTTTCCAAATCTCCCTCGGAAGTTTTAGTAGACCATTTTATTGATTCGTGACTTCGACTTGACCATTAATGACTGTGACGTGACATTACTATAAACTATTAAACTTGACATTGGCGAAATTGCTAGTAGGCCAGTGCCTCCGCAGAAGCCAAATCTAATAATAATCTAATAAAAAAAAAAGAAGAACAATAATATTATTCACAATATTTTCGCTTTCCCGCCGAATCGAAAATCGACACTAATGTTTCAATTGTAAACTAGTTGCGACATCTATTAGGTACCTACCGAACTATTTTCTACTGAAGGTGTCTAAAAAAAGTTAGTTAGCTCCGTGAACTTGAGCCAGTGCCAGCAGCTTACTCTGAGCCTTACTAATTTAAATCGTGTTGCATAGATGGCGCCATTTTTTTTTTTCTTTTATTCTGGATTTAATTTCTGAAACTAATTTGAAGGTAGCTAGATGGTCACGCATAATAGTTTCTCAGGTCTTTCTCCAAGCCCTTTTTGTCATATACCCGCAGGTGGTCCTTGATATCAAGTCTCATTCTAATCTAAGTATGTAAATGAAAATCAGCCATTAAAAATTGTGTATAACACTAAAGTGAGAAAGTGGCCAACTCTCCCTGGGCAGACAAACGCTTGCAAAACTAAAAATTATCTTAGCTATGATTCAATAAAAAGAAAATGTAGATTACTAATGCATAACGTAAATATAATATGTTTACATGCAAATCCTTATTTTTTTAACTACTTTGTCATCGAATTGTGAACTACCCTGAAAGTTTCAGCTAATAGGGAAGTGCTTGAAATTCGAGTTGCAATATTTCACCCGTAAAGACAGACAGACAAACAAGAAATAGAGTTAATAAAAACGTGGTAAAAAACCAGAACCGTGCCAACGTATCTTCTTAGTTCACTGTAATATTTTCAAGCAATTTGAGTTATTGGAGTGATTCCAGAATTTGCGTTTGCTGGCGATCTAGGTCGAGTGGTCGCGCCCTTTGATGTAGGTAAGGGCGGAAATAACTGCTCCGAGCAAATAAACGGTACGGGCGGGCGGGCGCTGAACCATGCTCAGCCATTTTGATGGTACTTATAGTTAGTAATCTAAAAATCATTATTAACTGCCTGTGGTATAATGTGAGGTAATACAGTACTTACCAAAATAATATAATATATCCCCAAACTAGGATACCATGTATTATGGGTACTAGATAAAGGATAAAGATACATAGATACGAATATTACATCCATGACTCGGAAACAATCATTTCTGCTCATCACACAAATGATTGCACCTTGAGGGATTCGAACCCACTACCGTTTGATTTCGTAGTAGGGTCTCTAGCCACTAGACCAACCGGTCGTCAAAACAATATTCAAATATGGACATTATCAAAGGTTCTTACTCTAACTAGACTACATACACGACGAGTAAGCAAGACCCATGTTTATTTTCTAAACACAACTTTGTTCACCTGATCATTATAATTCAGTGTCACTTGAATCTTTGAACAGTACAGCCAAAAGTACAGCGACGATTATCAGAACTAATTAGGGGAGAGCGGTGTCCGAAGAATCGGTTTGTCAATTGTGCTTAATCAAAGTGGTACTTTTAAAACTGAAATCAACACTTAATTTTCCATAATAAATTTCTTATGGAAATAAGATAACTAATAACACCCTAACAAGAAAGAACACTATAATGAAATGGGGACATAATATTATTATGTTTAGTGCTAAATTTAAAATCCAAAACTTTCACATATCAGAATTTAATATGGAAAATTAAGTGTGGATTTCAATTTTAAAACTACGCACTTTGAACAATTAAACAAACTATTTCCGGACACCTGTGTCCTCTAATTAGTTCATCATCATCGCTACCTTTGGCTATGGCTGTACTGTTCAAAGATTCAAGTGACACTGAATTGGAAATATTATGTGAACAATATAGTTACATACTCGTCTCGCCCAAGGTTGTATTTAGATAATAAAGGGTCTTGCTTACCCGTCGTGTATCCTCACACGAACATTCTTACACCAGCTCAAAAACCCATCGCAAACCTAACTCTAACTAAAAACTCCGACCAAGCCGGAGAAAGGTAATTAAAGATTGTTTTCCCACAATAAAAACCCCGAGTCCTACAATAGTATACGGCCTGCATCGGGTTCCGTCTGCCCCATTGTTTATCCCTTCTTTGTTCCATCCATTGCTTTGTTTGTCGGAAAATTACGTGAAATTTTCGCTTCGACCGTCCTTTCCGTTTTTGCAAGCCGCACAAACAGTCGATTCTAAAACCTATACCCGAATCCCTAGAGCTCATTTTAATCTTCCTGGAGATATAAAAGTGCAGTCAGAACTTCAAAAGGGGGATTCTTTTATCCGATTGGGATCTTAATCTCTACTCTTTTAAATAATCTTCTAACTCGACGCTTTGTTCGCGTGGGATTTAGCCTCTCAGTTTTCCGGGTTTGAAATAAACAGTTGAGTTCTCCATAAATTGGAAGAAATGTCGTTTTATTTTCTTTTTTACTTTAAAACATATGAGTTTAAAGTAATACCTAATTAAGTTCTTCTAAATAACTATTTTAATACAAAAAAAAACTATAGGATGTAAATAGTTCTATATAATTACTCGTATTTACATAGAGCTGTCAGTAAGTTTTAACGGCAGTGAGCCGTAATGAAACTTTTTTTTTTCTTAAGTTTTTTCCTTAACTTTTTAGGCTCAATAGCGAGATAGATCTTGTGGATTATTTTATTAAAGCGTGAAAGTATTTAGCAAAAAAGAAAACTCTTTAATAACATTGCAAAATAGCAACCTTTCCGAATACCTCAAATGCAATCCACTATGATATTAAATAATATACAAATTATATTTTTACAAGCAATAAAATGTAATAGCCTCTTTAGTGCTCCAGTAACACATTTTATCAATGAATCTTAAAACTGGGGCTAATAAGCCATTTCAACACCCTCGAAACAACACGAAAGCGATCTATTTTGGGACACTTCCGTCCGTTTGTCAGGTCGAACTCTCTTATATCATATACATAGAAAGAACAGCATATCTACGTATGTCTTTCAGTATACTTAGTTATAGCCTAAGTGCTAAGTTAGACTTAGTCTACTTAGTAAGTATTGTCTGGGAAAATTTAGTTTTTTTGTCTGTCATGACCTTTTTTTGAACTAGTTTATTATAAATATGATACAAAAAAATATGTTTAATGAGCGAATCATAGCCAATTTAAATAAAGTAATACATTTAAATAAACTTAAATACATTATTTTAAAAGAAGCTTTACTTACAAGCAATCACTCATCATCGCCGTCCACTACCATTAAAAATTATTCACAGTTTAGGAATACCTTTATATGTATCCCAAAATCATGGGTAAAGTCACGGGCAAAGTTTAGTGGTCTATATTTATAAAATTCCGTTGAACGAAGTGTGGAACTGTCAACTACATTTATTTTAGTTTAGGAATGTCGTTTGGCTATAATTAGTTGTGTAGCTTTCACTGTATTTTTAAATGGAGAGAACTTCTGAACAGGAACTCAACTATTCAGTGTGTGTTTGGCTAGAATTGTTTGTTGGTAAGTACGGAAAATAAATTTTTCGTTCATGTAATGAGAAAAGTAAAATGTTTAATGACAAGTGAAAAGGCAACGCATTAATACGTGAAATAGAAACTAATTAAAAAGCCGACTTCAAATAATATAAAACTTCTATGTATAAAATAATAAAATATAGGTCTGTTCTGTGCGAAGCCCGACATCTAAAGTAAGTAGGTACTTATATACTAAACGTCTGTAGCCGTGTAGCTCAAAAAACAATTGTATTATTTATTTCTTATAAGTTTTATACAATTTCAAGTTTGCTTTTTATTATTTTAATTTTATAATTTTTAGTAACGTTAGGTAGGGCTAATGAAATGAAGTACTGAATTCCATTCGTAATGAAGAAAGTCTTACCGGAAACAATTAGCCCATATCTTTAAAACTACTGAACCGATTTTGATCATACTTAAACTATTCCCTAAGTTGAAAGATATTGAAAATATTACAAAAAAAATATGATTACAATTAGACTAGTTATTTCTGAGAAAGACGTGCATACATACATCTACGATATTTGGTATATTGTTTAGATGCCAAAATATTTTATTTATATCTTTAATTTCTTTTCAAACAGGAGAAATAATTGTAGACATTTTTTATTCTTTTTTGAACTCGAAGTAGGTAATAAAAAACGTAAACGATCTAACCGTGAGGTTTTAACTGTATTTTGTCAATAAGGTATCAACAAAAATCTGTTTACTTTTTCATTTTACTTAATTAGTCTTTTATTTAAATACGTCAAAATCTCGAAACCAAATGGAATTTGGCTCACTTCGTGCTAATTCTGGCAGTCTCAGAGATGGTCTACATTTACGAAAAGCAAATATCGTCTCGCCAACATTGGTTCTCAATTAGCAACTATTTCAGTCGCTCACATTAATTGATGCGAACCAAAAACCTGGCGCCAGTAACCTAATTCGGGATGAGTAAATAAGTGTCAGTCAATCGTCGCGTATTCGATATGTAGTACAATACAAGACAGTGACGAAACCTAAACATGTATTCAAAAATACAGATTGAAGAACAAAAGGTTAAACCTTGTTTCTCTCAGAATACCAAAGGATATGCTTAAAATTTATTTAGACTTAACTTCAAATTATTATTTGACATAAAAACTAACTAGGAGAAAAAACCCTAAAACTTATTATTTGAGTTTGACCTATGTCACGATGTATACTATTTCCTTTTCAAAATGCATTGTGATCGGTTTAGCCTTTTTCTTTCAAATATCTTCTTATTATTAATAGATATTGCTATTAATAATAAGAAGATATTATATTACTTACACTATCAAAAGTTCAACACCTATCAGTATCCTTGTTGTTGTGTTTGTATATTATTGTACAATGTATATTTTCAAAAGGTGTCTAGCTGTTTGATCTTGGCACGAGAAGCGGATCGATCGATTGGAACCGCAATATGCGTCCTCAATTTTGAACATCAATTACATATTGATAAAACAATGTCGCTTCCCGCCGTCTGTATCTCTATAACGCTTAATTTTTTTAAACTACGCAATGTATTTTAATGCGGTTTGTATTTTAAAAATTTTCATCAATACATAGAGTGATTCAAGAGGATGGTTTATACGTATAGTTTGATAGTGTTTCGTGTTGATTTTTTGAAATATGACGATAAATGTAAAAGATGTCAGAATAAGTCAATACATTCAATACAACAAAGTCGCTTCTTACCATCTGCCTGTCTGTAACGCTTAATCTTTTATGCAGCGGATTTTAATGCGGTTTCCACTATCAGTTAAATTATTTTTCACGGAAGGTTTATATATATAAAGCGAGCACACGAGACCTGAAAGTAGGGAAGACGAGCGAAACAAGCCACCGTCCCCCGAAGCGGAGTGAAGGTCGACTGTGCGAGAACTACATTATTCACCTTTTTTTTCTCTTAATTACACCCGTGCGAAGCCGGGGCGGGTCGCTAGTGGATGATAAGATTAACATAAAGAAATGTTCGTTTGTGCAAAGATCAAGCACTGATTCATACGTAGCATTTGTGAGTGCGACGTTAAACTGAAAAGTAGGTACTAAAATATAGAGCACAGTTTAACGTAAAACTAATTTGGTTTAAAACGTTCATTTGTTTATGAGTTCATTCATTGAGTTCATTCATCATTATTAATGGGTACACACAGAATATCGGTAGTAGGTATATGAAATATTGGTGTTACGGCAAAGTTGTAGATTATATTCAGAAACTATAACAGTTAAACCTAGTTCCCTTAATTTGTTAACCTACCTTTAGTCTTGATTTAGGTGATTGAGACCCAATATTACAGAACTGTGTAGATACAAGCTAGTTCTTCGTAGTCAATAAGCAATATTTTCTACACTAGGAACTATATAATCGTTTGCTGCATATATGTTTACACTTTGTTTAGAACACTTTATTACACCTTATGTATAGTAGCAGTAGCATTAAGTAATACAAGGTTCGTCAAAAGGAGCATAGGAGCATTGTAAACTAGTTGCTATTAATCTAGACACTTCTAGACCGCACCCTACTCTACACTACTGGAGTAAAAATTCGCTGGTTCTATGGAAGAACGGATTCAGCTACTACAGTTAACTATAAAACTTATATGAGTTACTATTTATGCCCGCAGCTTTGCCTACATGGTAATTTTTCTGGCGAAAAAGTATGTTGTTATCTATACTTATAGTAAAACTGAAACCGATCCATTTCTGTAGGTACATTTAAGTTATTTCGAATAATTTTTTTGGAGTGTGTTCTTTATTCGATACTGAAACCATAACTGTATTTTTTTACTAAATGAATTCAAATGAAACTTGGCATGAATTGAGTTCATTCGACTAGGTATACATTGGATACTTTTCATCCCGAAAAATCAAAGGGTTCCCGCAGGATAGGGGTTGAAAGTTATTTAAAAGCAGACGTATTACACTGAAACTACTATACGGGTTTTGATGCAACTTGACACAGTCATAGTTTATATGATATGTTAAAATTGAGGATACTGTTTATCACGAAAAAATGAAATGATTCCTGCGGGATAGGGGTCCAAAGTGATGTTAATTTTAAAGTAATAAATATAGTATAATGAAATGAAATAAAACTGCCGTAGCAAAAAATAAAATGCAGTAGTTTTATTGCAGTAGTTTTATCATTTGGGGCCGCCTGTCCGCGCGCGCAACGTTCTGCGTGCCACCACAGATTATATAATAGTTGGTCATTTTCAAATTGTCCGGGCATATATCTATTTAAATACTTATAATAAAGCAGTAAGTAAAAACCTACTTAAAATAAGCTACTGTTTTTTTTACATTGGATTTTTGTTCGTGCATCGCGAAAAAACTAGGTTTTGATTTCAAAACTGGTGTACTTGGTATCTCAATCCGATGAATAGAAGCCGATTAATCGATAACAAACTATTTGAAGTATGAACAAATTTTGATAAAAATGTATTGTAATTGTACTTTATAGGCACTTTTGGTACTGCAATCACACAAAGGTTACTCTTTATCGAGTTAAATGACCACACGGGCAAAGCTTCGGGCTCGGGCACAGCTAGTTCCTAATAAAGTTCCAAATTTCGTTAACAAATAGTTTTTATCGATCGCTCCGCACGCAGGCAAAGCTTCGGGGGCAGCTAGTATACAAAACATTTCGAAAATTAGAAGTTTTTTAATGATAGTAGTAATTTTAGCATAGGCAATTTAACAATTTTATTTTCGTTGCCATGCGAGCAAGGCCGTTTGAAATTTATGTGTGAATCCCAAAAATCTGCATACTAGTGCCAATTTATTTGATAGTAACGAAACAATCCTTTGTGTGTGCCAACAAAGCGTGGAGTGCCAAATTAGAGGCGCCAGTCAGGTTCTGCCGAGGAAACCGGGTCGGGTATAAAAGTAATTAAATAAATGCCTGAGAACAAATCAATTTTGACTGCTGTTTTCAAATCTCTATTAGATCTGTGGAACACTCGGGTCCATAGCATTGTTCTCAGTGAACTGGGGATAGTACCGGTGCCAGTTATTCTGCCATTAAACAGTGGAGTGCAAGCTTTTTTGTAAATATATATGGGCTATGTTTGCCCGCTATCTTTCCTGGTGATAAGTGAAGATGTGGTTAAAGACAGTAAGCACATACACCCTAGATAGGACCTGTCACCTGTCTTTCAAGGACTGCCACCAAAACATACCGAATGCGATTTAGCGTTACATTTATGCTTGTGGATAGTATTAATACACTAGTGCTCTACCTTTTAAGGACATACATACAAACATATTCCTCGGGTTTCTCTCTGAATTCTACTACTAGGTCAATGTTTTTTTAACACAATAAATAAATCCATCTGTAGAATTGGCAATTTTAGATAAATTAGTTTATAAAGAAGCTAGGACCCCGTAGATTTCCTTAAAATTACCTAATTTGGAGCGCCAGAAACAACGTCAAATTTACAAAATTTGATAACTTTTTTACAGAAAAGCTCAACATACAGGAACAGAATTACAAGTAAATGGTTGGAAAATAATAATAACATCCGATCAGTATTGCTGGAGAAAACAAGGAGATTCAAACCCTCGATTTTGCAGTCCACATATCCTTTTAACGCTAGGAAAGCGTTAAAAGGATACTAATGAAAAATGAGACTTAAAATTTGTAATAAGAGTGACGAGAATTTTCACAGAGGGCTCAATCCAAAAAGTATTAGTTTATACTAGTATAATCCCCACTGGTGGGGACGTTCTGGTGGGGATTTCGGTAATAATCCGTTTTTGATATGCTACTTCAGAATTAGCAAATGCGTCGTCACACAGTGCAAGATAATTAATTTTACTGGTGATTATCTGTATCTTACAAAACAACTCTATAGAGCACAGACAGAGATATCTCACAGACCTTATAGAGCTTTGAATAAAATGGAGGATCATAGCAAAATTGTATTAATTTTATCTTAGTTTTACTTATCTTAGGTCCTTTTACTTCAAATACCAAACACAAAAGACTATAATCGTCTGAAGTAACGCCTCACCGAACTTGATAATGATTTTTCTGTGCCCTATCTTTTTTCAAGCCAAAGTAAATGATCGTGTTCGAAGTCCTTTTAATAATACAGATCAGTATCGATATTCTTGAAGATCAAAGGCAGTTCTTTGGAAAATAAATTTATTCTAAGTTCAATAATATGCCACTGTTACGGAGATTAAAAGTTGAAGATTCTACGAATATTTTATTTAAAATATAAAATATTTCATGTTTTGAATTGGCCGTGCTGGCACGGTTTAATGATTAAGACCACCCCTGCTTATCCCTTAGGTGCTGTGAGAAGCTCAGGAAACGTGTAGTAGCATTTAACTGCAAAATCAAAATCTACTGCGATTACTAAGATACTTGTAATTAATTTGCTACGAGTATAAGTCTATTTCATAAAGCTTGGCAGTTAATGTTATTATCAAAATCAAAATATTTGTTTTCATTATCAGGACCAAGAAACACGACTAAATTTACAATTTCAAGATAAGCATTGAAGATGGCCAGCTGTAGTTATCAGAAAACAAGGAATCTTGCAAAAAATTCCAAGCCTTAGTAGTACGCACGATAAATGCTTAACCAAAACCATTAGTCTGAATTGGCGGAAAGTCTTCGATGTACTGATGATATTTCATTGATCTAGAACTCGTTCTTTTACGGAAGACAGAAGAAGAAAAGTGACTCTTAATAAAGATTCCGGAATATTCAAAATTGAGGGTACCCAAACGTGATAACGTCTATTACTAAAATTTATATATCCAGTACAGAACAAATTTCCTAATATACAAACCCTTTACTTACCTCGATAAGGAACATAGATGTTTAGGTACAAGCAGTCTTCTGACTCGTTTGCCAGAAAGGGTCTGATCTTGTGCAGGTAGTTCTGCCTGCCCATAGAGGGAGGGTTGCCCTTCCTTATTGGGGGCAGGGCTTGAGGGCAGACTGGTGCGAAGTGGGTGGCCATCTTCACGCCTGACCATGGTGGGGCGTTCACTGGAACAAAGAATCAGCTTCATCATTTTTAACCTGTGTCCGCCCATTGCTTAGATTTAAGCCTCTTTTTAAACACAGACTTGAAAAACTAGGGGTGTTTGATTATGGATTGTCAGGGTGTGGTCAGCTGTAGAGGTGATCCAGCAATAGTCTTTGTGAGCCAGTCTCATTTCATGATGCAACGCCTTTTGGCTTGGCCTTTATCACAATCGGAGTGGCGTGTATAGCTATCAGTGACACTTATTCGCGCTACAGTATGCATAATATGCAGACTTATTATGTCTCTATATCTTTGTTGTGCACATGAACCACTATGGCGGAAATGTAGCTGGCCACGGGGCATAATACTACGCTACGTTTGCCGAAACATGATCTCCAACGCGACCGACTAACCTTCACACTGCTCTGTCACACTGGTGTGATGGTTAGGAAGAAAATTTACTAACCATCACACTAGTATTAAGGATAGGAATTCGCTTTCCTAACCGTAACACTGTTTCTTAGTATTTTCTCGCGTTCACACTCATGACTGATCACGACCAACTAACCTTCACACTGCTCTCACACCTAGCTGCACCTAAAAGATTCTATTCTTCGCCTACACTTCCCTCACATCCCCTAATCTCCGTAAACTTCCCCCCACCCACTTCTTACTTTCTTCTTACTTTTTCCAACCTACCCTGCCCTCCCGTCAGGACACGACAGGAAATCACATCGGTGTTAAGGTAAGGAAAGTGACTTCCTATCGTACACACTGGTGTAAACGTTAGGAAAAAAATCCTATCCTTCACACTGCTATACGAACAGTATGAAGGTTAGTAATTTTTATTCCTAACCATCACAGTGTGACAGAGCAGTGTTAATGCTAGTCGGTCGCGATCTCCAATCGCAAACTCATCTACCCCAACTTTTTTTGTTATAAAATCAATTACAACTGTTGTATTCAGTTATATAAACGCTATATAAGTAACTATTTATATAACTCCACATCCACTTTAAAAAAAAAACGTTATTCATCAGTACATTAATCATCAAGCAGCTATAATTTTTTTGTTTACGTACACAATATTCGTAAACATAGATTTATCGTAATTAAATCTAAGACGCTACATAAATTCAGTTTTATGTTCAAACATCTCAATGCTTATAATGATCAATCATTATGATAGTCACTGATGCTGAAATTATTAGTTCGTTACAATGACTATCATTGATATCTTGATTTCCGGAGTTTATACACATTTTCGTAATATTATTTTAAAATCGATAGTTAGTCATTTTTTCTATGTTCGACTGTATGTTCTTTTAATGCATTTTTACAGAAGTCGTTTTTTTGTACAATTGATGTACAAAATACAATATTTTGTACATCAATTGTTTAAATAAAACATTTCAAAATATTATTAATTAAAATTGTTTTGGAGAAACCTAGACCATAAAAATATGGTTTGTTCAACATATAATTAAACCGTTATTGTTAATTTTTAAGTTTATTTTTATTTGTAAGTGTTTCATTTGGTGCAATAAAATGTTATCTATCTATGTGTTTTGTTTGAATATGATGATCTATTTCTATTTTACTTTACGTTACGTTTACTGTTCTACCTCAATTTTCTTGCAAGTCCAGGTTTACTAGAAGAAAAAGCTACCTAACATTAATTTCTCCTTGTAAATTGTATTTTTGTGCTTAAAAATAAATAAATAAACGAATAGAAGCTAATTTCTAATTGTAAGTTGTTTTAAAAATTAACCACGTTAAGAAAATTTGTTTTGGTAGTGTTTTCAACGTAATGTTATACATCTATCCTTCACATTTTTTTAATGAATATAGTATTATTAAGGTACATCACACATTATTGTCTTCTGTTTCTTATATAGATTACTAGCTTTCCCGCCCGCTACTTCGTCCACGCGGACTATAGTTTATCGCGAAAAAAGCATCCTATCTTCTAGGCTATTAATAACCAATGCAAAAGTAGGTATATAGCGCCAATGCTCTGGATGTTTTTTGACAGACTTGTTATTTTGTTTTCAAGGCAACCGTCCCTTGTAGTGAGTCATCAACATTTTCTAGTTTTCCCGTGAAAACTTTAAATTTTTCGGGATAAAAAGTATCCTATGTATTATTCCAGGGTATAAGCTACGTCCATTCCAAATTTCATCAAAATCCGTTCAGCCGTTATCGCGTGAAAGCTCCCCACACAAACAAACAAACATACAAACAAACAGACAAGGTCCACTCGGACGAAGTCGTGGGCGGGAAAGCTAGTAATTTATAATTATTGACATTTTAGATTTAGATATACTTTTTGAATGCCAGTTCTACTTTAAATTTATATATACCATGAGTTTTGTATTGGTGGCTGATATTAGGAATGAGACTGGTTAAATAAAAACTGACTCATCATCATACTTGACAATCATCATACATGACAAGCCTATACTTAATCTGACTGATGGGTGTGAACATTATGTGTTGAAGGAAATTATTACACATGCAGAATTTTACTAGGCTATTCAAATAACTTTTGCTTAAACTAAAGTGCATAATCTTCGCTTGTGAACCTTACCTGGAGGCATAAATCTAAAGTTCCCAGTAGGAGAAGCAGCATATGGAATCCCAAGAAATATCTCCACAAGCTGCAAATCATAATGTCGACTTGGCTTCACTATCAGTCCTCTCAAAGCCCCTTGCCTCAGATGATACTCCCTAGTCAGCCTTCTTCCTCCATCATCATTGGGAAAACTTCGAGTGTCATCGTAGATCCTCGCCGCACCTTCGCCAACCATCGGCAAAGCGAGCGAGACGACAACACAAATAAACAGATTGTGATTTATAAAAGGAATCGCGTGCCGGTTAGTAGCCATTTTGTTTATGTGCTACGGTTCTCGGTTTATGCTCACTGATCTCGAAATAGTTTATGTTTTATTGTTTGTTTGCACTTTGGTTTTATTAGACGCTGTGTACATAGTGAGTCAGGTCGGTATTTCGTGTTTTCGTTTTCGTGTTTCGTGTGAGATGTTTTTATATATCCATCTTTGGTATTTTCCTGAGAATCATTAACGTTGGAAGTTCTTCCCACACAATCAAAACTTCAGAACTCAAATCCATCATAACTTGTTTATCATCATCACTTTCATTATAAACACTATCACTTATGTCATCATCATCACTCATCACATCACCAAGTTCTCTCAATCACCCAAGCCAAAATCCGTTCCTTATTTCTAAAAATAGCTGCTATCTTAAATAACCTGTTAATAACGATAACTTATAACGATCGATAGGCAGCGTGTATGCTCTAATACCGCATGTGTGCTACTGGATGAAGTCCAAAGTTGTCGCCGCGATCTAATACCGAAATACTACGGCATGCGAGTCAGAGGGGAGAGAATTCTTGGGATAGTTGTAAGCATGCTCACATACGAACGGATTTTCTTTTGTGCTGGTTAACTATTTATGGAATTTGCAAAGAGAATGAGTTTGTGAGTTGGGTGCTAACTGAACTCTTGCAAGAAAGTCTTAGTGTAGTGATTCCTAGGGATGTAGTTTTATAGTATCTTCTATCTTTTTAGCCGAGCAATGATGAAATACGCATTGATACTGAAATTTTCCAAAAAAAAAACTAGAATTGTGACTAATAAAGTAATATACAAAATTAAATGTTTGGTGATTTTCCTTCCATGTATGGTTAAGTCAGGGTTGCTCATTTACAATAATTTATTAATTGAACACAAATTAATAGACAGATAAATATAATAAGAATTTTATTTTTATCTGTTTCTCAGTTGTTGATTTTGATACGATTTTTAATAATATATGGTAGTTTATCCTGCCTTCAAATCTAATATATGTGTTCATATTAGTGACAAATCCATTTAAATTTTACTTTTGTCCTGTCTAAAGATTTGTTGATCCCTTAAAAATAGGGGTTCCAATAACTTTGGATCTTTAAATTAATTGGTAACTTATGTTTTGTTTTCCAAATACGGGTTCTCTAATTGAAGAATGCAAACGAAGCTTATATGGTGCTAGATTAATTCAGTTTAAAACTAATATCTCCAGATACATCCCGCACAAAGTGTCTCATGTGCATAGCGGCGCACGCGCACTCACCGCGGACTCCCCGCGCTTATTTCTGGCGCTCAGCACGTGTTGCTGTAAACATCCGGATAATGACCGGTGGAAGTCGGAAATAGGGGGGTTGTTTGTAGTTAGAAAGTGTATTAGCAATAGTTTTCTTGCCATCTGGTGGTATAAGGAAGTGCGGAAGAGTTTAAACGCTGGACGTTAATATAGCGTAAGGCATATTATTATGGTGTGGAGCTGGGTACAACTTAACTCGAGCAAACGAAATGCGATCTCTTCGCATGTAAAGTTACAGGAGATTTAATAATACAAAAATGATGCTTCTTGGGTCCATTTTCATTTGAACTACCTTTCTTGATTATCCTGAATATTGGCAAAAATACCTATAGCAGCGGTTTAGATCAAAAGACGTTGCGGTAGCAATCCATAAGGGAAAAAAAAAACTTCAAGTTTGCTGGTATCCAAGTTCCTAATTTCCTAGTAATTCTTATGTTCTCTGTTTTATATAAAGGTCTACATAAATCATAAACATTGTGATCTTTTTCTCACCCTCACTCTCACACAACATACACACAACATGCACCCTCAAATACACAATAAACACATACACGCACACTCACACATGCACACAAATATAATTAAATAAATTAAAATTAAACTAAAAAACTAACTACTTCAATTAATTAAGATTATTTTTATATTATTCTTGGAACTTTTGGAAGAGAAATAGACCCCCCGAGACAGGGAATCCTAGTGGGGAGTGTATTGATCAAATGTATTTTGTAATCTTTTTTATACTGTCAATAAATATTATTATTATTATTATTATTTTTATGTATGGTTTTCCCAAAGCAAAAATATATTATTCCTTGTTACTATCATAAAGTTCTGAGAAATAAGCACCTTTTGTTCTATTCTGTAATTTGAATTAAACTGATTTTCTGCTTCAGTCAACATGAACTATTCCAATTTAATTATTTCTACCGAGCTACGCAATCCTCTTGTTAAGTTTGCAGAAATAATATAACGTAGATTCAGGAAAATAGGGACATGGCAAGTGCTTTACTACTACAGAACACATCTGTTTACCTACTACAAAAAAGTGTAGTACAATTTCATTGCTATTATTGGCCTAAAGATAGCACAAATACTCAAGCCACTTACTACATAACAATTGGCAGAATAACTTGCTTAAGATTCTGCATAATGATAGCGATTCTATGAACCAAATAAGTACCTACCAGCATGGAGTTACGATGCTCTCAAATTTGTAGCATGGCTTGCTTGTTATATTAATTTCTTATTGATTCATACTTGTGTATGATTCGTTTGCCCCGATTTGCTAACCTGACACTGATGTAAAAGTAACGTCAGCA
Organism: Alsophila aescularia; assembly: GCA_946251855.1. Lineage (NCBI taxonomy): Eukaryota > Metazoa > Arthropoda > Insecta > Lepidoptera > Geometridae > Alsophila > Alsophila aescularia. The sequence goes on along the minus strand of OX276379.1, from coordinate 25,831,338 downwards.
ATTTCACTTTAAATTTCTCTTTGCAATGTGCCATATCTTCAATAATTTGTTGTTTCTTCTCACATGACGCCAATTTTGGACCTACGGCGCAATTTTCCTGGAAGCCCAAGACGAATAGTCTAGGATCTTGTACCAATTATGGAATGGTTAATAATATCTCAGACTATATCTTTATCACAATTATTGCACAACAAAAATCAAAGCTGCTTGTTTTATTAGGCGTGTTGTACTGTAAACTGCGACCGCCCGAGAGAGTAGAGCGCTTTACCAGATAGAGTGTAAAGTAGTAGAGTGCATACTAATGAGGTTTCTAAAATACTAAAAAAAAGATTTTTATAATCACTTATGTTTGTATGTAGCGGTTGTCCAAATTCATAGATGTATCAAATTTCAAACTTGTAGTTTTAATAGTATCTGTTTAAATTGGCTGTGACATATTACAGGCAAACAGAAGAACAGATGTGCATAGAGAAACTATAAAGGTTCCATGTCGGACTACGGAAACCTAATAAGCCTTGATATAAATGTATTTATTGCGACACCTATTACGTTTTTTTATTAATTTAGTATATCCAAATTCTGATTTTGCGGATGAATAAGGAGCTAATATGCTCATACCTGAAGCTATGTTAAACCAAGATCTAAATAGAGAAGAGCGACTCCCTAAAATAGCACTGTTTTGCCATATGTTGCGACTTCTAATGTTTTATTTGTAGTTCGAATAATATCATAGCCGTGAATTCTGAGTCATTAAAAAATCTCATAAAAAAGCTTCTTACCAATCACTTGCTGCGCCCGCGGCTTTGCCCGCGTTGTCATTTCATTTAAAAGTAGCCCATACGTATTTTTCTAGGACCAAACGTATTTATAAATTACAATATCTATCTATATATTCTATACTTATAATAATAGAATACGTATGAAAAGTCTATACAAAGAAGATAATTAAAAATACATTTTAAATACCCTAGACCATCTTGTCTAGGGTATTTAAAATAAGCTACTCAACAAGTATACAACATTTTTTTAAATGGTGTTTTCCAGTTTGTATGTTTGTCTGTATGTTTGTTCGCGCATCACGTACAAACTACTGGACCGATTGCGATGCGGTGCGGTTTTTTGTTGGATAGTTTAGGGCTTAACTTAAAAACTGGTGAACGTGGTATCTCAATCCGATGAGTAAAAGCCGAGCAATCGATAAAAAACTTTTTGACGTCTGAAGGAATTTTGATCAAATGTTGGTATATTGGTATTTTAGGTATTGGAATATCATAAAGAGTATTTTTAGCCTAGAGAAATGACCACGCGTCTGAAGCCAGGCACAGCTAGTACTATATTAATCCTTCAAGTTTCGTTGAGCCGTCAAATAGTTTTTTATCGATTGCTCGGCATCTAATCAGATGGATTCAAATACCAAGTACTCTTGTTTTAGGTCAAATCATAAACTATCCAACAGTAAAAACGGCATTGCAATCGGTTTAGTATTTTTTACGTGATGCGCGAACAAACATACACGATTTCACGACAAAAAGACACGATTTTTAAAAATGTTGTACTCTTGTTCATTAGCCTTTTTTAACAACTCTAGACTTTTTTACCATCAGTTTTTTAGTACTAACTGCTTTACTATTAGTAAAGAAAGATAAGATATAAATATATTTATTAGTTAAAATGAATAGTTAGTTAGGTGACAAAGATTTTTAATAATAATCATTTCGATGTTTTTTATGTATGTTTGTGTATCGTGTATGTGCGTGCGTGCGTGCGTGCGTGCGTGCGAATGTGTGTGTGTGTGTGTGTGTGCGGGTGGGTGTGTATGATAACTCATATTTATTTAATACTATCTGAACCAATTTGGATGATTATACAATAGGTAATAGAATATTAACAAGAATAACAAACCATTTTGTTCCACTCTGTAATAGATTTGCACAGGTACTAAGAGCATACACCTTCTACATTCTATTCATAGTTAAAGCTTCATAAATATTCCTAAAGCTTGGCAGCGAGCGTTCATTACGGAAACTGACGAAGACTGACACGTAACGGGCTGTCAGTACTCTTGTCAGAATGTTATATTTCTGTTTTTAAACACGATCCAGTAAATAAAAGTTAGATGTAATCACAGGTTCTCGTTTATTTTTAATCCATTACACCCCATTTGATCAGATTGTGTTGGCACAGTACATAATATAGCCCCTATTTATAAAGTACTATGATCTTACTTTGGTAACTCCCATTTGTATCCCCTACATCTCAAATTCTTCACCAAGTTAGGACACATATTCTCATTGCCACGTAATTTCGCTGGAAACATTGGCCATTGTAAAAATGTTGGTCCTGTTATTGATTAAAAGCAGTTGTTTCGCCATGTGAGAGGCCAGCACTACCTCATACGACAAACAAACTACTTGGCGATCAAATATCTGACAAAGGTGTGGTACCAGGTGGACTCTTGCAAAATTCTACCAAATTTCATGGAAATAAAATAAATGGTGGGGAAGTTGTTGTCTAACGAATGTGAAATGCTTGCATACAAACTTCAATTTATGTGATATTAATTAGACCCTGACTGTTTTATTGACAGAGGTCGATAAATATTTCGTCCAACATCTTCGCACCTATAACTTTAATTTCTACTTATCGAGATTCAGATTTCCAACAAGCGTTCCCCTGACGACTAGATGTGTTACTCATTACCCAGCAGATAGACTAGTGGCTCTGTGATCTGTAGACCTCGCACGTACAAACTTTTTTGCAAACAATCTAGCGGTGCACAGTAGCGCTATCTAGTTACCTTATTGTAAAACTAACATTCATAACCAAGGCCCTTTATCAACCCTAGTGGGTAAAGGGCTGATTTCACTGGTAGAAACCTAAAAGTGAGAAATTTACTGCATTTGAGGAGCTCCTGCTCATTACGCCGAAGATCCTCATTAGATCTTCATCAAATTTTTATGACACCAATTTTAAGTTACTACCTTTCAAATAAAAAAAAGAACCATCGAAATCGGATCTAATAAGGCGGAGATATTCAGTAGCCTCTTTTTTGGCCCTTTTTGGGGGAAGTACCACCACAGTCAAAAATCCCTGACAATTAAAAAATTCTAAAAATTCGTTTAATCTATACCTATACCAAGTTTCATCTAGATCGGTTGAAAAATGCGACATGAAGAGGAGAACAGAAATTCAGACAGACAGCCGGACATACGAAAGCATTTTTGCCCAAGCTGAAACGCAGACGCTTTGCTCGCGCATTGCTCTCGCTCGGTCAATTTTATCGTCGACACGTGCTAGTGGGAGCGCTGAGGAAATACTGTGACAAAAACTGCTTGCGGCATAACTTCTCATATTATTTTTTTCACGGAAATATGGCTTAGCCGTTTAAATGGGTATGGAAAATATGTCTGAGCTGTTTAACACGGAAAAAGAAGATAAGATAATATTATTTAACTGAATTTTCTTCAGCTTTTCTCTATGTCAATTGCACGAAAACGTATTTATTTTTTTAAATTATGTAATCCTATTAAATTTGCAATGTTGTTGTATGTACGAGTATGTATGTTTAGGTCAAATCTTGCAAGCTGAATTAGAACCATTTCCTTTTGTTCTACGGAGTTGTTATTTTTATTTCTTGGTTTGACCTGAATGACAATGCATTTTTATTGTAAGTATGACCTGCCTGCGAGCATGGATCTTATCGATCGATAAAATTCGATAAATTTATCGACCGGTAAACAGTTCTTTTTTATCAATTTTATCAAAAAACGGTAGCATGGATTTAGCCTCTCGGTAAATTTTATTGATTCGATAACACGTCGTGAGTTTATCGATTTAAAAAATGGCAACTCGTGGACTATACCATATATCAGATAGACGACTAAAAAATATTTTTTGACACAATTTGGCAGATTTTTATTATTTTGAGTTGTTACGGAGATACTTCTGTCATTTGGAATTCTACTTAACTACCATAAAGTAGTATATTCCTTGAACCTAACCTAAAGTATAACTAGCCATAACTCGTTGCACAATTGCTTGAGACACCTCCCTGACAAGTCTGACAGTGCGCTGTCCTAGTGCTATATTATATTCCTGGCCGATGCATCGTTGATGCAACTGCCCTTGGTGAAAAAGCGTACAGCTGATATAACCTACAACAATGATTATACAGGTAGTTTTTCAGACTGAGTACCTACTAGGTACCATAATAATTAGAGCATTAGACACAATCACAACAAAAGATAATTTCTGGAAATAGAAAAAAACGTAACTAAGTATTTTGGTATTATTATGTAAAGTAGATACTACAACATGCGCAGGCAGTCCATTAGATCGACTTCTTCTCAAACGCCTTCAACATCTTGAATGAGGGCGAGGGAAATTTCCTTATTAATTCTAAAAATAATCTTAAAATGCTGTTCTTCCAGATCGAAAGGATCATTGGCATCCCTGAAACTTGCCTCACGATGTTCTGACACCTCCACGTTTTGACTTATAATCCGAAAAGGAATTTACAAAAAAAAAATGTTTGTCGTGTAACTTTGGAAAGCCGATAAAATTCGATAAATTCGGTAAAATTACCGACATTATATCGACAACAATTGTCAAAAATAAGATTCATGCTTCCTTTTCTTGATATAAATCTATATATTAAATATGATTTATCGAATTTATGTCGTTGTCGATAAGTACGTTCGGTGCTACTGAACTCGTATTATCGAATATTAAAGTGAAACTTAATTTAAAAAAGTCGGTAAATTTATCGATCGATAAGATCCATGCTTGCACTGCTGAATCGACAGCCAGAATTATCTCCAGATAAAAGAACTCTTCAACGGTTAACAGCACAGACACGAAATTTTGTGAAAGCATTTTATTATGATAGCTGGTTTTAAATTTTACCATGACATTGTCTCCAGGGCCCTTATTCTCTATGACCATTCACGCAAGCTGCGATTGTCGTAGTGACGGCACACGTTTTCGGCAAGGATTTTAGTGTGGCATAACGAATAAGCGAACAGTAAATGGAACTCTTCAACGGTCAAGAGCACAAACACGAAATTTTAAAGGTAATATGGTTTAATTGCTTGCAAATGTATTTGAAATGAGCTATTATATGGATAGCGCTTTAGTGCAGATTAAAAAATGCTTGAGAGGATATATACAACAAGCGATCATTATTACAAATTAGTCTTTTCCACACATTCACTTTATTCAATGTTTTTAGTTAGGTACTCATTTTTTATGAGGTAGGTTTAGTTAGGTACTAATTTTTTATGAGGTAGGTACCCTAAAACTTGTATATCTGTTATTCAATAGTCTCAATAAAAGCAACTTTTTGTGAATGGAAGACTCAAAATAAAACAAAAGTACACTCGTAAACTTAGCATGAATTACCCTGCAGAGAAAAATTTATTCAAAATCTTGAGAACGACCTGAGAATTGTAAATCAAAGAGATTCAAGTTGAGTTCAAGTATTTTCTTAGTGCACTTTCTTTGAAAAAACAAAGAGACATTATCTTTAAGAAGTGACGAGAGCAACGAGAGGGATTAAATATAAAACATCATAGATATAATACCAAATTTTATATAAAACGTCGTTTATTGTGTAATTTGCAAGTTGAGTTCGCGTTGATTATGAGTAAAAACTTCGTGAATTCTGCTGTAAATAAATAAATAAATGTATTTGTTGTAATAATATATTGCAATTGTCTCTGCTGGATAGCTTAGGTTTTGACTTAAAAACTAGTGTACTTGGTATCTGAATCCGGTGAGTAGGAGCCAAGCAACTTAATAAAAAGAAAAACTATTTATTTTAAAAGTGTGGTATTAAATTTTGAATAAAATTACTGAATCGATTGCGATGCAATTTTCTCTGTTGGGTAGCTTAGGTTTTGATGTAAAAACTAGTGTACTTGATATCTCAAGCCAATATGTAGGAGCCAAGCAATTTAACATAAACTATTAATTTTACTATTTTTTTAGTATCAACTCAAATCATACCAAGTTTCTTCAGTTGAATTCATCCAGTAGTTTCAGTGTGATGCGCATTCAAGATACAGACAGACAGTCAAAAATGAAATAAAATCAAATGTATCCAATGTCCTACCTCGTAGTATCAACTCAAATCATACCAAGTTTCAGTTGAATTCATTCAGTAGTTTCGGTGTGATGCGCATTCAAGATACAGACAGACATACAGTCAAAAATGAAATAAAATCAATAAGTACAGCCTATCAGCTTTCAGTATAGAATATACACGTAGAGTTACTATTACTATTATTACTATTATTAGCCTGCACTGTCCCATTGTTGGGCAAAGGCCTCCCAACATAACTTCCAGACATTGCGATCTTTTGAAAAATTTGGCCAGTCGTTTTTAAAAAGGTCAAGCTCGTTCCGCCATCTCTTCCGAGGTCTGCCGCGACGTTCGCCTCGCTGTATCATAGCTCCACTTTGTGGCGATTTTGGCCCACAGCTTATCTGGCATGCGGCAAACGTGCCCTGCCCAGTCCCACTACAGCTTAGCGGCTTTTATAGCTACGTCAACAATTTGAGTTTTGGAGCGCAACGCCTCTCTCTCAACCTCGATCAGTTACACCTATTATGCTACGCTCCGTTGCTCTCTGGCAAGCTTGGATTTTTGGATATTCATCAAAGACCATGTCTGGGAGCCATTAGTCAGGATGGGAAGAATACACATGTCCATGAGTTTTCGCTTTAGTAACATTGGAAGGTTTCCCTCCATCGGCTCTTTCATGGACCAATAGTGGTCTGTCGTTGAGAGGGGCCTGTTCAGAATCCTGCTTGTTCGGGAGGTTGTTCGAGGTCTAGTTTACCTGACTCTAGTTTTTCGATAACTTTAATGAATGCCTTATATAGGTGGAATATAAGGCTTATGGGTCTATAATTATTAATATCGGTCTATCACCTTTCTTATGCAGTAGAATTATATTTGAGTGACAGAATTGCTTAGGAAATTTTCCTGTTTTCAAAATAATGTTAAAAAGGTTTGTAACATGGGGGTTCTCCCCCATGTTACAAACCTTTTTAACAGGTCAGGTTCTCCCTACACTTCGCTTGCTTGTTCAAAGTCGCCATTCGAGAACCTTTATCCCCCAGCGGTTGTCAGTTCTGCAAACTATATGGCCTGCCCATTGTCACTTCAACTTGCATACTCTGGGGGGCTGCTGGGGAGTATACTATGCCACAGTAAAATGTTTATTATTTCGTTTTCTGTTCTATGCACAGCAATTATCGACTTACGTACATGATGTACGTTCAACGTACATTACTTTCCGCTATGACTGATCTCTATAAATTATGGTGGCGCTGCTGTGGAGTATGACACAACTGGTCGCCCACCAACCCACAGTGGACAAGCGTGGTGGGTTAACCGTCTATTACCCCTCATGATGTACAGACAACAGAACATTATACCCCTAGTGCTCGGCAACTCCAGCGGCCCTGCCGATGGCGCTGACGGTAGGCAGATAAACCCTGGAGTACGGGGTTTAGTGAATCTCCGGGCGGGATCGCTCCATCGTCAGACAACTCAAGCTACACCTAAAATGGACTCCGAAAACGGTTTTGAATATATTATCATACAATGTGCGCACCTTAAGGTCTGAAGAACATTTGCTATAATTAGAAAACGCATTAACAAATATTAAGTGGGATATATTAGGCCTCAACGAAGTGCGAAGAGAAGGAGAAGATATTGTAGAACGGGAAAATTGCATATTTTACTATAATGGATTGAAGGGTGGTTTCAATGGGGTTGGATTTTTAGTGTTAAAGAAATGGGCCAATAATATTGATGAGTTTGTTTCTTACTCCGACAGAGTAAGAAAGTTGCTCAAGTTTAAGATTGCCAAATCATAAACCTGTGACGAACTGTGGAACTTGGAACGTTATACTCAGTGATTTTAATGTCAAAGTTGGCGAAATGTAGAGCACAGACAATCGCATTCTAGGAAAACGTGGCTTAAGCAAACGCAACGACCACGGTGGAACGCCTTATACTATTTGCATTTGGACAGCAACTTTATATAGCAATAGCTTCTTCACTAAAAAAAACAGAGCGAATATGGACATGGATTTCACAAAAGATCTAAAAATGAGATAGATTATTGTTTAACCAGACCCTAACATAATAAGAAATGTGCAGGCTCTTAACAATACTAATGTTCCCCACAATTTTTTTGAAATAAAACATTTTTTTCTTATTTACACTATTAAATTTTATTATCTATTTTTTAGTTTGGTTTTCTATATAAAGCGTGTTTTTTAGTTTTTATACGCTTTATATTAGCTTCACTTGTATGTTTGTATGTTTGTAACCGACTCTTTGGACGCTATTTTGACCCACTTTAAACGGTCCGATTTCATTCAAATTTTGCACACCTGTCAAAGACCGATGACAATACAACAATTCGAAAAAAAAACAATAAAAAAAAAGACTAAAAAGTGGAAAATAAATAATAGTTTAAAAATACTAAAAAACACGCTTTATATAGAAAACCAAACTAAAAAATAGAAAATAAATTTTAATAGTGTAAATAAGAAAAAAATGTTTTATTTTAAAAAAAGCGTGCGGTGCTTCTCATATCTGTCAATGAAATATTTATAACTATTGACCCATGCACCCCACGATTTTTTGAAATAAATCATTTTTTTCTTATTTACACTATTAAAATTTATTTTCTATTTTTTAGTTTGGTTTTCTATATAAAGCGTGTTTTTTAGTTTTTTTAACCTATTATTTATTTTAAACTATTATTTTATACGTTTTATATTAGCTTCACTTGTATGTTTGTATGTTTGTAACAGACTCCTTTAGACGCTATTTTGACCCATTTTCAACGGTCCGATTTCATTCAAATTTTGCACACCTGTCAAAGACCGATGACAATGCAATAATTCGAAAAAAAAACAACAAAAAAAGGACTAAAAAGTGGGAAATAAATAATCGTTTATAAACCTAAAAAACACGCTTTATATAGAAAACCAAACTAAAAAATAGAAAATAAATTTTAATAGTGTAAATAAGAAAAAAATGTTTTATTTAAAGAAAAATAAGTCGCCTGTTACAATCACGGTAGAAAAGTTTTTTAGAGATATTAAAGTTTTACCAAGTGATGAAGTAAAATTACCAATGTCTCTGAAACCAACCAATTTACCAATGAAAGAGACAAACGGTAGATAGCTAGTAGTGAAGTATCATTTGACAACTTTTTAGTTTGTTTTTCTATATAAAGCATGTTTTTTAGTTTTTTTTTTAACCTATTATTTATTTTAATGTTTTTTTTATTCAGATAAGAATATAATTTATTTTTATTATATATACATATTATTATTTATGTTTACACTAAGCAGGTGTTAACAGCTATAAAAAAACATAAAAAAAGAATATAAAATACCATAGTCCTGTACTTTATTGTATTGTGTGTTCAATTTTATCCAAACTGGGCTTGGTAGTGTCGTTAATTGTAGACGACACTACTGGTAGTGCGGCTGATAGTGTCGTTGCCAAAAAACGGCCACGGCGCGGGGCAACGCGCCGCTCGTGGCTCGTCGGCTCTTTCCGTCTCAGCTCGACGATATTCGATGTTTCACATAAGCGAGGCATCTCGCCACAGCTATTTTTTTTTTAGGTTTTAGTTCATTACCTGCCAATAAATAATCGTTTATAAACCTAAAAAACACGCTTTATATAGAAAACCAAACTAAAAAATAGAAAATAAATTTTAATAGTGTAAATAAGAAAAAAATGTTTTATTTAAAAAAAAATAAGTCGCCTGTTACAATCACGGTAGAAAAGTTTTTTAGAGATATTAAAGTTTTACCAAGTGATGAAGTAAAATTACCAATGTCTCTGAAACCAACCAATTTACCAATGAAAGAGACAAACGGTAGATAGCTAGTAGTGAAGTATCATTTGACAACTTTTTAGTTTGTTTTTCTATATAAAGCATGTTTTTTAGTTTTTTTTTAACCTATTATTTATTTTAATGTTTTTTTTATTCAGATAAGAATATAATTTATTTTTATTATATATACATATTATTATTTATGTTTACAATTAGCAGGTGTTAACAGCTATAAAAAAACATAAAAAAAGAATATAAAATACCATAGTCCTGTACTTTATTGTATTGTGTGTTCAATTTTATCCAAACTGGGCTTGGTAGTGTCGTTAATTGTAGACGACACTACTGGTAGTGCGGCTGATAGTGTCGTTGCCAAAAAACGGCCACGGCGCGGGGCAACGCGCCGCTCGTGGCTCGTCGGCTCTTTCCGTCTCAGCTCGACGATATTCGATGTTTCACATAAGCGAGGCATCTCGTCACAGCTATTTTTTTTTTAGGTTTTAGTTCATTACCTGCCTCGTTCTTATGATCTTTTTTACAATAAAACTGTATATCTTAAAACATTTACAACTTATTTTATTTCTAAATTAAAATGCACCAACTATCGCTGCAAACGTCATTGGCGTGTAGCGGGTGGACGGAATGGAGTCGAAAATGTTGTCGACTTTTGTTTGGAAGCAATTAACGGTGCACCTATTTAGGTATTATTATTAAGTAGCTAGTTTGAACTATATCTATTACTATTAGGTATCTAGTTTGATCTATATCTATGGCTACACAAATTCTGTCAGGAAATATTTTGCTTACCTGATTTTTTCCCAATGCATTAAATACTACTAAATCATAATATTTTCAGCACGTACACTATAAGGAGCGTTCGTACACTAGTTTTCATTATTAATAAGTTTCTAATAATATTGCTAAGTACGAATTCTAAGTGGCGCTGCTGGGGAGTATACTCCCCAGCAGCGCCACAATAAAATGTTTATTATTTCGCTTTCTGTTCTATGCACAGCAATTATCAACTTACGTACATGATGTACGTTCAACGTACATTACTTTCCGCTATGACTGATCCCTATAAATTATGGTGGCGCTGCTGCGGAGCATGACATGACCAGTTAGCCTTCTAACTCGGCCTGAGGGTATGCAAACCGGTTACCCGATTAACCGAAAAACCCGAATAACCAACTGTTTTGAAACTCGGATTTTTAAGATTGAAAACCCAGGTTTTTCGAGTTTTTTTCATTCTTGATGGTATATGTAAAATACTACCACCAGAACAGTAATAAAGAATCAAACTTCTCAAAAACTTACTGTTTCCCTATTTCTACTCTATTGAGCGAATAAATTGGACAGGCTGACTACAATCTATAATAATTATTAGGTATTAGGGAGTAATGTATTGTTACTTGTTAGGCTTTGGTCTGACGTTGAATGAGTAAGGCACTGCGAGCCAGCACTACGAGGCTACGAGAGTCTGAATCTGGTAACGGCGGATTTCATTGAACATTTTGTAACACTAGTTAGTTTTTACTGTCAAAGTAATAACTTGACTAGGGTCACAAAATCGTGATCGGCATGTGGCCGTTAGTAGGGCCGTTTAATTTTTTAGTTTTTATTTCTTATTTATAATTTTATTTCTATGTTATTGTGTATAATGATCCTACTTTATTATTATGAGCTTAGTTGCGCGAAATAAATGTTTTTTTTTTTTTTTTTTTTATATAAAATGTTAAATAAAATAGTAGAAATGGTGCAGATTTATTATAATGGTCCCTTTACAATTTAACAAAGGACCTTAATAATAAATTTGCACCATTTTTACTTTGATTTGATTAGGAATCATTTTCGTCTTATTATTTTTTAAAGATTGTCCTTGATAAAGAATTAATTTTTATTTCATGTTACTATATAAACATATTTTATGTTATTTACGAAACGAAACACTTTATTGTAATTATCAGTTAGAAAAAACACATATAATTAATTGAAAATATTTCATTTTGTTAATTTTGTTTTTAAATGCTACTTAATAGTTAATTACATATTAGGTGTTGTTTGGTGACTTTGAGTTTATGTCTGAGACTAATAGTTAGCGACCACGTCTTAGTAACGTATGTCATCACTGGCAACACGCACTGATTATAAACTTTCGTCTTGAGGCTTTACGGTATCTGCGACGAGAAGATATGGCGTAATTTCCTGAACGCTGCCCATCCGAGTTGGATTCGTCGGTTGGCCTATTTGTCCACCGGTAGAGCACCGGTAGAGTCAGAAGGGTATTTCCTTTTCCAGTGTGAGATTTAACTCTGTTGGCACATGAAAGGGAAATTTCCTTTTCAAACTCAAAGAATACTTAGTTTATCTAAATTTGGATTGATTTGATCTTTTTATAATATTTTATGTATATCTCTTTGTTCGGGAGATGTAAATTTTGACTTGTAAAAGTGCTATTATTTTTGCCTATTTACAATAAAATGCTTTGACTTTGACTTTGACTTTGACTTTGTCGAAGTTGTGTTTTGTGTGAGCGAGACGGAATCTATCCAGTTGGATCGTCTGACCTAAGTAGACATAGTGATCAACAGCTTCGATAATATTGCTCCGAACATAAACCGGCATGGGTGCGACAAGGGCATTTGACATGATGTTCGTCTTACCCATGTTCATTTTAAGACCCACCTGTTGGGAAACAATATTGAGGTCACTGAGCATTGTGCTTAGGTCTTCCAGGGTTTCTGCCATGATTATCATCAGCAAATCGAAAGTGAGTGATGCATTTGCCATTGATGTTAACTCCATATCCGTTCCAGTTCAGAAGCTTGAATGCTTGCTTGTATCTTCCAGTGCAAAGGTGAACAGTTTCGGAGAAATAATTTCTCACTGTCTCAATTGCAATTCGATAAGAGTTCGTGCTCCGATCTTGGAGACGGACAGTCAGTTTTTTATTATTACTAGTACCAAATGCTACTTTGATTATTAATACTCGTAGTACATATACCAAATGTTACTTGATTGATCTCTTGGTAAAGCTAAAAAATAAGAACACAAAAGTAAAACATATTTTGATTACATTTCAGCCTTTTCTTTAATTACACACAATAATAATAGTTATTTCAAGATCTAAACAAAGAAAACTCGAAAAACACGTAAAACTCGAAATTATCGGATTTTAAAATTGTTAACTCAAAAAACCCGGGTTTTTTAAACTACCCGAGTTTTGCATGCCCTAGTTGCCACCGTTGACGTTTGCCTTATACGTTCTTCCGCCACCAACTTACGTTGATATCCTGGTCTGGTATCAAACCTACCAACTCGACCTATAATGAACCTAACGTTCATAAGCACGATATTGGTCTAGCTGTGACTCTATTTGTGAGCCGTTGACCCCGAAAGGCTCCTCCGCCTTAGTACTTCTGCACGCTCCAGCTCAACGAGCAGCACTTACTACAGCCTGAGCTCCAAATATGTCGGAGTAACCTGTGGTTTCGTATCGGAGTTTCTTTCTCTGGCCTATTGGTCCGCGGGAGGTGTTTTATTTCCCTCCTGCCCTGAGATATCATTGAATAAGGTATATAATGGACATGCCCCTATCAGCCACCTGGGGACGCGTTCTATAGGGTTAGGCTACCCCAATAACTTACTTCAAAATTAACATAGCTTTGGACCCCTATCCCGCAGGAACCCTTTATTTTTTCGGGATATAGAGTATTCTTCATTTTACCGTATCATATAAATTATGACTGTGCCTAGTTGCATAAAAATCCGTCCAGTAATTTCAGCGTGGTACGTGTTCTTTTAAATAACTTTCAACCCCTATCCTTCGGGAACCCTTTAATTATTCGTTATGAAAAGTATCCTGTGTTCTACTTCGTAGTATGATATCAAATCATACCAAGTTTTATTTGATTTCATTTCATAGTTTCGGCGTGATACGCGGCCAAGATACAGATAGACAGAGATTATTTTCATTTTTGTCAGACAAACAGACAAAAATGAAAACAAATTATAGTTTTGGCTTCAGTATCGAACATAGAGAGACACCCAAAATTTATTTTCAAAATTTCTTCAATGTGCAGAATTGGACCTGTTACAATTTTTTTACAAATATAGATATATGTGGCAACTTTGTGTGTTTATAGTTTCTGAATAAAATAGCTGTGACATACAGACTGACAAACGGACAGATGGACATACCGAAACTATAAGGGTTTCTACAGAACTCTAATTAAGTTTTAATTATAAAAAAGAAAACATTAAGATAATTAGGAGAAATAATATTTTTTCACACAATTTTGCGCACAAAAGATGTAGAAAGAAAGGTCCAATAATGGTCACGATATTATGTAACTTGCGCGCAAACATCCCGAGCTGCCTTGTAGAACTTGCATAACTTATCAAAAGCTTATTTCATCAAACCATAAACAAGAGCGAAACGCGAGCTTAGATCTGCTGAATTTCAGTGGCCATTCTGAAAATATCCTGCGGCGAGCCAAAAGGGGCAAAAAGTCACCACGTTTGTCGCACATCATAGTAGGGAGGGACCATAGTGAAGGTAGCGTAGCGACCACGTAGCGGTTTGCAATTTTGATTTTATAGTGTGTTTGTTTGTCTAACATATAGGTACACGAAAAGCACCTAAAGAGTCCTCCAAGTCCAATACAACAACGCATTCAGTGCGGTGTTGAAGCTGCCTCGCTTCAGTAGCGCCTCTAGCATGTTCGCGGAGGCCCGCACCAGCTGTTTCTACGTGACCATGCGCAAGCGAGCCGCGCCATTGGTTCTCAGAGTGCGGGCCAGCTCCAATACCGTCTTGGTTATGATAGATGGGAGGTTGGACTTTCCCTACACCGACATTGTAGCGACAGATGTCACTGCAATGCCGCATACTTTTTAAGCACCTAGGTAGTTTTTGTAATTGTTTTACTTTTTGTAATATGGGTTTCGTTGTTACCTGAAATATCATCATATTTTTTTCAAACAACTGACTTTGGTGCCACCTGAGACATGAGGTCAATATAATGAATTTGTAAATTAGAAAATGTACTGAAAAGGTACGTGATCTAGTTGTAATTTCTGCGTGTAGCAAACATTATTGCCTAATTGATTTTGTAGTCGGACGCATAAGTAGTGGATTCTAATAACCACAAAACTATTTGAACTTTTGTTTAAAAAAACATCGATATAATCATGGTGGTACAGCAGGGGCGTTTGTTTGATTCATTATGTTCAAAATGTCTGATAAAATTAAGAATAGATAATATCTATATACAATTTAACTATTACTTTAACTTTCGAGATGTAGAAGTAATTGGATATTTTTGCAAATTTAAAAGTTGTTTTTACGAATTAAAGCACAAAGTTTAATATTAACAACAAAATACTGTCAAATGATGACTGGGGCATAATATACTGGTTTGTTCATAAATGATTTCTTTGCAGTCTACATTCTTTTCAGTCTACTGCTCAGAGTATCTTCAATAATCATTGACTTCCTTGATGATCAAATCAATTTTAATTCCACCGCCACTCTCATATACAAGTCCAAACTCTAAGACGGCACAGCTGCTATGTTCCAGAGATATCGATTGCAAAAAGTACAGATGGACGGACAAGCCGACTAACGGTCGGTACACATGACTTCTAAACTGTATTTTAAATGTCAATGGAATGTCGAACACTCCTAATGTTTGAATCTCGAATGTCGAGTTGAAGAAGATTGGTCAATTGTTTAAGATTACGATTGAGGCTCACTTCTCGTTATACTTTTCCATACAATGTATGGTCTCGGGACTTATTCACTGAACTGTCTTCAAATGTATTCGTATACGAGGTCACTGAAAGGCCGGTGACTGAACCGACTCACTGATTTGCAAACTGGACTTGTGTCCAGAGCTCATTCAGCGCAAAATATGTGAAAACGAATGACTTGCGATTATTTATATGTCAAAATACACTCATTTTAACTTTAAATATATAAGAATAGCAAAACTACTTAATTTATTGCAAAATATATGTAATTTGTAAGATTTTGATTACTTAATATCTAAATTGTATATATTTTTAGTGTTGTTAAATAAGTTTCTTATAATTATTCCCAACTCATAATTCAGACAAAAACTAACACATGCTGCAATCACCTTGATCAAATCTCAAACCGTCTCTAATCCAAAGAAAGCCATTTCTAAACATCCTCCAGCTCACAAAGGGAGATAAACAAGGGATAAATCCACTATAATTGTGCACCGAGCTTAACCGCAGGCAAGATACTGCTCCCACTATGTGCGAAGAATGACCGAAATCGGACGTTGAATGGCACACTGCTTTATGTGTGTTTACTTAAAGTTGTAGCCTTGGTAAACCTACAGCTGAATTGTCATCAGCACAGATTTTTCACGTTACCCGATGTTTAATCGCCGTTTGTATAGTAAACTTCAGTTTTAGAGGTAAATTTAATAATTTAACGTTCGTTCATTATTTTGAATATCTACCTACCAATGAGTAGCCAAACTAGAGTCAATCAGCTGGTGGCAACCCTGCATAAATTTTATTGGGAGTGCCAGCAAAAATGTTAGCCCACAAAAACATGCGTGGCGCTCATTACGTCTGATTTGTCCAGTAACATCCGACATAGTGAACTTTCTCTAAGAAGGGGAGGGAAGGGTCGGGAGGGACACAATAAATATTTGCACTCAGATTGGAGCAGATGCTTTGTGAGCGTCTTTGATATGAAATAAAGGAAATAAGGGAACGCGTTGTTTCTTTAGCGGATTACTGAGAAATCAGGCGCTGTCTTTTTTTGGACGTCTTTGGTTACTCTGTGATGTGGTATGCTTTGGATGTCGTTGGTTATGTGGAATTATAAGATCAATTGCAAACTAATATAGTTTTGGATAATGATTTTAAACGTAGTAAAATAAATAGATGTGTGTCACGGATGAGCTGTGGGCCAAAATCGCCACTATGTGGAGCCTTGATACAGCGAGGCAGACTTCGGACGAGAAGGCAGGACAAGCTTGACACCTGGCCAAAACTTAGTGTCTGTCTGTTCGCGCATCACGTTAAAACTACTGTAGTGATTGCGATTCCATTTTCACTGTTGGATAGCTTTGGTTATGACTTAAAAATTGGTGTACTTGGTATCTCAATGCGATAAGAAAGAGTCAAACAATTTAATAAAAAAAAACATTAATTTTAAAAGTGTGATGGTCAACGTATATCACAGGGACGCAATGTATAAAAGTCATAACAACATAGAAGCTATAGTAAAGGCTTATATTAGTAGCACTAGTAGTAAAAAAAGAGGTAACTACACTAGCAGGGTAAGTTACAGCTGCGCTTTGAACGACCACTCAGGCCGAGATAGTATACGTTGCTTTGATAAGGGAACCAGCTAGCGACTATAGCTACAATGTTATTCGTGAGACTTGCTGCAAACGCGCGAGAGACGCTATGTGACGTTAGTGGCTCCATCAAACTCAATGTTAGTTTAAAATGACCCAACAGAATAAAATACATAGTATTACCACCACAAAAATTACCATAAAAACTAGGCCTCTTCCAGAAATTAAGGATACATAATGTATAAAAATAATAACATATATAATTTTTTATTGCTGCTTTATTATCTACACAGATAATAAAGCAGCAAGAAACAAAAAGTGTGCACAAAGAAGATAATGAAACAAGCAGCAAATGTAGATTAAAAAACTAATATAAGCAGCATGTTTTTTTTTCCTTTCGTAATGCTAATCATTGAGTTGTGAGCTACCCTGAAAGTTTCAGCCAGATAGCTAATAGGGAAGTACTTAAAATTTGACTTGCAAGATTGAACGATAAACAAGAAACGTGGTAAAAATGGCATAAGGCACCTAAAATAAGCTACTGCACAAAAAAGTTAAATTAAAAAAATGTGTCTGTCTGTATGTTTGACTGTCTTTCTATTTGTTTTCACATCCTTTAAAATCTATGGAACCGATGGCGATGCGGTTTTCACTGTTAAATATCTAAGATTTGATACTTAGGTTACGTGGTATACGCATGAACTTGACAGTCTTGTTATTATTTCGTATCCACAACATGGCATTCCGTTTCTTACAGCGAGTAATCGTCATTTTTCCAAATTTTTGATACGTTGGGTTACATTATTGTAATTTATGAAAGAATCTCTAATTTTTTGAAAAATAAAATACTGCCATGTTATGTTACTCGCTGACAAAGATAATGATAATGTAGTTATCGTTAAGTGAAAGATTTTTTAAATCAGGTCTATTTATTTTGAGTTTATCCATTACAAACAAATAAAAAATAATATCTTTCCTCTATTAGTAAAAAATAAAATAAAATAAAAATATATAAATGACCACTTGGGCAATGCCGTGGGCACAGCCAGTGTGAAAACACATAATTAAGTAGCAACGGATAATAAACCGTTATTGTCCTACTTTTACGCCTAATTGCAGTTTCATAAATAAAATAAGATTAAAAGACTTCAATCACCAGTCATGAAGCGAGAAACGTAACTGCCACAACAGGAAAACAAAGTCGACTCAACACTTTAATAAAACGTTAAAACGTAAAATATTAAAAGCTTGGTGTCACCGTCTAGACCTCTGTGCCAGTTTGAAATATGACCAACTATTATTTACTGCATTTTATCATACTTAAACACGTTTCCGAGAACGCTTGATTCTCTAGGGATGGGGGAATTGTTCAAGACTGTTTAAAAAGCTCTACAATACTCAACAAAGCAGTAATAGATACCAGCCTTCTCGTAAAATTCTTCGCATTATATCAGTTACACAGATTTTTGAAGAACATAATCTGGGAACTCACGCATTGCCCTGCCTAACAGAAAGCAACTATCGCCTATCTCACTGAAAAATTGAGCTATCACAAATGCATTTCCTACTCTTTATGGCTACTTTTCTTTCTAAACGACCTCTTGATGTAGCTTTGCGGAAACATTTCTGCAGGAAGCTTATTCTACATTTCACAGATGCAAAGATTAAAACCCGAGACTTCAACACGTTCCTGTCTCGATCAAGTCACAGCAGCCAGCAGTACCGTCCGTCACTACACAATTTTGTATTCAAATGGCATTCAGCAAAAATGATAAGAAGGACCCCTGGAAAGAGGTGCCAACTGCTCCAGAGATATTAAAGGCCCATTAACGGCGCCCGCGATAAAACAACGCCAGAATTCCAAATGTAGCCATTAAGAAACTGTTTTTTTTACTGTATTTATTCAAATTAATTGCTTTTTTATGGGTCCCTTGAAATCTTGGACGGTTATAATAATTTGGATAATTTTATTGGCGACCCGGATCCTGCGATAGGCGATATGACAATTCACATGCAAATTTTTATTTTATGGTCGTAAAACATAATTATATTATAACTATACCATAGTGATTTCAAGGTATAGTTATACTGTGTGAATTCAACGACCAATGCATATGCCTCCTTTTAGTGTATTATATTTTGCACAGTTGCATAATTATTACAAAATGTGTATACATTTAATATTAATTTATTTTTAGTTAAATTTTGGTAATTACTTTGATTTCGAAGAAAAATATATTTAACTTGTAGGATTGGACTCTACTTAGTGGAAAAATAAACCATGATAATATTAATCCATGTTTTTTTTTGTTGTAAGTGAAATCAGGGAAAAAAGGATGCAAGGATAAAATGCAGTAATGATCTTCTTTCTATGGATATCCCAAAAACGAATTAAGAAGATTATACTTAGTAGAGGATTTGAAATCACAGACAGATACGTTAGAGACAACATTAAACTTCCAAAAAAACATCTTCCACATAACTAATTCATAATCTCTCTTTAATAACAGAAATTCAAAAAACTAAACAAAGCCGTGGCAAAGGAAACCAATTTACAGCATAATTGAAAAAATATAAACAACAAATTTGTTGTTTCAATGTTCCTAGTATAATTTTCGTAGTTAATTAAAGATTAGGAAAGTAATTATTTCAACTTTCCCATTTTGTTCGCGCTCGATGGCTCCCAAATTTTATGAGCTGGTTTATTGACAGTAAAGTAAAGTTATTGTTCGCAAATGAATTTGTCAACTGCAAGGTTCCGTAGCAAAGTTGAGCTCGTTTTCTTGTCGGCTTTTAATTTTATGAAAAGTATAAAGCCACGATTGTATGGTTTGAGCCTATATTCCCATTTAATCCTAATAATAAACTGTTTTTAATAGACCGACATATATATGATAGAGGAAATGGGCTTTGCACGAAATTACAAGTGGAGAAGTTTTATTTACATATTTTTTCATTTTTATTGAATGCTGTATTTTGCCTACAGACATTTTAGGTTAGCAAACCTACAATCTGATTCGGAGTAACCGGCAAAAACTCTTCGGCAAACTCGAATGAGTCATAAAAAAGTCTCAAACTGGAACGTGCTTGTGTACTTATAGTTAAACGGGACGTAATCGCGCTGAAAACTTAATTGTTATTTAATAAAAATAATAATTTATTTATTTTTATTTTTATTTGCAACTTGATCGAAACGTCGAGGTAAATAAAAAATAAGTTTTCAGCGGGATTAAGTCCCGTTTAAATATATAGCTCTGTTCGATTCGCGAAAGTTTAAAAGTTACGAGTGCTTGTACTCGTATTACTTAAACAACTTTCAATTCCGTCAGTCAATAACATGAAAAAACAAATGTCATGTCATCAACCACTAATTCAGACGCTGTTAACGATCCATCTTCGACCGTTCCAGAAAGACATCGCGAAAGCAAATTGGATCTCCCAAAACTTTATCCCAATTAATACTGCAAAGGGAGGTGAATGAGGAAAAGGCGGGACGCAGAACGTTCTGTTGATGCAAGTTAACAAGTCCTGTATGTAAGTGTTGCTGATGTTTGTAGGGTAGTAGACCTGAGAAAAATGAGAAAAATGCTCTACCATCGACTGTGTCGCCATTTAACATCAGTTAAGACTACGGTCAAACTTGTCTTTTCGGCCATAAAAAAAAAATAGCAATCACATAAAAAAATACAGTCTACAAGTTACAGTATTGCATATTTATGTCTTATGCACTAGTAACCATATCTATTTAGTAATTTCTCCTTACACCTAAAACAAGTTGATATTACAGAATTGTAACTCAACTTGTGTTGATAACAGAACCGGGCTTACTCTGACCCATTTCTTCCTATTTTCATCTACGTTAATATGGTCCAACGTAATAGCAAACACATAAATCTATATTATGTGTTATCTCATTGCAGGAACGAATAAAAACGAAATGCTGAATAGTAGTTTTAGGTGCACTGTTTTGTTTATTGAGTAGTTATTTTACTTGTTCAAGCAGAGACAGTAAATTGATAAGATTTTTCGGGCATGCCCTTTTCTTTTCCCTTTGCCTCCCTTCTTTACAAAAGTGATAGATCTCATGGAAAGCTTCATTTTTGATGAAAGCTGTCAAACTTAAAATAGCTATAACTTTGAAACTAACGATCCTAGACTACTAGTTTCTTTACATAAGTGATAGATCTCATTGACATCTTTGTTTTGGATGACAGCTGTCAAACTTAAAAGGGCATGAAACTAACGATCCTAGACTAGTAGTTTCATTACACAAAGGTTAGATCACATGGAGATCTTCATTTCATGACATTTTGTCATTGCTTGTCATTTCTGACATCAGCAGTAAATACTAGATGTTTTGAGGTTTGACAGCTTTCACCTGTCAATTTGACAGCTGTCATCCAAAACGAAGATATCGATGAGATCTATCACTTATGTTAAGAAACTACTAGTTTAGGATCAATAGTTTCAGAGTTATAGCCCTTTGAAGTTTGACAGCTGTCATCCAAAACGAAGATGTCAATTAGATCTATCACTTCTGTAAAGAAACTACTAGTCTAGGATCACTAGTTCAGAGTTTTGCCCTTTTAAATTTGACAGCTGTCATCCAAAACGAAGATATCGATTCAATCTTGTCGGGTGTTGACGTATGACTTTGAAGTTTGACATGTCACTTTGACATCTGTCACTTTAAAATGTCTTACTACCTTACTAAAATACATGTTGTTTTTTTTTTCATATATGTCGATTATTTCTTCATTAGTTTCCAACTCTAGTGCAGTGGGTGGAGGGGTAAATGCGAATTACCCGTACACCCACCAGTGGGTGAAGCCAGTGGGTGCACGGCGCATGCCCCAGATTTTTAAAGTTAAATAAAACTAAATTAAGTTTATACTGAATATTATGTCATTATGGTACTGTTTAAGTGCAAAATTGCTTCCGGATTTGTTGTGAGCTGTATTTTTAGCAACATGATTCAATCTTAAACTAAATTAAACAAACTAGTCAATGGGCCACACCACAACTAGATTTAACACGTCTATTGCCAAAAATACATTTATGGGGTTCCCTAATAAAACAAGGAACCCTTATAGTTTCGTCACGTCCATCTGTATGTCACAGCCATTTTATTCCGACCTTATTAATGCTAAAGATTATACGAGGTTGAAATCAGGCAAACATTTTTTGTTGAGTGGTTGTTGAACATAAAAAATAAGTAAAAATATTGTATCGTATCGTATCCCATCGAGTGGGGTCTCATTGAATAGGTATTTTTTTAAATTATATGAGGTTTCTTTGACAGGTATTTTTCTATTTAGTTCCATTTTAGCATATTATTATAAATTTATTTTCGCAGAGCGTGGCCTCGCTCTGGTTGAGAGTAGACCTTTTTAGAGTCAATCCTGGAATAGTCGAAACAGACGGCTGAGTCCAGGTTAATTAGTGCTGGCTGCCGTACATCACGAAGCTTCCATTCCCTGGGGTCCACTATACCGAAAAAGGCCTCATTCAGTTAAGCCCCAAGGAAGTAAATGTGGCAGCCAGGATTGTACAAAAGATTGACATTAACAGTTAAAAGAAAAGTACAAGTGTGAAAGACCAGAAGGTTCGGTTGCACTTTACTACACAAAATATATTAAATATAAGATCAATATTAGATTTTATTCCATTAATATTGAATTTGCTTTCGATGATTTAGAAAGCGGTTGAAAGAAAGAACGAAGCCAATCCCAAACGTGAACGAACGAAGCCAATCACCACCACAGACTAAGTAGTCATACTCCTTGGTTATGTCTTTTGTCCGAACTCAATATGTTCTCATTGTGCTCCAAATTAGATCCGCAGGACGGTTACCTATCTTGTTTCAATCAGATTCCCATTATCACTATCACTTAACGCGGTGCGTTAAGCAATAGGAAGACAATCCGGCCATGGAAATACAATCGCTCGCCAGTCCGCCGCGAGTAAGCGACAGCGCATTGGTCGATCGAATAACACAGAAATCCTGCTGTCTTGTGTCGTGAAAACAATTCCACCTTAAAAAAAAGCTTCTGGGATGGCTTTTCGCAAGTAATCGATTTTACGTGTTATTTATACTTATTTAAGAAAATATTCGGCAATTTGTTTTTGAAACTCATCGCCCAAGTAGCAAGTGAAGAACATTTTATTTTTTCCATAAGATAGGGTATGTTGTAGTTTCGTAGGAAATCGAGTCATAGTAATGTGTCTTGATTCCTTTCACAAAACATCACCACCACACCACAGCACATTTCACCTCATCATCGTCTCGCTTAGGCGTGAATGTTTAAATTTCAAACAGATTTTTCGTATTTGGAGCTTGACCGGTTACACAGTATGATCGATTATGTTGTTCCCAACTAGACTAAAATTTTAGTTTAGTCCTGTCAAATAGATTACTTTGTTACAAACTCACTAAACTAGCCTAAATTTAGCATTCCGACTAAATTTTGGTTCACCGATGGAACTTAGGGACTTGGGGGAAGGAGGTGTTGTGTACTGAACGGCCAGGGGTGGGGAAGGGCGGCTCTGGGGGGTGGGGTGGCTTAGAAGGGAAAGTCGGGGGATAGTGGGGCAAGTTGGTAAAAAAGTGATGCGAAGGTAAGATAGGTTGGGAAAATGTGAAGGGAGGATGGGATAAGTCGGGGATGGGTTGGGAGAAAGGAGAATAGTAGGGAGGGTGAGGTAATTCGAGGGAAGACTGGGGAGGGTGGGGGGGACGGGATATGAGGGGAAGGTATGAAATAAGGAAAAAGTGAGGGGAGGGTAGGGAAAGTCAGAGGTCACTCACTTTTTCCATCTTCTTACATTTTCCCTTCACTTTTCCGTACTTACCTCATCCTCTTCTCACATTTTTCTAACTTATCACACCGTCCCCTCACATTTTACCAACTTCCCCCACCCTCCCTTCACTTTTTCTAACCCTCTCCTGACTTACCCCATCCTCCCCTAACTTTTTCCTGTTTCACCTCCCCTCTTCTCACCTGATCTATCCTGAGAGACAGAATTTGTTGGCTTTTAAAAATTTATATGTTTATTAGTTAAAACTACTGGACCGATTGAAATACGGTTTTTAGTAGTTTGTTTAGTAATAGTATCCTGGCTACGGAACACTCTTAGCCGGTTTTATGTAATAAAATCACAACACAGAAAAATAGCACTCACAATAGTAATAAATAACTATTCCCCAAAACAAATTGTATTTTCCTCAATTCACCGAATCTATTAACGAATAAAATGAACTTGTTAAGGCGAACTACAAAAATAATATTAAATCAGGCAGCAGATAGGCAAACACTTCTTTTGAAACTTGTGCCAACCCTTATCAGATCATTTTGGAACTTATCTAGCCAATAAGGTTAAATTAGATTGATCCAGTTAATGGAAACGGTAAATGATAGAGGGAACTAATTACGGGGAAAGTAGTTCTTGTCAAATATCTCAGAGGTGGCTTGTGATTAGATAAAACGTACTCGGTGCAGATTATTTTTCCTCAATAAGTATGAAACCTTGATGTTATACAGAATGAGAGAGAGGCGGCCATTGGAGAATAATATTAATAGCAATGTTATTAAAAGGAAATATATTATTATTTTCAAAATTATTTAATATTGCATTCAAAGATTTTTTATAACTTGCTTGTCTCAGACGGGAATCGAACCGAAAAAAATGACAAATACCTTATCCCGTAATACTATTCCGTCAGTCGACAAGACCGTTTTATCAATTCAAGGAGCATTAATAAGGTTACAATCCAAATGTGACCATATCGACTAATAACATAAAATTACAGAATTAAGTTTTTGGCACCTTGTTCGGTTCGGTTCTCGCCTGTGGCAAGTTGGGATCAAAAATCAAATAGATCATCCAAAAACTTGTGTAAAAAAGAATCCTCTCCATTATTATCTCCAAAATATGTTTAAACTTAGCTTCTTAAAAGTGTTGGGTTAGGTACTTACTAGGCTTAGAATATACTCGCATAAAAACTAATTAAAAATCATTTGAAACCGACTTCAAAAAGTATAAAGCTTGAAAGAAAGTTGTTTTTTTTTAATTCTGTTCTTCGCCCGAACCGACTAAAGTTAGTAAGTAGGAACTTAATTACATAGCACTGCCCTCAAAAAGTTGAGATATTTATTTATTTTAAGTTTTAAACGACATGAAGCCGTTTTTTTAAATGGTTTTTATTACTTACTTTTTAAAGTTATTACTTACTTAATTTAAAGTAGGCCTAATAAAATTACGTACTTTTTCTGTTCGCTAAGAAAAATCCTCTACTTGACACAGTTAACAGTTCATACCTTTAAAACTACTGAATCCATTTTAATGAAACTGGAACCATTCCATAATAAGTTGAAAGATACTCGCGAATGTATGTATACACGTCATGTATAAATACATTCGCGATATTTTGGGTATTTGTTCCGATACTCATATAGACTAACATATACTACAATATCACATACAAAGTTACATAAAATTTGGTACATATTCTTAGACACCCATATTGATTAACATTTATGAGTATTGCACATTTTCAACAATATTACATACATACACATCGACTGGAGAACCTTATTTTTTTCGAAGTCGGTTAAAACCTAATTTGCATAGTCTTCTATTGCTAGAAAAGAAAGAAATATCGCGTTTTTATTATAATAGGATCATATTTTTACACGACTGCCCAAAAATAGGAGTTTATTGTTTTTAGCATTCATGTATGTATGTACGTGTGTATTTATGTATGTATATAGTATGTATGTACGTTTGTTTCTGAGTTTCTTTATTCCACCATAACTTTTAAATGCCTAAACATATTAAGACATATGGGGTATCGTTAGAATCTTTACATCGCCCCGAGAAAGCTATATATATATATATATATATTTGAAAACATTCAATATGGCGGCAGTATGGCACCATTTTCAAACTAGAAAAAAATAAATTTCTTCTAAATTTACAATTTTCTATGGGTATCAAATTGAAGGCCTTAATAAACACATTCCAACAGTATACAATTTATTGGCAAAAACTTCTTTTTTTGGCAGGGCAGGCGTGTTTTTTTAGATTTTAAGCTAGTTATTAAAATTTTAAACAAGCTGCATTCTTCAATCTAGTTGTCGACTGCTTGTCACACGTAGTGAACGTTCGTCGATAGTATAATCGTATAACTCGTACTACCAGCCGCTAGAATTCATTCAGACCCAGTTCAGTTATCTATCGGACCCAGGTACTCGTAGCAGGCAGCGGTGCCCTGTCACACGAACCGTCGCGTCGCTCGCTTGCGCAGCAAATAGCAAAGTAGCGCTGGCAGAATTTAACTTACATTATAATTGAACGAGTAACTGGAACGTTGAAAACACTCACATTCAGAACAACACTAGGTACGATTCTGTATGTTGTCTAGGGGATTTGTAAGCTGAACACGCGTTGAAATAAAACTAGCGTGGGTTGTTAAGGGAAGGGAACCTTGAACTTGTCGGGTATATTTCTACCTACGTAAGTCAGACATTGTTTCCACTTGTACTCGTTGTCAAGAGATCTTTCGAGAACTTTCTCTCAGTTTAGTAGGTTTCATTACTCGTTTGTTCTTTGATTTGTTTGTGGTATAAAATTGGTTATTCAAAAACAATATTAGTTTATTATTTCAGACTAGTTGTGCCCATGACTTTGTCATTTTACTGGGTTGAATGTAACGTAAATGTTATTCCAGGACGAAAAGTACCTATAAAACTTTTTTTTTTTTATTCCGGAACAAATTTTGATAAAATGTAGTTCATCAAAATTTGTTCCGGAATAAAAAAAAATTGATTGATTGGCTTCTCTTCTGCCTATCGGATTGAGATACAAAATACACCATATATTAATTCAAACACTAAGCTATCTAACAGTGAAAATCGCATTTCAATCTTAGTTTTTACATGATGATGAATGTATATTACAAACAGACAGACAGTCAACATTTTTTATGTTATATTCTTGTTCATTAGCTTATCCTATGTCCCCTAGACCAATGTTTTTTTTACCCCATTATGGCGAAGCAAGGGAAGGGTAATGAGTTTACCAGTCTATGTATATATGTATGTGGTTGTGATGATGTTCCACCATAGCGTCGCCCTATTGGTCCGATTTTGACAAGCGAGGTGTCCAATCAATTCGTCTTCAGGTATCGAGTGTCATAAGCTATTTTTTTTCCACTATGACAAAGCAAAGGAAGGGTTAAGTGTTCAAACTATAAACTCGGTCCGATTTGACAAACGAGGTATCAATCGATTTGTCATCATGTATAGAGTGTCATAGGCATTTTTTGACCAGACTACGGCAATGCAATAGAATGGTTAAGTGTTCAAACAAAAAACTTGGTCCAATTTTGAATAGCGAGGTATCAATCGATGGGTCTTCATCACAAGTATTATAGGCTATTTTTGTGCCAAACCGATAGTTTTAGGTTGGGTTTTAGTTTTTGAACTTATATCTTGTTTATTGTCTTCTTTGTTCAGAATTTTGTTACTTATCTACTGCTCTATTAGATGGATAGAAAATTTGAATTCAGTAATAAGGAACAAAATAAAATCCATGTATATTATAAAGGAATATTATTATTATTATTCATATTATTATTACTACATATTCAAATTTTAATTTTTCTACTATATTTCTATAAATTAAAACATTATAATATTATAAAAAAACTAAACTTAGGGTTTACCGCCACCGGCAGCGGAGCAGGGCCCTAACTACCGGTTACCAAACTAGGGCTGCAGAGTGAGAAACCTCCTGACTATACGCACCGTGTCAAGGAGTACTGTCTTCTGCATCTGCCCCTTAATCCAACCATCTAGCGAGAGCATCTTAAGATGTTGGTCGAGGCTCTTCGCTATATGGCCGGTCGCCGAAACAACTGTCAGGACAATGATCATCGAGTCAACATCCCATAAGGCGGTCATTTCATGAGCCAAGTCAACGTACTTGTTGAGCTTGTCTTTCTTGACCTTCACGAGCTTCTAATCGTGTAGGATGGTGATGTCAACGAACACTGCCCGGCGTTGGGACCGGTCTACCAGCACGATATCAGGCTTATTGGCAACAATAGTCCATTATGATAAAGCGATTCCAATGGAGCAATGCACGACCATTTTCGAGAACTGGCGCCGGTGCGTACTTAATAGTACGGCACCTCAGAATCGACAAGGTCGTATTGAAGGGCAATTTGCTGACGGATGATCCTGGCTACTTGGTTGTGTCTGTCTTGGTTGGATCAATTTTATCTTAGTAGTTCAGGGTGCAGTTGCTCACGATCTTCGCCTTTTAGTAGGGCTTTTACTATTAATCTATCATCTTCACAAGACTGTAGCCACAGATAGTTCTCGATGTTGCGGTTGCATACGGGACTGTGGAGCACGTGCTATACTGTACTGTACTGTATAGCCACGGATAAAATTGGAATCACATCTGAAATACTTTATCTCAACGAAACCTAACCCAAACTCACTATTACCATCTTCGTCATCATCATCTTCACTTTCATTGCTATCATTGTCACTAAAGCAGTTGTGCCAGCGACCCAAAGTATAAATGCACAATGCACCCGGGATACACAATACAATAAGCGGGACGCCTGTGCAGTCCTTACCGTCCCCACTTCTAATAAGGATAAGATTATGATACAGTTACTGCTGCCGCAAAGTCTGCTTAGCTTGACGCTGATCTTTTGCGCATGATGGCTTGAAAGCCGTGTTCGTGAACATGCCGGAAGCTCTGCAGTACGTGGCAGCCCCAGCAGCTTCTTGAGTACGTTGTTGTTATTCACTCCCACGTATTCGTAGTCCTTCTGCGTGTATTTGACCCACAGACTGGTATGTATAGAAATTATGAAAAAAAATTAAAAAAATTGTGCGGTTCCAAAATCATGTGCAGAAAATATTTCAAAAATGATCGATTTATTCGAAAGAATCAATTAATAGGTGATTAATATTTATCCAAATATTAGAATCCTGCAATAAATAGCACCTTTTCTGTTACATTTATTTTGTGTAGGTAGATATAATATTATTAAAATTGTCGAAGTTATTGCTAGTCAATTTGAAATAAAAACTGGCGCCTATAACATAAATAAATAAAATTTGGATTATTATAGTAACTGCCCATGACTATCGACAATATTTATCACCGAGGCAGGAGAGTTCACAAATTATTCAGCGATATTGGAATGATGGTTTATCACATTAATTATATTATCTTTCAAAACGTCTGATAATTTCCAGTTGATTCTGATTTCACCATTGTTTTTTTTTTAAACATTGTTTTTGTTGTTAACTTTAATTAACATGTTATTATCATTTGTTTTTAAATAAACTGGTAATTTTAAATAATGTTTGATCCACAATAAAAAATGAAATTATCATATGTTTTGAAAGTTAATTAACATAAAAACCATATTTCAAACGTTCTAGAACTCCAGCGTAAAATTTCTGATTCCCAAAATCTATATTTTCAACAATTCATTCAATTTATATTTTCGGCCAACAGGCGGTATCAACCTGCGTCCATTTGTAAACACATTAATTATTCTGTACGAGTGACACGCGCCAATCCGATGGGCCGCCGCAATGCACACGAAAAGGATTTATTTAGTTGCCCCCGGGGAGATTAGGACTTCCGCTCATAAAAGGTCTGGCTTACCTTACTAATACGGTAAGTGCTCGTTCCCACGTAACCACAAACATGACAAATGTTTGATGAGCTAAAAATCGTCAGCCGGAATACGTCATAGTGTATTTAATCTCATTGCACCTCAACATCTAGCCTATTTTGAAAAATGTAAACTAAATACCTATAAAATAATTGCTTTAGAGAGATATCTTTTTCTAAAATTGAGTATGACAGGTTTGTAAGCTGAAGTGAAATGTATTGAAATTTGTAATGGATAACTAAATCCTTTAGTAACGAAGCTAAGGTAATGTTTGGTGTGCCACAAGGAAATATATTGGGACCTTCTTAATATACAAAATACAATTTTTACAATTACAAATACTTTTTTTTATTGACATATTCAATTTGACAAGGTATATTGTCAATCCACATACATAAATCTACTCTATGATTATAAATCTTAAATTAATTAATATTTAAAATATTAATATATATACAATATTATTAATATATAAGCGTTACACAAATTAAGATTTTCAAACAATTATGACACGTTATGAGATTTAATTCATTTGTTTCAATTTACTACGCCTTATTCAAGTCTATATTGACCTATTGTATTCCGGTTTGGGGATCAGACGCACAGATTCTCTTGATACAAGTATAAATATCACAACGGGCACTGTTGATGGTACCTGGGCTAAGTCATTACTATTAAACCCAAAATACCATCCCACAACAGAACAAAGAATACACGGTACTCAAAGTCAGATAGTTATTTATAAAGGCTATTAAAATAAAGAAGCAGAAGCACAGTTAGTGACACTAAAGGGTAGGAAACATTATTTTCAGAACATCAGATATCCGTCCAAAATATGGAAGGAAATGCTAGGTCCTACAATCGTATTAGTAAGAATATATATTTGAAATGAAGTCTTCAAGATATTGATGCGACGGTTCAGCTAAGAATTATCTATCTATATATAATATTATTATCTTCATATAGAATACGACGGAGTTACTTGGGAACTTTTGAAAGCGACAGGAAGACTGCGAGAGTTCCAGAAGTTGCTCAGAAGTTTTGCTTTTCAACTAAAGAGATAGGAATATAGATAGATTAACTCTTTATTGACACCAAGATAACTAAAGGATACATACACAGGGAAACAATTAGATAATAGGTACAATGAGTGGTCTTATCGCTAAAAGAGATCTCTTCAAGACAACCTTTGGATGGACTGAAATTATTATTGTATAACAAGAACGGTGGTGTAGCAATATAGAAATGATAGCTTTTGCCCACGACTTCGTCCACGCGGACTACAGTTTATCGCGAAAAAAACATCCTATGTTCTTCTAGGATATTAAAAACCAATGCAAAAGTAGGTATAGCACCAATGCTCTTGGTAATTTTTGACTGACTTGTTATTTCGTTTCCATGGAAACCGTTCCTTACAGCGAGTAATCAACATTTTCTAGATTTTCTATGGAAACTTACCATTTTCCGGGATAAAAAGTATCTTATGCTTTATTCCAGGGTATAAGCTATGTCCATTCCAAATTTCATCAAAATCAGTCAAGCTGTTATCGCGTTAAATCTCTCCAAACAAACAAACAAACGTTTTCACTTTTATATATGTATGTGTGGATATGTAGTATTTTGAAATTAAGAATTAAACTATAAATAGGCATAAAAAACTAATAATACAATATTAACATGGTATAAATAAATTAAATTACAAAACATTTATTTATATATACATATAACTTAACTTCTAATAGTAATAATTATTTTCATATATTATACTAAAATCATGCGTGGAAATAAGAACGATCAGAACGCAATATTGGAGAAGAAGAAGTTTTTAACTAAGTGACCGATTGAGCAGGTCTGTTAGTGACTGGGAGTTTGTTCCAGTGGCGCACCCACCTGAACTGTAAAAGATGAATCATATAAAGAGGTGTTAATCTCAGGCGTTTTGAAAAGAAGTTTTCCCGATAACCTAACAGACCATTACTCCCATTCTCGGAAGAAATGAACAGAAGAATAACCTAAGAAATTTGAATCGTGCTTTTAAGGAAGATGGAGTGGAAAGATTAAAAAGTGTGTGGTAAAGAAGATTGAGGAAATGAGTATTCTGACGAAGAATACTCATTTCCTCATTTTCCTTGAGCTCTAAGCGAAAATGGGATACATGGTCATATTTCTGGAGACCAAAAATAAACCTTATACAGTAATTGAAGGCACTCTAGCTTATTCAGCTAGTCCTCAGTAAAGCCTGGATAGCTGGCGTCAGCATATTCAAGAATTGGTAGCAGGAGAGATTTAGCGCGCTACTTTGGTAGCAGTAGGTAAAAAAATACGTAAGTAACCTATTGAGTGAGGCCCCAGATGCAAACACTTTTTGGCTCACAGACTGTTACTGAAAACCCCAAGACAAGCAGTTGTCAATAATAACCCCGAGATTTTTTACTTGTGCACTATAGGGTACAGTTACACCGCCAGAAATAGTTTTAGGAAGAACATTATGATCAATTCGAGAGATCAATCTATAACTAAATACTACGATGACCTAAGTTTTTAAAGGGTTAAAAGTGAATCCGTAGAATTCGCTCCAGAGAACTATACTACTAATCATCATTAATAGTATCAATAGCCTTGGTCTAGCGGTCAAGCGGAGCCTGAGAGTAGATTTGGAGATCGTCTACATAGAGATGGTAAGATGATGTAAGAAAGTAACATATAGAATCGATATAAAGAGCAAAAAGGATAAGAGAAAGAACGCCACCCTTAGGAACACCGGTATTACGAGTGATTCACACCAAGAAAACAAGAATCTTCGATTTGGACACGCTGCCGGTGCAAATACAATGAAACCTCTCAATCACTGATGGATATATGTTAATTGAGCGGAGTAAAGCTAAGAGGATGTCGAAATCACCAGTTTGGAATGCATTGCTGAAATTGAGCAAGGTAAAGATCGTTAGCTATTTGTTTTCCATGCCCACCCTTATATCATGAGTTATTTTAACGAGAGCAGAGACGAAGATAAAATGCTCTTTAAAAACTACAGCACCATCTCGCTTCTAAACCACATCTATAAGCTGTTTTTGAGGGTAGTGTGGAATCGTGTAACGAGAAGTCTTGATGAGTTTCATTCAGGCTGGGTTTTGAGGGGGTTCACAGGACCATAAACTACATCTACACAGTGTA
Organism: Alsophila aescularia; assembly: GCA_946251855.1. Lineage (NCBI taxonomy): Eukaryota > Metazoa > Arthropoda > Insecta > Lepidoptera > Geometridae > Alsophila > Alsophila aescularia. Next base: position 25,798,234 of record OX276379.1, on the reverse strand, counting down.
GCAGGTTATACAGAAGACTGAAGAGTGTAATCAAGCCCTGTGTCTTGCTGTTCTCAAATCTGTGCAGCGATGCCAAGAGGACTGGCAATACATCAAGGTGATGAGATGCTTGTATGATGCCGCGACTATGTCCGTTCATGTCCAGAAATGGCAAACTAAACCTATCAAGCTGCGCAGGAGAGTAAGATGTAAGGGGGATGTCATATCCCCGAAACTGTTCACAAACGCCCTGGATATTTACGACTCTAGATTGGAAAAGAAGCGGGCATTAACATAAATGGCAAGTATATCTCGCACCTCCGTTTTGCTGATGCAGGGTCTCGAACAAATACTAACCAATCTAGCTCACGCCTCTAGTCGTATCAGTCATCGGATACAATACAATACAAAACACTCTATTGATACCATATTAAAAGACAAATATACAAGAGAATATTTTTTAAAAAAGCACAGAGGCCTGTCTTATCACAAAAAGCAATCTCTCCTAGACAAGCTTTGGATGGGCAAAAATATCGATTGAAATAAGAAAGGTGGTGCAAAACAATAATCCAAACAATATATCCAAACCAATATATAAAAGTGAAACGTTGTCGGTTTGTTCGTTTGTTTTTTTGTTTGTTTGGGGAGCTTTGACACCAAAACGGCTAATCCAATTTTGATAAAACTTTGTTAGTACGTACTTCACAATATAGATACCAATTTAGGATACTTTTTACCCCGAAAAAGAGTAAGTTGCTACGGTAAAACTGGAAAATGTGGATTACTCGCTGTAAGGAACGGAATGACGTTGCCGTGGTAACGAAAAAACAACAAGTCTGTCAAAATGCTTGAAGAGCGTTGGTGCTATACTTTTTCATTAATTTTTTATATCCTAAATGAACATAGGATGCTTTTTTCTCGATAAACTGTTATCCGCGCGGACGAAGTCGCGGGCGAAAGCTAGTCATGGATAAAACAAAGGTTTAACATAACGAACTTATTACTCCGCAACTGATCGTCGTCAACGGTTTCGCCCCCTGAAGTTTTTTAGGAAAATGTTTACCTCGGGCAGACTATGCCATTGGGTAGGAACAACTTTGAAAAGGAAGCCGATAGGAGGAATCAGCTGAGATGGGCAGCATTTGGTAAACTTCGTCAGGTCTTCTCGTCGTCCATATCACAGTTCCTAATGGCGAAAGTCGTCAACGCGTGTATTCTACTAGTTATGACCTGAGGAGTCGAAACTTGGACACTGATCGCACAGTGAGGCTGGCCCACAAATTTAAAGTCGCTCAGCGAGCTATGGAGAGAGCTATGCTCGGAGTTTCTCCTCAGGACCGAATCCGAAATGAGGTGATCCATCAGAGAGCTAAGGTAACCGACATAGCTCAAATAATTAGCAAGCTTAAGTGGAAATGGGCTGGTCACATATCTCAAGAACCGACAACCGATGGAATAAACGAGTTTTAGAGTGGAAACCTCGTTTTGGCAGTGTAGGGCGCCCGCTGGCCAGATGAAGTGACGACTTGCGAAAGACGGCTGGTAGCGACTGGATGAGGAGAGCCGAAGATTGGGCTCAGTGGCGTTAAAAATAAGAGGCCTACGTCCAGCAGTGGATAAATACGTGCTGATGATGATGATCTTCGTAGATTTAACTACAGGGATACATAGCATTTATTAGACGCAATTCAGTTAGTTAAAATTTAACTCATGTACCTATGGTCTATTAGGCAAGGACACGCACGAAGTCTGACATTAGACTATAGGTAATACTCACATATAATCATTCCATAAACAACCCAATGCACATAAAACGTTATCTGTTTGTTTGTTTGGGGAGCTTTCACGCGAAAACGGCTGTTCTGATTTTGATGAAACTTTGTAAAAAGGTACTATACAATATAGATACCAACATAGGATACTTTTTATCCCGGAAAGTAAGTTGCCACAGCAAAACTGGAAAATGCTGATTACTCGCTGTATGGAACGGAATGATGCCACCGTGTAAATGAAATAAAAACAAGTTTGTCAAAACGCAACAAAAGGATTGGTGCTATACCTTTGCATTGGTTTTTAATATACTAGTTGAACATAGGATGCTTTTCGCGTCGCTTTTAAAGTCGCGGGCGAAAGCTAGTTACACATAATTAAACTTTCAATAATGGACCAAACGGACCAGAACTATGTTTTTAGGTATCACACATATATTTATAAATATCATTATAAGTGATAATAATACTAATAATTATATTTATAAACCATTTACCATTTTGTCTGGAAGACATCTAATGCAGGTTACCTCATGAAACTGAGGGCGCTATTACCTCAGATCTGTTACCTATTTAGTTATTTCAGAATTAGTGATGATCCTCAATGAATTACTATGTCAATGATGTACTTATACTTATGAAGAGCAATAAGCGTACTTATTATTAGTTTCATAATGTAATATGTAAGTGTCCTTAAAAGATCTTTAAAAGGAAAAAATCAGAAAGATATAATTACATTGAAATCGGCAGAGTTTTACAGCAACCACAAAGCCACCTTAAATAACATCTAAACAATAAAAACAAAACCAAGCCACTAGAAATTTCTTACAACCAAGGAAAAAGAAGCAAAGTGAAACAGATACGACTAAAAGTCAACTGGAATTGATCGTGGGTCACAAGTCTCACTCAACGACATCTGCAGCGAACTGAAGCGGGGTGGTTTTTGTCTTATAAATTAGCGAGTTCTGTGGGGATTGTAGGGATCAAGACATAAAAGAAGAAAAACATCGTAAAGAAACCATCATGTGCAAGAATCTCAAAATTCGACATGTGACATCCACGAACTCGCTATGGGCAACCCGTAAGATTGTAAGCTGATCACAGCTAGTGTGCAATGGTATCCCATATCTTGACGAGTAAGAACCAAAGGTTAAGTATCTACCTATGCAAAATCGTGTACATATCTGAGAAAAACATGATGGATCTTTTTTAAATACCATGTACATGACCATACGGCAACAACACCGTTATCATTACTAAAAACTCACACTCTTTGAATAATTTCTAGTGCATCTATACGTACTCTCAAGTGTATAAAATAGGTAATTTATCATCTACATTCGTTCAAATATGAAACCATTAAATTTACTTGATTAAGCTTGTCTATGTTGAATTAAAGAGATAGTGCTGAAGTATTTTACATATACTGACTATACTCATCGTTAAATCATCACTGAAGAGTATATGATAAAAATTGTAGACCGGACAGGACTACACAGCCCACGAGCTTTGTATCAACACGTGTCATTTGAGATATACTTTTAATGTGAGAGCAGGCCAGTGCCCCATAAATTTGCTCTTCGATTATAGTACTCGCTAGTAACTTGTACCACTAATCAGAATTCTAAGTCGTCAGGGAGCCTTCGCAGGGTTTCCTAGAGGATTAAGATAATTAAAATACTCGATGCTAAAGTTACGGCTGTGGTTTTTCAGATTAGGCAAGAAACTTTGTTATTTTTTTTAAGTAAGGAAGGAAAACTTCTGTTCATTAATCTTAATTTAAACAAGAAACGAATCTGGTGTTCCTTGAGCTTTTAATTGAAATTTCGAAGGTATTTTAGATGTAAAATTAAAACAAAGAGATCTTAATTATCATTAAATTGACGATCAATAATTATAAGGAAAAACTTTACGATCTTTTCCAAATTGATCTTTGCCATGAAATTAATAACGATATATTGTTCCGTTACTTACCCGTGGCAGAACTGCTTCTTTTAAATTGTGATTTATGACGTAACCACAATTTCATTTCACTTTCTCTAAAACTCTGGGTATATTCACTGAAAGACTAAAATCATAAATAAATAAAACCGTTTTAATCCTTCGGGCCCCCAAGTCATTTCAATATGATTTTCCTCTTTGCATTTCATGTTTCCTTGGTATATATATATATATATATATATATATATATACCAATATATATATATATATATATATATATATATATATATATATATATATATATATCTAAGTAAATATGATACAAATCAAAATACCGAATTGATATAACAAGTAAAATTATTATAAAAATACACAAAACCCGACTACGAACAAAATTATTGAATAAGAGCAGACCGCCAGAAAAATATAATCACTAATATTATAAAAGCTAAAGTTTGTATATGTATATTGTAAGGGTATGTGTGTATATGTTTGTTACTTCTTCACGCTTAAACGGCTGAACGGATTTGGATGAAATTTATGGAGGTAGCTTATACCCTGAATTAACACAAAAGATTTATATATTTATTTTTTCCTGGAAGAATACACGGTTTCTGAGGGACGCGGGTAAAAACACGGGGCGCAGCTAGTATTTATATAAATTTAATGTTTCTGTATACCCAACTGAGGAGGGTTATGTGTTTGGGTTGTATGCAAAACATATTGCTTGTTTGTACGTTTCCTAGGCGCGTCCTACATCCTAAACAACTTGATGGATTTTGATAAATGAAGTATCATTTGATTTGTCTTGATTACGAGGGTGCTATAGGATATATGATGTATCAAGAAAACTAACATGGCGGTTTACAGCTGCCATACTGTTTTTCCAACGGAATAAAAAATGAATAAAACATATCGAGTGAGGTACCAAATTACAGGTTTTTAATATACCTACCATTTCAAAAATATATAATTCTTATATCTAAACGGTAGCAATTACCTTCTTACTAAATTTTCATTTTAGATTATACAAGTTATTGTAAATACTTTAGTCTAATGATGCAATTGCAACTATTGAAGTAAAGTAAAATATTAAAGTAAAAAGAAACATTATATTTATACAAATACTAGCTGTGCCCCGCAGTTTCACCTGCGAACCATACATTTTTTCGGGATAAAAAGTAGCCTATATGTTAATCCAGGGTGTAAGCTACCTCCGAACCAAATTTCATCCAAATCCGCTTATCCGTTTAAGCGTGAAGAAATAACAGACACCACACACACCCATACATACAAAAAAACATTCGTCTTTATAATATAAGTGTGATTATTTTAGCTGGCGGTCAGCTCGTATTCAATAATTTTGTTCGCAGTTGGGTATTTTGTTTTTTTATAACAATTTTCACATATTTACTGACATGTTCTACTTTACTTTAATAGTAGCAATTGACAAGTTTTCATATTTCATAAGGCAATGAAATTCGAAAACCATTTGGAGATATTGCGATGCTGATAATTATTCTTATTTTTCCAAAATGTTTAGTGCAGTAACTACAAAGATATTAAGTAATAACTCTCAACGAAGCAAACTTCGATGGAATAATAAAATACAGTTGCCTGTAAAGAAAAAAAAACTACGCTAGAGCCTGACTTTGTCAGATACATAAATGTCTTTTTTTAATGTGGCTTCGGTAATCTTGTTCGGACCACCGAACTCTGGCAGTTACGTCCTTTCAGAATAAGCTAATTTTTAATAATTAATTTATCGGAAAATATAGCTTAGATTGGAAAAAGAAAAAATACATAAATCTTATTTTTCAATTCTGCTTCAGAGAAAAAATTAAAATAGTAACGTTAAAAATTTGTAATGTTGCAATTGACAACATTACAAATTTTTAACGTTACTATTTTACATTCTGTAGTATTTTCATTAACTCGAATAATCTAAAATAGAAAATTTCGTTAGAAGCTTAAAAGACGACTGCTACTGTTACTGTTTAGTTATAAGAATTATGCATTTTGTAAATGGCCTTTTAAAGAACTGTATTTCAATACCTTACTCGGTAGGTTTTGGTATTTTTTTTTCATACCCGTTATCAAGACAAATCCAATGACACCTCATTTATCAAAATCCATCAAGACGTTTAGGTTGTAGCGCGCGCCTAAGAAACGCACAAACAAACGTACAAACAAACAAACATACATACATACAACCCAAACAAATGACCTTCCGTTCAGTCGGGTAAAAAAAGGAATACGTAATCCCCCGGCTTAAAATAACTACTCGTACAATGCTAAAATCTCGTCGAAACTAGTTCGACACCCTATTTCAAAATTAGCTTTCTCGAACATTCGCTATTATAGTACTTTCTCAAGTAGTCCTCAAGTATTGAATAAGTTATTTGTTTCAAAATTTAATAAGTACCAGCCCGTAGCGTCGTTATTCGAGACAAACTCCGGGACACTACGAACTTCGCTATTCATAGTTAAATAGTTCTCAAAATTGCAGCGCTACGCTATTTGTTATTCAAAGGAGAAAATTATTTACTCACATACTTACTGTAAAATTATACATATAGTGAATACATTTCTTCATCACCATCAGCCTATATTTGTCCACTGCTGGACGTAGGCCTCTCCTAATGCACGCCACTGAGCTCGGTCTTCAGCTCTCCTTATCCATTTTCTTCCGGCCGTCAGGTCTTCGCTCCACCTGGCCACAGGGCGTCCTACACTACCGTTTGCCTAAACGTGGGACTCGAGAACTTGTCTACCCCAACGGTCATCGATTCTTCGGGAAATGTGTCCAGTCCACTGCCATTTTAGCATGTTTATCCATTGAGCTAGGTAGTTACCTTGGTTTTTGTTGGTTCGTGTTACTTTTATGTTATTACTGTTTTTTTAATAATTAAAATATGATTTTTGTGTCTCATATAAAGGTCACTTTTGGACTACCAACATAAAAAAAGCTACTGAATACTTTTGTTAGTTTGGTCAAAGTTGCTAAGTTTGTGTCTAAATCAGGGATTTTGTGACAAAAAAACAAAAATGTAATAACTCCGAAAATATCAATAATCGCGAAACATACATGAGCGTTATTTGGGTGCCCCTGGGAGTACTCTACCTTGGGACCTCCGCTTATCACTACTTCCTGGGACAGCCTGTATAATGCTAATTTAAAGCTTTTATTTAACTTTCAATATGTGTGTGTATGTATGTATGTGGTTGGAGGGGGGTGGATATCGTAGCTTCCAAACGTCTTTAATTTGAAAGCTCATATGATCGAAATGATATGAATACGGAATTTAGGTTTTACATTTTTCCGATTTAAATTGATTTAAATGTAATCCCGCATTTATTATCGAATTTTTGTATTTCCCTCATCTAAAAGATATATTTACTATACAATAAAACAAAAAATATATATTTATATACAACCACGGAGTTTTTTCGCGAGCCGTAAATTTTTGCAATTTTAGTTGTTTTAAAAAAAATATCCTGGTCAGTTTTTCTACTAAGCTGTGTTGATGTTTTAATGTTAACAAATAGATAGATTCAACTAGTATTTAAATAAAATAACAGTATGTCATCGCTTTCATTTCCAAAATTCTTCTTTTTTTTCTGAAACTGCTCCCATTTTTGGCTTCATTGAGGAAGGAACGGAAAATAAGTTCGACGCGACAACAATATTTTCGCGCCATTTTGCCGTCTTGCCGCAGTGATGTCATGGTCACGACGTGGTCGGAGTGTTTACACAAAGTGGGTGTTTTTAAAGCGAGGGGAGTAAGCAGAGCAAAGCAATAGCACTATAACAAGTAATTTTACATAAAATACGCTTGTTGATATAAATAGCTCGAATCAATAAATTTACGTAAACTAAGTACGCTTTGAGTTTGAAAAGGAAATTTCCCTTTTTTGTGTCTACTCAGAGTTGAATCTCACACGGCGAAAGGAAATACCCTTCTGACTTTACCTGTGCTTCGGAAATAGTACGCCCTTTAGTTATTATGTACTTAATGAAATCTAAGAAATTGAATTTCACCCACTTCTAGTGCTAGTACCCATCGAAGTGGGATAGGATCAAAAGGCTGCGCACCAAATTTTATATATTATTAGGAAACCTTACGTCACCAGTATATTCACTGTCAGGTACTGTCTCAGTTGACGCGCAAATCGTGTAGATATATAACTGTTCTAATCGTTACGTTTATTACTTATTACTATTTAAAAGCTATAAACGCCATTCGTAACTCTTCAGTACATATTTAAATATGAGATATACGGAACACGTCTTCAGCAGTCGCTTGTCGCTTTGAATAAATATGAACATTGATACACAGTCGCGGCGCGCCGCCACGCCACATAGACAATATACTCTAAACATTATACGTACAATTAAAAAAAAAAAGGATAATTATAGTATTATATTTTTCATTACATTTTCATTTTTTAGGTTTTTTGTTTCTTTTTATTACGTTTTGTTTTAATTTCATTTTCACATTTTTAGTACATAATAAAAAGAAAAGCTTTTTCATCGGTTTGTGAGCTACTCTGAAAGTTTCAGCCAGATAGCTAATCGGGAAATGCTGCAAATTTGAATTGCAAGATTCCAGGGCAGACAAAATACATATATACATCGATACATTCATACATAGATACATACAAGTGAAGTTAAATAAAAGCATTTAAAATTATTTTCTTCTCTATGGTTGTACCCATCTGGAACTTTGCAAATATATCTATGCAATTGCGATATTAATCCCATACAATCGAACTGGTCTGATGATGTAGTTGGAAGGTGTTACGGAACTCTTGACCATTTCACCTGATAACGGAGCATGTATCAAGCAGTCATTTTTTATTATTTATCTATATTTATATTACATAACTAGCTGTGCCCGCGGCTTCGCACACGTGGTCTTTTTCTTTAGGTTCAAAGTACCATAATGTGCTATTCCAGGACCAATATACCAACATTTGAGCAAAATTTCTTCAGCCGTCAAAAATACTGTTATCAATTGCTCGGCTTCTAACTCACCGGATTGAGGTACCAATTAAATCTGATCCTAAGCTATCTAACAATGAAAACCGCATCGCAGTCGGCCCAGAAGTTTTTACGTGATGCGTAAACAAACAAACGTAAAGAAAAACAGAACAGACAGAAAGACACGATTCAAAAAAAAATACTAGTTCAACAGTTTTTTAAGCACCCAAGAGCATTTTTTTATTTATATTCTTTGTACAGCCTTTTTTGTACCTATTGCTTTATTATAAGTATAGATAAATGACTGTGTCAATTTGCATAAAAAAACCGTCCTGTAGTTTCAGCGTGATACGTGTTATTTTTAATAATTTTCAATCTCTATCTTGCGGAAACCCTCTATTTTTTCGGGATAAAAAGTATCCAATGTCCTACCTCGTAATATGAACTCAAATCATACCAAGTTTCATTTGAATTCATTCAGTAGTTTCGGTGCGATGCGCGGTCTAAATACTAACAAACAGACAGACAACCACACAAAAATAAAAAGTAAAACAGTCTTGGCTTCAGTATCGAATATAGAGAACCATCCAAAAAATATTATTTATTACCTCAATATAAATAAGTTTGGACCCATATCCCGCAGAAACCCTTTACTTTTTCGGGATAAAACGTGTCCTAAATTTTAACCCATCATATAATTTAAGACGGTGCCAAGTTGCATCAAAACCCTTCCCTTAGTATCAGCGTGGTACGTGTTCTTTTAAATAAGTTTCAACCCCTATCTTGCAAGAACCCATTAATTTTTCGGGATGTAAAGTATCTTTAGTCCTACTTCGTAGTATGAACTCAAATCGGCGACGGACTCGTGGTCACACCGTTTCTGTGACCACGAGGAATTATTTTTACTCGTGGTCACACATCATATCAAGTTTCATTTGAATTCATCCAGTAGTTTCCGCGGCGTGATGCGCGGCCAATATACAGACCGACAGATATAGAGACAAAAATGAAAAAAACATACAGTTTAGGCTTCATTATCGAATATAGAGTAACCTCCAAAAGACATAATTCACAATTTCTTGAATGTACAGAATTTGGACTCATATCCCGCAGGAACCCTTTATGTTTTTGTGATGAAAAGTATCCACAGTTTTCACCCATCTTATAAACTATGTCCGTGCCAAGTTGCATCAACATTCGTCTAATAGTTTCAGCGTGATACGTGTTCTTTTAAATAACTTTCAACGCCTATCCTGCGGGAACCCTTTACTTTTGCGGGATGAAAAGTATCCTATGTCCTACCTCGTAGTATGAACTCAAATCATACCAAGTTTCATTGAAATTCATTCAGTAGTTTCAGCGTGATGCCTAGCCAAGATATAGACAGACAGACAGACTGACAGAAATACAAAAATGAAATAAAAAACAGTTTTGGCTTCAGTATCGAATATAGAGAACCCTTCTGAAAAAAAAAACAAATTATCTTCAATGTACAGAATTGGACCCGTTACAGTTTTATTATAAGCATAGATTTAATGAGATTACTAATATATTAACATGATACACAAATTAAAAATTAATGACGGTCCTTTCGTTTGGGAGCTACGGTGCCACATACAGACACACATACACACCCTAAACTTATAACACCTCCCTCAATTCGCGTCGAAGGTACAATAATGTAGCCTTACACACATTTTCAATTCCAAAGCTCCAGATCCATATTCTGGTGGAGCTTTGGAATTGGAAATGTGAACAACAAACAAGAATAACAATGAACATTCTGTAAGTGAATAATTCTAGATTCCAGAGTGTTGTACTGTGTGGATTTTACCTTGGGTCACATAACTACCACGTGTACATAATATGTATTTCTACTATGTGTATGTAACGTAAATTTCTGATAGACAGGTATAATGAATTTGCATAGCATAGCATGGTTTTTGTTTGTTGCGTTCGATTACTCTATTTCTTCGTTGGAAATGAACGCATTTACAGAATCGAAATATTTCAGTATCGACCTACTTGCCTTTAACAGTGGTCATTTCTTGTCACATCTAGGCTGACCGAACAACCCATACTTTAATCTCTTAGACGAACCTAGGCAAAGTTACAAAGCAGGTTCCTTACTCAACAAGTCTAGGTAGATCACTTCAATCAACCCGCAAGAGACGGCAAGTTGTGCCAACTTCCGAAACTCCGGAATAGATAACAAGTCTTGTCTGAGTCTCGACTGACAAGATAACAGGCTCGTACTTTGAAAAGTGGGCTTGTTATTCCTTGTTATGATGCCAGAAGATGTTTTGTTTTTTTAGGTTTTGACTTGGATGTTAGGAAGTTGATTCTAACATCTAACGGTTACATAATATATTATAGCAATACAAAAGGATTTATTATTTTTATTGAGATTTTATAACAACCTATTGTCTTGAATATGTTATAAATGTGAAATGTTGAATGTGTTTATAGAATTGAATTATTGGATATATAGACCCAACGCGATTATTCATGTTACAAAAAATAACGACCGGCCAAGAATTAATATTAATTAATTGCATAATTGGATCTATTAAAAAAGTACATCCGACATGAAATGACTACAAAAACAACAAACTCGTCATGCACTTCCATCTTCCCAAAGATTCAAACGGTCATAACATTGTAAATACACAATTCAGAGCACCGAACCGCGATAACTCGATCCCCTCCGACTAATTTTCGTATCAAACTTTCGACAGAGCAGAAATAACCTCATAAGCGTTAATAAAGTCTTATTTAAATAAACATTTCTCTCGGCGCCGAAGTTTTATAGCTCTTTGCATAATAATACGGAATAAATTAATTATTACCTGTTCTGTGCGCATAATTCTGTGGCCTTTGGTTTATTTAGGACTTGGGACAGGCAGCAGTACAGTAGAGATGGATTCGAGAAGTTGGAATATTTTGAGTTAAAATTATTAAAATTATTCAAAATCCTCTATCTCGTGAATTGTACTTACCTATAAAATTGCCTATTTAAATTATTCAAACCCCTCTATCTCGTCTAGGTAATTGTACTTACCTAGTAGTTTTCAATAAAGGGTACCTACCTAATACTGATCCCAGTGCTTGTTTAGAATTTGCTGATAGTGATCGAAAAAGTTCATCAGAGGATGAGCAATGTTAATGTTTCTTTTTTATTATCTATTACATTACACATTACTTTACTTTAATAGATAAAATTGCAACATTAAAATTTAAAATTTAGTATGAAGATTTTAGGAAATTGCTACTTTTTAGAATTAAGAATTATATATTTTTGAAATGGTCTTTTTAATTCCGGTATTTTGATACATCATTCGATAGGTTTTGGTATTTTTTTGTAGCGTCGGATATCCGATATGGCAGCTGTATGCCGTTATATTGTTTTTTGACACTTCATGTATTCTATAGCACTCTAATGATCAAGACAAATTCAATGATACCTCATTTATCAAAATCTATCAAGCCGTTTAGGCTGTAGGACGCGCCTAAGAAACTTACAAATATACAAACATACTCGTACATACAACCCAAACACATAGCCCGCAGTCGGGAAAAACGCCATATATGTTTTGATCTCCTTTCGTTTTACATATTTAGATGATATGACAAAAAAAATGACATCGGAAAAGCGACCTTATTTCGTATATTCTAGGGTCGATTTTCGTTCAGTTAGGGAAGGATCGTTTGTGGCAAAAAACGGCAATCGAAACTGCCCAAAAACTCCCTTTTTAAATTCAAACACAGGGAATGTCATGCCACGCGAAACGTCACGTCACATCCGCCAGCCACGTCATCACACCCAATCACGTGGTCTTACCACATACAAATATTAAATTAAATTAATTCTATACTTCTATACTATCTATACTTATCTATAATATCTATATATATAATATTATAAAGAGGTAAAGCCTGTGAGTTTGTTAGGTTGTAAGGGGTAATCTCTAGATCTACGGAACCGATTTTGAAAATTCTTTTACCAATAGAAAGCCACGTTATTTGTGAGTTGCACAGGCTATATATTAAACTGACCAAACGTGCGAAGCCGCAGGCATCAGAAAGTACAAAATAAATAGAAAAACAGTGAGTTCTTACACACATTATATGCTAATGCAAGATGCTAGAAGTAAAAATGGTGTGGCGAAAACCATCCAATTTATTATCCATAATAGCATAAATAATGAGAAAAAATATTTGTAGAAACAAGTGTATACTACCTACAATGTCAAACAAGCAATTATCATGTAATGCTCGTGTTTATAATGAACATAGCGCATACTCATCTTAATTTAAATGATCTGCCTCTATTTTAGAACGAGCATAAATAAATAGTAAGTACAATTTTGGAATAATCTCAAAAGAAGAAGCATTTGTGTTAGAATGCAAATTCCAGCAATTGCTTGCTGCAAATCAAGCTTCCAAGAAATGCCACAGTACTGTGAACTGGTGTAAGATGAGATATGCAGAAGCTCTAGTGTGGTACCTGCGCTTCTCATGGTCCCAAGTCATCTTAAGCAGACATATTTCCTATTTTTACATAGGATACTTTTATGCCGGAAAATGGTAAGTTTCCACGGGAAAACTGGAACATGATGATTACTCGCTGTAAGGGACGGTTGCCACGGAAATGAAATAATAAAAAGTCTGTCAAAAAGCATCAAGAGCGTTGATGCTATACTTTTAAATTGGTTTGTAATATCTTAAAAGAACATACGATGTTTTTTTTTGCAATAAACTGTAGTCTAAGTAGACGAAGTCACGGGCGAACGCTAGTACGAAATATAGTTGAAACAACTAACATACTTTTATAATAACTTACTGGTTAGCAAGGTTTAAAAAAACGAGTTCATATCGCCAAACAAAATTCAATTTTCTACAACATACTTATACCTAATGTTTCTACTTATCAGTTAAACGCTGACATCAGTCACGAGTGAGCCAGAAACCGACGATAATAATTTGGGAAACAAAACGCCTTACAAATTCGCGTCGTAATTTGCACGTACGCGACCAAAACCGCATCCATGTGTTTAATCGATGGTCCATGTTTTAAGAGGACGCGGTATCAACGAATGATCTAAATCCAGAGGAAGCTGTTTAAATGATAATGACTGTGAAGTTATGTTCGCAATGCAATTTCATCAAAATCAGCCTGTTTATTAGACCTTTACTAAAGCAAGATTCGACGAATTCCAGCCAACAGAGCATGCCAGGTTTCGGGGAATACGGCACCATAGAGCACATCCATACAGTGCGGCAGATTATACAGAAAACAGAAGAGTATAATCAGACCCTGTGCCTGGCGTTTGTGAACTATGAGAAAGCCTTTGACTCTATAGAGACTTGGTCTGTTTTGGAGTCCCTGCAACGATGCCAAGTGGACTGGCGGTATATCCAAGTTTTGATATGTCTGTATGACGCCGCAACAATGACCTCCCAGTACAGAACCAGCAGACTAAGCATATCCCCCTGCATCGAAGTGTGAGACAAGGGGACGTTATTTCTCCAAAATTGTTCTCAAATTCATTAGAGAATATGTTTAAGACTCTGAACTGGAAAGGATTAACATTAACGGCGAGTACATCTCACACTTGAGATTCGCAGATGACGTCGTCATTGTGGCAGAAACGTTGCAGGACTTGCAACAGATGTTGGACAGAGCTGATTCTTCTCAAAGCATTGGTCTCCGGATGAACTTGGACAAAACAATGGTTATGTTCAACGAACACGTTATTCCGGAACCAATTGCTGTCAAAGGAACTGCTCTCGAGGTTGTTCAGGAGTATGTTTATCTGGGCCAAACTTTGCAACTGGGTAAAAACAACTTCAAGAGAGAGACCCGCAGAAGCATACAGCTGGGCTGGGCAGCATTTGCGAAACTTTGTCATCTTCTGGTCGCCAATACCACAAAGTTTGAAGACAAAAGTCTTCAACCAGTGTATCCTGCCTGTTATGACATACGGAGCCGAGTCGTGGGCTTTCACGGTACGACTTGTCCACTAATTTAAGGTCGCTCAGCGGGCTATGGAAAGGGCTATGCTTGGAGTTTCTCTGAAAGATCGTATCCGAAATGAGGTGATCCGGCAGAGAACCAAAGTTGTCGACATAGCCCTTAGGATTAGTAAGCTGAAGTGGCAGTGGGCTGGTCATATTTGTCGATGGACTTATAACCGTTGGGGTAGACGTGTTCTTGAGTGGAGACCGCGGCTCGGTAAACTTAGTGTAGGGCGCCCTCCGGTGGCTGGCGGCGGTTGGATAAGAAGAGCCAAAGATCGGGCTCAGTGGCGTGCTTTGGGAGAGGCCTATGTCCAGCAGTAAACTGACGCGGGCTGATGATGATGAAAGCAAGACAACACTGATGCCAATTGACACTATGGTTATCAAGTCTCCACTTCAGAACCCATCTTTCTGAACCCATGACCTGACCTGTGTCATTTAAGTTATCACAATATCCTGTTGGCTAAGTCGATGCCCTTAAATGAAACCCTTTGAGTATCGGAGCGCGTGGCCACTCACGTGCGCATGATGCATAATTTGCATCATGCAACATCTTCTCCTGTATTTAGTTCATAGAAATTCCGTGGGATTGCTTCACATACTCCGCTAAGGGAATTTAATTTCATGGACTAAGACTAGTCCTCTGAAAATGTGAGTCCTCTGAATCGAATGTCAAATATAAACGAACGCATGAATAACTAGCTTAAAAGCTAAAAAAACACGACTGCCCTGCTAAAAAAGATAATTACCAATATATTATATGCTGTTGGAATGTGCCTTCAATTTGATACCCATATTGTAAAATTAGAAGAAAAAATATTTTTTCTCATTTGTAAATGGGGCCGCAATTTATATATTTTTTTCAAAAAAATGGTCACCTATGTTACTCGGGGAGATGTAAGGATCCTAACGACACCCCATACGTCTAAATCTGTTTGGGCATTTAAAAGTTATGATGGAATAAAAAAACTCACATACATACATACATACAAACATACATGAATCCTAAAAACATTACACTCCTTTTTTTGGGCAGTCGTGTATAAATAAAGATGCTCTTGCTCCTCGTACTTTAAAACCCCCAATCGCTATAAACATACACCACATTCGAACTGATGCCTCGGTACCGCTGACAAATGAACTGAACCCAGCTTGTTTATTAGCGAATAGAAACATTTTATGTGAACGGGTTCCGCCTATTTTACAACACGTGCTTAAACTGCGGTGAATAGGCGAAGTTTGCCGAAACTCGGTAAAAGATCCTGTAGGGCCCAGTGAAACTTGCTAGGAACTAGGAGTTACAGTTACCGGCTATGCTAATGGCAAATTGTGAATACGATAACAAGAAGGAAATGTTAGCTAAGATTGAATAGATACGGTTAATCAAGTGTATGGAGGAAGACATATTCAAACAGTCATCTTAGTTTTGCATGAGACAATGCCCTACCATTGTCGGTGATTAATCTCGGTCGGTTCACCAACTTATGAGATCCTTATGTTCAACATTAGGTTTATAATTAGGTATAACAGTTTTAAGTAAGCCCTGGAGTAATATAGTTATTTGCAAAAACCACTCCATAAATTTACTAGATGAGCAACAATTTGATTTTGAATGCAATGTTTAAGAAGATTTCGTGTTAGCCCTGAAATAAGACTCACGACACAGCCACTCTGCCCAATGATTAACAAAATAGAAGAATAAAAACTAGAAACTTAATCTAAATATTTCTATGTTCACGATGTGCTATAAAAACAGCCAGGTACTGCATGATGTAGACTCAAGTAGTACAAGTTCGAAGTTGTAATAAAGTTTGACTTTTTTAACACAAATTATGTTGTAACTTTTTTGATCTTCTTTGAAAGTTAGGGTAACATTGTTCAGGTAGTTTTTTTTTTGTTATAACTTTCTTCTTTTTAGTGGAAATTTAAATAATGTGAGTTTATTACTGAATTGTGCTCTCACGTCAAGATATATCGACCAATTTTTACGAAAATAATTATATACATCACAAGCCCGAATTCATGGTGTGCCCATTTATGTAAAAAAATAACTCATATTTATAAAAAAAAATACCTTTAAAAGTATTTTTTTATGACTGACTAGGCAATCATTTGACCTCGATCTCACCTGATGAAAAACGAATATGTGGTTGAAAGTAGCACGCTTGCCTAGTAAATACCTATTCACTATAGACTTGAGCATACTTTGCTTAAAATTTACCGGAAACAAGTTTGAAATTAAGACTTCAAGGTGTTTTTTTTGCCAAACTAGGTTAAGTCTTTGTCGTTTACTCAAACATAGTAACCAGCCAACACACTAATCGAATTCAAATAAAATTCATAAAAAAGTTATACCTTTCAGAAAAAAATACATTCTCTAATATTAATGGTGAATAACTTTGACAGTTTGTAAGTGGTTACGGGTGCTTGTCTGTTAAACAGAGTGGAAAGGTTTCCAACACGTATTGTTATTCTGTTACTGCTCTTTAAAGTTCTGGTAACAGTGTTTAATAACTTCAGGAGTTTTCCTAAAGTTAGAGAAAGCGCAACACAAACATTTTTGCAAACTTCGTTTTGTAACTAGTCGTAAATAAGCATAATTATTATTATTAGTACTTTAGCATCAAAAACTCTAAATTGAAACTAAAAATTAAAGAATTTTATTCTATTGACGAGATAACCAGTAAATAAACCAGGGTAACATAAACTAAAAGGCAGATTTATTTCGATTGAATAAAATTTCCAATAATTGCATATATTATTATTTTTTACCCGACTGAGGAGAGTTATGTGTTTGGGTTGTATGTTTGTTTGTTTGTAGGTTTGTTTTTTGTACGTTTCTTAGGTGCGTTCTACAGCCTAAACGGCTTGATGTATTTTGATAAATGAAGTATCATTGGATTCACCTTAATCACGAGAGTGCTTTAGGATATAATATGAAGTGTCAAGAAAACTAATATGTTGGCTTACTGCTACCATATTGTCTTTACGACGGAACAAAAAATTACAAAAACCTACCGAGTGAGGTATCATAAAAAAGGGCTTTAAAAGTCAATCCCAAAAAGATATAATTCATTAAACTCAACAGTAGCAATTGTCATTCAAGCTTCTTACAAAATTTAAGATATTAGATTATTCAAGTTTTGTAAGTACTATAGTCCAACGTTGCAATTGCAACTATTAAAGTAGGTAACGTAAAATATGTAAGTAATTGCATGGCATTGCGTCCCTCCGCTATCGCGGCTGAA
The DNA here is from genome assembly GCA_946251855.1 of Alsophila aescularia. Lineage (NCBI taxonomy): Eukaryota > Metazoa > Arthropoda > Insecta > Lepidoptera > Geometridae > Alsophila > Alsophila aescularia. Next base: position 25,780,292 of record OX276379.1, on the reverse strand, counting down.
AAGCAAAAACTCGACATAGCACGTGAGTTGTTTAAAATTTTATTCAATAGGCACACACACACACAGTCACACAGTCAGGTTTTAGTATATTTATAATAAAGATATTTTAACGGTTGCTTTACCATATTTTTCGGGAAATAGCTAAAATGATTATTTTTTATATTCAAGGCGACAAACAAACCACAAATGCCTTCCCAGCATTAGTAAAATAAAGAATGCTCATAATAAAATGACCATTGCAAGAAAAAACTTGTCTTGATAAATTACAACATGAAGAGGTTCTATCAAGTACTCTCAAAAAACTCAAGAAACGGAACTAACTCGGTTCACACGTCTTGTGAAGAATGAGATTCGCCTCACGTGCTGTTCTCGTTATCTGCAAGTCCTCGAACTTTTACAATATCCAGTTGTGCTGTGGTCGCGTTTGAGAGGAAAGTGAGATGGGTTGGAGTTGGTTCAGCAAGGAAATAAGTGGTGAAAAGTTAAGTATATGAAATTTATTATGAAAATCATAGATTAGGCTTATGAAGAACAATTTATTTTAAAAGATTTTATTTAACTTAGATTGTATGTATGTATGTTTAGGTCAAATCTTGCAAGCTGAATTAGATTCACTTCCTCTTATCCTACGGAGTTGAATTTTTATATGTTGGTTCAGTTCCGATGTCAATACATTTTTATAGTAAACATGACCTGAATCGACCTCAAGAATTAACTCCAAGTAAAGGAATTTTTCAACGGTCAACATCACAGATACGAAATTTTGTGTACGAATTTTATTATGATAGCCCGTTTAAGTTTTACAATGACATGGTTGCTGTACACAGGTTTGGGTCCTGACTAGGGAATTCCTCAGAGGGTAACAGCACAGACATGAAATGTTGTACAAACATTTAATTGTGATAGCCCGTTCTAAGTTTCACCATGACATGAGTACCTACAGCATAAGTTATTTTAAAATCGTTTTTTTAATTTTAACACTAGCAAAGATGCTCTTAGAGAAGTGTTCTAGGAAGTGAATAACAGCAATAGCTGAATGTTAACTATGAGTAAATCTATCCATACCAATATATAAAACTGAAACGTTGTCTGTTTGTTTGTTTGTTTGGGGAGCTTTCACGCAATAACGGCTAGATGGATTTTGATGAAATTTGGAATGAAGATAGCTTATAACCTGGAATAAAACAAGGGTTATTTTTTATCCCGGAAAAAATGTTTTCCACGGAAAAACTGAAAACAAATTGATTGTAAGAAACGGTTGCCATGGAAACGAAATAACAAGTGCTGCTTTTGCATTGGTTTTTAATATCCTAGAAGAACATATGATACTTTTTTTCGCGATAAACAGTAGTCCGCGTGGACGAAGTCGCGGGCGGGAAACTAAATAATTACTATGTATTTTATTTGCATTGAGTTCTCAATATTTTGCCTGAATCAGCAGCAAATTAGTTTAGATATCGTAATAATCACGAGAAAAAAAGAAACAAAAAATATTATAGTAGTGTCTAGGCCAGCAGACATTTATCATAGTACACATGTAGGTACGAGTATGTACTTGTACATTCACAAATTTCTCACGCAAAATAAATATAATAATAATAATATTCCTCTGCATTTACCCATTTACTTACGTTAATATTTTATGCGTAGGTAGTAGTAAAACCGGATACCAAATACTGATCTGTCATTTATTTAATACCTACTTTAATTATGGAGTTTTTTTTTATTGAAAATCTATTCCCGATATTTACTCGGAATCCATTTCCTTGAACAAAGCAACATTAAACCAGATAGTGCGCGCCGTACTCACACTCATTTCCATTGGGAGACATTGCCGCGATTTTTAATATCTGGCAAAATGTTTATAGTTGCCATTTCACTGCGATGATGCCATTGATGATGAAGAACCATAGCCTGAACTATTATATCCATATTCACCGTGTCCACTCAGCTCCAAGTATATGTAACCTGCAAAAGTACTAGGTTACCATAAATTGACAGGGAGCCTTTTACCTCATAAGCAAAACCTTTGAGACACAGCATATAAAAATTCCATCAACAGAATTACTCGAACTGCAGTACAACACGATGATCGCTTAAAGCAGATATTGTATGGACACGTGTGTAGTGGCAGCTCCCAGTGTCCCCGGAGAAATAACGTCGAGTGCGGTGTAAACACACTTCTGTATACTGTGGATTGTGACGATAGGATAGCTGAACAAAATCCTGCAAGCTTGACTTGACTTCGAGCTTTCAAGGTTCTGTACCTACCTTATTTTACTTACGTATGAAACTGCACAACTATAAAAAAACACGTATTTTAAATACTATTATTTTAATGTATTGAACATTAAAATAATAGTATTTAGAATACAAGTTAAGTATTTTTACTTGTTTTATTTGTCTACACTAATATTATAAAGAGGAAAGGCTTGATTGTTTGTTTGTTTGTTGGTTGGTTTGTTTGTCCGTTTGTAATGGATAAACTCAAAAAATACAGACCAAATTTTAAAAACTCTTTCTAATAAATTAAGCTAAATTATCAGCGAGTAACACTAGCAGGATTTATTTTTCAAAAAATTAGTTTCCTTCGAAAATTGCAATGATGAAACCCGAGGAATTAAATTTTGCAAAAAAACTCGATTACTTTGTGTCACAAACAAAAGAGTATATAAATACTTGTACTACGTAAGATCACAAACTAAGAAAGAGATACGGGACTTTGTATATGGAACGTTGGCATGGAAATATCTAATAATCATTGACGTAGGAAATGCTTTATGCTAATAATACACGAAATAGTAACCGTAATTCAACCTCCTTGCGTTAAACAGAATAATACTATAGACGAAATGGTACGTGAGTATAAACATTTTGTGTAAGAAATTGTTGTTGTTCTACTTGTCCAAATAAAGTACCTACTGTGTTTATCTTTCTATATATCTACCCGTGCGAAGCTGGGGCGGGTCGCCTAGTTTATTTATAAAGCGCTTACTGTGTTAAGTAATGGTAGATACAAAACTAAACATACATTGAGACTCATGGTTTTCGATTAGGACTGCTGCAGTGCTGGAACTCCTCGAAAGGTCCTAAGTAAACCAAGAAGGTTCCATTTTCTCCTTTTAGTTTTAAAACCCCAGCCAGGTTAAAAGCCCAGTGGAATTAGCGAGATTCCAATGTTATCTTCTTTGGTGAAGTATTCAGAAGTTGGCTTTTCTAAATTAAGTTAATTTTTAAAAATACTCTCTTAAAAATAACTTTTGACTTCTACTTTCGACTGTTATAAATTTTGTATGTTTATGAAATCAAATTAATTTTACGAACTTTCAATGTTTGTATCTTTGTATGTATGTTTGTTTAGGTCAAATCTTGCAAGTTAAAACAAATAAAAAAGAAAGAAAAATAGTTTATTCAACACATATAAAAAAAGTAGAAAATTAACTTCTAAATTAAACATAATATAAATCTAAGTGTTGAAAGGGTCATGCCTCAGCATAATGCCAAGCGTCTGAATTAAAACCACTAATTGCAAGAAGGTTGAATTACGGTTAACCACTAGTTGAATTAGAACCACTTCCTCTTATCCTATGGAGTTGAATTTTTGCATGTTGGTCCTATGACAATGCATTTTTATGGTAAGCATGACCTGAATTGAGACCCAGAAACAACTCCAGATGAAGGAACTCTTCAATGGTCAACAGCATTGTCACAACATTTTGTGTACACATTATATAATTATAGCCGGTTTGAAGTTTTACTATGGCATGGTTGATGCTCTCCGGGTTGGCTTCTGAATAGGAAACTCCTCCACGAACACATCACACATGAAAGGTTGTATACGCATTTAATTGCGCGACCGACTAACCTTCACACTGCTCTGTCACACTGGTGTGATGGTTAGGAAGAAAATTTACTAACCTTCAAATTGTGGTAGACCGTTGTAAGTTTCATCATAACAAAGCTACTGAATACAAGTTTTTATTTAAATGTTTTGAAATTAACTTATTGTTAAAGTAATTTTATAATACAAGGCATTCGTCCATATGTTTGAGAAAAGTCTATACTAAAAAACAAATACACAGACGCAATTATGTTGACGATACGCATACAAATAAAAAAACAATGGCTGGTAGTTCGCCTGAATTTTTACAGATTTTTCCCCATTTCACTGTCATCACCATATAGCCCACACAGCTAACCCGTCATGTCCGGCAATGCGTTACTTACGGTCAGCGGACACGTAAAACAAGTATACAGATACATATAACAATAAAGTTGCTGCAGCTAATAGCTATCTGTCTGTCAGTTTGTCTTTAAGAAAATACCTGAGAATAAAGAATAAAATATTCAAATACCAGTTACCTCCTTCTTAGTGAAGTTGATCAAAAACTACACCAAAATTTGTCAAAACCTTGCATTATAAGTACCTACCATAAAACCATACACTTTTCTAGGCTGAGTCCAGAACAAATCCCATTCCATTCTTCATAATTATGCGGAGCACGCACCTCATAATTGTTTTTGCACTAAACACAATTGCCCAGTAATTAATTCCAGAATAAGTCGGGAAAACTGAGAAAAGTTCTGCGGGAGGTTTGCTCAGTAAATAATAAGCGTAAAATTTTGAGAGTTTAACGCATGAACTATAGAGTTTTTTAAAGCTAAAGTATTTTAGTAAATCAATATAAAAATTGTATACGAACAAGAGACTGCTCGAGTGGCGTTTTAATAAATTGATGCTTATCAGTTCCGGCGCATTTTTGGCAGGTTTACTTTTCAGATATATGTATTAAATATCTTGGCGATACATGCAACAGTATACCTACCTGACAGGTTTACCTATATATATATATATATATTAAGAAATAATCAATACAATTTAATATTGTACTAACTAATTAATGAAATTCAATAAATAATAATTTAATTAAAATATTTCATCCTTTCGTACTAAATTATTTTAAAAAAGCTCATGTCAGGGCACAATGGTTCAATAATTATAGACACGAGTTAAGAACTGTAACCTACTACATTAAAATTTCATTACCATTTTATAAAAAATATGTTATAATCTATTACCAAACCCGATAATAACTGAACAATGTAATTGTTTCACATGACTTTGATAGCTGAAAATATCCAGTCACTGGTACGAGTTACCTTTGTTTGTATTTGGGATTACGCAACATGTCTTGCCCAATTTTCATGTCTAAGTTGTCACTTACCGATTAAGAAAATATATAATGAAAATCTCATTGCAGCCGATAGCATTAGGACGTACGTGGTCCGGCTACGCGTGTCACGTAAGAGTTGCATTCAATTTCGAAAAACCACCAATATCTAGGCATCCTTGTTAACTAAACTGTATTGCTACTTTCCAATTCCTCCAATAGATTGTAAGAGAACTAGAAGGCGTTCTGACAAATAGCGATAAACGTTTTTGGTAAATATAAATCGGTTACAAGAACAGAGGGAACGCCCGAGCGATGTCTTGCTGATACTACAAACGCAGCTGGCTCCATTGTTGCTGATTTTATATTGTGTTTGTATTCTTATACAGTCTTGATGTTTAACGAAATCAACCAGTAGAAGAGCTTAAACTTATTTTATTTGTTTATCATGAGATTAATAATTTTGTCCTGGGCCAAAAGCACTGTGACTGTAATGTGATAAACGAGGGCGCAATTATTTGAATGTGCAGAATAATTCCTGCACAAGAGATCTCATGAATGCTTCTGTTATCGTAGGTGAAGTGTCAACATTTTAGTTCAGCATCATAACCATCATCATTGCTGCGTTCGTCTACTGTTGGACGTAGGCCTTTCCCAAGGTATGCCATTTGGCCCGAGCTTTGGCTATTCACATCCATTTTAAGCCTGCAACCTTGCGCAGATCATCGGGGCATCCTATACTACGTTTTCCAATTCGAGGTACCCACTTGAATACACGTTTATCCCAATGGCTATAGGTTTTGCGACTAACTAAAAAAATTAAACCAAAAAAACTTTACCTACGATGTGGTTAATCTTGGTTCTCTGCCAGACCACCCCGTTTAAATTTTTAGTAAAATATATTTAACAGAAAGTTACAATGCAGCTTCTAGATAGAAACCTCTACAAGTAATACAAGGAAATCCCCAGACACATAATATCAGTCTGCCTGATGACTGCTAATCTTGAAAACACGATACGAATCAGAAACATTACGATACGGGTTTCACTTACATGCAGGTACTTTCAATAAATGGGCTATACTGTATAATTTATAATTGAAGTTTTGTGTGTATATTACCCACGAATGATTTTGAGTCGAGTTCCAAATGGAAGAATTTCTCAAATTGACACGAAAAAGTCAATCTCCTTAATTTGTGAACCAATGTATACTTATAATCCAACTATCTATCTATACTTATAACAAAGCAATAAGAACGAATAAGTCTTTATTTTTCTAAAGTTAAACGGTTTTAACTCGAACGAGCTAAAAAATAAAATCGTGTGTTCAGTCGAATTTCTATTACTCAGAGTAGGTAATACAAAGTCAGTTGAGTTGCGTGCTGACGTTCGTAGCGCTCGTCGCGGCTTGTCGGCATAACACTCCCAGATGAAGGACTTCAAAATATTCCGAAACTGGTCGGAGTATTTCCGATCTTCTTTTTCGTGAGTTTTTAGCCGTTTTAATTATATTTAATACAAAATCATATCAATAAAAATAAAAACTTTTATTTTTAAGTATTTAGTATTTTATTTGGTTACTCGTATTTCTGCAGTACACTTTGTTCTACTTGTCAAGCCCTTTTTTGAAACCCATATTGAGGGTATTGAATAAATAAATAATAGTTTAAAAAAACTAAAAAACACGCTTTATATAGAAAACCAAACTAAAAAATAGAAAATAAATATTAATAGTGTAAATAAGAAAAAAAAAAATTTCAAAAAAATCGTGGGCTGCATGGGTCAATAGTTATATATATTTCATTGACAGATATGAGAAGAAGGATTATCATTTCGATAATAACTTAAAAAGCACCCCACGCTTTTTTTTTAAATAAAACTTTTTTTCTTATTTACACTATTAAAATTTATTTTCTATTTTTTAGTTTGGTTTTCTATATAAAGCGTGTTTTTTAGTTTTTTTAAATTATTATTTATTTTCTACTTTTTAGTTTGGTTTATTTATAAGAGCGATTATTTTTTTTCGTTTTATTGCATTGTCATCGGTCTTTGACAGGTGTGCAAAATTTGAATGAAATCCGACCGTTTAAAGAGGGTCAAAATAGCGTCCAAAGGATTCGGTTACAAACATACAAGTGAAGCAATTTTTTTATTTTTTTTTATTACGGTCTAGGCAATCGTTTGACCACGATCTCACCTGATGGAAAGCGATGATGTGGTCGAAGGTGGAGCACGCTTGCCTATTAGAGTAATCCGCCATTTTGTGGTGGCGGCCATCTTGGATTTAGATTTTTGATGGTGTACTGTATTTTACTAGTTAATCCCGTTCATTTGATACCCATATTGTGAGGATTAGAAAGTGTAAGTAATCCGCAATTTTGTGGTGGCGGCCATATTGGATTTAGAATTTTTATGGTGTACTTTATTTCACTAGTTAAGCTCATTTATCTGATACCCACCCAGATTGAGGGGATTGGAAAAAAGAAGTAATTTGTGGTTGCGCCCATCATGGATTTGGAATTTTCATGGTGTACTGTAGCCCTTTCATTTGATATCCATATTGCAGGGTATGAAAAAAGGGTAATCCGCCATTTTATGGTGGCGGCCATCTTGTATTTGGATTTTTTATAGCGTACTCGTATTCTACTAGTTAAGCCCTTTATTTGATACCCAAATTGAGCGGGTTGAAAAAATATAATTATGTAATCTGGCATTTTATGGCGGCGGCCATCTTGGATAGTCAATAATCCATACCAATATATAAAAGTGAAATGTTGTCTATTTGTTTGTTTGGGGAGCTTTTTTCTTTTTCTGAAGTTGTTCTCGATGTATTGTAGGATGAATAGTTAATTTTTTATTTTGGCTTCTGCGGCAGCAATGCCAGCAACTTCGCCAATGTCAAGTTATGAGTTATAGCAGCAAGTCGTATTGTCATGTCACAGTCAATTATTGTCAAAGTCACGAACTTCCTCGAAAGTTTTGAAGACATCACAAAGAGTCACTTTTTTTTTTATCATTTGCTTACTGCAAATGATAAGAAAACAAAAATCATGCCAGTTAAGGAGATATATTCCCAACTGCCCCATTAACATCAATGGGGCCGATTGGAAGGAACACCTAATGGTTAATATTCTACCAATATTACAAATTAACTCTCCCAAAAACACAAGATTGTGGAAAATATAAATATTAACAACATGATAGCTTGAATCCCTTAAAAAAACTTTCCTTTACCAAACTCTCTCTAATTTAACCTTTCCAGTACCGACTACTCCATGGCGTAGAGTTACAATTGTTATTCTATTGTTAAAACCTAACATACCTAAGTTCAAAAACTATAACCAGACTACAGCTGGGTAAAAAGTAGCCTATGATACTCTTGCGATGAAGACGAATCGATTGATACCTCGCTTGTCAAAATTGGACCAAGTTTTTAATTTGAACACATAACCCTTCCTTTGCTTCGCCTTAATCGGGTAAAAAATAGCCTATAACACCTATAAATGAAGACGTGCCGATTGATGAAATGAAAAAAATGAAATGATAAATATTTATTACCGACTAGCTGCGCCCCGCAGCTTCGCCCGCGGTCAAACTTTGCCACTCCCACAAGTTTAGAAAATTAATCTTAAAAATTCCCTCCTTTTTGCATTTATATTTACTATTCGGGACGGATACAAATTCAAAAAATCAAAGATAATAAAAATCTGTCCGGCAGTTCTTGAGTTATAAATAGTGTAAGTAACACGAATTTCTGACTTTCTGTTATATATATATAGATGTTATATCCCCAAATTCTTAAATGTTTCTGCTCTCCTGGTTCTTAGATTATTTTTTTAATATAATCACACCATTTCATGTTCTTGGAGTATACTTACTTTTAATAACTATAATTGAGAATTTAGAATCTCCAATTTTTTAAGTTTTTCTGCTCTCCTAGTACTTAGAAATACATTTTTTAAATACAATCACACTACTAATGTTCGTGGGGAGGTATTCTCACTTTTAATAACTTTATTTGGCAATGTCATATCTCCAACTTCAGGTGTTTCTACTCTCCTGGTACATAGAAATGCTTTTTTTAATATAATAATTACACCATTTAATATTCATGGGGAGGTAAACTCACTTTTAATAACTTTATTTGGCAATGTAATATCTCCAACTTCAGGTGTTTCTACTCTCCTGGTACATAGAAATGCTTTTTTTAATATAATAATTACACCATTTAATATTCATGGGGAGGTAAACTCACTTTAAATAACTTTATTTGTCAATGTCATATCTCCAACTTCTTATGTGTTTCTGCTCTCCTTGTACTTAGAAATACTTTTTTTAAATATAATCACATCTTTTAATGTTCATGGGGAGGTATAATCACTTTTAATAACACACTATTTGACTCTTTTGTATCTCCAACTTAGTAAGTGTTTCTGCTCTCCTGGTACTTAGAAATACTTTTGTTATATATAATCACACCATTTAATGTTCATGGGGAGGTATACTCACTTTTAATAAATTTATTTTTTACAGTTACATCTCCAACATCCTAAGTGATTCTGTTCTCCTGGTACTTAGCAATACTTTTTAAATATAATCCACCATTTAATGTTCATGGGGAGGTATACTCACTTTTAATAACTTTATTTGTCAATGTCATATCTCCAACTTCTTATGTGTTTCTGCTCTCCTGGTACTTAGAAATACATTTTTTGTTTTGTTTTTTTTTTTCAAATCTTAAAGAAAACTATACTACTTTTTTCCCCTATTTCGGGATCAAAAGTAGCCTATGTGTTAATCCGAGATATTATAAGCTATCGTGGTACCACATTTCATGCAAAGGCAATAAAAGGCCTATGTGTTAATCCAGGATATAAGCTATCCTGGTACCAAATTTTATCTAAATCCGTCCAGCCATTCGAGCGTGAAGGAGCAACAAACACACACACACACACACACACACATACAAACTTTCGCATTTATAATATTAGTGTGATAGTGTGATAGTGTGATTAGTGTGATAGTGTGATTAGTGTGATTAGTGTGATTAGTATGATATACATAACACCTAATAAAACAAACTAACCTAATGCCTAACAATATAAATTTACTAAATATGCGACAAAAGGGGTAGATTTAGCTCGTGCTTTGATTTGATTTGTTTTTTTTTTTTGATTGATACCTCTTTTGACAAAATCGGACCATGTGTTTTAGTTGAACACATAACCTACCTTTACCTACCTTTGCTTCGCCGTAGTCATGTAAAAAATAATAATAATAATAGCCAGTGATACTCCGTACGTGAATACGAATCGATTGACACCTCGGTTTTCAAAATCGGACCAATAGGGGCGACGCTATGGTGGAACACCCACATACATACATACATACATACATATATTGACTGTCCTCTTCATTACCCTTCCCTTGCTTTGCTGTAGTAGGGTAAAAATGCCCAGTACTGTTATACGCTATAATACATTGTCATACGTAAAATAGTGACAGCCAGAAACAAATAAAAAGCTTTTCTTTCATCAGAGATAAGAAATAAAAAAAAGACATCAGTGTTTGTCTGGAATATTCCTAGACAAAACGGAAACGAATACAAAATGTTCTTCATAATCATAACGGGACTATTCAAGGAAAGGCCCCAGATATTTAGCCATGATATTTCAACGGAGGCCCTCTGGAGAAATCAAACTTTTTCGCTAAAACGGACGCCCCGCATTGTTTCCAATTCCCTCTCCGTTTCCGTTTATACGGCCTTGTTTACTATAACGTTTACAAATAACTTCTTTGAAAACCTTATTGTTGTGTGAAATAAGTAAGTTTGATATATTATTACAGCTTCATTTATTAGCAGTGCACGCGTGGTCATTTCTCTAGGTTCAAGGTACTCTATGGGCTACTACAGGATCTAATCAATACTTATAATAAAGCTATATTTACAAAAAGAATGTACAAAGAAGATAATTTAAAAAAAATGGTCTAGTGTTACTTCAAATACGCTACTGAATAAGGAAATATTAAAAAATATATGAAATAACAGTTCTGTCAAAAAACTTCAAGAGCAGCATACTTTTGCATTGGTCTTTAATATCCTAGAAGAATGAGGATGCTTTTTTACACGATAAACAGTAGTCCGCGCGGACCAAGTCGCGGGAGGGAAAACTAGTAGATTATAAATATAGATAGATTTATTATCTATCTATACATATAATAAAGCAATAGGAAGGAAAAAGTGGGGCATGCCCCGTGCACCCACTGGCTTCTCCCACTGGTGGGTGCACCGGGAATTCGCATTTCCCCGTCCACCCACTGCACTAGACTTGGAAACTAATAAGGAAATAATCGACATTTATGAAGAAAAAAAACAACATGTTTGAAATTAGGTGACAAGACATTTTAAAGTGACAGATGTCAAAGTGACAGATGTCAAAATAATCGTCAATTATGAAGAAAAAAAAACACCAAGTAGTTTAGCTAGGTAGTAAGACATTTTAAAGTGACAGATGTCAAAGTGACATGTCAAACTTCAAAGTCATACGTCAACACCTGACAAGATTTAATCGATATCTTCGTTTTGGATGACAGCTGTCAAACTTAAAATGGCTATAACTTTGAAACTAACAACCCTGGACTAGTAGTTTCTTTACAGAAGTGATAGATCTCATTGAAATCTTCATTTTGGATGACAGCTGTCAAACTTAAAAGGCCTATAACTCTGAAACTAATGATACTAGACTAGTAATTTATTTACAGAAGTGATAGATCTCATCGATATCTTCGTTTTGGATGACAGCTGTCAAATTTAAAATGGCTATACCTTTGAAACTAACTATCCTGGAATAGTAGTTATTTACAGAAGTGATACTAGTGATAGATCTTATCAATATTAGTTAAAAACTGTTAAAAACTGAGGTATTTTACATCTCAATCCGATGAGTAGAAGCCGAGCAACCAATAAAAATATTTTTGACCAACGCGTGCGAAGCCGCGGGCATCAGCTAGTTATTAGTATAAATATATATATATATATATATATATATTTATACTAATAAAAAAACAACTAATACTAAAACTACTAATATCCTAGTGTAAAACTACTAATATACTAGTATAAATATATATATATATATATTTATACTAATATCTAATAATAATAATAATGTATATTTATGGATTAAATTTGATTTTCCCCGTCATTTTAACTAGTGGCTCTGTGGGCTGTATACCTCAAGAGCACAAACTTTTTTGCAAACAATCTAGCGGGGTACAATAGCGCCATCTAGTTACCTTATTGTAAAAGTAACATTAATAACCGAGGTGCTCCATCAATCCCTACCTAGTAGGTAAAGGGCTGATTCCACTGGTAGAAACCTAAAACTGAGTAATTTACGGCATTTTGAGGAGTTATTCTACTCATCACGTCCAACATCCTCATTAGATCTTCACCAATTTTTTTATGACACTAATTATTTAAAGTTTTTACCTTTCTAATAAAAAAATAATCATTGAAATCGGACCTAATAAGGCGAAGATATTCAGTATCCCTCGTTTTGCCCCTTTTTACACGACTGCCCAAAAAAGGAGTGCATTGTTTTTAGTATTCATGTATGTATGCATGCATGTATTTTGTATGTGAGTTTCTTTATTACACCATTATCGTTAGAATCCTTACATTCCCCCGAGTAACAAAGGCTATATATTTTTTTTAAAACATTCTATATGGCGTCAGTATGGCACCAAATCCAAATTCGAAAAAAAGAAACTTCGTCGCTTACAATATGGGTAACAAATAGGAGGCCTTGATAAGCACATTCCATTCCAACAGTGCATAATTTATTGGCAAAAGCTCTTTTTGGCAGGGCAGGCGTGTTTTTTTTATCTTTTAAGCGAGTTCTTTTAACGGAGATACTTCGCGTTCGCTTGGTCAATGAAGTACTCGTAGTATTCGTCAGAGTAATCATGCTCAAGGTAACCAAATCAGGTGCAGAGCGATTTTTTGATGAGTCCAGCCTTTTGTGTGAGTTACACAGAACTTATGGGAAGATACATAAACTGATCATTTTTACAAAAAAAATGCCATTTCTTCAAACAAAAATACTTATTTAATTACCAAAGCACAGTAGCGTGACGCAGGTCGCAAGCCGTGTCGCTCGGAAGTCGGCCTTGAGACGTTTCAATATGTGCGTCTGTCTATCTATAGGAATGTACCTCTCCTTCCGAAGTTAGTTAGACACCGCAAGATGATAAATTATGACAGATCTTATAAGCTCATCATAGTAAACACTCTCTCAGTAATGAGGGTGTATTTGTGTAGAGGGACTTTTATGTTGATTGAATAATATAACAGGGAAATGTAGTGTCAGCGAAGAATGTAACTAAGTTTGCCGAAATATACTGAAGGTATTTTTTCTACTGAAAAGTAGAAAAAGACTGAAAAATGTATAGCATAAACTCATATAAGCGAGTGCAAAGCTTTTTACTGAGATTTTGTAACCACAGTTACCGCTCGTATTAATCACTTGGTAAATTTATCAAAGCTGCGCTCTGCTGCTTCACCTGCGTAGAGAGTGGTAAATAGTATATATAGTATACCTAAAGTATCTATGTAAACCAACCAATAAAGATACTTAAATAGTTAGACTTTAGCATTTATTATTTTAGTATGATGAAAGTTCCCTATGTTTTGCAGCTGTTATAGAAACCAATAGTGGACTGCAAAACTACTTAAAACTAGCTCTAACCAGATTTAAAGCACCTAAGTCCGAGCTTACTTTCAATTAACGAGATCTAATACCCAATAAATAAATAGTTATTAATACCTAACGCCTCGACAAAGAGCAAAGTGCACGAGTTGCTACCATTAATCATTTTAGTTTCCGAACATGTCAGCTGCGAAAAGTTGGCAAAATCGCATATTGGTTCACACACCCTACACACAGACTAAAATAACATCACTGACATTTTTACATTCTGATTTATCTGTGTCATTTTTGTAGGAAGTATTTTAGGCTGTGGTGTTGATGTAGGGTAAGTGTGTAGTAGCAGGCCACGTTTAAGTTTTTTCAACCTTTTAACCGCAAACACAAAGACGTGCAACTAGATATAGCGTGATGGATAGCGGCAGCTCTGCTCACGATTTATTATGTGGATTTTCTATCTTGGTTTCGATGATACGGTGAACTACTTAAAAAAAGTTTTGTTTTCTATCTATGTAAGATACGAATAGGTGTTTTTCTTTCATTGTATTCAATGCATCGAAGGTCATAATAATTGTCAACCGACTACGAATAATTATTATCCTAGTGAAGATAAAGATCATCATCTTTCAAGAAGACATCATTCACGTTTCTTTCCGCTCATACATAAAACAAAATAATGTTTACATTTTTAAATACATTCTAAGGTTCCGTAGTCAAACAAGGTACCCTATTAGTTTCGTCATGTCCGTCTATCCGTCTGTATGTATGTCAAAGCTATTTTATTCAGACCTATTAAAAAGATAATCTATAGCACGCTTGTCCATACGAAAAGAAAATTATACGCCTATACGTCTTCGTTTTTAAACATTTTTCGATAACTTCAATGCACCATAACTTACGGTTTTTGCCCTGAAACTATGACAAATTGAAAATAGAATGAATCATAAACAAAAATATTTCTATTAAAAAATGATTTCACCAAAATTTAGGGGGTAAACTGCTTTTCCCCAAAACACCAATTATATAAAAAACTGTAATACCTTAAATCACGACAACCCATTCTCACTAGTGCGAGATCGGTAGGGAAGAAGATAGCAATATATTCACTAAATACCTACTTTGCGAAGATCTCGTCAAGCGACTATCCTCTAGGGGTCTAGGGGATCGTCGTTAGATGCAATCTTCGCGAAGTAGGTATTTAGTAAACGTATTGCTATCTGCACCGAGCGCAGTCACATCCCTAGCCCTACCATCCCTACTAACTAGACGCTTGAGTTTACCGGTACACGGTTTACAGTACATTTTTAACGCCAAAGTTACCAGCTATGCTCGAGCGATATAAAAGTGAAACGTTGACTGTTTATTTGGGCAGGTCTAGGGTACTTGAAATAAGCTACAGTATAGTTTTTTTATATCATGTCTTTCTGGCTGTATGTTTGTTTGTTCGCGCATCGCGTAAAAACTACTGGACCGATTGCAATGCAGTTTTCACTGTTGGATACCTTAAAGTTTAATCTAAAAACTGGTGTAATTGCTATCTCAAAATGATGAGTATCAATTGTTGGTATATTGGTATTTTAGGTCTTGGAATAGCACATAGAGTCCTTTGAACCTGGAGAAATGAAAACGCGTGCGAAACCGCGGGCACAGTTTGTACTAAATAAGATTATTTGTTTTTCGTATAACGTAGTGCTGGCTTCTGGTGTCAGAGTTTGTCAGGCCACCCGAGAGCCTAGACATGACTTAACGACTGCTATTAATCAATAATAGCCGGGGCCGACAGCTTAACGTGCTCTTTCGTAGCACGGAGCGATGGGAAACCGCACATTCCTTAAAAAAAGTCATCGGTGCGGGGCCGGTATCGTTGGATTCTAAGTTTCACTATAGAACCGTTATTATACCGCTCGTTAAATACCAATATACCAAAATAAGGCCAAAGATTATTTTGATCTTATTTTGATCTTAGGTCCTAGAATAACACATAGGGCACTCTTAATCAGGAAAAATTGACTCGTGGCTTTGGTACTTTAGTAGATGATAAATAATATTAAACCTGCAACTTATACAAAACTGCAAAACAAATATCTGTAATAAAATCCGTGCACATATTTTCTGTTCCCTCAGCTTCGTTCGCCTCCTAAGGAAAATGGTAAAAAGTCACGTACACACGTCATGTCCATTAAATCTATGTAGGTGCAAAGAAAATGCAGCAATATCAAACTCATCTAAAATACTATTGGATAATATTTGAAAACTCTTTTAACAATCGTCAACATGACTATTTATAATTTTACTATTATATTAGAAGATTTTAAACTGTCGTGGACACTAACAAAAAATACATTATTCTGATTATTCTGAGATTAAGGAGCTCTCAACTGGATCGCGTGCCGCTCCGACGCGGACGTCAACTACTTTTCCCAACTACCCCCACATATTAGCCAAGAAAAGTAATGGAAAGTTGAAGGTAGTAGAATGGAAAGAGAAACCCGACTGCGAACAAAATTATTAAATATGAGCTGACAACAAAATAATCACACTAATATTATAAAGGCGAAGTATGTATGTGTTTTATTCGTTTGTAGTGTGTGTGTGTGTATGTATGTATGTATGTTACTTCTTCACGCTTAAACGCCTAAACTGATATGAATGAAAATTGGTATGGAGGTAGCTTATACCCTGGATTAACACATATTCTACTTTTTATGCCGAAAAAATGCATGGTTGCTGAGGGTCACGAGGAAAAACCGCGGAGCGCAGCTAGTATTATAATAAATTGAATGTTTCTGATTTATTTACATATTTTACTTTACTTTAATGCTTGCAATTGCAATATTAGACTATATTATTTACATTAACTTGAATTAACTAAAATAGAATTTTTTGTTATAAGCTTTAATGACATTTGCTACTGTTTAATTACAAAATAATATATATTTTTGAAATAGTCTTTTAAAGGCCTTCATTATAATACCTCACTTGAGAAGTTTTGGTAAATTTTTGTTCCGTCGAAAATACAATATGGCAGTTGAAAGCCTCCATATTAATTTTCTTGACATTTCATATATTCTAGAGCACGCTCGTGATCAAGACGAATCCAATGATACCTCATTTATCAAAATCCATGAATCCGTTTAGGTTGGAGGATGCGCCTTAGAAACATACAAATAAACAGACATATATACAACCCAAATACATAACCCTCCTTGCAGTCAGGTAAAAAGGATGACAGGTTCGTTTTAAATTAATAAATGTTGCGTTCATAAAATGTGGCTCACCCATGTTGCAAACATTGAACACGTATTTTTCTCAATAAATACATTTTACAGCTTATCCACGTAATCTGACGTAGGAAAACTGTAGTGTTTTCGTCCATTAATAAAATACCTCATCATTAGTTACGTAGGTCAACCCCAATTCTCGTCGTTTTCTACTCAGTTGACAACCAATCGGGGGCTTGGTTGTCAACTGAGTTGGTTGGTTGGTTGTTTTAACTGTTGGTGGGGACCAAGGTGACCTTGGTGAGTCGGTTGCTCACCACGGTCAACGCTTCACAACAAGGCAACAACATGTACTTACTGCCAGTCATTTCCTACCGAAACGTATTACAGTTTGTTTAGAACTTGCTTACAGACAACAGGCATGGTACGAAATGATAGTGCATTTCGTACCATGCCTGTTAATAAATAACTATATAGGCAGTAGAATGAATGCTCCATATTATGTCGTATATGTGATACCCATCTATAGGTACTACTCAAAACAAATGTTTACCCGAATGAATGCAAGTACTATTAATTATTCTGTGAAGGAAGACAGAAGAGTGAATTCAATATAGGTACCTACCTACCTACATATTGAAAACATGCAATTGAAACAAAATAAGGGTGATCACTTATTTTCCGTAAGTACGAGAATTACGAGTATGTTATTTGTTTTTACTAAAATTGCACAGCTTCAGCCAATTTTTTACCTAATTACATTCTTAGTGGTGATGGATTATTTTGTATTGAGTACTAGATAGGTACGACCATAAAATCGTCTAAAATTACTGCTTTAGAATATGGTCAATGTTTTTTAAAAGATTTGTCACGCAATTTTTTTTCTGGGTCTTGTCCCGATATTTCTCGCATGACAAATTCTAAATTCGATTCATATCTTTAAATAATTCAAAGGAATTCAACGTGATTTCGCGTTCGTGCTGAGCCGCCATTGTTACGATACGTCCGCAATCGCTGCCTGCAGTAAGACAACTGCGCTCGCGTGGTTCGTGTTGGCAATAATCGTCTACACAGTTACTGACGGTGGTTTGCAACCGCAGCCGCCAGCGCACTCTCGTCGACCAAGAGCGTTGAAGGTCAAACCATATTTGGTGGCAACCACTGTCTGCACGGTCGCAAACCAACAAGGTCACCTCGGCGAGGGGCTGGTTGCCCATTGTGTAGAATAGTTTGTATACAAGAAGGGGCACAGAATAAATAATAGTTCTCGGTAGCGGGGTGGCGCAATGGTGCTTTAGTGATACGAGAGCCACGGGCGAATGTTGCCGCATCACCTGCGTACTTTGTGTGTTGGTGAGCCTGTGACATCTAAGTGCATGTCGTCGGTCTGCGAGTTGATATAACAGGCACTATCTGTAGCGCAAATCCACAAAGCAATTTTATCCATTAAAAAACTGGAATGAAATTACTGCGGGTCATGTGAAGCTCAATTTTTGCAGTAGCTGAGCACAAATTTCTCGTGTAACAGAAGTAGTTTTTTATGTTGCCAACATTCTGATTCACTTTGTTGTCCAACTTTTATGGTTAGTGAGATTTGTGCTGGTTACTTGTAGTTGGTAGTATGTGTGGTGGTTTAGGTATGGATACAATGAATAATAATTTTGAGTAGGAGAATTTTTACAAGCTTTTTTTTTAACTAGCAAGCGAAGCGAGCTTCGAGTCTCTGCTCCAAGTTCAATTTGCTTTCCTGTGTCAGTTTGTTTGTACTCCTCTACAGGTCGTATTTTACAACCTATGTGAACGAAATTTATATAGGTTTTACGACTTTGTAGTTTTTTGTCGTCGGGGAATTATGATCAGAGGGGTACTTCCTCAAAAATTAGCAAGAGGGGCGCGAACGAATATTTCCGCCTTATGAAATACAATTTCGACGGTTGTTTTTTAATTTGAAAGGTAATAACAAAAATTAAGAATCATAAAAATTTGGTGAAAATCAAATGAGGATTTTCGGCGCTATAATCAGAACAGCTGCTAAAAATGCTGTGAATTGCGATATTGTGCTCCGCTAGATCGCGCTGTCGAAAACAAACAAGGCATAAGTTCAAAAACTAAAACCCGACTACGGTCTGGTAAAAAATAGCATATGTATCTTGCGATGAAGACAAATCGATTGATACCTCGCTTGTCAAAATTAGAGTAAGTATTTAGTTTGAACACATTACCCTTCCTTTGCTTTACCGTAGTTGGGTAAAAAATAGCGTATGAATTTCTATGTATGAGATCTCGATTGATACCTCGCTTGTCAAAATCGAACCGATAGGGGCGACGCTATGGTGGAACATCCACATAACCACATATATAGAAACATACATACATATACTGTTAAACTCATTACCCATCCCTTGCTTTGCTGAAGTCAGGTAAAAAAGGTAAATAATCCCGTTTTAAATAAATTTAGTGGTAAATTAGTTGTTGCAAAAAAAGTTTGTGCTCGCTAAGTCTGTTCGCTGAACTACCTACTAGTAATAATTAACTTTACGTGTTACGTTGATAAGTCCAAATCTTGGTAGCTAATAATACACGACTTTTTCTTGACCTATCAATTAGAATTTTTGTACACATACCTAGACCCGATAAAAATGCAATAATATATTAATTGTTTTTTTTTCGTGTTCTCTCCATTTTCTGTGTACGTATGTGTTTATCCATGTGTGTATTTTTGCAAAGTTGTCTTAGGTACGAATAAATAGGGCTTTAAAAATGTGCTTTGTGCTTTGAAGAAAATAAATGATTCAATGAAATAAAAAACACGACTGCCAGCACTTCTGACTTTTTAGTTCAGTTTTACGATACCCTAAACATCAAAATGATTCCAGGCATTTAAAAGTAACTATGTTACTTGGGATGATGTAAGGATTCTAACGATAAACATCAAAATGATTCCAGGCATTTAAAAGTAACTGTGTTACTCGGGATGATGTAAGGATTCTAACGATACCCTAAACATCAAAATGATTCCAGGCATTTAATAGTAACTGTGTTACTCGGGATGATGTAAGGATTCTAACGATACCCTAAACATCAAAATGAGTTCAGGCATTTAAGAGTAATGGAGGAATAAATAAACTCACACACAAACATACATACATACATACTTGAAACCGAAAAACATTACACTCCTGTTTTGGGCAGTCATGTAAAAAGTAGGGAAACCCA
The DNA here is from genome assembly GCA_946251855.1 of Alsophila aescularia. Classification (NCBI taxonomy): domain Eukaryota; kingdom Metazoa; phylum Arthropoda; class Insecta; order Lepidoptera; family Geometridae; genus Alsophila; species Alsophila aescularia. The sequence goes on along the minus strand of OX276379.1, from coordinate 25,759,976 downwards.
AGAAGCAACTTCTATTTTACTAATTTTCCCACCCACACATGCTTATCGCAAAAGGTGTTGACACACAAATGTAATAATAATTCGTAACTACCAAACAAGCCGACATTAAATCGTTCTCCATCTAGGTACCTGGAAGAATCCCTTCTCCACGTAATTTATGGCATCTTTATCAGTGCAAACGTCAATTCAGATTCGAAAGACTTAGGCACGTTTCCTGAGTGACCTCACGGGATGAAACTCCGGTCGTGTCATGAGATGGAAATAGCCTAATAAATTATAAATGATTGAACTGTGGATATCGGACAGCAAAATGAAAACAATCATTTAATATTTAGAAGTCTGCCCAAAATCAGAAAACAATATCTACTATGTACTGCACATGTCATTTTTGGATGAAACTTTGTGGTTTACTTAATTGGGCTGTGGTGTAAAGGAGCACCAGGAGCACCATTAATTAACCTTTAACGCCTTCATCATCCTTTTTTCATTACAGTCACGTCAAGGCGCACAGAATCGTTATCTTACATTAACTTGATCAATCGTCGACTTCGCCCTAACATCTGGTGATTAGCGGTTAAACATGAGCATAACTGAAACAAAAAAAAAACAACGTACGAGATTAAATATTATATTTTAAGGACAGGCTCCAAGGTTACATTTTCCCTCTCCCCACTCCCCTGCCACCTACCCTGCACTCTGACACCCGCTATCCGCAATAAGCACTGAAGTGCCTGAGTAACAAGGTTGAATATCGCGAGCGCTGTTTGAACACACAATTTAGCTTGGAACTAAATGACCTATGTCTCAAAAGCTACGAATAAGTCAGGAAACGTAACAGCGTTAATAAAATGACCCAACAAAAGTTGTGGTCAAGTAGGTGGGGCTTAAAAGTCGTGTCCAGCGCGTCATCAGTCGTACATTTTTCATGCAAGCGAGCACACGTCATATCTTAGCGTACGTTTTAATTTTATCATTGTGAACTACAGCTGTGAATCATCATGCCAGCATGTGTTGTGAAGTGGTGCAGGAGCCATACAAGATTAAAATGTCCAGGGATCACTTTTCACTAGTAGTAGTTGCAAAATTATAATTATATTCAAAGACGTTCAAATACATTATCAAACCGCGATGGTCAATACTATGCAAAATGAAGTCAGTCAATTTTTGCACTAAAGTTTAATTTCTACTCGATGAAATTTTGAAATTAAGCTGTTATTTTTTTCACGCAGATGATTCATACCTAAGAAACGTCAACATATTTAGGAGAATACTAAACAAAATGAGCAAATAAACAATAATGAACGATTAAAGTTGGTATGTAATATAGGTTCGGCTTTTTCGACTCATGGGAATAACAATAGCATTAAAAAAACAGTTCATAGTTTGATCGAATTAAAGCACGTTTAATTTTTCAGGCTACTGAAAATTCACCTTCTGGAAATTTAGAAGTGTTTGATTTACCTGAGTTGCTCAAAAAAACAAATAATGCAAACCCTCAAGGAATAAGGCACAAAAACTTGTAAGATTTCACTATTATTTTTTGCACTTAATATTTAGGTTTGATAGGAATTTTTATTTTAGCTGTATATGTGTATCTATTTCAATTAGAGACAGTCTTTCATAGATTTGAAACTGATCTTCAATAAGGTTATTTTCAGGAGAATAATATCAACACTGAATGTAATGACGGTGTTGTCTTCAACACCGGTCATTACATTCAGTGTTGATATTATTCTCCTGAAAATAACCTTACCAACCAAGAAAAAGAACCAAGAAAAACAAAATGAAAAAATAATCTTATTTCAACCGAAGTCTTTAGTTTTGAAGAAAGAGGATCATGCGTTACGCCGATAAATATACCATCGTCAGATATTGAATCTGCTCTGAATACTCCTAAAACACACATTTTAAAGCAAAAACTAAGAAAAAAACTATTTTGGCAGTATAACGACTATCACAGATCAGAATATGAAGAATATTTCACTTAAAATATTTTATCCCAATTGAAGAAAAATGGATTTGGCGATACTACCGAAAATACTGCATTGAATGATTTTTCGGACGATATAGTTTTAGCCCTTAATTAAAAGGAAAAAGTCAAAAGTTACTTTGATCTTTGATGGCTGTGCATCTAACATCGCTACGGCTAAGATGTTGGGTTGCAATTTTGAAGACACAAACAATTCAAAATCGTTTTTTGACCACCCATCTACCGGAGACCCAGTAGTTGTAATATTAGATCAATTTCATATGGTGAAACTTGTGCGTAACACATTAGAGGAAAAAGACACTCGTAGATAAAAACAAGAAAAAAAATTGAGTGGGCACATTTGCAGAAACTGAAAAATGTTCAAGATATCGTTGGATTGCATTTTGGGAATAAATTGTCAAATCGGCATCTATACTTCCGAAATAATATCATGAACGTGAAACTAGCTATTCAAACCTGAAGTCAAAGTGTAGCTGATGCGATTAAGTTTGGTTCGCAACAGTTAAACATGCCTGATTTTCAAGAAACAGATGCAACTGTTAGCTTTTTAGAAACGTTTAACAACCTTTTTGACATACTAAATTCAAGACCGACCGATACGGGTTTAAACACCCTTTTTCAGTGGTAGAAAAAGAAAAACTACATGACGTTTTGGATCAAAGCGAAAAATATATTAAAGGTCTCTAAATCAATGTGCAGTCAAAAAAAACTCGAACAGTAAATGGACAATGAGTAACAGTATATACTAACTCTTTGAAACCAGTGACCAAAACTCAGTCCAAAACTGGACTTCTAGGACTCCTCATATGTATTTCAAGTTTTAAATTACTTTTTGCACGGCTAGTAGAGTTACAAATATATAAATTTATTTAATCATATTAAGCCAAGATCATATTGAGTTGTTTTTGGAGTGATCCGCAACCACGGCCGTTGCAACAATAACCCAAACGCCTGACAGTTTATGGAAATATATAAAAATAATTTACTGAACTTGAACCTCAGCTCTAAATTCACAGGCTGACAGGAGGACATTCCGTTTTAAATTTCTCAGAATCCGTCTTCACTACATTGCGAAGAAAGATTCTCTTTTAATGTCTTCTGGACAAAAACTTAATAAATTAATTATATTTCGTGGGACAAAGAATTTAATGAATTGTAAAAAGTGAGCCAAAAAAAAAACATTGTACAGTAATATTGTTTTATTACTGACTTGGTCCGGTCCACTTATTGCATAACATCGTCCACGCCGCTATGACTCAGCTGTCATAGCAGACATTGCATTACGCGCGTGAACCAATCCCTGCTTTCGTTCTGAATTTTAGCGGAAATTCGCCCGATTTATTTACAAAAAATTATATGGATACTACCCTTTTCTATATCCGTCCCTGTTCGTCGCCGAAATGGTAGGTGTCAACACGTTGGAGTTGAGACGTAAGTGTGCATTGTTGATGCACTATTACCTGCTGCTCAACAACAAAGTTGATAACCCTGCTGCTCTGGCTCGCTGCTCATTGTTCGCGCCAGACCCAATGAGATTTTACCAATAGAGACGTCATAACCATTATAAAACACTAAAAACACGGAGAAATTGTCCTATAGCTACTTACATAGAACTTAGGCAACTATATTTGCATCACTGAAGAGGCTAAAAGATAACAGAGATATACAGAACCGCGTCGTCAGAAAGAGATACACATATGTTCTAAGATACAGTGAGTTGCAGAGAGCGGCCGATCGCCAATCACCGCCGATGACAGCCTGTGACGTCACGTACGTCGGCTAGCAGTTAGAGTAAAGTGGGGCAAATGGATGGAACGGTTTACTCAAGACGAAAATAAAATGATTTTTTTGATAAACAAATAATTTCGTAATAATCCATACCAATACATATAAGTGAAAAGTTGTCTGTTTGTTTGTTTGTTTGTTTGCGGAGCTTTCACGCGATTAAGGGTAGACGAATTTTGATGAAACTTGGAATGGAGATAACTTATACCCTGGAATAAAACATAGGATACTTTTTATTCCGGAAAATTGAAAGTTTCAACGGGAAAACTGGGAAAACTGGAAAAAAGATAACTCGCTATAAGAAACGGTTGCCATGGAAACGAAATAACAAGTATGTCAAAAAAAACAAGAATGAAAAAATATACCTACTTTTGGATTGTTTTTTAATAGATATAACAAGAAAATAGGATGCTTTTTTTCGCGATAAACAGTAGTCCGCGCGGACGAAGTCGCGAGCGGGAAAACTAGTAGTTCTATATATCCCGGAGAACACCCGTATATTCGCCGGACACTTGAGAAACGCGCGTAAAACTTTCTATTTTGCGAATTGTTTATAGAATAAATTACATAATGTTATGTGCCATTTAATAGCTAAAACATAGTTTAATAGTATCTTTTTCGATGTTCTTTACATCGAAAAATATACTATTAAACTATCAAAAATATACTCACCTTAACATTTTCCCGCCAAAAGTGATGAAAGGCACTTTGAAGCACTTTGTGGCTATCGCCATTCGCGGTACAGTAAACACAAAAATATTCTGCAATAAAACAAAAATTTCTAAATGAGACCATTAATTTTCGTCTTTTGCATTGCCACCACTGTATACTTTCCTTATAATTATTTTCTTTTGGTTTAGTTAAATGATACAAACTTATCGGGTAAATTTGCACTCTAGCCCCAAGATACAGGCATCGTGCTTAGTTTGGGGCTCACCGACAATCTTGTTTGATGTTTCACCGTTAGTTTTTTTCCTATTTGTTTTTACTTTTATTAATCTCCTTTTGGCAATAAAAAATCATTTATCATTATCATTTTATTATGTTCCTTACAGTATTATTTGTCACAAAATAACTAAAAACAACACAAATAAAAAATCACAATCACTCACTACGCGGTCGATGAACTTGCTAGGACAACCTCAAATCACAAAAAAAAAACACTATTCTCCAAATAAATCGCAGACTGAGAATCATCAGCCGTTGGTAAGCCCAAACATCCCCTAGCATCATACGAACTAACAACGCTGCGTGCCATTATCGCGTTCTCTGTCGCTCTTACACGTAACCTACTTCCTACTACTACTAGCTAGCTACTTGTCTCGTTCGTGTAGGCGGCGAAGCGGCAACATAGCAACAGTTGATTTAGGGTAAAATTAAATTTATTATTTTCCATTTTCAATACCTTAAACAGTACTTAAAAATGAAAAGACACATCCTTCCTGCCTTTAACAGTCGTCCCAGTGTATGTAGTGCGCTTTCTAAACACACAAGATGGTGCTTTTGATTAATTTTTCATGTTTCGGAAGTCGCGTGTATTTACGTGTTGCGTCGTTGCCACTCTGTTTGGGACTAAGTCGACACAAGCTGATTAGCTTGTGTTTGCTTTGCCACGTAGAGCGGGGTACAACGTATTTACCTCAGTTTATATATAACATAATTGGCCAGACCGGCTGCAGTGGAGGCGCGCGCGGCGCTTGCTTCAGGCACCGGCGGTGCGCACGCAAACTGCTAAATATGCTCCCACGGCCACAGAATAAATAATAGTACAAGTACAGAAGGCTATCTGAGTAAAGTCATTTAAATAAATAGCGACTCTCGCTACAACGCTATAAAGTGCAATTTAACTCGCACGGCACTGCGAGCTTTCAATTACATTTACCTAGAAGGCGCTCGCCCACCGCGTGCAGGCTAGAATGCACCGTATCACAACGCGCGAGAACTTCCATTGCTCTAACCGTTTCAGAATTGCTCTGTCCCTTTTTCGCTCGGTAGGGTTGTATTAAGATATGACTAGGTACTTGTACTACTAATTATTCTGTGATATGTTATGACTTAGATATTGTAACAGAATAAATAAGTAATAATGTATTATGTTATTACTTATTATTATAAATTAAAATAATTCTATTACATACAATGACATTCTTATCATAATAGACCGACTACCTAATTTTTACTACCTACCTATCCCGTTTTCAGAACGCCGATAAGTTTAGTGAGATACCTACCTACGTGTCGTTGGTTGATTATGATTATATCCTATAGGTATTGCACTTTGATGAATAAAGATGCCTGTCTGAATTCCATGTTTTTTAATGAGTGAAAAATAAATTGCTACCTACGTAATAAAAGGTATTAAAAGTATGTAGGCTACTTACTAAGTCAGCACAATAATTCATTTTCCGATCAATAATACCTACTATAATCAATTATAAAATTACGTTGATCGATTTAATAAAAGACTTTATTTCTGCGCGGAAAAACCTTAAATATGCGTAGCTTCGGTATGGAACACAAATGAAATAACATAAAACTATAGGAACCTACGTAATAAAAAAATATCAATATCTAACTACATAACTAGGACCTATTATAGGTATTACGATTTATTACCTTTCAATATCCTTTGGAAGCGTAAAGAATGACAATTCGTCATTTCTATCACTATTCAAACAGCCGAATGCTATGCAGTACTTTCTAGCTTTCTTCTTGGTACTCATAATTAAAACACGAATAAAGTTTGTCAATAACTTTACGTAAGTAGGTGCTCTATCGCTAAGTACAAAGCGCGCGACTCATCGAGCGCACGCTTGACACTCTACTGAACGAACCCGAATATTAGGTCCTTGAATTTATTTGTACTTGTTGCGGAGTGCGACCGCCCTGCCACGACCCAGGCCATACATTTGCTCAATGACCTGATTGCGCAGGAACCAGAAATTGATATCTTTTGTACAAAATTTAACCACTTTTTGAACAATTGTATCACTTTCTTATCTAATTTATATATGTACTTACTAGTTGTTATGTTATACATAATAATTCTGTGTTAAACTTGCTGCGCGCTTTGGTGAATACTGTAAGCGCAGTATGTAATTTAATAATAAATAAATAAATAATCTCAAAAACATGTATGTTGAGTTTCACATTTATCAGGTTTGTGGTTGACCCAGCATATTTATGGAAAAAAACCCTTAAAAAGCAGAGCCTGGTCTTAATTAGTCATTAAAAAAATATTTTTTACCGATTTAAAAAACGGGGTTATCAAGTTTATCATTCACTAATATTATAAGTCTCTTTATAATATTAGTGAAGATTTGTGTAGACGCATATATCTACACAAATCTTCACAAATATTATAAAGAGAAAAGATTTGTTACTTTTTATATTTTTGTATCATTTTTTGTTTGAGTGTAATGGATAAACTCAAAAAATGCATAAGCAATTTTAAAATTCATTCATTTCATTTCAATTTTAAATTTTTTTGAAAGCTTCATTATCAGCTAGTAGCAATGTCTATACTTTATTTTTCAAACAAATAGAAATCTATACGAATATTGCAATAATGTAACCCAAGCTCATTATTTGGCGCGCGCTGCGTAAACTATTGATGATACATAAAATTATGTTCAGCCTATTTATAGTACCTACTCATCATTACCCACAAAAAAATCCGCGAGGCTATATGTGTAATTATAATAGTTAAGTCTCAATAACCGTTTTTTGATAAAATTAGACAATCAAAACATAAATCTTAATTACCCATGCGAGGCCAGGGCAAGTTGCTAGTATGTAATATTGTTGAAAATGCGTAGATAATATTAATTTATAATGGTCTATTAGTTTTCTCGCCCGTGACTTCGTACGCGCGGACTACTGTTTATCGCGAAAAAAAAACATCCTATTTTCTTCTAGGATATTAAAAATCAATGCAAAAGTAGACATATTACCAATGCTCTTGATGTTTTTTGACATACTTGTTATTTCGTTTCCATGGCAACCACATACCATTCTGCGATGGCAATCGTTTCTTACATTGATTAATCAACATTTCCAGTTTTTCCGTGGACACTTACAATTTTCCAGGATAAAAAGTATCCTTTTTTTAATCTATCTGCATTCTAAATTTCATCAAAACTCGTCCTGCCGTTATCGCGTGAAGGCTCCCCAAACAAACCAACATAAAAACAGACAACGTTTCACTTTTATATATTGGTATGGATATCGGCATCATATCATAATTAGGTATCAAATTTCGGGAACGTTATGTATTATGTTTGTCCACGTATTTCTCAGAAACTACAAATCTAATTTTCAAAGTACTTTTTTTATGTTTTCGGTATCTTTCAGTTTAGGGAGTAGCCCTAGTTTCATCTAAATCGGTTCAGGACTTTATAAGATATAGACTGTTGTCTGTTTACAGTAGCGTTTTCTTCTTAGTGAATAATTTTTTCTTAGGCCTACCCTAACGTTAAAAAATAGTAAGAAACAAAGACATATTACATCAAGTAGTTTAAACTCAAAAGAAAGATGTAACATTTTTTTGAGGTCTGTTCGAAGCCAGAACCACTAAAATATGTACGTACCCAGCACAGACCACAAATAATGTGTAAGTGAAGACCTAAGCTATCCAACAGTGGAAATCGCATTGCAATCGGTCCAGATTTTTTAATTCAAAAACATTATTAATGTATAGTAAGCAATAAAATTAAAGTATTTATTAATGAATGTGTCATGTACAATAATTTCAAATATAGTGAAATTTGCTTTATAACGTTTTCTTATTTCAAAACTCTGACTTATATAGTTTAGTCAAAATTGCATTTTTAAATATGTGGTACTAAGTTTTGGTCGCTAACTATTGGTCTCATACACAAGCTCAGAGTTGCGCAGCGTGCAATGGAGAGAGCTATGCTCGGTGTTTCACTACGTGATAGAATCCGAAATGAGGAAATCCGTAGAAGAACGAAGGTTACCGACACAGCTCTCAGAGTTTACAAGTTGAATTGGCAATAGGCAGGCCATATAGTTCGCAGAACCGACAACCGCTGGTTAATAAAGTTTCTCGAATGGCGACCACGAACAAGCAAGCGAAGTGTGGGAGACCCCCCACACGATGGACCGACGACATTGTAGCCATCGCAGGAAGTCGGTGGATGGAGGTGATACAAGATCGCTCGTCATGGCGCTCTTTGGGGGAGGCCTATGTCAGCAGTGGACTTATAAAGGCTGACATGATGATGATGAAGTTTTGAAGGTGTTAGGTTATAACTTATTGATATGTGTAATCTATCTAGTACCAGCCATTTTTATAACAATGTAAGAGCTGACGATATTTAGTTGTGGTACTAGACGAGATAATACAACTTGGTACTTACGTTTTACGTATTTAACAATGTAATGAATACTCTCACTGAATCACCTCACCACTGACGATATTATAATGTATTTATAAAATATTGCACTTCAAGACAAGAGTGACTACCGATTGAATCTTTTTGTAAATAATTATGTAATTTCTTAGATCTGTGGTGAGTTTATAATCTGTGATAATAACAAATTGTTTATGAAGAAAAACTGATATGGAATCTGTTCCACAACTTATTAAGTAATAGTTTACAATTGATAATTATAGATTTATATAATGGTGTTTAAAATGCTTAGTACAATTATTCTTTAATTTTAAGTACAATTACTGAGTCATTGTATTATAACTCTGAAACATCTGTATTTATATTTCCGTTCAAATTAGAATGATTTAAAATCATGTAAACTTACGATATTGATAGAAATGCTTAAAACTAAGTACTTACCCGATTAATATTAATGTATTATTACTTAATCAGCTCTGTACATTTAAACCTATAATTGTAGTAAAAATACAACTTCTCCCGCTAAAAATTGTAATTTATGAGAATCATTTAGGAATACTGTTCTGACTTTCAATATTTGTTAACATTCTGAAAAATATGTATATAAACGTCTTAATTATTTAAATGATTAACAATGTGTAAACAATACCGAGTTAACAATTATTAAATAGTTTCAATGTAATAAAATATGTACATTTCCGTCACTTCGGCGCCATCTGCAGGCTCATTCCTGCTGTTGCAATGACTACGTGACTTTGGCGGGTAGAATCTCTATAAAAAGCAGCCTCTGGGCTGAGCAGCTCTCTCTGTTCGTTTTCTGTCATCGTTGCATCAACAAGACACCAAAAGTTAAGTACAATTAACATTACCTACACTGTTATTCTGCTATTCTGTTTCCTTGTCCCATATTTACTGTATATAACTGTGTATTTTGCAAATAGATATTGTCGGTTCTATGGTTTTTCCATATTGGTTATTATAACCAATGTAATTGTGTTGGAAATGATTAGGATCACTCTGTTCATGGTGAATGCTTTTATTTTGTGCCTGGTGTAACTATGGTTATTGTAAAACGATAATAAAGTGTCATTATGACCTAGTATCACATAGAAGTTGTTAGTATACTTGTATTAGATATTTAGTGTATGATATCTATGTTAATGATAATTGTAAAACTGATGATGAAAAAATATATTCGCCCCGTAGTTTCTTGCCAGTTCTTCTATGGCGGTGTGTTCCGAATCTGGTGGTAGAATCAATAAAAAATATAACAATTCTATTTCCTTGTTTCTATGAATAATCCTTAGATTATGCCTTTTTTAGTACAATTAGGTAGGTACTAAACTGCTCAGTAATTTTCAAGCTTTTATTAAATATTCCTTAGGTGATTTATTCTGTAGCTGTAGCTACTAGGTACTACAGATACCAGCTATAGGATAAAGCAACTTGCTTTTATTAGGTGCAGATAAGTTTTATTTCCTATTCGACAAACCTGACCAACCGAGGGCTAACATTACAAAACTTAATGTACATAAATCTCACAAAGGCATTTGAAGTTGGCTTCATAAACAGAAAGTGTTTTCGTTCCATTTCCTTGCGTTGAAACAGAGCTCTGTATGTTTCCATTAACAGCGGATTTCATCTCACGTGCCCCCACTCAATATGTCAGGGCGGGCGGTGATTGCGGACCGCTTGTCAATAATAATGTATGGACTGTGGTATGGATACTGAAGGCTTGGACTTCTTGTATTCTGCGCCTAGATAAGACCATTTTTGACCAGGATAAAATCTTTGGCATTTTTTTTTTTGGGAGCTATGGTTCAATAAGATTTTATAAAGACGTTAAAAAATACTTCTTAGGATTTTTTACTATTAGGTATGTTGTTTTTTTTTTGATATTATGAAGTTAACAAAACGTCAGCATCAAACAAAAAATAATAATTATTACAATACGTCATATTTGGATACTCGCTTACGCATAAACTTACATAAACAAGTGCGTACACCCTCACACACACCCTGTCATACACACACTACTCATATACAAACACACACTACTCATATACAAACACACACAATATACATATATAATTTAGTAGCGTTATCCACCACTGGGGACAACGCTACTTTTTTTTTCCGTTGTCCACCAGTGGTGGACAAAAAGGTGGGGGACAATGGGAATAGACGGACCACATGCATTCTCACATTTCAGACTCGCCCTTTGCACACTTTGAGGAAGGTAAATGAACTAAACAATTGTTTTTCTTTTTTCTTTTGCCAAATTTGCAATAATAGTCTCATATATCCCGTACGAGATACCGATAGCCGAGTGGTTCCTCAGCTTTTAGATTACTCAGCTCAATACTGAACTTACTCATATTGCCAAGTGCTACTAATTCTTTCTGATTCGTAGGTACCTAATAATTATACTGTGTAGTGTTTTTGAAAGACTAAAAATCTCACGAGTCAGTAAATCTGGCCTTTTATTCGTGTTTTTTTTAAGCTTTATTAGTATTAATAATTTTAATATTTTTTATTTTTTACATTTAATTAACTAAACTTTTATAATAACGCAGCAAGTAAAACAAAAAATAAGTTCAATCACTAAAACCCGACTACGGTCGGTAATAAATAGCCTAAGCCTTAGTTTTGAGTTTGAACACATAACCCTTCATATACTTCATATAAAAAAGGTTAAGCCACTCTATGAATGAAGGCGAATCGATTGATACCTTGCTTAACAAAATCGGACCAATGGGGGCGACTATATGGTGGAACATCCACATACCCACATACATAGACTACAAAAATCATTACCCTTCCCTTGCTTTGCCTTACTCGGGTAAAAAGGCTGAAATACGTTAATTGGATAAAATTGGCCTAGTGGACTTAAAATTAACTACTGAGCAGTTTTTTTTTTTTTTTATTATCTCTGTGTGTCTTGTTCTCTCTGTGTGTTGGACGTTTGCGTTCGCAATGTCCTCCATTGCGAACATTGGAGGACAGTTCAAAATCAACCAATTGCAAATTATAAATAGTCACATTACTTTGCACTATTGGTGATGCCAACGGAACAAATCCATCACCGCAGTCTCCATCAATATCAATAACGTTGACTTACGACGGATTCCTCCGGATTTATGGCAGAACTACCAGAGATGTAACAAATCTATTGCAGGTTTAGCTCTCATCAATCTATTGAGTGGGTTACGTAAGAGTTCGAAGGTTTAGACAAATCATAAAAAAAACACTTTTTAGCCAGTTAGTAAAATTGTATGAAAGTTTACCTCTCTTACATTTTGTATTGTCAAAAACTGCATCATTCTTGAACGTGTGGGCGCACCACGTTTGTTTATGATCAATGGGTTATATATTTCAGCTACGCGTATATTATCCGATATGGTCTAGTGGCTAGGATACCTGGCTCTCACCCAGGAGGCTCGGGTTCGATTCCCGGTATCGGAAATTATTTTTGCAGTCAGTAACATTCCACCGATTTTCTATTACTCCATTGCTAGCTGATAATATCGGTGACGGACCCGTTTTCAATGGCTATTACCATGATAACACTGAATCTTTTTTGAGATGGTTGTAATACTACAGTCTTATTCAATGTATTCAGCTATCTCAAGTCAAGTACCGTACTATGTAAAATATCCAAAGTCGTCTCACGAATGTTTGTCGAAGACTTGCGAGGGAAAGCTTTCTCGACGATTCTCCACCTTTTTGTTTGCGCCATTGCAAGATCCCGTGATTTAAAACTGTACGAAATTCTACGCAGACCTTGACAACCCATTTAAGACCGTGCCCAATTGCGATAAAGATGACATTGGTATGTACATGTGTATTGGTTAGCAGATGTCAAATATTTATACAAATACTTGTTGAAGATTTCTCGTAGTATTTGCTCAGGCGCGTTTAGTGTGTGGAAATGCTCATGTGAAATACATGTGACTACGTATAAGGATGCTCCACGGCTGATAGCGTCATCAACATCATGTAGGAATATAAGTATGACATTTTGTGCAACAGCGTCATGTTAATCAAGTCTTCAAGTAGATAGGTCTGAAAGAGATCGCTCTTAGCGATAAGACCGCCCATTGTGCCGTATTTAAAAAATAAGATATTGTATTTGTTCCTTATATGGTGTAATAGTGTTTTTTTTTATTATTATAGGTATACGTGGTAGATTTAGTCCGTGGTTAAAATCATTATTTGTAATTTAAAAGTATAATATCGTTTAAAATATCACTACCGGCTATTACTCACGTGTATATAGTCGAAAACAGTCCCGACACGCACTCCCGATCACGCGGCGTGAACTCCTGAAGAAGAGCGTCGGATACGCTCGAAACCTAGGTCGATGTTTTCGACTAGTGAGTCATAGCCGGTAGTGATATTTTAAATTATGTATCAGGTTCACGAAAACTTTAACACTATAATATCGTTGGCTAAATAACCTAAATTATTTGTTGTCGCATGAGATAGCGCTGGCCTCTGGTGTCAAGTGTTTGTCAGGCCGCCCGAGGGCCTCTGACATGGCTATTAACGACTGCTATTAAAAAATAACAACCGGGAACGACAGCTTAACGTGCCTTCCGAAGCAAGGAGCGATAGAAATCCGCGCATAGCTTAGAAATATCAATAACTCCATTTTATACAACTTGTGTTGCTACAAGTAAATGAAAAAAACTGATTCAATAAGTTAATAAAAAAGAGTTTATGTAGAAGCCTGTCATGTCATGTAAAACTTCTTAGACGGGCTTTCACAATTAAATGCGTATAGTAAAACTTAAAACCAGCTATCATAATAAAATGCGTATACTCTTAACTGTTGAAAAATTATTTTATCTGGAGCTAATCATGGATGTTGATTCAGATCATACGTACAATTGATAAATTTATATCGCACTCATAAAGCCCTAAAGTTTAAATTTTTATAACGTTTGAATATTCTTGCATTATGACCGTAGTCGAGTTTTAGTTTTCGAACTTATATTTATAATTCAACTATTTTGGGGTTATAAAATCTATTAAAATTTTCTAAATGTGCTAATTAGGCCCTTTCATTTGATAACAAACAAGGAATCACAAAAAAATAACACTTTTTTTTTGACCTGTTGAGGGCGCCACATTCAATTTAATGTGACGTCACATCAAAAGCGCCTATAAAAAGCGGATGGTGAAGAGGCTACCAATGATACCTCATTAATTTGTCAAATTATGATGAGTAGTTTAGAAGTTATGAGGGAACAGCTGAACATATACATACATACCCACCCACATACATACGAGTACATACGTACATACATATTTAAAACATTTACATTTACATATTTACAGGTTAAAATCATAACCCTAATTTTGCTTCGCCGTAGTCGGGTAAAAATGCATTGTCATCGGAACTGAACCAACTTGTAAAATTTAACTACATAGGATTTTAGGAAGTGGTTCTAATTCAGCTTGCAAGACCTAAACAAACATACATTACATACAAACATTGCAACATTTAAATAAAAGCTTTTAAAAATAAAATACACTCAACAGGAAGAAATCAAAGATTTCGTTGGTAATACATATTTACATATTAAACTAGTGGCTCTGTGAGCTGTAGATCTCGCGAGTCTGTGTTTGCATAGCTTAAAACTGAGTAAATGATCACCGCACAAAATAAAACTTCTTTTTTTATGTAATATTTATCTAACCTGCTCACAAAATTTCACGAGAATCGGTTGGAAAATGCGACCTGTGTTTTTTTACGTTTTCAACCCCCATACGATTGTTACATTATCTCGCCCATTTAACAATAAAACGAAAACCTGAATCGAAAACCTGTAATTATCGAACCTACTCACAAAATTTTACGAAAATTGGTTGAGAAATGCGATCTATGGAGGAAAACAGCTGGACATACGGACATTCGCCGGACATACGAGACCATTTTGAAACGGAGACGCACTTTTTTTTCCTTGCAAGTAAATTTTCTTAGAGCAAAGCAAGAAATATATTTGTCTAACTCCAATATGTACATGCACATCTGATTAAGCTAATGTTTTTCCCCCATTTAACTCTAGGATATTTCTGAAAATATTATACAATACTTAATACTTTTCACATAAAACACGAATCTTGCGAGCAAAGCTTAAAAAGTCACTTGGTTTAGACTAAAACTACCATAGCTGCTTACATGCCTGCATAATGGCGTCAAGTGGTGAGAATTAACCAATTTGCTTGTCGTATAGTACGGATGTGGAATGATTGCGGCACAAGTTCTATAAGCTGGGTTTATTTTGCTTAGTTAGCATATTTACGATTAAAAAGTTTATTTATTCTCTTTTGATACCAAAATGTCATTTTGGCACTTTAGATCATTTAGCCGACAATATGTGAGAGCTGAGAAGCGTAACACACTGATTATTTACCCACAAGTCGAGATTATTTACTTATGGTGCCCGAGTGGTAAAATGTGCGTCTTGCAATGCAACAACAACGGGTCCGATCCTTGCCTCGTACCATTTAATAAGTTTGCAGATTTGTCGAAGGCACGTCAACAAGAACTTGATAGCCACGTTAAAGGTGGTTGGGCGGCCTGACTCAATATATTCGACATAGCTACATTCGTACTCTCATATACCGTTTAACTTGCCGTCATTATCTCTATATTCTGCTCATGAATGTACAAGGGTACCTAAAATCCTTCAAATACGAAGTAAGTTTAAAGAATGAGTACATAATGAAAGCTACTTCATTATCACTAACAAACAAATCTTCAAATACCCATTCGTGAAACTAGATGTCAGTTCACAAAATGCAAAGACGTTCGCAATAGCAATGGAAGTTTTTTAAAAAGATCTAGAGAATGAAAGCATCTAAAATTACCAAGAACGTGGCTGTCTTCGGTTGACTTTTAAATGCAGCAGTGCATTTGCACTGTATTACAACTTGTCATAGTGTAGCCAGTGACTAAGGTTTGTCATCACCTTCTAGGTACATAGATCATCACTTTCTTGAAATAAATTATAAGATTTAATGACTGGCAGGACGCACTGATTGAAGAGAGATAAGTTTTCCTCCTCATCATCATCATCATCATCATCATCATCAGCCTATATCATGTCCACTGCTGGGCGTGAGTGTATTACCGCAGCAAAATATTGTGGTTTAGAAGGATGAGAGTATGATAGAAAATTAGAGTGTCGTGAGGAATACATGTGCCCAAATAGCAAAATTTGTGTGTCAAGTACTTTCAGAAATAATCATGATATTCAGAGTTTGCTGCGGTAATGTTTGAAACGTTACCCCAGCAAAATTTATTTTTCAAAATCGATTTAGCTTGAAACCAAATACATAAATACGTAGCTTTCCTTGATTAGTTAATGTGCCCAAATAGCAAAATTTGTGTGTCCTACGGTTTTTGAGTTATTCAAGTTATTACTGGGCTGACATTTTGTGATTTGCCATATATCGAAAATGGCTTGACATAGAAGTATGAAAAAAATACCACTAATAGACCTTTAAATATATTTATTTTAGTGATTATTAGTTTTTTGAATAGTTCGACAAATATCTACTAATTAATTTGTTTCCGAAATCATAAAAATCACAATTTAAAGTAAATGAGTGAACTTAAAATCTAATGAATAGCTGCCAAATGTACCCCCAGTACACCTTAATAACTTCAGTAAATTTGAGCTATGTAACTTTATGTGTCATGAATATAAACCACATTTAATATGTACTTACTTTTGGGCTTGATTACGTAGCTCCCATAAAACATGGAAACTTAGAATTTTATAAATAATTAGTGTTCTGTGGACAAGCATTCCTGTAAATTTCAGCTTAGTATATCAGTTGTAAAAAAAGTTTAATAAAAAATATCGAAATCTCAGAAATTTCCATAGAAGCCGATCAAGTTAGAATGAATACGTAAACGCGACCGCGTCATACAATAGGGTAACCTTCTTAAATGAACGGTATATTCTGAAATATTTTTTAGTGCAGTTGTATATAAAAGAGTATTTGTAACTTGATAATTACATATAACATGTTAGCATGTTAGCATGTTAGTATAGTTATTTTTGTTAGTTGACGGTGGCGCCACCGATGGCGGAGCGGGAATGTAGGTTTATTCCATTAAGTCCTACTAGTAGTTCGATGATCTAAGTGTTTGGACAAAAATATTCCAATTTGTTATACTGGCTACCGAGGCAGGCCAGTCGCACTCCGCAACAAGTACAAATATTAACCCTACACTTTGCGGCCGTAATATTGCGGTTAATTCAGTAGAGTGCTAAGCATGCGCTCGTCGAGTCGTGCGCCGTGTGCTTACGATAAAGTACCTACTTACCTAAGGTTTTTGTCAAATTTTATTCTTTTCTTAATTATGAGTACCAATAAGAAACCTAGAATGTACTGCATAGCATTCGGCGGCAAGTCTCGTAAAATACCTACATACTGACATTTTATTACGTAGGTAGCCATTTCTTTTTCATTCAGACAGGCACCTTTTATTCATCAAAGTGCAATACGAGCTATTAAGTTATATTCAAATAATGAGGTACTAGACTTGGTATATTCTGATAAGAATGTCTTTATAATATGTAGTTAATAGAACTATCAATATTTAAATAATAAATAAATAAAAAAGTAAAAAAAAAAATGAACAAAATAAAAATATGTAGCTTACTTCCGCCAAAACTGTAAGTCAGACAAATGATAAATGGTAAAATTAACACAAGTAAAACCCCACGCTAAACAAAACCCAACCCCAGATTGAACTGAAAAAAAATAAATAAAAAAAATAATATATATATGTATATATATATATATATATATATATACACAAATAATATATATAAATATACATATACACAATAAAAAACCCCCAAGCTAAACAAACCCTACCCAAATACAAGTATCGAAACACTTATATATTCATATACATATAATATAAAAAAACACAATATAAAACATATACCTCAATCCAAATACCAAACGTCTGACATCAATACGACACGTGTTTCGCCTCTGCACGAGGCATCTTCGGGTGATGTTGACTCGTCGAATGCTGGACTGAGAGATGCCTTGTGCAGAGGCGAAACACGTGTCGTATTGATGTCAGACGTTTGGTATTTGGATTGAGGTATATGTTTTTTATTGTGTTTTTTTATATTATATGTATATGAATATATAAGTGTTTCGATACTTGTATTTGGGTAGGGTTTGTTTAGCTTGGGGGTTTTTTATTGTGTATATGTATATTTATATATATTATTTGTGTATATATATATATATATATACATTTATTTTTTTTTATTTTTTTTTTTTCTGTTCAATCTGGGGTTGGGTTTTGTTTAGCGTGGGGTTTTACTTGTGTTAATTTTACCATTTATCATTTGTCTGACTTACAGTTTTGGCGGAAGTAAGCTACATATTTTTATTTTGTTCATTTTAAATATGGATTTCCGCAAAGTAACGCCTGAATCTATCAATTAAATAAAAAAGTAAAAAATAATACATTATTATATAATTATTTATTATGTTACAATATCTAAATCATATCATATCACAGAATAACTAGTAGTATAAGTACCTAGTTATATCTTGATACAACCCTACCGAGCCATAATATTTATTCTGTGACCGAGCTAAAAAGTGACAGAGCGATTCTGAAACGGTTAGAGCAATGGAAGTTGTCGCGCGTTGTGATACGGTACATTCTAGCCTGCATGCAATGGGTGTGCCTTCTAGGTAAATATAATTGAAAGATCGCAGCGCTGTGCGAGTTAAATTGCACTTTATTGCGTTGTAGCGAGAGTTGCTATGTATTTAAATGACTTTACTCAGTTATCCTTCTGTACTTGTATTATTTACTCTGTATTATTTATTCTGTGACCGAGGAGAGGGTGGGGGAAGATGAGGGAAGAGAGTAGTAAGTTGGGAAAAAGTGCTGGGAGGGTGGGATGTGAGGGGAGGGTAGAGGAAGTTAGGGAAAGGTGATGTGAGGATGGGGGAAGTGAGAGGAGGGTGGGGGGAAGTGAGAGGTTGTAAACTGATGGGAAGTGTAGGGTGGACGGGTAAGGGTAAGGGGGGAGAGTTTGGGGTTTTTTTTTTCTAATACGTTAAAATAACAAGGTACTTAGCTCATGTCAATAATGTCGGAAATAGTCTGACACCTTTTAAATGATTTTGGAGCTATGTAAGTACATTACAAAAATTAGCTTCACACGATTTTGACCCCCTTTGGTACAAGCTTTAAATTCATTCATGTAAGTATCTACTTAATATTATTTTAGGAGTTACTTAGTTTTTATTTTGTTATTATTATTATTGTCTTGATAGTGTCTTGAATATCAATTTCAATTCCAATTTATTTATTGCAAAAACATATGTACATAGTAAAAAAAACAGGCATTAAGGTGTAATTGTCAACATATGACCCTCACAGGGTATAGCAAAAAGTAGCAAGCAGACCGAGCCATTATCTATTATATCAATTCAATTAATCAATCAATTAATTATATATGTAGATTTATCTTTTCTTTTTTATCTTGTGCTAATAAACGCTTTTATTTTATTCTTATTCTTAATCAGATTAAGTCAGATTTGGAATATACTGTGTTCATTTAGTCACCCTCCCCATACTTTACCCCACCCTCTTCTAACTTGCCCCCACACTCCCTTAACTGTTAGACAACATCCCTTCATCCTAACGTTCCGTTCACTTTTTGGTAACTTCCCCAACCCTCACCTTCCACCCTCCCCTTACTTTCCCTAACCTTGTCTTACATGCCCCACTTTTTCTCTCTCTCCCCCACCCTCCACTGACTTTTTGACAACATCTCCCAGCCTCCTTTTACTTTTTGACAACTTCCCCTACCATCCCTTCACATCTCTCCACTCTTTCCAACTCCCCTCCCTCTGCTCACTTTCTCCTCTTGTCACTTTTGCTCAACTTAACACACCTGCCCCTCACTCCCCCCACCCTCCCATAACTTTTTCCAACTTGATACCGCACCCTCCCCACACCTTTCCCTAACTTGCTCCATCCTCCTCTCACTTTCCCCACCCACCCCTCACCTTTCCCTAACTTCGCCTTCCCTTCCCCCACTTCCCCCCATCCTCCCATCACTTTTTTCATCAACTTCACTATCACCTGCCACTTTGACACCTATCACTATAGATATGAAAGAGTAATATTATGATAACTACTACCTTGCTCGCGCGCAAAAAAGCTACCAAGCGCACGACCACGCGCATACAGTGCATGCGCATGCGTTAAGTAGTGGGGGACAGTGCAACTCATTTCGGAGTTATGTCAGTAGTTTCATCAAAGGTACTGAACACTGGTATCCCTGACGTAAAGGATACATTCTGCGTCGCTAGTACCATTATATTAATGGTACGTAAAGGTGTGTCAGTAGTACCTTCAATGGTACTTCTGAAGTTACGGGGTGGACGTGGTATAAATAAATATAAATGTGTATTTTTTTATTCATTTGGTATGAGCAAGAATGCTACTTTACAATGCTACAATAAATAAATAAGGGCTTTAAGTGAAGTTGATTGACTAACAATATTTTTTGTGTTGATATTTCAGCTGATTGCAAAAGATTTCAAGTTTTTTTTTTGCATATATCCGATGCAAAAAAAACTTGACATCTTTTGATTGAAATGATAGTTACCCACCGAATAAAAATAATAGTATACCTACTAAAAAATATCACAAAAGAAAATCAGCTGCATGAGTGACGATTTTCTGCTTACCTGTACAATGAATCGAATACTAAGCTAATAATTTGCGAACGTTACCGTTATGTATGTCGCAGACGCTTTTACGTAGCCATTCTAACTTGATCGGCTTCTATGGAAATTTCTGAGATTTCGATATTTTTAATTAAACTTTTTTTACAACTGATATACTAAGCTGAAATTTACAGGAATGCTTGTCCACAGAACACTCTAATTATTTATAAAAATCTAAGTTTCCATGTTTTATGGGAGCTACGTAATCAAGCGCAAAAGTAAGTACATGTTAAATGTGATTTATATTCATAACGCATAAAGTTACATAGCTCAAATTTACTGAAGTTATTAAGGTGTACTGGGGGTACATTTGGCAGCTATTCATTTGATTTTAAGTTCACTCATTTACTTTAAATTGTGATTTTTATGATTTCGGAAACAAATTAATTAGTAGATATTTGTCGAACTATTCAAAAAACTAATAATCACAAAAATAAATATGTCTTAAGGTCTATTTGTGGTATTTTTTTCATACTTCTATGTCAAGCCATTTTCGATATATGGCAAATCACAAAATGTCAGCCCAGTAATAACTTGAATAACTCAAAAACCGTAGGACACACAAATTTTGCTATTTGGGCACATTAACTAATTACGGAAAGCTACGTATTTATGTATTTGGTTCCAAGCTAAATCGATTTTGAAAAATAAGTTTTGCTGGGGTAACGTTTCAAACATTACCGCAGCAAAATCTGTTTATCATGATTATTTCTGAAAGTACTTGACACACAAATTTTGCTATTTGGGCACATGTATTCCTCACGACACTCTAATTTTCTATCATACTCTCATCCTTTTAAACCACAACATTTTGCTGCAGTAATACACTCGCTGGGCGTAGGCCTGTTTTAATGCACGCCACTGCGCTCGGTCTTCAGCTCTCATCCATTTTCTGCTAGCCGCTTTTCGCAGGTCGTCACTCCACCTGACCACAGGGACTACACTACACACTGGCTACACTACGTTTGCCTAAACGTGGTCTCCACTCGAGAACTCGTCTACCCCAACGGTTATCGGTTCTTCGGTAAATAGGATCAGCCTACTGCCACTTTAGCTCGCTAATCCATTAAGCAATGTCGTTTTCCTTGGTTCTCCGTCGGATATCTTCTTTACGAATCTTTTCCTTCAGATAAACTCCATGCATAGCTCTCTCTAAAGCTCGCTGAGTGACCTTAAATTTGTGTACTAGTGTCATGACTGGTAGGACGCACTGATTGAATACATTTGTCTTCAGGCACTGTGGTATGGATGACGAGAAGACTTGACAAAGCTTGCCGAAGTTTTACTATTCAAGAGAATAATAATAAAAAAAAACAAGTTAAGCAGATAGTTACTTACTTCTTTCATAACAATAGAAACAGTAAATCGTTTAAAGCGTTTTGTTTGAAGTTTTTGCAAGGTAAATCAATGTTATTCAGCCTAAACAGTTCACTTTTTAGTTGATTGCGTATTAGTTAAATAAAACTCTTCAAGTAAATACATTCATAATTTTAAAATTAAATTACCTTAATTAATGCTATATAAATAAATACGTTGGTTTTTGTCAGGAAAATCTATGATAATCAGTTTTCGTTATGGCAGAGAATTAAAGCTTTATTTTTAGTTTATTAACGCCCTAAAAAACAAACTGTTCATTTTTTGTTTAGGTACCAATTGTATTTTTATTTTGTACTAGCTTTCGCCTGCGACTTCGTCCGCGCGGACTACAGTTTACAGTTTTTCAGTTAAAAAAATCATCTGTGTTCTTCTATGATATAAATAAAAACTAATGCAAAAGTATAGCACCAACGCTCTGTATTTTTGAAAGACCTTACAGCGAGTAATTGTCATTTTCCAGTTTTCCCGTGGAAACTAACCATTTTCCGGGATAAAAAGTATCCTATGTTGGTATCTATATTGTACAGTATCTATATTTACAAATTTTTTAAAACCAGATCAGCCGTTTTGGCTCGAAAGCTCGCTAAACAAACAAACAAACATACAACTTCACTTTTATATAATGGTGTGGGATATACACGAGAAGAAAAAACCAAATTATGGCTTAAATTTGTCTCACACTATATTGAGAAAGAATCGTCAAACTAAGCCATTTTCGTATGCTTATATGAAGTAGATGATACACTTAATGACCGAAAGCACAGAATAAATAATAGTACAAGTACAGAAGGATAATTGAGTGAAGTCATATAAATACATAGCAACTCTCACTACAACGCAATAAAGTGCAATTTAACTCGCACAGCGCTGCGAGCTTTCAATTATATTTACTTAGAAGGCGCTCGCCCATCGCGTGCAGGCTAGAATGCACCGTATCACAACGCGCGAGAACTTCCATTGCTCTAACCGCTTCAGAATACCTCTGTCCCTTTTTCGCTCGGTAAGGTTGTATTAAGGGGGCATGCCCCGTGCACCCACTGGCTTCACCCACTGGTGGGTGCAAGGGTAATTCACATTTACCCGTCCACCCACTACACTAGAGTTGGAAACTAATGAAGAAATAATCGACATTTATGAAGAAAAAAAACAACATGTTTTGTAATTAGGTAACAAGACATTTTTAAGTGACAGATGTCAAAATAATCGCAAATTATGGAGAAAAAAAAACACCAAGTATTATTATTAGGTAGTAAGACATTTTAAAGTGACAGATGTCAAAGTGACATGTCAAACTTCAAAGTCATACGTCAACACCTGACAAGATTTAATCGATATCTTCGTTTTGGATGACAGCTGTCAAATTTAAAAAGGCTATATTTCTGAAACTAGTGATCCTATACTAGCAGTTTCTTTACAGAAGTGATAGATCTCATTGACGTCTTCGTTTTGGATGACAGCTGTCAAACTTAAAAGGGCTATAACTCTGAACTAGTGATCCTAGATTAAGAGTTTCTTTACAAAAGCGATAGATCTCATTGAAATCTTCATTTTGGATGACAGCTGTCAAACTTAAAATGGCTATAACTTTAAAACTAACGATCCTGGACTAGTAGTTTCTTTACAGAAGTGATAGATCTCATTGACATCTTCGTTTTGGATGACAGCAAAACGAAGTATCGATGAGATCTATCACTTTTGTAAAGAATCCAACGTGTATGAATCTTATTAAAATTCAATAAAAAAGGAATCAAATTTTATATGTTAACAACACGACAATCTAAAATACTTAAGTAGGTAGTTCTAAAATACAACGCAAAAATGTGTGTGACATGACTCATTGAAATAAATATAAGTTTTGAAGTACCTAAGTACTCTTTTTTATTTAATTTACAAGTTTTGATTATTGTCTGCGATTAGAAGCACTCGCAATTGCAGCGAATTTTAAGTCATTCGGGTAGAACAGTTAGCAAAAAAATATTTATATTTAAATTAAATATAATAATTTATATGGAACACGTTACACCACTTCATATTTACATTCTAGTCAAACGCCAAACAACAAAATACAATGTAGGTACCTATCTAGGTAGGTACAAACTAACGGACTCCGCTTGCAAAATCGCGGGCAAAACATAACACACCTATAAATATGTACTTACTATATATATTTTTATCCGTTTAGTCATTCAGTAGACAGATCTGTAATAACTTTATTGTGATAAAGACTAAAATTAGTCTTTTTTCCTACTAAGGCATCCTTTCACACAACAATTGTTATTATTGGTACGTTTCGCCATTACTAGTGAAAGTTCAAACAAGCGACACGGTAAGCGTCTGAATGCAAGCGCGCAGCGGCTGGCCTCGCCTGATTTGTAGCCCCGGGGCTCAACACTCTGTAGGTTATTAGCTCGCGTAAGTAGGTAGAGTGAACAGATGCCTGCTGGAAGGTAGTCATATCGGATGATGGAAGCCCTTCATGTTTGGGCTCTTTTGCTTTGTCTTGATGGATTCTCTATCTCTAGTCTTATGTGGTATCCGAGGTCTGATGATGGATCCGGAAGATAGTCAAAGGAACTTAACAATCGGATGATGGAATCCTTTTGAATTTGTGCTCATTTGGTTTGTCTTGATCAGATGTCTGGTTTGATGTGGTATTCAGGGTCTGATGATGGAGATAGAGTCATAGGAACCCATTATCCAATCGTAAAATGATGAATCCCCTTCGAATTAAGGCTTATTTGATTATTTGTGATACCACTTAAGACCTGAGAACTCATCAAACCAATGGTCGTGTCTCGTAAAACATTGGTTTATAAAAATATTTATATGTGAATTTTTCAAGTGGGCGTGGTTGGCTAAATCAGAAACTATGAGGAATAGCGAAAAGTACTGAAAGGACTCTCGGCCCCGATTTTGATGAAAACTAAAACTGCATCTTTGGATTTTTGAAAAAACAATATTCCTAGGCAGGAATCGAACACGTTGATTTTGGAAAAAAAAACACTGTATTATTACACCATTCGATAGTGTCGCTAATAAGGATTGAATTCTGGGAAGAAATGACATACGACAAACTTAAGGAAAGACCTAATTTTTAACGAAAATAGTTAAACCATAACTGATTAATTGTTCAAAATGATGACCGTTGTTTTCAATACATAGCTGGATTCGACGTCTCAAGGATTGTACTGCATTCAGTGTTAAAATATTATTGATTCCGCTTAGAATATTTTCGAAAGTTCGTTTCAAGTCATCAATTGCATTATACGTGTCTTTGTAGATTTCGTTTTTTACATACCCCCAGAGAAAATAATCTAAGGGGGTAAGATCCGGTGACCTCGCTGGCCACAGCACAGGACCATAAATTGCAATAAAATGTTCACCAAACTGCTGAATCAACATCTCTTTTACTATACGACTATTAATACGAAACAGTACGCAAACAGTTAGTAATAATCAACGAAACGAAACGTGGAACAAAATCTAAATTATTGGCGCCAATTTACTCTAAGTTCTAATTTCAATTGTTTACATATATTTTTTTACTGTATCCTTTAACCGCGAAAACATAATAAAAAATTGAAATTAGAACATAATGTTGTGAAGATGACCGCGCTGCGGGTTTGTGTTGAGAAAAAATATTGAGCATCATTTCGGACAAGGTACAGGTAATGCAGGTATTAATTAAAACAGTAAGTACTTTAAAATATGAATCAGTTTATTAAAATACAACATTTTCCTTAAGGTCATTATTTCCCAGAATTCAATCCTTATTAGCGATGCTATCGAATGGTGCAATAATACAGTGTTTTTTTTTCCAAAATCAACGTGTTCGATTCCTGCCTAGGAATGTTGTTGTTTCAAAAATCCAAAGATGCAGTTAGTTTTTATCAAAATTGGGCCCGAGACTCCTTTGAGTACTTTTCGCTATTCCTCATAGTTTCTGATTTAGCCATACACGCCCACTTGAAATATTCACCCTGTATTTGTGTGTCTTTCCTATTATCTACGAGATGTTTAACCATTTTTTCAAAGAGTTCTATTTCATTCCAGTGAAAAAAAAGTTATTTTTTGGGAAAACTAATTCAGTGGTTTTATAGAAGGAAATTATTTATCTTTGGTTTCAATTTACCAACGCCTTCAGTCTAAAGCGAGTTTACCTAATTTCTTTGGCATATATTCTTTCTGATATTTGCTTGCCACTCAAACTCAAGAATTATAAATATTTCTCCAAAAAAAACGATTTCTTATCAATTTTTTAAAATGTAAAGAACCACTAAAAATAATAAAATAATTACAGTTGAGCCAGAAAAATATCACATTTTCGAAATTACCAACGTAATAATAATGCAAAAATACAACATAAGATAAGAAATAGTTTTATGAAGGCGGTGCTAAACCTCGGCATCATTTAAATCGAATCTCTTTACAAAATTATAATACATACCTGACGCATCCTCAAACAAAACACGAAACGCAGAAGAGACAAAACAAGAGACTCACACGAGCAGATTTTGACTTTCACACGTTCACAAACCGATTGTTTTTTTTTTATTACGGACTAGGAATCGTTTGACCACAATCTCACCTGATGGAAAGCGATGATGTGGTCGAAGGTGTAGAACGCTTGCCTAGTCGATACCTATTCACTCTTGACTTGAACACACCGGGGTTATAATTTACCGGAAACACTGACAAGGGCAGGGCATTCCACTCCTTTGCAGTTCTTATAATAAATGAAGAAGCGTAACGCTTCGTTCTTGTGCGAGGTATTTCAACCATGAAAGGGTGGCGCTTTGCTGATCGTCTAGTCGTACGGTGATGGAAAGGTGATGGGGGAATCAGGTTATGCAGTTCTTGTGCACACTCCATAGTGCAATCTGTAGAATACCGCCAGGCTTGCTACCTCATGTCGATGCGCCAGACTTTGAAGCTTACTCTTTACCAGAGTATCATCCCCAATGAGCCTGATAGCACGTCTCTCAATTGAATCCAAAGACTCGAGCTGATACTTGGCAGAACCGTCCCAGAGGTGGCAGCAGTACTCCATACAATATCGGACCTGTGCTTGATAAAGATTCAAAAGCTGTCCCGGTGTGAAGTACCGCCTAACCTTAGACAAAATACCAAGTTTTTTGGCAGCTACCTTGGCTTTGTATTCAATATAAGACCCGAAATTCAGGTTTGATGTGAGTTCGACACCAAAAAGCTCCAAATGGTCGCCTATTGGTATTGTTACACTTTGGAAAGACGGAGATCGGTGTAGAGGACTCTTTTTAGCAGAAAACAAACACGCTTGCGTTTTAGTAGCATTACACTTAACCAGGTTAGCATAGCCCCAATCGGACACGGCTTCTAAGGCTAAATTTAAACGGTCTACCACAGCCTCTCTCTGAAACTGGACAGCGTCACAGCTGGCTTGAGAATTGGAAGTGTATCTCTCAACTACAGTACTGTCATCAGCATACCCAAAGGTACCGGGCTTCAGAATGTCATTAATGTGCAGTAAAAACAGTGTAGCCGAGAGAACCTATCGCTGAGGTACACCGGCATTGATAGCCATTTGATCAGACAAGCAGCCCTCTAAGACTACTCGAATAGATCGTTCCCTCAAGAAATCAACTATCCAATTGCATAAGCCAACAGGTAAACCATATGAGGGAAGCTTGTTTAAAAGGCCATCGTGCCAGACCCGATCAAATGCCTTCGATATGTCAAGGGAGACGGCAAGCGCCTCACCATGCATCTCTATGGCTTCGCTCAGTACGTGAGTGGCATACGCGAGAAGATCCCCAGTAGACCGGTTTCGGCGAAATCCGTATTGTCGGTCACTGAGAAGATCATTGTCTTCAAGGTATGCCAACAGCCTAATGTTTATGACACGCTCCATACACTTACAGAGTAAGGAGGTAATCGAGATGGGACGATAATTGGCCGGATCAGCACGACTACCCTTCTTTGGTACTGGTTGTACATTGGCAAGCTTCCAGCTCTTCGGAACTTTACCTGAGTGAAGAGAGAGGCGGTACAAACGCGTTGAGATGGGAGACTTCGGGCGCACAGTTTTTCAACACAATCGCTGGAATACCATCAGGACCACTGGCCTTGTTAACATCTAGAGCTCGAAGCGTTCTGAGAACCTCCTTCTGGCGAATGCGAATTTTGGGCATAAAAACCCCGCAATGAGTAAGGCAGGAAGGTGTCTTGCCAGAAGCATCTAGATGCGAGGCTTCTGCAAAAAGAGAAGCAAATAAATTCGCTTTGTCTCCAGCAGTGTGAGCTAGTGATCCATCAGGTTTCAGCAATGGTGGCAGTGAGGGGCGGCAGAAGTTTACTTCGACCGACTTGGCCAGGGACCAAAAAGCTTTGCTACCCGCGGGGTATGAAGCCAGTTTGGCCCCAATTCGACTTACGTGATCAAAATGGGCCTTCCTAAGTATCTTCTTGCAGGTCTTAGCGGCAACGTTCAATTTTCTCTTCTTATCCCGAATATCAGAAGACTTGCGCTTTCGAGCATCAGCCCAGTCTAGATATGCCGCACGCTTTAGAGCCACAGCATGACCACAGCTGGATCCAAACCAAGGCTGAGCTTTGCTGGAAAGAGTCTTATCACTGAATGGAATGAAATATTCCATTGCCTGACATATTACCTCTGTAACAGCAGACGCGCAAGTCGACGGGTCCTGGGAGATGAAACATGTTTGCCGCCAAAGGTACGATGCAAGGAATTGCCGCATCTCGTCCCAATCTGCTGAGTTGTATCTCCACACGCGCCTATTTCCCTTAAGGCTAGGATCAGGTGGGGAATACACTGAGACGGACTTAACCAGGCAGTGATCAGAGCTACCAAGAGATGGGGATACTGATACGGAGTATCGATCTGGTTCAGTCGTCATCAACAGGTCGAGACAGTTGGCAGTGTCACCGTCACGGTCAGGTACCCGTGTCGGCTCCTGCACAAGCTGAGAGAGATCTAACGCCAGAGCAAGCTTCCGCGTCTTTCTACCAGCGTGGTCGGTTTTTTGGTTTTTTGGTATGGGACAAGCCACTCCTTGTAGTCCCACATCCTTCACATGAATACTGCTAATTCTAATTAATGATCAAGTTTTTGTAGATAATTACTTTAATAGCTTATTATTTTATATAGCACGTCAAGCTGTTTAAGACATTATCTTTTTGAATAAACTCAACCATATTAATAATTATGGCTCGGTTTGACACCGCCTTCAAAAAACGGTTCTTTTGAGGTTTGTCTGATTATCAATTTGTCTGATCAAAAAACTCTTTCTTATCTTATGTTGTATTTTTGCATTATTATATCATTGGTAATTTCGAAAAAGTAATATTGATCTGGCTAAATTATAATTATTTTATTCTTTTTAGTCGTTGTTTACATAATAAAATTTCTAATATAAACACTTCCTTTTGTTTTTTTATTTCTTATTATAAATAAATAATGACAGGTCATTATTTACAAATCACACTGGACTACTACATGGTATGTGACTAGTACGGATTGTTACTTTGGTAAATGGTAAAATATAGTTAAAGACGAATTACAAACCTTCTTTCCTTCCTTCTTTTTTCTTCTTTCTTTCCTTCTTTTATTCTTTTTTGGATACGTTCATTGCGCTGGTGGTGGTCTGCTGAGGCTATGGCCATTATAAAAACCATTTTGTGTATAGTTGTGAAGATATACAAGCAAAATAACATAATTCTCCAGAAATCTAAAGATTCTATAAGTTTGTTCACTGTAGAGCACTATCCATTTCTGGCACAGAGGAAACAAGAGTTGCTACGTAACTTTCCGTTCCGAGCTAGATGTACCTAATTATCTGCAGCAACAATGGTGTTGTGTTGCTTTTGAATAAGATAACTCGGTGTTTTCACTTCTTTTGTGCGGAATTCGTTTAGATTTTAATCTTTGGAAGTTGTTAACAGAGATAGCTAAATGCAGTTTGCAGACTGGGGAAAACGTTCAGCATCAGTTTCAACAAAGATAGTTTCAAATTAGTTATTCACGTGTTGTGTGGTGAAATTGGCAGATAGTTTTTTTTTTTTTCCTTTTTCTAGAGTACATTTTAAGTGTGTACTCTATTTATATTACAATCTAGCCATCACTTAGGCTAATAAGTAATTTAAATTTAACTTAAACTGTTACATTGAATAGAACTAAGAATGTGTCCAATAACACTTTTCTTACAGTCTTTATTAAGGCGAAGACACTTTGTTCATGTGTTCTTTATACGTAGCACTTGAACCACATCTAACTAATACACTAACACGATTTCAACATCTAACCTCTCCCACTTGATTCGAGCAGTACTAATATTTATTCTGTGCTCAAGCGAATAAATGTCTCGGATTATATGGCTTGTATTATGCACTCGTTGTCAACCATCATCATCATCATTGTCATCATATCATCATCACCTTCATCAGCCCGACTATGTCGAACGGGTTTGTTCTTTTGAGTCTTCTCACTATGTCCGTGTGGTCGAGGAGCTGGATTGCCTCGACATTCACATGATGATGAAGTCTTTTTTCATGAGCTTCTGCATATTTCTTGACTACTTTATCAACGAACTCTACTTTAGATAGATATATGTAGATACTAGCTGTAGCCGCGGCTTCGCACGCGTGGTCTTTTCTTTAGGTTCAAAGTACCATGTATATGTAGATACTAGCTGTACCCGCGGCTTCGCACGCGTGGTCTTTTCTTTAGGTTCAAAGTACCATGATGTGCTATTCCAGGACCAATATACCAATATACCAACATTTGATCAATATTTTTTTAGCCGTCAAAAATACTTTTATCAATTGCTCGGCTTCTAACTCACCAGATTGAGATACCAATTACAACAGTATTTAAATCAAACCCTAAGCTATCTCACAATGAAAACTGCATCACAATCGGTCCAATCGTTTTAAGTGATGCGTGAACAAACAAACATACAGACAAACAGAGAGAGAGACGATTAAAATTAAAATATATTCGTGTTCAATACCCTTTTTAAGCATTTTTTATGTTTGCCTTATTATTCTTTGATATATGACTGTCTAAGATACAGGCAGACAGACATACAGACAAAAATGAAAAAGCATACAGTTTAGGCTTCATTATCGAAGATAGAGTAAACTCCAAAAAAAAATTTTTACAATATCTTTAATGTCTAGAATTTGGACCCATATCCCGCAGGAACCCTTTACTTTTTCGGGAAAAAAAGTATCCATAATTGTTACTCATCTTATAAACTATGTCTGTGCCAAGTTGCATCAACATCCTTCCATTAGTTTCAGCATGCTACGTGTTCTTTAAAATAATTTTTCACACCTATCCTGCAGGAACCCTTTAATTTTCGCGACCGACTAACCTTCACACTGCTCTGTCACATTGGTGTGATGGTTAGGAAGAAAATTTACTAACCTTCACACTGTTCGAATAGTTCGGGACGAAACGAATCCTCAATTTTAACCATCATATACTTACATATACTTACTTACGACGGTGCCAAGTTGCATCAAAACCCGTCCATTAGTTTCAGCGTGGTACGTGTTTTTTTAAATAATTTTCAACCCCTTTCCTGCGAGAACCCATTAATTTTTCGGGATTTAAAGTATCATATATCCTACCTCGTAGTATGAACTCAAATCATACCAAGTTTAATTTGAATTCAACCAGTAGTTCCGGCGGCGTGATGCGCGGCCAAAATACAGACAGACAGACATACAGACAGAAATGAAAAAACATACAGTTTAGGTTTCATTATCGAATATAAATCCAAAAAACCTCCAAAAAAAAACAACACAATATCTTGAATGTACAGAATTTGGAACTATATCCCGCAGGAACCCTTTATTTTTTCGGGACAAAAGGTATCCATAATATTTAGTTATTTACCCATCTTATGAACTATGTCTGTGCCAAGTTGCATCAACATCCGTCCAATAGTTTGAGCGTGCTACGTGTTCTTTTAAACAATTTTCCACCCCTATCCTGCAGGAACTCTTTAATTTTTCGGGATGAAAAGTATCCAATGTCCTACCTCGAAGTATGAATTCAAATCGTCCCAAATTTCATTTGAATTCAGTGAGTTGTGTTGCGCTGCCAAGGTACTGACAGACAGACGGACATACAGACAGACAAACAAAAATTTCAAAAATACAGTTTTGGTTATAGTATTGAACATAGAACAGCCTTCAAAAAAAATACAATATCTTCCATTTACAGAATTTGGGACATTATCCCGCAGGAAATCTTTTTTTTTTCGGGATGAAAATTATCCTCAATTTTTACCCATTATATAAACTATGACTGTGCCAAGTTGCAACAAAATCCGTCTAGTAGTTTCAGCGTGATACGTGTTCTTTTAAATAACTTTCAACGCCTATCCTGCGGGAACCCTTTAATTTTTCGGGTTTAAAAGTATCCTATGTCCTACCTCGTAGTATGAACTCAAATCGTACCAATTTCATTTAAATTCATTCAGTAGTTTCGGCGTGATGCCTAGCCAAGATACAGACAGACAGACAGACAGACATACAGACAGACAGACGAAAATGAAAAAAAAAAGTTTTGGCTTCAGTATCGAATATACAGTACCCTCCAAAAGAAAATTTCAAAATATCTTCAATGTACAGAATTTGACCCGTTACAGTTTTATTATAAGTATAGATATTCGGGACCATTTTACACCAACTGTTTAGCCCCAAACTAGGATACCCTGTACTTAGAGCACTAGTTAACGAATAAACATACCTAAATACAAATATTACATCCATGATTCGGAAACAAACATTTGGGTAATGCCGCGTTGGTCCCGTTCGTGATATGTCCCATAAACTCAATACGGCCCTTTCGCGTAATGGTTCTTTCGCATATGGGCCCTTTCGCTTTTGGGCACTATGGCATATAGCCTAATGGCTCTTTCGCCTTCACGTAATTAAAAGTGTTTTTTTTAATTCAGCAATATTTTTTGTAAACTTTTCTTTCGTCGTCTAAAAAATTTTCTAACCGAAAAATTTGAATCACGGACGGGGTTTGAAACCACATCATTCCGTGAACAAAGCGAAAAAATTGAAGCATGTACCTGTCACGGTAGCTGAACTTAGACATAGACATAGCTTTATTTATGGCAAAAAACAAGTACACAAAAAAAAACATTGAAGAAATAAGTTAGTACCTAAGTAGGTAGTTAGTTAAGTTTTTTGCCATAAGCCGGCCCCAACTTAGCATAATGCTGGTTAATAACAACCAGCGCTGGTCTTCCGTTGGGAACGGCAGGTGACGTCACGCACGGAAATGTCACATGAAATAAAAAATTTAGAATAATAAATATTACACATTAGGTACAAAAATACAATATAAAGTAAATAGGAATTGGAACAAACGAATTAATATATAAATTGACAACACTATTCTACACAAAAACTAGAATATGAATTGAGTGTCTCCTATATAGTCTGTGGAAGTGAGGCATATTCCATATATCTTAAATTGTCTGAGGTATTAATGTGCCCACAGACCAGACAACAAAATAAAGTGAAGTTGGTAGACAAAAACTGATGATTTACAGAACAAAACTTATGTATATAAAAAATGCTTGCACGGAAAATACAAGTAAGTATAAGGAGTTTAAAAAGCACTGGTATCGTATTTTACAGGTTCTTCGCTTTTTTGATGCGCGTATATAAATCTTTTCAGCTTAAATTTAAATCCATGTATACTTTGCAGGTTCCTTAGTGGCGGTGGGATATTATTCCAACACTTGGACGCAGCATAACGGAAACTTCCTCTGAAGGCGGCTGAAAAAGCATGTGCCGCGCAGAGGCACGGAATGATGCGGGTTCGAACCCCGTCCGTGACTCAAATTTTTCGTTTGAAAATTTATTAGATATGTTCTCGCTAAGCTAAGTTAATGAATCATATCAATATTTTTCTTTCCATTTTGGGTTTAGCGACGAACAAACTAGGTAGGTACTAACATTATTTGTCTGTATGTAGATACTTATTTCCTTAATACTTATTTATTTATTTATTTATTTATTTAAGAAACACCAACAGTATACATATTAAATATTATAAAGAGTAACACTTTCATAAGACTATAACAGGTGCCATAGCATAATCAAATTCCGATATGCATACCTTTTAAAGGTGTTTACAACATTCACCATTAACGGAGTGAAACGGAAAAAATAAAAGAAATTATAAAAATGCTAGCAAATGAAAACTAAGCTAGGTAGGTGCAATACTTAACTGTGAATATAAAAAGTATAACATGAACACTTACATATGTACCTACATAATACTAGAATAATAAAAATAATACTATAAAAACTTACATTATTAAAATTACTATACAGCTATGATACAATGATCACTACAATAATAAAAAACAAAATAAAATCATTTTTGCAAAAATTACATATATGTCAGAGCATGCTTCCATGTAATTTGTTCTTAAACACATTCAATGAATCGTGAAAGATATCAAGATCACTCAAAGAACAATTAAATTCATTGTATGTACGACATATTCTTAATAGAGGAGAGTTATGTGCTAAGTTTGTTTTGGCGGATGGAACAAGAAGGATTTTTGAGATTCTCTGGCGCGGATAATGGTAAGGAACGTTTAGGGAAATGTCATCTAGAATTGAAGGACAATCTGCTAAGCTATGTAGTGCTTTATAAAGAAATGTGAGATCGCGAATTTTCCTTCTTTCACGCAATTTATGCATTTTAAAGAAGGATAAACGATTTTCGTAAGGACTTCTATGAGAGATACCTGGACAAGAAAAGGCCAACGATCTTGTGAATGCCCTTTGAATACTTTCAATGCGTTGAGAGTGCGATGCATAGAAGGGGTTCCATGCCACACTTGAGAATTCTAGACAGCTGCGCACCATAGAGTTATAAAGTACAATTTTTGTACGATTACATTTGAAACATTTGGTAATTCGTCTAATGAAGCCAAGCTGTTGAGCCGCTTTCCTAACCACTGTATCAATATGAGCTCGAAAAGTTAATTGACTATCAATTAAAACCCCCAAGTCACGTATTTCACTAACCTCTTGTAGAGGTTCATCATTCAAAGTATAAACAGAATTTATGGTGTTTTTTTTACGTGTATATTTAATATAATAACATTTTTGAACATTAAGATGCATTTGGTTTAAGTCACACCATTGTTTTATATGATTAATGTCGCTCTGAATTAGATGAATATCCGTGTTACCATTGACTAATTTATAAATTTTAAGGTCATCCGCGAATAGTTTATAATTACAATGCTTTATGTGCGTAGTGATATCATCGATGAATATTGAAAACAGGATAGGACCAAGATGTGATCCTTGCGGAACACCCGACTCGGCATAATATGTTTCTGATTCGTACCCATCAACAAATACTATTTGTTCCCTTTTGTTGAGATAAGACCGGAACCAATTCAGAAAAGACCCGTGAAAACCGATGAGTTCCAGCTTCTTAACTAACAAGAAATGACTCACTTTGTCGAACGCGCTGCTAAAATCGGTGTACACTGCATCGATTTGATTCCCCTTATCCACATGTCGAGACAATTCGGAGACAAAACCAACCAAATTAGTTTCGACAGAGCGACCCTTCTTAAAACCATGCTGCTGTTCTGAAAGGAGGGGACTAGAATGATGAGAGACTATGGGACATATTAGTGCTTCGAATAATTTTGAAAAACAGGATAAAATTGAAATTGGTCTGTAATTTTTTACATCATCAATATTTCCTTTTTTATGAAGAGGTATAATCTTAGCCTTCTTCCATACGTTGGGAAACTCTCCTAATATCAAAGAGCGATTTATTATGAGTGTCAATGGTAGTGCCAGTGCAGAGCCACAACGCTTGACTAAGAGAGGTGGGATGCCGTCAGGGCCTGGCCCTTTAAGTTAATCAATTTGCTTAATTCTTTGCAAGACTTCACGTTCAGTAAAGATTATTTTACCAATACAATTATGCTGGTGAATAATATGAGGTGTACTCATATCACGTCTGTTCGACATTGCGTTTGAATTGGAAGTAAATGCCTTTGAAAAATTGGTAGCAAACAGGTTAGCTATATCAATACCAGTGTTAGCGTTTTCTTCACCCATGTGCATTTCTGCAGGGAGTGAAGACCGTTCTTTTCGCTTGTCTTTTACATAACGCCAAAAACCTTTTGGTGTTTTCGCAATACCTTCTTCCGTTATCCTGAGGTAATTCGAATATAGATTGTCTAAAAACTTATGACAACGTTCTCTCAAAATATTAAATTCAATTAAGTCGCGAGGGTTTTTGTATATACGATATTTAAATCTTAACTTCTCTTTTTCTGCCAGTAATTTAACTAAAGATTTATTAAACCAGGGAGGAAATAGTTTTCTATTAAATTTATGTTTAGGAACGAATTCATCGATACCTCTTCTAATTATCGTGTAAAAGGATGAGGTCATTTCGTTTACTGAAGCACAGTCTTTAAAAACTGCATTCCAGTCTGTATTTTTTAAATTTAACGTGATACCGTTAAAGTCTGCTTTATAAAAATTAAATTCAGTGGACAACTTTGGACGAAGAAACTTCAGTTCATTGTTAGGTAAAGTTAGTAATAAGGGGGGATGCTTATGGTCGAGTTTACTCAAGAGATCAGGTGGTGCCGTTAGAGAAATGTCTGTTACTGTGCTAATAGCAAGATCTAATGTCCTGTCATCCTCATTGCGTATATCGTTCAATTGGTACATATTGGACATAGAAATAAAGTCAACTAATACATGGCCTAATGTATTGCTATAGTTAGATGGCGTTGTCAAATTGTTACACTTAGTCCATTTTATAAAAGGTAAATTAAAATCACCAAGCAGCACAACCTCATCAACTTGGTTTATAAAATTATTAGTATTATCCAAGAAAACACTAAGTTCTTCCAGTTTTACAGGAGGAGGGAAGTAGACAGTACAAATGGCAACTTTCTTTATATTTTTGCCTGCACGCATCTCGACAACTACCCAAATATCTTCACAACTGGATTCCCAAGCTTGTAAACGAGTTGACCTGAACTTACGAGAAACTGCTATCAACACCCCTCCGCCGTCTTTTTTTACACAAGGAGCTGAACCAAGACATACACGATCACGGCGATGCACGACATATCTAGAATCAATAAATTCACCACTATGGACGCTTGAATTTAGCCAAGTTTCAGTAAAGGACAATACATCGTAAGAACTAAGCAGTACATTTTTCAGAATATCATTTGTTTTTGTTCTCATGCCACGTACATTTTGATAATACATAGTAGCCATTTTTACATATTTTATACACAAAAAACATTGCGATTGTGTTTATAATAATAAAGCTAACAATTAAATAACACGGTTTGTCATAAAAAACAGATTGTCCCCGGTACGTATTTGAAGCGCTGGGCTAGTTTCGTCTTTTCTTGTGTAAATCCTACCATCGCGGACCCAGACAAACTTGTATCCCAACTCCTTCGCTTTCCTTCTGACAGATGCATGGAGGGACTTATTAGTGGGGCTTAAGTGTTCAGATACAAAAATAGGAACACAGTTTCCTCCGAGCCCCAGGTGAAGTGAATTCATTTTGTCGCGAGGGTTATTCTTGTTGAACCTCTGAACCGCAGCAAGCAGGTTGTCACGCAAAAGCCGGGTTCGCAGCTTCAAGATTATCGTGCGTGGTCTGTCACTCTCCTTGTTTAACTTTGCAACTCTTGATACATGAACGATATCAGTTTCAGAAATAGGACACTCAATCTTCTTAACAAGTTGTTCCATTGTTTTGAGAATATTTTCAGAACGGCTCTCTGGTACCCCATT
Organism: Alsophila aescularia; assembly: GCA_946251855.1. Taxonomy (NCBI): domain Eukaryota; kingdom Metazoa; phylum Arthropoda; class Insecta; order Lepidoptera; family Geometridae; genus Alsophila; species Alsophila aescularia. The sequence goes on along the minus strand of OX276379.1, from coordinate 25,721,798 downwards.
TATTTCCACATTGCACTCACGCTGGTGCTGCTCCATTTGATTCAGTCGGCCGCCAAAGCCCTTTTCAAGCTCTGTTACCTTTGACTTTAGTTCATCGTTGCTTTTCTGAAGCTGAATGATAGCAATAGATTTCTCTTCAAGGTTTTTTTTTAACTCTTCAAAGCAGGTATTGAAAAAAGTCAGTGACTGTTCGAAAGAAGAAACCTTTTCACCGACATTTTGGAGCTCCTTAGTCATTGTTCTCAACGCCAAAGTAATTTCCTCTCTAACAATAGTGCGAATGTCTTTATCGCCAGAGTCGAAAACCTCATCGGGAGTATCATTAGACGATTTTCGGCGAGGCTTTGCTTTGGAGACGTTACGCCGAGTGACATTCTCCATGTCGCTAGAAGCCTGAGTCGACAATCTGACCGGGGTATTAGTGTTATCTGTTTTTGGCTGTTTGCTAGAACAGACTGGACAATTCCATTTCTTTTTCTTTTCCGAAGAGAACGAGTTGAAACGTTTTAGATTAATACCGCAGCACTCCAGATCAAACTTCAAGTCGCAAGAAGAGCATGACATGAACTCTTTAACCTTGATCTGGGTATGGCATCCTGCGCACTTTGCGGGCATAGTGATTAATGTATTGAATGCAAAGCGAAGAAATATATGCTGATCAGACCACACGGGAACTAGGCGTAGAAATAGTAACTGCTAGTTATCACAGAATACGCGGTAGTAATCGAGGCAACCGCGTTCAGCAGATCGACACAGTAACGACACAAACTCGATGCGTTTCCTGCTAGCGCAGAGTCAACACTGTGCACGATTTCGCTTACAAACTCCCCTATTTTCGAAAATATTTTGGATGATATTTTACACACAGAGAATTTATCACGATATCCAATATCACCAATTTGCAGGCAACACTATATTGTTGAGCTTTTTACACTAAGATCACTTAAATGACAACTTTAAACACTAATTTGGATATTTTTCGTTACGAACAAAAATAAACCGTCTACCGTTATTGAGCGCCGTGCGTGTACACATAACACTCATGAACCTTACATAAACATAAAATAGAGCAGTTTTTAACATAAGAAAACAAACATAAGAACTAATGATGTGAACGAAACACGTTATGGTTTTTGATAGGGCAATACATTTTATATCAAAAGATAGCCTAGCTATGGTGAAGATTTAGAAACAATTTGATGTTTTTGGTGATAATCTCATGATGTTTTTTTAAATTTAATATATAACTATAAGTACAGTACGAATCACAAGTTCTCATGAAGCTCTCACGAAAATTTATTTAGCGAGTAACAATACTTTGAACATAATCGAATTCGTCAAAGTGTACTACCGCTAACTTGTCAAAGTGGCAACTCGTACTGCTAAAATGCAAGGAATACTCGAAAATATTTATCGAATTCGAATACTACCATTTGACTAAACCCGTCCTACCGATTTTAGGACCTGCAAGTTTCTGCTAGAGGCACTGCCAGTAAATGTATGAAACAGGTACCACTCACGTCACGATCAGGACCACTCGCAAGCGGGACGTAGGTATTTACTTAATTCTTGACCTTCTGCTGGTAGTCTAAAATAAGATAGTAGGTACCTAGGTAATGCTTACAGTAGAATGTTTTTTCGTGGTGGGGAAAACGGTAAAAATGTGTTTTTGCTTATTCCTGTAATCCCCACTGTGATTATAGTGGGGACTTCGTTTTTTTTTTAGATTTTTCCCATAATCCCCACTGGTGGGGACTGTCTGGTGTGGATTTCGGTAATAATCCGACATATCGCGATCGGAATCTACCACGATCGGAACTTATCGCGAACGGGATCTGCCACGAATTGTACAAGTTTGTAGGAGCGATCCTTGATGCGATAGAACCATCCTCACGCAAACATTTCTGTTCATCAAACAAATGATTGAACCTTGCAGGATTCGAACCTGTGACAGTTTGATAGGGTCTCTAGCCACTAGACCAACTGGTCGTTGGATTTATACAGTTTACCTTGGTTTGTACGAAATTTAGAAAGTTTTAACATACGGGGACATTACGGAGTAACCTGGATATATCACTAGCTAGCAACCACTTTTTACCAGATTAATCTAGTTTTCGTGAGAAACCTTCTGCCAAGATAGTGGTAAATTAACTGCATAGATAAAACTTACAAAATACTTTCCGAATTTACTAGCTGGCTTCCCACGCGTGGTCATTACTCTAGGTTAAAAGTACTCTATTTGCTATTCCATGACCTAAAATACCAGTATACCAACATATTTTGATCCAAAAGATTTGTATAGATTGCTCCGCTTCTACTTATCGGATTGAAATACCAAGTACCTTAGTTTTTAAGTCAAACCATAAGCTATCCAACAGCGATCCGCATCGCAATCGGTCTTGTAGTTTTTACGTGATGCGTGAACAAACATACCGACAAACAGACAGACACGATTTAAAAAAATCTTGTTCAGTAGTTTATTTTTATGTACCCCAGACCATTTTTTTTTTAAATTATCTTCTTTGTACCGACTTTTTCGTACATATAGCTTTGTTATAAGTATAGATATAGATAGATAGATTTCTAAAATGTACTGACATTTACACAATCTACCAGCTACCAGTTTCACTTTCTACCTTAGGCACTCATTTCCAGACAAGTGCATCCATCTATAATTAACGCAATGCCCGCCCTCGCGCGCTAAGTGGAACCTCGAGCGACCGCAGACTTGCGGTCAGCGTGCTGAAGCAATATGCGAGGGCATCACGGAGTAATCAAGACTTTAATCAACTGAAGTCTGGAGATGGCAGGAGATACCCAATGAATTAGATAAAGGTATTTGATTATAGTACTTACACAGTTACTTTCTTTACGCTTTACATTATTTAAAGATATATATAGGTAAATTTGGATACAGAAAAAAACAATCGTACCATGATGAAGTAAAGTTATTCAGAACCACAACTAGAACTACAATAGAAATAAACAAAAATCTACTCAGAGGAATAGCTGTGTATCAGAAAAATACGTCACAAACCTTTTATTCTGGAGCAAAGAAATAAAATATGGATGAACGGTGTTCAGAATTCTAAACGAACAACACCTTGGGTATGTAAGATACAAATAAGTAAGGTCAGCTGAAAAATAACTTGATTTGTTATGAACCTTATTTAAAAGTATAATAAGGACGAACATTTACAAGCATGTTTTTGACAATTGTAATGTTTTTTTCTTACCTTCAAGGTAAAAAAAAAAGTGTAAGTACAGAAATGTATAATATTAGCACAGAATAAAATAATAGTATTACGTGTATTAGGAAATGTGGTTTAAAGAAGTCATTACAAAAAGGTGTGTACAAAAATTGAAGGTTCTCACCCTTCTCCTATAGTTTCTAGTAAGTTGGCCCACGGCTTTGCCCGCGTGGTAATTTTTCTGGGATATAAAGATCCTGTGATATTCAAGAACCAAATGGACCAAAATCATCAATCTTCGCTCAGACGTCAAATGGTTTTTTATCGATTGCTCGAATTTTACTTAACAGATTGAGATACAAGGTACACTAGTTTTTAAGTCAAACCATAAGCTATCCAACAATGATAACCGCACCGCAATCGGTCCAGTACTTTTACGTGATGAGCGATCAAACATACAAACAGACTCGCAGACAAACAGACAGAAACGATCTAAAAAAAATGTTATATTTTTGTTCAGTAGCTTATGTTAAGTACCCTAGACCTTTTCTTTAAATACCTTCATTGTACAGTTTTTTGGTACTTACTGCTTCCATCATCATCAGCGCATGTCAGTTCACTGCTGGCCATAGGCCTCTCCCATAACACGCCACTGAGCTCGATCTTCAACTCATCTCTTTCAACCACTGCCAGACACTTTAAAGTCGCTCCACCAAGCCGGAGGGCGCCTGATACTACGTTTACAGAGTGGCAGTGTCCACTCAAGAACACGTCTAACTCAACGGTAATCAGTCCTTCGACAAACATGACCAGCCCACTGATACTTTAGCTTGCTTATCCTAAGGGCTATGTTGACAACTTCGGTTCTCTGTGGGATCATCTCATTCCGGATACGATCTTTCAGAGAAACTCCGAGCATAGCCCTTTCCATAGCCCGCTGAGCGACCTTAAATTGATGAACTAGTCATATCATGAGTATCCAAGACTCGGCTCCGTATGTCATAACAGGTAAGACACACTGGTTTTGACTTTTTTCTTCAAACTTTGCGGTATTGGCGACGAGAAGACTCGACGAAGTTTCGCGCAAATGCTGCCCAGACCATTTCGCGGGTCTGTCTCTTGAAGTTGTTTTTACCTAGTTGAAAAGTTTGCCCCATGTAAACATGCTCCTGAACAACTTAGAGAGATTTCCATTATCAGCAATTGGTTCTGGAATAACATGTTCGTTGAACATAACCTTGGTTTGGTCAAAGTTGCTCCGGAGACCAATGCTTTGAGACGAATCAGCTGTCCAACATCTGTTGAAAGTCCTGCAACGTTTCTGACACAATGACAACGTCATCGGTAAATATCAAGGGTAAGATAATAATAATAATAATAATATTCGGGCCGTTTCCACACCAATTACCTAGCCCCAAACTAGGATACCCTGTACTATGGGCACTAGATAACGGATAAACATACATAGATAAGAATATTAACATCCATGACTCGACTTCGATTTCGTACCTAGGATCTCTAGCCACTAGACCAACCGGTCGTCAGATGTACTGCCCGTTAATGTTAATGCCACATCCTTTCCAGTCTAGAGTCTTAAACATATCCTGCAATGCTGACTGAGCAAGCGAAGCGAGCTCAAAACTTTTTGCTCAAGTCTCTGCTTCAAGTATAATCCATAAGCTGGTTACTACTCTGCAGGTTGTATTTTACAACCGATCTGGACGAAACTTGGTAGGTATACAGGTTGAACAAATTTGTTGAACTTTTTAAAATGGCAATAAGGGGGCTACTGAATATCTCCGCATTATTAGATCCGATTTTGTCGGTTCTATTTATACTTGAAAGGTTTATAAATTTAAGTCAGTCTCATAAAAAATATCCGTCAATTGTCGAGCTATTTTTACCGAAAAGTTGCATGGCGTGTCCGGCTAGTTTGTAAATTTTTAGGTTTGCGGGTAGCCTTCAGATAGGGAATTATTACGTGAAGCTCCTTTAAGCCAGCTTTATAATACATACACCGTTGAATTCGTATTGAGATTAGCTATCCTATGATATGTAAATAATATTATAAAAACACTTACATTAAATAGAAATCATGAAGAATATTTTTTGTTTTGATTATCTTGACACCATCACTGTCACATATGCACTCACTACATCCCTTTGACACATTTTTTCACAAAACTAACATCTTTAGTGGCCAGATACATATTCTAGAAATTTTATATTCTATGCAGTATTTACTGCAAAACTAGCATTTGAAAACAAAAGCATGCGTGGAACCATCCGAGCCCGCGCTCAGCGACGACTGACCGTGTGACCTTGACAGAAATGTACTGTAGGTAGATAACCGTACGACGTGACTTGCGTAACCTTGGCCCTATTTCATAGAGTGACAAATCATAATAAACCTACAAATGTCAGTCGAATACGCCAAATCAGCGCTTCATAAAACAAAAATGTACGACATTTCGATAGTTTGACTGACAATTGTCGGTTCGATTGACATTTGTCAGTGTACTATAGTTTTATGAAATAGGGCCCTTGTATTTTTGTTCCAGGTAAGTATTAGATTGGCAGTGACGCAATTAGAGAAAAAATGTTTATTCGTTGATTAAACGATAATGTGCTAAATACACGCTGTAACTACGGAAACGATTTCCCCGGGCGCCCGATACACGCTGTAACTACGGAAACAATTTTGAGTTTTTTATTCTTTTGATATTATTCTTGGTTTTAGACCAATTTTAGATTTTGGTTTTTTGTTAGGTATCGGTTATTTTAGTGTAAATGTACTGACGGAACTTAGGTACCTACTTAGAAAATAAAATGTATTTATCATCAATAAATAACTTTTAGATGAAGAGAAAATTGTTAATTGATAGTTGAAGCAAGCTAGCTTATTCTACCTATTTTTGTAAATTCTAAGTAAATGTACCTACTAACAGATTTTGACTTACACTTACTGGAATAGAACTTATGTACCTGCCAATAGAATAACACTGCATTTACCAACAATAGCTTTTATTTATACCTACTTGTGTTTGAAAATTCGTATAGATAGATCATTCCGTCATATTACGGACAAGAGGGAATATATTTCCCACTTGAGAGAAATAAGGGCTAACAATCTATGACTGATTTCTTCGAAAGCTGATGTCTACTACGTATTTCTTATTCGAGATGGGGGCGATAAGGCCTGCACTGACGTCCCGCTTGGGGTGTATTGTGCATTTCCCCCTGCCAGCCTCTACCCAAGCCACCCAAGCTCCTTTATATACCGGAGCACGGCTTTAGGTCGCTGGCACAGCTGTTCCAGATGTCTACTACGTAATGGGGAGAAAGGGAATATGATACCCACACAAAAAACGAAGGAAAATAACCTAGACGATTTCTCTTGGAAGTCTTGGAAGGGGAATGCAATTTTATCAGCCTATAGAATGTATGGATTTATACCTAGCAACATTTTCTACCAAATGCCTTCCATAGTAAAAAGTCATTCTAATGGAATTGAAGTAGTCTCAACTGACTCTAACGACATTTTATGAGCCTCTATTACAAGAAACGGCTGAACCGCATTTGATTTCTTTCGTAGCATACAGTATGTATTTCTAATGTGATACTTACTAATGATAAATATGATACTTACTGATGACAATAGCATGTAGTTCACCTGATGGTAAGCGCTGTGCCTGCCTGGCATTCCTAATGATATATTTGAAACTCACTTATGAAATTAAGCCCACATTCCTAACATATATGTTATAAATGTGTGCTTTCTTTTAGGCCCGTCATGATAAAATTACAAAATACAACTCTTCAATCTTCAAGAACAAGAAGAAATCAAGAAAGAAGAATCAAGAAGTACTTACAAATCTGTCCTCTTCCCCCTCGCCCTCTTCGGCGGCGGCAATGAAGCCGGTGAGCTGCCACGTTTTGCAGGCAGTGGCACGGCACCCGGTGGCGACTGGTTGCAAACGTTGTATACTAAAAATAATAAAATAAAATTGTAAAGATTACACTCTGCCTTTCAATAGTGGGTAAAAACATGACACTCCTTTTTTGGACAGACGTGTAAAAATGGAACAGTCACAGTTATTCATAACAGAATAGGGCAGCCGTGTATAACTGAACAGTGGAACAGGAAAATCCTACATCTCAATCTCTATGGTACATTTATCATGGATTACGTAGTCGGAAAAAAGGGAATATTTTTCCCTCATGAAAAAAAGTAAGGTATATAATCTAGACTTAGATTTATCTTCGAAAGATGGTGCATAAGCGAAAATAATTATAAGATACGGATGGAACAAAAAATTCATGAAATATAAACAGTACGAAAACAGGGTAACATTCAAAAATATCGGAATTTTTTAGGCTGATCTGATCTCTCTCTTTGAAAACCTAAGTCTAGGCTATAAAAAATATAAAATAAAGGACAAAAAAGCCAATAAAAAAACATACCAATAACCAAAAAAAACAATTTTTGTATTTTTTTTTTTATGATACTAAAAGATGTAACTAAAGCAACGAATCTAAGCAATAATCTCAATAATCGCGACGATTGTACTTCACGGTACTAGAGCTCGATTTTGTATGAAATTTCGGTTGGGGTGTCCCTTAGGGGCGCTATGGAAAAAAGACAGAAAAATTTGAACGAAAAATTCAAGAGTTTTTTCAAATTACGATTAAGTTACACACTAAAACACTAATTATTGGTGTAAAACATGTACCTGATATAATAATGTCCTCACTAAATCACATTTATTACTTGGATACACAAATAAAACACATAATTTCTATGATAAAAGTAGCCATGTTTGAGTCCGAACAATAAACACGACTCTTTTTCAATAATAATCATCACTTGAATTGAAAAACTAATATGATAATAATAATCGTCACTGTTTTTCGCGTAAATTTATTTAATGTTATTTAGAATTTCCATCGCTGAGACATTTTATCAGGAATAAATGTCTATCGAAGCACAACACCTCAATCCACAGTCCACAGTCCACACTCCACAGTGAACACAGAAAAATGGCGGCTCGCCTCGCTCTTGCTTGAATTTCTGGGTTCAAACTGAATATAACCGCTAACATCTGGGTTGGCGAACTAAAATCGAAATTTTCGTAATTTTGTGTTCGAGTTGAAACAAAATGCTTTCTACAAAACGTATCGGTACTGAACGAAACTTTACGATGAAATTTATACATTGGTGTTGAAATCGAACGCAGCGCTAGTGTTGCGGTACATTTTGAGCTGTCCCTCAGAGGGGCCAAGGACGGGCGGGCCGCTACACGTCGCTGGCCCGGGGAGGGTACATGGACAATTGACGGGACTACTATCGAACAGTGAAAACCGCATCGCAATCGGTTTAGTATTTTTTACGCGATGCGCAAACAAATATACAGACAAACTAACAAACAGACAGACAGACACGATTTATAAAATTATCTATGCTTGTTCAGTAGCTTATTTTAAGTAACCTAGACCATTTTTTAAAAATTATCTTCTTTGTGCAGACTTTTTCGTTCATATTGCTATAATATAAGTATAGACACAGAATAAATAATAGTACAAGTACAGAAGGATAACTAAGTAAATTCATTTAAATACATCTCTCGCAATTAAATACATTTAAATACATCGCAACTCTCTCTACAACGCAATAGAGTGCAATTTAACTAGCACAGCGCTGCGATCTTTCAATTATATTTACCTAGAAGGCGCTCACCCATTGCGTGCAGGCTAGAATGTATCGTATCACAACGCGCGAGAGCTTCCATTGCTCTAACCGTTTCAGAATCGCTCTGTCACTTTTTCGTTCGGCAGGGTTCTATCAAGATATAACTAGGCACTTGCACTAGTAATTTATTCTGTGATATGATATGACTTAGATATTGTAACAGAATAAACAATTATGTAATAATGTTTTTCTTTTTTACTTATTATTATAAATGTTGATAGTTCTATTAACTACATATAATGATATTCTTACCAGAATAGACCTAGTACCTCATTATTTGATTATAACTTAATAGGTATTGGACTTTGAAGAATATAAGGTGCCTGTTTGAATTCCATGCTTAATAATGAATGAAAAAGAAATGGCTACCTACGTAATAAATGTAAGTATGGAGGTATTTTACTAGACTTGTCAGACCGAATGCTATGCAGTACATTCTAGGTTTCTTCTTGGTACTCTGGTTAAGCTCATATTTTTAATTTCACATAATGTCCATAATGTTATTACATTTTGACGTTGTTTAGATGAAATTCCGTGTGCCATACAAAGGAGAGTTACTTGCCTCTGTTTGGGGATGAAACCTGTTTCGTTGGTACTCGGGCGCATCGAGAACGCATCCGCGCCCGCGCCACGGGAGTGGTCTGTGGGACCTTGAATGGAACGGACCCCGCGCGAGCAATAACACCTATTTTGTTTGTCATTCCTACGTTCGTGAAATGCAAATTTAAACATATTAATTACCCCGCGTTTGATCTACCGCGCGGTGAAGTGTGACTTCGGACTAAATTTTCCGTAGGTTAAGTGTGTGTGTACCTAACGCTGATGAGCTCCTGACCTGCAACTTCGACCAGGCCTGCTATCCTGGCCAATACCATCTCGTGACGTGGTGAATTCTTCTACAAGGGTAAGTAGCTCTTTAGAATGGTTTCCCGGTCTTTAGTCTAGCAACGTCAAATTCTACATAAATTCTATTCTTTGGAAACGCGAACCAGCATTATCCTGCCACAGCTTTAATTGTGGCAGGCGCGCATCATCCCCCAGTCAAAATGTATAAACTGCTGGAGGTTGTATGCACCATACTCATAATTAAGAAAAGAATAAAATTTGTCAAAGACTTTACGTAAGTAGGTACATTATCGTAAGCACACGGCGCGCGACTCATCGAGTGCACGCTTGACACTCTATTGAATTAACCGCAATATTGCGGGCGCAAAGTGTAGGTATAATATTTGTACTTGTTGCGGAGTGCGAATGGCCTGGTATAGATCAAATATCTAAAGCTTGTTTGTCTCTTTTTTGTTTTATTTGTGGTCGGGTTTCTTGTTTTTATAATATTCCATTTTTGTTTAAAACTTTTTAGTTTACATTTATAAGATTTAGTGAGAATTATTGCCAACCTACTTTAAATTATAATAGGTCCTAAATAGTGATAAGACAAACTTAAAGATGATTTTCAAATACCTATTCAATGATACCCCACTTGACATAGTTCGACGATTTTTCTTTTTTTCTTTTTTCAATATGGGGTCTACTACTCGACATATTGAATTTTGATTAATGTCAGTCTGTTAATTGTCAGCTTTAGTAGCACTCGCAAGATAATACAAAACGATTGACGTATGAATTATCAAAATCGGTCCAGGCATTTGATCAAAAATATCAGGATCCAAAAATGAATCGATATGTTGTACCTATTTTATTGAAAACTAGCTAGGTACCTACGTATATCAAATAAAATCTTGACTAAATAATGTAATTAGCTTATTTTACTGATTGATTTTCCCTAGTCGAGATCCCACAGTCTTATATTTATATGTGTAAACCTACCTCGATAGGTACACATTAAGGGTGTTGGGCTCGTGTGTAGCGGGTTTTTTTTTTCTTAAATGAGGTAGCTAATGTAAAGAATAATCTCCAAGTGTGGCAAAAGTAATATCACTAATAATAGTTAGGAAGCTGAACCAGCTACAAAAGCAAAAACCCTGTAAAAATATTGAATTTCCCGCTGCAGGCGTACCCAATTAAACAGAAATGAACTTTGTATAGGTACGATTATATAGTTCAACTTCTAGAACATTACTAGACCTATTTACATAACTAGTGGCTCTGTGAGCTGAAGATCGCACGCGTACAAACTTTTTTGCAAACAATCTAGCGGTTCACAGTAGCGCCGTCTAGTTACCTTATTTTAACACTAACATTAATAACCAAGGTGCTCCGTCAGTCCCTACCTAGTAGGTAAACATGATTCCACTGGTAGAAACCTAAAAGTGAGAAATTTACTGCATTTTGAGGAGCTATTCTGCTCATCACGCCGAAGATCCTCATCAGATGTTCACCATTTTTTTTATGAGACTAATTTAAAGTTACTACCTTTCAAATGACAAAACAACCATCGAAATCGGACCGGACATACGAAATAATTTTTGCCGAAGCTTCGCGTTCGCTCGGTCAATTATTGCTAACAACATACTAGGTAGGTACTTCGATTATAATAGCTACCTAATGTTGTGGATATTGATAAGAAATCATATTACATATTATATCTATCTACTCATATTTTCTCATCCTTTGGAAATTGATGAATTCGCAACTCTCCACTATTATTATATGATGTTGACGTTGATCGCCTCATTGCGTGAACACCAAACATACAATATAATTATTATGTACTTTGGCAAACTCGTGCGAGCGATTTCGTGTACCTGACACACCTAATACCCTGTACCGATTTGCAATAGACGCCCGCCAGTACGCAGTGCAGGCGCGCGGGGTGGAGGGGGACCCCGCTCTCCTTCACACCGCACCTCATCGTTGCTCTGTGAAGCGGCCGAGTTGACTACTATAAAAACATAGGAAAAATCATCTCATCATCTTTTTGTTTGGTGGTCTGTGCGTACGAAGTTGCGGGCGGGAAAACTAGTTATTTTATATAGCAAGTCAAAACGTTTAAGACATCATATTTTTGAATTAGCTTAAGCATATAAATAATGATGGCTCGGTTTGGCACCGCCTTCAAAAAACTCTTTCTTATCTTATGTTGTATTTTTGCATTAACATCAAATTGTTAATTTCGAAAAAGTGATATTGTTCTGGCTCAATTGTAATTATTTTATTCTATTTAGTAGTTGTTTGCAAATGATCATTTTTAATAAGAAGCCGTTTTTTTACGGAAGAATCTTTTTTTTTCGCTGTCAACTGTAGTCCCCACGGACAAAGTCGCGGGCGGGAAAGCTAGTAGGCTAATAAACACATTACCGGGCCTTTGCGTTGCGCAGTCTGCTTAAATGCAAAAAAAAAAACAAACCGTCAAAAGCGGCAAATAAGCTTTAGATTTTTTATTTTGAAATATAAGATGCAGTCGGAGGCATGAAGAGTTGAAGAGTTGAGTTAGCTTGCCAGGTTTCTAGCTGATCCCATCAAACAAGAAATTAAATGCATGATGCCTACGACTGCATGTTTCTTTCAAAATCAAAAATCTAAAGCCTAAGTCCCTCTTTTTAGTTTGATTGATAGTCCGTTTTTTGTTTTTCTATAATAATTCATTTTTGTATTTATATGAATTAGTGAGAATGGTTACCAACCAACAATAAATCGTTATAGATCCTAAATGGTCATTCGAAACGAAAAATATTAAGACAAGATAATAAATACTCAAGATACTCAAGAATATTACTCAAGATGTTTTTGAAATAACTATTCAATGATACCCCACTTGACATAGTTGGTCAACTTTATTTTTTTCTTTTTTACATTATGGCGTCTGGTTGTCGCCATTGTTCAATCATTGAACATGAATATCCATACAACTACTCAACTACGAACATTAGCTTATCCGAAGAGCACACTTCAATTTATTACTCCGTGAACTACATTCATCTGACATATATTATACATTGCAGCGTCCGACCGTCAAGCGCCCTAGATTAAAGATGCTGCGTTAAGCATTAACACCGTCATCACACAAATGTAAGATAGTCTTAGTGTTTATACGCAAAACTAGTATATAAGAAGTTAAAGACAACAAATAAAGTCACTTACCAACAAGTCGTCGAGTTTCACTCATCTCCAAGTCACCACCTGCCTACCTAGAAGTACCTAGCACCCGCTAGAGGAGCCACCCAGAGGTACCCAGCAACCGCTGGACGAGCTGCCCTAGAAGTGCCTAGCACCCGCTAGAGGAGCCGCCCAGAGGTACCCAGCCACCGCTGGAGGAGCCGCCCAGCATACGCTGGGCGGCTCCTCCATTTTTCCACACACATTTCCACGACACATTTCTCCACAGCTTCCTCTCAGCTTTCTCTTCCTTTAGCCGTCAGTACGATCGGTCTTGTGATCCTGCTTGACCGGCAGTGAGAAAATCATTCCCTGTGTACATCGCACGAAGTACATTACCTTACTTCCTACCCCCCTTCCGTCTGTTACCTTAGGTCTCATGGTAACAGACATTCCGTACTTATCTATATATACATTATATGTTCATATGGTAGGTTAGGATACACACGTTAGGGTTACCAGGTAGGGAAGTAGGTGTCACAGTAGGGTAGTAAAGTAAGGGGAGTAAGGGGACATCTTCTGCTCGTTTGTTCACCCGTGTGTTCACACTGATACACGTCGGATCGAGCGTCAGCAGTAGGTGTCTGTAAGCTAGGTAGGTAATTCCGCAACCCATCTACTAGTCACACACACACGTGCGCCTGCCTAGAACGCACGTTTGGTCAAGTGCTGGCTGGTAGGTGGTTTGACATTTAATTTAGTTTTGATTAATGTTATGACTTTTGTAGCACTCGCAAAATTAAGATTAATCGATTGACATAAGAATCATCTAAATCGGACCAAGCATTTGTTCTATATAGTGCCACAAATAAACGTACATACCGTAAAACCGTACAACTTTGTCCAAATTTAATGCGTTTTTTGAATTTTTATGTTAATTTTATTTCGTGATTGTACTTACGCCATTATTAAATGAACTGTTCTTCACATAGAATATATAATGATACCAAAAAATGTATATATAAGTGATAAAAACCTCAATTTAGAAGGTGGCCCAAATATGGAGAACTTTTTACAAGTTTGCCCATTTTGCAGAAACATTCATAATATTGCTATTTTCTACCTTAAGCTCATGAGATTTAGAGGTTATTCAAGAAAAATAGTCAATCTAACATAGGATCTTAATATAAAACGTTCATATTATCTGTCAAAATTGAGTGGGCAAAGACGCAACTTTTTTTTGAATTTTTTCATACTTTTTAAACAATGAGCTATTTTTTTATTGTTAAACCAACTAGGTTTAGGAGGTACTCACGATCACGAAGATCACATTCTAATATTAATCTAAAAATAAAAAACAATTTAAAATAAGCTGCACTTTTTAGCAATCACTTACAAGCTTAAAAAATTATAAACTAATATTTTTATATCCGACATGGGGCTGCCGTATTATGCTGAAGGTATCAAAACGTTTGCCAGTTTTTCTTTCTCTTCGTTAGAAAGTTCCTTTTGTCATATTTCATATTATCCGTCGAGGGATTTCGATCCTCTTTTCTGCCTCCCGACTTGACATCATGTTTTTTTGTACCATGTTTACAGCTTATTCCAACACTTCTACTGAATAATCTCTATATGTTATCGAGCATAAAAAAAACTCTTCTTTCATATATATACTAGCTTTCCCATCCGCAACTTTGTCCGCGCGAACTACAGTTTATCCTGAAAAAAGCATCATATGTTTTTCTAGGATATTAAAAACCAATGCAGAAGAGGAGCACTAACGCTCTTGATGTTTCTTGACAGACTTGGTATTATTTCATTTCCATGGTAACCGTTCCTTAAAGAGAGTAATCAACATTTTCCGTTTTCAGGTGGATACTTTAAAAAAATGGAATAAAAGGTATTCTATGTTTTATTCCAGGGTATAAGCTATCTCCATTCAAAATTTGATCAAAATCCTTTCAGCCGTTATCACGTTAAAACTCCCCAAACAAACAAACTGACAATGTTTCACTTTTATATATTGGTATGGATAATTTTAATTGTAGACTTGTATACCAACAGTAGGTTATTCAGAAATGAATGTAAAACAAAGTATCCAAGGGTGGATCCAGCCTTCGAGTCAGGGGGGGGGGGGGGGGTCACACACTTAGATCAGGCTGGATGGGGAAAATTATACAAAATGTTTCCTGCGGTTTCACTCGCATAGCCTATGCCCATAGGCAATTCCATTTATTTATAGAGATAATTATATCATAACATTTCAGGACAAAATAAGCGTAAGAGCAGTGAGCGGAAAAAAATTGAGTTGTCTGTCAGTAAACTCCGATACGTACAGAGTATGTATTTAATATCCAAAGCGCGTTAATACTTAATACTGTTAATACTCTATTAAATTAAAATATATAATTCCAAAACATGTAAAAATATGCACTGACATGATTTAAACTTACGTGAGTAGAGATTGTTCGAATATTGAGTTATATCTGACGATGAAGTGAACGAAAAAATAAAAAAACAAATATACTATATGTGACAACTAAAATAAGTGAGAGCGGAGCAAGCGCGGAAATTTCAAGCTATATCCATTGGCGTAGGTAGAAGTTAAATATTTTTTCCAAATCATAAAAACAAACAAATATCAATAATCTAAAAATGCGAGCAAAGCGAGCGCAAAAATTTTGACTTGTTTATGTACACAATTTTAACAACGCAATTGAAACATAATTCTAAATCACATAAAGTTATGCATTGAAATGATACAAATACGCTATAGCTATTTATGATTTTAGAACAAAACATTATACCAAATCACAACAACATAATGGAAAAGAAAATGTGGGGTCCTAAGCAAGCGAAGAAAGCGCAAAAATTTTGAATACTTCTGTTAGTTAAAGAGTTCTAAAATCTAACTCCTAATAATATTGAAATAAGTATGCATTGATAAGAACAAAACACTGAGTGAACGCGTGGGTTCACTCAGTATTGAGGACTGACTGACAGACTGAGGACTGGATCAAATTTTACGTGGCGTAGACGTTTCACGACAAACTAATGGCCATGCACTCCAACACCGCCACCCACCCAGTTTTTTTCTTGTTTGGATGCGATTCAAGACAATGTACAATGTTAATCAATGGTACTGGTGTCGCGCGTAATAAACGAGTGAAAAAGAGGGTACTTAGACCATTTTGTTAGCTCGTAAAAAATATCCACCCGCAGTTACTTCACTTTGTCCGTGATCACTTCGCTTGCTACAACAGTGCCGAAATATCGGGAACTCATTATAAATAGTATCCATGGTAAGTATCCTGTTTGTAATGTTTAAGTATAAGTACTTACAAGGTATATCACCTCCACAAACAAGAACTTACAATATTAGCCAAATCCAAGGAAAAAGTGTTTCCAGCGTCTGCCGCGCTAGGTTAATATTTGAGTCACAGAAATTCATAATTTTATCAAATATCAACTTATTGGTCCAGTAGATTCAGAAGAAATTGGTTGTAACAGATGAACAGACAGACAGACAAACAGATAGACAGACACGCGAGTGATCCTATACGTGTTTCATTTTTTTCATTCGGACTTACCGAACCCTAAACCCCCCTAACCTACCCTAGATGAAGAATAGGTAACAGGAAGAAAAAAAAGTGAGGATAAAATATACCTTGTTCTTTTCACTCAACTATTTCATATAATTTTAAAAACTCTCACAAAATACCAATCCTTACACCTTCTTTAAAAATAAACTTGAGGCTTCGTATTTATCTTCTCAGGGTGTATTTTGGGTAGAAATGAAACGGGTTCTTTGCACACACGAAAGAAATAAAATAATTTAATAAATTTGAAAAACAGATTTTATTTTTACAAAACAATTATATTGTGGAAGCAGTCATTAATAACAATAGCACGCTTTGTGTCTTTTGCGTGACGAGACGCGGTAGGTGTGTGTAAACTGTGGCGCTAGTGGCAAGTCTAACGGCAGAGGCGCGCGAATCGAGGCACGCGAAGCGTTTGTATGCAATCTTGCGCTTTAATTAAATAAGCCCGCGTCACATCCTCCCCGTTCGACTTTCTCGGTCTACCTCGTCTACGCTTGATTTTACATTAATGCTTAATTATACTGTTTCGCGTGTGCAGTTTCGCGAAGTGGCGCCCTAATAATTTGCAAAATTGATACTCAGATTTAAATGGTAAAACAATCGTGGAAACGGTCAATAATATCAATAGCACGCGTTGCGTCCTTTGTGTGCTGAGGCGCGGTTGGCGGGAATTGCGCGGGAGGTATGTGTAACCCGGTGTAACCACAGTACATTATATAGTCTTTACAGACAGTAGTGTATCGAAGCATTGTTTTCGAGTTTGATGTCTACAGGGCCCCGACCACAGAACTTGGCTACAATCACATTGTCACTTTTTTTCATAGCAAAATCGACTCTATCGCAAAGTATTAATGAATTTGACGGCTTGAAACCGATATGATCAACACTGCGTAATAGCACTGCTGTCAGTCGTATACCGAGGGTTGCCACCTGTGTGTCTTTACCTGCTACAAAAAAGGAGGGTTATGATTTTATCAGAATACCTATGTATGCATGAATGTATGTATGTATGTATGTATGTATGTTTATCTTTTTGTTAATTTACGGCCAACCTTTTAAATTTGTGGGAATCTTCTATTAGTAAAACCAGAGTTTTTAAGCTACTTACAAAAAAATGAAGGCTAGCGATTTCACGCGTATGTGTACACTTACATTATAAAGAGGAAAGATTTGATTTTTTGTATGTTTGTATTTTTGTATCTTTGTGTGTAATGGACAAACGCAAAATATACTGAACCGATTAACAAATAATATTTCACGTATTAGAAAGCTACATTATCAGCGAGGCATGGGCACAATTTTATTTTTCAAGAAAGTAGAGATCCCTTCGAAAATTGTAATATACAATATTTCACTCCGTGAAACACACAATGATACACACAGTGATACATACGCTAAACTTATTACACCCGTGTCTTTGTTCGGGGGTTAATAAAATAATCATACATAAATGAACTACTCAGATGAATTTTGTACAGTAGATAGATAGATAACTCTTTATTGCACTAAAGAAACTTAAATTATGGCAGATCAACAATGACCAGCAATCAGCAGCGATCAGAGCAGCGATCTCCTCCAGGCAACCTTAGATTAGAAAGCGAGAACATGAACATTAATGAACGATAGTGTACATATGCAAGTATACATTTACTGAAAAAATACCATAAGTACAATATATAAAATAAAAAAAATATATATCTGTATACAGGTTGTAGTTTTCCATCCCCGCCATATTCGCAGAGTCGATTGTAATAGGTACCTTAATCAACTAACAATACTATTTAATTCCTATATTTAACTGGAGGTGGAATTTTTAATAAAATATTTTATTGATAAATCGTAGTACTTTGTTTTGGAGTAGAACCCCACGACACACGCACATGTATGGTAGGTATGTGTGCGCGCTCCTATAGACGCGCCGCGCGCCGCCGCCAGCGCCACAGAATAAATAGTGAACCTTTAATTATCAGTTGGTATAAATAAACTTAATGCAAGTGAGAATGTATCATCAACGTTGACATTAGTTAGGAATTACCGGCGTGGTAAAAAAATTGGAATCAGCTTATTTACAGTTCGATTGGAATGAAAAAAATTATGAACAAGTTTACAATTTACGTTACCTTGATACTCTTCAGTATCCTCCTTCATTTTCAATGCACAATTGAGCACGATGTCTTAATGTTTTGTGTAATTTTTTTAACACTTTTACATTGAATTAACTCCTGGAATTGCTCTGTGTGGCACCCAGCAACACGTCGCGTGGGCGTGGGCAAAAAAAAAACAAATGTGAGTGATCGAACAGCTGAGTGCTCGGGCATTACTTCTTTATTCTGTGGCTCGGGCAACGACCGGGGCAATGACCCGCGCCAGCCTTGGGGTGCTGACGCGCGGCACGCCGCGGCCGGCGCGTAGTGTGCGTGAAAGCGGCAATACACGCGACAAGGCTTCATTAGTGTGTGTGGACGCAAGCTCTTGCCACACTGGGTGATTTTAAATTAGGATCGCGTACACATATCGCTTTTTATAAACTTTTTTTACTTATTTATAATTCATATTTTTTTTTACTTGTTTTATTAATGATTCGTGTTCTGTAAGTGGAGTATACCTACCTCTGCAAATATGGCGGGGATGCATAACTACAACCTGTATAATATAAAAATACATACAAATAAACATATATACTAATAATAATGATACATACTAAAATAAATAGGAATCTGCACACAAAATACATTACACTACATAAGCATATTAAACATTAAAATAAGTAAATACAGCAACATGTCAAAGCGTTGAATGACAGTACCACTTCATTAAAATATGAAAGAATATTAACGTCAAAACAAATCGAAAGTGTCTTTTGTCGCTGCCTTTTGAATAAAACAACAACCATCCAAAACGGTTAAGAAATTTTAGAGATTTGAGGCAATATAAACACAAAATCAAATGGATGTACTAGAAAAAATATTTATTTTCGAAAAACTACTAAACCAATTTTGATACAATTTATATGGGACCACCTGTAGAGTACCCTTCCAAACTTAAAATAATTTTCGAAGAAATCGGTGTACACATGAATAAAAAAAAAAATAAGGCTGTCGAACATATAACCGTCTCCTTTTGTGAAGTCGCTTAAAAATATAGAACGGAAGGACACGTGGCCATGGAAACAAAATAATTATAAGTCTGTCAAGTACGTGAGTAATGATGCAATTTTTGTGTATGGGTAAAATAAATAACTATTATTTATTTTCTACGTTTAAGTATCTTTTTTTTTTCGAATTATTGCATTGTCATCGGTCTTTGACAGGTGTGCAAAATTTGAATGAAATCTGACTGTTTAAAGTGGGTCAAAATAGCCTCCAAAGGAGTCGGTTACAAACATACAAACATACAAGTGAAGCTAATATAAAGCGTATAAAAACACCACGATCGTTGCTGCCAAAGATTTTGAATTACGCTTAATGGCGTATTTTTTTTAGAAATTACTTTGCGTAAAAATATTCTAATAGTAAGAATAATGCCGTGGTGTGAGTGCTACCCGTGCGAAACCAGGGCGAATCACTAGTATGTAATATTGTTAAAAATTGGTGCTTATTAGTATTATTGTTCCTGCTCCTATTCCACATACACAGCATAGGCCTATAACATGCATGATCCAAGCCGCATTAAAACCATCCCAAGTTCCATTCAGACGCAGATTTAATTATTCTAAAGCTGACTGGGAACGATATACGTCTGAGATAGACAAAAACCTGCTCAACATAGAACCGTCACCGAAAAACTATGACAAGTTTGTCAATGTAATCTGGTCCGTGTCACGCCACTGCATACCCAGAGGATGTCGCACCCAATACATACTCGGCCTAAATAAAGATTCAGCACAGCTTTTTGCACATTGCCAATCCCTATATGAAGATTATCCTTTTGCTGAAGAAACAATTGCCGTTGGTAAGAAACTAATGGATATGCTTAAGAACAACCGAAGACATAGATGGATGAAGACTGTGGCAAACATCGACATGACCCATAACAGTAAGCAAGCATGGTCCACATTTAAAAAGCTAACGGAAGATCCCCCGAACCCAACCAACCCGGGCAAAGTCACAGCGAACCAAGTGGCTCACCAGATTTTACTAAATGGTAAAGCATTGACTACCAAAAATTCAAAAAAATAGCAATATACCCGAGAATCCTACAAATATCTGCAAACCATTTAACCTGACCGACTTAATAACAACCCTGAAATCCTTAAAAATGCCAAAGCTGCTGGTGTTGACGACATCACAGTTGAGCAACTGAAACACCTAGGCCCTGTTGCTATCTCGTGGCTTCTAGCACTCTTTAACTCCGCCCTTAAAAGCCACCGCATCCCAAAACTTTGGAGGAGATCTAAGATCGTCGCTATCCTCAAACCTGGAAAACTACCCTCAGACCCAAAAAGTTACAGGCCCATCTCACTACTCTGCCACACTTTCAAACTATTTGAGAGATTACTGCTGAACCGTCTACAGTCTCAGATCGAACCAAAACTAATTCCAGAGCAGGCAGGCCGGGAAAAGCTTGCACCGGCCAGATCTTGAGGCTTACAGAACTCATCGAAGACGGATACGAGGCAAAGAAAATAACTGGCGTTGTCTTTGTCGATCTGTCTGCGGCCTACGATACCGTGAACATCAAAAGACTTCTCTCTAAAGTCGAAACAATTACAGAGGACAAAGATTTCGTAAAGATCCTTGACGAGTTGCTACTAAATCGTCGATTTCAAGTCCAGCTTCAATCTGATAAAAGCAGATGGCGAAATAAAGAAACGGCTTGCCACATGGTAGGTAGTTCTGGTACCAACACTGTTCAATATCTACACAAACGACCAACCTAGTACCCCATCCACAGAGAGGTTCATATATGCGGATGACTTAGCACTGGCCTCACAAACACTCAGCTTTGAAGAAGCTGAAGAGAAGCTGACGCATACCTTGGAGGTCCTCGGGAAGTATTATGACGCGAATGCCCTAAGGCCCAACCCGTCCAAGACGCAATCCTGTGCCTTCCACTTGCGAAATCGTCAAGCTAATCGCCCTCTTCACATATCATGGCATGGTGTTAATATTGAACACTGCTGTACGCCTACCTATCTCGGTGTAACACTAGACCGAACATTAAGTTTTAAAGCTCACTGTCAGAAAACTAAGGCTAAAGTTGGAACTAGGAATAACCTACTACGCCGTATCACATCTACGACACGGGGAGCCTCTCCACAGGTACTCCAAATATCAGGTCTCTCGCTAAGCTTCTCTGCGGGGGCACGCATGCCCAGTGTGGCATCGTTCTGCCCACGTCAGGAAAGTGGACGCTGCGCTCAATGAGACCTGTCGCATTGTGACAGGTTGTCTGAAACCAACTCCCCTGACACTTCTGTAACCTCTATAGGAATAGGAATATAGGAATCGCTCCACCCAGTGTCCGCAGAGATTCTACTGCAGCCATTGAGAAATATAAACAAGAAGCAGATAACAGGCATCCATTACATAATGTTCAACTTTCCCCCAACAGACTTAAAAGCCGACACAGTTTCCTGAGAACAGTAACGCCTGTTACTCCAAGCGAACTAAAAGATGCCCGACTTAACCTGTGGCATAAACCACCTGATGATTTCATAACACCAATGGAGGGGTTACCACCTGGTTATGTACAACCTTGGTCAGTGTGGAAAACCTTAAACAGACTCCGTACACAGGTTGGACGCTGCAGGAGCAACCTATGCAGGTGGGGCATGATTGACCAGTCAAGAATGCAGTGCGACTGCGGTGCACCCGTGCAAACCATGCCACACTTGCTGGAGTGTCCTTCATGTCCCTACCGCTGCACACTGCAGGAACTTTGTCAGTGCACTGGTAATGCCATAGACTTCGCCACTTACTGGTCCAAGTGGATATAAATTTAAATAAAAAAAAAAAGAATTTTTACTGTCGACACGAAGAAGAAGAAGTATTATTGTTTGTTTGTTTGTCGTATGTGGTAGTGCTGGCCTCTGGTGTTAGAGTTTTTCAGGCCGCCCGAGGGTCCCTGACATGGCTTAATGACTGCTATTAATCAATAACAGCCAGGACCGACAGCTTAACGTGCCCTCTGAAGCACCGAGCGATGGAAAACCGCACATAACTCAGAAAAGTCATTGGTGCGGAGCCTAGGTTTTGAACCCCGTATCGTTGGATTCTAAATTGCACTATAGAACTGGTACCAATCATCGCTCTTATTACATTAGTATTATTCATATTAGTCTATATGGGTAGGTATCTCAATTAATCTTACTACTTTGTATCTCAATCCAATGAGTAGAGAAGCCTGGACTTGGCCTGCTTTGGTCCTGGAATACATAGACTACATTATCTCCAAAAAAATGTCCACGCGGGCAACGCCGCGGAGGATAATATAAAACTACTCTAAACTTATATTATTCTAGATTATTCTTATCTTACCTTTTTTTTGCCATATAGAAGTATGTATATTATGTATAAATGATAAATATATTTTGTGACTTTTTCGAGTTATTCAAACATTTTTCTTTCCGTCAGAAATAAAATATAGCAGCTGTAAGCCGCTTGACACTTCATATTTGTAATAGCACTCTTGTGGTTAAGACGAATCCATTGATACCTCATTTAATAAAATTCATTTAGTGGTTTAGTCTGTAGGACGTCCCAAAGAAATGAAAAAACAAACAAACATACATAAATACAACCCAAACACATAACCCTCCTCAGTCGGGTAAAAAACCAAGTTAATATTTTTTCGGATCCCAATAGTGGGTCAAAAAGATAGGACTAAAGAGTACAATCTAGATTTATATACTTATATTACTATACTCTTTGGTCTAATCTATTTGTGGTACTGGCATCCTACTTGCAGAATACAGTCTCCCTTTCTCGTATTTTGACGTGAAGATACTTCTTGCGCGAAACTCGCTTGAAGCGTTATTTTCAAAACCACGCTGAGACCTCTGCCTCCCGGCCCCCGCACCATGTGCGTCAAATCGGCCGTTTACTCCTGTCTGCTGTGGTGTAACCTTTATCTTTACCTGAACCGACCGTTTTGTGTTTAAACCTCATGAATAAGTAAGTAAGTAGTAAGTTTAGTATAATTAAGTAAAGTTTGGTAATACCCACGTTATAGCAACTGTTTGTAATAATATGATGTTATAATCAATTTGATACTTTTACTTGTTACATATTATTTAGTTGTATTTGGTGTGTTATAAACGTATGTAACTCTCCATGTATAAATATAATACCTAATGTTTTTCAATGAACTTGTTTATGAACGGAGAAATAAATATCATTATCATTATTACTACTCGGTGTTATTTTCTACGGCGATATCACACGAGTTACTACTATTCGACTTCCATCACTCACACTTCTTAGTACATTAAAATTGCAACTACCTCATAATTCATTACCAACTCATGATTCAGTTCATCTTGCAACCATACTCTCATTTATTAGTCCTAAAATCATACCCTTCCGTCTGTCCTTGTAACATAGGTGTAATTTTATTTGTAAGGTATTTTATAGCCGAGAACAGAGAATAAGTGCTAGCAGAAGGATAAGTTCAACAAAAACGACTGCAACATCCAGTGTTACTTAAGTATTCAAGAATGTATGGATACATCTGTTACTGCTAGCTCTGTGTCTCTGTGCTTCCATAAATAATTTTTAAACATCACACATGATTTTTGCGCGAATTTATTTCGATTTTAGTCGATTATTAAAAAAAAAACTATTTCGTTTTTATATTGGTCTGTAACGGTCTTAAATATATATAAAAAACTATAGGTAGTTGCTGAACATCTCGAACAAAAAAATATTGAAAATGTCAATCCATAGATTTTGACTTTTCCTCAACTGTCAGCGTGTTTCTATAAATATTTTGAATAGAAATGTACTAAAATAACGCTTCAAATCTATTGTTTATTATTTCAGCTAACCAGTGTTAGTTTGTTAAATAAACAACCGTATAAAACGGTCATAAAAACGGTTTGTTTACGCAAGTAGCTGCCGCCAGATGGGTTTCCCCCCTACATTTTGACAGCTCAGCAGACGACCATCCTGTCATTTTGTAATGTCACGCTCTAGTGCAGGTGAGTGGACAAGGTTACATCTGATGTTATAATTGAGAGATTTTGACATTGTTATTAATTTCACAAGCTTATGATAGCATTTTTTTTTTTAAATAATAATGATATTATTAGCTGATTTTGCAATTTGGAAAAATATAGATTAATAGATACTAGAGTTTCCCAATCACACGAGTAATATTTTCTTAAGATAAAAGAAAAATAATGGAATTTTTGTGTGTTTTATTCCTAGATTTTCTTTCTTGGCTCTCCTGGAAACCTGGAAAAACACACGTACGACCTCATGCATCTCACTTCGAGATATAATAATTACAATCGGTACACAACATTTCGACATCTGCAGATTTGTTCTGAAATTATCTGCGAAGCGAACAAATTGCTAGTCACGGGATTCCATAGAGCAGTCAATTTGAATCCATCCTCCGGGTTGAAATACAGATACATTATAAAAGCTTTTATTTAACTTGCAATCTATGTATATTTAGGTGAAATCTTGTAAGCTCAAATTAGAACCACTTCCTGTTACTCTACTGAGTGGATTTTTGCATTTTGGTTCAGTTCCGATGACAATGCATTTTATGGCGAGCATTGTCTTAATCAACATGAAAAAATAACTTCAATATCAACAGCCGGACACGAAATTTTATGTACGCATTTTATTATCATAGCCAGTTTTAAGTGTTACCGTGACATGGTTGCTGCATCAGGGTTTGCTCCTGACTAGGGAAATCTTAAACAGTTAACAGCAAAGACACGAAATGTTGAAAAAGCATTTAATTTTGTGATAGCCCGTTCTACATATAATCTTTCTTTAAATATTTTTAAAATACCTTATTATATCAAACGCTTCACGTCCAACTCTAAACTAAGGGTGTTATCACATCAATCAATCGATCGTCGATCGATTGTGAATCGATATAACTTGACCGATTTGGCATATCAATTTGTACTAGTCACTGTCGATCAACGTTGTCTTATCTCATTCTACTATTGATCGATGCGTTTGATTGACGATCGATCGTTTGTTGCTATAATTTATTTATTTGTGTCTGCGATAGACAATTATTGACCTGGCGGTTTATTCCCTTCTCATTCTTTCACACTGTGGCAGGCCGACACACAGTTTACGAGTACCTTGTGACAAAGTAGCTCTAAAGCAGCTATTTGTTTGGTTTAGTAGCCATAATTTACTCATGCCTCGCGCGGTGTATTTGGGTCATGAGGATGGATTCCTAAATTTGTGTATTGTCTTTGTAACGTGAGGTAAGGGTTGGTTTTATATCGTTCTGTTTGTGTTTGTCAATAAATACCAACCACATACATTGATTGTATTAGAAGCATTGGGTTCTATATTAATGGAGTATGTTCAATAAATATCACGTACAAAGGAACGGACAGACATGAAAATATATATTTTTCCTAGTGTTATTTTTGGCGATGAGTTGCTGATATGACGCCACAACTTTGTCCGTTCGGGCAATACGGGTTATTGCCCGAACGGACATAGTCCCACTGGCTTCACCCACTAGTGGGTGCACGGGTAATTCGCATCGTTCATGTCCAGAACTAGTCAGTTTAACCTATCCAGCTGCGTAGGGGAGTGAGACAGGGGTATATTATATCCCCGAACTGATCACTAACGCCCTGGAAGATATGTTTAGGACTAGAAAGGAACGGGCATTAACATAAATGGCGAATAGATCTCGCAACTACGTTTAGCAGAAGATAATAATATTATCCTGAAGGCGGAATCTCTGCAGGATCTCAAACAAATGCTGGCCAACCTAGCTCACGCCTCAAATCGTATGGTCATGGAATGAACATGGACAAGATCATGTATAATGACCTTATTAATCAAAAACACACAGTTCCTCTATATAGCATCTTATTTTTAATCGAGTTCTAAAATGAAGAGGTTCTCAAGTCATCTGTTTTTTTTTGTATGTTTGTTACCTCATACCTCCTAAAACTACTGAACCGATATAGTTTTTTTTTATTGAATGTGTAGGACCCCGATTAGGTCCCATTTTTTTCTTATCAAAACAGGATGAGTTATTTTCGCAAAACAATAGTTTTTTTAGAAAAATCTAACCTAACCTAAGGTTTGTGAGTCCCATATGTTAGAAATACACTCTTTTC
Source organism: Alsophila aescularia (assembly GCA_946251855.1). NCBI lineage: Eukaryota > Metazoa > Arthropoda > Insecta > Lepidoptera > Geometridae > Alsophila > Alsophila aescularia. The sequence goes on along the minus strand of OX276379.1, from coordinate 25,694,984 downwards.
AGGAACTACATCCATTTATTGCTTCAAAAACCCAAGTACACATTTTAATCACTGCACCTTATCCCAGATTACTCGTCGATTCGCCGCCCTTCAACAATCCAACCCAGCTCCATTACTCTTTTTTTCATCGGCCATCATAGAGTACTTGACATCTTTCAAACACTTCCAAAAGCCTAAATATTCGTCAACGAGTAAGGAGATCGTATAGATTACATTCGTAAAAAGGTTAAGTTGCTAAAATTTGGCCATTCTGACACAACGTCTGTCCTCAGATATTCTATTGGAGGTAACATACCCCGCTGTGAATCTAGATGTTTTTCTGAAATTGTTAATGTTGCGTGTCAGTTCCGCCTTGTCCAGTGTAAAACGGGGCCATTCTAGTGCATCGAGGACCATTGTCATGAATCAAAAACCGAGTATAGGCTGGGCCAGTCTTCCTGTCGTGAAGATTTCAGATTGTTTTCACTTAACCTTAGGAGGTTAGGGGTCGTGGGTTATGAAATTTTCATCATCACCATCATCTCATCGTCATCGTCATACTTCACTCTCAAACAGCTGATCGGATTTTGATAAAATTTGGAATTGAGATAGCTTATACCCTGGAATAACACATAGGATACTTTTATCATCATCCTCATCATCATCATCATCATACTTCACTTTCAAATGGCTGAACGGGTTTTGGTGAAATTTGGAATGGAGATAGCTTATATTCTGGAATAACACATAGAATACTTATCATCATCATCATCATCATCATACTTCACTCTCAAACGGCTGATCGGATTTTGATAAAATTTGGAATTGAGATAGCTTATACCCTGGAATAACACATAGGATACTTTTATCATCATCCTCATCATCATCATCATCATACTTCACTTTCAAATGGCTGAACGGGTTTTGGTGAAATTTGGAATGGAGATAGCTTATATTCTGGAATAACACATAGAATACTTATCATCATCATCATCATCATCATACTTCACTCTCAAACGGCTGAACGGATTTTGATGAAATTTGGTATGGAGATAGCTTATACCCTGGAATAACACATAGGATACTTTTATCATCATCCTCATCATCATCATCATCATACTTCACTTTCAAATGGCTGAACGGGTTTTGGTGAAATTTGGAATGGAGATAGCTTATATTCTGGAATAACACATAGAATACTTATCATCATCATCATCATCATCATACTTCACTCTCAAACGGCTGAACGGATTTTGATGAAATTTGGTATGGAGATAGCTTATACCCTGGAATAACACATAGGATACTTTTATCATCATCCTCATCATCATCATCATCATACTTCACTTTCAAATGGCTGAACGGGTTTTGGTGAAATTTGGAATGGAGATAGCTTATATTCTGGAATAACACATAGAATACTTATCATCATCATCATCATCATCATACTTCACTCTCAAACGGCTGAACGGATTTTGATGAAATTTGGTATGGAGATAGCTTATACCCTGGAATAACACATAGGATACTTTTATCATCATCCTCATCATCATCATCATCATACTTCACTTTCAAATGGCTGAACGGGTTTTGGTGAAATTTGGAATGGAGATAGCTTATATTCTGGAATAACACATAGAATACTTATCATCATCATCATCATCATCATACTTCACTCTCAAACGGCTGAACGGATTTTGATGAAATTTGGTATGGAGATAGCTTATACCCTGGAATAACACAAAGGATACTTTTCATCATAATACTTCACCATCAACATCATACTTCACTCTCAAACGGCTGAAAGGATAAAATTTGGAATGGAGATAGTTTATACCATGGAATAACACATATAATACTTTTCATCATCATCATCATCCCTCACGCGAGTGAAGCCGCGGGGTGCAGCTAGTGTTAGATATAATAAGAACATTTATTATTAAGATTAGATGAGTATGTACCCAGTGAAATATTAAAAATTCAATTACTTGTAACTTTCGTTTTCTTTCTCAAAAATATAGGCTTATTTTTTTGGCAACTCTAACTATGCAACTGTCTATGTATGAGACTATGTTAAGGATGGTTCCCAATTTTTCCTACAGCGTTTTTCTTCAAGTCAAGTCAAAGCCCAAAACGAAAGCAATCATTTGGAACCTATGAATTTTCAGAAATTCCTATGAATCCGAATAAAAATGAGACACCGTTGAAATTGTGTCAAACTTTAGTTGAAATTTGTGCATTTGACGGTATTTAACAAACTTTGTCGAAATTAATTCAACCGTCAAATCGGTTGCTTAGCTTCTACTCGTCAAATTGAGATGCAAAGTGCATCAGAAAATTGTAATTCAATCAGTCCAGCACTTCTAAATGATGTGCAAAAACCTACGGCAAAAACACAGTCAGACAGACATATTTTTTTCCATTTAATAGATAAGTTTTCATGAGTAATGTAACAACAACCCTAGAGTAGACATATTTTTTTCTTTTTCTTTCATCAACATCATCATCATCATCATCAGCCTATATCTGTCAACTGCTGGACATAGGCCTCTCTTAATGCACGCCACGGAGCTCGGTCTTTAGGTCTCCTCATCCATTTTCTTCCAGCCGCTTTTGGCAGGTCGTCACTCTACCTGGCCACAGTTCATTCTACACTACTTTTGCCTAAACGTGGTCTCCACTCGAGAACTCGTCTACCCAAACGGTTATCGGTTCTTCGGGAAATGTGACCAGCCCACTGCCACTTTAGCTTGCTTGTCCTTTGAGCTATGTCGGTTATCGGTTATATGTTACATATATCGTCACCTGATGATCAACTGGATAATACAAAAAATACTTATTATCCCGGAAAATTTAAAAATTCCGCGCGAAAACTGGAAAATTACTCACTGTAAGGAACGGTTGCCATCACGGAATGGTATGTGGTTGCCATGGAAACGAAATAAAAAATCTGTCATAAAACATAAAGAGATATTATATTATTGTTGTTTTTAAATTATGAACAAGTGTTAGATGCATGCTCCGCAATTGCACGGAAAATTCAAAAATCTTTACGGGAAAACCGTGCATTCATCGTATTTAAATATATTTTTTATGTAGTGTGAAAATTGAGCGAATTAATTTAATTAAACGCAAGTTAAGCGGAAACTAAGATTCATAAAAATTATCTCGGATTATGTTTCAAACTATTGTATTTTTCGAACAACAGTGGTGTGGAAAGTGGTCTTTAGGTATTACTAAATAAAACATTTAAATGAATAAAAATTTAATACAACAAAAGTTAATGTACCTACATGTTTAATCACTGTCACTCATTGGCATAACACCTTCTACATAATTTTCAAGTGGTATACCAGAACTTGGGTCAAGGGTTGCGATTTTATATTTTATGTCAGTTGAGGAATCTAATTCAAAATCACTGCTGTCAGAATCTCTAACTCGTATTATAAATACTTCCGTCATTCTTTCGATGACGTGGTCGCTTTTGACCTTAGCTTCTTCGATTGTCTTAACTTTGTCATATAGCTTTTTCCAATCACTTGGTTCCATTGCATTTACTCTTTCGTTCACTAATTCTATATCACCAGTCTAGTCCATCGTACATTTTGACTACTAACATAATCCTTTATAGCAGCCCATGCCATTTCTATAGGGTTCAGATCTGGATGGTACGGAGGCAGGCGAAGTACGTCATGACCATATTCGTTGAAAATCTTGTCTATACTAAATGTTCTGAAGTAATCTTTAGTATTTTTTATTAATTTGTATAATAGAGGCTTCAATATTTCAGATCTAAATGTTATTTCCGAAAGCCAAGCCTGCACATCAGCTTTCCTTGTGTTCACGTTTGGTGCTAAGTCATATTCCTTGTTATGGAATGATGTATTGTATATACAGTTTTAATTGAATTTGGGGGAAGAGTCGGTAGCAATTGAAATTGGATCCATTTCACATAATTCTCAAAATTCATATCGTCGTGATAAAAACAAAGTCAAAGTATTTTATTGTAAATAGGCAAATAAATAGCACTTTTAGAAGTCAAAATTAACATCTCATGAACCAAATACATAAAATATTATATAAGATAAAATTAATAAAAATTTAGGTAAACTAAATATTCTTTGAGTTTTACCGGTGCTTCAGAAATACGCCCGTTAGAGAAGAGAGCACCAAGATACTCTACGGGGATGTATTTATTCATCCCATCTATTCGAAAAACGCTGATTGGCTCTTCGAAAAGAGGGAGCAAAGTAGGTATTTTCTGTTCAATACTTTCAGAGAGGGCAGTAATGAATTTCCGTGGCCTGTCGGCTCTTTCCGCCTTAGCTCGGCCATATTCAAGTTATCACATTTTAATTATAATGTGCAAAATGTAAACACTCCTTTGTGGCGATTTGAACTCCGGTACTAAACATCCATCCATCTAATGCCATACATGCCCCGAAAACACACTTCACAGTGGTGATGGGAACTTCAACGCTCGGCATGTGGAATAGCGATGAACTGAGAGTGGGGCAGTTTGGATTCGGACATAGGAACCAAAGGGGTCAGCGATTGGTCGACTTCATGGAGAAGGAGGGACTCTTTATGATGAACTCCTTTTTCAAGGAAGCGCCCGTCCAGGAAATGGATTTGGCTGCACCACGGCGGTCATAAACACGAGATAGATTTCATTTTGACGACCAATAAGATTATATTCAATGATGTCTCTGTGATCAATAGGGTTAAGACCGGCAGTGATCACCGCATGGTAAGAGGCTCTTTGAATATCAACGTAAAGCTGGAGAGGTCGCGTTTGATGAGATCTACTCTTCGCCCAAGTCCTGCCCAAATCCAAAATCGCTTCCAAATCCTAACCGAATGCGATACAGTGAACGAACTAAACAACGGGCTGGTGGAAATTGTCCACGCGGTCGGGTCGGAGTTCTTTAAGACCCCCCGCAAAAAAAGAACACAGAAACTCTCTGAGCATATACTCAAACTTATGGCAGAACGAGGCGAGATGAGGTTGCAGTCGTCAGTGGATATATCGAGTTACCGTTTGCTTATTAAACTCCCCAGATCTCCAAGTCAATGCGAGACGATTTGCATTCCTATAATACTACTTGTATTAAGAACGCAATAGAGCGGAACTAGGGCTCCAAAATGTTTGCAAGAGATCTGTCTATTGGGAAAAGCCTGTTGACAAAGCTGAAACCGACAGCATCAGCATCGTGTCGTAGAAGCTAGAGATTTTAGGTGAGCTCGAGAAGTTCTATGGACAGTTATACACCTCATCGCGTAGTCCTCCTAGCACGACTAGCGATACAAGAGCTCGTTTGACCCGACATTATACTGAAGATATCCCAGACGTCAGTCTATTCGAGATCAGAATGGCTCTCAAACAGCTTAAGAGCAACAAGGCACCAGGAGAGGACGGAAAAACGATAGAGCTACTGAAAGCAGGTGCAACACCGGTACTTAAAGTCCTTCAGAAGCTGTTTAACCCCGTCATCCTCGAGGGTACTGCGCCAGAGGCGTGGCACAGGAGCGTAGTGGTTTTGTTCTTTAAGAAATGTTATAAAATCCTCTTGAAGAATTATAGGCCAATTACCACATCCATACGCTCGGGTAGATTATAAAGAAGACCGAAAGTATAATCGACCACTATATCTCACGTTTGTGGATGACGAAAAAGCCCTTGATTCAGTCGAGACCTGGGCAGTGCTACAGTCATTACAGCGGTGCCAGATTGATTACCGGCACATCGAAGTGTTGACGTTATTTCTCCGAAACTGTTCACCTCCTGAACTGGAAGATATATTCAAGCTTCTGAACTGGAACGGATATGGTGTTAACATCAATGGCGAATACATCACTCACCTTCGATTTGCTGATGATATAGTCATCATGGCAGAAACCCTGGAAGACCTAAGCACAATGCTCAGTAACCTCAATAATGTTCCCCAACAGGTGGGTCTTAAAATTAACATGGGCAAGACGAACATCATGTCAAATGCCCGTGTCGTACCCATGCCGGTTTATATTGGGAACTATATTAGTCTACTTAGGTCAGACGATCCAACTGGGTAGATCTAACTTCGACAAAGAGGTCAACCGACGAATCCAACTCGGATGGGCAGCGTTCGGGAAATTACGCCATATCTTCTCGTCGCAAATAACGCAGAGCCTCAAGACGAAAGTTTATTATCAGTGCGTGTTGCCAGTGATGACATACGGCACTGAGACGTGGTCGCTAACTATTGGTCTCATACACAAGCTCAGAGTTGCGCAGCGTGCAATGGAGAGAACTCGGTGGTTTACTACGTGATAGAATCCGATATGAGGAAATCCGTAGAAGAACGAAGGTTACCTACATAGCTCTCAGAATTTGCAAGTTGAAGTGGCAATGGGCAGGCCATATAGTTCGCTGAACCAACAACCGCTGAGGTATAAAGGTTCTCGAATGGCGACCACGAACAAGCAAGCGAAGTGTGAGAAGACCCCCACAAGATGGACCGACGACATTGTAGCCATCGCAGGAAGTAGGTGGATGGAGGTGGCTCAAGATCGCTCGTCATGGCGCTTTTTGGAAGAGGCCTATATTCAGCAGTGGACTTCTAAAGGCTGACATGATGACATAAAATCCAAAGTCAACTTATGTCTAGCCGAGGCTATCCTGACATATGGTATTACACCGAAAAGTTAGTATATAAATATCACGAAATAAATGAAGTGTTGCTAATTCACAGTAGACCAGTGAGAGCGCAATTTGTGCTTGTTAAGAAATATACGAGTTGTAAAGTATCTAAAAGCGCGTTTTATTTATTTTTCTCATAGAGGGCGATGAAAAGTAGAGTGTATCACTCGGACGCAACATTATTTTTCGCAGGCGACGTATATTGAATCCTTCGCTACGTTCAGGATTCTACTCTAGAATCTTTCACTCCGCTCTGGACTCAAAATAGCGCCCTCGCCGGCAAAATACTATTTTGCTCCCTAGTAATACAATCTACTATTTTCCATTATAAATCCCCGGACTTCATACCTATAATCTAGTCCCCGGACTTCATGCCTGACTTGAACGTTAACAAGGCGTTAGGCACAAAACTAGTGTCCGATCCGGCATGTACTTTCACAACAAGTTGCCCTTTTGATATGGGTTTTTTTAATCCCTTAGTGGACCCATCTGTCCAACCTTTCGGTGTTGTGTGAGTAGCGTGAAAATATGACTCATCTGTGTATAAAACTGGTTGTCGATACTGTCTTAGTTTTTGTAAGTAATTTATTCTTATTAATCTTATGACTTATGTTTCTATTAAACTTAATAAACTTTCCTTTTATTCTCGGTGAATTTTTATTTAAATCGGAGTTCCTTAGTGATGCGGCAGGTTGTAATTTTGCTCGAAGTTTACCAAGCGTTAGTAATTTGTTCTCAGTTATATGAAAATTGTGAATCCATCGTTTTATGTCCGAATACCCCCTTGTCAAAATCATCTATGCCTGTGACTGGTTTGATTCGTTGTCTTTTTACCAGGGGTCATAATGTAACTAAAAGTTCTGAACTTTTACTTTCTTTTACAATCCTTTTAACTGTGGATACAGACTTTTTCGTAGCTTCCGCAGTTATATTCAGAAAATCAGTAATATTATTTTCTTATAAAAAAATAGATATGAACGTCAAATACCATTCTTCTCGCCTGTCTCCTTAAAGTTGATTGTGGTCGAGTAATTTTCTTGAAATTAAATGATCACACATTTGATAGAAATATAAACTTCAAAGAACTGAAAACTTCGTGCGCGCTTGTACTCCAGGGCCGCGCGGAGCGTGCTTTGTCAGCGGAGGGTGGAGTGCACCTGCGTGGGGGCTAGCGTCGTTGCGTTGCTATGGGCACAGTACATAGTCTTTAGACTTTATATGTACTGTGCTATGGGTATAGCTAGCGGCACGTAAGTCAAGCGGTGAACGAAACGTCGGGATCTTGGCAAAGTCAGTTTACGGGATAAAAAGTATTCAACATTTTAACACATTATATAAACTTGGGTTACTCGCGCCCCACCTCATACCGCACTTCGATTGAGACCCGAAAATGTGTTACTGCGCATAGTTCAACTTGAACAACTGAGCGCGGCACGTGCTCTGTACCTACTTTTGCTTTGGTTTTTAATATCCTACAAGAAAATAGGGTGCTTTTTTCGCGATAAACAGTAGTCTACGCGTACGAAGTCGCGGGCAGGAAAACTAGTATGAAATAAAAGTCAGTACCAAGATCTATTGTTTGTGTTATTTAACCTTTCCTACTCTACCAACCCTTCGACATGCCTATCAAAGAGAAGGATCTCCTGGTAAGCACCTCTTTTTTTTGTTCCACTTTTATCTGATTGCCTTATTCAGATCACTTTTAAGTCATATTTGCGGTATTATCTTGACTTCGTAAATAAAAGATCTACCAGATACCTAACTTAATAACCATGATGACCATAATGAAAACAAACATTAAAATATTTGATGGGTAAATTATCGTCTCAAGCAGAAGGTATGGTTTACAGGAGCACAGAAAAAAAAAACAAACAAACAGTTGGGTGTAACAAAGTAACTTTAACGCCACACAACCGTTAAAGGTACGTATTTGGTGAAACAATGATGTCAAGAGTTTATTGTCAATTTAACAATATTTTATGGCATTTTTTAAAATTGTTGGAATTACAATATTCAAATGAAATCTAATATTGTCGTTGCGCCTACAAAAACGTTGCATTTTTAGCAACATAACTTTGTTCCATTAGCAATGTTTTGGCCTGATATCCTGCTTTAAAGTTGATACAATGTCAATTTTGCATTGTAATGCCTGCAAAATGTTTTGTTGCAACGGCTAAATTACTTTGTTTTTCTAACAACTTTATTTTGCTATTCTAACATACTGTTACGAGCTTAAAAGGGGGTTCGGATAAAATTAATGTACGCTAATTACACCAAAAATAAACACCTTTATTCGAAAAACTACAAAAATAAATGAATCCAACAAATAACGCTCAAACACTCTTTAACTTGACTGTACACTCACTGAACTCATCAATTTTCACTGAATACTCCCTTCGAATCACTTTGATCGTTTCGTTCCGAGAGCAAAGTCAATACTGTCCCAGGCAGTCGATGCGCACTCTATTTATACCGCGACGGACGTTTCCAGAAGATACTCGTACGTACTCGTATGTACTAGCGGTAGTCGGTAGGTATGTGAACTTTCAAGATCGGCGGCGCCTTTGCGCGGTAGGTTGGTATATACCTACCGCGCGCTCTGGAAACTTCTGCAATAAAAAAGGAAAAGATCAAGGGGAACCTAGATTAGGTATACATTGTATAAAACAAACTATTAGAAAACGTATACATAGTTTTTTATTATTCCAGTGATTTAAAAACTAAGCACAATTTTCGGTGTTCTTAAAAAATAACTTGACGTCGACCGTCCAGTAGGGCTCGGTGTTAACAATCCAGGGACTTCAGAGTCAAGCGCAGAACACTGAAATCAATAAATAAGTTTCTAAATATATTTTTGTAATAAAAGGTTATTGCCCGTGACCTCGCCCGAGACGTCATATACCCTTGGTCCTTCCCGCACCTACCAGCAACCTAAGTAAAAATTTCAGCTCAATCGGTTCAGTAATTTAACTGTGTAGGTTAAAACTGTCTGTTTTAAACCAGACAGACAAGACCAGTTTGCATTATTCGACAGTTCTTTTTAAACTACTATAACTATCTACTGGATGTTTCTTATTTTTACTGTAATAATAGTTATTCCATAGAGGTAACCTAACCAAATAATCTAAATAAATACTCTAAACACCTAGGTACCTACCACAAAAAAACTACAAAGAAATATCTAAATCCATACCAATATATAAAAGTGAAACGAAGTCTGTTTGTTTGTTTGTTTTTTTTTTGTTTGGGGAGCTTACATGCGTTAACGGCTGGACGGATTTTGATGAAATTTAGAATGGAGTTAGCTTATACTCTGGAATAAAACATGGGATATTTTTTATTACGGAAAATTTAAAGGTTTTACGGGAAAACTGGAAAATGTTGATTACTCACTGTAAGTAAAACTTTAGCCTCCTAACTAGCACCAAAACAGCCTCTACACGTCCCACTTAATAATTCCCACCACATTGCAGGCCCTACATAAATTATCCCGTGGTCAGTCCTTCGAGCATAATTCTACTTAATTAATCAGTAGTGGGTCAAGTAATTAAAGACTTGTTTTTTGTGGCCCGTGGTTAGACTGGTTACTGGGTAGGTGGTTAGTAACACGGCTGGTTACCTGTCGATGTACACCCCGTACGTGTCTGGTTAGTTATGCATATAGTTCGTTTTGTTTTGAATCATTGTACTAACTTTGACTTTGTACTTCCCATACGTGTAATAAAATGCCTACTCATACTAAGTAATAAGTTGTTCCGTGTTTGTGTATTTTACGTTTAGTTTTTTTTTGTAACAGTACTTAGAATAATTTAATAACACCTAACGATACCGTTGTGTCAGAAAGGTGCGATCGCAAGGTGTAAACTAAAGTGGCAGTATTTAAGTAGGAGTAGCTATTAGAGCTTTTATACACCCAAATGTACAACCTTTATTTTCATATCCTATATATTTTTCTGTGAGAAATATCAAGTCTATATATAGGTAAGTAAATATTTTTTAATACGTGCTTACATTTGGAAATAAAATATATTGTGTTACTTTTGTATTTCGGAACTAGGTACCTTTAAATATTAGAGAAAAAGAAACGGAAACTCAAGCTAAATCAGAAATCAGCTAAACATTTATTTGTTCTGTTTATAATCTTATGTAGAAATCTTTATAAGCATGAAAATTGGCTTAATCGTTCTGTCGTTTATCCCAGGGCAAACAATAAACAAAACTAGGTTACACTAATGAGAAGGCCTATACGACGTCGGAATCTTGATAACATTTCTCCTTCACTGAATGTAAGGGCAAAAAACCTTATTAAAACGAATCACACGTTTCTGAAACAGTCTGTTTTTCCTGGAAGAGTTCAGTATTTTCACAGAACATTTCCGGGAAAAACCCCTGTGATTTTCACATATTATTTGGTTTTGTTTTCGACCATCTTAAACGGAGGCAGTTGAATGCTGCAAGTCGTAATGTGATACACGGAGACAACCTTGTTCAATCGTCTTACAAAAGGAGGAGGTTCTTATTTCAACTGTTTTTGTTTGTACTAATATCGCCGGGATTTCTGAACCAATTTGGATGATTCAGTTATTCATAAAAATTGGTTTAGAAGATTTTTTAGGGTTCCGAATGCAAAAAAACCGTACCCTTTATAAGTTCATTCGTTGGTCTTTCAGTCCGTCTGTCACAGCCAATTTTCTCCGAATTTACTAGACTGATTAAGTTGAAATTTGGTACACATTATGAACACCACTGAACCCGATCTTTTCATCCGATCGCTGCTAGTCGCCTTTCGCAAGTCGTCACTCACCTAGCCGGCGGGCGTCCTAAATCACAGATTAAATATTAGTACCTACTCCATACACTACATTAACCTAAACGCGTCTCCACTCCAGAACCCGTTTACTCCAACGATTATTGGATCTTTGAGTTATGTGACCGGCCCATTGCCACTTCAGCTTTCTGATTCTTTGAGATATTTCGGTCACCTTGGTTCACCTCATTTCAAATTCTGTCCCTAGGAGAAACTCCGCATAGCTGTGTCCATTGCTCGCCGAGCGACGTTAAATTTCAGGACCAGCCTCACTGTGAGCGTCCACGTTTCGGCTTCGTAGGTCATAACCGGTAAGACGCACGCGTTGAAGACTTTTGTCTTTAGGCACTGTTATGGACGACGAGAAGACCTGACGTAGTTTACCAAATGTTGCCCATCCTAGATGAATCCTCCTATTATATATAGCTGGTCGACATTGTAAAATATCTGAAGATGTGGTTGAACCGTTTGTTCATATCGTAAAATCTGGATTATGAACTACAAAATTAGTAGCATAATGACATTCTTTACACACGTCACTAATATGAAAAAAAAAAGTAGTTTATGAAGCGGTTGCATAACGGGGGCTATAAAATCACGAGTGTGAGTTTTTAAAAGTATCACGTGAGTGTTTTAATACCTAGTTATATGCCGTTTCATGCACTACTTTACTTTATCTACACTTATTCAATAGGAAGATACCTAATTCTAATAACAAGTAAAATTATTATAATATCAGCTAACAAAATTTTTAACAACGTGCAAGTCCGCAAAAGGAATCACACTAATCTTCTATCTATACTTAAACTCTATCTGTACTTATAATCCATACCAATATATAAAAGTGAAACGTTGTCTGATTGTTTGTTTGTTTGGGCACAGAATAAATAATAGTTTTAGGGAGCTTTCACGCGATAACGGCTGGACGGATTTTGGTGAAATTTGGAATAGAGATAGCTTATACCCTATAATAAAACATAGGATACGTTTTATCCCGGAAAATTTATTTTTTTACGGGAAAACTGGAAAATATTGATTACTCGTTGTAAGGAACGGTTGCCATGGAAACGAAATAACAAGTCTGTCAAAAAACTTTAAGAGCGTTGCTGGTGCTATATCTACTTTTGCATTGGTTTTTAATATCCTAGAAGAACATAGGATGCTTTTTTTTTTCGAGATAAACAGTAGTCCGCGCGGACGAAGTCGCGGGCGGAAAAGCTAGTAAAGCAATAATAACGAAAAAGTCTGTACCATGAAGATGATAAAAAAAATGGTCAAGGTACTTAAAATAAGCTACTGAACAAGAAAAGTTTTTATTTTAAATCGTTTCTGTCTGTTCATCTGTTTGTTTGTTTGTTAGTTTGTGTGTTTGTGTGTTTGTTCGCGCATCACTTGAAAACTACTGAACCGATTGCGGTGCAGTTTTCATTGTTGGATAGCTTAGTGTTTGACTTAAATACTTGGTATCTCAATCCGGTAAGAAGAAGCTAAGCCAAACATAATTATGTCTGTTTAATGAAACATAATTAAAATAAAATGGTCTAGGGTAGTTAAAATGAGCTACTGAACAAGAATATAACTTTTTTTTTATTCGTTTCTGTCTGTTTGTTTGTCTGTTTGTCTGTATGTGGAATTGTCCCATATATATATATATATATATATATATATTATATGTGTCAAAAATTGTAAGCATTGATAGGACTGACTTTTTTCTGAGGCTTACAGCATAGTACAAATATAGTCCATATGTACTGTGCTTACAGATATGGCAGAGGGTGTGGCATTCCTTCCCAACCGCCCCAATGGTTCGGTACCACTGGGTGGCAAATGGTTTTGTATTCAAATTCCTATAAAATCGATCGTTGCTCTTATCAATAAAAAACTTCGGTTATTAGCGTGTCAATAGTTCAATCTAAAGGTACACATATCTCCTTTTTTTTTGTTGATAGATTTGCTAAAATCATTAAATAAAATTTAAAAAAAATGAAAAAAAAAACTTGTTATTTAAGTATTTTTAAAATGAAAGCATAGTGTTTTTTTACTTATTGTTGATACATCTGTTAAATACATAAATGTAAAAAAATAATTACTTTTTATATATATATTTTTTTAATGGATTTTTTACACGGACAGAGCTGTGATCTCATTAAAAAATCTCTAGGAAGTTATTGTCCTTACCCTTAAAACTCGTTCAATTTTTGGTTAACACTTTCACTGACATAACGTAGTTATCAATGTTGATGACGCATTTACAAATTTTGAGAAATCTCAAGTGGGCCGGAGCGCAACTTCCGTGCCGCTCCGCAGCGTGCCGCGGGAGGGAAGTTGATACCTCAAACCCTTTAACGGGGATTTAGTTTTCGAGCATCTAACCCGTGCAAACTTATAACTGCCGCCACTACGAGTATGTTCTCATACAAACCTTTACAATGTAAAACATTCAACTTGCATACAAAGCAACCGTGAGCCAATTCTAAACCTCTCAAACTAACATTTCCCGCAAGCAATAACACATTTGGCATACGAAGCTACCCCCGATTCGCAAGTACAAAGGAACTAGCACAATATGTCCGCTGCAGATTGTTCAAAAGTTTATATTCTAGCAATATAAAAGTTGTGTACCATCGTAAACTGAACAGTTATTGGCAAGTGTGAGATAAACGAAGCGAGAACTGTACTTTCTTGTGCAACTTTTGGTGTTTGAATGGTATTAGTTAACTTTTGAAAGCAGTGCGAGGATAAGTTTATAGTGGTAAAGAATATTTAACTCACTCTCGTGTTTTAATAACCCACGTTATGCAACCGTTAAATACACTACTATTATTTAACTTGCAATATTTTTATGTAAGTGTGTGTGTTTGTTTAATTAAAATCTTGCAAGCTGAATAAGAACCACTGCAATTTCAATTTTGTAATTGCCGTACTTTGTGCATGTAACAAATTACAGAAATTACATGATAAATATAGCTGATGATATAGCACCAACGCTCTTGATGTTTTTTGACAGATTTGTTATTTCGTTTCCATGGCAACCGTTCCTTACATGCAGCGAGTAATCAACATTTTCCAGTTTTTCCGTGGAAGCTTACGATTTGCCGGGATAAAAAGTATTCTATATTTTATTCTAGGGTATAAGCTATCTTTGTTCCAAATTTAATCAAAATCCGTTTAGCCGTTATCGCGTGAAAGCTCCCAAAACAAACAAATAAACAAACAACCAGACAACGTTTCACTTTTATATATTGGTGTGGATTGAGATAAAGTAAAAAAACAAGTAGGCTATGTTTCTAAAAAAGTAAGAAATTTTCCCCCGGAGCCACTGACAGCAGATAAGCTGTAAGAATCGGCGTTCCAATCCCATATATCGTTCGGAATATTGAAGTCTCCCAAAATTAAAAAAGGGCCCATACCAGAGTTGCTTAATATGACGCTGTGTAAATGTTCAAAAAATAAATTAATGTTATGTGTGTTTATGAGGTAAATAACATAGGCAAATATTAATCAAAATCCCATTATTCGAGTTGTTAACTGTCACCGTGTCAACCACCATCAGATTTTTCAGAAGCGGCAGACTGACAGCGATCTCTACGAAAGACGTTGTGGCGCCCGACGAACAGTTCTACATCATAACACTAGGATTCAGGTCAGTCTCAACTAGGTATAATTCAGTTGTCTTGGACCTAAAACGGTTTAAATTCTGATACTAAACAAACATTAAAGAGGTAATTTGGAATACAAAAAATATATTTTAAATATAAACCTTAACTAAAAAATTATAATAAAAAAAACTATCAGGAAATCAAAACACAATTTATGTTAATTTATTTATTCACTCTGGCTCTTTTTGATAAGTATAGCACCAGACTTGTCGTCTTTACGCACAAACACCCGACCAAACTTGATCCACACGAATCTACCTATATGATTTCTCCCTTGCCACTCTTCTGGCTGTGGTGTGAAGCTTGCACTCGAGAGAAAGGTGCTCCTTGAAGTATACGGTCTTCTTCTCGCCAGGTATACCCAGATGTGAGGTGTTCAGAGGCTCCGTGGCTTTAGTTTTATTGTACCTACGGACTGCATATATAGTGTTCTCACGGTGGTGTGAAGAGGGCAGAGTAACTAGTATATTACGGGGTCGGTCTGATGCTGGGTTAACTTTGGCTACTCGCCTGCGGCATGCTAGAATATATGTACTCAAAACAGGGTACTTGATAATATCACATACATTATTTTAAATGCTGATAAAATTCTCGTTGCGACATTCGGTGACCGCCTGAATTTCCAAGTTCATGCTGCGAGAGATCTTCTCAGAAGCATTTAAACGTCGCACCAGAGAGCGAAGGTCGGAATGCAACTAGTTTTTATCTACCGTCAGCTCAGATACGTGTTTATTTGACGCCAGTATTTTTGAATCAAAAGAGTCTTGACGCTCAGCGAGGAAATCAGTCGTGCTAGTAAACTCGCTTCTCAATGTCGATACCATTAAATTCACGTCTGATTGATCACCTTGATGTCATTGAAAAACCCACTGTGAAATTTATCAAATTTTGCGTCTAACAATGCACTAAACTGCGCCAGCGTAAAAGCACTTTGTGTCGTAGACAGAGATCAGTCTCACTATGGTTTAGCGTCTCATCACAGAACACTACATATGTACATTATGAACATATGTAGTGTACGAAAAGCTTTGTTTTACGCACCGGCGGGCGTGTTCGAATTATCGCTTCTGCGCCTATTAGTAACATTAGTGCAGTTCGGACAGTGCCAAGTATTTATGTTTTTTGGTGTTCGTAAACGTTGTTATACTCATCTTTAGACACTTATAATGGTAGACTCCTTGACACGGTAAGCATTTCAGCAGTTCGTTACACTTGGCAACATTCTTGCATGCTAAACATTTCTCCATTGTTTACTGTAGTGATCTATACTTATAATATAGCAATAGGAACAAAAAAGTCTGTACTCGTACAAAGAAGATAATTAAAAAAGAAATGGTCTAGGGTACACAAAATAAGCTACTGAACAAGAATATAACATTTAAAAAATTCATGTCTGTCTGTTTGTCTGTCTGTATGTTTGTTCGCACATCACGTAAAAACTACTGGACTGATTGTAATGCGGTTTTCACTGTTAGACAGCTTAGGGTTTGTCTTAAAAACTGGTGTACTAATATGGTATTTTAATGTGGTTGGTATTTTAATCCGATAAGAAGAAGCCGAGCAATCGATAACAACTTTTTGACGGTGAAGTAATTTTGATCAAATGTTGGTATATTGGATAGGTCTTGGAATAGTACATAAAGTACTTTTAACCTAGAGAAATGACCACGCGTGCGAAGCCGCGGGCATCAGCTAGTAGGGATATAAACAAGTTATAGTGTTAGTGCTACTAAAGAACGTAGTTGATACACACAAACAGTGCAGTGAATGAGGCAACTACTTATTTACCTTGATATCGAGACGCTCCAAAACAACTTTTCTAGTCCGTAATATTTCACTCGATGAATTAAAGCGAGAAGATGAACAAATATTGATATTTTGATGTTACTTGGGTAAGCTGAAAAGTATATTTTGATATAATGACAAATTAAACACTTATACTTGCGTTTTTCTATTTAAAATGCAAATAAATAAAGCGGAAATACAAAACACTGTTTTTAGTAGAAGGTAGAGAATGTATGTCTGTTCCTTTGTAGCACTATACAGACCAAACGCGTTGACCGATTTTGATGATTCTTACACTCCCGGGCCTAAAAATAATCCTGAAACGTTTATTATAAGGGTATCCCCAAAACGTTGCGCTTCTCGCCATCAGAGGTCTTAGCATCGCCTTCACCTAGCTCCTTAGTGCATCCCCCTCGACACTAGCTGTCGCCTATGTGGATTCCCATTTCAACTATTTTGAGAAGTGAGACGAAAACTTTGCCTTTCCACTTGCGGCAAAATTATCACTCCGTCAAGAAGCGGGTAATCAATGCGCATTTTCCGTTTCTTTTTTCAAAAGTTCCGCTTCTTGCCATGAGCGACGCTTTCATTGATCATTTCATTTACTGGCTGACTGAGAAACGCAGCGATCTGCCGGTAGGTGTCGCTTACATAAACTTCGGGATAGGTTTTGTTCTCGATGAGAAATCGCACCTTGAAGGCTGCTAGATGGCGCTTCTACCAACAGGTCTTGCTTACGTCGATATCATATGCGATCTTGAAGAGAAGACGCTTCTCCTCGCCAGATGGCGCTGTTCCCAACAGGTTTAACTTAATTTACTTGGGATTTACCAAACAACTCCCTTAGAGCTATGATTTAGCATGCTATTGTCGGAGGCATCATGCATTTCATTTCTCTTTTGACAAGATCAGCATGATGAACCTGGCGAGCTACCTCTTCATGCCTCCAACTGCATCTAATATATCAAAATCAAAAATTTAAGGCTTATTTGTTGAATGTCTTTTCTTTACGATTGACGTGAGAATCATTAAAATCGGTTGACGCGTTTGGTCTATACAGTGCTGAAAGGAACATACATACATATATACATACATACATAGGCTGATAAACACATTACCGGGCCATATGCGGTAAATTGATTCTTTAAGGGTAAACCTGTTAGCTATGCTGTTACATGTATGGCCATCACAACAGGCATGATAGTTGTAATTTAACCCTGATTGTAACCCATTAAAAACTATCTAGGTACTTTTTAGCCCCCGAAGTAGAATAGAGAGGGGTGTTATAAGTTTAGGTTGTGTCTACTGTGTGTGTGTCTATCTATCGTAGCTCCCAAATTTGTTGTTGTGTTATACATGAGCTTCTACTGCTCCTGTCATAGTTTTCCCGTCATTCCGCTGAGATTTTGCATTCACCCGAAGAAAAAAGAAGCTGTCTATTTGGAATAGTGTAGCTTTCTATTATAATTGCAAGAGTATTTAGAATCGGGTTAGTAGTTTCAAATATTATTTTTGTTTGTTACAGCTAACACACAAACATTACCTGATTATAATATTAGTTACTAATATTAGTTATAAAGGTTTACATACATACAAATTCAATACACTAATATATCATAACCGGGTCATACCGCATGCGATTTCCCTGCGGCTTGGCTAACAAGCTGCAAATATTTGTATTGGTTTTTGTAACCAGCTCTGTTTGTGATGTCGGTATTTATTTCGTAAACAGCGACTTCCTTTCTAATTTTTGCTTTTAGAATTTCAGTTGTTGTATTTCTTTTTTCCCTGTTACGTTATTGGATAACTTGGAATTAGGTGTAAGATAACCACCACAATGAGAAAGGCTTACCCTCACTCTATGAGAGAAAACCTGCGATCCTAGCAGTGGGAATTAATGTAATAGGATGATGATGACGATGATGAGTAGTAACATTAATAACCTGGGTCAAGTGAACATGGTGTTTGCAAAGGGGATTAAATATTATGACCACCAAAAAATACTTTGATATCCTAATAAATACATATACTAAACAATAAAAAACGAAACACGTCCCAAACAAAGTCTAAAATTACAAAATGTTTCTAGCTGGTTTAGTCATGACTGCACTTCAAATTGTCTTCAATGGCCATAGTGCAATGTAGTGAATGATCACCAAATCACCAAAATTTTGTCTGTTTTCAAATTACTATGTTTGCTAGAATAGCGCTTAAAAACTAGGTAGGCCAGTTAGGTTTAACATGAAAACTGTACTGTCTGTTAACAAAACAGAATTGCGCTAAAACGCAGTAACAGTAATTGAGAATTATAGTGATGAGTGAGTCTGTTTTTTTAAATTCTTTTTTTGGAGTGACTTTTGCTTCTGCCGACTTCTACAGCTTCACCAGGCGTGGCGTGGGGGGGGGGGGGGATGCTAAAGTACTCTGCCGCAATTTGTGACGCAGAAAGCGCCCGCTGTCCGGCACAAGGGCACCCAGGAAGTTTGAACCTCGGCTTGAATGCTCTTGATTACGGGGATCGGCTAAACACCCCTAGATTACTAGTGTTAATAGTGATGTAGGGGGTCCTGACAAAATGGCCTTTGATTAATTTAAATAACTGACCACCAATTCGGAATACACCTTCGAGAAGAATCGGCAAGAAACTCGAAGGCGAATAATACTGATAGTTACGGGATGTTTGACCTCACTGGCGTGGTCATTGTCTGTGTCTTAAGTACGTTGGTATCCCCTGACGGGCTGTCAGCGAGGAGGTAGGATTGGACGAGGCCATCACCGCCAATACTTTGGCTGCGATTGCGTTGGCCCGATCACTCAAGGTGTCACGAGGGGGGTCTACGGAGGGCTGTCGTGTCTGTCAAATAGTCCGCGGCTTCGACTACAAAAGGGTTGTGGTGATGGGGCGCCGCGTGCAAGCAGCAGTGAGAGTCATGTTTCATGAATTGACGGATCGAGGAAAGCTCCAGATCGCGGTGCAAGTCGGCTTTCCTCTGATGCCAGGGGATACCTACTGCATTTAGATTGATTTTTTTTGTATTATCTGAAGCGATTCCAGGATTGACGGAGGGGCGTGCACAAATGCTACGGACGCGTGAGTCATGACGGGGCAGCTGCATGCTTTGTATATTGTTACCCTGTTTCTGAGGGACATTTTAATACGCTTACCTATGGTATGAGACGGTATAGGCGACCTTGGAAGAAGGCCACCCAAGTAAGTTAATAGTTTGCCTTCGACTTTTATAAAAGGTTATCGAGTTATTTGGATAAAATTTGAAATTAATATGTGGTTTGACTATTTTTGGGCTAACAATGATTAGGTCATCATCATCATCATAATCATCATCAGCCCATGTCATTCCACATCTGGACATAGGCCTCTCTCAAAGCACACCACTGAGCCCAATCTTCGGCTCTTCTCCAACTGCTGCCAGCCACTTTGCGTATATCGTCGCTCCACCTAGCTGAAGGGCGCCTTACACTACGTTTTCCAAGTCGCAGTCTTCACTCAAGAAACTGGTCTACCCCAACGGCTATCAGCCTTTGACAGATATGACCAGCCCACTGCCACTTTAGCATACTAATCCTAAGGGCTAAGTCAACAACTTTGGTTCTCTGCCGGATCACCTCATTCCGGATACGATCGTTCAGAGAAACTACAAGATAGCCTCTCAACTCGGCTCCGTATGTCATAACATGTAGGACACACTGGTTGAAGACTTTCCTACAAACTTTGCGATATTGTCATTTTAACGGGTAAAATTGTAAAAAAAAAGTGCTCCTGTCATTTCAATCTTGACAAATTTATCGTGATTTTTTCAACCGTTTAGTCGTGAACAGGCAACAAACTGACAACACAGAGTTGCTTTCGTATGTATAATTATTTACGATTTTTGTATGGAAATATAATTATTTAGTTGATTTGCGATTGTAATAGGAAGGTAACACCTAAATAATGGAGATAATCACTGTGATAGGCAGTTTGAAAACCCTTACTTCAAACCTTGACATGAACTATTATTTTCCTCTACGTTCCGAACTTCTAACCCGTGGCATTTGACAAACCGCACCCATGGGAAATTACCCCATACATCCACACTTGAAAATTGAATTCTAAACAAGCGGGTATTTTGGTAGGCTTACTTTGTGGTAAACGGGTATTAATATGATAATATGTGGCAACGAGGAGAATTTGACGCTTGGTGAAGTTTAGGGAAGAAATTGTGTATCTTCCTATCTTATGATACCCAAATAGATGTATTACGTCGAATGCCGAAAATAATAATATCTTTTGATGAGAAAACTTACCTTTGTATTTATAATACCAACTTGTTATTGCCCGTGGCTTTGCATGCCCTGCATTGCGATAAAAAAAAGAAGCGTTGGCCACGCATCATGATGACTAAACGAATCTCACAATGTACTAGGTACAATGTACTTTGCTAGATGGTTGTCTAGCAGTAACATGTGTTTTACAATCTAAAGACACTGGTGTCTTTGTACGGACCCTGGTACCAATTACTTTTAATAAGTTATGCATGTGTCGTAGCTATACCATAGTATTGATAATTTAATGAAATGGCTAAGACTGACCATTTGTTGAAACATTAACGTTTAACGATATTTCAATCCACGTTTGACCATATCATTAAATATCATTAATGTAGGGTTTTCATGTTACTACAGGTGTTTAAACAGATAGGTTTCAAGGGTAAAAATTACACGAAGACTAAAGTGGGAGCTCGCTACGCTTTTGCCTTCTAACCTATCATGCCTTCTATCTTACGATATGATCACTAATATTGATATTATCATTTCATGAAATAGCCGTGCGTTTTGTGCGTATAGCTGTTCATATCATCAAATGCAGATTATTCATTCATCTGGCCAAACCATTTCTTGATGTGACCGATAATTTGATGAAATAGAACTTTTTCATGATGTGGCCAACCATTTCATGAAATCATCAATTCCATGAAATCGCTATGCCATATGATGCAGTCGTTTCATGCTTTGGAGGGCACCGGTCCAGGTTGATGATAATTGATAGCTCAGTTATTAAGCCATGTCATGAAGTATTGGGCGGCTTAACAAACTCTGACACTAGAGGACGACACTATCTCATCAAAAACATACATAACATCTTACAGTGAGTTTCCAAAATGGGAATGAGCTTAATACGTCACCTTATCATCATGTATTCCAAACTCATGAAAATATTATACGATTCGTAAACATGGTTCATTAACTTCTTTTTTTCGTACAGAAATATTGCACTGAAAACACAAATCTGCACACAAACAACGACAAGTACAATAAATAAACGCCTGTTCAAACTTAAATACTATCCACGTTTTAAGCACTACTCTGGAATAAAAACTCCTGATTATATTTTAGTGCAACCGTTCCTTGCTCTCAAACATAAAAGCCATATTTTAAAGCAAAAAAACTAACTTTTTAACAATAACGGCTTCCTTGTTCATCTGAAATTGTCAAGACAAAGCATTATAGACTCAATTAACATAATATCAACGCCTATTTTTATGAAATGCTAGTGCACTTCATATAATTTTATGTAGTGAACCCTGAAAGCTTACTGCGTTATTACAAGAAATGGAGTAGCTTGTATTTTTTTAGATTAAAATTATCATGTTTATAAAGGGTTTAATTTAATGTCAAAAACGGTCCATGCGTGAAGATATATGTAATATTGACTAACCAAAACGTTTCGATCAATTGAATGTGGTGACGAGAAGACAACGAAGTATTTCCTTGATTATTTCGCGAAAGTTTTAAGATAAACGATTTGAATGTAATTTTGTTAAAACTAGTGGCTCTGTGAGCTGTAGACCTCGCGCGTACAAACTTTTTGCAAACAATTTAGCGGTGCACAGTAGCGCCATCTAGTTGCCTTATTGTTAAACTAACATAAAAACCAAGGTGCTCCATCAATCCCTACCTAAGAGGTAAAGGGCTGATCCCACTAATAGAAACCTAAAAGTGAGAAATTTACTGCATTTTGAGGAGCTATTCTGCTCATCACGTCGAAGATCCTTATCAGATCTTCACCACATTTTTATGAGACTTATTTAAAGTTACTACCTTTCAAATAAAAAACGAACCATTGAAATCGGATTTAATAAGGCGGAGATATTCAGTAGCCCTTCCCCCTAATCAAAAATCACCGAAGACTAAAAAATTCAAAAAATTTGCTTAACCTGTATATACCAAGTTTCGTCTGGATCGGTTGAGAAATGCGACCTGTATACGAAGGACATATGAAAGCATTTTTGCCCAAGCTAAAACTGAGACGCTTCGCTCGTACTTCGCTCTCGCTCAGTCAATTACTAAATTGCTTGAGACTATAGAATATAACGTACAGGATTTGACCCGTATGAAATGGCCAGAAGCGTGAGCCAAATATGATCCAATGTACAGTTCGGGAGCAGCAGTAGCTTAAACTAGAGTGGATCGGAGCAATAACGCTAAGCTTTATAGGTAGTAGCTAAATGGAGTAGAATATCGTAGTAAAAAACACGCGAGAAGCGTTTATTCTACAGAGGGCTAATTCCTGTCCCTTCACACTCCAAGTCCGCGAGGACTATACAATATATACTGTGCTCCAACTACGTTACTGCATGCACTGTTGCTTATTTCTTCGTTATTTTGCGAGAATAATTTCTTCTTTCAGATTCGAGGATTCGATTGATTTCGAGGGCAAACATCAAAACACAGCACCAGCCCTACGAAGTTTACTACTGAACATAGAAGTTCCCCTTTTATGTGGGACTTTGCCATACTTACCATAATCTTGGTGATTGCTTTAGTTGATGATAGATAATACACAGGAAAATACTGCTGCCCCATTCTTCATTTCTTTTGCTTGTTTTGTAACGTCTCGGCATACAATGTCACGTTCTCCAAATGACACACTCGGATAATGTCCCACTATCACAATGTCACATTCACACAATGTCACACTCACACAATGTCACACTCACACAATGTTACACTCGCACAATGTCACACTCTCAAAATGACACTATCGCACAATGTCACACTTACACAGTAAATGTTAGTCCGAGGTCAAAAGTCAAGTGATAAGACGGGTCGATTTCAATAGGTATAAAATATTTAAATAATGTAGATAGAGAGAATAAGCACCCGCGGGATGAGTTGGGGAGGTCATATTATTACGCCAGGCATCACACAGCAAACAACCGGCTGACATTATTTCACAAAAAAAGTGTATTCTACAACTGCTCCATAGCTTTCACTGTCTCCATCTCAGCCTTCCCGTCGCTTGCAGCGCGCTTGTACAGCGGACATTTAATTTTCATGCACCCATTCAGGGCACAACGAGTTGAAACCGCTTTTAAGGCTTGGGCCAACACTGAAACAACGGTGGTTACTCTTTACTTGAATGGGACGTTAAGCTTGGGAGTCGTGAAGATGATAAGTTTCGGAAGCTTACTAGCTAGATCTTGTAGTATTATTTATTCTGTGGCTAGATGCCAAGTTTCATAGACTACTATTGACACTATTTTAACGTGGAACTGATTGACGATATGGTTACAAGGTAAGGATGTTACGATTATATACGACGCGTCAATTCTCCCTCTTCCGACATAATGTCATCGATTACGTGGACATTTGCTACCTCGATCTTACGGAAGCTTTCTCAATAAACTTAATCGGTTGCTCAACACCTGCATTCGTTTTATATTTGGTCTCTGTAAGTACGATCATATCTTTGAATATCGAGCAAAGATTATGAGGCTCTAAATCCTTGATAGGAGAAATGCTAGGATCCTCGGCTTACTAAACTCGATATTGATGATACCAGATCTCCTATTTATTTGAAAAACTCGTTTAATTTCCTTTCTGATACCCATGACCTTTACCTACGATCGACTGATTCCCTCCGTCTGTGTATCCCCAAACATACCACATCCTTTGTCGGCAACTCCTTTGGAGTAGTTGCAGTACGGCTGTGGAACCAATTACCCGCTAATATTCAAACCGCATCTTCCAAGGATGTTTTTAAACGGCTTGTCAGAGAACACTATTACAAGGCCTCATTCATTGCCTCCATAAATGTTTGTCATATCATTATACACTCAAGAGCAATGAATCCGGGTCACGTACAGAAACCAATAAATCTCGGAAACTAAAAATGCTACCTTAATGAAAGTATTTCAAATACTTAGAAATACTTTTCATCCCGACTAATTAAAGGGAAGCAGGATAGGGCTTGAAAATTATTTAAAAGAACACGTATCACGCTGAAACTACTGCACAGATTTTGATGCAACTTGTCACATTCATAGTTTATATGATGATTAAAAATTGAGGATATTTTTCATACAAATCCTATACATTGAAGTTTTTTTTTGTTGATGTTCTATTATTTCTACTGAGTCCAAAACTGTTTGTTTTTT
The DNA here is from genome assembly GCA_946251855.1 of Alsophila aescularia. Lineage (NCBI taxonomy): Eukaryota > Metazoa > Arthropoda > Insecta > Lepidoptera > Geometridae > Alsophila > Alsophila aescularia. Next base: position 25,669,637 of record OX276379.1, on the reverse strand, counting down.
GTTTTTGTCTGCTGTCTGTCTATCTGTCTGTATCTTGGACGCACATCACGGCGAAACTACTGAATGAATTCAAATGAAACTTGGCATGATTTGAGTTCATACTACGAGGTAGGACCTTGTACTATTATTTATTCTGTGGTAGGACATTGGATACTTTTCATAACGGTAAATAAAAGGGTCATTTTATTTGTAAGTGGTATTCATGTTTTACGGTTTATTGTTACTTCCGTAGTTCACCTGTAGGATATTCAAGGAATATTCCTCCAAAATTTATATGGGTTCAATCTAGGTCAATTAGTCAGTCGGTAGGTACTATTTTGAGATGCTGACTTCACTTGAACAGAAGCAAGAAAAAAGGTTCACTGCGATAATGAAGACTATGCAGGAAGGCATACGCTCACATACCGAACAGAATGATGAAATTCGTAAATCGATGGAGTTTCTGAGTCAGAAATATGACATCGCAATATCTAAAATTAACAAGCTGGAAGAGGAAAGTGTCTCGGATAAAAAGTATATTCGCACATTAGAGGCTAAACTGGAGCAGTTAGACCGCAACCTGCGTAGCTCCAGCGTCGAGATACGAAATATTCCTAAGAAAAATGGTGAAACGAAGGATGATCTGCTGAACCTGGTCACAAAAGTAGGAGATGCACTCAGTTTGCCTATAAAATCGGTAGATATACGCGATGTATACCGTATTAATACGAGAAACGAAAACAATAAACCGATTGTGGCTGAACTGTCCAGCGTGATTCTAAGAGACAAAGTCGTCGGCTCCGCCAGGACGTTCAACAAGCGAAACGCTACCCTAAGACTGAGCACCACACATTTACAATTAGACGGCCCACGTCAGCAGGTTTATATAGCTGAAAGCCTCACCATCCAAGCAAAAAAACTGTTTTTCCTAGCTAGAGAATTTGCAAAAAATAATGGGTACAGATTCTGCTGGGCGTCACGGGGAAAAGTATACATACGGAAGTCTGAAGGTTCATCCTTAATTAAAGTGAATGATATCAATGACCTGGACAATTTAAAAAAGCAATGACGGCTTTATTTCTGGTCTGCGCTGTCTTTAGTTCGTAGTTTGTTCTTGTTTTCTAAGTTTACCACTTTTTTAAAGAATTGTAATTTATTTTCGAACTTTAACATTTGTTCTAAAAATTATAACAACTTGCGAGATAATCAAGCACACTTAATAACGCATACTTCTCAATACCTTATCATTACATACACGAAATATTTACAAACATATATTATTAAACGACGAATCCTCAATTTAAAATTACTAAACAGAGTTTATCACGATATCAGAATGCCGTTTTTGCTCACATCACTCCATTTTGTACTTTTACTTTCTAACAAACTACTACATTCCAAACTGCTCCATGTTTTACTTCACAGTTTTTTTGATGTAGCAATCTCATTGTTCTGTCTTCCTACTCTAACTTACTCAATACACCTTAATTTAATTGGCATGATTTATGTTAATCGATACAATCACATAGCACTCTATTACCCTAAATTTAAAATTTGGTCCAATTAATGATTTTGTACTGTCAGAAGTAGACAGTACAGGAAACGCAGAATGTTTATTAGTTAGTGATCCCGAAAAATGTTCACAAATCTTAAACTATGGTATGCATTCAAATGACAGTTCTCTTTGCATAATTTCCGTAAATATTCGTAGCATAAACCGTAATCTAGACCTTTTCCTCGCTTTTATATCTACCATTAATGTTAAAATTGATATTTTGGTTCTGACAGAATGTTGGACGAGCAAACATATCCCACCTCCTTTTATTGAACATTACAATATGTCATATACATTAAATAACCTAAACCAAAATGATGGTGTAGTGGCTTATGTTCGTGAAGAAATAAACGCAACATTTTTGGAACCCTGTTTTGTAGATGGGAACTGTCTTTTAATTACAATAGGCCATCTATTTTCAGTTATATGTTCATATAAACCACCATGTTTCCGAAATCCAACAAACTATCTGAACTCTCTAGAAACAGTCCTGCAAGGTATCTCAGCCCCTAATATAGTTTTAACAGGTGACATAAACATTGATATTTTACCTAACAACCTTACTACCTATGCACATAGTTACCTAAACCTAATGGCCGTGTATGGCCTGAGACAAGGAGTCAATAAACCCACTAGGGTCAATTCTTGCATTGATCATTTTATGGTTAAAAGTTGCCATGATTGGAAAACAATTGTATTTGAGCAACTTTTGACTGATCATTCACCAATTATGCTTCTAATGAAAAAGACTAGTATTTCTAAAAATTCCATCACATATAATAAAATTAAAATTAATTACGCAGGACTTCAACAACAACTTGGTGAAGAGAAATGGTCTGATTTATACCAATTAACCGATGTGAACATTGCTATGGAACTTTTTACCACGCGTCTATTATCATATATTAATAGTAACACACAAATAGTTAGACTGACGAAGAGAAATACGCCCATTAAGCCATGGATTACAGCAGGTGTTGTAAGATCAATTAGGAAACGTGATAGACTGCATAAAAAAAATAGAATGGAACCTGATGATGAAATTGTAAAAAAACGGTATTTGGACTACAGAAACACTTGTAATAAAATAGTAAAATCACTAAAGAAACAATATTATCAATCGCAGTTAGAAAAACATAGAGGTAATGTTAAGGAAACGTGGAAAATAATAAAAGACGTTTGCAACTTTAAAAAAAGTAAAGACCAGTCATGTGAGCTTTTGAGTATCAAAACAAACCCTAATGAGTCACTTAATGAAGTTAACAATTTTTTTACTACGGTTGGTCAAAACTTGGCTGATGTAATCCTCATTAAGATGAATGTTGATGAACAGTATCTAGCCCTTAAATCTAGTCATGTGGATAAGCCTCTGAATTCTATGTCTTTGTTTATGACGGACGTAGTTGAAGTAAGAGCTATTATTAACGGATTGCGAACTAACAGTGCACCTGGGTGGGACAAAATAACCACCTCTACTCTGAAACAACTCATTCCGTGTATTGTTTACCCAATTTCATACATTTGCAACCTTAGTTTTGAAACTGGCACTTTTCCAAGCATTTGCAAAAAAGCAACAGTCTGCCCGATATACAAAACTGGTGACAAAATTAATCCCTCAAATTATCGGCCAATCTCCATCCTTTCTACACTTTCTAAAATATTTGAAAAGCTTGTCAATAAACGTTTAATGAAATTCCTTGAAAAAAATAAAATTCTGTGTGACAATCAATATGGTTTTAGGGAGAAAAAATCAACAGAAGACGCGGTCTTAAAGCTTACCACACTTATAACTAACTACCTAGATAATGGCGAACGATGTGTAGGAGTATTCCTAGACCTTCAAAAAGCCTTTGATACTGTGTCAGTTCCAATTCTTTTAACCAGAATTGAGAATGCAGGAATCAGAGGGGTGGCCTTGAAATGGCTTGCGGGTTACCTTACCGATCGACAACAGAGTGTTAAAGTTAATGAATATGAAAGTGACGTTGAATTCAGCAAATTTGGCGTCCCGCAAGGAAGTACGCTTGGTCCATCTTTATTTCTTATTTATATTAACGAACTCTGTAAAAAAACTCTTCCAGGAATGGAACTTTTGATGTTTGCTGATGACACAGTCCTTCTTTTTCATGAAATGTCTTGGCAGGCGGTTGCTGCTTTGGCTGAGTCTGGTCTTTCTAAAGTTACTTCTTGGCTTGAAGACAGTCTTCTGTCTCTAAATACTACCAAGACAAAATATTTATGCTTTAGCAAGGCTGCTTCGGCCGTTCCAGCCACTGATTTTTGCCTAACCATTCATATATTCCCCTGTAATCGTCTTATCAATCACTCAAATGTGAACTGTTGCTGTGACAAGTTGGCTCGAGTTGATAGTATTAAGTACTTGGGTCTAATGGTGGATTCGAAACTTACTTGGAGCTTACACACGACAACACTTGCATCAAGGGTGAGAAAAATAATCTACATCTTTAAAAACCTTCGAGCAGTTGCTAATCATACATTATTAATACAAACCTATAATGCATTATGCGAATGCATTATTAACTATTGTATTTGCATTTGGGGCAACGCTGCTAAAACTCATCTCATCGTTGTGGAAAGAGCACAAAGGGCTGTGCTTAAAGTTCTTATGTACTTACCTTACAGACACCCTACTACTGAAGTTTATGATAGAGCACAGGTGCTCTCTGTAAGAAAACTTTTTATTTACCAAACTATAAGAAGGTACCACAGAAGTGTAGTGCCCCACTTACCTATTACAAATAAACGAGTTGATCGATGTCCTGTTCCGCGTGCTCGTAGTAAGTTTGCTCATAAACACTTTGATGTTGTAGCTCCTCATCTTTATAATAAACTAGATGGGGAGTGTAAAATTAGGAAATACTCAAATAAAAGTCTTAAAAAAGTAATACTCACATGGCTCAGCAGACTTGATTATGAGAACGTTGAAAGTTTGCTATCTAATTTTTAGAAAAAAATCTAGAACACGCACCCAATCCATTTTTTTTTATCCTTTCACGTGCGTGCACACACACACACACGCACACACCCTCACACACAAAAAACACCCTGACACACACACACACACACACAAACACACACACACACACACAAACACACACACACACACCCTCATATGTACACATTAATATTAACAGCTTGCATATCTACTTGCAACCGTGTTATAAAAATAGTTATTTCAAAATTATTAATTATTATTTTTTTAGTTTATATCCTTTTAATTTTAGTTGTGCTATTAATTTATCTGTTCAATATTTTGATTGACATTAGCTGCACATTAATATGGGAGAAGAATCTGGTTCCTGAGACACAGTTTTTAACTAGTTCGGGGACCAGAAGCTTCATAGGTTACACTGTATATTTCTTTGTGTCAATAAAAAATTATGAATTATGAAAATTATGAATTATGAATTATGAATTATTTTATAGGCATGATTAAAATCATGTAATAAAACACATATTTTATTATTCTGCCCAAAAGTAATGGGCATCTATACCTATAATATAAGCAGTAAGTACCAAAAAATCTGTAAAAGGAAGATATTTAAAAAAAAAAATTGGGTACTCAAAATAAGCTACTGAAAATGAATAAAACATTCTGTTTCTCTGTTGTAATACGTAATACGTATGGAATGCAATAAATATTTGTATTTGAATTTGAACTTTTTGACTGCTGAAGGAATTTTGTTTAAATGTTGGTATATTGGTATTTTAGGTCTTGGATTAGTAGTAGAGTTATTTTAACCTAGAGTTATAGCCACGCATGTGAAGCCGTGGATACAGCTAGTATGTATTTATAGTTAATAAAGCAGTAACTTCATTTATTTTAATAAGTACTTGTAATGTGTGTATTTTTTCTTTATGTATCATTAATATTATCTTATTATAGAAGTAACCTTGGACTTTATAAATGTTTGTATTATTATGATTATGTATTTATATTATTATTATTCGTATCTTCGCTGTAATTTTTTTGTTGTTTTTCTTTTTTTGATTTTTTGATGCACGCCTACATCCTTTCTCATGTACCATATGTAGATGACTGGTAGAAAATGCTTTAGCATTTAGTCCTTCTTTTGCACTTTCTTATTGCAATAAGGTATTAAATAATAATAATCTCTATATGATTATTTCTGATTTCTAATTAGTCAAAAAAAAATGTGCGACATCTCGTTGCCACTTTTACCTGTTATATTTGTCATTAAAATAATTTCTGTCATATTCTGTCATTTAAATAATTATAAATAAATGCCAAAAAAGGGGAAAAAATACATCCCTTTAGAGTTTCCTGGTGCTCTCTTTACTAACGGGCGTATTTCCAAAGAACCGGTAGAGTCGGAAGGATATTTATTTTTCCCATGTGAGATTTAACTATGAGTCGGCACATGAAAAGGAAATTTCCCTTTTAAACTCAAATCATATTAATACTAATTGTAAATTATGCAATGGACATAAAGATGCACAAAACAAAGTTGAGGCCATTTTTCTCCGAAACATGAAGAAGGGATTTTGGTCGTATTGACTATTATTATTGTTCAGATGATGGGTAATGAAGTCGCAGGTCGATGTAAATAACATAACGATGTTCCGAGCGGACGAATTTGTATATTGCGACATAGGCTGCGCGTCGCGTGAGCGCTGGTCGACGGTCGCAGACTGCCTGGAGATGCGCGTGCGCCGCGCGCCTTTGTTTTGTTTACATTCCACCGCAGCGCGTGCCGAGAGCCGGGGCGCGACTCCTTTATACTATTTACTCCCGGCGCGCCGGCACGTCATTCGTCCATTAATTTAGTATACATAAATGTTGTTTTATATAACACACATTGTACAATATAATTATAATAGGTATATATTAATGTAGTCTTTTAATAGTTCTATAAATTATTTATGTAAAGTATTGTTTATGTATATATTATTTGTTAATAAATAAATAAGTGTGTAGGATGCAATATAAAGGACAAGGGAAAATAGGATAGGTCCCTTCAGGATTATGTTGTTTATTTCATACGGACACTTTCCAAAATAACATCACAATCAAATAGTCAAACAGTTTTTTATCGATTGCTCGGTTTCTATTTCGTCGCATTGAGATGCAAAGAAGCCACAAAATTACTCCCAAAGTGTTGATCCTACAACAAACGACAATGAAAATTGAAACTATCTCTAGCTAGCTTTCCCGCCCGCGACTTCGACCACGCGGGCTACTGTTTATCGCGAAAAAAAGCATCCTATATTCTTCTAGGATATTAAAAACCAATGCAAAAGTAGGTATAGCACCACTCTTCATATTTTTTGCACATACTTGTTATTTCGTTCCCATGGCAACCGTTTCTTACAGCGAGTAATCAGTTTTTCAATTTTTTCCTGTTTTCCCGTGGTAACTTACAAATTTCGGGGATTAAAAGTATCCTATGTTTTATTCCAGGGTATAAGCTATCTCCATTCCAAAATCATCAAAATCGCTTGAAATCTCGTTCGTTATCGCGTGAAAGCTCCCCAAACAAACAAACAGACAACGTTTCCCTTTTATATATTGGTACAGATAGACAAAAAAAGATGTCTTTTACTTAAAATGAACCGTTGGTGAATTATTTAAGTCAATTTTTCACACCTTTAATCCAATATAACGGCTTGCGCTCACCCTCCCCTTGGTCGAAAACTTAGATTTTTTATCAAAGTCTAGACCTTAACAACATAGTATTATATTAAAATCATACCTACGTGGTCTTTTGCAAGGCAAAGGCTATTTTATGTATCTACTTACTGGCCCATAATTGTGACATCACAATAGATATGAATGATATTATTTCTAAATGATTATTAATATTTTATTTCATTATCTATTCATTACCGTTTCCCACTTACAAACAAAACCACTGCCACCGCGGTAATTTGAGGTACCATAATTAGTAATTAAAGTGGTAGGCAAAGAGATTGCTTCATGGAACAATCAAATATCATAAGACATACAACAGCCAATCTACATAGTCTACACTAATATTATAAAGAGACTAGCTGTAGCTGTAGCGGCTTCGCACGCGTGGTATCTAGGTAATAAGTACTATATTATGTGCTATTCCATGACATAAAATACCAATATACCAACATTTGATAAAAAACTTTTTGACGGCTGAAATGTTATTTATATTTGAAAATTTCTTCAAACGTCAAAAAGATTTTTATCGATTGCTCGACTTCTACTAATCGAATTGAGATACCAGTTACACAAGTTTTTAAGTCAAACCCTAAGCTATCCTACAGTGAAATTCGCATCGCAATCGGTTAGTTTTTACTAGTGGTTTTTACGTGATGCGCGAACAAACATACAGACACGTTTCTTTTATTGAGTAGCATATTTTAAGTACCCTAGACCATTTTTTTCATTTATCTTCTTTGTACAGACTTTTTCGTAGTGATTGCTATAACATAATTTTATTATATAGACTTAAATGTACACTTTAATATCATAACTAGTGACTTGCCCTGGCTTCGTACGGGTATCGCTCACATCGCGGCATTTTTCTTACTTTCGCATTTTTTATGACCGTTGTAACTTCTAAAAAACTATGCGCAAATAAAACTTATTCAAAATCTTTGGCAGCTGGTGGTGCTTTTTGACAGACTTGTTATTATTTCGTTTCCACGACAACAGCTGTTCCCTTCCTTACAGCGAGTAATCGTCATTTTGAAATGAAGTATGAGTGCAGTAGTGTTTTATTATTGTTTGTAACCTTCAGCATTTTAATTCAATTGGTAATAATACATTTTTACTTACAAAAAATTACGTCCCGAGTTAATAATACTAAATTTAAATGCTACAAATTTGTAAAATACTGGCTCTTGTACCACTTTCACGAACAAACAGATACTTGTAACACTCGTGCATTAATTTCTCCTTTCACAATAAATTAATTTTACCTATTGTTTCTCTTCTGACTAATTATTATTGTTTATCGACGTTGAATACACGAAAACAATGAATTTAGGAAATGCCGTTTGCGGCAAGCGTTTCCTTTTAACGTAGAGAGTGGAAATTTGCACGTGAATAATAGACGTAGCAAATTATATGTACTAATTTTGTAGCTAAGAGAGTATGCAATAATGTGTATAAAAGTAGAAGAGCCAAGTAGGAGAAGTTGTATGATACTGGCTAATTATGATGATAAGTTTTCTAATTTTCCTGCACGAGTCAATCAGGTGTTGATTCAAGACGGACACGCATAGGAAAAGAAAAAACCTTTCTTTGTGTCAGTTTTTCGGAAAAACGCACGATAGAAAACTCAACGTCATCTACTCATTTTTTAACACAATTTTTTAAATGTTTCGTACCTAAAATGAGACTGAATCCCGTTTTAATTAGAGAAGAAACTTTAAGGAGGCATTTAAATATAAGAGGAGCAATAAACTCTACTAATATTCGGAGCCAAAAGTTCCACTCGTATCAACAAAAACTTCCCACAAGCAGCACGTAATAACATCAGCTTGGTCAAACATGGCGTTCATCTAATTCATCTCGGGAAAAAAGTTTGACGCGTCTTCCATCAAACCAGGGCCTCGTTTATTTTAGACACTCGGCTCGTGTTATTTATTAAAGTACCAATAAATGTACTCGAGAGAAAAACTAAAATCGTTGGTCAAGTAAGACGGAATTTTGCAATGTTTTTTTTTTGTACGAACCATTAAAGCTTATAAAAGTTAAATTTGCAAATGTACAGGAAATATCCGTGTAATATGAAACGGAGGAAATATTTTACTTAACCAGTATTTTTTTACCCCCGAACAATGAGACGGTGTGTCACTGTGTGTGTGTCTGTCAGTGGCATCGTTGCTCCCAAACGAATGGACCGATTTTGATGCAGTTTTTTCTGTTTTCAAGCTGATGTGATCGAGATGGTTCTTAGCTATATGGGGGGAAGGGGGGGGGGGGGGGTGAGAAAAGAGCAGTGAGAATCGTAGCTTCCAAACGAATGGACCGATTTAGCTGGGGTTGTTATGTTTGAAAGCTGGGGTAAACGGGATGGTTCTTAGCTATAATTGGGTGGAGAGGTGGGGGTAAGGATCGTAGCTCCCAAACGAATGGACCCATTTTGATGCGGTTTTTATGTTTGAAAACTGATCGAGATGCTTCTTAGCTATAATATTATATAAATTTTTAATTTGTACTTGTTCTAAGAATAATAAAACTATTCGATGTAGAAAATATTGAAATTGTTAATTGACTTCGCGCTGAGTTCGGCCGGTTGTCGAGAAACATGCACCGATTGAGTGAAGTGCGATTGTGGTGCTGCCACCCAGCCAATATCGGATCTTCTCTGTTGCGCCTTATGTCAGGCGCATTGCTAAACAAGACCTTAGCTTGGCCACTGATGACGCGGTGGTGGTTGCCATGTTTTGGTACAAACCATAAAGTTGCCTTATATTTCAACGATTGATATGAAGTAAAAGAAGATTTCAGGTTTACGCTGCATTTGCAAGTTGATGCCTTATTATCCACACAAATATATAAAAGTGAAACGTTGTCTGTTTGTTTGTTTGTTTGTTTGGGAAGCTTTCACGCAATAACGGCTGGACTGATTTTGGTGAAATTTATAATGAAGATAGCTTATCATGGTCATTTAATTTAAAAGTTATACATGGTATTCCAGGATCAAAAAAAACTATAAAGTACAATATACTACATTTCTTCATAGATCGTCCAGCCGTCAAATAGTTTTTATCGGTTGCTTGGCATCAAATCATCGAATTAAGATACCGATTACCCCAGTTTCCAAATCAAGCCCTAAGCTATCCAACAGTAAAAACCACATCACAATTGGTGCAGTAGTTTTTAAATAATGTAACAAACATAAAGACATACATACTAACAAACTAACAAACAGACAAACAAACAGACATGATTTAAAAAAATATTATATTCTTGTTCAGTTGCTTATTTTAAGTACCCTAGACCATTTTTTTCATTATCTTCGTTCTACAGACTTTTTCGTTCTTATTGCTTTATTATAAGTAGGTATAAACACAAAACCATCAAAAACTTTCCAATCCATTTGGATATTGCTTTATTTTTAATTGTATTATTTTTACAGCAATTATACCTCAGATGTCTATTGCGTTTACTCGATTTTTTGATACCTGCAGTAATCCATGTTGGGGAAGTACACAGTGACTACTAACATTCACTCTAGACAAATTGGACGGAGCCGAGATTTTAATAAAATAAACTATTAAATTTGAAGTTAATTTTATTGCTCTTACTTTTGGCCGTACGATTCAAGCGAAGATAAAATAATGATAATTTGTACTTAATTACTCCTATTTAAAAATTCGTCAAATGCTTAGGCGATTTCTAGTAAATTCCATATTTGTAATGAACAACTAAGTAGTTTAATTTCCCATACAATATCGAGAAAAACATAGAAGTACATATATGCTTATTCAGCTATGCGCAATTAAATCAAGTCAACAAGTAAAGTACATGAACTTCGCATTTCCATAACACAGGCTAGCCTAGTACGGGTATCAATGTCCAACAGGATCAGGTAATATAATATTCGCAAATGCAAATACGAGTACATTTTGAATCTTTGTATTATACTGCACCTATTTTCTGTTATGTATTAGAGACGTTTGTTGATTAATAAAAACATTCATTCATTCATTCATTCATTCATTCATTATACATAGAAAAACATCATAAGTACAAAAAGTGCTTAATTGGTACTTCACAATCAAAGGATGTACTTGTATGATTAAATATTTACACAAAGGAGGATTTGTGGTACGTATAACTATAGAAAAACAAAGATTATAAAATAAAGAAAAAGTGTAGTAAAAACATGTTGAAGGCATCATTTAAATTAAGTTCACTAGTGACCTCGGTCCCTTTAAGGGAAGACAACCATTTTAAATAAAACTATGGAGAATATAGTTTTATTAAAATGACCCATAGTTTTTTTTCTTCAATATACCAATCAATGAGATTTTACCAAATATAACATCATTGATACCAATGGTCTAGGCTTTGTGGATTCTTCGATACAGGACTAATAAGTGTCTGACATGTATTGTGTTATCTAAACAGCCCAATCCTCGAATAATATTAAAATTTCTAGAAATAAACCCGAATTTAAAAGGTCTATTCAATTTTATCAGTCATTAACAAAGTTGGTAACGAAAAACCTTTTTACGTGTATTTTGGTGGTATCTCCAAAAATTATAAGTCATGTGCGACACGACACCACTTAAAATGTATTCAACTAAACTTACTTGAAACTTAGTTCTTTAATAGTTTTTCAAAATATGTAATACAAAATATTATTTCTAGCTGCTTCTCTCACTATATTTATAGTCGTTTTCACAGTGTCCATGCATCGGTTATTGCGAATGCAAACCCGATAATACCGGATTAGACCGGAACTGTGTTAATAATTGGCACGTTGTCATATACACTGATTTTTAGAAATTTAAATGGAATATGTTAATTAATTATTTTCACGTAAAGCTATTATAATAATCATAAGCTTTTTTCTACAATACCACTACTAACATAGTAAGTACGTACATACTTTACAAATAAGCTATAATATGCCCAATTGGCCCCAAACATACATAGGTTTTCTTTATAACGCGTCTTAATAAAAATACTTAAAAAAAATACATCTATATATTAATTTTTTTTTTTTGTAAACAACCACTAAAAATAATAAAAAAATAACAATTAAGCCAGAACAGTATCACTTTTTCGAAATTACCATATATAATAATAGTGAAAATACGACATAAGATAAGAAAGAGTTTTTTGAAGGCGGTGCCAAAGCGAGCCATCATTATTAATATGCTTGAGCTTATTCAAAAAGATGTTGTCTGAAACGGCTTGACGTGCTATATCAAATAGATAATAAGCTATTAAAGTAATTATCTACAAAAACTTTATCATTTACTAGATTGCTGTATTCGTGTCAATCGGTTTGTGAACCTGTGAAAGTTAAAATCCGCTCGAGTGAGTCTCTTGTTTTGTCTCTTCTGCGTTTTGTGTTTAGTATGAGGCATAGAAAGAGGTATGAGGGTGCGTCATATACAACTGCATATTACTTCGTACTCTAAACAAGATCTTGAACGTCGCAAGCAAATCTATAGAGATCAGTGGGGTACGTAGATAGGTGTGTATAAAAATAATGTTGTAATGATATTAGATTTAAATGATGATTTGAATGATGCCACCTGAGCATAACACGCGCCAAAGCAACGTAACTTGTACTGGAATACCGGTTATAACCGCTTTATAACACTCAAGTGGGTAGTTTTGGCACCGCCTTCAAAAAAACTCTTTCATATCGTATGATAAAACATTCGATTTTTGCATAATTATTACATAAGTTATTTCGAAAAATTGATTTTGTTCTGGTTCAATTATAATTATATGATTATGTTTAGTGGCTGTTTACAAAAGAACTTTTTTAATTTGAAGTCGTTTTTGTTTTTTGGAAAAATATTTTTATTTCTTGATTTTGAGTGGCCTAAGCAAACATCGGAAGGGATGCCAAAGAAAATATTTATACTTACTTTAGTCTCAAGGCATTGTTAAATTAAAACCAAGGATGAATAACCTACATATAAAACAACTGAATTTCTTTGACAAACATTCTCCATTATTTCACTGGAAAAATTCTTAAAGAAATGGTTACACATCTCGTATATATGAGGAAACAAACACAAAACAAATGGATTTATAAGTTGTAAATGTATAAATCCTTTTCAAAGCAATCTTTTACAAGACACCAATACCACTAAAGACTTGAGAACTCATCGAGACCAATCAAAAAAGCTAAACTCGAAGGTGTTTCATCATTTTATTATTGGGTAATGGGTTCCTATGACTCCGGCTCCATCATCAGACCCTCGATATCATATTAGACTAGAGAACTTATCAAGAAAAACGCAAGGAACCCAAACTCGAAGGGATTCCATCATCTGATTGTTGAAGTTCTGTGACCATCTTCCGGCTCCATCATCAGACCCTTGATACCACATAACATCAGATCTCATCAACTCATCAAGACAAACCAAATGAGCCCAAACTCGAATGGGTTCCAACATTTTGTTGTTGAGTTCCTCTGACTACCTTCCGGATCCTAGGCTCCTTAAGCTATATATTTTTTACCCGACTAGAGCGAAGCAAACGAAGCGTTATGTATTCGATTTAAAAAAACATTGTCTATATACTAAAAGCTCATTTCAATAGATATCTGTGAAAAATGAATGGCACTGAGTACATAAACAAATGAAACAAGACAAATTGTAAAACAAAACCAGTTCTAGTAAAAAAAAAAGACTATGACACTCTTGCGATGAAGACGAATCGATTGATAACTCGCTTGTCAAAATAGGACCAAGATTTTAGTTTCAACACATAACCTTTCCTCTGTTTTGCCGTAGTTGGGTAAAAAAATAGCCTCTGACACAATAAATGAAGACTGATTGATTATTAGTTTCTTCACTATTCTCGGGTAAAAAGTGAGATATAGTACCAACCAACAGAACTAGCGGATTACAAACATACTTTTTAGAACTCATAGTTGTAAGGGCCCAACTGCAAGTCTATTTTCTTCGCTCGTATGGATCCAACAACTAAACAGATGCCTAAAAAAAAATGACATTTAAAGAAGTCTACATAACAAAGTCGCCGACCCCGCCGACACAGCCCGGCCAGCGAGTTGGTGTCGGCGGCATTATTTCAGAGAATTATGTTGGTGAATCACGAACAATGTTTTCTGACTTGTGCGGTGTATGGGCCAAGGTTATTGTCAAAAACAGAAAGTGCCATCCAACAAGTGCAAAATTCATGCGCACAGTTCTGTTTCAGCATACCTAGGAGAGAGCACGTAAAATCTTACCTTGTTAAAAAAGGCATTCTTAACATGAAACCTAGAAGAGAGCTTCGCTTAGCATGCATAACGCAAAAAGTTATTTGGCATAAGTTCCCGGAATACCTCTTCAAGAAGCTGTCATGGGCCAAAGATAAATATAAAATAAATACACGCTCAAAATTTCGCAATGCTCTAGTCGTCCCTAAACATTAAACTACACGTTTTCAAGGTTGCTCCAAATATAGTGCATCAAAGATTTGGAACAATATCTCACCACCCTTAAGAGATAAAATAAGTACCAGCAATACCTTAAAATCAGGTACAAAAAGAAACTGCTTGATCGTCAAAAACACAATTTTGAAGCAACCTTCATCAACATCAAACAAGTAATAATTATTATAATATAAATAATATATATATAATACTTCATAAATATTACTCGCTCGCTTACGCATACATACTTACATAAACACGCGCGTACACCTTTACACACACACCTTTTCATAAACACAAAAACACACACAATATACATATATCCCAAGCCCACATGCAATCCCTACATTTCAGACTCGCCCTTTGAACATTTGTTTCCTGTTTTATGTCTGTTGAACCTACTTACTAAAGATGTTTTTTGTATTTTATATGTTTTATATTTGTATATGATAATATATGGATGATTTTAGTTGTTTTGTTTCGCTGATATATATATATATATATATATATATATTTTGAACTTCCTGTATCCTCCGATATAAATCGGAGTCTTTGGTAAGGTTGTTCAATGTCAATCAACTTAATATAATTTGTTCGTCAATATTGTAATTTGATTTACAACATTGTGTAAAATATGTTAGTAAATAAACATCATATGTTAGTCAATACAGAAAATTGTACAATTATAAGATAGTAGATGTCAACTAAGTACTTAACTATAACTTCTTAAATTTGTAAATAATATGTAGTCGTGTAACTTTAGTGACAACTTGACCTTGTTATAACGTTATTTCTTGTTTTTGTTTTTCTTTCTTTTTTTTCAATACTTTTTAAACAATTCTGTTGTAGTTCTGTGTGCATGTATTGTTAGTAATATTCTTAGGAATATACGTAACACATGCGTTTCTTACCAACTTTTTATATGGAATATTACAAAGTGACTCTCAGAGTCACCTTGTCCTATTTCGTTTTACAGCTTTATATCTTTGGCTACTTTTGTGCAGTATAGTTCCAGGTACGGCCTGGAATTCTTTCCAGACAACATTTCATATAATGTTACCGACGTCAACTTCATGTTAGTTTATGATTCCAGGTCGTACCTGATAGCATCGTACTTCGGGCACTCCAGCAGCAAATGTAGTATTGTCTCATCTTTTTCTTCTTCGCAGATACATGACGTACTGTCTTTGCACTTGAAGCGGTTCAAGTACGCCGAGAATCTACCGTGACCGGTCAACACTTGCGTCATTATTGGGGTAAGTTTCATCACGATTTTATGAGCCTTGGTTACCTCAGGGAGGAACAATTTTGTGACTTTTGCAGTACCACCTTCTGTGTACCTACGACCCCATATCTAAATTGTCTTTTTCTGATTTTAAATTTAGCATGAAACACGGGACTTTTATTATAGTGGGCTGAAATGTTGGTATCAAGGGCAGCTTCTTTGGCAAGTTCATCTGCACGTTCGTTGCCCTCGACTCCGACGTAGGCTTTAATCCAGTTAAAAAGGATAGTAAACCCTTTAGCCTTGAGACCAGCTATGTTCTGTCTAATAGCAAAAGCCAAGGGATAGAATGTGTCCGGGTTCCGAATGAGTTCCAGAGACGACCTCGAGTCACTTAGTAAAGCCACAGTATTTTGCTTCATTCTATTTAGAAGCTCCGTAGCTTGGTATAACGCATAGAGTTCAGCTTGAAAGACTGTGCAGAAGGACCCAAGTTTCATCTTCTGGGTCATCGTTTCGGTTCCTCTGATCCTGTAGGTGTAAGCAGCTCCTACTTTTCCGTTAATTTTGCTCCCGTCTGTAAAAATCTGTGCATCAGGGATGTGATGTTTTTTGACGGTTTCTGGTTGCAAGTCACTTATACACTCAAATTCTATATTGACCTCCTTGGATGGGTGTGGTGTTGAGCCTTCATAAAGCTCACTCGTTCTTCTATTTGTGTTTCAACATAATCTGGGGATGGCTTACCTCTTTTGATCTCGTAAAGCTGAGCCGCTTCCTGGATCCTAAGATCTAATGGAAGCAAATCCGCTAAAACAAGTGCTGCATTTAGGGAGACGGTTCTATAAGACTTCCAGATTTTTTAAGCAAACCCTCTTTGGACAGTGTTTAGTTGTTTTTGGGTCATGACTTTTTCAGTTGTTGGCGCCCAAACACTAGAAGCATACATTACAATTGGCTCTATCACTGCTGTGTATATCAAACGAGAACACCAAAACGACATCATCTGCGAACGCCTGAGTGTACACTCCTCGTGCATCTAGATCGTCAAATAGAGGATCCAGCAGCAGATTCCAAAATATTGGACCTCCTATTGACCCTTGCACGCATCCTTTGCTGGTTTGTTTTTCGCAGGTGTGACCTGCGTAGCGTACAATTACTTTCCTGTCTTCGAAGTAATGATAGATAAGTCGAACTAGGTTTAATGGGCACTTCTTTTGGGCAAGTTAATTGCATTTAATTGCAGGCCACCAGGCACTATCAAAAGCGCCCTCGATATCCAAAGAAACCAAGACTGTTATTTCCTTATTTTTTTAGATTATTCCTAATATGCTGCATGAGATCGTACAATGCATCTTCCGTGCAACGTTGTGGAACGAAACCGTACTGCCTGGTGTTCATCCTTGGCAGTATGTGCCATTTAAGTCTTCTTACCATCATTTTTTCGAGGACTTTCCGTAGTATTAACTTGGCTGTAATCAGTTTTTCCTGGCTTTCTGATCACCAAAATAGCGACTTCTTTCCAGGTTGAAGGAAAACAAGACAGGGACAAGCATTTATTTGCAATTCTTAAAAATACTTTTAGATCTGCATATATTACCCTGCGGCAGATATCCGCGGTAAAGCCATCTGGCCCGGGAGCCTTTTTGGGGTTGAAAGTGCTTATTGTCCTTATAAGTTCTGCCTCCGTGAAGGGTGGATCTCCGGTGTCATCTAGTGTTGAACTGCTGATCATTCCAGCTTTAGCTCTAATAGTTGCGTGGATATCATTATCTTCGTTTCTATTGTCATCTGGAAAAAATGTGGTCGTCAGTAACTCTACAGACTTTTTTGGAATCATGATGGTCCCATAACTCATTAATAGTTGGTCTTCGTGCTTCCCTGACGTATTTCTTATCACCCGATATACTCCATCCCATAGGCTTTCCTTATTCTGTTTCGTACAGAATGCTTTCCAACTTTCTGTGCTTCTTCTTCATATTTGTTTTTTGATTGCAGGTATTCTTCTACTACGTGTAGTCGTCTGCGAGGAGCTGCGCAAGCTATCCTTCGTCTCTTCGTGATCATTTCTCTCTTCAAGCGTTCGAGTTCTTCGTTCCAGCATGGTAAGTAATTTTTCTTTTCATTAATTCTGATTAATGGTATTGTATTTTTACAAGCAATTTGAACACATTCTATGTATTTTTTAACTAAAGTTTGCAATTCTTCTTTAGTTTGTAGATTTGAAATATTTTCAGGTGTAATACTATTTTCATCCAGTGTCATTTTTACTTCCTCGGTGAACCGACTCCAATTCGCTTTTCGTGTAAAATAAAGAGGTGTCGTGTTTTTAGGCCTTTCCTCAGTGGGCTTCTCTAGACATAGATTGAATGTATAAGCGTTGTGATCTGCGCTGGTAACCGACTTATCGACTTTCCAATCCCTGACGCAGTGCAATAGACTCCGTACAGACTGTTATATCGACGTAGCTGGTGAAAATGCGTCTTCCTCGGATTGTGTCGAATGTTGGGACAGTCCCTTGGTTTAAGATGTGCATATCTAATTCGTCTATAACACCCCTAAGTTCTTTGCCTCTGCTGTTTTCTACTTTGCTGCCCCACCATGTGCTCCATGCGTTTACGTCTCCACCGACTATGATCTTGTCAGTTTGCATTAATCTGCAAACGTCTCTTAACTTATCCAGGTAGGGTTCAAGCGGCATACATCCCTCAAAATAAACCGAAACAATTCCAACCATCCATTTGTTGGTTTTTAAAATGGTCATCACTACATTTTCCGTGTTTATGATTAAATTTTTAAGAATTTCAATGTCGTCGTCAAATATAATAATAGCTGCCTTTACTGGCTTTGTTCTGTTTGGTCCACATTGAATAATTCGAGTGCCTTTATACCGCTTGAGTTCTCCCTTTTCTCCTACGTATGGTTCTTGGACTAGAGCAATGCTGAGTTTTCTTTTTTGTGCTTCGAGGAAAATTTCTTGGGTCGCAAGTTTTTTATGCTGCAGATTAGCTTGTATTATTTTGTACTTTTCCTCTCATCCTTATTATTCATTGAGGTAACGTTTTTGTCGGTGAATTGTGTGAAGCGGTTGGCGTTAACAATACGCCACGCTTAATCTGGCTATTATGTCCCACTTTTTGCGTATGGGGCAGTCTCCGTCGAATGCATTATGTCCCGTCTCGAAGTACTTGGCTACTTTGCAATTACGACAAGATGGTGTGTCACCTAACACATAATTTGGACACTTCACTCGGAGAGGGGGGCCTCCACAGAAACTACATAAGTCGACCGATTCTTTACACAACTTGCGGCCGTGCCCATACCAGAGACATCTGGTGCACTGCACCAGCGGGGACTGGCCCTGTACCGTTACATATTGTAGGTCTATATGGATTTTTCCGACTGATGTCAACTTCTGCCACATCTTCGGAGAAACTTGTAAGACCACATGGTTTTCGTGTGAGTTCTTTGCTCTTCTACGGTATCTCACTGCAGCCCTGAAGTCTTGTTCGGTAAGTTCCCTCAATAAATCCTTATTTTGATTTTTAAGGGAGGCAATGATATCTTCGTCTGTGTTGTATGTGAGGAGGTATTTTATAATTACCATAGGATATTTATTTTTTGCCTCTTATACCATCAGGTTCTGATTATTTTTTATTTTCTCCACCATTTTGTCGATCTCACTCTTACTACTGCAGCTTAACACAACTTTTTGATTTTTAACTTTGCGCACCCTTTGCACTTGGAAACCACTAGTCTTTGCATCCAGTGCTTGTCTTACTTTACCAAGTACTTCCTCGCTGGTGTCCTTTTCAATGTCAGAGGATACTATGATGGAGTGAGTCGGCTGTGCCTTAGTTGGGTTATAAAGGCCAGGTTTTGTTAGGACGTCCGAATAAGAAGGTGCTCCCTCTTGCATGGACGTGACCTGCCTTACCGTATCTTCGGTGACCTGACGCAGCTCTTTTACCTCACCTATGAGCTGACCAATGTTCTGTTCTCCACCACATGTCAACGAAGTGCATAAATTAGTGATACATTTTTCGATAATATCAATGGATATCATTTGCTTGAGTGATTTCACTTCAGCAAGTACTTCCCCAACTGGGGCACTGATATTTGTTTTATTTATGTCTGCTATAAGAGCAGAAACTGCTTCGCGTACTCCGTCTCCAGCCGCAGCATGTCTTCCTGCCTCTTTAGCTTAGTCGTCTCCAACTGCAGTTGGAGATTTTGTCTTTCTTCGTTTTGGTTAAGAATAATTTCATACAAAACCGCCAGATTTCTAATAACTGTTTCTTTTGTTGTTATTTTCAGGTTTCCTGACTGCTCCAGTTGCGCCTTCGCGTCCTGGAACATCTTGTTCGCCGAGACAGTGGGATTTGCAAGTGGGGTACGCTGCTGCAGTGTATGTTCTCCGCTCTCTGTGGATTTATTCTGTTCCGAAGTATTTACCTTTCTCTCGTAAGTCACGCTTATTTGTTTGACATTCTTGCCCGCAGACATGATGCTGGAGTACCCAAAGTTTACAAAGAAAGAAGCTAAATACAAAATAATATAGGTCACTATTTGTAGAATGTGGATTAAAAAAAAAAAATAAGTTGGTCGTGCGGCTGGAAAAAATTGACCTACATTCGTGGCGCTTAAAGTAGTTACTAAGAATTTAAAATAAAATAGGATATGGTCAGAACTAAGGCTAGATTGTCTACTATGGAAAAGTAGGCCCTAGTTGTATTACACTTCTCTTAGTATTTGACTCTAAACAAGGGTTCTTATAATGTTCGACCGCAAATAAGTGACGTTATATTGTAAAGTCAATTTCTCAGGAACGTCTTATCTTTTTTAATCGGCGAAAAATCCTCCAAGATTTTCGTTTTGTCTTCTTTCCGATGATGTGGTTGGTTCCAACGGGAAGCTCTGGATGCAAAAAAACACGTGCACGTGGCTTTGTTTACTTTAAGATTTTTAGTCATACTCCGAATTTCTTGGGCCAAAAAATTTAAACTGCACCTCAATCTTCTTGCCTTGAGACCACGCAGATTTAAGCAGTTCAGTTCTATGACACAAACAAAAAACAGGCAGCGTTTCACTACGAATTTAAAGAAGTTACAATAATCTTCAGAAAACACTATTTTTGCTTAATCTTTGTCAATTGTTCATATTTTTTTAATGTGGTTTCACTGGCCTGCTAGCCTTGTGATTTCGCTTCTTTTAACACCAAATTTACTTCAATTTGATCACTTACGAGTAAATGGTTTTCGTGTCGCTTACGAGCTCACCTCTCCCTTTTCTTTCTGATATATATATATTGTAATGTTATACCTTAGGCCGAGCAGTGGGGTAGCTGAAAAACAGCGCGGCGTTCACATGAGAATGGAAACGCCGCACTTGCTGCGTATAATTAGCCTTTTTGTATCAATACTGTGTGTATATAATTTGTTTTTTTTTTAGTGGCAATAAATACTATTTACTTTACTTTATTTTACTTTTACTTGTACGAAATGTGAAGCCGCCGTCCAACCCACCGACAACAAATCGGGCTATGTCGGCGGGTCGGTGACTTTGGTGTGTAGACTCCTTTGGAAAGCAAAATTATTTAAAAGCAGGTATGTAGATTTTATCAAGTAGCATCAGAGCATTGATAGAGAACTTTCTGTACACTTAAAAGACTTTCTAGAACTTCAGGCGTTTGAGCTCAATTTTAAATGTTGCCTTTGAAACTTGTTTTAGTTGGAGTTAAAAAAACCCGGCCACTGCGAGTTGAACTCACGTGGAGAGGGTTCCGTACGATGAATATAATATGTTATCCCACAATATTGGGAGATTTACCATGTTATTTTAATATTATGAAAAATTTAGACCCTCTCAATAAGCCCTTTCATTTGATATGTACATTTGCAAAACTGTTTTACCTGACTACGGTGAATCAAAAAGAGGGGTTATAATTTTGATCAGTGTGTTTGTATGCTCATCTGTTCCCTCCTAACTTCTAAAGTAACGTTGGAAGCGTCTTGATCGTCCGCTGCTAATATATGTCACTTTGCCATTAAGCTTATAATCGCTTACTATTGTTAGAAAGTATTGTTTTGTCAGGGTAAGTAGCATACGACTACGGCTATCCTCTGAACATGGCTATGAATATATATTATTACAATTTCATATGAGAATAATTTCTTGTTTCATACTTTTTAGAGCGTGATTTTTCAGTACTCGGGTTTTAGTTTTTAACCCGACTGAGGAGCGTTAAGTGTTTGGGCTGTATGTATGTTTGTTTGTTTGCAAATTTCATAGGAACGTCCTACAGCCTAAACGGCTTGATTGATTTTGATGAATGAGGTATAATTGTATTCGTCTTAATCACGAGAGTGCTATAGGCTATAAGAAGTGTCAAGAAAACTAATATGGCGGCTTACAACTATATCAAAATGAAGGGGTTTTAAAAGACCATTCCAAAAATATGTAACTTTTTAACCTAAATAGTGTAGCAATTGTCATTCAAGCTTCCTACAAAATTTTCATTTTTAGGTTATTTTAGTTATCTAAATCCATTGTTGCGATTGCAACTATTAAAGTAAAGTAAAATACGTAAGTGAATCAGAAACATTAAATTTATTTACGGGCTTTACTTATGCGGGCGGTCAGCTCGCATCGCATTGCGTCCGTCCGCTATCGCGGCTGAAAAGTGAAAGTCTGATATAGCACGTGAGTTATTCAATAGACACACACACAGTACAGTCACACAGTCGGGTTTTTGTATTTTTGTAATAATGTTTACTTGTGTACATAATATTTTATTTTATTATGTGTCCCTAAAAGTGAGCCCCATATTCAAATTCATTTATTTACGACACACGTCCGTGCTTGGGTCATAAAATATGTGTACCTTTCAATTTAATAAATAAGTCCAGTAGATTCGGAGCAGATTAGTTGTGTCAGACGGATAGACAACTAGTGAACCTATGAGGGTTCCTTTTTCATTTGGACGTACGTAACCCTACAAGTAGCTCATTACCACAAACCTCACGTTCTAAAAAGCCGCCCGTTGCCTTTTACTTATTTAATTAGGATCATTTGAAAAGATACTAACTAGTTCCATTTAGTACCTAACGAGGTAACTTAACTAAACTAACTTGCTAAGTCACAAACTTGGCTGTTGCACCGCTCGAATTGATCATATTCAGCTGAGTTGGGCTTAATCTTTGTAAAAATGGATCTCGTTTGTCTCTTACTAAGTTCTCTCATGTTCTCAACGTCCTAAGTTTACTGTCATTTTCGGTGGAGCTGTCGCATTTTTATTAAAACCATCTTTCTTGAAATAACTAGGTAATTTTATATTTTAATGTCGAAAAAGGTCCAACCCATTTTGTAGTGCCATTGTTCTAAATTAATAAAATTAAAAATTAATTGTGATGATAAAGTTGTAATATTAGTAATGAATGTAGATCTATTCTTCTTTTAGATTTCATTTTTTGGGGTCCGTACGTTCGAATGAAAACAAGGAACCCTTATTGGATCGCTCGTGTGTTTATCTGTCAATTTGCTCTGAATCTACTGGACCGATTTAGATGAAATTTGTTGCACGTATAAATTTTTGTGACACAAATACGGACGTGTTACGTAAATAAATGAATAGTCTATGCTTCACTTATGATATTATTAAAAAACATTTGCTAACTGTAACATATTGATTACATATCAAATGAAAGGGCTTTTTGTGAGGCTCCCAGTTATATTTTCAATCATATAGAAATAGTTTTAAAGTTATTCAAGAATATATAAGAAATTTGCCCATTTCATCAGTTATAACCGAAGCAATTGAGCTTAAAATTATGAAAAATAAAATACAGTTAATAGTTCTTTACTTATAGATTACAGAAAAACCTATGAGAAGTCTATGGTCTTAAAATAACACGATTAATCTCTCAATATTGTAATATAATATATTTATAGTACGGAATACGCTCCATGCAAATTCAACTCGCACTTGCCAGGTTTTTTATGAGTAGGTTAGATTAGAAGTTATGACGTAATTCCGTCCTCATCCGGGGCTTTTCCATTTTTGAGCTGTTTCAGAGATATCTCGATTTCGTGAAGGCTGACTTTTGGCAGCTCTTCGGTATAGTGCGGATCAGGGTGGCCCTGGAATCCTCGATATCGGGTTCTGGTTGCGACGCGTGTGATACCTACAGTCGGCCATAGAAATCTTTCTCGGAAATCTGTCGTTTCTAAGCCGGACTTCCGCGAGAAACTCCGGCTTAGAACCGACAACTTTCCCGCTTGATGTGGTCAACTTCGTCAGATGGCTTTGACCAAACTGTTTTTCGAAGACTTTTACCCCGATTTCGCACTATTGCTACTTATATAGCGCTTGTACTGGAGCGTTGGAGGTTTCGCCTTACCAGCTTTGCTATTTTCTTAATCAAAGCCCGTTGATCTGACTAAGTGACTGCTGGATCGTCGCGTCGTTTTTCAATGAGCTGCAGAGACTCCACTGAAAGTTTTGATTTCCTGCCAGTACACCGCATCTAGCAGAACTCCGTTCCCTCTCCCCTCAGGATTCCCACCAAATGGTCAAGTTCCTTGTCAATTTCAACGTCAATTGTGCTTTTCAAGGTCAAGGTAGCGAATCGGGTCTCCAGTTTCAACTGGAATGTTTCAGATCCAAGAACGGTTTGGAGCAGGTTAGATCGGAGCGTGGACTTCATCAAATGGAGACGTTGAAGCTTGCAATCAATATCCAGTTCCAATAGTCCAGAGTTTCTCGGACAAGTTGGTGATCACTCCCGGTTTTAAACCTAGTGATCACAGAAACATCTCCGAATATGCCCTTTTTGTCCGCTATGATGAAGTCGATCTCATTTTTCGTCACACCATCGGGGCTGAGCCACGTTCACTTCCGTAGGGACTGCTTTTTAAAATGATTTCATTAATAATAAATAATAGTTTAAAAAAACTAAAAAACACGCTTTATATAGAATATAGAAAACCATAGTAAAAAATAGAAAATAAATTTTAATACTTTTGAATTAAATAAGAAAAAAATGTTTTATTTCAAAAAAATCGTGGGGTGCATGGGTCAATAGTTATAAATATTTCATTGACAGATATGAGTATAAGGATTAACATTTCAATAATATCTTAAAAAGCACCCCACGCTTTTTTTTAAATAAAACCTTTTTTTTCTTATTTAATTCAAAATTATTACAATTTATTTTCTATTTTTTAGTTTTGTTTTCTATATAAAGCGTGTTTTTTTAGTTTTTTTAAACTATTATTTATTTTCTACTTTTTAGTTTGGTTTATTTATAAAAGCGTTTTTTTTCGTATTATTGCATTGTCATCGGTCTTTGACAGGTGTGCAAAATTTGAATGAAATCTGACCGTTTAAAGTGGGTCAAAATAGCGTCCAAAGAAGTCGTTTACAAACATACAAGTGAAGCTAATATAAAGCGTATAAAAACAGCCTTTCTTTCTTCAGGAAGATGACTAACATTTGCCCCTGTGATTTCTGCTGCCAAATCCGTGTTGTCCTACTATCGACTTGCTGCATGTCTGTACTCCCACTTTAGCGTTGAAATCTCCCATACCAACGCTAAGTGAGCCTTGGAGGTGTTGTGCAAGGCTTTAGATATGTCTTCGTTCATGTCCTCTACCTCATCATCCGAGTGTTGCAAAGTCAATGCGTATACCTCAATAAACTTGAGGCTATACATCTCAGTTAATTTAACTACAACGTACGAAACCCTACTCAAAACACTGGAGATTTCAACAATTTTGTCAGAGAGGACCTTATTGACAAGGAAACCGACACCACCTTGGGATTGCTGGTATTTTTCTCTGAAATACATAAGATTCACTATAAATAGGCCTACACTACACTAATACAGTGTAGTGTAGGCCTATTTATAATGTATCTTATTGCATGAGTAACCTTAATCCTATTTACTTTATATTGTATTTTTGTACCTAATGTGTAATTTTTATTATTGTTAATTTTTTTATTTTATGTGACATTTCCGTGCGTGACGTCACCTGCCGTTCCCAACGGAAGACCAGCGCTGGTTGTTATTAACCAGCATTATGCTGAGTTGGGGCCGGCTTATGGCAAAAAACTTAACTACTTAGGTACTAAATTATTTCTTCAATGTTTTTATTTTGTGTACTTGTTTTTTGCCATAAATAAAGCTATGTCTATGTCTATGTCTATGTCTATGTCTAATATTATTTAAGGTTCCTCTTTATTATGAGTTTTATTTCCAAGGAATGGGAATAAGACTATGAATGATGATGAATGAATGTGTGATTTATGAATTTAAATGCATCTAGGAATCCAATCAATTATATTACATAAAGATTAAAGGAGATAACCCAAATCAATCAACAAAAAAATTCAAAGGATCTTGTGCAAGTTTCTTTGAAAATTGGCCAGAGTTTAAAAATTCCTTTTCAGCTTAGCATTTCCATTATTTTAATTAATTATTGTACGATTTCAACTTTATGACCCGACTCTAAGGTATCCTCTCCATCTCTTTGGACTTTACATAACCCCAGAATATGCCATCTCATGTGCCCCATCTCCTCTTTCCGTTGCGTCAGATGTTCGTCGAGTCGCAACGTACGTCCGTTATACGTAGCCAGAGTCAGTCGGTTTTGGCGGCCTACTGTAGCCCGGGGATTCTTAGCACCCCCTGCCCTGCCGTGACCATGACCGGCACCGTGGTCAGCAATAGTAGGTCTGTCAGAAACTGGGGGCAATACTTTTGTTGTGCTTTACATGGGAGGTAATGCCCTTCGCCACGGTGGTCAGGCGGGTTGACGATAGCAGAGCACAGTTTCTTGCACTGATGACGTTGCTGCCCGTCACCGGTCTGTAAAATTTAACTGCGCCAATTTTGAATGGTTATACCGCCATTTATTGATCGTCAGAGCCTCGTCCGTATTATGGCAGGATGTACCACGGGCTGACTTTGAGTACCGAGGTGATAAATGTACTCCCTTACATCCCGGCAGCCAATGGGCAGCCATAATAATCTCTTTCATACACGTACGCAAGGGCTTACACATTCAGCCTACTTTATGATATCATCGCTTATAAAGCCAAAATATTCAAATTAGTTTCATAAAATAAAGTTTATTACCAGTAAAAAATATAAAATAAATACAAAAATAAAACTTTACATACCGAATTTCGCGTGGAGAATTTTTAATGATTACAATTATTTTAAATCCTTAATTCCTCATCTTCTTACGTTTCACATTTTTTTAACACTCCAACATTTGCAGTAATTTGTCCAGGGCAAATGAGGCTAGTACCCTAAGTCATTGTTTTAATGTGTATCCATTTTTTTTACAAAAGTATTGTTTTCTCTCGGTTACTGATGAGAACTCACTACTAATGACTGGTTTCGTGTAGTTTGTGCCGATACTGAACTGGCTTGCAAACTGGCTTCGTGTCATTATGTATTCCAGGGTGTTATACGGAGTTGACTTAGTGCACAAACGGCAACCAGGGTGGGTCGCTTTAGTAACCATAGTAACACCGGCTACCATCCTAACATCTGTTTTAACCGTTATCCCAAACTTGAAATTAATCGCACCGCTATTCAGAAACTTTTAGCCCATCATAATGAATGAAATACGGGGAATTACGTATGCGGGATCCCTTTGAAAGCCATTCTGGGCCGACTATGAATATCCCAATAGGGATGTTACGGTATCCATATCCGAAATCTACCTATCGGATATAAAAAAAGTTTTAGTAAGTTTTGGATATGTTAAAAGTCAATACATCCGTGACGAAAACAGTCCGCTACAAACATCTAATGAAGAATTAAACATAAACCAAAGAGAGTGCCAATACTATGCAGAGGTTCTTAACGAAGACAGATGGCTTCAAAGTTACATAGTGCCCTTTTATAACAAACGCTTCTTGAACCATGTTGTCATTTCTGGAAACCGGTACTGTTTTACGTCAAAATCCAAAATCAATGCTATCCAAACACTCTGAAACATCACGGAAAAGGATAGGGCCAACAGTGAGGATTTACACCTTATATTCGTAGACCTTGAGAGAAGGCGTTTGACAGGAATCTGAGAAACTTGGGATGGCAAGAGCACAGGGTCTACTGGAATAATATTACGTCGCTCTATTCCAGGACATGAACCACAGGAATAGTAGAAAAGTAATAAGTTTGGCTGGAGAGAGCAAAACCTTTGAAGATAATGGTGTTCATCAAGGTTCCGCGTTGAGCCAACTACTTTTCAATCTGGTACGGGACTATCTTACTAAAGATATCCAGTCGGGGGGACTGGATATCTTTAGTATATTACATGCAGGACCCTTATTCTCTATTGCCACTCGGACACGTAACGCGCCGCGTTAAGATATCTGCGTGGAATTGTTCGTGCATGTTCGAGAATCAAAGTACTTTTCTGAACAATTACACAGCACGACGCGTTACTCGTGTGACTGTTCATAGAAAGAAAGAAAGAAAATACATTTATTCAACACACACAAAAATAAAAGATACAAATATTTAGAAAAATTAAGTAGGAACAATAGAAAAGGAAAACAAAGAAAAGGTAAAAGTAGATAATTAAAGTGGTGATGAATAATGGCCCTGATGACATTGTATTCATTGACAAAGGTGCACAACAAATGCAAATGACTCTCGAGTAATGAAGTCGCGCTCTGGAAAGCAACGAACTTCATATTAGCAGAAACAAGTTCGAAAAATGCAACTTTAGCCGTCATACCATTGTCTCAAAAACAATTTGTATTTAAGAAAATCCACTTCCAAAGGTATTCCAGTTCAAATATCTCAGAGGAATATTGACGGCTGATGATAACATTTCGTAATAGCATAACGTTCCCATGTTGCCTGGCAAATATAGAGAGCTCTATCGGGCGTCCTCTGCGACACAAAACTGCCGATTAAAATTAAGAGAAAATCTACAAAACAGCTGTAAACCTGCAATGACGTATCGTGTGGAATGCTGGGTCATAAAAAGGCGCAGGAACGAAAACTACATGAAGATGCTGAGATAGGCAGCAGGTATAACAAGACTTGATAAAGTGCGATATGAACACATCAGACAAAGTTACAAAATTGCGAACATCACAGACAAATTAACGTACAGTAATACGACGTTGGTATGTCCACGTAAAGAGACTTCCTGAAGACCACATGGTTCGGCAAGCCGTGGCACCACCGAACACGAAGAAGAAAAGAAGAAAACCTCAATCCCCATGGTGTTCTACAGTAACCCGCGACTAGGAACAAGCCCAACTTACAGAACCGACAACCCAGGACAAACCATCTTGGCGCATCAGAATGAAGAGAGCCGACTTTAAATAATGGGATGAGACAAAAAAGAAGAAAAAAAGAATTGTTGGATATGTAGCAGCCTACGTAAGAACGAAACTAACCCTAGCTTACTTTGTAACTAGTGACCATGACCTCGTGTTTATGTTGTTATCATCAACGAAACGCGAAAGCGTGCACGAGATATTTTATTCTGCTTCATCAAGAGCTTAATAAATTCCCTATATTATTATTATTATATCAGCCTGAATCGTCCCACTGCTAGACAAAGGCCGCCCTTCCCTCTTTCTATGATTTTGTTTAATTAATGCTTTTAATGGCCAGTCCTTATAGTACGAGTTTACTTCGTCTCGCCACCTTCGTCGGGGACGGCCGCGCTGACGTTTTGCTCCAGATGGGACTCAATTGGTTGTGATTTTTGCCCACAACTGGTCTGGCATACGACATACATGTCCGGCCCAGTCCCAGTTCCAGTGGGAAGAATGCACATGTCCACGAGCCTGCGCTTCATGCATAGAGGAAGGTTGCCCTTCACCAAGTCCTTCATGGCCCAATAGCCATTCCAGGCGTTTTCGGTGCGTCTCGCAACTTCTCTTTCTTGTCTCGCCTGGAAGGAGACTACTTGGCCAAGATACACATACTCGTGAACATACTCAATCTCCTCACCCTCTATGTTTAATTCTGCATTGGATGCTGTTGGTCATGATCTTGGTCTTTGACATGTTCATTCTTAGTCCGACCTCGAGGCTTAATTTGCTTAGGTCTTAAAGCATAGTCCCCAGTTCTGACGCTGAGGAAGAAAATAATGTCGTCAGCGTAACGAAGGTTAGTCAACCTTTTGTCGCCGACGTCAATGCCTCCTTCTTCTCAACTGGCTGCCAGCTTTTTAAAAATCCCCTATAACCTATTTTTTATTTTAAGATATAATAAATTACTTGAATAGAACCTACAAACACTTTATCCATACAAATAAATGTCCAAGTGAACAAATGTCTATTTATTCAACAAAACAAACGATACGCGATTAAAAAGTATCCGGAACAGGATCGATTTTCTATTTAAATCTGTCTTATATCTGAAACTTGGACTCCAGTATTCATAACAACCCTACAATGAATATCCTAGCTCGCACATATCCTCAAAACGGCGATGTTACGTGGCAGAAATTGTAATTGCCACTTTGTGAACCGTACAGTGCTGAAGAATGTTATGGATACCTATATTGATGAGAGCCTAAAATCCAGTAGCTTGGCATTTTACAGAATAAAAAAGGCTTCACCGTCTACTAACTTGCTATTTTCCAGATGTTGACTTGAAAAAGTATCTGGAAAGTTGAATTACAGCTCACTATCACACAAACTATATGTACTTACATTTTTCAGATAAATAAGTATCAGGGACTCGGTGTACAGTTCCAAACTTCGTAAAAAAATGTAAGGCTTTAAATAGTTTTTTAACGATTAACGATTGCTCTGCTCCTGCTCATCGGACTAAAATATGAAGTACACCAGATTTAAAGTCAAATCCTAGGACCGAATTTTAGTTGGTTGAGTAGTTTTTACGTGATGCGCGAATATACAGACAGACACGAGTTGACAGATGTTTTTTTTATAATATTACTTGCTGAGCCCGCGGCTTCGCACGCGTTGTCATTTCTATAGGTTAAAAGAAACCAAGACCTAAAATACCAATATACCAATATTTGATCAAAATTCCTTCAGTCGTCAAAAAGTTTTTTTTAAAACTAGTTTTTATGTGATGTGCGATCATCACGATTTAAAAAAATACTAGTAGCTTATTTTAAGTACCCTGGACCATTTTTTATTATCTTCTTTGTACAGACTTTTTTGCATTTGTTGCTTTATTGTACAGACTTTTTGTTACATACTGCATTATATAGATAAAGATGCGCAAGTAACTCCGTCTCTATTGTGTTATACTTTCTAGCAGGGACATGAATTTGTACCGACTCTAAATTAGTCTCAAAAAAAGCGCCGGAATTTCTATTTTTTGTCCTACCAAAAGCAAATTTATAACCCCTAAGGAATTCGAATAACCAGCAATTTTTATAGTCCCTGCCAGGAAGGATCTATCCTGGCAGGGACTATCGTTTTTACGAAATTATGAATGAAATGTCGGTGTCTACTTATCTTTGCTACGCTACGATTTCACTAAACGGCTGAACCGATCTTGATGAAATTGGTTTGTTTTTTTTTTTACTTCTTACAACAATTACACCTACATAATACAAACGGTTAAAGTCAACGGGGACAAATGCGTCACATTTTTACTCGCACAATTTTAACACCTCATTTCACATCATCTATGAAATTATAAGAAAATTCCTGAGTACAAATGTATTCGAAAACCATTTATTGGTTTCTTTCACAAGTTTTAAATGAAGAGGGTTTTTTTTTAACAGGAATTTTAGACGCATTTTCCCGTGGCCCCACCACGATTGCGAAATACGAAAATGCGATTTTATTGAATAAACTTTAAACTGTTTAGCTTTCAGGACTGAAATTATTATATTAGGGTTTATATAAAATTTTATGCTAGGACACGTGTTGTAAATCTGAATAATACTAAATAATCAGGCTGCCAGAGCGGAATTTATAGAAATGGGGAATATGTGTACCATTTTTTACAGACGCATTTACTCCTTAAGAAATCCAAATGTTCCGAACGTTTTATTTGTTAGAGCAAAATTAGTAAAATAACTAGTGATAATTTCACAATAGCCTATGTGACCCAAGGACAAAATAAAATCAAGCAATTAGTTTTAAAGTTTTATTTTAGCAATAAATAATAAAAATAAGGAACAAAAAAAAGAAGACGGTCCATAACTGCCCCAGAGTAGTTAAATGTATGAATATAAAAAAAAAGGCCAAGAGACTGAACGAAATTATTTCAATAAAATTTCACATAATTAATCGGTAAAAAAGGCATATTTCAATACCTAGTGCCTAGCGGGAATTGTATTTTGTTAATATAATAAACTTTTACCATTTCCTCTAATCTATTTTGACATTTACGTTCCAAAACACACTACGCCTGCGTTCGAGATGATGATGATGATGATGATGCATTGTGGGCAGTTTCGAAATATACATTTTTAACATGCCGTTCGGTTAGAACATTTTGAACACTTTTGCCA